>CM035630.1:61235771-62508862 GCA_020496765.1 Gossypium stocksii
GAAAAATATTGAGCATTCTGTTTATGATGTCATCAACCATTTAGGATCACATAGCCAAGTCACACGTGTGCTAGGTCGTGTGGCAAATTTAATTTTCACATTTATGGTGCAGACTTCGCACAACTTGGGTACACGCCCATGTCCTAAGGCCATGTCCTTCACACGGCTGAGACAGATGGCTGTGTCTCTACCGTGTGCTTACTACTGGACGTTCTGTTTTGCAAAATTAGGTTACAGGGGACACACAGCCTATTCACACACCCATGGAGCTGACCGTGTGTCACACATAGCCTAGACACACGCCCGTGTGTCTACCCGTGTGGACAATATATAGCCTATTTACTAAGCCATTTGCCACCCTGAATCACATATACACTTACACCAATTCACAAGCACATTCCACGACATATTTAAGAAACCAAATGTCCACAACCAAGACATCAATCCATCATTCTCATGTCACAACTACCATGCATAGACATTACCTATTCAACCATTTAAAACATGCCTTTCCACACATCCAAGAGAGGCATCATCACATACTTATACTTTTACCAATATAAGCCAAATTCAAATGGCCTTATACAAAATGAATTAAGTATCATCATAAGCAAACATATTTGGCTAAACCAATATGACATATAACAAAAAGACCAAGTCCCTATACATGCCATACTCAAAATGTTAAGACTAGTTATACCCAAATATTCCAATTGATAGTGTGATCGAGTTTCCAACGTCTTTCGATCCCCGAGCTAGCTTGGTGATACTATAAAACAAAGGAAAGGAAAGGAGGGAGTATGCTAAATAGCTTAGTAAGTTTATATGCAAATAAATAACATCTTAACCATGCAATTTCACATAATGAGAATTAATACAGTTACCATTGAACTCACATATGCTAAACTTACTCAAGCACAACTTACCACGATAACGTCAGTTATAACGTTCATACTTACGAATTGCTCGTACACACCTGTACCACATAATCGTACAAACACACATATTTTCACATCTTTTATTATTTTTCCAGTTGAACACTCAGAATATTAACGGATACAGAAATGGTTTGCACATAAGTGCCACATATGTAGCTAAAGCTACCACTTATCACATTTCACATGTATGCTCGTTTTAGAGCTAGTCATGAGTCTGCTCACACAAGCTGATGGTTGAATATAGCTATTCAGTGCTGCTCATACAAGCTGATAGGTATCTGCAACATATGCAGGATCTCCTAGCCACTAGTAGACGTACATGACCAGCACCCAGAATCACTTAATCACTGAATCACACTTGGGTCCCTAGTGACATGTCACTAATATCCTATTCTACTCCTAAGGTTCAACAGGGATTTCTCACTTATCACTTATTGAAAAATTGTCAATTACATCCACTTAGTCATTTACATAATTCATAAAATATATAAGCATATAAACATAAATTATCGATGTATTATTTACATACGAACTTACCTCGGTACAAAAATAGCAAATTTTACGATTTAGTCCACAACTTTGCCCTTTCCTCGATCTAAGTCAATTCCTTGTCTTTCTTGATCTATAATGACACATTTAGCTCGTTTATTACTCACATTATTCAATTTGACCCAAAAATCATATTAAGGTAAATTTACATTTTTGACCCTAACTTCTTACTTATTTATACTTTAGTCCCTAGGCTCGTAAAATGAAATGTATTCATTTTTCTCAAAACCGAAGCCCAGCTGAACCTATCTTATGCTTATAAAAGCCCACATTTTCTTTCAAATCAGATTTTTACCATCGATTTTACAACTTTTACAAATAGGTCCTTTTAGACGTTTTCACCGAAAATCACTTAGTAAAAGTCTTTTATTACACAACTAACATTCATTTGCTACCAATAGACATCAAAATACATACATGTCATACATTGGTAAATTTTTAAACATGAACCCTAGCTCAAATTAATGGCATACATGGGTAAATTTTTAAACATGAACCCTAGCTCAAATTAATGGTAGAAATAGGTGAATTGGGCGATAACGACTTCAAAAATGTAAAGAGCATAAAAAACGAGGCTAGGATGCGCTTACTATCAAGCTTGAAAGTTGGCCAAACCCTAACTATGGCTTCCCTTGAGAATTTCGACCAAGGAGAGAAGATGGACACAAATTTTGACTTGATTTTTCCTTTTTTATTTTTTTATTAACCAAATGACCAAAATGCCCTTAAGGCCTCTCTTTAGAATTGTACCCTTCCATGCTTATTTTTGTCCGTCATGATATATAATGGTCTAATTACTAAATAAGGACTTCCAATTTAAAATTTTATTTCAATTAAGCACTAAAATCTTCTAGAGCACTTATTTTGCAACCTTTGCAATTTAGTCCTAATATTCAAATTGGACACTCTATCACTAAAATTTCTTATCGAAATTTTCACACATGCACTCAATCACACCATAGACCTTAAAAAAATCAATATTTTAGCTTCAGATTTGTGGTTCAAAAACCATTGTTCCGTTTAGGCCTTAATTCGAGCTGTTACATAAACATTTTGGAGGTGTCACCCTGAAGGACTTTACCGCCGTCGTAATGTCACCCCATAGAGCTTGCTGATCTCTATTAGGGTGTTGCTCTATGGAACCTTATAACTGTCGACATCGATTCATCTCGTACCCACCTTGATGCTCGAACACCAAAGTACCCCCCACATAAGGCCTGAAGCTTTGTAAATCACGATTTGCTCCCAACAATCCCAAATGATGGAATCTTAATAGAATTCCAATTTCTCCATTCCTCCACCCAGTCCTTTATATTGCTATTCTAACCTTAATGCTTGAACACCGCAATGTCCCCTCTACAAGGGTTGGAGCTTCACACATCACGAGTGCATTTAGCATCACCGTATGATAGTATCTAATAGAATCACCCCCTTTTCCAATCCTAAATTTGTCTAATCCTTTAATATTTCTCACATTATCATCATACAATATATACATTTCACTTACATACCAGCATAGAGTACACTATCCTTTTTAAACATGATGTTCTAAATTCTACATGCATACTAAATTACATGGCAAATGTAATGCCCTAATTTTTGAGATTTTCAGGATTTTTGCGCTTTTGTGTGAACTTAAAATTTTTTTTGTCTGGGTATGCTAAATTATGTTTGGGTGTGAAGTGAAAACCTGGTAGAATTTTAAAATTTTAAGACTTAAGGGAGAAGGGGCTCTAACTAAGTGGGCTTTTAAGAAAATATTGGCAAACTGAGACACAAGTAAGCTTGTGTTAAAGTGGCAAGGTGGCACCACTTGAGACACAAGGGAGTGGCGTGTGGAAGCTATGCAAGAGCTAAGGTTCAAGTCTTATGGTAAGCAAGGTGCTATTTTATTTTTAATGCATGTGCTAGGCATGTGATGGACTCTAAGTGAAACTCTGCTGGGAAGAGTTTGAGATGCTCATGGGATTGAATCAAAGAGGATAAGGAGGAGAAAATTTAGGGATTTCAAATGAGAGCAAGAGGTGGCCAGCCAAAGGGCTTTGGAGTTGCATTTTCGGCTAGGAGAGCTTATTGTAGCAATTTCAGCTTTTGTTTTGTGTGTGTGCTGATTGCCTTGAGTGTTTTCTTTCAGGATTTGTTTTGACCTCTTTTCTTGGTTGCCAAATAAGTATAGGGGTTAGGTTCTTTCATTCTTTCTTTTCTCATCTCTTATGGTCTAAAAGCCGAAAACAAGATCTATACATTTTCTCTTTGTACCGATTTGTGCAAGAAAACCAAACTCCTCCTACTTCTTTACCTTTCTTCTAAAAGTTGAATCAAGTATTCTCTCCACTCTCTTCTTTCTTCTTCTTCTCTTCTCCATCAAGATAACCCTTTTCTCAAAACCTTCTAGTCGATTACCATAAAAGCCAAAACCGAAGCTAGTGTTGTCGATTTCTCCATTGGTCGAATCTCCATTCTTTTCTTCAACCCAACTTCTTCAAAAGCTGAACCTCACCATCATCCTAACCTCTGTTGACATCTTGTCCCCTCCATTACAAAAACTTCTAATCTTCTTCTCCTTCATTACACAAAAGCCGAAGCCTCCCTACCTATAGTGATTCGGGAACTGAGCCTTTAGATCTCTTAGTTTCATTCTCTTTTAAGTTTTGATTAGATCTATACTAGATCTGGAATAGGAAGGGATTTTGGGACGTTTCTCTGGCAAGTAGATCTTTGGTAAGTATTCGAAACTCTTCTCATTCTTTACCCCCAACTACTTAGGGTGGCTGTCGTTTTGGACTAAGGGCTTAATTATCCTCTTTCTTTCAATTCTTTGTGTTTAGTGTAGATAGAAGGCAATCTAACAAGGAGCGTTGGAGGCTAGGACCATAGGACAATCTAGATTTAGATCTAGTTATAGTTTTGGCAAAGGTAAGGGACTAAGGGCCTTCGATGGTGTTGGCCGAATAGGTATGCTAAATTGATGTCGATTATTCAATTAGATTTTAGTGACATATGGTTGAAATGACTGTAGGTTGATCGTTTGAGGGATTCCTGCAAATATCACAAATCAGGTGTGTAATCAACACCCACTAGTAGACTAGATCAGCAAAAGCCGAAAAGCTAAAATGCCAAAATTTTAGCATTTCGAGGGCTTGCGAGCGTGCGAACGCTTGTGGGTCGGTTAAAATAGTAAAATTGGTAATCGCAAGCGGTAAGAGTGCTGTGTGCGCGTTTTCGTACACGTTGATGGATTTGGGCCTCGAGGGGCTGAATTTGGGCACAATGGGCTTACGGGCCCATATGGGTGATAACAAGCGGTAAGTGCATTGTGATAATCTGAGTAATAAATCTGCTAAAACAGGCATAAAATTTGGGCTTAGTGGGCCGTAATAGTTAGTGGACACCGTAGGGCCCATTAGGGGTTTTAGGGTCCAATAACTCTAAGTTGATAAAATGGGATAAATAAGTTACCTAGATGACACTTGGACTGTTAACAACTGTAATGAGCATGAAACCCTAAATATTGGTAAATTTACTGAAATACCCCTAAGGGTGGAAAATTACTGTTATACCACTAGGTGCTAAAAGACTATTTTACCCCTAGGGTTAAGATTGACTGTTTTGCATGCTAAATTAAATCTGTTCACTGTATGCCATGTCATGATTTACACTGTTGCATGCGATTGGGTTTTTGATGGAGAAAGTGCTAAGTGGCAATGCTACGTTTACTGTTAGGGGCTCTACCTCGTTTTACTGTTAGTGGCTTGGCCACGTTATCTGATTAAGCAGCTATGCTGCGACTGTGGTGTGCAGGGCTGGGTGGGTTGAATTTTTCCCCACATGGTGTGTAGGGCTGGTACGGGTGGTGTGTAGGGTTGGATTGGGCTGGGTTTTGCATTCATGCATATACACTGTTCTGTTACTGTAATGGGCCTAAGGCCCACACTGACTCTCTGAATAGGGCTAAGGCCTAGTAATTATTGTTTACTGAATAGGGCTAAGGCCCCGTTAATACTGTATCTGGATAGGGCTTAGGCCCAGTTAAGCTTGGACTAATCTGGACTCTAGTTGGGTTTAGCTTACACACTGAGTTTCCCAAACTCACCCCTTTTTTTCATCCATGCAGGTAAGCCCCAACCTTAGAGGACTTAGAGCGGGAGGGATTCGGAATGGCCACGTGAACTGCAGTTGGTTCTATTTTCTTAAAATTTATTTATTTATTTCAGTATTTTCTTATTCTATTTTATCATTGGGTTTGATTTGTAATAAGGCCGCTCATTAATTTTTTTTATTTTTTATTTTTATTTTGATGTTTATTTTATTATTACTTGTTTAAAATTGATAGAATTAGGCTGTGCGGGTTTTTATTTAAAATTAAATAACGTTTTCAAACATATCATTCGCAACAAATGGATAACCTAATAACAACTAAGATCTTTTAAAGAAATAAACTCCAACTGATAGTGGATAGGATTTTTCATAATTAAATAACATGTTTTCTCTCACAATTCTTAAAAATGATTTTGCAAAGTCACCCTAAGCATATTAATTATAGAATGAGGTGTAGTTCATTGTCCATGTGACACACTAGATCTAGTCATAACGTCTGAGCTGGGTTTGGAGTATTACATTTAGTAGTATCAGAGCCCAGTTGCAATAACTTCGCTGTGGAGTGGGTCCAAAAGGTTTTCTTAAAAATTAAAGTTAGGCCCAAGAAGGGTATTTTAAAAACTGGTTTTGGAAGATTTCTTAAGAAAACCCTTGTCAAATTGATTTTCTTCAAGATATACTTAAGGTTTTATTCTAAAAATAAAGTTTAGTTTTTACATAAAATTGGGCTTTCTGAAATCTGGTTTCTGAAGAGTAGCACACTGAATGACCCTTCTAAGATACTGTAGTTAGGGCAATAGTAAAACTGTAGAGACTGATACGGTAGGAAAACTGAAACCTTAGAAGACTGAGACTGTAACTAGGCTATGATTCTATGAAAACAAACTCTGAAACATTATCTGTGCATAAGACATTTGTAATAAACACCGAAATACTGAACTAATTCATAAAATTCATAATCAGATAATATGATATGAGTACGAGGGCAGCTCGTGGACGAGGCCGTGGACATGACCGAGGTAGTGTACAAGCTGGATCTTTATCTTTGGGACATATGCCAGCTGAGGAGGCTCGAGCACTACCGGTAACTGAGAATGGGTCGTATGATCGGGCTGCAGGGGACGATGCTTTGTCCCAGGCGATGTTAAGGGTTCTGGAAAGGGTAGCTGAGGAAGTACTGGGACTGTGAATAAGGGATCTATTTCTGAGCGACTCCGAGCTAATGGAGTGGAATTTTTCAGTTGTGTATTTGGAGTTGTGCCAAATGTGGCTGATTACTGGTTGGAGGCCACAGAGCGGATCATGGACGATCTGCATTGCTCAGTAGAGCAGAAACTGAAAGGTGTGGTATCTCTGCTGCGAGACGAGGCGTACCAGTGGTGGATCACTGTGAGGGATAGTACCCCAGTTGAGCAGGTAACTTGGGAGTGGTTTAAGACGGCCTTCTAAGGGAAGTACATCGGGGCGAGCTATGTGGATGCCTAAAGGAAGGAATTTCTAAACTTGACTCAGGGTAACAAGTCTGTCGCTGAGTATGAGGCTAATTTTTTAAGGTTGAACCGGTATGCTAGTGGAATAGTTGCTACTGAGTATGATCGTAGCGTTCGATTTGAAGATGGCCTCAGGGATGAGCTTAGAGTGCTGATAGCTCCGCAGAGGGAGCGTGACTTTGCTGCTTGGTGGGAAAGGCTAAGATAGCCGAGGAGGTGAAACGAACATAACGGTAGAACCGTAAGAAGGATCAAAATCAATTCAGGAGGGATTCTGGACCCTCAGGTGCTACTGGCAGGAATGTCAAAAGAGCTAGAGTGGCAAACCGATCCGAGTAGTTCCGGTGAATGTGGTTAGAATGCAGGCTTGCGGGGATTGTGGCAGAGTACATCTGGGAGAATGTTGGAAGCGTACTAGGGCATGTTTCTGGTGTGGATCCAAGGAGCATAGAGTTAAGAACTGTCCTCAGGGGCCAGCTCAGACACAAGCTTTTGAACAGAGGGTTGCTCAACCAATGCGAGGTGGACCACAACCGCCGAGAGGCTATGGTCAAGGTAGGGGCAGTAACAGAAATGGTCGTAGACGTGGAGCACCAAGCAGGGGTGCTGGAAATGTTGAGGCTCGTCAGCCAGCGTTGGTTTATGCTACTCGTCACCGAGAGGAGGGTGACGCAACTGACATCATAACTGGTACGTTTTTTATTTCTAGCATGCCATACACTGCCTTAATAGATGCTAGTTCTACCCATTCGTATGTTGCATGTGATATATCTGGGTCATTGGGTGTGCACTCTGAGGAAACCGTAAGTGGGGTAACAGTGATAAGTCCATTGGGTCACTCGGTTAGGGTAAACAAACTCTTTAGACATGTGCCTTTAGAGACTTAAGGTAGGATTTTCTCTACAGATTTAATGGAGCTACCATTTGGAGAGTTCGATCTCATCTTGGGAATAGACTGGCTAGTTAAGCATAAGGCGACTTTGGATTGTGCGGCTAAGCGGATGGTGTTAAGGACTACAAAGGATGAGGAGGTGATGGTTATAGGGAAGCGAAGAGACTACTTGTCCAATGTTGTTTCTGCCTTGAGAGCTGAGAAGTTGATTCGCAAGGGTTGCGAGGCGTATTTGGCATATGTGAGCCAGTCAGATGCTGAGGGTTTGACTGTAGGAGAGGTTAAAACTGTCAAGGAGTTTCAAGATGTCTTTCCTGAGGAGCTTCCCGGATTGCCTCCGAATCGTGAAGTCAAATTTGGAATCGACTTGCTGCCTGGAACCGCTCTAGTGTCCATCGCACCTTACAGAATGGCACCAAAAGAGTTAGTGGAATTGAAAGCAAAAATCCAAGAGTTGTTGGACAGAGGTTTTATTAGGTCGAGTGTGTCTCCACGGGGAGCACCAGTACTGTTCGTAAAGAAGAAGGATGGGACGATGCGTATGTGCATCGATTATCGCCAGTTGAACAAACTAATGATTAAGAATAAGTACCCTCTGTTAAGGATCGATAACCTGTTTGACCAGTTAAGAGGAGCTTCGATATTTTCCAAGGTCGATCTTCAATCTGGATATCATCAACTAAGGGTCAAAAAGGTAGATATTTATAAGACAACATTCAGAACTCGGTATGGTCATTACGAGTTTCTGGTGATGCCGTTTAGATTGACGAATGCACCTGCGGCTTTCATGGATTTGATGAATCGGGTATTCCAACCTTACTTGGATCGATTCGTAGTCATCTTCATCGACGATATTCTGGTGTATTCAGAAACTGAGGAGAAGCATGATGAGCATCTCCGTATTGTTCTGCAAGTGTTGAGGAGAAGTAACTCTATGCAAAATTTAGCATGTGTGAATTTTGGTTGCGAGAAGTGACATTTCTAGGTCACGTTGTTTTTGCTGAGGGGATTAGGGTGGATCCTTAGAAAATTCAGGCAGTTTTAGATTGGAAGCCACTGAGAACTGTATCAAAAATTTGGAGTTTTCTGGGTTTGGCAGGGTACTACAGAAGGTTTGTGGAAGGATTTTCCTTGATTGCTGCACCGTTAACGAAACTTCTGAGGAAAGGAGTACCGTTTGTATGGACTGAGAAATAGCAAGAGGCTTTTAAACGGTTAAAGAAAGTTTTGACTAAGCCACCAGTGTTGATTCAGCCGGAGTTTGGGAAGGATTTCACTGTGTACAGTGATGCGTCGCATGTTGATTCAGCCGGAGGCATTATTTTTATGGAGAGAAGTGTATTATATACACGGACCATAAGAGTCTCAAGTATTTGTTGGCTTAGAAGGAGCTGAACCTTAGGCAACGAAGATGGATAGAGTTGCTTAAGGACTACAACTATTCCATTGAGTATCACCCAGGCAAAGCGAATGTAGTGGCTAATGCACTGAGTCAAAGAGCTGTAACTAAGTTGAGAGCAATGTTGGCTCATGTGAGTCTATACGACGATGGTACTTTGCTAGCAGAATTACAAGTGAGACCAACCTGGATTAAGCAGATTAAGGAGAAACAATTAGAGGATGAGTCACTAGTTCCTCGATTTCAGCAAGCTAAGAGTGATGAGACTTCTGATTTTGGACTAAATAGTGAAGGAGTTCTGTGAAGAGTTTGTATTCCGAAGGACTCTGACTTGAGGCAGTCAATTTTGAGAGAGGCTCATGGTGGCCCTTGTGCCATGCATCTAGGAGGGAATAAGTTGTATCGAGACTTGCGAGAGTTGTATTATTAGCCTGGTCTTAAACGAGAAGTGACAGAATTTGTGGGGAAGTGTCTAACATGCCAGCAAGTGAAGGTAGAGCATCAACTGCCTTTTGAACTTCTACAACTGGTGAAGATTCTACTTTGGAAGTGGGAGAGGGTAACCATGGATTTTGTGAGTGGACTACCCTTGACGCCCACCAAGAAAGACTTGGTTTGGGTAATTATGGATAGGTTAACGAAATCTGCTCATTTCATACCTATCTGAATTGACTACTCACTTCAGAAGTTGGCCAAGTTGTATGTGGTAGAGATAGTGCGACTTCATGGAGTGCCAGTTTCGATAATTTCAAATCAGGATCCTAGGTTTACATCTCGATTCTGGCAGAAGTTGCATGAGACGTTGGGTACGCGATTGGATTTTAGCACTGCTTTTCACCCCCAGACAGATGGACAGTCGGAAAGGGTTATTCAGGTTTTGGAGGACATGTTGAGGGGATGTGTTATCAACTTCCGAGGTAGTTGGGAGGATTACTTGCCATTAGTGGAGTTTGCTTACAACAACAACTATCAGGCAAGTATTTGAATGGCTCCATATGAGGCGCTATATGGGCGAAGGTGTCGTACGCCTACTTGTTGGACGGAGTTGGGAGAACGTCACGTTCTTGGGCCAGAGTTGGTGGCAGATACTAAAGAAAAGGTTAAGTTGATAAAGATCGGTTAAAGAAAGCATCTGATAGGCAAAAATCTTATGCTGACTTAAAGCGTAAGGAAATTGAGTACTCAGTAAGGGATATGGTCTTCTTGAAGGTTTCTCTTTAGAAGAAGATATTAAGGTTTGGTAAGAAGGGCAAGTTGAGTCTGCGGTTTATCGGGCCTTATCGAGTTCTTAAACAGGTAGGTCCTGTAACACCCCTCGACCCGTACCCGTCACAGGAGAGTCAAGAGGCATCACCAGACCATTTCCTTTAAGACCATTACTATTCATATGATAAAAAGAATGTCAAAGTTTAGTGAAACTCAAAACCGAAATCAACTAGGCCGATTTACCAAGTTCAAACACAATGTAAAACATCACATACCAATGAATTTCATATACACTCCATTTAGTACTTATGTACCTATTGAAAGGTTGCATTCAATATCATTATTGATCACATCAAAACCACACATGCTTTATAAGATATATATATATACTAAGACATGACCTACTTCGAGCCTAGTTTACCAAATGCATAACTTAAACTTCCAATCACATATAACGTACCATCTTTAAAACCATGAATATGGGTGTAAGACATTCGGGTAAGCCATTTTCGCATGGCTGACTTAATTACAACTTAAAAATCATATTTGATTAACATCAAAATGTCAAGTTTATACATGCCATTTTCGAGGTATAGTTACAAAATACCGAAAGATGCTTTGATAGTGTGGATGTCTTCAACCCTGGAATTCCTGAGACCGTAGCTATCAAGAGAGATCTATAAAATAGAAAGTAAGAGCAACGGAGTAAGCAATCATTTGCTTAGTAAGTTCTTAAGTAACAAAAATCAAAAAAAAAAGATGGCATAGTAACATCTAAATTTGCTAGATTCATTCTATGGTCGAGTAAGGACATAACTAAAATACCACATATATCATTCTTATCACAAGGAACAGATGAATGTGTCCAATTAAGCTCAACACATAACCAAGTACATTCATTTCAAATTTCCATATCTATCACTTACATATTCACATGTATCTCATATTTACAAAGTTGAACTCTCCAAAAATCAAGACTCGTGCATCATAATCGGATCATAAACAATTGAATGATTAACAATGATCTATACATTCTTACCGAATTTCAAAATCACAATTCAAAGATAATCTAATTCTCAACAAGAGTAAAATGCATACCTGGCTATCTTACAGTAAGTAGCACATTTGTTTGAAATTATTTCCAACCTTTAGTATATGAATTCTCGTACGAATACTTACGGGGTTTCAACCCAGACAAGATGCCCCACGGATGGTCTTCGGGACCAAACCCGACTCTTAACACTGGCTCGTAAGCCCTTCGAGACTAAGCTTGGATTTTAACACTGGCTCGTAAGCCCTTCGAGACTAAGCTCGAATTTTAACACTGGCTCGTAAGCCCTTCGAGACTAAGCTCGGATTTTATAGATTTTAACACTGGCTCGTAAGCCCTTCGAGACTAAGCTCGGATTTTAACACTCTGATTTATACTTACACATATAAGCATACATATCATGTCACATTTTGATAACATTTCGAATACAGAAATGCAAATTTTCAGCATACTACTAACCATACTTCATTCGGCTTTCAAACAATTACTCAAAACTTTCATTCCCAAAAATAACATTCAAGCATATCCTTTACCTTTAAGCTCATATATTATACATATGTATTATAACTTCTTCTTATCATAAGCTAAAATTCGTTACTCGAGAACTTACCTCGTGTCTTTCTGATTAGTTACGGGTTGACTATTCCGTCACCTTAGCCTTCCCCTTATCTGATGCCGTTCCTCTATGTTCTTGAGCTTAAAATTGAGTAACAAAAATTGAATCTCATTAAACACTCATCTCTTTACTTGATCAAGACAAGGGAATATAAATACAATCTCTTTATTACCCACATCCACTCAAACATATATATACATACACATTCGGCTCAATGTATAATTATCATACACGCTTCCATAGATTTCACACAAAATTTCACCTTGGCCGAATGTTCACAACCAATGTAAGTATTACATATTTCATTTACAAAGCTAATATGTCATCTAGGTCACATTACCTAAATGGCCGAGTACACAAGGTTATACTTAAACACAAACACATTCGGCAACATCATTAATTCAACTAGTCCTTACAAAATTTTTAAGCTCATTTGACACAAGGTAATATAATTATATTCTCCCTCGATTAAACTAAATCATGCTTTAACGTTTAGCATACTCGGCCATTAGAGAATTACTCAAATTAGCATTCAAATATTTTATACACACACTATTTTCCGAATCTCAATTAAATAAGCACTTAGACAATTTCCTTTAATCATTTTCACATTCGGCAATGATAAGGACCATTTAACAAACTTCAAATTCAACTTATAAAAATATATATACAATATTTAAAGTATTTAACATCATTTCATCATGGATATACCCAAGGACCGAATGTACATATCTCTTACATTCATTTTTAACAACATTCTATCAAGCTTTAACTCAACTTCTAACCATTCTTAGAATAAAAAAAAAATCATCTAATATAAATTCTCCATGCATAATAGCCTTAGCCGAATGGTCCTTAACACAATTAACCACAATGCACAAATTTCACAATTTATACCCACAACCTTAAGCTCAGCTCATCTATCATAAATTTTACTACCAAAACGTCAAAACATCAACCAAGAAACATAACATCCATGGCCAGATATTATCTTCAACTTTCATTGCTGAATGCCCTTGTTTTTCTTTAATAATCATTCAAGCAAAATTGATACAATTTAAGCATGCTTTCATGAATTCTTGAAACTTTTAACCTCAAAACACCTCCCAAGACTCCATATTACACTATCTAAACATAAAACTCAAAAGCAACAAAGTTCCATAAAGTTCATCAATGACCGAATGAATCATTCACAACCAAATCAAAAATCAATACTTGGGCTATGCCATAAGCTTGTCTATCAACATGAATTCATGAAATCTAAGCAAACTAACATGATTTCTTACCTTAAAATTGAGTAACAAGGACCGAATGGTAGCTTATTTTCTCCCTACTTCTCCTCTCTTAGTTTCGGCAAAGAAGAACAATGAAAATCCCCTTTTTTTGTTCTTTTCACCATTTCTTTTATTATTTAATTTCTAATACATCTAACAACCAATCACATTTTACCATTTCTTTTATTATTTAATTTCTAATACATCTAACAACCAATCACATTTTACTTATTATTATAAAATGCCAACAAAATCATTATAAAAGGTGCATGGCTGGCCACTAAGGTGCAAATATGCATATTTGACATGCAAGTCCAATTATTTCAAAGTTTTCCTCAATTAGTCATTATAATTTGTCCATCAAAGTTTCTAATTTTCTCAACTAAGCCCTTATTAATAAATTCACATTTAATATGTCAAATTCAAACATTAAAGATTTTCACACATACTTAACACATAAATTAGACATAGAAAATTAAAATCAACTATTTCAAGGACTCAGTGTAGTGGTCCCGAAACTATTTCCCGACTAGGGTCAAAAATAGGGCTGTCACAGGTCCGGTAGCTTACCAACTGGAATTACTGCCGGAGTTAGACTGAATTCATGACGTTTTTCATGTCTCCATGCTGAGACGGTATCAATCAGATCCTTCTCATGCCGTACCAGTGGGAGAGATTGAGGTGAAAACCGACTTGACTTTTAAAGAAAAACCTATACAAATACTGGATCGAGATGTCAAAGTGTTAAGAAAGAAGTCAGTTCCTTTGGTAAAGGTACTTTGGCACAATCATGGAAAAGAAGAAGCTACGTGGGAGCCAGAAGAGGCGATGCATCAACAATACCCTCACCTATTTGGATCAGGTAAATTTCGAGGCCAAAATTTCTTTAAGAGGGTAGAGTTGTAACGCCCTAATTTTTGGGATTTTTGAGATTTTTACGATTTTGTCTGAACTTAAAATTTTATTTGTCTGGGTATGCTAAATTATGTTTAGGTGTGTTAGTGGGCCTTTAGAAGGCCCAAGCCTAAGTGAAAACCCGGTAGAAATTTAAAATTTTAGAACTTAAGGGAGAAGGGGCTCTGACTAGGTGGGCTTTTAAAAAAATGTTGGTAAACTAAGACACAAGTAAGCTTGTGTTAAAGTGGCAAGGTGGTGCCACTTGAGACACAAGGGAGGAAGCTATGCAAGAGCTAAGGTTTAAGCCTTATGGTAAACAAGGTGCTATTTTATTTTTAATGCATGTGCTAGGCATGTGATGGACTTCAAGTGAAACTCTACTGGGAAGAGTTTGAGATGCTCATGGTATTGAATCAAAGAGGATAAGGAGGAGAAAATTTAGGGATTTCAAATGAGAGCAAGAGGTGGCCAGCCAAGGGGTTTGGAGTTGCATTTTCGGCTAGGAGAGCTTAGTGTAGCAATTTCAGCTTTTGTTGTGTTAGTGTAGCAATTTCAGCTTTTGTTGTGTGTGTGTGCCGATTGCCTTGAGTGTTTTCTTTCGGGATTTGTTTTGACCTCTTGTCTTGGTTACCGAATAGGTATAAGGGTTAGGTTCTTTCATTCTTTCTTTTCTCCTCTCTTATGGTCTAAAAGCCGAAAACAAGATCTATACATTTTCTCTTTGTGCCGATTTCTGCAAGAAAACCAAACTCCTCCTACTTCTTTACTTTTCTTCTAAAAGTTGAATCAAGTATTCTCTCCACTCTCTTCTTTCTTCTTCTTCTCCTCTCCATCAAGTTCTCAAAACCTTCTAGTTGATTACCATAAAAGCCGAAACCGAAGCTACTGTTAGGGGCTTTGCCTCGTTTTATTATTAGTGGCTTGGCCATGTTATCTGATTAAGCAACTATGCTGCGACTGTGGTGTGCAGGGCTGGATGGGTTGAGTTATTCCCCACATAGTGTGTAGGGCTGGTACGGGTGGTGTGTAGGGCTGGATTGGGCTGGGTTTTGTATTCATGCATATACATTGTTCTGTTACTGTAATGGGCCTAAGGCCCACACTGACTCTCTGAATAGGGCTAAGGCCCAGTAATTATTGTTTACTAAATAAGGCTAAGGCCCCGTTAATACTGTATCTGGATAGGGCTTAGGCCCAGTTAAGCTTGGACTAATCTGGACTCTGGTTGGGTTTAGCTTACACACTAAGTTTCCCAAACTCACCCCTTTCTTTTCATCCGTGCAGGTAAGCCCCAACCTTAGAGGACTTGGAGCGGGAGGGATTCGAAGTGGCGACGTGAACTGTAGTTGGTTCTATTTTCTTAAAATTTATTTATTTATTTCAATATTTTCTTATTCTATTTTATCATTGGGTTTGATTTGTAATAAGGCCGCTTATTAATTTTTTTATTTTTTTATTTTCATTTTGATGTTTATTTTATTATTACTTGTTTAAAATTGATAGAATTAGGCTGTGCGGGTTTTTATTTAAAATTAAATAATGTTTTCAAACATATCATTCGCAACAAATGGATAACCTAATAACAACTAAGATCTTTTAAAGAAATAAACTCCAACTGATAGTGGATAGGATTTTTCATAATTAAATAACATGTTTTCTCTCACAATTCTTAAAAATAATTTTGCAAAGTCACCCTAAGCATATTAATTATAGAATGATGTGTAGTTCATCATCTATGTGACACACCAGATCTGGCCATAACGTCTGGGTAGGGTTTGGGGTGTTACAGCAAATACCATTTATCAAACAAATCTTATGAATGCTTGGCACACGAAATCAACAGGATTAATACATTATTTCAGAATTATGCCAGCTACACAACATTCCAAGGTTAGAGTATAGAAACTCATCTAATACTTCTTTGCCCTATCAACTTAGCTATCTCAAATGCAAAAGCTTCCATCCTCCTAGCAACTGAGCATGACAACCAAAATCACGAATTAAACTCATTATTCACAACTTAAAACTCAATTTTTTCCTAAATCATGCAAAATCCCTAAAAATGTTTTCTAGAAATTCTTATCTTTGTTTTCTTAATCTAATTGTTATAGAGTGAATAAGTATCTTTCTAACTTACTGGATTTTCTACTTTTCTGACTCAACTCTCTTGATTATCACTCCATACAAAGTTTCCTATAACCATCTCTTTTTCAAAGAAACTAAGGAAGGAGATGTAGAAGAGGAGAAAATGAAACAAAATCAAGATGAATCCTCTCTTGGAAGTCACCTCTCATTTATTTATAGCCCTTCTCGCATGGTCTTCAACTGTGTAAAATGCATCCATTGATAATCATTGT
This sequence comes from Gossypium stocksii, assembly GCA_020496765.1. Lineage (NCBI taxonomy): Eukaryota > Viridiplantae > Streptophyta > Magnoliopsida > Malvales > Malvaceae > Gossypium > Gossypium stocksii. Next base: position 61,252,539 of record CM035630.1, read on the forward strand.
GTCTCCCACTAAAGAACCAGCTGGTTTGAATCCAACTGAACCAGAATTGGATTTCAACCAAGTCTAAATCATTTACTATCTTCTCTTGGCTTTCCAATAGAGACCGCCAACTTATGACTTCTTTCAATTTACCCCCTCAATTATTTCTTTATTTTTGAACTTGGTGGAAACTAAGTGTGACAACTAATTTCAATTTGAATGGGATCATATTTAAGTTGATTGATTAATTTATTTATACTTAAATTAAATTTGAAAAGTGCAAGTTTAATTAAATTTGAAAAGTGCAAGTTTAAAATTTTTAAGCAAAGGCCTACAATGATATAAGAAAATATTATATACAAACTCATATGATTCACATGTAAAAAATAATCAAGAACAAGTTTAAAATTTTTAAGCAAAGCCCCTTGTTTACGAATTCTATCAACTGGAGTTCTATGAAATTTCATCAGGTCCATACCTTGAGGCATCGGGGGTACAGGTTGAGGAATCGGGGAAGGTGGGGGAGGTTGAGCACTCGGGTTTGTACGAACGAACTCAGTGTACCATGCATTCATCATCTGGAGAAAGGCCTCTCAAGCCCCTTCTCCTCCTTCTTGACCAACAGTAAGAGGTGGGTTTTCAGTCGGCACTACCCCTTTAGCCGGAGCTGGTGCATTACTCTCTACATGATCAACCACAGCTGGATTGGGATCAATTTACTATAAAAAAATCATTTAAAATGTCAGAAGTCGTCACACTATCACAATATATATATGACATGTATAGCAAAACCCGTACATACAACACGTTAGTCCACAAACTGACTAAACCTACTCTGATACCACCAAATGTAATGCCCCCTTACCCGAGACCGTCGCCGGAGTCGAGTTTGAGGGATTGGCAAACTTAACTTATCACTTAAACAATTTCCAAACCATTTATTTCACCTTTCGGAATAAATTGTTCATCTGTGTCACAGTCGCTAAAAAAATCATATCTCGAGTTAAAAAACTCGAATTTCAAATCCGTAAATTTTTCCTGAAACTAGACTCATATCTATCTACTAATTTTTTTTCCAGAATTTTTGGTCAAACCAATTAGTATATTTTATTAGTTAAAGTCTCCTATGTTTCAGTGCTCGACTGCTTTGACCTCTGTCCATTACGAATCAATTTTCTCTCTAAACAGAATTCAGATGACCATACCATTTATTTTCGTTTAAATTAGACTCAATAAGGAATCTGTACATATATAGCATGACTCCTAATTATTTTTTTACAAGTTTTAGTGAATTTCTAAAGTAAGAATAGGGGATTCAGAAATTGCTCTGACCCTATTCCACCAAAAACTCAAATATCTTATAACATACAACTCCTTTACATGTTTTGTTTCTTCCATAAGAAAATAGACACAATAAGCTTCAATTTAATGTTTTATTCACCATCTAATTCTACCTCTATTATTTTTAGTGATTTTTCAAACTTAAGTCATTACTGCTATATGATACTGTTTTATAACAACTTTCACCCTTTTATTCATTTTCATGGATTAGGTAACACATTAAACATACATATCACCAAATATGATCATAATTAGCCATTCCAATGGCTAATCATTACCAAGCATTTTCTCACCATTCAATAGTCATATCATAAGATCATATACACAAAATGATTATAATGCTATACATGTCATATTCAAAATACACAAGCCATTATACCAAATTGGTCCCCCGGATAGTGTGAGCGTTCCTTCGACCTTTCCCGATTTTCGAGCTGGCTTATCAAAACTACAATGAATGAAATGGAGGGAGTAAGCATAAATGCTTAGTAAATTCACATGCAAATAACAAGTAACATAACCATGCAACTCAACATAAACATCAATTGCATAAAATCACTGAGACATTCATGTTACAAGTATACTTGCTATCTTACCACTATCTTGTCTTACCAAGTTCTCAACCTGAGGTTTAAGCTCATACCTTTCCAATTTCCTCTTTCACACACTTACCACCATGTCACTTTCGTTTTAGGTATTCTCCTTATTCACTTAAAATTCACCTGTCGAACACATCGGAATATAATTCAGATACATGGATCTCATACACATAAGTGTCATATCCGTAGCTAGACAAACTCAATAGCCAATGGAATTTATGTAGCCAAGCTACCATGTAACCCACCCATAAGTGAACTCGGACTCAACTCAATGAGCTCGGGCCTTCGCATCCATAAGTGAACTCGGACTCAACTCAATGAGCTCGGATGCCTAGTTACATCTCACGAACTTGGACTCAACTCAACGAGCTCGGAACTCAACCATCCTAGTGACATGTCACTTGTACCCTAATCTATTCCCAAGGTTCAAATGGGATTTTCCTCAATCACACATACTTTGTCATCTTGTAACACCCCTTACCCTAAATCGTCACCGGAATCGAGTAATGGGCGTTACCAAACTTACTAGAGTACAGACTCAATTGCATTCAAATCATTACAATTTGAATCCTTATCGAAGGTTTACTATTACAATACAAACATCTCGGATGATTATGATTCGAATCCTACTACATCGGAAGCCCGAAAAATTTTTCACTTTTAAACCAACGTCACACGCCCGTGTGACATATAGCACGGGCGTGTGATAAGGCCGTGTGGCCTCCACACCCCCATGTCTAGAGACTGTGGTCGAAACTGTCAAATTGACCACGGTCACCCCACACGGTCGTTTGAGGGCTGTGTACCCCACACGGTTGAGACACACGGCCGTGTCTCTTGCCCGTGTGATACCCTAAAATTTGGAATTTCGGTGCAGGGGAGGCACGGTCTAGGTACACACCCGTGTGCCCTGCCATACAGACCGTGTCAGGCTATTTACCAAGCCTTTGCCTCCTTGAAACACAAGTAATCATATCCACAACCAATGCAAATATCAATATACCATAACATTTAAATATAAAAAATTACCAAAAACTAATATTTATACATGCCACCATATACAAGTAAATGAGGATTAACATTTTTCTCCAAGTTGACAAGTTGATAGTGTGACGTGGCCTCCGACGATTTCCAACCCCGAGCTAAATCCTGAAATAATAAGAGAACAGAAAGATGGGGTAAGCTTCATAGCTTAGTAAGTTGGCATATCAGATGTAATTCAATTAATAAGGTTTGCCCATTCCTCAATAAGTATTTTGAGAAGGTAAATAATTATTCACTTAGTTACACTTTTTACTCAAGTTCAACTTGAGCTGTTTTTCTCAGTCACAGTTGCTAATTTAACTATTCCGTAAGCTACAGAACTTGAAATTTAGTTCCGTAAATTTTTCTTGAAACAAGACTATATTTCTTATTTCCATAATATTTTAGGAATTTTTAACTTAGCCAATTAGTACATTTTATTTGATAAAGTTTCCCCCATTTCACTAACCAACTACACTGACCTTTGTTCATTACAAATTAAATATCTCAACCGTACAGAAATTGTATAACATTTCCATTTCCTTCTATTGAAAGTAGACTCATCAATGAATTTAAGCATATAAATTACACATCAAAACCATTTTTACACAATTTTTGGTGATTTTCCAAAAACGGAACAGAGGATCACGAAGGTATCCAGAACCAGTCTCACAAATATTTAAATATCTTACAATCTACACTTCTTATGCTTACTAAATTTCTTTTATAAGAAAATAGACTCAATGAGCTTTCAATTCATATATCATTCACTTTCTAATTCAATTTTCACCATTTTTGGTGATTTTTCAAACATACACAACTGCAACTATCCAATACTATTTTAATACAATTTTCACTTTTTCATGCTTTCTTAATAAAAGTTCTAATGGTAGCACTTACCTCTTATCTTTCTTACCATATCTCGATTATTTAACGAGCTTATTGCTCATCATTTACACTTACATACCTGCACTGTTCACTAGATCTCACATTCACACTTATCATGTAATTTCATCAAACATAATATTCACTTACCACATTGTTCAATTATAAATAATCCATGCACATGTCCTATTCAATTTTATTACCCTACACCATGGTTTCGCACATTAACGTTAGTCTTTTCCCATAGAACTTTCAAAAATGAAAAAGGATATGTAGAGGTTGGCATCAACTGCCTCACGATAATATGGCCGAAGCCACCACAATACGTAGCCGAAGCCACCACAATACGTAGCCGAAGCTACCACAATATGTAGCCAAAGCTACCACAATATGTAGCCAAAGCTACTACAATCAATGAATCGTAAACGTAATCCATGGGTCTGCTCACAGAAGCTGACGGGTGACTGCAACACATGCTAGTACACCCAGCACCCGGGATACGGAAGCGGAACCCTCAAGTGACATGTCACCCATATCCAAAATCAATCTTACAGTTCAAACGGGATTTTCCATAATATACAAATTATGCAATTATTCAATTCACCATTCGTATTCATACATTTTCACATGTAATTTATCAAATAATTAACGACAATGCAAGTGCATGATAATTTACTCATGACTTACTCCTTGAGCACTTTCTATAACACTTTGCACCATAGGTATATATATTTTTAAATCAATTCACCAACTTGGGGCATTAAACATTTATTCCACGTAATTCAAGTAATACACAAAATTTGGGCTTCGAGTACAAGCTACAATAATATTGCACTATTATTATCATACCAACTTACCTCGATTGCCGAAACGACTAATTTTCCGGCTTTAGCCCACCATTTCGTCCTTTCCCAATCTTAGTCCAATTTCATGTTTTCATCATCTAACATATCAAATAACATTCATTTAACACAATCTATCAACACACTAATCAATTCAATTCACATATCATGTTTTGGCAAATTTTTTAATTTTGCCCCTATACTTTACCATAATTACCAAATTGCTCCTAGGCTCATAAAAATGATTTTTAATCAATTTATTACTCCTCAGGCCTAAATGACCATTTCATGACCATAGCAACTCATAATTTCAACTATCTCACACATTTACAACTTGTTTTACCATTTTTGCAAAATACCCCATTTTAGGTGTCTTCAAGCAATTTCTTTCATAAAGGTTGTTTATTAGGCAACTACAACTCATATTCTTCCATAAAAACTGTAACACCCTTTACCCGAAACCGTTGCCAGAATTGAGTAATGGGTGTTACTAGACTTACCGGAGTTCGGATTCATTTTCCAATCAAATTAATGAAATATTACTCTTCCCTAGGGTTTTCTATGGTAATACTAACCCTTCGGATGGTTAGGATTCGAATCCTATCGCATCGGAAGCTCGAAAAATTTTTCACTTTTAAAACAACGTCACACGCCCGTGTGACACAAGGCACGGCCGTGTGATAAGGCCGTGTGGCCCTCACACGCCCATGTCTAAAGGCCGTGGAACATTCTGACTTACTCGACACGGCTACAAACTATATCACACGCCCGTGGGAACAGGCCGTGTACTTTCACACGCTCGTGGGGTTGGCTCGTGGCTCGACCACGGCCTAGGCATGCCCGTGCCTCTACCCCGTGGAGTATTCTGTCAAATCCCACACGGCCAAGACACACGCCCGTGTGCCCTGCCATGCAGGCCGTGTTAGGCTATTTACCAAGCCTTAGCCTCCCTGAAACACCATCACAACTACATTTCATTCATATTAACCAATTCTAATGACATACATTCGAAAACTACATTCATATCCCATTTACAAAACGAGTTACACATATTCATCCTTTTCATTCTAATCACTAAATAACATTTGTACAAAAACTAGCTAACTATACATGCCAATCTCAAATTATCAAACCATAGCACATACTCAACGGTAGCTTGATAGTGTGAGACGAGCCTCCTTGGATCACAAATTCCAAAATACTCTTCACTTGACAATCTAAAGGAAAAAGGAATGAAAAGGGGAGTAAGCTACAAGTAGCTTAGTAAGACATAAGCAAATCAATAGCCAAATGCACAATAATTAACTAAGATGTTAGTTCTAACATAACAGAGGTGCAATATTGGTGTACTTACTCATGCATAATCTTACCAAAATATCCAAACATAGACATTTACAATTATTTTGTATTCAACTTATTTCTAATTTTCAACCTGCACAATTACTTCACATAATCAAGTTAATTTCCCCGTTGAACATTCAGAACAGAGACGGATATACAGAGGTTAGCACCGAAGTGCCTCACAGATATATGGCCGAAGCCAATCACAGAAATATGGCATAAGCCAACAGAGTATGTAGCCGAAGCTACCAGAATATGTAGCCGTAGCTACCTCAGATCACAGATACACAGACATAGTCCACGAGTCTGCTCACATAAGCTGACAGGTGACTGCAACACATGCTAGTACACCCAGCACCCGGGATACGAAATCAGACAGATTTAGAGCCCTCAAGTGACATGTCACACATATCCGAAAACATTCTTACAGTCCAACCGGGGTTTATCCAAATAATCACAATTACACATTTACTTAATTCAATATCATATTCACATATTTTCACATCGAAATCATCAAATAATTAACAATGATGCAGATAAGCTATAATTTACTTATGACTTACCTCGATAACAAATCGACTAACTTGTGCTATTCTACTATCTTTTCCTTTCCTCGATTTCGATCACCCTCTCTTCTTTCTTAATCTAAATAAATGCATTTAACACATTTATCAATATTCTATCCAACACATTCATAAATCGGACTTGTTGGGCAAATGACCATTTTACCCCTAGTCTCAGAATTTCAATTTTACTTCATTTTCTTGCATTTTAAACTCAATTAGCTTCTTTTATCAATAAAATCATCCAAAACTCACTCACATTCATCTTCTTATGAGCAACTTTTCTCTTTTCTCATTTTAGTCCCTTAGGGACGTTTTTATCAAAAATCACTTGTAAAAACACGTAAATAACACATCAATAACTCAATTACTACCAAAATTCATCAAGTAACAACATTTCTCTAAAATAGGTAATTTTCAAACCCTAATTTCTTTTCAAATAAATAGCAAAATCATGAAAGTCAAGCTTTAAGGGACTCAAAAATACGAAAATAATTGAAAACGGGGTTGAAATACACTTACAATTTGATTGACAAAGCTAAAAACCCCTTTAGCAATGGTGGAGTGAAATTCGGCAGCTCAAAGAAGAAGAAGATGAATATTTTCATTTTTTTCCTCATCTTTTATGACAATTTTTATCAATTGGACAAAAATGCCCTTAGCCATGTTTCTTGAAAATTTCTCTAGAATTACCCTTTTATGTCCATCCTATTAACTTATGGTATAATTGCAACATAAACACTCCTACATTCATATCACAATTCAATCAAGTCCCTATTTCATCTAATACTCATAATTTCCCCTATTTGCAATTTAGTCCATGTTTTCCAATTAATCACAAAAATAGTAAATTTCTAAACAATTTTCTCACAGAACTTAATCGATAAACCTATGCAGTATAAAATTCACAAAATTTAACTTATTCCTCTCGGATTTGTGGTTACGAAACCACTGTTTTGATTAGGCCCTATTTCGGGCTGTCACAATCCTCCCCTCCTTTAAGGATTTTCGTCCCCGAAAATCTTACCAGTAAACAAATGTGGATATTGAGTCCTCATAGTCTCTTCCGTTTCCCATGTTGCCTCTCCCATTCCATGACATTGCCATAATACCTTTACTAACTTAATCTTCTTATTCCTCAACTGTTTTACTTCTCGTGCCAGAATCTTAACCGGTTCTTCATCATATGACATATCTGATCGAATTTCAATCTCAGTAGGTGAAATTAGATGCAATGGATCCGACCGGTATCGACGAAGCATAGAGACATGAAATACATTATGAATTCTTTCCAATTCCGGAGGCAAAGATAACCGATAGGCAACTGGACCTATTCTTTCGATTACTTCATACGGACCAATATAACGCGGACTTAATTTACCCTTACGGCCAAATCTCAAGATTTTCTTCCACGGGGAGACTTTCAAGAATACCTTATCTCCTACTTGGAGCTCAATTTCTTTCCTTTTCAAATCTGCATACGACTTTTGTTGATCGGATGCTGCTTTTAAACAATCCTGTATTACCTTCACTTTGTCCTCTGTCTCTTTTATCAAATCTGTCCCATGAATATGCCTTTCACGGAGTTCAGTCCAATACAACGGAGTCCGACATTTTTGCCCATATAGAGCTTCATACGGTGCCATTTTAATGCTCGACTGATAACTATTATTATACGCAAATTCAATCAAAGGCAAATATTTGTCCCAACTACCTTCAAACTCTAAAACACAACATCGCAACATATCCTCTAACACTTGAATCACTCTTTCCGATTGTCCGTCTGTCTGAGGATGAAAGGCAGTACTAAAATTTAATTTGGTACCTAATGCCTCTTGTAATTTCTTCCAAAACCTTGAAGTAAAACGAGGATCTCTGTCGGAAATGATAGACATAGGTACACCATGCAGTCTAACTATTTTAGAGACGTACAACTCCACTAATTTGTCCATAGAAAAATCCATTTTCACCGGAATAAAATGAGCTGACTTAGTTAATCGATCAACTATTACCCAAATAGCATCTTTCTTTCTCGGAGTTAAAGGCAATCCAGAAACAAAATCCATTGTAATTCTTTCCCATTTCCACTCGGGAATCATAATTGGCTGCAATAATCCAGAAGGCAATTGATGTTCTGCTTTCACTCTCTGACACACTAAGCATTTTAACACATATTCAGAAATATCCCGTTTCATACCCGGCCACCAAAACACTTTCTTTAAATCTTGATACATTTTCACACTACCAGGGTGCATTGACCATTGACTATCATGAGCTTCATGTAGAATCTTCTGAATCAGTTCAGTATTTTTCGGCACACATACTCTATCACAAAACAACAAACAACCATCGGAATTTATTCGAAAATCAGAACTACTGTCAGTTTCACACTGAGTCCGCTTTGCTAACAAATCACTGTCAAATTTTTGAATTTCACAAATTTCTTGTAAAAATAATGGCTTTGCCACTAATTTGGCTATCAACAAACCCTTATCAGCCAACGACAAATTCGCATTCAAAGCCCTCAAAGCAAACAGAGATTTTCTACTTAAAGCATCCGCAACCACATTTGCTTTACCCGGATGATAGTCTATTATGAGCTCATAGTCTTTCAGTAATTCTAACCATCTCCGTTGTCTTAAATTTAACTCTTTTTGAGTCATCACATACTTCAAACTCTTATGATCGGTGTACACTCTACACTTTTCACCATACAAATAGTGTCGCCAAATCTTCAAAGCAAAAACTATAGCGGCCAGCTCTAAATCGTGAGTCGGATAATTCTTTTCATGTGGCTTTAGTTGTCGAGAAGCATAAGCTATTACCTTTCCTTCTTGCATCAAAACACACCCAAGTCCATTTAAAGACGCATCGCTATAAACCACAAATTCCTTTCCCGACTCCGGTTGCACTAATATTGGTGCCTTTGTTAAACACTTTTTCAACCTTTTAAAACTTTGCTGACAATCATCCGTCCATATAAATTTGGCTTCTTTTCGCAACAGTCTCGTAATCGGTAAAGCTATTATTGAAAAGCCCTCTACAAAACGACGGTAATATCCAGCAAGGCCTAGAAAACTCCTGACTTCAGACACATTTTTCGGAGGCTTCCATTCTACAATTGCAGAAATCTTACTCGGGTCCACTCGAATACCATCTCTTGAAACTACATGTCCCAAGAATCCCACTTTATTAAGCCAAAACTCACTTTTACTGAATTTAGCATAAAGCTTCTTTTCTCTCAAAATTTGCAATATTATTCTCAATTGCTCCGCGTGCTCAGTCTCGCTTTTAGAGTATATCAGAATGTCATCAATAAAGACTACCACAAATTTATCTAAATAAGGTCTGAAAATCCTGTTCATCAAATCCATGAAAATGGCTGGAGCGTTAGTCAATCCAAATGGCATTACCAGAAATTCATAGTGACCATACCGGTTTCTAAAAGCAGTCTTGGACACATCAGCTTCCTTAACCCTTAATTGATAATATCCAGACCTCAAATCAATTTTTGAAAACACTAAGGCATCTTTAAGCTGATCGAATAAATCGTCAATTCTAGGCAACGGGTACTTGTTTTTCACTGTCACTTTATTAAGTTGACGATAATCAATACAAAGTCTCAATGTTCCATCTTTCTTTTTGACAAATAAAACCGGAGCACCCCAGGGAGAATAACTTGGCCTCACAAAACCCTTGTCAGTTAACTCTTGCAACTGTGTCTTTAACTCTTTTAACTCGGCTGGTGCCATTCTATATGGAGCAATCGATATCAGAGCAGTACCCGGAAGCAATTCAATACCAAACTCTATTTCTTTATCCAGAGGTAATCCAGGCAATTCATTGGGAAATACATCCAGATATTCACATACTATCGGCACAGATTCAATTTCCCTTTTTGACACTTTAGTGTTCAATACATAGGTCAAATATGCATCACAACCATTTTTCAAACATTTATAAGTAGACATTGCAGAAATCATTGACGAAACACAATCTGATTTATCCGTTTCGATTCGGAGTATTTCACCATCACCACAATTCAATTCAAGGATCTTTCGTCTACAATCTATCTTAACACCGTGCATGGTTAACCAATCCATCCCCAAAATGACATCAAATTCATCAAAAGGAAGCAACATCAAATCAACAGGGAAACAGTGACCATGAATCATCAAGGGACAGTTCTTACAAATTTGGTTTACTATCACATGTTTTCCTAATGGATTCGACACCTTAACCACGAATTCAGTGGACTCGATACACAAATTCTTGTCAGACACTATTTTCACACATATATATGAATGAGTTGATCCCGGGTCAATTAACGCAAAAACAGAATCATCACAAAGAGAAAAGGTACCAGTAATTACTTCAGGCGAAGAAGCTTCTTCACAAGCCTTTATAGCATATGCTCTTGCTGGAGCTCTCGGTTCAGATCTTACAGTAATATCTTTCTTTTCACTTCTACTGCTATTTCCAAATCCCACATTCTTCGATGGTCTTCCTTTGCTCACATTACTTGGTTTCACATTTTGAGATCTCTCCAATTCTTCTCTTTCGGGACAATCTTTAACGAAATGATTTTAGGACTCGCATTTAAAACAAGCTCGATTATACAAATAACATTCACCCATATGTCTCTTTCCACAATGCTGGCATTCGAGCCTATCAGATCTTACACTACCAACACTTGTTGCCGAAGTGGTTTGTCCCTTTGATTTAAAACGTTGTTTACCACGATCTCTCTGAGAAAAATTTACCGAAGCATTTGATCGAGAACTCATCTTTCTTGATTTCTTCGATTGTGATTGAAATGATTGGCCCATCGACCTCTTTCTAGAATCTCTAGCTTCATTCTCAGCCTTCTTTTTATCTTTGCTTAAAGCTTCGGCCTTGACAGCTCGTTCAACTAATACTACTAACTCTTTAATTTCCAAGATTCCCATAAGTAATCGAATGTCTTCATTCAGTCCATCTTCAAATCTCTTACAAAGCATTTCTTCGGTGGTTACCAGCTCTTGGGCATACTTGCTCAATCTAACAAACTCTCTTTCATATTCGGCTACTGACATACTCCCTTGCTTCAAGTTTAAAAATTCCTTCCGCTTTTGATCGATAAAGTACTGACTAATATACTTTTTACGAAATTCTCCTAGAAAGAAATCCCAGGACACTCTTTCTCTAGACACAACGAAAGTCAAGGTCTTCCACCAATAATAAGCAGAATCTTTCAGCAATGAGACAGCACATTTCAAACTCTCATCGGGAGTACAAGATAATTCTTCTAACACCCTGACTGTGTTCTCTAGCCAAAATTCAGCTATCTCTGGATCATCATCCACATTAGCTCAGAATTCTTCAGCACCATCTTTTCTGATTTTATCTACCGGAGGCTTAGATAATCTTACCACTTCTGATTGTGGAGGAACTATGGGAACGGCTTGAGGAATAGGAGGGGGCGGAGGAGGTTGAGCATTCGGATTTGCCCTAATAAATTCTGTATACCAATTACTCATTCTATGGAGAAAGGCTTCCCGAGCCTCATCTCCCTGACCTTGGGTCTCGGGTCTACTCTCAACAGGCACTATCCCTTGCGCGAGAGCATGCGCATTACTTTGAGCATCATCAACAGTATCTCGATTGGGATCCATTTACTATAATAAAAACATTTCAAAACCATTAGGAGTCGTCACACTATCAAGTCTAAAAATTGGCATGTATAGACTGACTATTACACTAACTTCACTAATCCGAGAATCGGCTAAACCATGCTCTGATACCAATTAAAAATGTAACACCCTTTACCCGAAACCATTGCCAGAATCGAGTAATGGGTGTTACTAGACTTACCGGAGTTCGGATTCATTTTTCAATCAAATTAATGAAATATTACTCTTCCCTAGGGTTTTCTATGGTAATACTAACCGTTCGAATGGTTAGGATTCGAATCCTATCGCATCGAAAGCTCGAAAAATTTTTCACTTTTAAAACAACGTCACACGCCCATGTGACACAAGGCACGGCTGTGTGATAAGGCCGTGTGGCCCTCACACGCCCATGTCTAAAGGCCGTGGAACATTCTGACTTACTTGACACGGCTACAAACTATATCACACGCCCGTGGGAACAGGCCGTGTACTTTCACACGCTCGTGGGGTTGGCTCGTGGCTCGACCACGGCCTAGGCACGCCCGTGCCTCTACCCCATGGAGTATTCTGTCAAATCCCATACGGCCAAGACACACGCCCATGTGCCCTACCATGCAGGCCGTGTCAGGCTATTTGCCAAGCCTTAGCCTCCCTAAAACACCATCAAAACTACATTTCATTCATATTAACCAATTCCAATGACATACATTCGAAAACTACATTCATATCCCATTTACAAAACGAGTTACACATATTCATCCTTTTCATTCTAATCACTAAATAACATTTGTACAAAAACTAGCTAACTATACATGCCAATCTCAAATTATCAAACCATAGCACATACTCAACGGTAGCTTGATAGTGTGAGACGAGCCTCCTTGGATCACAAATTCCAATATACTCTTCACTTGACAATCTAAAGGAAAAAGAAATGAAAAGGGGAGTAAGCTACAAGTAGCTTAGTAAGACATAAGCAAATCAATAGCCAAATGCACAATAATTAACTAAGATGTTAGTTCTAACATAACAGAGGTGCAATATTGGTGTACTTACTCATGCATAATCTTACCAAAATATCCAAACATAGACATTTACAATTATTTTATATTCAACTGATTTCTAATTTTCAACCTGCATAATTACTTCACATGATCAAGTTAATTTCCCCGTTGAACATTCAGAACAGAGACAGATATACAGAGGTTAGCACCGAAGTGCCTCACAGATATATGGCCGAAGCCAATCACAGAAATATGGCATAAGCCAACAGAGTATGTAGCCGAAGCTACTAGAATATGTAGCTGTAGCCACCTCAGATCACAGATACACAGACGTAGTCCACGGGTCTGCTCACATAAGCTGACAGGTGACTGCAACACATGCTAGTACACCCAGCACCCGGGATACGAAATCAGACAGATTTAGAGCCCTCAAGTGACATGTCACACATATCCGAAAACATTCTTACAGTCCAACCGGGGTTTATCCAAATAATCACAATTACACATTTACTTAATTCAATATCATATTCACATATTTTCACATCGAAATCATCAAATAATTAACAATGATGCAGATAAGCTATAATTTACTTATGACTTACCTCGATAACAAATCGACTAACTCGTGCTATTTTACTATCTTTTCCTTTCCTCGATTTCGATCACCCTCTCTTCTTTCTTGATCTAAATAAATGCATTTAACACATTTATCAGTATTCTATACAACACATTCATAAATCGGACTTGTTGGGCAAATGACCATTTTACCCCTAGTCTCAGAATTTCAATTTTACTTCATTTTCTTGCATTTTAAACTCAATTAGCTTCTTTCATCAATAAAATCATCCAAAACTCACTCACATTCATCTTCTTATGAGCAACTTTTCTCTTTTCTCATTTTAGTCCCTTAGGGACGTTTTTATCAAAAATCACTTGTAAAAACAAGTAAATAACACATCAATAACTCAATTATTACCAAAATTCATCAAGTAACAACATTTCTCTAAAATGGGTAATTTTCAAACCCTAATTTCTTTTCAAATAAATAGCAAAATCATGAAATTCAAGCTTTAAGGGACTCAAAAATACGAAAATAATTGAAAACGGGGTTGAAATACACTTACAATTTGATTGACAAAGCTCAAAACCCCTTTAGCAATGGTGGAGAGAAATTCGGCAGCTCAAAGAAGAAGAAGATGAATATTTTCATTTTTTTCCTCATCTTTTATAACAATTTTTATCAATTGGACAAAAATGCCCTTAGCCATGTTTCTTGAAAATTACTCTAGAATTACCCTTTTATGTCCATCCTATTAACTTATGGTATAATTGCAACATAAACACTCCTACATTCATATCACAATTCAATCAAGTCCCTATTTCATCTAACACTCATAATTTCCCCTATTTGTAATTTAGTCCATGTTTTCCAATTAATCACAAAAATAGTAAATTTCTAAACAATTTTCTCACAGAACTTAGTCAATATACCTATGCAGTATAAAATTCACAAAATTTAGCTTATTCCTCTCGGATTTGTGGTTACGAAACCACTATTCCGATTAGGCCCTATTTTGGGCTGTCACAAAAACTCAGCAAACAACACATATATGTTCATGGCAAAACCCTAGACTCTTAATCATTTTCCAAAATAGCCCCCTCTTTTGAAAGCTCATGCATTAGGGGTTCCAAAAATGTAAAAATCATCAAGAAAGAACCAAAGATCACTTACTTATTAGGGCTTAAAGTGGCTGAAAGTTTAAAGCTCAAAACCCCCATCCTTTGCTGCCATTTTCGTGAGAAAGAAGAAGGAATGAAAGGGAATATGACACTTTTTCTTTTTACTTTATTTTATTACCAAAACTAGCCAATTAAAACACCCAACACCTAACTTTGACTTTTCAACCTTCTTTTTGCCTCTTATGGCCGGCCACACACTTCCAATGGCCTAATTTCACTTCAAAGGCCCCCAATTTAAGATACAAAGCAATTTAACACCTTTAGGCATTAACACACAACTTTTACGTTTTACGCGATTTAGCCTTTTTTTCAAAATTGAGCTAGAAATCGCTAAAATTAACTTACCAAAATTTTCATGCACCTTTATAAATATGCTAGATCACATAAAATAATATCAAAATAATTTTCTCCGGCCTCAGAATAGTGGTTTCAGAACCACTGTTCTGACTAGGCCTAAAATCGAGCTGTTACAATTCTCCCCCTCTAGGGATTTTCGTCCCCGAAAATCTTACCAGAAAAAGTTTGCTCGCAACTCATTCAGACAAACGCACTCATTCATACATTCAGTGAATTTTGAATAACTTCATTTATCACATTCACTAATCACTTTAATCAAACATGCAACAGTATATGAAGGCCAAATAGATATGAATGAGCATATCACAATATAAACTTTCCTTTCACACATTGTCACAGGTACACATATCACAAATTCTTATTCATACCTTCCTGAGCTTAACTGATCAAAATTACACTTTATTCAAATGCTTCAGTATCATTGACAAATGGTCGGATATAGCTCGGTTGGAGAATACTTCTGTCTAAACAATTGATCCTCAATTACGTCGGAGAACATCACACTATCACATATTTGTGGCATGCATAACTAAACTTTCACACTTGCTATGTTAGTTCGAGAACTGACTAAACCATAGCTCTGATACCACTAAATGTAACACCCCTTACCCTAAACCGTCATAGGAATCGAGTAATGGGCATTACCAAACTTACTAGAGTACAGACTCAATTGCATTCAAATCATTACAATTTGAATCCCTATCGAAGGCATACTATCGCAATACAAACATCTCGGATGATTAGGATTCGAATCCTACTGCATCGGAAGCCCGAAAAATTTTTCATTTTTAAACCAACGTCACACGGCCGTGTGACATATAGCACGGCCGTGTGATAAGGCCGTGTGGCCTTCACACACCCATGTCCAGAGACCGTGGTCGAAACTGTCAAATTGACCATGGTCACCCCACACGGTCGTTTAGGGGCCATGTACCCCACACGGTTGAGACACACGGTCGTGTCTCTTGCCCGTGTGATACTCTAAAATTTGGAATTTCGGTGCAGGGGAGGCACGGTCTAGGTACACGCCCGTGTGCCCTGCCATACAGACCGTGTCAGGCTATTTACCAAGCCTTTGCCTTCCTTAAACACAAGTAATCATATCCACAACCAATGCAAAGATCAATATACCATAACATTTAAATATAACAAATTACCAAGAACTAATATTTATACATGCAACCATATACAAGTAAATGAGGATTAACATTTTTCTCCAAGTTGACAAGTTGATAGTGTGACGTGGCCTCCGACGATTTCCAACCCCGAGCTAAATCCTGAAATAATAAGAGAATGGAAAGATGGGGTAAGCTTCATAGCTTAGTAAGTTGGCATATCAGATGTAATTCAATTAATAAGGTTTGCCCATTCCTCAATAAGTATTTTGAGAAGGTAAATAATTATTCACTTAGTTACACTTTTTACTCAAGTTCAACTTGAGCTGTTTTTCTTAGTCACGGTCGCTAATTTAACTATTCCGTAAGCTACAGAACTCGAATTTAGTTCCGTAATTTTTTCTTGAAACTAGACTCATATTTCTTCTTTCCATAAAATTTTAAGAATTTTTAACTTAGCCAATTAGTACAGTTTATTCGATAAAGTTTCCCATGTTTCACTGACCAACTACACTGACATTTGTTCATTAGGAATTAAATATCTCAACGTACAGAATTTTGATAACATTTCCATTTATTTCTATTGAAAGTAGACTCATCAAGGAATTTAAGCATATAAATTACACATTATAACCATTTTTACACAATTTTTGGTGATTTTCCAAAAACGGAACAAAGGATCACGAAGGTATCCAGAACCAGTCTCACTAATGTTTAAATATCTTACGATTTACACTTCTTTTGCTTACTCAGTTTCTTTTATAAGAAAATAGTCTCAATGAGCTTTCAATTCATATATCATTCATTTTCTAATACAACTTCCACTGTTTTTGGTGATTTTTCAAACATACACAACAGCAACTGTCCAATACTGTTTTAATACAATTTTCACTTTTTCATACTTTCTTAATAAAAGTTCTAATGGTAGCACTTACCTCTTATCTTTCTTACCATATCTCGATTATTTAACGAGCTTATTGCTCATCATTACACTTACATACCTAAACTGTTCATTAGATCTCACATTCACACTTATCATGTAATTTCATCAAACATAATATTCACTTACCACATTGTTCAATTATAAATATTCCATGCACATGTCCTATTCAATTTTATTACCCTACACCATGGTTTCGTACATTAACGTTAATCTTTTCCCGTAGAACTTTCAGAAATGAAAAAGGATATGCAGAGGTTGGCATCAAGTGCCTCACGATAATATGGCCGAAGCCACCACAATACGTAGCCGAAGCTACCATAATATGTAGCCGAAGCTACCACAATATGTAGCCGAAGCTACCACAATATGTAGCCGTAGCTACTACAATCAATGAATCGCAAATGTAATCCACGGGTCTGCTCACAGAAGCTGACGGGTAACTACAACACATGCTAATACACCCAGCACCCGGGATACGGAAGCGGAACCCTCAAGTGACATGTCACCCATATCCAAAATCAATCTTACAGTTCAAACGGGATTTTCCATAATATACAAATTATGCAATTATTCAATTCACCATTCGTATTCATACATTTTCACATGTAATTTATCAAATAATTAACGACAATGCAAGTGCATGATAATTTACTCATGACTTACTCCTTGAGCACTTTTTATAACTTTGCACCATAGGTATATATATTTTTAAATCAATTCACCAACTTGGCGCATTAAACATTTATTCCACATAATTCAAGTAATACACAAAATTTGGGCTTCGAGTACAAGCTACAATAATATTGCACTATTATTATCATACTAACTTACCTCGATTGCCGAAACGACTAATTTTCCCGCTTTAGCCCACCATTTCGTTCTTTCCTGATCTTAGTCCAATTTCATGTTTTCATCATCTAACATATCAAATAACATTCATTTAACACAATCTATCAACACACTAATCAATTCAATTCACATATTATGTTTTGGCAAATTTTTCAATTTTGCCCCTATACTTTACCATAATTACCAAATTGTTCCTAGGCTCGTAAAAATGATTTTTAATCAATTTATTACTCCTCAGGCCTAAATGACCATTTCATGACCATAGCAACTCATAATTTCAACTATCTCACACATTTACAACTTGTTTTACCATTTTTACAAAATACCCCATTTTAGGTGTCTTCAAGCAATTTCTTTCATAAAGGTTGTTTATTAGGCAACTACAACTCATATTCTTCCATAAAAACTTAGCAAACAACACATATATGTTCATGGCCAAACCCTAGACTCTTAATCATTTTGCAAAATAGTCCCCTCTTTTGAAAGCTCATGCTTTAGGGGTTCGAAAAATGTAAAAATCATCAAGAAATAACCAAAGATCACTTACTTATTAGGGCTTAAAGTGGCTGAAATTTTAAAGCTCAAAACCCCCATCCTTTGCTGCCATTTTCGTGAGAAAGAAGAAGGAATGAAAGGGAATATGACACTTTTTCTTTTTACTTTATTTTATTACCAAAACTAGCCAATTAAAACACCCAACACCTAACTTTGACTTTTCAACCTTCTTTTTGCCTCTTATGGCCGGCCACACACTTCCAATGGCCTAATTTCACTTCAAAGGCCCCCAATTTAAGATACAAAGCAATTTAACACCTTTAGGCATTAACACACAATTTTTACGTTTTACGCGATTTAGCCCTTTTTCAAAATTGAGCTAGAAATCACAAAAACTAACTTATCAAAATTTTCATGCACCTTTATAAATATGCTATATCACATAAAATAATATCAAAATAATTTTCTCTGTCCTCGAAATAGTGGTTTCAGAACCACTGTTCCTACTAGGCCTAAAATCGGGCTGTTACAATTCTCCCCCTTTAGGGATTTTCGTCCCCGAAAATCTTACCAGAAAAAGGTTGCTCTCAACTTTCATGAGTCATTTATATCTTCTTTTTTTTTCACATCTTACAAAACAACTCAGCTCAAGCTCATACTCAGGATTTCTGTAACCTTTCCACAATTACCATAAGAGTCTCGGCTCAATTCGAAATACTGAAAACTGAGATTCTAAGGACTATAAGCTTGGAAGCACAACTCGTCCAAATCCATTTAACAATACATCTGTAGATAACAGAATAGTCATGTAGACTATTATCATCTATCTACCGCAATCCAATATGGTATCTCTTATTTACCCAGAGAAAAGAAACATCTCGGTACAAAATTCATAATAGCCCCTTTTTCATTTTCTTTTCAATGTCATCACTGACAATATTAATCTCAAATACATTTGATATTCGGCTTTTTCCCTGTAACCAACTCAATACCCTTTTGAAAGAACAGACAAGATGCTACTGTGAATTCTGTCCTCAATTCTCTGTATAACCTAGAGTTTTTTAGTACTCAGATTTTACTCGGAAACAATAACAACGGAAGCCAAAAATCAGATCCTCGCTGAAGTTCCAATTTCATAGATATTGTCTCCTTGCCAATCGAGACAACTTTACTTATAACGATAACTCTCAAATAAGAGAAATCCAACTAATATGTCTCTGTATCATGATTTCAAGAATAGAATTTCTTTATGTCCGATTGAATGTCTATTTAACCGCAATTCCACAACATTATTCTGGACCAGAGAATAAACTTAATGCACATAACTCAATTTACCTTTATCAATAGTAGCTCTTTACACGAAGATTAGAGAAATCCAGATACCAGAATTTTCACACTTCTATAATTGAACCAGAAGCATAATCATAACAGATTCCAATATCACAAATCAAAGATTACTCGTCAAGATAAGCCAAGCTCGATGATTCTCGAAACAAGAAAAAGAGTAAAACCAATATAAGAAATTCCAAGACATAAGACTATGCCAGAAATCCAAGAGTATAATCCAGAAGAAAATTATAAAGATAATCTCGAAAATCCCTCAGAGAAAACCAGAAGGGAAATTACTCTCTGTACGCTCTAAAATTCTTCATAACAAAGATAATATAATTCCCGCGTACACATAAACCATAATCAATAAAACATCAGAATAAACTCACATAAAATTTTACTACCAACTTCATTCAAATATATCAGAATAGAAATCTGAAGAGATTGAGAAATGTCGATCATAACTAACTGGACCACTAAAGCTTTTCATCTAATATCACAGTTACTAGCATCCTCATTCGATAGAATTCCCACTCGAAAGGGGTAACCATACGCACTCTCCAGAATAGAAGAAAACATAGAATACTTAGAAGAGAAAGATAGCCATAACTTTTGTTTAATTGAATCCGTCATACGCAGACATCTGTGCAAATCCGACATTATTCCTCTAACTATATCTACCTCCACTAATCCCATACTATTCCATTATTATACTCTTTAGTTTCACTTTTGCAAGCTCATACAACATACCTCTCGCAAATCTGATCGTATAACCCTATTCTGGTAAGGGGGTGAAGATTGTAAAGCCTCTAAACTTTTGACTCTCAAACAAATACATATTCAACAATGATATAGCATTACACACATTGATTCAAGCATCTCAAATTTCTAACTCGTCACGAACACATTTCCACATGTCTCAGTAATACATGCAACTTTATTTCATGTGAATATTAGCAAAACATAAGTGAATTTATCACCATTCAAACTTTAATTTCTTTTATTTGAATCATTATTAATGTCTTATCAAGTTCTCACATTTAGTCTTAATCACTTGTCAATATTTATCAAGTTGGAGAACGTCTTACGGTTTTGAGTACATCGCTTACTTGATGCCATAGTCCAACTATAGTCTTATACTAGCTCTGCTTTTCCCGTACTGATGCCTATCCCAGATAGGTCTTACACTAGCACTTACTGGGCTGTGCCGATGCATATCCCAGATAGGTCTTACGCTTAGCACAAGTCAAACCGATGCATGTTCCAGACATGTCTTGTACTGGCACACATATCTCATATATTGCCATGGACCAACCATGGTCTTTTTTTTTTGTCAATTCATTAGTGAACGATTGTACTCATTCCCTGCGTTCCACCCAATTTGATACTTCATTACAACTTTCATGCTATTATAACTATTATGACATCTTTAATTCAGAGATTTAAATGTAAATGTCAATCACATATACATACCGATTACACATCATTGAATAGAAATACTCATACACATATCCAGCCATTTCGAGTAAAACTTTCTCCTCATAACCACTAAGCCAAATGAGTTAGGTACGTAACATCATATGAATACTAACTTGCATGAAGGAGCTTATCACAACTTAACTTTCGTTTCATTCTACGTTTCCACATTCTTTAACTGATTCAAACAAACGCACTCATTCATACATTCAATGAATTTTGAATAACTTCATTTATCACATTCACTAATCACTTTAATCAAACATGCAACAGTATATGAAGGCCAAATAGATATGAATGAGCATATCACAATATAAACTTTCCTTTCACACATTGTTACAGGTACACATATCACAAATTCTTATTCATACCTTCTTGAGCTTAACTCATCAAAATTACACTTTATTCAAATGCTTCAGTATCACTGACAAATGGTCGGATATAGCTCAATTGGAGAATACTTCTGTCTAAACAATAGATCTTCAATTACGTTGAAGAACATCACACTATCACATATTTGTGGCATATATAACTAAACTTTCACACTTGCTATGTTAGTCCGAGAACTGACTAAACCATAGCTCTGATACCACTAAATGTAACACCCCTTACCCTAAACCGTCACCGGAATCGAGTAATGGGCGTTACAAAACTTACTAGAGTACAGACTCAATTGTATTCAAATCATTACAATTTGAATCCTTATCGAAGGTTTACTATCGCAATACAAACATCTCGGATGATTAAGATTCGAATCCTATTGCATCGGAAGCCCGAAAAATTTTTCACTTTTAAACCAACGTCACACGACCGTGTGACATATAGCACGGCCGTGTGATAAGGCCGTGTGGCCTTCACACGCCCATGTCCAGAGACCGTGGTCGAAACTGTCAAATTGACCATGGTCACCCCACACAGTCGTTTAGGGGCCATGTACCCCACACGGTTGAGACACACGGCCGTGTCTCTTGCTCGTGTGATACTCCAAAATTTGGAATGTCGGTGCAAGGGAGGCACGGTCTAGGTACAGGCCCGTGTGCCCTGCCATACAGACCGTGTCAGGCTATTTACCAAGCCTTTGCCTCCCTTAAACACAAGTAATCATATCCACAACCAATGCAAAGATCAATATACCATAACATTTAAATATAACAAATTACAAAGAACTAATATTTATACATGCCACCATATACAAGTAAATGAGGATTAACATTTTTCTCCAAGTTGACAAGTTGATAGTGTGACGTAGCCTCCGACGATTTCTAACCCCGAGCTAAATCCTGAAATAATAAGAGAATGGAAAGATGGGGTAAGCTTCATAGCTTAGTAAGTTGGCATATCAGATGTAATTCAATTAATAAGGTTTGCCCATTCCTCAATAAGTATTTTGAGAAGGTAAATAATTATTCACTTAGTTACACTTTTTACTCAAGTTCAACTTGAGCTGTTTTTCTCAGTCACGGTCGCTAATTTAACTATTCCGTAAGCTACAGAACTCGAAATTTAGTTCCGTAATTTTTTCTTGAAACTAGACTCATATTTCTTCTTTCCATAAAATTTTAAGAATTTTTAACTTAGCCAATTAGTACAGTTTATTCGATAAAGTTTCCCCTGTTTCACTAACCAACTACACTGACCTTTGTTCATTTCGAATTAAATATCTCAACGTACAGAATTTGGATAACATTTCCATTTGTTTCTATTGAAAGTAGACTCATCAAGAAATTTAAGCATATAAATTACACATCATAACCATTTTTACACAATTTTTGGTGATTTTCCAAATACGGAACAGAGGATCACGAAGGTATCCAGAACCAGTCTCACAAATGTTTAAATATCTTACAATTTACACTTCTGTTGCTTACTCAGTTTCTTTTATAAGAAAATAGACTCAATGAGCTTTCAATTCATATATCATTTTATAAAAAAATAGACTCAATGAGCTTTCAATTCATATATCATTCACTTTCTAATTCAACTTCCACCATTTTTGGTGATTTTTCAAACATACACAACTGCAACTATCCAATACTGTTTTAATGCAATTTTCACTTTTTCATACTTTCTTAATAAAAGTTCTAATGGTAGCACTTACCTCTTATCTTTCTTACCATATCTCGATTATTTAACGAGCTTATTGCTCATCATTTACACTTACATACCTACACTGTTCTTTAGATCTCACATTCACACTTATCATGTAATTTCATCAAACATAATATTCACTTACCGCATTGTTCAATTATAAATATTCCATGCACATGTCCTATTCAATTTTATTACCCTACACCATGGCTTCGCACATTAACGTTAATCTTTTCCCGTAGAACTTTTAGAAATGAAAAAGGATATGCAGAGGTTGGCATCAAGTGCCTCACGATAATATGGCCGAAGCCACCACAATACGTAGCCGAAGCTACCACAATATGTAGCCGAAGTTACCACAATATGTAGCCGAAGCTACTAAAATTAATGAATCACAAACGTAATCCACGGGTCTGCTCACAGAAGCTGACGGGTGACTGCAACACATGCTAGTACACCCAGCACCCGGGATACGGAAGCGGAACCCTAAAGTGACATGTCACCCATATCCAAAATCAATGTTACAATTCAAACGAGATTTTCCATTTTATACAAATTATGCAATTATTCAATTCACCATTCGTATTCATACATTTTCACATGTAATTTATCAAATAATTAACGACAATGCAAGTGCATGATAATTTACTCATGACTTACTCCTTGAGCACTTTCTATAACACTTTGCACCATAGGTATATATATTTTTAAATCAATTCACCAACTTGGCGCATTAAATATTTATTCCACATAATTCAAGTAATACACAAAATTTGGGCTTCGAGTACAAGCTACAATAATATTGCACTATTATTATCATACCAACTTATCTCGATTGCCGAAACGACTAATTTTCCCGCTTTAGCCCACCATTTCGTTCTTTCCTGATCTTAGTCCAATTTCATGTTTTCATCATCTAACATATCAAATAACATTCATTTAACACAATCTATCAACACACTATTCAATTCAATTCACATATCATGTTTTGGCAAATTTTTCAATTTTGCCCCTATACTTTACCATAATTACCAAATTGTTCCTAGGCTCGTAAAAATGATTTTTAATCAATTTATTACTCCTCAGGCCTAAATGACCATTTCATGACCATAGCAACTCATAATTTCAACTATCTCACACATTTACAACTTGTTTTACCATTTTTGCAAAATACCCCATTTTAGGTGTCTTCAAGCAATTTCTGTCATAAAGGTTGTTTATTAGGCAACTACAACTCATATTCTTCCATAAAAACTCAGCAAACAACACATATATGTTCATGGAAAAACCCTAGACTCTTAATCATTTTGCAAAATAGTCCCCTCTTTTGAAAGCTCATGCTTTAGGGGTTCGAAAAATGTAAAAATCATCAAGAAATAACCAAAGATCACTTACTTATTAGGGCTTAAAGTGGCTGAAAGTTTAAAGCTCAAAACCCCCATCCTTTGCTGCCATTTTCGTGAGAAAGAAGAAGGAATGAAAGGGAATATGACACTTTTTCTTTTTACTTTATTTTATTACCAAAACTAGCCAATTAAAACACCTAACACCTAACTTTGACTTTTCAACCTTCTTTTTGCCTCTTATGGCCGGCCACACACTTCCAATGGCCTAATTTCACTTCAAAGGCCCCCAATTTAAGATACAAAGCAATTTAACACCTTTAGGCATTAACACACAACTTTTACGTTTTACGCGATT
The DNA here is from genome assembly GCA_020496765.1 of Gossypium stocksii. Taxonomy (NCBI): domain Eukaryota; kingdom Viridiplantae; phylum Streptophyta; class Magnoliopsida; order Malvales; family Malvaceae; genus Gossypium; species Gossypium stocksii. The sequence continues at coordinate 61,277,860 of CM035630.1, forward strand.
TAGCCCTTTTTCAAAATTGAGCTAGAAATCGCTAAAATTAACTTACCAAAATTTTCATGCACCTTTATAAATATGCTATATCACATAAAATAATATCAAAATAATTTTCTCCGGCATAGGAATAGTGGTTCAAAACCACTGTTCTGACTAGGCCTAAAATCGGGCTGTTACACATCTTCCTCGAAATGTTGAAACCGATACTTGATAACATTTCACATTTATCAATAGCTCACATAATCAACATATTACTCAATAATAATTTTCAATGCATAATATTTCATAATAATAAACATCATATCATATAAATGACATTAAATTGCTTAAAATAACAATTATGTTACCATATTTACACATGAACTTACCCCTGTATAAAATGTTAGAAATCGAGCCTATTCCCCGTAAACCTTACTTTTCCCTCGATCACAACTCGAATCTGTTTCTCTTGATCTAGAATGCCAAATTAATTTATTCAATATACACATTCATCAAAACAGCCTCTAATACGAGTTTGGATAAAAATTACCATTTTACCCCTAGCTTTTAATTATTTACAATTGAGTCCTTAAGTTTGTCCAATGAGTTACATGCATTTCCCGTGACATATATGCATAGCCGAATCTCCTAGTGTCCATAATAGCCCATATTTCACATAAAAATCAGATTTTTACCATCAATTTTACCCTTTTTACAATTAAGTCCCTTTTTAGGTGTTTTCACATAAAACTACTAGGTATAAGTTGTTAAACACACATCAAAACATCATATTCCTTCATTATTCATCAAAATATAATTATGTCACACATGGGTAAATTTTCATACATGCATCCTAGCTCAAAATATTGCTAAAAAACGATAAAATAGGCTTTCTAGATTATAAAATCGAAAAGAACATTAAAAACAGGCGTGGAAATCACTTACAGTCAAAGATTGAAATGTTGAAAACCCTAGCTATGGTGTTAAGGAAAATTCGGCAGCCTCTATGGAGAAGATGGGTCTATTTTTGTGTTATTTTTCCTTTTTAATGACTATATTTACCATTTGACAAAAAATGCCCTTAATGCCTTTCTTTGTAATTTTTCATGTACTAGCCAATTTTTGTCCAAAATTTTAGAAATTGGTTAAATTGCTATTTAAGACCTCCTAATTAATATTCCAAAGTAATTTCATACTAAAAGCTTCTAGAATGCAAGTTTTGCAACTTGTTCAATTTAGTCCCTAATCTCGAATTAAGCACTTTATGTATAGAATTTTTTCACGAAATTTTCACACAATCATGCAATCATATCATAAACCTCAAAATAATTATAAAATAATTATTTCTATCTTGGATTTATGATCACGAAACCACTATTCTAATTAGGCCCTAATTCGGGATATTACACTTTACCCCAGTTTCCTAGAAATGATGACTCAATGCATAATATCTACCACCCCAGATTTCCCAGCAACGATGGTTTTATTCAGTACTTTGACCCTATGACATGCCAACTATATCCGACTTGATTCGATCAACTAATAGAGTATTCCATTTCCAATTCATTATATACAATTTAATAATCACATATCAATCAACATATCACAATTCCATAACTTATATAACATATCTCAATGCATTTCTATGTTAATTATAAAATATCAAGTAATTTCTAAGTTCTGTACTTTACTCAATTTAGTCCTTATCTCGGAATCAATCTCAAACATATTATATCAGTTCAAATAATCTTCAATAACTCACCTCAGCAATAGATAATGAAAAAATGATATGAAAATGCAGCAATTAATTTAGTCCCAAGTCATAGAAATACAAACTAGATATCTCGAGCCACTCATCGACAACTTTAGATTTTTTTTCCCTCTTGACGAATCTTGGCTGACATTAGCTATGGATTAACATAAACATACAACATTATCAATATTCAGCCAATTCAAAATAAATTATCAATTTACACAAAATTTATAATTTATTCAATTTAGTCCCTAAAACCAGGACTAACCAACTTTCAATTTAAAGCTCCAAATTGAATTCCAATTTCACTATTACTCATTAGGGACCTCTTATTTTTCATTTCTATAGTGAATTTTACAATTTATTTAGTTTATTCCCTAATGTATGAGACTATCAATTAAGCTTTAGAGTTTAGTCCTTTTTCATATCTAAGCTTAAAATCTATCAATTTGACACCTAAAAATTCTAGAAATCAATCATGAAAACTTTTTAAAACTTTAACAATTTTACAAATTGGTACATGGGCTAGCTAAATCAAGCTCCCATGACATCAAAATCATAAAAATTACTAAATTAAACATACCAAATTAGGATAGAATACTTTGAAATTTTCCTTAAGTTTTCTTTCCCTTGTTTCGGTGCTTGGAAGAAGAAGATGATAACTTTCATCTTTTCCTCTCACTAGTTCAATTATATGTATAGAATATTAAGTTTATTTACTTTGATTTAATTAACAAATTTTATTTAATCAATTTAATAGGCCCATAATTCTTACTGTCCACTAGCATGTATATTAGTATGGTATAATTGCTATTTTAGAACTTAGATTAATTGCAATTTAAGTCCTTAAATCATTTTCTAATTAAAATTTTATAGTGGTTGGACTTTACAATTTAGCTTTTGAACCTTAATTAATCACTAGTTCGACTAAATTACTTATCCAAAATTCAACTCACTTATATAATAACTCTGTAAATATTTTTATTAAATATATAAAAATATTTACAGGCACAGTTTACAAAAATGAGATTTCGAAACCGTATTTTCTGACACCACTGGAAACCAAGTCTTTACAAAACCCAAACTCTCACGACAATAACATAATACTATTGTCACTAAGCTAAAAGGTTGTTGGCAATCAAAGGTATTTTAACTAGAGTGACTTAAGAAAATGGGGATCAAAACAAGAACATCTTTAAACTTGGTTGACTATCTAGTTAGGGTGTATTAGATAAATCATTGAAAATTTTCATTTCATTGAAAATAAAATCTTTGAACATTTAATATTTCAAATGTGTTTGATAATCATTTTAATTTTTTACTTAATACAATTTTTTTAACAAAAAAGTGTTAAATAAGATAAGTAGGTAGATAGTTACTTATTACTTAAGATAGAAAATATTAAATTTATTTTATTTTATTAAAAATTTTAAATAATATAAAATAGTATATTAATAAAAATAAAATTAAAAAAATAATATTTTATAAACCAATATTTACTTTTATAAACCAACATAAATATATTCCGTACTTATTATTTATTAATTTACCAAATAAATTTTTTAATAAAATTCAACATTTATAAATTTTAGTAATAAAGATTAAGTACTTAATTTTTCAGTTTATTAAACACAATACTGTACCTATTAATATAAATTTATGTGGTCCATGCGTATTTGTAATTAATATACTTTATTTATTATAAAATTATATAGTTTTATAATTAAATAATTTTTACACATTATTAATTATTTTATTTACTGAATAAATTATGAATAAATACTCAAAAAAAAATGAATTTTATATATCATTAACATCAGTTATTTTTTTGACTAAATATATCATAAATAAAAATATATAAATTATTTTATGCTATTAAATATTGCTAATATTTTTTTTAATATTTCTATTGTAAAGTTTAAAACTAATATTTGATAAAAAAAAAAAAGATACTAGCAAAATACTAACCCTAAATCTATGAACTAAAGGGAACAAGTTTTAATACAAATCTAAAAAAATTAAAAAGCAAATCGCATCACATGCAAAATTTTAAAATAAATTTTTTTTTTGAAAGAACTAAAACTGATTTTTCTTTTTTAAATTTATCAATTCAACCTATTCAACCTATTCACAAAATATTTGATCCTATGATATCTACTGAATCTTACAGAACACCAAATCTCAATTGAACTATTTCAACCAGTGGATCAGATAGAATCATATTAACACTGTCCTAAACGACAAACCTTGGTCAATGACGGCATTTCTATTCAGGCCGAATGATAGCAAGTAAAGAACACACATTTGAGCCAGAAAGATATTAGTAGTCTACAAACAAAAACTGAAATGCAGAGACTGGTAGAACTTTTGAGGCCAAATGTAAGAAAATTTGATGAAATCTCATACTAGTTTGGAGTTTGAATCAACAAAATACATCAAAGTTTAACTACCAAGAAGCTGCACAATACCATCAATGAGTCGAGTTGGTAGCAAAAACTGTGACCTCCTACTTGTAAGGAACATCATCTATCTTAAATTGCTCTTCAATCATTTCAAGAAACAAGAGTGTGATTTGTTACTTAAGCGAGTGCAAGAACAATCATTAATAAGGAAAAAGATTACAAGGCGACCAAAGCAAGCAATTCATTCAGAGAAAAGGAAACCAAAATCCGAGCAAATAATGGCACAGTTAGACTAAATGAAATCAAGATGTGTACTGGGTTCAATCGTGTCATTGTGCTGCTGGCACTTCTCACAAGAGAACAGACAAGTTGAAATTGTAAAGAATGAAGAAGGATCTTGTTGTCCTTGCTGATAGGACACTGTCACATCATCTCAACTTGGCATCTTCCTACTATTGTTTTCTACTTGTCATTCTTTCATTTTGGTGATTTTCTGATGCCCCAAACAATCAAAACTTTATACAGAGACATTCAGAAACAGCACATGTAAAGCCAACTTTTCCGGGAAAATAAATCTCTCTAACAACAACTGAAATTGAACTTTTCTATCAGTGTTGTTAAAATGAGCAAGCATCATTCTGTAAACTAATTTACAGCATAACACGTTAACTGTTGTATTACATCTACTTAGTTTCAAAGGGTACGTATTAGGCAGAGTGCCTGTGCGTCCAACCAGATTTAACAATGCCATTAAAACAAGAATATGGAGCAAATGAACTCCCAGTTAGTACTTAGCCTAAAATGCAAATCTTTACAATATAATGAGCTCAGGGCTCAAGAGCCGAGACCTGCTTACATACATGAAACCTCGACAAATTTCTATTTCAGCATGTAGTTTGAAAAACTGTAATAAATCTTGGTATGATATCATAATGAAACATTGGACTGCTCTTTCATTCAGATTAACCATTCCCAATAACACAGAATTCAACAAGAAGTGAAAGGAACCAAAGTGAAGAAGTGAAAATCTCAAATGAATGGCGTCCTCTGCCTAACCTTAGCCTTCTCAGCATCAATGATAGATCCCACCAAATTAACAGCCTCCTCAAGCTTCCCATGTGCATTCACAACAACATAATCGAATCTCTTAACAAACTTCACCTCCTCTCTGGCGGTAGCAATCCTGACTAGCAATTCCTCCTTACTCTCAGTCTTTCTCTCAATCAGCCTCTCAACGAGCGCCAGCTCACTCTCAGCCACCAAAAATATAAACACCCCAGAATCTCCAAGCGTCTTCCTTAATGTTTCAGCCCCTTGAATATCTACTCTCAACACAATATCACACCCTTTTGCCATAAACTCTCTTATCTGCTTCTTAGGTATTCCTTTGTAATCACCATAAACTACAGCATACTCCAAAAGCTCATCCTTTTCAACCATCGATAAAAACTCTTCCTTTGACACAAAATAGTAATCTTTGCCATCAACTTCACCAGGCCTAATTCCTCTACTCGTAGCAGTAACAACGAAATGAAGATTTTCTCTAACTTCTCTCAGTCTTTTGATGACTGCATCTTTGCCTACCCCACTTGGACCACTTATAACAATGATTAAAGGGTTGGGGCCGCGGCAAATTCGGTCAGAGCTAAAAGAAGAGCCTAGAGAAGACTCCAAAGCACGAAGTAACTCTGGTTTAGAGACTTTGTCAAGGGAAGGAAAGGAATAGAACTTTTGGGTATCAGCCATTTTGATGGTTGAAGTGTAAAAGAATGGTTTGGGATGTTGAAAAAGTAGGTTTGTTGGGGAGGAGAAGTGAAAGAGGTTTAGGGTGAAAGAAAGGAGCGAGTGTACGAAACATGAAAGAAGGATTTTGGTTTAGCTGAGATCCGATCGACAAGGTAGACGAGAAAATCGAAAGAGGTTTCCATTGTCGTTGGGTTACTTAGGGAATATTCAAGCATGGGTTTTGGGTTAAGGTAAAGGGACCTTCTGTTAAAGCCCAAAGCTTCCAATCAGGCATTCTTTGGACTATTTTTCAATTCCAGAACATCTTTCACCATTTGACTCGTGATTCGTGAAGTGTATTCACTTTTTTATTTTAATATTTGATTTGTTTATAGTACAATTTAGTATCTAAAATATTATTCTGTTATAGTTTTTAGTTGATTTTTGTAACAGACGTTAAAATAAATTTGACTAATTAGATCGTGTCACTTGTCATTTTTCATTTTATAATATAATTCTTTTTATTAAAAATAAATATTATATTATTTATTGGTTTTCTTAATTATTAATTTTCCTAAAAATATTGAATTTTCCCTAAACCATACTCTATGTTCTTTTCTCAAACATCGAGCAAGGTAATTTATCGCAGGGTGTGTCTTTCTTTTCATCGTTCGGATTCCAAACGAAGGCTTGGAGCTCATTGAACCCTAAAACCAAATAAGATGAGTTTTCTTCTTTGTGTTCATTTTTTCCTTTTTGGTTTTCTTGTTTCAGTAACAAGCACTTGCTAAAACAAGCACTTGTTAGCTAGTGTTAGCAATTGAGGACTTGACAAAAATAAAGCATATAGAAAACTAGATTATGGTCTCTTCTTCTTCTTCAAATTGTAACCCAGAATTTTTTTATTTAAGAATTAAAAACATTTAATTATTTAATGGAATTAGTGGATTTTTATCTTTTTTGGTGTTAGGATGATGAAGAAGAAGAAAGATTTGATGGTGAAAAATTACCCAAATGAAGATGAAGAATTATCAAATGAGATGAGTTTTGATGGAGGAGGACAAGATAAAAGATCAAGAAATACCCAAATGATTCTTGAAATTCTGTTAAAAATATTTTATTATTATTTATATATTTTAGATTTTCAAGATTTTTTTATATATTTATTTTTGTTATGAATATCTTATTAAGTAGATGTTCATCGTGATTAAGATAGAGTTTTGTATACTTTAAATTCTAATAGTTATTAGAATTAGATATCTATTTCTTTTATACTTCTTATACCTATAAATAAAGACTCTGATGAAGCACTATAACCATCCCTTTTGATCAACAAAGTACTTTCTCTACTGCTTTCATATTTTTTTTCCTTTTTTATTATCTACATCTTTCTTTATTTTATAACACGTTATCAGCACGATCTTACTCAAAGTGATAGTTCCTTTTATCGACGATCAAATTTATTCTCCATGATTTTTAATTTCTTTGACGGCAAGATGCAAAGTTTTTATAGGAAGATTCTTTTATTTAATGTTTCATATCTGATTATTATTATTTATTTAATGTTTCATATTTGATTATTAATTTTTATTTTTCTTTCATTATATGTTATCATTGTTTTGATTAACTTATTTTACTTTTTGTTCTTAAGGATGGTGAAAGATTTGATACCATTATCTATATAAAATCAATAATATTTTTGAACTATCTCATACTTTTTAGTGACGACGATGATGTTAAAGATCTTCAGGTATATTTTACTATGTTTTATTTATTGTTTATTATAATAGGAGACTAATCATGACAATGTGCATAGATAGATTTGGATTTGAAATCTCACGCATGTTTGCGATGGTGATTATGAAATAAAGAATCTATTGGGATGTTTATAAGTCCGTTATACTAGATTTGTTGCATTCTCCGAAGTGAATGTAAACATAAAGAAAATAAAAGATATACTCATGGACCACTAAAAGGGGGAGCATAGTAATAAATAAAAGAACAATGAAAGTTCTCAAGATAGCTTTTCAAAAGGTAAATATAACTTATATTATCAATGTGATATGAAAGATTATCGGCCACATATGTGGCGTATGCCCAAATATTTTGTTTCTGTTAATATTCATTAAGGAATGATATGAAAATGTAGTAATGGATTCTATCATTACAGATAGAAAATATTTATCTAATTTGGTACTGAAACAAATAAATAGTGTTTCAATATTTGATAGTACAAAATTAGTTGAAAGCTCCAAAAGAGCTAATATATTAATATCTAAAAAGCACAAAATTTGTGATGGTTTATGCATTACTTTTAAAAGTTATTTGTAATGGATCTCATATTTTGATAATTCTATCTAAAGCTTATTATGGTTGGATGAACCTAAAGTTGCAAGCATTTTTTTTTAAAACTGTGAGTATAACTCTACAGTATTTAGAATAAGTTCTCAATTAAAATTACGTGGTAAAATGTTACTGATGAGAACTTACAAGAGAGAGAACTTATGTATGAAAAGTCATTGGTTATGTACCTGTTATACACATGGAAAATAAGATTCATTCTCAAAGTTTGCTATTAATAGATTTTTGGGCATTTGAGATTTTTGCATATTCCTTGAAGCGAATACTGCATATAATTATTTGGAAATTATATTTATTGACTTGGTGGCATTATAGACTTCACATTGATTTAGACATTTTTAGTAGTAAATGTCATAATAGTATTTATATGTAGATACAAATTAAAATGAATGATAATAAAATTATCAATTTGTTACAATTTAGTACAATTGAAACACATGTTAAAGTAAACCAGAAGTTTACTAATACAAATGCATTTACTACTTGGCGTGACTAGTTAGACTATCTTGGATCGTATATGATGTGAAAATTAACTGAGAATTGATATGGACATCCATTAAAGAACCAGAAGATTCTTTAATTTAAAGAATTCTCATTTGTTGCTTGTTCTCAATGAAAATTGGTTCTTAGAAACTCACTAGCTAAAGTTGAGATTTAATGTCTTACATTTCTGAAATGAATATGGGCTCATTCATCCACCATGTGAAAATATATTAATGTCAGTAATGACAAAATATCAAAAAAATAAAAATAAAAATAAATAAAGAACACACAGATTTTACGTGGAAACCCTTTCAAAAAAAAACCATGGGCATAGGAGAAGAAAATTAACTATGTCGAATTCGAATAATTAGAAGAGGAGTAGACTATATCTATTTATAGGCTTGTAAAGCCATATTCTAGTAGGATTGAAACACCTTATCCTAATCAATATAAAATAGATAGAGTTTAATAAGGTTTAAAAAACCTTATTCTAAAATAAAATAAAAGAAGTCTAGTTCTATCTGGATATTCCTTTTATATTATTTTCTATCGTATTTTATTTAAATAAGAATTTGGTCACTTAATTCTAACAATCTCCACCTTGACACGAATTCTTAATGAACAAGTTCTTCATCGCGAACTTTCAACGAACAACTTCTCCACCTCTTCTATGAAACCCCTTAAGGGTTTAACTTCAACAATGAACACCAACCAAGTCTAAGCAATGCTCAAACTTGGTTATAGGAAGTGACTTAGTCATCATATCTGCAGGATTTTCATGAGTACTAATTTTACTCATAACAATATCACCACGAGCAATAATATCACGAACAAAATGATACCGAACATCAATGTGTTTTGTATTCTCATGAAACATTTGATCTTTTGTAAGGAATATGGCACTTTGACTGTCACAAAATACTGTACTGATTTGAAGGTCTTCATTGAGTTCACTAAATAGTCTCTTTAACCAAATAGCTTCTTTACAAGCCTCAGTTATCGCCATGTACTCAGCTTCAGTGGTAGACAAAGCAACTGTAGTTTGCAAAGTGGCTTTCCAACTAATTGCACAACCTCCAATTGTAAAGATATAACCTGTGAAAGATCTTCTTCTATCAAGGTCTCCAGCAAAATCAGCATCAACATACCCAATGACTCCATTTCTAGTTCTTCCAAACTGTAAGCAAACATCAGTAGTACCTCGTAAGTATCTTAAAATCCACTGAACTACTTTCCAATGTTCTTTACTAGGATTTGCCATGTATTTGCTAACTGCACTGACTACATATGATAAATCTGGACGTGAACAAACCATAGCGTATATGAGAGATCCCACTGCACTAGAGTATAGGACATGTGACATGTACTCAATCTCATCATTTGATTGTGGAGATAAAGCTAATGAAAGTCTAAAATGAGCTGCTAAAGGAGTACTAACAGGTTTAGCACTCTGCATATTGAACCTGTAAAGAACTTTCTCAATGTACCCTTTCTGACTTAGGTACAATTTACTTGCTTTTCTATCTCTAAGAATTTTCATACCAAGTATCTTCTTTGCTGGTCCCAAATCTTTCATATCAAATTCTTCCCTTAGTTGGACTTTGACCTTTCTTATCTCTCCTTTATCTTTTGCTGCTATCAACATGTCATCAACATAAAGGAGTAGATATACAAAAGAACCATCATTGTTTTTCTTATAGTAAACACAACTGTCAAAGCTACTTCTTTTGAAATCATGAAAAGTTATAAAGGAATCAAACCTCTTGTACCACTGTCTTGGTGATTGTTTCAAACTGTAAAGGGACTTTTTCAACAAGCAAACATAGTCCTCTTTTTCTGAGACTGTAAAACCCTCTGGTTGTTGCATGTAAATATCCTCCTCAAGTTCTCATGTAAAAATGCAGTTTTAACATCTAACTGTTCAAGCTCCAAATCATGCATGGCAACAATACCAAGCAAAGCTCGAATTAAACTATGCTTCACAACTGGGGAGAACACATCTGTGAAGTCCACTCCTGGAATTTGATTGTAACCCTTTGCAACAAGCCTTACTTTATATCTAGGTTCTTTAACTCCTAGAGTCCCTTCTTTCTTTTTATACACCCTTTTACAACGAACAGCCTTTTTACCTTTAGGAAGTTTTACAAGATCCCATGTTTTGTTTTTATGGAGTGATTCCATCTCCTCTTGCATAGCAAACATCCACTTTTCTGAGTCTTCACAACAAACCGCCTCAGAATAATTAGATGGCTCTTGATTTGCATCTATATCTTCAGCCACATTTAAAGCATAAGCAACTAGATCAGCCTCAGCATACTTATTTGGAGGTTTAATTTTTCTTCTAGTTCTGTTTTTGGCAATAGAGTATTGTGGTGAAGAAGCAACTCTATTCTCAATTTTTGTACTAGCTTGAGGAGTCGACTCTGTATTAATCTGATGCTCCACCTGCTTTTGATTTTCTTTATTGGAAGAATCTTTAAGAGATAAGTTAGGTAGCATAGTAGTTTCATCAAAAACAACATCTCTGCTAATCACATTTCAGGACACCATAACTTATACCCTTTTACACTAGCTTATAACCAAGAAAAACACATTTAATGGCTCTCGGTTCTAATTGTCCATTATCAACATGAGCATACGCAGGACACCCAAAGATCTTTAAATCAAAATAATTAGCAGGATTACCAGACCATACCTCTTGTGAAGTCTTTTTCTCAATTGCAATGGATGGAGATCGGTTGATAAAAAAACATGCAGTAGAGGCTGCTTCAACCCAAAATGACTTTGGTAAGTTGGCATTTGACAACATACATCGAACCTTCTCCATGATCATTCTATTCATTCGTTCTGCAACGCCATTTTGCTGTGGAGTATGACGAACTGTTAAGTGTCTCATGATCCTTTCTGACTTGCACAGTTTATTAAACTCATCAGAACAGAACTCTAAGCTATTGTCTGTGCGGAGATGTTTTATTTGTTTTCCCGTCTGTTTTTCAATCATAGTTTTCTAAAACTTAAATACGGAAAACACATTGCTTTTCTGCTTCAAGAAGAACGCCCAAACTTTTGTAGAAAAATCATCAATAAAAGTTAGCATATAATTAGCTCCACCTCTCTAAGGCACTCTGGATGGCCCCTACAGATCAGAATGAATATACTCAAACGTTTCCTTCGTGTTATGGATTCCTCTGGTGAATCGAACTCTCTTTTGCTTCGCAAAAATGCAATGCTCACAGAACTTTAGTTTGCAAATTCCTTGCCCATCAAGAAGTTCTCTTTTGCTCAATTCTGCCATACCATTCTCACTCATATGCCCTAGGCGCATATGCCAAAGTTTAGTAATATCATTATCTGACAAGGAAGAGGAGGCAGCAGTTGCATCACCAGTAACAGTAGAACCTTGCAGAACATATAATTAGGCAATCTTTCTTTGCCCTTTCATCGAAGCGAGGGAACCTTTAGAAATCTTCAAAACCCCACTTTCAGCTGTGTATTTATACCCTTTTGAATCAAGAGTACTTAATGAAATTAAATTTCCCTTCAATTCTGGAACATGTTGTACGTCATTAAGTGTTCTGACAACTCCATCAAACATCTTAACTTTAATCGTTCCAACACCTGTGATTTTACATGAAGCATTATTTCTTATCAAAACAACATCTTCAGACACTGTTTCATAATTTGTAAACCAATCTCTAGTGGGACTCATGTGGAAGGTGTAGCCCGAATCAAGGATCCACTCCTCGCTTACTTTAGAATTGATGGCTGAAGCGACTAGAAGTTCACTATCACTGTAGTCTTCTACAATATCAGCTTTACCGAAATTTTCTGGTTGTTTTCCCTTTTGATTCGCAACCTCCCTTTTGATCTTATTCTGTAGCTTATAGCACTCAGATTTAATGTGCCCTTTCTTCTTACAGAAGTTACAAGTTTTACCTTTGTTTGAAGACTTCGATCTACCCTTAGATTTACCGCGAGGATTCCGTTCTTGTGTTCTTCTACGATCATCATCAGCATTCCGATCTTGTCTCCCACGAACAATGAGACTCTTACCCTGAGAGTCAGTTTTAACCATAAGATGCTTCATCTTATCATACGAGGTTAAAGAATCATAAACCTCATCGACTGTGAGAGACTTGCGACTATATAAAATCGTGTCTCTAAAGGTTGAATAAGACGAGGGCAACGAACAAAGTAGAATCAACCTTAGATCTTTCTTATCATACTGAACCTCCATGGCCTCCAAGTTTGAGAGAATTTCTTTAAACACTGTTAAGTGTTCGTGCACAGATGCACCTTTCTCCAAATGATGAGCATAAAGACGTTGCTTCATATGCAGCTTGCTGGTTAGAGTTTTCGACATACATATTTGTTCTAGTTTTTTCCATAATCCAGCGGCGGTCTTCTCCTTCATCACATCTTGCAAAATTTCGTTAGACAAATGCAGATGTAACTGTGTTAATGCCTTTCGATCCTTACGCTTCTTCTCTTCATCCGTTAATGTTGAAGGCATCTTATCTATCCCTAGCAGGGTTTCCTCTGGATCCATCTGCGCAAGAACTACTTGCATCTTAATTTGCCACAACGCAAATCTGGTGTTGCGATCCAACAGCGAAATTTCATACTTCAAAGACGTTATTACAGTGATCGAGATGAAAAAACCCAGAAGCTTTGATACCAATTTGTGAAAATATATTAATGTCGGTAATGACAAAATATCAAAAAAAAATAAAAATAAATAAAGAACACAGATTTTACATGAAAACCCTTTCGGGAAAAAACCATGGGCAGAGGAGAAGAAAATTCACTATGTCGAATTCGAATAATTACAAGAGGAATAGACTATGTCTATTTATAGGCTTGTAAAGCCATATTCTAGTAGGATTGAAACACCTTATCCTAATCAATATAAAATAGATGGAGTTTAATAAGGTTTAAAAAACCTTATTCTAAAATAAAATAAAAGAAGTCTAGTTCTATTTGGATATTACTTTTATTTTATTTTCCATCGTATTTTATTTAAATAAGAATTTGGGTCACTTAATTCTAACACACCATGTGGATGGTTTTGATATTATATGATTTTGGTAGATGCATCTACAAAATAATCACATGTGTTATCAACTCGCAACTTATCGTTTGCAAGATTGCTTATTTAAATGATTAATTTCAGATTATGCAACTAAAATAATTCATCTTGCTAATGTTGGTGAGTTTACATCCCAAGTTTTCAATGATTATTGCATGTCAATTGGGATAAAAGTTGAGCATCCTGTAACTTATGTTTCCACACAAAATAATTTAGCTGAATTGTTTATCAAGTGCCTCCAACAAATAGATAAACCATTACTTATGAGAACAAAACTTTCTATTTTAGTATGAGATTCATGCTTGTATTGATTTACATGTTGTACACATCAAGCTAATAAATTATAAATACTCCCCATTACAATTGATTTTTGGTCAAGAGCAAAATATTTCACATTTTACAATTTTTGGATGTGCGGTATATGTTCCAATTGCTTCACCACAATGCACAAGTCATAATAAAAGATTGGGAATGTATATTTATATGAGTCTCCTTATAATATTTTTGAGCAATTAATTCGAGATTTAATTATAACATGAGTTGTCAGTTTTCCCAACATTAGGGGAGATAAACAATAACTTGTAATGAGTTAAGGGGAGAGTAATTGAACCAGAAGTTCAATAATGATAACTCATTACAAGTTAACTAGCTGTTTGATGTATTTACAACCTTAATGAGAATAACCAAGTGTTATATACCATCTAATATTTTAATTTGAATCAAAGTCCCAGTAAGACAATTAGTTAGAATAAATAATAGATTGATGGGTTCCAAAGATGAAAATTATTCTAGATGGTCATATAGTGGAGGCGAGTGCTCCAGAAGAGACCCAGGACATAATTAATAAGTAAAACTTCTGAAGAGATTCAGGTACCTGAAACTAAATTTTAAAATAATGAAAATAGGTGATCTCGATAAGTTATATCAATTCGAGAAAATGTGGAACCGAATAATAAAAGTGGTCGACAATGATTTTGCATGTAATATTATTATTGAAATAATGAAATAAAAGAAAGATCTTGAATAAATCTATCGAGAAAAATAGATATGGAATAAATTGATCAAAATAGAAAGACGCAGCTCAAGTATAATTAAATTCATGGAGTTTTTGGACCAGTAGTCCAAATGTCTAAAGGTATAAAGCCAATGAGGGTGCAAATGAAGTAGTTTTGCAAAAGCGAAATAAAAATATAAAGTTTTTCGCTAAGTACTGGTATTGATTATGAAAAGATACAATATTCTTTTGTAGTGGATGCAATAACCTTTAGATATATTATTAAATTGATAATTCATAAAAGATTTAACTTGCGTCTAATGGTTGTTGTTACAACCTTTATAAATCACTATATAGTAAAGTTTATATTAAAATCCTTAAAGGATTTAGAATGCTAGAGCATATTGAAATTCTTGGGAAATTATTCATTTATATGAATTGGAATAATTTGAACATATGTGGTAAATTTGAGTAGTTGAATGAGGATTATAAAATGATCCAAAATACCCATTTATGTTTTTATACAAGAATCATGATTAAAGTTTACTATGATTATTGTTGAATCTCTTGAAGAGATCAAAATATATTTCCCCAAATTTCCCTCACTCATGACTTTTAAAAGAATGATAAAATAAATGTTTAGCATATGCATTCAAATAGTCATTTGAAAAACTAGTATTCAAGATTGAATACATAGAATATGAGAAAGTATGTGATGTTTTCATGAGGGGGAGTAAATACGCTTTGTACTCTTTTCCCCTAACCGAGGTTTTGCCCCATTGGGTTTTCCTAGTAAAGTTTTTAATGAGGCAACATATTATGCATATTATAGATTGTGTACTCTTTTTCCCTCATTAGGTTTTTATCCCACATGGTTTTTCCTAATAAGGTTTTAATGAGGCACATTACCTATCAATGGACATCCAAGGGGGAGTGTTATAAATATCTTATTAAGTGAATGTCCATCATGATCAAGATAAAGTTTTGGTATACTTTAAATTCTAATTGTTATTAAAATTAGATCTCTACTTCTTTTATACTTCTTATGTCTATAAATAGAGACTCTGATGAAGTATTGTAACCACCCCTTTTTGATCAATAAAGTACCTTCTCTATTGCTTTCATTTTTTTTTCCTTCTTTATTCTTTACATCTCTCTTTATTTTATAACAATTTTTATATTTTTAAAATGTTATATCAATGTTGTTTGAACTAGACCGAACTAGTTGATCGGACTGAGAATTGGTCTAGAAAATGACTTTGAATCAGCTAGATCGAGAACCAATACAAATTGGTTCAACAAACTAAAAATCGATTAAATCAAGATTTTTAAAATTTTTTGAATTTTTAATAATTTTTTAATCAGACCGATTGGATCAGTCAAACCAATGAACTGGTGGTCTGACTGGTTTGACCAATGATCTAGTTTAAAAAACATTGGTTTTTATATATTTAATAAAAAAAATTATATATTTTTATAAAAGAAAGATGTTGTGGGATTTGATTGGTCACCATTTTTTTAACTTCTATTAGTAAAATGGACTAAATACTACAACATAATAATATTTTAGGTACTAAATTGAACCAAAAAAAAAAAATTTAAGTATCGTAGACAGAAAAAGAGTATACTTTAAGAATTAAATCGTGAATTAAGTTTTTTTTTTTTTTCTTTTTTTGGCTTAATACTAATAAAAGCCGTCCAAATATTTTTAAAACATCAATTTAATTCATTTGAATCTTTTACACCCAATTAAGTCTTTCAATCTACAAAGTTCATCAATTAAACCTTTTGCCGGTTAGATTTAATGAGTGACCATTAAATTCTAATGGTCTTGCTAACATGGCCATTATCTGTCGTTTAATCGACCATTGTAAATCTGATGTGGCTGCCCATGTCAATAATGATCATTGATATTACAGTACAACACGGAGAATTGAGCGAGTTGTAACTACTTGAAATTTCTAATATTGAATTTCATGAAAATTTGATAATATAATGTAAGGTTTAATGAGAAATACTCTTTCGGGTGGTGAATTTAATATCTGAAATTCTAATTCTAGAGTTGAGAACTTATTGTTGTTTTTTTTTTTTTAGCTAATGGGTCTTGATTGAGCTTGGATTAAATTGTAAAGAGAGGTGAGATTGAGTTAATTTAGATTTAAAGATGGATTTGGAAAATGGAGAAACTTAGAAGCATTTATGTGGGCATTTTACAAAAGAGTAAAATTTGCATTTTCCTAATAAGTAATTCTATTTTTCGAGTTTGAGTCTAGTTGAATTTTACAATTTAAATAAATTAAATAATTCAAATAACAAATTGGTGTAAATATCCCTTTGGTCCTTCTCAATTTCAAAAATGAGCAATTTGATCCATCTAACAAAAATTAATCAAAATAATTTTCAAAAATTCAAAATATTTATAAAAATTCTAAATTTTCATATATATATATATATATATATATATTAAAATTATAAAGATTAAAAAGAAAATTATAAATTCTTAAAAAATTCTAAAGAATATTTAAAAAAATCTAAAATAATAATTTTGAAGACCTAAACAAGAAAATTATTAATTTAAGTTTATCATACTCAAGTATCTTAATTTTCCTCTTATTTTTCTCAGAAATAGTTTTCAAATATATATAGCTTCAAATTTATGCCTTTTAATATTGAATTAATTATATTGTAACAAGATTTTAATTTGATATGTTTAATTTTTTTAAATTTAACTCGAATAATTTCACTTGATTCGGTTCGATTGGAGCCAACTCGAATTCCATTTCACCCGATTCAATTTAAAAAAAAATTGATTAAAATAATAAAATAAGACTCGACAACTCGAAATTTTTCAATCAATTTGTCTCAATTTAATGTAGCGTAACCTTTAATTTTTTTTCTTTATGCACATTGTTGGAAAACACAAGCAGAAAACCCTTTTTCTTTCTTTTTTTAATTTTTAATCAATTTTTTTTATTTAGCACCAAATCAAAGTGGGGAACACATTTTCTTCAGTTTTAGAGTAATTCTAACATAGCCAAATTGAATTTGAGATGTCGGAATCAAAGCCCAAATTTCTCATAATTCTAAAATTCTGAAAAATAAAAAAAAAAAGGAGAGTAGCAGTAAGATTTTGGTTTTAATCACGTTTCATGACTAGTGTCGAAGTTGTTATATGGTTGAAATCAATTTGGCTTCGTTGGAAAAAATTATTGATTAGTTCGGGTAGTTTTCGGTATTGGGTAGTGAACTTTGATTAGTACTTGCATTCACGGGAATTATTGATATATTCGCTACTAATAAATCTATTCGATTTTGATTCTTGAAGCAAACAAAGCTGCGGAAACGTTGAAAGCCAAGGGAAAAAGTCAAAATCGTCCAAGATTGAACATTATAAGCAAGGCTCGCTTAGAAATTCGATTAATTATTCCTTGCATTTGGAATTTACTTCGTTTATTAAATTGTTTTGAATAATTGTTGTCGAAACCATTTTTTTGAAAACGGGAAATCGACTTTGGTTTAAAAATGAAAATTAAAATTGGGAGTCGCCACTGATACCTTTTTACCGAGGTGTGATCGGATCACCTCGAATTATTTTAATAAAACATTTTGAGTTATTAAAACAATTAATTTTGGTCTACGAAAATCAAAGAACGGGCTCGGAAGTCGGTTACGCACGAGGAAGGGTTAGCACCCTCGTAACGCCCAAAATTGGTACCTAATTGATTACTTAATGTCCTATTATCAAACGATTGAAAAGATTTTAAAATACGATCCTTTTGTTTTGAAAAGCGTTTGAATATATCGATGTAAAATCGAGGCTCACTTATAGGAACACTGTACCCAGTAAGTTAGGATGCTACATCTCAATTTCTGAAATTAAGCTTGCCTTTTTGGTTTTAAAGAGACTCGTATTTAAATAAAAAAGGAATATTTTATTATTTCGGATCGAACGAAAAATCGGAACCCAGTAAGTTGGGGCTCGATTTATTGAATTTTCAAAACATAAAATATTGCCTCGATTTTGAAATTCTTATCTCGAGACAATGAATGTTACATTCAGTAAGTTAGAACGCAACACTTCTAGTCTTTGAGAATAAGTTTTATTTGAAAACTAACATGCTTTGATTTTGAAAGCAATACTCGATAGTTCGGGTTTAATGAGAAAAATTAGAACCTAGTGAGTTAAGGCTCGATTTCCTCGAAGTTCCCAAACTTGAGTTATATTTTTGAAAGACTTTGAATAAAATTTTTTAATAAAATGGTGTTGAACACGACTTTTATAAACTACAAGCACGAAATTATGAAATACAAAGTAAAGAACTAGTTCATAAACAATATATTACCTCAATGAATCAATAACCAAAATGATGCACATATAACAACAATTATAGCATGTCATCTTATGCAAATAATAACATTAACATTCAAGGACTAAAACAAATTTAAAAAGGTATAAACAAAATAAAAATAAATAAAATCTAACTAGGTCTTAACAAACAAGAATGCATGATTATGGGAAAAGATTTAGAACTATAAGAATTACAATAAAATTTTAAACAAGTAACATGTTATAAAAGATAAGGTTTTCAAAGTGAATGAATCATATACTAATAAAAAAAAATGTATATACATAATATAATATTCAAAATATTTACATAGTAAGATATAAAAAGTATGTAAAAGATGGCAAAAAATATAATATACATAATATATATAAAAAACATATATGCATAATACACAAAAAATATTGATACATATAATATGTAAAATGTTGAAATGTACATGTGTAATACACTAAAATATTTACATAAATAATATTATAGTATACACATACATAATAGTATAAAAATATATGTAACTATTAAAATGAAAATTATATATATAATATATAAGAATATAGTATATACATAATATACAAAATAAAATCTTAAGATATATAGATGTAATAAACAAAATATAATAGTATTAAAAATACGTATACAAAATAATGTTAAGGAATATATACCAAATATGTATATAATATATATAAGGGTATAGTGTATATAAAATATAACTTTAGAATATATAGATGTAATATACGCAATATATATAATAATATTGAAAACACCTACGTAAAATAATATGAAAGAATATATATATGTATACAAATACAATATGAAAAATATATATAAATAATATACATATACGCAACATATAGTTAAAATGATATATATAAAATATATACATTAATGATAATAATAATAAAGTGTAGTTTAATTATTAAGATAACAAAATGATGAAATAAAAACCAAATTGAAAACAGAATAATAATTTAGAGCCAGATTAAAAAATTAAAAACAGTCAATGGACCTAAACGAAACACGGGCATAAAGAACAAGGACTAAGGTCGTAAATAAACCGGCCATTTAAGTGCTGCATTTAGATGGGGGCCAAATTGAGACAATTCTTAAATCCCGTGGGCCAATTTGGAAGGAAAACGGAACATGAGGAGGGCCTAATCGAAAGCCATATAAAAGAAGGAAGGACCGATAGTGCAAATATCCCATTGCTTGGGAATGCGTGGATCTTGGGTTACCAGGATCGGGTCACGTGGGTTTGGTGCCTCATACGGTACCGTTTGCAGCTGTTTAAGAGCCATTTTTGTTTCTTTTTTTTTTATTTTCAGCAGAACAAAGAACAAAAATTAGAAGCCCCCCTTTTTTTTTACTCTGCTATTAGGCTAGGGTTTGAAAACCCCTCTCAGCCGCCACGTTAAGGAACCACCGTAGATGGTAGTTACAGCCGTATGAGAAGGGTGGCTTTCAACCCCGTTTGGAGGCACCACCGAAGGCCAAGCCTTCTCAACCCCAAAGGTACGAAAGAAAGACCTCCTCCCCTCCCATTCGAAGTCGATCTCGACGATGGAGCGAACTCCAGCGATGCGACTGCGGTTGTTTTGGGTCAGTTCTTCCTCTCCCTTCTTTTATTATTATTTAGTATTTAAAACAAATTTACAAGCAAGGATAATAAAATAGAAACAGAAAAACGAAAAGAAGAAAAAAAAGAGGAAAAATCGAAATCAACCTTCTTGTGTTCTTGTTTTTGATTTTTTTGTATACAAGGGATGGGACTCATACAATCATTTTTTGGCCTCTGCTACTAGCAGAAAATGAGGTAAAAGAAATTAAAAGTCCCCCCTTTACATTGGTTCGATTCAGTGGCTTTATAGCCGAGAATATCAAAATCCTTGCTACTCTATGTTTCTTTTTTATATTTTCATTTCTCTGTTACTGCTTCCGTATTCTGTCTCTGTTTCTATTGTTTCTGTTGTACCCGTTGCGTGCTGCTATCCCTCTATTTTCTTTGTCTCTGCTTTGGTCTGCTTTTGTTCATTTTGCAGGTTAATGGTTGGTCAACGAGCAGATGTTGGTCCATTTTAGTGTAACGACGCCGAACCTGGGGCGGTGTGCACGCCAACAAAGCACGCGGGTGGCGGTACGAAAGCGCGGCGCTGGAAGGCACTTAGGGCTTTTGCTTAGCTGATAATTGTTTAAGATTTTGGGCTATTTTGGGCTAGGCTTTTAATTGGGCTGGGGTTATTGGGTTATGGTTTGGGTTTTGTACTGTTAATTTGTAAATGGACTTTAAAAGTTTGGACTTTATTTTGTGTTTTAGTTTGGGCCCCGGGCAAATTTAGGCCCGTACAATTGTTATTTTGTTAAATTGTTAATTTTATAAATTGATTAGTTGAAAATTCTTGAGATATAGTCAACATGTCGTAAAGTATGGGGATCCCCATAAATTCTTATTGTTTATTGTGTGGACTGTCTTAATCGTTTAGGAGTATTATCATCATTGCACTTTGCACAATTGGTATTGGGTTAGTCAATGATTAAGTCGCGTTTATTGATTAATGGAGTATTATTATTACTGGTGTTTGCGCCATTATTCATTGATTGATATTAGAAGTTTGGTCGGATACTCATGTATCTAAAAATTTTTCCTTCTCGTGTTACTTGGGAAAATTGATTGAATGAATTGGATTTGTGATCCAATGTTATTTCTATCTATTGAATGTTTTGAGAATGATTTAGTATTATTTCAATTTATTTTTTATATTTTATAGAACTTAGAAGCTAAATACTTGCACGTACTAAATTTTAAAATGCAACAAATGCCCACCGAGCGATTTTGCTTTGCACATTAGTTTTATTTGTTTCTATTGGAAAAAAATAGATTCTTGGAAGTTTTGAGGCATATTCTCGATTAGTAAAGGTTGAGATTTGAATAATAAAATTATGGTTTTATATTCTATCACATGAGACTTTTACAATAGTATATCATACTCTCAAAATGGTTGAGTGATGAGTGAGAAATTGATGCTTAAAGTAAGCTACTTGTGAATTATGTTGACGAAAATGGAAAGCTTAGTTCCACATTGGTTAGATATCAAGTATGAAATATGTTTATATATATGAACCATGTAACAGCTTATTTTTAGTCAAATTGAAACAGTGGTTTCAGAACCACAAATCTGAAGTCAAAATATTTATTTTATTATTATTTTAATGTTTACAGCATGATAATATGATTGTGTGAAAATTTCGTTAGGAAATTTTACTGTTTGAATGCTTAATTTGATAAAAATGACTAAATCGCGTAAAATGCAAAAGTTGCGTTCTATAAGCTAAAAGTGTCAAATAGTTATAGAAATTTAAAACGGAGGTTCTTATATAGCAATTAGACCATAAATGTTGATAGTGGAATATGATGGCTTGGTATAAGTGAAAATTTTAATGTTTTAAAAGGTTATAATTGTAATTTGGTAAATAATGATAAAAACTAAAAGAATAAAATATGCTATCATCTTCCATTCATCATCATCAACCAAAAATTAGAAGGAAGAAAGCCATTGAAGTAGCTTAAAGTTTTGGCCATGTTTTAACATAGCATGTAAGTGATTTTTGACTCGGTTTTTAATGATTTCTATGTTTTTGAGATCGTTGCAACTAGGTCTAGCTATCCCAAGGACTAATTTCCAAAACTGTTAAATGTTTAGGGTTTTGTCATTGATGAATGTATGAGTATTTTGATGTTTGATGATAGAAAATGTATGGTTGTTGTTAGATAAACAACATTTGTAAAGTGATTTTGGTAAAATTGCAAATTAGAGATTAAATTGAGAAATATGAAAATTTTGTGGTTGAAATGTGAAATAAATGAATAATATGGGTTGATATGCTAATAGGAGAAATTCAGCTAGCATGGGTAAGGACCTAATTGTATGAATTTGCATTTTTATGAGATAAGGACTAAATTGTAAAGAAGTTAAAATATTAGGGGCAAAAGTATAATTTTTCCAAAATGTAATTTGATATTATATAGATCAAGAAAAGTAAAGATCGGAATTAGATCGGGAAAAGGGAAAAGTTGTTAAATAGACGATCGTTTTCATCCGAGCTATATCGAGATAAGTTCGTATAGTTAAAATTGAGTATTTAAATATGTACTTAATTGAAAGGTATTTATATGGATTGAGATAATTAAATTCTATGATATTGAATACCTAAATGTTGAAGTTAGAATAATACTGAGCCCCGTTTGAACCTTAGGAATTTGTAGGATACGAATGACATGTCACTAGGGTTACCGTTTGGTCGAGATTCAAACATGTGTTGTGGACTCACAACAGCTCGTATGAGCTTACCGATATTTTAGCTTATAAGAGCTTACCGTTTCTTAGCTCATTACATCTTACAATTACCACAGCTCAAGAGAAGCTTACTGTTTATAGCTCGAAAGAGCATATATGTATAGGAATTGACGGATTACCAATTTGTACAGTTCATGTGTACCACCTGTGTATCTAATGACATTCTAAGTGGTTCAACGGGCATAATTCTGTTACAAGTTATATGAATTGATGAGAATTTGCATAGTGATTTGAATGAATTACATGGAAAGGTTATTTCATGCCATATTAAGATATGAAATGGATGATAAATGTATATGAACTTTAAATGATTGTGTGTTCAACCATATGATTAGATGATTATATGCACTTTACATAAGTAACTTATTGGTGATTATATGTGTTTAGGCATTTGATGAAATGATTAAGTTATACTATGTTTATTTGCCTAAATTATGAATAAATTGTAAGTTTAATCCTATATTATACAAGCTTACTAAGCTTTATAGTTTACTCTGTTTTATAGTGTTTCAGAAGCTCGCTCGATTTGGAAGTTAACAGAGATCACATTACACTGTCCAACAATCATTTTGGTATTTTGAACTTGTGCATTTTGTTATATGGCATGTATAAGAGTAATGGTCACTTTGGTTTATAGTTTGGTAATGGATTTAGCCATTTGAATTGGCTTGTAAATGATGAATGCTTGGTTATGTGTATAGCCATGTAACTTGGCTAATTTTTGGCATGTTTGGTTGTGTATATATAGGTGAAAATGACTTTTTGTCATGTGGTTGGTATTGGTTATATAATGTTTATTATGAATTGGTAAATTGAGTATCTTATGGTTGAAATTGGAGATTTGATGTACATGTGATGTTAAGTAAGAAAGTGTAAATATGAAGTAAATTAGTTAAGTGATTTGTGAATGTGAATTTGGTATGGTTTGAATAGCTTATTGTGACATTTGAGTGTCTTGTGATTGATGGTATTGATATAGCATGGATTGAGTTTGATTTAGATGAGTTTAAATGCCATTTAAATACATGGTCATATGCTATTTGGCTTGTGTAGGTGAATGAAAGTTTGGAATGAGAAATGTGGCTTTAAACTAGCCTATTTTCGTCCACAGGGGCAGAGACATGAGCATGTGTCTTAGCAGTGTGTGACACACAGTCAGGTGACACGGCCGTATGTCCTTTATAGAATTTAATGAAAATAAGTTAGTGAGTTAAATAGGTTGATCACACGGGCGTGTGGTTGGCCGTGTGACACAAGTTAGAGAGTTACATGAGGTAGGACACGGTTTGGGACACGGTCATGTGATCCCATTTCGAATATCCACATGGCCTGTGATACGGGCGTGTCTTCGGCCATGTGTCTGGCCACACGGGCGTGTGTCCCCTGTATTTTGAAAATTTTCTATGTTTTCCAAAAATGTTTTCTGAGATATCAGGTTAGGGGTGTTACAAACCAACTTGATGGTTATTAAATGACTAAACTAATATTCTTCCTCGCGTGTAGGAGGGGTGCAAATCCAAACTCGTCGGGGTTGGGGGCACACCCGCACAAAGTGGGTGGTGCAAAATGTCGCCCACATAAATCTTACTTTTTCTTCTCAGTAGAGCTTATCTGTTTGGAATTAAAAGGAGTTAATGACTTCTTAATTCACAGACGTTATTGGCTCTATTAATCAAAATTTCCAAAAGTTCTTCATTTGAATTTTATCTAAAACCAAATAATCTACAGGAAAAGACACACACTGAATTTTCCACAATTTTGAGAGATCTTTTTCTTGCATATTTTTTGAACTATTTTTGGTGATAGACGAAGACAAGGTTGTAGTTTGTTTATCACTGTAGTCATGCTACTGCTGTGCTCATCTTGTTGTTGTATCCTGGGAGACAGTCAACCAACATTTCTCCAGCACCAAAGTAATGGCCGAATCTTTCTTAAGGAAACTATGAAAGCATGCCTCAACTACCAGTCCATTTTTCCTGCCTAACTACGAGTATAATATTTCAATCCAGTCTTTATTTTTGTTTTTCAGATATATATATGTGTGTATACCTATATTGTTCTTGTTCGATCTTGTGATATAAATAAATATTTTACATTACTGTTTATTTCACTAACGTGTGTGCAACAATTTCTGTGCTCAGGTTTGAGGTAGTGAAAAGGAGGTCCATGGTAGCAACAAATTCAAGATTTTGCACACACTATTTTTTTTTCTTTCATAAAGACCTTTTTAGTACATTTAAACTTTCGATTTTGATTCGGCATGTACATAATACCTTCACTGTTATTTTTGTTCTATTTGTTATGGTGAACATTTATTCATTTGGCCATATTGGCTTATAAATTTCACCAATTTTTTGATTTGAATTATTCGATTGAATTATTGGTATATTGATCTTGAGATGACTGTTGAATTCTTGTATGTTAGTTTTAGGCTTTCGATTTATTAGTTTTACTTGCATGATCTATTATTGTGTTATTAAATGTTGGAATGTTCAAGATGCTCTATAGATGAGATTTTGTATGTCAAGTATGTTGGTTGTGACTTAAAAGCATGTTAGATTAGTGTATACGGATTTTGTGCCAGAGGAACTAAATTATTATTTGTTATAATTGTTTTAAGCATGTTTTAATTGAATGATTGAATAATTGGGTTGTCTCGATGGTCAATATGAAACCTTATATTCTAGTCAGGCCACTGGACTGGGTATAGGGTGTTACATTTAGTAGTATTAGATGTAACGCCCTCAACTATACTAGATTAATTGAGTCCGGATCTCACGTGTTATTACATGCAATACTTAATAAAATATCAGAATAATTGACAAATTCTCCTTACTGAAAACATTTATCTTATTATCTTAACTAAAAGATTTAATATCTAAGAACAAATGAAAATAATATTGTACATCAGACCTTTCATTAAACCTTTACAATACAACAATTACTAAGTACATACTTTTAGGGTGTAACTCTATAATACATCACTTTTCCACTGTATGCATAATAACCTACTTCGCCGCTACCTTGGAGCACTCCTGGTTTCGTTCCTCCTAGCGCATACTCTTATCATTACACCTGAAACAATAACAAATATTGTAAATTCAAGAGAACTTAATAAGCCTTACCACAAAAATACCTTGGCGATTACTTTGTAATATTTGAAGAACATTAGTGCGCTAGTGAAACGACGAAAATGTTCAAGTGTACACAATCAAATCAAGTAATAAAGTGACAAGAATGTCGAGTTATCATACCTACGAGAACTGTATAAGTAGGATCCCAAGAAAAAGAGGTGAGTCAAGTTTTACTACTTAAATACCAAGCTTTTCCTAGACATGTAACACCCAAAACCCGGCTCAAACGTTACGGTTGAATCTGGCAATGTCAATGTCATATTAAAGTGTAGTTTGGAAACCTACTCTTGTCGATAAACCTCATTGAAGATCAAAGTCTCTTTGTTTTACTTTGAATCATTTTAGTTATTGGTTAACCATTTCTAAAACGTCTTTAACTCAAAACATTATTTGATGAAGCTTTCCTTAGCTAATTGTAGCGAAAACTTGGTGTTTTGAAAATAGTTAATCTTTTTAGGAAAACCGCGGTCTAATTCTAATAGGTTTTAGATGTTAAGTAAAATAGAAACCCAATGTTAAAGTTAAAAATTCAAAATGGCCTTATAACAGTCAAACCCAGAATAAAAATACTAAAAATAAATAAGGATTTATAAAAAAAACCGAACAGAACGTGTGGCCACCTTCGAGCCCCTAGCAGCACCGAACCCACCTATGATTGGGGATCACCTGCACAGATTAATGATAGGGTGAGTTTACTAAAACTCAGTGTGTAATCCCATAATCAGTACTAGGTCAGTATTAATGGGCCTAAGCCCCTTACAGTCACAGTAACAGTATGGCCTTAGCCCATATCAGTAACAGTATAGCATGCATACAGAATCCTACCCAATCTGCGAGCAATCAACTCTAGGTGAACCTATTTTCGAAACGAGAAATCAACTCGCGAACATTGAACCTACAATTAATCAAGATATGTTGTTAGACAATCGACAATGAAACATCAACCTTCCCAAAGCCTAATTCGAAATTGACTAACATCTTTACCATGATTGAACGAGTGAGTCCTTAATCTTTTAAGATCACTGACCAAAGTTGCTCCCACGCTTCTGAAAATTATCTGTGTTACCAAGGAAACTATTTAGATAAGATTACTTCCACCCAAGGATTGAGTTCCTTCATAAAACCTAGAAGACACTCATCCCTAAAGTAGGGGTAACACATTCAACATTAAGAAGGAGGAAATATAGTTGGCTAAATGAAAGTGCAGATGAGGGGAATAACACCAATGATCATTAGAGCAAAAGAGAAAAAATTAAATGCACTTACCGATATGATCCAAGAGTGACGGTAGACTACTGTTTGTAAAGAAGTAAACGATCAAATAGATGAGAAGAGAGGGGAGTAGAAATTGGTCTCTAGAATTCAAAATTTAAAACCAACAGAAAGGAAAGAGAAAAGGAAATTGACTATGGAAGCAAACTGAAAAGGACAAAAGAAAAATAATAGTGGGAAAAAGAGAGAAAAACTGAATTCGGCCAAGCTACCTAGAGAAGGAAACAATGAATAAACAATGAAAAGAAAAGGAGAATGAGGGGAGAAGAGTGAAAATAGTTTCGGTTACCCACAAGCAGAGTGCTGAAAAGAAAAGAGAGGGAGGAGAGCAAACAAACTATTCGTCAAGGTTAGCAATTACAATCGTGACCAAAAAAAGAAGGACAATTCGGCTAAATTGAAAATAAGGAAGGGAGAAACTGAATGAGCTGAGAGAGAGTTGACAAATTCAACACACACACACAACATACACTACCCTAAAAACAAAGGCAAAACCAAAAGTGAGCAAAGAGAAATCAGTCAATTCGTAAAAACCCAAAACAAAATTACTCAGGCACCCCCTAAGCCGAAATTCATGAGAACAAGAGTCCCCATTCGGCACTACACTCCCACCAACTCAACCTCTAAAATTGTCTCCTACAATCACTCCCTAAATGAAATTCCTAAGCTTCCTCCCCATCTCTTTCCATGATACTCTCCACAATCCACTACCAAGATCACTACTCAATTTTCTCCACAACAACTTCATCCATCAGAGTTCTAATGTAGCATAAACTCCAGCCGTCCCAACTGTAAAATAATTACTCCATTATGCTGTGCCAACACTCGAACCTCAGCCCTCAAGCACACCTACTCACGCCACTTGCCACCATACAACTAGGCCTTCTTGTGACTTAAAACAAGCATGATTATTTATAAAACCTATGTGCCAGTGTCCAGATTGTAATGCCCCAAAAATCCCGAGTTCTCTTATTTTTGTTGTGAGTTAAAATGCATGTTCAAATTGTTAGTTGAGTAATTTTTTTTGGAGGGTCTATGTAGTCCTAGCATTAAGTTGGGTTAAAGGACAAAAATTGGAATTTTGGGCCTTAGTGGAAACATAGCTCGAGGAGCTAGGCCTTTTAAATATTTTTGGTTGAGTTATAACACGAAAAGCCTTGTCTTGAAGTGGTAGATGGCGCCACTTGGGGACTATGAAGGTGACGCCACAAGGGGGAGCAAGGGCCCAAGGTTTTAGTCGTATGTTATGCATTAAGTGGTTATTATTTTTGGTGCATTAAATAGCTAGTAGTGTTGTTGGAGTTAAATTCTGAAGGAGGTGTTCATGTGAGAAATTCAAGGAAGGGATTAGAGAGGTTATCAAGGAGAAAAGTTAGGAGCTTGAGATAAGGGGGAGAGTTGGAGCTAGTAAGGGAATTATGAAGGCAAATTCGGCTAAGGTTGACTGGTATAGTAGAATCTATAAAGGCTATATGATTTCGACGCTTTTCTTGTTTTTAAAAGCCGATTTCTCTTGGGGTTTTCCTTTGTTTTGCCAAAATTATTTACCTCCCTTTTTTGCCGGATTCTTCTTTGATATTTTGCCAAAACACCATTCTTTCCATACACTGTAAAATTGAAACACCCTTCTCTCAAGTTGTTTAAGAGCCGAACCTTTTGTGTCGATTTCTTCTTTTTTTCCTCCTTTCTATTTTTATGCCGAATATATCCCTTGATCACCTTAATCCCTAAGGCTGAAAACCTTTTTTGGCCAAATCCACCTTATGCCGCCATTACCTCCTTCAACTCTGGCCGATTGTTTTGGGATTTAAGTACGTTTTCTCCTTTTTATTTTTGGGGTTGGCCGCATGTGATTATAAGGTGTTAAGGTGACTTATGATAGATGTAAGTCACATATGTGATAAGTCTTTAATGGTTCATTAATGCAGATTTTGGAGATCATCGTTGCTAGCAATCAGTAAAGGGTTAGTAGGGTTTAATCGCTCAAGGTAAGTGAAAGTAGAGTGATTTCGGTTTATGGAAAAAAAAGGTAGCTATTTTAATCTTGGGATTAACTTTTAATTTTGGCTTATTATAGGTTGAAGTTTGGTGGTCTTGGTCGATTCTAAAAAGGTGTGTACATACACTTTGCACACACAGTAGATCGGTAAATCCCAAAAAGCCGGAATCCCGAAAAGCTGGAATGTCAAAAAGTTGAAAAGCTGAAAGGCTGGTGCCGACAACCACACAGGCGTGCAAACACTCGTGTGGAGGTACCGATATGACAACTGGGGCCAAGAGAGTGATTTCATGGTCTCGGGCTACTGTTTTAGCCAACCGGGCCAAAATGGGCTAAATGGGCCCGACGGGCTCGTGGGCCCAAATTTGGCAATAATTGTTAAGAGATATTAAGTAATAAGCTGATAAAGTTGGTGGAATGGTTTGGAATGGATTGGGCCTAATGGGCCGTATATGTGTGATTGGGCCTAATGGGCCAAACAGATGTGATTGGGTCGGATGAGCCATATGTGATTTTAGGAAAGCATGTCGACTTGCTAGGGTTTTATAATGGACTTTAGGCCTAGTTCTGATGGATCCTTAAGTAGCATAAAACTTAATTAATTAATCAAACATGTCTGTAGACAAGTCGCAAGGGTATAGTGTGGCAATAGGCATATGTATGTCTAGGATTGGATCTAAGGAGAGCTTGGTACTTAAGCAGTCTTAATGACCCACCTCCTCTTCTCTAGAATCCTACCTAGTGCATAGTGTCTACTCACTTTAGCCAACGAGGACTTGTTGATAGGCCAAAGTTGTAATTAAAACACGTACTGCTAAGAATTACTGAAATACCCCTATAGGGTAGAATTACTGAAACACCCCTGTAGGGTAGAAATACTGAAATACCCCTGATTCGGGAAATGACTAGAGTACCCTTGAGTATGTGAGTATGACTTATGTGTGATATATATGATTTGTTATATTCATTATTGCATATGGGCTGGAATATTGATTGGAGGAAGTGTATATGAGGGTCGCATGGGCACTTGACGACTGTGGATGTACCGTAGGCTTTAAGCCACCGAGCAGCTTTGCTACATCGTTAAGTAGTGCCGTAATAAGTGCTACACCATTTATATAGCAACTATGCTACTCCATTTAGTGGGGCTGCATTGGTTCCACACCGGGTTATAATAAGGTTGGGTCGGTCGAGTATCTACCCACAGATTTGTAGGGTTGGAAGGGGGTGTACAAGCTGGATGGGAATTTGCATAATACATACTCATGATGTTATATGTAATATGGGCTCGGGCCCAACCGAGGCTATTAAGGGCTACGGCCCAGAAGCTACTGTTTAATATGATATGGGCTTAGGCCTAATTGAGGCCATTATGGGTTTATACCCAGAGGCCACCGAAATTGTAAAGGGCTTAGGCCCAAATTGTTCATTCCATGGTTGTTGATTGTTAAGGGTCGTACACACTGGGTTTTCGAAATCTCACCCCCTCTTTTTATTTTTTTAGGAAATCCTTAGTAAAAGGTTCGATGGATGGAGGAACTCAGAGGTGGCCATTTAACAAGCAGTTTGGATTTTGTCATTTAATTAATTTTTGGTATTTTAAAACTTATTTTATTTTTAGTTGTAATAAGGTCTAAGCCTCTGGTTACCATTTCTAGGTTTGGATTATTACAGCTATATATTATATTTATTTAAAGTAGAAAACGGTTTCAAAACCTTAGTTGCTCTCACATACTACATTTCCGCAACTCTAGTTTTAAATACCGAGTTTTATAAATCATTTGTTTTTAAATAGAACTTTCGCAACTGAAAAGGGGTTTGTACTCAACATTTTACTTTATAAAGGGTTTTCTATGAAAATAAGGTTTTCAATAAACACTTTAATATGACACACCAGGGTCGACCATAACATCCAAGCCGGGCTTAAGGTGTTACTTTAGTGGTATCAGAGCCAGGTTACAAAGCTCGGCTGTGAAGTGGGCCTTATTATTTGGGTTGAAAAACTATTTTTGGGATATGATCAAAATATTTTAAAAATTCTTGTTAAGTGGCACACCGAGTCTTCGACCGTCGAACCAAGTAAGTTCTTTTACTCATAAGCTCGTTTAACTGGATATACTGTAGATAGATGGTGGGCTACTGTAGATGATTATACTAAGATTTCTTAGTTGGAACGAAACTAAAGCTCGTAGGATCTTGAACTGTAGAGGATTTACGACTACGAAAACAACTCTTCACTTAATACTTTCATAAAACACCGGTTTAATTTCTGAAACTAACAAAAATTTCATAAAATTCATAATTCAAATATATGTAGATCAATAATAAGCGCTAGAAGAGGTACAAGAGGCCGCGGCAGAGGTCGTGGGAATACTAGGGCTGGGTCATCGGCATCAGGCCATATGCCCAATATTGAGGAAAGAGAGGCTCCGGCCTCACCAGTGGCTGGGACTGAACTGTATGAGGCATTGTCCCAGGCAATGCTGAGGATTCTGGAAAGGGTCGCTGGACCCAATAATGGTGTAGGAAGCTGTGGGTCAGTTTCAGAGTGACTTCGATTGAATGGAGCTGAGATCTTTAAGGGCGTGGTTGGAGTGGCTCCCAACGTGGCTGAATACTGGTTGGAGGCCATTGAAAGGATAATGGATGACTTGGAGTGCACGCCTAATCAGAAGTTAAAAGGGGCTGTATCGTTGTTTAGAGAGGAAGCTTATCAGTGGTGGCTGACAGTGAAAGAAGGCACTCAACCTGAGCGGGTCACTTGGGATTTCTTTAAATCGACGTTTCAGAGGAAGTACGTGGGTGCAAGCTATATGGATGCACGAAGGAGGGAGTTCTTGAACTTGTCACAAGGACTATGAGCATTGTGTAAGACTTGAGCATTGTGTAAGACTTGAGCATTGTGTAAAACTTGTCACAAGTACGCCTCAGTCGATATGCGAGAGTGATGGTGGCAATGGACTATGAGCATTGTGTAAGACTTGAGAATAGTATCAGGGACAGTCTCTGGGTACTGATAGCTCCACAGAGGGAGTGGGACTTCACAGTATTGGTGGAGAAAGCGAAAATAGAGGAGGTGAAGTGCATAGAGCGCCAAAATCGGGAGAAAGAGAAGGGCAAGAACAAAAGGAAGGAATACGGAATCTTCAGGGGTTAGACAGAGGCCCGTGAGGAGGGCCAGAGTAGATGGGCTAATTAGAGCTGGGCCTCCTACTACTGATGCTAATACTGAAATACCACATTGTGTCTCATATGGTAAAGGGCATCTAGGTAAATGTTGGAGGAGGATAGGAGCTTCTTTGGCTTGTGGTTCCATGAAGCATCGTCTTAGGGAGTGTCCTAAATGGGCAGGGCAGATGCAAGCTGGCAGGAATTATGAGCAGTCTCAGAGGGGTGGTCAACAACCGCAGAGGGGTCGTGGTCAGGCCCGAGGTGATAACGGTGCAGGATGTGGACGTGGTGCATCGGGTAGAGGTGCGGGTCAAGTTGAGGTGAGGCAGCCAAGATTAGTTTATGCTGCTTGTAGCCGAGAGGATGGGGATGCCCCAAATGTGATAACAGGTATGTTCTTTATTCATGAACTACCTTGCACTGCATTAATTGACATTGGATCGGCACATTCTTATTTTGCATGCAATATGACTAAACCCTTGGGTAACATGTTTGAAATTACTACTAGTGATGTTACTGTGATAAGTCCGTTGGGCTAGTCAGTGGGAGTGAATAAGTTATTTAGGGATGTACCCTTAGTAGTTCAAGAAGTCACCTTTTTAGTGGATTTGATGGAGTTGCCTTTTGGCGAGTTTGACTTAATTTTGGGCATGGATTGGCTAGTGAAACACCGAGAAACTTTAGATTATGCTGCGAAAAGAATGGTTTTGAAAACCACGGAGGATGAGAAAGTGGTGATACTTGGCGAATGCCGGAATTATTTGTCGAATGTAATTTTGGCATTAAGCTCTGAGAAGTTGGTACGTAAGGGTTGAGAGGCATATCTGGCTTATATAAGCGATACAGAGGTTAAGAGTCCTACTGTAGAGGATTTAAGGACAGTTAGGGATTTCCCTGATGTTTTTCCTGATAAGCTTCCGGGGCTACCTCCCAACAGAGAAGTGGAGTTTGGAATCTAGTTTCTACCTGGAACGGCTCCGATGTCCATCGCTCCTTATCAGATGGCACCAAAGGAGTTGGTAGAACTTAAGGCGC
Source organism: Gossypium stocksii (assembly GCA_020496765.1). NCBI lineage: Eukaryota > Viridiplantae > Streptophyta > Magnoliopsida > Malvales > Malvaceae > Gossypium > Gossypium stocksii. The sequence goes on from CM035630.1 coordinate 61,311,943, forward strand.
AGATCCAGGAATTGTTGGACCAAAGATTTATTCGACCGAGTGTGTCTCCATTGGGCGCACCAGTATTATTCGTGAAGAAGAAGGATAGGTCCATGCATATGTGCATCGACTATCGACAGTTAAACAAGCTAACCATCAAAAACAAGTACCCTCTGCCGAGAATCGATGATCTTTTTGATCAGTTAAAGGGAGCTTCAGTCTTCTCGAAGATTGATTTGTGTTCAGGGGATCATCAACTGAGGGTTAAGGAGGTGGATGTTTTTAAGACGACTTTCAGAACTTGTTATGGGCACTACGAGTTCTTGGCAATGCCATTTGGGCTAACAAACGCGCCAGTCACTTTCATGGATCTCATGAACCGAGTTTTCCAACCCTACTTGGATCGGTTCATGGTAGTCTTTATAGACGACATCTTGTGTATTCGAGAATGAAAGATAAGCATGATGCACACTTAAGGATTGTGTTACAGATTTTGAGGGAGAAACAATTATATGCCAAATTCAGCAAGTGCGAATTTTGGCTGAGGGAAGTCACTTTTCTAGGACATGTGGTGTCAGTTGAGGGGATTAGGGTAGATCCTCGGAAAATTGAAGTAGTGTTGGACTGGAAACCACCTAGGTCGGTGTCTGAGATTCAGAGCTTTCTAGGCATGGCGGGGTACTATAGGCATTTTGTTGAAGGATTTTCTTCGATTGCGGCACCTCTAACCAAATTGTTGTGAAAATGGGTACCGTTTGTATGGTCTGATAAACAACAAGAGAGTTTTGAGAAGTTTAAGAAGGTGTTAACGGAGGGCCCTGTGTTGATTCAGCCAGAGCTTGGAAAGGAGTTCACAGTTTATAGTGACATATTGCACGTAGGCTTGGGCTGTGTACTGATTCAGGAAATGAATGTGGTTGTGTATGCATCACGTCAACTCGAGACTCACGAAGTAAACCCAACTCATAACTTGGAGTTAGCAGTAGTGGTGTTTGCGCTAAAGATATGGAGGCACTATTTGTATGGAGAGAAGTGCACAATTTATACGGACCATAAGAGTTTGAAGTACCTCATTACACAGAAGGAGCTAAACCTTAGACAGCATAGATTTGTGGAGCTGTTGAAGGATTATGATTGTACGATAGAGTATCACCCCGGCAAAGCAAACGTGGTAGTCGATGCATTGAGCCGTAGGGCTATATCAGATTTGAAGGCTATGTTTGCCTGTTTGAGCTTGTTTGAGGATGGCAGTTTATTGGCTGAGCTGCAAGTAAAGCCGGTATGGGTTGACCAGATTAGGAGTAAGCAGTTATTGGATGAGACTTTGGTGTCCCAATTCAAGCAAGTGGGAAGTGAGGAAACGACAGAATTTAGGTTAAATAGTGATGGAGTACTATGTTTCTAGGGAAGAATTTGCGTACCGAAGGATAGTGATCTAAGGTAGTCTATTTTGCTGGAAGCACATAGTAGTCCCTACGCTATGCATCCCAGTGGAAACAAAAGGTATCGAGATTTACGGGAGCTTTACTGGTTGCCAGGACTTAAACGCGAGGTTATTGAATTTGTGAGCAAGTGTTTAGCATGTTAGCAGGTGAAGGCAGAACATTAGTTACCATCAGGGTTATTATAACCAGTGAGAATTCCACTTTGGAAGTGGGAAAGAGTTATTATGGACTTTTTTAGTGGGCTACCCTTGACGGCTACTAGGAAGGACTCCATATGGGTTATTCTGGATCGGTTAACAAAGTCTGCCCATTTTATACCGGTCTACACTAATTACTCGTTGCAGAAGCTGGTTAGGTTGTATATAGCTGAGATCGTAAGATTACATGGGGTGCCAGTTTCCATAATATCTGATAGGGATCCATGTTTCACATCGTGGTTCTGAAAAAAATTGCATGAGGCGCTGGGTACGAGGTTGAACTTCAGTACGGTATTTCACCCTCAGACTGATGGTCAGTCGGAAAGGGTAATTCAAGTGTTAGAATATGTGTTGAGGGGATGTGTAATTGAATTCAGAGGCAGTTGGAAGGATTTTCTGCCGTTAGCCAAATTTGCATACAATAACAGCTATCAAGCAAGTATTGGGATGGCACCGTACGAGGTGCTATATGGGCGAAGATGTCGTACTCCAACATGCTGGATAGAATTGGGCAAACGACAAATTTTGGGACCTGAATTGGTAGCAGATACAGAGGATAAAGTGAAATTAATTCGGGATCGGTTAAAGGAGGCATCGGATAGGCATAAGTCGTATGCTGATCTTAAGCATCGTAAAATTGAGTATGATGTGGTGGATCAAGTTTTTCTTAAGGTCTCTCCTTGGAAGAAGGTGTTAAGATTCGGACGGAAGGGGAAGTTAAGCCCTAGGTTCATTGGGCCATATCATGTTTTGAAGCGAGTTGAGCTAGTGGCTTATTAGCTGGAGTTACCTTCTAAGTTGAGTTAGATCCATGACATATATCATGTTTCCATGCTGAGGAGTTATCGCTCGAATCCTTCGCATGTTATGCTGATTGAGGAGATCGAGGTTAGTCTGGACCTAACTTTCGAAGAGGAAACCGTTCAAATAATTGACCGGGATGTCAAGATGCTAAGGAGGAAATCTGTCCCGTTGGTAAAAGTACTTTGACGTAACCACAATGCTGAGGAGGCAATACGATGCAAATATCCTTAGCTATTTGGACAGGTAAATTTCAAGGACGAAATTTCTTTTAGGGGGTAGAGTTGTAACGCCCCAAAAATCCCGAGTTCTCTTATTTTTGTTGTGAATTAAAATGCATGTTCAAATTCTTAGTTTAGTAATTTTTTTTTGAGGGTCTATGTAGTCCTAGCATTAAGTTGGGTTACAGGAAAAAAAATTGGAATTTTGGGCCTTAGTGGAAACCTGGCTCGAGGAGCTAGGCCTTTTAAATATTTTTGGTTGAGTTGTACCACGAAAAGCCTTGTGTTGAAGTGGCAGATGGCGCCACTTGGGGGCTATGGAGGTGACGCCACAAGGAGGAGCAAGGGTCCAAGGTTCTAGTCGTATGTTATGCATTAAGTGGTTACTATTTTTGGTGCATTAAATAGCTAGTAATGGTGTTGGAGTTAAATTCTGAAGGAGGTGTTCATGTGAGAAATTCAAGGAAGGGATTAGGGAGGTTATCAGGGAGAAAAGTTACGAGCTTGAGATAAGGGGAGAGTTGGAGCTAGTAAGGGAATTATGAAGGCAAATTCGGCTAAGGTTGAGTGGTATAGCCAAATCTATAAAGGCCATATGATTTCGGCACTTTTCTTCTTTTTAAAATACGATTTCTCTTGGGGTTTTCCTTTGTTTTGCCAAAATTATTTTCCTCCCTTTTTGCCAAATTCTTTTTTGGTATTTTGCTAAAACTCCATTCTTTCCATACATTGTAAAATCAAAACACCCTTCTCTCAAGTTATTCAAGAGCTGAACCTTTTGTGCCGATTTCTTCTTCTTTTTCCTCTTTTCTATTTTTATGCTGAATATCTCCCTTGATCACCTTAATCCCCAAGGCCAAAAACCCTTTTTGGCCTAATCCACCTTGTGCTGCCATTACCTCCTTCAACTTTGGCCGATTGTTTCGAGATTTAAGTAAGTTTTCTCCTTTTTATTTTTGGGGTTGGCCGAATGTGATTATAAGGTGTTAAGGTGATATGATGGATATAAGTCACACATGTGATTAGTCTTTAATGGTTAATTAACGCAGATCTTGGAGATCATCGTTGCTAGCAATCGGTAAAGGGTTAGTAGGGTTTAATCGCTCAAGGTAAGTGAAAGTAGAGTGATTTCGGTTTATGGAAAAAAGAGGCAGTTGTTTTAATCATGGGATTAAGTTTTAATTTCAGTTGATTATAGGTTGAAGTTTGGTGGTCTTGGCCGATTCTCAAAAGGTGTGTACATACACTTCACACACACAGTAGATCGGCAAATCCCGAAAAGCCAGAATCCCGAAAAGCCAGAATGTCAAAAAGCCAAAAAGCCGAAAGGCTGGCGTTGATAACCACACGAGCGTGCAAACGCTCGTGTAATGGTACCGATACAACAACTGGGGCCAAGAGAGTAATCTTATGGTCTCGAGCCACTATTTTTGCCAACCGGGCTAAAATGGGTTAAATGGGTCCAACGGGCTCGTGGGCCCAAATTTGGCAAAAATTGTAAGTGATATTAAGTAACGAGCTGATAAAGTTTGTGGAATGGGTTGGAATGAATTGGGCTTGATGGGCTGTATATGTGTGATTGGGCCTAACGGGCCAAACAGATGTGATTGGGTTGGATGGGCCATATGTGATTTTTAGAAAGCATGTAGACTTGCTAGGGTTTTATAATAGACTTTAGGCCTAGTTCTGATGGATCCTTAAGCAGTATAAAACTTAATTAATTAATCAAGCATGTCTGTGGACAAGTCGCAAGGGTAGAGTGTGGCAATTGGCATATGCATGTCTTGGATTAGATCTAGGAGAGCTTGGTACTTAAGCAGTCTTAATGACCCACTCCCCTTCTTTAGAATCCTACCTGGTGCATAGTGCCTATTCACTTTGGCCAACAAGGACTTGTTGACGGGCCAAAGTTGTAATTAAAACCCGTACTGCTAAGAATTACCAAAATACCCCTGTAGTGTAGAATTACTGAAACACCCCCGTAGGGTAGAAATACTGAAATACCCCTGATTCGAAAAAATGACTAGAGTACCCTTGAGTATGTGAGTATGACTTTTGTGTGATATATATGATTTGTTACATTTATTATTGCATATGGGATGGAATATTGATTGGAGGAAGTGTATATGAGGGACTCGGTTGACGACTGTGGATCCACCGTAGGCTTTAAGCCATCGAGCAGCTTTGCTGCCCCATTAAGTAGTACCGTAATAGGTGCTACACCGTTTATATAGTAGCCATGCTGCACCATTTAGTGGGGCTGCATTGTTCCAAATCGGGCTGTAATAAGGTCGGGTGGGTCGAGTATCTCCCCACGGATTTGCAGGGTTAGAAGGGGGTGTACAGGCTAGATGGGAATTTGCATAATGCGTACTCATGATGTTATATGTAATATGGGCTCAGGCCCAACAGAGGGTATTAAGGGCTACGGCCTAGAAGCTACTATTTAATATGATATGGGCTCGGGCCTAATTGAGGCCACTATGGGTTTGTACCCAAAGACCATCGAAATTGTAAAGGGCTTAGGCCCAAATTGTTCATTGCATGATTGTTGATTATTAAGAGTCATACATATTGAGTTTTTGAAAGCTCACCCCATCTTTTTAATTTTTTTAGGAAATCCTCAGTATACGGTTCGACGAATGGAGGACCTCAAAGGTGGCCATTTAGCAAGGAGTTTGGATTTTGTCATTTAATTAATTTTTGGTATTTTAAAATTTATTTTGTTTTGGGTTGTAATAAGGCCTAAGCCTCTGGTTACCATTTCTAAGTTTGGATCATTACAACTATGTATTATATTTATTTGAAGTGGAAAACAGTTTCCAAACCTTAGTTACTTTCACATACTACGTTTCCGGAACTTCAGTTTTAAATACCAAGTTTTATAAATCATTTGTTTTTAAATAGAACTTCTACAACTGAAAAGGGGTTTGTACTCAACATTTTACTTTATAAAGGGTTTTCAATGAAAACAATGTTTTCAATAAAAACTTTAATGTGACACACCAGGGTCGGGCATAACATCTAGGCCGGGCTTGGGGTGTTACACAATTCTTTTAAGAGTTTAAAAATTCTACAAAAGCCAAGATTCAAACCCAGGCTTCTCTAGCACTCCCAAACACAGTTGAATCATCTAGATAACACACCAAACATGCAATTTGTGTCAAACCATGCAAAATTTAAAACCCTATTTTTTAGGGCGTTACAACTCTACCCCTAAAAGAAATTTCGACCTCAAAATTTACCTGATCAGGATAGGTGAGTGTATTGTTGTCCCATCGCCTTCTCAGGTTCCCACGTGACCTCCTCTGAACCGTGATTACGCCAGAGCACTTTAACCAGTAGGACAAACTTCCTTCTCAAAACCTTAACATCTCGATCCAATATCTGTATTGGTTCCTCCTCGAAGGTTAGATCTGGCCTAACCTTGATCTCCTCCATTGGCACTATGTGTGTGGAATTAGAGCAGTAGTGCCTCAGCACGGAGACGTGAAACACATCGTGAATCTGGTCTAACTCTGGGGGCAACTTTAACAGATCGGCCATCAGTCCATCATGCCTTAGTACATGGTAAGACCCAATGAACCTAGGGCTCAGCTTACCTTTCCTCCCAAACCTCAATATTTACTTCGAAGGGGAGACCTTGAGAAATACGAAATCCCCCACAGAATATTCAATCTCTTATCGTTTAAGATCAGTATATGATTTTTGCTTATTAGATGCTTCTTTCAATCGGTCTTGGATCAGTTTTACCTTATCCTCAGTATCAGAAACTACCTCTGGCCCCAGAACTTGTCGATCGCCCAACTTCGTCCAACATGTAAGAGTCTGACACCTATGACCATATAATGCCTCGTACGGTGCCATTTGGATGCTGGATTGGTAACTATTGTTATATGCAAACTCTGCTAAAGGCAAATAGTCTTCCCAACTGTCACAAAAGTCTATTACACAACTTCTTAGCATGTCTTCCAGTACCTGAATAACCCTCTCTGACTGACCATCTGTCTGAGGTTGGAACGCGGTACTGAAGTCTAATCTTATACCCAGTGCCTCGTGTAACTTCTTCCAAAACTAAGACGTGAAACGAGGATCTCTGTCAGATATTATGGAAACTGATACTCCATGCAGTATTACAATCTCGGCCACGTATAACTTAGCTAGTTTCTGCAATGAATAATCAATAGGGACTGGTATGAAATGGGCAGACTTGGTCAACCGATCTACTATAACCTATACTAAGTCTTTTTTAGTAGACGTTAGGGGTAGCCCCTAACAAAGTCCATAGTTACTCTTTCCCACTTCCAGAGAGGAATTTTAACTGGCCAGAGTAACCCAGAAGGCAGTTGATGCTCAGCTTTAACTTGCTAGCATGTCAGGCATTTACTTACGAAATCTATAGCCTCGCGCTTAAGTCCTGGCCACCAGTAAAGTTCACGAAGGTCTTGGTACATCTTGTTCTCGCCAGGATGCATAAGATATAGACTATTATGCACCTCTTGTAAAATTGATCGTCTCAAATTAGAATCCCTCGGAAACACAATACCTCTTTACTGTTCAACCCAAAATCAGAAGTTTCCCCACTTTCAATCTGTCAGAAACAAGGAACCAGTGACTCATCCCTTAATTGTTTATCCTTAATCTATTTAGTCCACCTCGGACTAACTTGTAGTTCGGCCAGCAAGCTGCCATTATCGAACAAAGTAAGATGAGAAAACATCGCTCTTAAGTTAGACACAGCCCTACGGCTCAGTGCATCAGCTACTACGTTAGCCTTATCGGGATGGTATTCAATTGAGCAGTCATAATCCTAAAGCAGCTCGATCCATCTACGCTGCCTAAGGTTTAGCTTCTTTTGGGTAAGAAGGTACTTAAGGCTCTTGTGATCTGTATAGATTGTACACTTCTCACTATACATGTAATGCCTCTAGATTTTCAACGCGAACACCACCACAGCTAACTACAAGTCATGAGTTGGGTAATTCCTCTCATGGGTTTTAAGTTGGTGAGATGCATACGCAACCACCTTACCCTCATGCATCAGCACACATCTAAACCAACGTGTGATGCATTGCTATAGGCAATAAACTCTTTTCCAGGTTCTGGCTATATCAGGACAGGAGCCTCAGTCAGAACTTTCTTCAACTTCTCAAAACTCTCTTGCTACTTCTCAGTCTAGATAAATAACACCCTTTTACGCAGTAACTTAGTCAAAGGTACAGTAATCACAGAAAACCCCTCAACAAAATGTTTGTAATATCCTGCCAAACCTAGAAAACTTCGAATCTCAGATATTGTCTTAGGTAGTTTCCAATCAAGAATGGATTCAATTTTTTGAGGATCAACCCTCATCCCCTTGGCAAATACCACATGACCTAGAAATGTCACCTCCTGTAGCCAGAAGTCATACTTGTTGAATTTAGCGAATAATTGCTTGTCCCTTAAAATTCGCAGAACCACTCGTAGATGTGTATCATGTTCATCTTTAGTTCTTGAATACACTAGGATATTGTCTATAAATACTAACACGAACTGATCTAAGTATGGCTGGAACACTCAGTTCATTAGATCCATGAAGGCTGCTGGTGCATTTGTAAGCCCAAACGACATCACAAGGAACTCGTAGTGACCATAACAAGTCCTAAACGCCATTTTGTACACATCAACCTCTTTAACTCTCAGTTGATGGTATCTAGAACATAGGTTTATCTTGAAGAATACCAAAACTCCTCGTAGCTAATCAAACAGATTGTCAATCCTTAGTAGGGGTACTTATTCTTGATAGTCAATTTGTTTAATTGTCGGTAATCAATGCACATGCGCATAGCTCCATCATTCTTCTTCATGAATAAGACCAGCGCTCCTTATGGAGACACACTAGGTCGTATGAATCCTCGATCTAGTAGTTCTTGAATTTGAGCTTTCAATTCCACAAGCTTCTTTAGTGCCATAAGGGGCAATGGAAACTGAAGTTGTACCAGGTAAGAGCTCAATCTTGAATTTGACTTCACGGTTTGGTAGAAATCCTGGTAGCTCATCAGGAAACACATTAGGAAATTCTTTAACCGTTCTCAAATCCTTGACAGAAGGACCCTCAAAATTTGAATTACTGGCATAAGCTAAATATGCTTCATACACCTTACGAACCAATTTCTCGGCTATTAATGCGAAAATCACATTTGATAAATAATCACGTCGTTCCCCAATAACTACTACCTCATTACCCTCTATAGTCTTTAACACCACCCGCTTAGCAGCACAATCTAAAGTCGCTTGATGCTTCATTAGCAAGTCTATCCCTAAGAATAAATCGAATTCACTGAAGGGAAGTTCCATTAAATCCGCTAAGAAGATCATTCCTTGAACCTCCAAAGGTACCTCTTTATACAATTTGTTCACTCCCACTGACTGCCCTAAAGGACTCAACACGGTGACCTCACTAGCAGTGGTTTCAAACATCATACCCAAGGTCTCAAACACAATGCATGCAATATACGAGTACGTGGACCCCACATCTATTAGTGCAGTATAAGGCATGTTAATAATAAGGAACGTACTAGTTATCACATCTAGAGCATCTCTGTCCTCTCGACGACGTGCAAGATACACCAAAGCTGGCTGTCTCACCTCAGTATTACCAGTGCCTCTGCCAGGTGCTCCACGACCATGACTCATGCCAATACTGCCTCTGGCCTGAATGCGGCATCTTGGCGGCTACTACCCACCTCTCAGTGGCTGTACATTACCCATACCGATAGCTTGCATCTATTCTGGTCTCTGCGGACAGTCTCTGATACGGTGCCCCGTCGACCTGCATCTTAAACAGGCTCCAGTCCTCTTCCAGTAATCACCATTATGGCTTTTCCCATAATCTGCACAAGGTTGCAATGTAGTGGTAGCAGTAGGGGGCCCAACTCTAGGTGGCCCATCAAAACCCGAAGGCTATGTTTGAGGCTGTTTTCAAATCAAACACAACATTCATATTCTGTAGCTACTATCCCACGAGCATATAGGCTAAGTCGTAAAAATTTTACCTCATACTCAGCCACTGATCTATCCCCTTAAACCAAATTCAGAAATTCTTTCTTTTGGGCATCCACATAACTTGTGCCCACATATTTCCCTTGGAACATAGATTTGAAGAACTCCCAGGTCGACTGGTCAGGCTGAGCTCAGTCTTTCATAATAAGCCACCACTGGTAGGCTTCATCCCACAACAGCGATACTACACCTTTCAATTTCTATTTAGAGGTGTAGTCAAGGTCATTCATTATTCATTCTGTGGCCTCCAACCAATATTCAGCCACATTAGGGGCTACCTTAACAATCCCCTTGAAAATCTCTACTCTTTTCGACCGGAGTTGTTCCATAATCGACCCATAGCCCATAGCACCATTATTGGGCCTAGCGACCCTTTCCAGTATCCGAAGCATTGCTTAGGATAGTGCATCGTCCCCAGTCGCTTGATCGTATGGCCCCGTCTCAGTTACAGGTGAAGTCAGTGCCTCTCTAGCCTCAACGTCTGGCATGTGGCCCGATGCCGAAGACCCAGCCCTAGCACTTACACGGCCTCTGCCGCGACCTCTTATACCCCTTCCACGAGTACCTCTGGTGCTCATATTGATTTACGTATTATCTATTTTAAAAATTTTATGAATCAGTTTACAGTTTTAGTAATTATTAGCAAATGTCTTATGGAAACAATAATTTAAAGTTTGTTTTTGCATATCGAAGTCACCCTACAGTTTTCAGTTTTTTATAGTTTTAGTTTACTCTATCTAGAGTGTCTCAGTATAGTCTCATATCTACAGTAATATCAGTATTTCAGTTTTTAAACAGACAACAGTGTCAAGAAACTTACAAATTTAGTTCCAGAGACTCGGTGTACCACACTTCCAGTAGAAATATTTCAAACACTTCAAATTCTTTGAAAACGTCTTATAAAAACTCAAAAATTAAAAACCCATTCCACAGCTGAGTTTTGCAACCTAACTCTGATACCACTAAATGTAACACCCCAAACCCGGCCCAAACATTACTGCTGAATCTGGCAATGTCACATTGAAGTGTAGTTTGGAAACCTACTCTTTTTGTTAAACCTCATTGAAAATCAAAGTCTCTTTGTTTTACTTTGGATCATCTTAGTTATTGGTTAACCATTTCTAAAACATCTTTAATTCAAAACATTATTTGATACGGAAGCTTTCCTTAGCCAATTGTAGTGAAAACTTGGTGTTTTGAAAATAGTTAATCTTTTTAGGAAAATCGCAGTCTAATTTTAATAGGTTTTAGATGTTAAGTTAAATAGAAACCCAATGTTAAAGTTAAAAATTCAAAATGGCCTTATTACAGTCAAACCCAGAATAAAAATACTAAAAAAATAAAGAATTATAAAAAAACAGAAGAGGACGTATGGCCACCTCTGAGCCCCTCGCAGCACCGAACCCACCTATGACTGGGGATCACTTGCATAGATTAACGATAGGGTGAGTTTATGAAAACTCAGTGTGTAATCCCATAATCAGTATCAAGTTAGTATCAGTGGGCCTAAGCCCTTTACAGTCACAGTAACAGTGTAGCCTTAGCCCATATCAGTAACAGTATAGCATGCATACAGAATCCTACCCAATCCACCTCTACACTTCATCTAAATCCAACCCTACACTCTACGTGGGGATATAATCGACCCACCCATCCCTACACTCCATAGTGTAGTATCGATACGACACTATCAGTAATATGCAGCAGAGCTGCTAGTATATTAGACTAATAGCCAACGATGAAATACAGCAGAGCTGCCTGTACAGTACACTTCCTCCAATTATGTCAACCCCACCCCATGCAATGCATCATACATCAGTGGCATGCTATATCATAAAATTATGCATGTGTATAGAACTTACGTATAATATATATATTATGGCATGCATATTCAATCATACAAGTATGGGTCTCGTGTTTTGACATAGTCTATTTAGAACATGAAACTATGAGTTCTTGTAGAATTTCTTGCAATTTCTACACCTCAATATTTTTCATAAAGGAAGAATATTCGTCGTCTTTGAAATCAGGTAATTCACAAAATTTCTTAATGGAACTTGGGGTTAGAGATACCTTAATTCCTCGGATGGAAACTTCTGTTAAAGCACTTAGGTCAAATCCGCATAAAATTCCTGAACTAACTCATCGTTCGAATTTGGCCTTTTATCACTAAGCACTTCCTGCTTTAAAGCTTCAACAACTATAACAACCCGTTTTCAGTAAAATCTGAATAGTGGTTTTGGGACCAAAAATCTGAGGTTGAAAATTTTATTTTATTATTATTTTATTTCCTACAACAAGTTAGAGATGCCATATAAAAATTCGTTAAGAAATTTTATCATTTACATGCTTAATTTGATAAAAAGGACTAAATCGCGTAAAGTGCAAAAGTTGAGTTCTATTAGCTAAAGGTACTAAGTAGCTATAGAACTTTACAGTAGAGGTCCTTATATGGTAATGAGCCCATTAATGAGTTAATGGATGATAATGGCTTGGCATTTTGTGTAATTATTAAATGTTTTACAGGTTAATTTTGGAAACTAGTAAATAAAGGTTAATTAAAATAAAACTAAAACTTTCATCATCTTCCATTATCTATTTTGCAATAAAAAATTCAAGGGAAGAAGCCATTTTTTAATTCTTCAATCGACCATCTCCATTTCTTCATTTAGGTATGAAATTTGAATATGTTTTTAATTTTTTTATGTTTTCGAGATCGTTGTAGTTTAATTTAGCTAGCCCGGGGACAAATTTGCAAACTTTTTAAACAATTAGGGTTTTTTTTGTTGATGAATATGCATGATTTTTGAAGTTTGATGATAGAAAATGAATGGTTGTTGTTAGATAAACAACATTTGTAAAGGAATTTTTGGTGAAATTGTCAAATAAGGGCTAAATTGAAAAATAGAAATTATTATATGGTGAAATTGTGAAATAAATTAAATATAGGGCTTGTTAGGGATAGATTGATATTCGGCTATGATAGGTTGTGATGGAATTTTGTAAATTTCCATTTTTATGAGATAATGACTAAATTACAAAGAATTAAAAAGTATAGGGGCAAAATGATAATTTTTCTAAAATTATATGTTGGACTAAATTGAATGTCAATTATATTAAATTGAGTTAAATTCATTCGTATAGATTTGGTTAGACCTCTTACGGAGTTAGATCGGGGCAAAGAGAAAATCTCAAATTAGTCGCCTCCGTATCTACGTGCACTCGTTGAGGTAAGTTCGTGTAATTAAAATGCAAACTTATATATTTTAAATTGAATGATATGTTTATAAATTGTGTAATTTCCAGGAATGAATCGCATATTCGACAACGTACAACAACTACCTAGCCCTGTTTGAAACTTAGGAATTCGTAGGATACAAATGACATGTCATTAAGGTTACTAATTTCAGCTTCTATGAGCTTAACAATACTTAGCTCGCATGAGCTTACCGTTATTTAGCTTGGAAGAGCTTACCGTCAACAGCTCGTAGGAGCATACCGATTCAAAGCTTGTATGAGCGTACATATACAGGAATTGACGAATTATAGTTCAGTACACCTCGTGTGTACTACTCGTGTATCCAACGATATTCTAAATGGTTCAACGGGCATAGTTCTGTTTTGAGATTATATGAGTTCGATATGAACTATTATAGGTATTTACATGGAATACATGAAAGTGATGTTACATGATACATTGGTATATATGAAATGTGATTACTTGTTGAATTCATCCATGTGTATTGGATTTTATATATGATTTACATGGCTAATATGTTGATGAACATGTGTTTAGGCTTGTGGCCAAATTGGTTAGGATATGCTATATTAGCTTACCTTAATTGTGATTTAAAATGGTAAGTTAAATTCTAAGTTATACGAACTTACTGAGCTTAAATGCTTACTCTGTGTTATTTTCTTTGTTTTATAGTGATACGAAAGCTCGTTCAGGTTGGAAGCTTGTCAGAGCTATATCACATTATCCATCGGCTCATTTGGTACTTTTGGTTGGTTATTTTTGGTTATAATGGCATGTATAGGTTATTTTGGCTAATGTTGGCCTATGTGTGATGTTGTGGGTGTGGCCATATGCTTCGGCTTGTGTTTTGGTATATTTTGCTATGTGTATATATAAATGGCCTTATCATGTTTAGTGTGTCACTTGATTTGTGATAGAATGATGAAAGGTAAATGTTAGCTAAATGTGCATTTTGTACATGTGTTTGTGATGTGAAGAATTGGTGATGAATTGATACCTTGATATGTAAGATATATATATTTCTAAATATGTTAGTATTTAAAGTGCATTTTGGAATCAAATGGTATGTTTTGATAGATAAATTAATTGGTAGGAAAGGATGCAAATTAACTTGGTAAATTGATGGTTTATTTAGTTAAATTATATATATGAAAATACATGTTTGAATATTGTCATTTAAGGTGCCTAAAGGCATATTGGTTGTATGTGAAATATTACATGTTTAAGACTTGATTTTGGCTTGTTTTGGATGTCTTGTTATGGCTTGTTGATGTGCATAATATTGACTTTAGGTTGGCACCAAATTGAGTGAGAAATGTGGCTTGGAAAATGGCCTATTTTCGTCCACATGGGTAGAGACACGGGCGTGTGTCTCAGCCGTGTGTGACGTACGGCTAATTGACACGACTGTGTGTCCCCTGTATCTTTTAAAGGGTGCAAGTCAATATGCTCACATGGCTTGACGCATGGGTATGTGGCTTTGCCGTGTGGCACAAGTCAGTGAGTTACACGGGCACGGACACAGGCTAAGACATGGCCTAAGACACGGGTGTGTCTCTTGGCCGTGTGAGTCACACAGTCGTGCGACCCCTGCAGCATTGAAAATTTGAAATTTTTTCGAAATATTTTATGAGTTTTCAATTTAGTCCCAATTTGTTTCTAATGTGTATTTTGAGCCTCGATAGCTCGTATAAGGGACAATATGTATAATTTTTCTTGGTTTCTGACTTGAATATTGTATGATATGAAATGTTTGACTTTTCTATTTGTTTGATGTGAAAACCCTAGTAATACTCTGTAACCCTATTCTGGCAACGGATTTAGGTTAAGGGTGTTACATTTATTAGTATCAGAGTTACAGTTAGTCAATTCTCGGACTAACGTAGCATGTACGAGTCTAGCTATACATGCCATTATATAACTTGTGATAATGTAATATCTCCTAACTATTTTGGAACATGTTTTCATATAGCAATGACATCCAACTGAGTTGATTCTGATGAAGTAGAGAGTAATGCTCAAGCCTCCATTCTCGGAGTAGCTTCGAGCGGTGCAAGGCCCGTATTTGAGGGCTGATGAGGTGTGGCTAAGGAAGCCTTTTCTAGATAATGAATGAATGGTTCACCAAGTTTGTACGAATGAACTCGATTTCTCAAAAATCTCCAATGCCTTCTGTTCTCCAAGCGGATCCTGTTATTCCTTAAGGTAAAAAACCTAACCGAGTTAGTAAGCCTCCTATTGATAAGATCCATAAGTACGGGGTTTAAGAATTCTGAGCTATTACCAAGCATGATCCTAAGAGAGTTGAATTTTGGTTAGAGAATACCATCAGGGTTTTTGATGAGTTATCATGTTCACTGACTAAATGTGTGAAGTATGTAGTATCTCTACTAAAAGATTCGGCTTACCAGTGGTGGAATACATTGACTTCTATAGTGTCGAGAGGGTGTATCACTTGGTAGTTCTTTGAAACTGAGTCCTGTAAGAAATACACCAGTCAGAGGTTTCTGGATCCAAAATGTAAAGAATTCTCAAAGCTCAAACAGGGTTGCATAATCGTATAAGAATAGTAGCATCAAGATTCGAGAAAAAGATTGATGGGAAAATCATACCAGTTAGCATCGAAGAAATCTAAAGAACATCACTACCATTCTACTGCTTCTATAGGACATTCTAATAGAGGTAGAGATACTAGACGCTCCAGTTCTAAACCTCCAGCTACAGCTGTAGTGAGTGTGGGTAGTGTTAGAAAAACTAGACCCGAGTGCAAGCAATGTAACAGGCCATATTATGGTGAGTGTCGAATGAAGAATGGAGTGTGTTTTAGATATGGTTCCTTTGACCATTATCTTAGAGATTGCCCTGAGAAAACCGAGAAAGAGAAAGTTCAGACTTCAAGGCTGAGCAACACAGTTGAGAGAGGTAGACCACCTCGTAGTCCCGAAAATGTGAGTGGTAGCCGTGGTGTGGAGAAAGACTCTACTGTGGGATCCGAGGCACTAGCACCAACAAGGGCTTATGCTATTGGCACACGTGAGGATGCTTCTGCGCTTGATGTTATTACCGGTACTTTTTCTCTTTATGATACTGATGTAGCTGCTTTGATTGGTCTCGGATCAACCCATTTGTATGTGAGCATGAATTTAGTGTCTAGTAAGAGTTTACTTGTTGAGTCCACAAGGGCAGAGACACGGGTGTGTGTTTTAGCCATGTGTGACACATGGCTAGGTGACATGACCGTGTGTCCCCTGTATCTTTTAAATGGTCCAAGTTAGTATGCTCACATTGCCTGGCATACGGACGTGTGGCTTGGTCGTGTGGCACAAGTCAGTGAGTTACACGAGCACAGACATGGGCTGGGACATGGCCTTGTGTCCTTATTTCGAATGTCCATATGGCCTGGCCATACGGCTGTGTGACCCCTGCAGCTTTGAAAATTTTAAATGTTTCTGAAATATTTTTTAAGTTTCTGATTTAGTCTCGATTTTTTTCTAATGCGTATTTTGAGCCTTAAGGGCTCGTATAAGGGACAATATGTATGATTTTGCTTAGTTTCTGACATGAATACTGTATGATATGAAATGTTTGAATTTTTTGTCTGTTTGATTTGTAAACTCTGGTAATACTCTATAACCCTTTCTAGCAACGGATTCGGGTTAGGGATGTTACAACAACTTTTTGAATGCTCTCCATGAAATCAATGTAGTTACTTTTTCCCAAAGTAAAACCTTTCTTCAGAAGCATTTCTTGTTTCATAAATATGTTCTCATATCTTGCCTTAGCTTCTTTGGAATGGAACTTGAAACACTCCTTACTTGTATCCATCCCCGGAATAGGGTACGAGGCATTACTGGACTTAATCAAATATGATCGATCATTTTTGACTCATAAATTTCCATTCAAATTTAAAACTTTTCATTCATAATCATATTGTCCCTATTATGGGCCTACGAGGCCCAAACATACTTTGAAAATAGTTCGGGACTAAACTGAGAACTTTAAAATACTTAGAAAATTTTACCACAAAATAGGGCCACACGCCCCTGTGGCTTGGGACACGCTTGTGTGGGTAGGCCGTGTGGTCACACATGCCTGTTTCCCTACCCATATGAAAAACATTGAGCATTTTATTTATGATGTCATAAACCATTCCCATTTAGTACACAAATAGGCCAACTCATAATAACATGTACACAAATGACCCAGTCCCTATACATGCCATAGACTAAAAAAACTAGAATAAAAATCATTGATACCAATCCATAGCTTGTTAGTGTGATAGAATCTCCGATGACCTACAACTCGAGGTAGCATCTATGACACTATAGGAAAAAGGAAAGGAAGAGGGTAATCATTATAGCTTAGTAAGTAGGTATTAAATAATAAGTAATTTATTAACATGTTTTTTTTTTTTATAAATCTTCACAAGATGTTCTCAAGATAAATACAATCATAATTGCACATAGTTCCACTATTTACTCATGTTCATCTCAAGCTGTCTACTCGAGTCATAGTCACTAAATTATTTATATCTTGACCTAAGAAACTCAAATTATGATCCAAAAATTTTCCCTTAAACTAGACTCACATATTGTCTTACCATAAAATTTTAAGAATTTTTGGTGTAGCCAATAAGTACAATTTATTCATTAAATTCTCCCCTGTTCCGCTATCTAATAGCTTCGACCCTTCTTCACTAAAGACTAATTATCTCCATGTACAGTATTCAGATGAAGTTCTCATTTATTTCTCTTAAAAATAGACTCATTAAGTATTTTAAGCATATAAGTTATAACCTATAATTATTTTTTTACAATTTTTAATGATTTTTTAAAATCAGAATAGGGGATTCCAAAATCATTCTAACTCTATTTCACAAGAATTAAAATATCTTATAATATGAAATTCTTTTGCTTACACCATTACTTTTATATGAAAATAGGCTCAATAAGCTTTAATTTCATATCTTATTCAACCTCTAATTCAATTTCCACCATTTGTTTTGATTTTTCAAATCACATAACTTCTACTATCCAAAATTGTTTTATTTCTAAATTTCACTCTTCCATGTTTTCTTTATAGTAACTTCCATTATAACACTTACTCTATATCAAACTTACCAAAGTTTGATCATATATCGAGCACATTTCTCATAAGTTTACACACACATATCTGCACTTATTCATGACATAGTCGTATTCGTTTACACTTAATCATTTCCCGTTGAACACATTGGAATAATAACGGATACCCGGTGGCCTGCATAGTATCGCCCTTGTAGCCAACGCTACCTTCTTCACAAAGTGGCCTTCACATAGTACCACACTTTTGACCAAAGCTATCTTTCTTCACAAAGTGGCCTTCAGATAGTACCACACTTGTGATCAAGCTATCTCTTCTCAAAGTGGCCTTCACATAGTACCACACTTGAGTCACCAGTGACATGTCACTTGTATCCTATTCTATTCCTAATGTTCAACCGGGAAATTTCTCACTTTTCGATACTTGTCAATTTCATTCAATATTCAGCCACATTTCATAAAATATATCAAAACTTAAAAATGTAAGTAAAAACGATGCATTATGTAACACCTCTTACCCGTATCCGATTCATAAAACTTTGTTCCAATTTAAAACTTTTTCAAACATCATCTTACGATCCTTAATATAGACCCATGAGGCCCAAAACATGGTTTGGAAACAATCCGGGACCAAACTGAGTGCTTAGAAAACTTTCAAGAAAATCTACTAAAAATAGGGCACACGCCTGTGTGGAAGGGCAACACCCCCGTGTGGCCTCTAAACATGGCCGTGTTATTGGCCCATGTGGTTCACACGGCTTAAGCACCTAGGGACACGCCCATGCCCCTCGTCCATGTGGATTTATTTTCTAACATCGAACCTACAAGGATTTTCACATGGCCTGGCACACGCTCGTGTTCATGGCCCGTGTCCTTCACACGTGTAACTCCTTGGCTTGCACCCTATGAACAAATTGGGTTCACACGGCTAAGGCACACGCCCGTCTGTTTAGCCTGTGTCCCTTACATGGCCATGACATGCCCGTGTCACGGCCTGTGTGTGAAAACCTAAGTATTCTGTTTCTGACGTCAATAACTCTTAAAGGTCACACGGCCGTGGCACACGCTCGTGTGCTAGGCCATGTCCTCCGCACAGTTGAGACACACGGCCATGTCTCAGCCCGTTTGTTAAATACTGGGCATTTAATTCTACCAATCTAAGGTGCAGGGGACACACGGCCTAACCACACGCCCGTGGGGCGGACCGTGTGTCACACACGGCCTAGGCACACGCCTGTGTGTCTACTTGTGTGGACAAAATAAGGCTATCTACCAAGCCTTTTTGCCATCCTGAAACAATTTGAAACACATACCAAAACATAACAAGTTTCCAATACTCAATCAATGGCCATAATTTGGCATCCACACATATTCACATAAAACCAATCCAACCAAGCATGTATATTAGTACTCCTAGTACACATATTCATCCACAACATTTTGCACATTATAAAAACCTCATTTCCATTTATCAATGATGAATATCAGCCATAATCCATGGCCTTATACAAAATGGTGTATCTTCAAAACAATCCAACTTACTTGGCCCAAAATAAAATGACACATAACAAAAACTAGTTCCTACATGTGCCAATTCTCAAAATTCTAGAATTAACTATACCGAATGCTGTGTTGATAGTGTGAACGAAGCCTCCAATGTCCGTTGATCCACGAGCTATTTAGGGGGCACTATAAGAAATTGGAAAGGAGAGGGAGTAAGCATAAAGCTTAGTAAGTTATAAGTAAATAAATAACAACAATATACCATGCTCTCAATCTAGCTCAATATATGCATGATATAAAAGAATAGCTACAAGCATAACTTACTCATTTTCATGCCTCACTAATTAAATAACATAAGTTCGAGCTCATATTTTATACATTACATAAAAGTACCTGCACCACTCACAAGATCATCATAATATCTCTCAATTTTAATACAACTTTAAATTTCTCATTGAACCATTTAGAACAAGGAAGGATATTCAATAAGCCTCAAACATAGGGTATCAAGCTGATGCCATGTCCTAAACATGGTCTTACACTAGCTTGCATGTCAAGGCAACGCCACGTCCCAGACATGGTCTTACACTGACTCGTAAGTATCGAGGCCGATGCCATGTCCCAGACATGGTCTTACACTGGCTAGTACATATTCATGTCAATGCCATGTCCTAGACATGGTCTTACACTGACTCGTAAGTATCGAGGCCGATGCCATGTCCCAGACATGGTCTTACATTGGCTAGTACATATTCATGTCGA
Organism: Gossypium stocksii; assembly: GCA_020496765.1. Lineage (NCBI taxonomy): Eukaryota > Viridiplantae > Streptophyta > Magnoliopsida > Malvales > Malvaceae > Gossypium > Gossypium stocksii. The sequence goes on from CM035630.1 coordinate 61,332,232, forward strand.
TGCCATGTCCCAGACATGGTCTTACACTAACACGTAACGAGGCCGATGCCATGTCCTAGACATGGTCTTACACTAGCACTCGTATCGACCCTAGTGTCATGGCATGACTATCCAGTCTATTCTTAAGGTTCAACCGGGTTCTACTGCATAGGTTCTCCTCATATCATTGCCACTAATTATAATTATCAATTCATGCTCAATAAATGTTCTCATACATAACTCATTTTCATAATTCAACATTTTATGCCAAAATAATGATTTCATGCATAATTATAGTAAAGTTGTATTATTTACCTACATTTTACCTCAGTATCCCAAAATGCGAATGACTTCTCGGTTTAGTCTATTTGCTTGGCCTTTTCCTGGTCTAGGTTCGGGTTTTGTACTTCTTGATCTATAATAACAAAATTTTGCTAATTCAACCACTATATTAATCTGAACAATTCAATATTCATAAATTGAAAAAATGAACATTTTGCCCCTAGACTTTAGTAAAATGACCATTTTAGCCCTAGGCTCAGAAATTAATTTTTATCGAATTTCCTTACTAACCAAGCCTAACCGAATCTTTTTTACTCTTATGACAGCCCATAATTTCCATTATTTCATGTAATTACCACACCATTTATGAACTTTACAACTAAGCCCAAGTTAGGTGTTTTCCATGAACACCCTTTCACAAAAGTTGTTTATTTAACAACCTACATTAATTTTCCTTCATAAAATTCTAGCAAACCACACAAGTGTTCTCATGGTAAAATTTTAAACTTTTAAGCATTTGCAAAATAGTCCCCTCAATAGGTAGCCCATGCTACAAGGGTCCTAAAAGTACCAAAATTTATCAAGAAAACTATCAAAATCACTTACTTGAGAGTACTAGAAGTTGTTGAAAATTTTGAAGCTTCAAAAACCATCCAATGGCTGATATTTTAGGTGGAGAATGGAAAGAAATGAAAAAGATGAAGGCTTGACTAATAGGCTATTATTTTATCCCAATTTTGTCACCTAATTTTGACCAAATGTTGACAAAAATTGATTTTTCTCAATTCTTTGTCTCTTGGCCGGCCATGCATAAAAAATGGGTGTATTTGCTCATTAAAGACCCCCAGTTTAGGTTTTCTAGCTATTTAACACCATTAGCCATCAATTTATAACTTTTTCCCTTTATTTGATTTAGTCCTTCTTCACAATTAAGCTCTCAATCGCGTAAATTAATTTGCCAAAATTATCAAGCACTCTTATAAAAATACTATAACACATAAAATAATGCTAAAATAATTTCTCCAACCTCGGGTAAGTGATTTTTAAATCACCATTCTGACTAAGCCCAAATTCGGGCTGTAACACATTATTTACATACAAACTTACCTCGATAGCACAATCGGTGAAAAGGACTTATTCGTCAATTTCTCATTTTTTCCTCATTCTAGTTCCAAACCTCATTTTCCTTGATTTATAATATCAAATTTAATTTATTTATTAGTCACATTACTCAATGTGACCCAAAAATCATATTATGGTAAAATTGTGACAACCTGAATTAGGGGCTAGTTGGAATAGTGGTTTCGTAACCACAAATTCGAAGTGAAAATTTTTAATTATGTGAAATTTTGATGATATCTATTTGATTGAATATTAGAGTTAAAATACTATTTGAAAATTTTACTGTATTGATGTTTAATTGCTCAATAAGGACTAAATTGAGAAAATTGTAAAATGTGCCCATTAGATGATAATTGGACTTGATGGAATTATTGCATGAAATAGGAAGCTTTTATGTGGTAATAAAACCATGAGTGAGTATTATGGACCAAAATAGCCTTACAGGGAAAATCTCTAAGTAATAGATGGAAGGGCATTTTTGTCAAAAGTGAGTAAAAGACAAAATAGATGAAATGAAACATCATCTTCTCGATGAAACACCCCATGTTTAGCCGAAAATCCCTAACTCCATAGCCAAGGGTTTCAAAATTTTTCAAGCTTCCATGTAAGTGTAATTTGGTTTTTCAATTATTTTTGCATTTTTGGACTCATTGAAGCTTGTATTTCATTATTCTACCATTTATTTGAAGACAAATTAAGGGTTAAAAATTTACCCATTTGTGGAATGAGTGTCTTTGGCTCACTAATGGTAGATAATGGAAGTTTTAAATGCTATAAGCATGTTTTAATGGATGAAATTGAATGAAAGTTCATAAAGAGGGACTAATTTGTAGAGATTACAAATTGTTCCTAAATGTGTGGAATAATGAATATTTGAGTGTTATATTTGTAAAAATGGGCTTAATAAGCCTATCGAATAAAGAAAATGAAATTTTGATGTCTAAGGGACTAATTAGTAATTATTACAAAGTTGAGCGGTAAAATTTAGAAATTTTCCCAAATGTGAACTATGACTGAATTGAAATAGATGTGTGATATCTGTGCTATATGTGTTAATTTAGATCAAGAACGGTCTGAAAGAGCCCGTGATCGGAGAAAAGAGAAAGCCCTTGACTAATTTCGAAAATTAGTCCTTTTTGACAATCCAGGTAAGTTATATGTAATTCTAGCGAATTCAATTAGTTCTGTTAGAATATTTGCTTATATGATGATATATGGATAATTGCTCTGTGAGGTGACTGAATGTATGAAAAATAATATTGACTATAAATTCTGATTGATCATTGTATGTGCTTCTGAAACTACTGATTTATGCATTATCTGTAAATCCCGATTGGGCAAGTAGGAATAGACATAGATAACAGTGACATGTCACCTGAGTCCTACTGTTCTGACTGTTATAATTAGCCGAGTGCTAGGTAGTCTTGCATGTGTTGCAGACACCTGTCAGCTTGTGTAAGCAAGCCCGTGGTTAACTCTTGTACTGTTACTAATTGTAGCTTCGACTACCGCATTCATTGTAGCCTTGGCTACCCTACTGTTAGTAGATTTGGCTATTTCATGGCTTCGCCATGTCTGTATGGCACTTATGTGCTAACCTCTGTATATTTGTTCATATTCCGAAATTGCTCAATTGGAATTAGATTAACTGTATTGTGATGAAGTGATTATACAGGTGAATTGAAAATGGTACGGTATACTGTGAATGTTATTGCTAAGCATGTTCATGGTTGGTATGTGGAAGAGCACAAAGAGTAAGCTAGTTGTATAATGATATGTGATAGCATCTATGATGCTAATTTAATGATCTATTGAACTATTTCATTGCTATGAATTTCATATAACTTACTAAGCTATTGTAGCTTACCCTCCCTTTTTCCATCCTCTGTAGATATTGAGCTTGTTAAATCGGGATCGTAAAGTTGGAGCCACACAACACACTATCAAACTTCTTTTGGTATATTTCATATTTCAAGTGTAATTTATGGCATGTATAGAACAATTGGTGGTTGTAATTGGCTATTTTTGGTATGCCTAAGTTACATTACTTATATGATATTTTGTAAGTAATGTTATAAATGAAGTCCTTTTGAGTAAAATTTCTCTTGAATTGGCCGGTTGGATTATGCATGTGTTTGAATGTGTTTTGACGGAGGCCAAGCTTAGTATATAGCCTGACACGGCCTGTACGGCAGGGCACACAGACTTGTGCCATGACTGTGTGGGATTTGGCAGAATGCGCCATGGGTATATGGCACGGGCGTGCCTGGACCGTGGGCGACACACGGTCTGATCCTACGGGTGTGCCCTTGGACCGTGCCTCCCCTATACCTTGAATTAAATTTTAGTGAACCACACGGGTAGGGGACATGACCGTATGTCTCAACCGTGTGGGGTACACGGCCTCCAAACAGTCATGTGGAGCGGCCGTGGCATAATGGACAGTTTTGTCTACGGTTGCCGAGCATGGGCATGTAAAGACCACATGTTTATCAACACGGCCGTGCCAATAGTCACACGGGCATGTGACAGTGCTTTGAAAGTAAAATTTTTTCTGAGAGTCCGATATATTTGGATTAGAATCCTATCCATCTGTAATGTCCGTAATGTGTTTGAAAACCTTTAATAAAGGTAATTCTAAATTGAAGTGTATGCAAATCTGTAACTGTCCTCGAATAAATTCTGTAAGGTTTTTTCTAAATTTGGTAACGCTCATTACCTGACTCTGGTGACAGTTCCAGGTAAAGGGTGTTACATTTTATTGGTATCAGAGCTATGATTTAGCCGATTCTTGGACTAACGTAGCGAGTGTGGTGGTCTATCTATACATGCCATAAATTGAAATTGATAGTGTGTTGGCTCTTGAGAATTTTAAATTGTTTTTTTGTATAGTTATGGACCCTAATCGTGATGTAGTGGATGACGCCCAAAGTAATGCGCCTACTTCTGCTCAAGGGACAGCTCCTATTGATTCTGGACTTGCGGGTCAAAGTCAAGGTGAGGAGGCCGAGTAGCCTTCCTTCACATGATGAGTGAATGGTATACTGAGTTTATTCGGGTGAATCTGAATGCTCAACCTCCTCCACCCCCTCCTATACCTCAACCTACTCCCATAGCTCCTTAATAACTGGAGGTAGTTCGATTGACTAAGCCTCCTGTAGATAAGATTAGAAAGTATGGGGCCGAAGAGTTTCGAGCTAATGTGAATGATGATCTGAAAAAGGCTGAGTTTTGGTTGGAAAACACTATCCGAGTGTTGGATGAACTGTCGTGTACTCTTGAGGAGAATTTGAAATGTGCTGTATCTCTCTTAAGAGATTCTGCTTATCACTGGTGGAAGACGTTGATATAAGTGGTACCGCGGGAAAGAATTACCTGAAATTTCTTCCAAGAGGAGTTTAGGAAGAAATATATTAGTCAGCGCTTCATTGATCAAAAAAGAAAGGAATTTCTTGAATTGAAGCAAGGCCGATTAACTGTAGTCGAGCACGAAAGAGAATTTGTTAAGTTGAGCAAGTATGCTCAAGAATGTGTGCCTACTGAGGCTACTTTGTGTAAGAGATTCGAGGATGGGCTTAATGAAGATATCCGGCTACTAATTGGAATTTTGGAAATTAAAGAATTTGTGGTAATGGTTGAAAGAGCCATTAAGGCTAAAGAGCTGAATCAAGAGAAGAGAAAAGTTGAAAATGAGAATAGAAAGCTTGAAAGAGAACAATGAGTAAATCATTTTAGTCTCAGTCGAAAAAGTCGAAAGAGATAAGCCCTCGATCGAATATTTCTACTGGTTATTCCCGTCAAGACCGTGATAGGTGATATTCGGGTTCTAAGACCTAGGCCACTTCGGTAGCTAGTGCCATAAGTGTCAAGTCTGATAGACTAGAGTGTAGACATTGTGGAAAGAAACATTTGGGTGAATGTTATGTGATTAACCGAGCTTGTTTTTGTTGTGGGTCTTAAGACCATTTCGTGAAGGACTTCCTGGAGCCGGAAGAGCTAGAAAAGCCGTAAAATGTGAGACCAAGCAATGTGTCTAGAGGGAGACCGCCAAGAAATGTGGGAACCGAGAATAGTGATAAAGGCACAACTAGGGATACTACTGTGAAATCTAAAGTGAGAGCTCCGGCGAAAGCTTATGTTATTCGAGCCCGAGAGGAGGCATCCTCCCTTAAAGTGATTACTGGTATATGTTTTATTTATGGTACTTTTGTTCTTGCTTTGATTGACCCTGGCTCTACTCATTCGTATGTATGTATGAGTAAAATGTCTGATGAGAATTTGTGTGTCGAATTTACTGAGCATGTGGTACAAGTTTCAAATCCATTAGGAAAGCACGTGTTAGTTGATAAAATTTGTAGAAATTGCCCTCTTATGATTCATGGTCATTGTTTTCCTGTTGATTTAATGTTGTTGCCTTTTGATGAGCTTGATGTTATTTTGGGAATGGATTGGTTGACTCTGCATGGTGCCAAAATAGATTGTAGACAGAAAACTTTGGAATTGAAATGTGATGATGGTAAGATACTAAGAGTCGAAACCGATAAGTTTGAGTTGATGCCAACTGTAATTTCTGCTATGTCTATTTCTAAGTATCTGAAAGGAGGATGTGAAGCTTACCTCACATATGTTTTGAATACTGAATTGTCTGAAAAGAAGATTGAATCTGTACCTGTTGTGTGTGAATTTGTGGATGTATTTCTGGAAGAACTACCTGGTTTACCCCTGGATAGAGAGGTTGAATTTGGTATAGGGTTGCATCCTGGTACTACTCCGATATCGATCGCTCCTTACAAAATGGCGCCCATAGAATTGAAAGAACTGAAAGTGCAGTTGTAAGAGTTAACCGATAGAGGGTTTGCAAGGCTGAGCTTTTCACCGTGGGGTGCAATTAGTATCCGTTGCCTAGAATTGATGATTTAGTTGATCAATTGAAAGGCGCTATCGTGCTTTCTAAGATTGATCTAAGGTCTAGGTACTATCAGTTGAAAGTTAAAGAGGGAAATGTGCCGAATACTGCTTTTAGAACTCGATATGGTCATTATGAGTTCTTAGTAATGCCCTTTGGTCTGACTAATGCTCCAAATTTGGTCATTATGGATCTGATGAACCAAATTTTTTGACCCTATTTGGTTAAATTCATAGTGGTTTTTATAGATGATATTTTGGTTTATTCTCCGAGTGAGTCTGAACATATTGAACATCTGCAAATTGTGCTCTAGCTACTACGAGAAGAGAAATTATTTGCTAAGTTCAGCAAAAGTGAATTTTGGCTACGGGATGTTGGATTTTTGGGGCATATTGTATCAGGTGAAGGGATACGAGTGGACCCGAGAAAGATTTCGGCTATATTAGAATAGAAGCCTCCGAAGACTGTGTCTGAGATTAGAAGTTTTTTAGGTTTGGCTGGCTATTACCGTCGATTTGTTGAAGGCTTCTCGATGATTGCATCGCCAATAACCAAACTGTTGCAAAAAGATAGTAAGTTTGAATGGACTGAAGAATGTCAACACAGTTTCGATAGATTGAAGAAATGTTTGACTAAAGTGCCGGTTTTGATCCTACCTGAGTCAGGAAAGTAATTTGTAGTGTACATTGATGCCTCTTTAAATGGACTCAGATGTGTTTTGATGCAAGAGGCAAAAGTGATAGCCTATGCTTGTCGACAGCTGAAACCGCACGAACGAAATTATCCTACTCATGACTTAGAGATAATTGCCATTGTCTTTACTCTAAAAATATGGCGACATTATTTGTATGGTGAGAGATGTCATGTGTACACCGATCATAAAAGCCTGAAATATGTGATGACACAGAAGGATCTAAATTTATGTCAGAGAAGGTGGTTAGAACTGTTGAAGGACTATGAATTGGTAATAGACTATCATCCGGGAAAGGCTAACGTGGTCGTAGATGCTTTAAGTAGAAAGTCCCTCTTTTTTACGAGCTATGAATGTGAGATTTGAAATGTCTGATAGTAGTGCCTTGATTACAGAATTACGAGTTAGGCCAGTGTTTTTACAAGAAATTTATGAAGCTCAAAAAGTAGATCATGAGTTACAATCTAAAAGAGAATAGTGTTTGATGAATGAAAATTTTGAATTTAGAGTTGATCTGAATGGCTGTCTAATGTACTGTGACCAATTATGTGTACTGAGAAATTTTGAATTGATTGACAAAATTTTGCGTGAAGCTCATAATAGTGGTATGGTAATACACCCTAGTAGTGTAAAAATGTATAATGATCTGAAGAAACTGTATTGGTGGCTGGTTATGAAACAAGACATCTCAGAGTTTGTGTCAAAATGTCTGATCTATCAGCAAGTGAAAGCGGAACATGAAGTGCCATCTGGATTACTGCAACCGATTTTAATTCCCAAATGGAAATAGGATCAAGTAACAATGGATTTCGTATCGGGTTTGCCTCTTACACCGAGAAAGAAAGACTCAGTTTGGGTAATAGTAGATAGACTGACTAAATCAGCTCATTTCATTTCGGTACGTACAGACTTTTTGCTTGATAAATTGGTGGAGTTGTATATTGCTGAGATAATACGTTTACATAGAGTGCCACTATCCATAATTTCTGACCGAGATCCGCGGTTTACTTCAAGGTTTTGGAAAAAGTTACAGGATGCCTTAGGTACAAAATTGAATTTTAGTACGGCATTCCATCCTCAAATAGACGGACAATTTGAAAGAGTAATTCAATTGTTAGAAGATATGCTTAGATGTTGTGTTTTAGAGTTCGAGAGTAGTTAGGACAGATATTTGCCTCTGACTGAATTTGTGTATAACAACAGATATCAGTCCAGTATAAAAATGGCACCGTATGCAGAGTTGTATGGGTGGAAGTGTCGAACTCTACTGTATTGGACTGAATTGAGTGAGCACCGACTACATGGGGTTGATATGATTAAAGAAACTAAAGAAAAAGTGAAAACAATTCAAGATAATCTGAAAGCTGCATCGGACTGGCAGAAATCGTATTCGGATTTGAAAAGAAAGGAAATTGAATTTCAAGTGGGTGATAAAGTATTTTTGAAAGTGTCAACATGGAAGAAAATTCTGATATTTGGCCGCAAGGGTAAATTGAGTGCACATTTTATTGGTTCGTATGAGGTAATTGAGAGAATTGGCCCGGTAGACTACCGTTCAGCTTTGCCATCCGAGTTGGACAGAATTCACAATGTATTCCATGTTTCTATGTTGCGATGTTACCGATCGGATCCAACACATGTGATTTCACCAATCGAGGTAGAAATTAGGTCAGATATGACTTATGAAGAGGAACCGATTAAGATTCTGTCACGGGAGATAAAACAGTTGAGAAACAAGGAAATACCGTTAGTAAAAGTATTATGGCAAAAGCATGGTGTAGAAGAAGCAACGTGGGAAACTGAAGAAGCTATGAGGAAGCAATACCCTCAACTATTCACTGGTAAGATTTTAGGGGACGAAAATCCTTAATGGGGAGAATTGTGACAACCCGAATTAGGGGCTAGTCAGAATAGTGGTTTCGTAACCACAAATCCAAAGTGAAAATTTTTAATTATGTGAAATTTTGATGATATCTGTTTGATTGAATATTAGAGTTAAAATACTGTTTGAAAATTTTACTATATTGATGTTTAATTGTGCAATAAGGACTAAATTGAGAAAAGTGTAAAATGTGCCCATTAGATGATAATTGGACTTGATTGAATTATTGCACGAAATAGGAAGCTTTTATGTGGCAATAAAACCATGAGTGAGTATTATGGACCAAGATAGCCTTACAGGGAAAATCTCTAAGTAATAGATGAAGGGCATTTTTGTCAAAAGTGAGTAAAAGACAAAATAGATGAAATAAAACATCATCTTCTCCACGAAACACCCCATGTTCAGTCGAAAATCCCTAACTCCATAGCCAAGGGTTTCAAAAATTTTCAAGTTTCCATGTAAGTGCAATTTGGTCCCTTTTTCAATTATTTTTGCATTTTTGGACTCTTTGAAGCTTGTATTTAATTATTCTACCATTTATTTGAAGACAAATTGAGGGTTAAAAATTTACTCATTTGTGGAATGAGTGTCTTTGGCTCACTAATGGTAGATAATGGAAGTTTTATATGCTATATGCATGTTTTAATGGATGAAATTGAATAAAAGTTCATAAAGAGAGACTAATTTGTAGAGATTACAAATTATTCCTAAATGTGTGGAATAATTAATATTTGAGTGTTATATTTGTAAAAATAGGCTTAATAAGCCTATCGAATAAAGAAAATGAAATTTTGATGTCTAAGGGACTAATTAGTAATTATTGCAAAGTTAAGGGGTAAAATTTGGAAATTTTCCCCAAATGTGAACTGTGACCGTATTGAAATAGATAAATGATATCTGTGCTATATGTGTTAATTTAGACCAAGAACGGTCTAAAAGAGTTCGTGATCGGGGAAAAGAGAAAGCCCTCGACTAATTTCGAAAATTAGTCCTTTTTGACAATCCAGGTAAGTTATATGTAATTCTAGCGAATTTGATTAGATCTGTTAGAATATTTGCTTATATGATGATATATGGATAATTGCTCTGTGAGGTGACTGAATGTATGGAAAATAGTATTGACTGTAAATTCCGATTGATCATTGTATGTGCTTCTGAAACTACTGATTTATGCATTATCTGTAAATCCCGATTGAGCAAGTAGGAATAGACTCAGATAACAGTGACATGTCACTTGAGGCCTACTGTTCTGACTGTTATAGTTAGCCGAGTGCTAGGTAGTCTTGCATGTGTTGCAGACACCTGTCAGCTTATGTGAGCAGGCTCGTGGTTAACTTCTATATTGTTATTGATTGTAGCTTCGGCTATCGCATTGATTGTAGCCTCGGCTACCCTACTATTAGTAGCTTTGGCTACTTCATAGCTTCGCCATGTCTGTATGTCACTTATGTGCTAACCTCTGTATATCTGTTCATATTTCGAAATTGCTCAATGGGAATTAGATTAACTGTATTGTGATGAAGTGATTGTACAGGTGAACTGAAAATGGTAAGGTATACTGAGAATGTTATTGCTAAGCATGTTCATGGTTGGTATGTGGATTGAGCACAAAGAGTAAGCTAGTTGTATAATGATATGTGATAGCATCTATGATGCTAATTTAATGATATATTGAACTGTTTCATTGCTATGAATTTCATATAACTTACTAAGCTATTGTAGCTTACCCTCCCTTTTTCCATCCTCTGTAGATATTGAGCTTGTTAAATTAGGATCGTAAAGTTGGAGCCACGCAACACACTATCAAGCTTCTTTTGGTATATTTCATATTTCAACTGTAATTTATGGCATGTATAGAAAAATTGGTGGTTGTAATTGGCTATTTTTGGTATGCCTAAGTTACATTACTCATATGATATTTTGTAAGTAATGTTATAAATGAAGTCCTTTTGAGTAAAATTTCTCTTGAATTGGCCGGTTGGATTATGCATGTGTTTGAATGTTTTGAGGGAGGCCAAGGCTTGGTATATAGCCTGACACAGCTTACACGGCAGGGCACACGAGCGTGTTCCATGACTGTGTGGGATTTAGCAGAATGCTTTACGGGTACATGGCACGGGCGTGCCTAGACCGTGGACGACACACGGTCTAATCCTACGGGTGTGCCCCTGGACCGTGCCTCCCCTGCACCTTGAATGAAATTTTAGTGAACCACACCGGTAGGAGACACGGCCGTGTGTCTCAACCGTGTGGGGTACACGGCCTCCAAAAGGTCGTGTGGAGTGACTGTAGCATAATGGACAGTTTTGTCCACGGTTGCCGAGCATGGGCTTGTAAAGACCACACGGTCTATCAACACAGCCATGCCAATAGTCACACAGGCATGTGGCAGTACTTTAAAAGCTAAAATTTTTCTGAGAGTCTGATATATTAAGATTAGAATCCTATCCATCTGTAATGTCCGTAATGTGTTTGAAAACCTTTGATAAATGTAATTCTGAATTGAAGTGCATGCAAATCTGTAACTGTCCTCGAATAAATTCTGTAAGGTTTATTCTGAATCTGGTAACGCTCATTACCCGACTCCGGTGACGGTTTCGGGTAAGGGGTGTTACAAAAATTACATTTTTACCCCTAAAGTTTCACATATTTACAATTTGCCCCTAGGCTTGTATACTTTTATTTAATTTCTTTGTACTTTAAGCCTAGCCGAACCATTTTCATAACTATAACAGCCCATAATTTCCATTAAAACAACTTTTATGACACATTTTATAACTTTTACAATTTAGTCCTTTTAGACATTTTCACCAAAAATCACTTAGTAAAAGTCGTTTCTTTAAGCATAAACATGCATTTTCTACCATTAAACACAAAAACACACACATATTCATCATGTTTCAAAACCCTATACTTTAACCATATCTCAAATTAGTGGTAGAAATAGATAGATCTTGTTACGAGGATTTCAAAAACATAAAAATCATTAAAAATGGATCTAGAACGGACTTACAATCTAGCTTGGAAGCTTGAAAAACCCTAGCCATGGTTTCCCCTTGTGAAATTTGGCCATGGGGTTGAAGATGGACAAAAATTGGCTTTTAATTTTGTTTATTTAATCATTTAATCACTAAATGACCAAAATGCCCCTAATTTAAAAATATTCTATTCCACCTATTTCATATCCATTTTTGTCCAAAAAATTAACCAACGGTCTAATTACCACTTAAGGACCTCCATTTTAAAATTTCATAACAATTGTACACCTTTAACATGTATAACTCAACTTGTACACTTTTTACAATTTAGTCCTTTTGACTAAATTGAGTGCCCAAACGTCAAAATTTTCGAACGAAATTTTCATTGGATCATTCATTGAAGCTGTAGACCATAAAAATATAATAAAAATAAATTTTTCCCCATCGTATTTGTGGTCCCGAGACCCCTATTCTGACTAGGCCCAAGTTCAGACTATTACAAATTGTTCTGACTAGTCCATGTTAGAAGTGTTAAACTGTTATGAAGTTTTAAATTGGAGGTACTTAAATGGTAATTAGACCATTATACATTAGTTTGAAAAAAGATGGACATGGGTAGAGAAAAATCTCAAGAAAGGACAAAAGGGCATTTTAGTCATTTGATAATTAAAAGAATTAAAAAGACAAAATCAAGCCAAAAACATGTTCATCTTCACCATGAAGTGGCTGAACCTTTCATATTCTCCATGGCTAGGGTTTCAAGCTTTCCAAGCTCAATAGTAAGTGAACCCGAGCCCCATTTTTAATGTCTTTACATTTTTGAGATCTCGATAACTCGATTTAGCTATTCCCACCCTTATTTTGAGCTAGGGCTTGAGTTTAAAAATTTACCCATGTTGGATAATTCTGTATTTTGATAATTGATTGTAGAATATGCATGTTTATGATGAGAGAAACGAGTTTTACTAGGTGGTTTTCGATGAAAATGCTTAAAACGGGTTAAATTGTAAAAGTTATAAATTGGTAATAAGTATGTGATTTAGTGAGAATCATGGACTGCCATAGTTATGAAAATGGTTCGGCTAGGTCCAAAATACAAGAAAATTGAATAAATTTTTTTTGCGACCCTTGGGGAAAAAGTGTAATTATGTGATGTAAATTTGCTATAATATGATTTTTGGGTCACATTGAATAACGTGACTAATAATTGAGCTAAATGTGATATTATAGATCATGAGAAACGAGATTCGGGCTTAGATCGAGAAAGATCGACGTTATGGACCAAGTCGAGAGAATTAGCTACTTTCGTGTCTGAGGTAAGTTGGTGTAATAATAAAACAATGCTATTATTGATTTTACTTGAAATCTAAATGAGTATGTCAATTAGATTATGTTGGATAAAATAATATATGATATATAAATGATATTGAAATACTTCAAGAAAGTTTTATGGTAAGCTATACATACGAGATAATTTAGAATATGTCTACGACATTGTGATGAATTGATATTCATGATATTTTCATGAAATGTATTGACATGAATTTTTACAAAGAAATGAGGAAGAAGAAAAAGAGAAATCCTGGTTAAATGTAAAAAATACGAAGGGTACCATAGTCATGACATGAGATATGTAGGTCTTGTGTAAGACCATGTCTGGGACATGGCATCGGCACCGAACCGAGATCCCATGTAAGACCTTGTCTGGGACATGGCATTGGCATCGACATGAGGTCCCGTATAAGACATGTATGGAACATAGCGTCGGCACCGAGATGAGACTTAGATCCCCTACAAGACCATGTCTAGGACATGGCGTTGGCATCTAAAGAGTGATCCCGTATAAGACCATGTCTGGGACATGGGATCGGCATCAGACTACGATCTCGTGTAAGACCATGTCTGGGACATGGCATTGACATCGATATGAGATACCGTGTAAGACCATATCTGAGTTATGGCTTCGGCATTAACTCATCCCATGTAAGACCATATCTGGGATATGGCTTTAGCATCTTATCCTAAGAATGACATTTCGGGTATCCTTCGGTATTCTAAGTAAGTTAACAAGAAAAGTATTCAAGTTCATGAATTTAACGGGAAAGGAAAAAGTTATGTAATGAGATAAATACATGATGGACCATCGGTAATGTGGTGAATGGGTATATGTGAGTGTAAAGTGTTATGAAATAGTACAGGTATGTACTCAAACTTATGAGTAATGTGCTCGGTATGTGAATGAATTTTAGCGAGAATACAAACGAGTAAGTAATGCATATGAAGATAATCTGATGATGACCATGTGATTATAGGTCAATACCCATGATGTATGAGAATGTGATAATTTGATTGAAGAAATGTATGTTTAAAACGAAGTTAAAACAATGAAACCATGAAAGAGTGAAATTAGCTGTTAAATAGTGTTTGACAGTAGCAGTTATGTGATTTTGAAAAATTATCAAAAAATAGTGTGAATTGAATTAGAAACTGAATAAGATATGAAATGAAAGCTTATTGAGTCCATTTTCTTATAAAAGAAATAGAGTAAGCAAAGGAATTATATATTATGAGATATTTAACGTTTTATGAGATAGGGTCTAAATGATTTTAGAATCCCCTGTTCTGAATTTAGAAAATCACCAAAAATTGTACAAAACTTTTTACGATGTATAATTTATATGTTTAAATTTCTCAATTAGCCTACTTTTAAGAGAAAGAAATGGAAACATTATCTGAATTTTGTATAATGAGATAATCAATTTTTAGTGAAGAGAGGTTTGAACTGTCAGGCAGCAAAATAGGGAAGAATTTAATGAATAAACTGTACTTATTGGAAGAACCAAAAATTATAGAAATTTTATGACAAGAAGATATATAAGTCTAGTTTTAGGGAAAATTTATGGAACTTAATTTGGAGTTTTGTAGCTTAAGATATAATTAATTTAGTGACTATTACTTAGGATGACAACCCAAGATGGAATTGAGTAAAAAGAGGAAACATGTGAATAGATGATTTCATTTTCTTAAAAAAATACATTGCAAGGATTAATAAAATCATATTGAATAATTGTTCATTATTATTATATACCAACTTACTAAGCTATAAAGCTTACTCCTTCCTTACCATTTTCTTAGTGTTGTTAGATCGGCTCAGGGTTGAAGATCGTCGGATACAACAATACACTATCAAATGGTAAGTTTAGGGTAATGACAAACCTTAGGTATTTACAAGTGAGTGGCATGTATAGAGACTTAGATATTGGTAATATGTATTCTTCAGATTTGGCCAAAGATATTGGCTTATATTGCTTCATTGTATAAGGCCATGAGATGTGCCTCATATTGACCATGAATATGTAAACTTATTTATGCATTCATGTGTTAAGATATCATGTGATATAATTATGTTTGTTTGTCATGAATGGTTAATAATATATTACATGTATTTGAATGTGGGAATGTGAAAATAATTTGAATGTGAAAATATATTACATGCAATTAACACATTGGGCCTAAGCCCTATCAATATCGGTGGCCTTTGGGCCTTAGCCCACATGGCGTCAGTTGGGCCCAAGCCCATAACACAATATATAGTGAACTTAGGGCCTAAGCCCTTAGTGGCCTCAGTTGGGCCTTAGCCTATATCACGTCAATATCACACGTATGCAATGCTCCCATCCCAATCCAACCCTGCACTCTATTTTCCCTTCCAACCCTACGCTCCTGTGGTGATATAAATATCAACCCACCCATCCCTACACTTCAATGGTAGCACCGGTTGTGGCACAACTCAATCGTTGCAGCAAGGCTGCTAAACATATAATTGGCTTAAAGCCACCAGTGGATCAATGGTCATCAAGTGACTACGCGATCCTTACATATCTTCCTCCGTATCATCAAACCTACCCAAGTGCAACATACATCACATGAATGCAACATACACATTTCCATATATTTAGCACCTAGGGGTATTTTAGTCCTTTATAAAATGAGGGCATTTTAGTCATTTCGTTCAGTACCCTACAGGGGTATTTTAGTAATTTTACCTTGTAGGGGTATTTTAGTAATTCAATCCTATAGAGGTATTTCAGTAATTCTACCCTACAGGGGTATTTCAGTAATTTCTTAACAGTGTGGGTCTTAATTACGAACTTTGGCCCGTCAACAAGTCCTCGTTGGCTAAAGTGAATAGACACTATGCACTAGGTAGGATTCCAGAGAAGAGGAGGTGGGTCATTAAGACCGCTTAAGTACGAAGCACTCCCTAGATCCAATCCTAAACATGCATATGCTCATTGCCACACTCTAACCTTATGACTTGTCCATAGACGTGCTTGATAAATTAATTAAGTTTTATGCACTTAAAGATTCATTAGAAACTAGGCCTAAAAGTCCACAATAAAACCCTAACAAGTCTACATGCTTCCATAATTTCATATAGCCCACCAGGCCCAATCATATCTAATTGGTCCATTAGGCCCAATCCCATCAGGCCCAATCATATTCAAACCATTCAACCAACTTTACCAGCTTGTCACTTAATATCACTTATCAATTTTTGCCGATTTGGGCCTAGGAGCCCGTCGGGCCCATTTAACCCATTCTGGCCCGGTTGGCCAAAAAGTGGCCTGAGACCATGAGATCGCTCCCTTGGCCCTGATTGTCATATCGATATCTCCACATGAGTGTTCGCACGCTTGTGTGGTTGCCGGCGCCAGCCTTTCAGCTTTTCAGCTTTTCGGCATTCTGGCTTTTTAGGATTTCAGGTTTTGCCAATTTGTCGTGTGTGTGGTGTATGTACACACCTTGTTGAAGAGAACCGTAACAGCTCACACACATAGGACCTATATTCCATTTATAGAACTCAATTAGTCACTTACAAGATCTAGCAACTCTCAATATTGAAACCGAACCCAAGACAACCCTTACCTTAATCGAATCGACTTACACCCCTTTAAGATGCTTGGTTTCGAAACGATCTCCCCTCCTAATGGTTGTATCCTTCACTGGT
Source organism: Gossypium stocksii (assembly GCA_020496765.1). Classification (NCBI taxonomy): domain Eukaryota; kingdom Viridiplantae; phylum Streptophyta; class Magnoliopsida; order Malvales; family Malvaceae; genus Gossypium; species Gossypium stocksii. The sequence goes on from CM035630.1 coordinate 61,349,083, forward strand.
TGACTAAGAGGTATATAGATTCAACGAGAAGAGAAAGATTAGATAAGCCATTTGGCTTTCACTAGGGCATAGGAGGAATAAGATCGATTATGTGCTTACCAGGACTTGATCTTTGATCCCATGGCCTAGATAGCTTATAGGTAAGATTCGGCTTCTAAGAATCAAATAAGAGTAGTAGATGACAAGAATAGATTTGAGATGGAGAGAAGCAACAATAAATAAGCAAAAAGGTAGGGCTATTCGGTAATAAGAGAATAGGGATAGTATTCGACTTTTTGGGAGAAGAAGAAAAAGAAAGTAGATCGGCCTTTAACACAACTGATTATGGAAGGGTAGATCTAGATCTAAGAAACAAAGTAGTTGCTCAGGGAAAACAAGTAAAGAATCGGCACTTGAGATGCAGAAAAGAGAAAAGAGCACAACACCAAAAGGATTTTTGGCAAAAAGATGATGTGGTATTCGGCTTTTAGAGATTGGTGAAAAAAGAAATGAAAGGAAGAAATTGCTCAGAGTGAAATCAGCTTTAGACTAAAAATAAAAGGGTAGAAGTGGTACCAAAAGAAAAGCTGCACAATAGAACTTCGGTTTTAGGCAGAAAACGTTTTCCCAAATGCTGAAATACCTAAGTGCATTTGTCTATGACTAAGAATAACCAAAGTCGGCACTTACTCCCTACACAAGTCGAATTTGCACTCCCTAACTTCCCCAATCGGCACCATCTCCTCAACAAACCCAATCCCTGAATTCTCTCTAAGAATTCCTCCCCTTATCATTCCATAAATCCCTCCTTTGATCACTTCAAACTCCTACCCTCAAGTTTCAACTCCAAGTCCACCACTACCTATCCAACCTACAAAATAAATACTCATCCACATCTAATGCCATACTCGAACCATGGACCTCCCTGTCTCCACTATGGCGTCACTCCCTTGCTCCCAATGTGGCGCTACCTTGCCACTAGGCTACAAGCCTTTTTGTGTCTTACTTCCTATTTCTTTTTTTAAGATTCCTAGCCCTTGAGGTCAGGGTTCCACTAAGGCAAAAATTAGGTTTTTTTCCCTATGGTCTACCTTAAACCTTAGACTTTAAAGAAACCTTGTACTACATCAAAATTAATACTCTAATAGTGCTAATCAGACATGTCCATTACAGCACACAAAATTAAAATTTTTGGGATTTTGGGGCCTTACAACTCTACCCCGTAAAAGAAATTTCAGCCTCAAAATTTACCTGATGCAAATAGTTGGGGATATTGACGTCGCATTGCCTCCTTAGGTTCCCATGTAGCCTCCTCAGCACTGTTGTTACGCCAAAGCACCTTGACCAATGGGACAGACTTCCTTCTTAGTACCTTAACATCTTGATCAATTATTTGAACAAGTTCCTCTTCGAAAGTCAAGTCTGGCCTGACCTTAATCTCCTCGATCGGCACGATGTGAGAAGGGTCTGAGCGATAACACCTTAGCATAGTCACATAGAACACATCATGTATTTAATTCAGCTCCGAAGGTAATTCTAGCTAATAGGCAGCTGGCCCAATCCGCTTTAGTACTCGGTATGGCCCAATGAATCTAGGGCTTAACTTGCCCTTTCGTCCAATCCTTAATACCTTTTTCCAAGGGGAAACCTTGGGAAAAACCAAGTCTCCCACTACATATTCAATCTTTCATCGTTTAAGGCCAGCATAGGACTTTTACCTATCCAATGCCTCTTTCAACCGATCCTGAATCAGCTTCACCTTATCTTTAGTGTCTGCTACCAACTTCGGACCCAACACTTGCCGTTCACCCAACTCAGTCCAACAAATCAGAGTACAACATCTTCGCCCATATAGTGCTTCATATGGTGCCATTCCAATACTTGCTTGATAACTGTTATTATATGCAAATTCAGCTAATGACAAGTAATTCTCCCAACTGTCCCGAAACTCAATTACACACCCTCTCAACATATCTTCCAAAACTTGAATTACCCTCTCTGACTGACCATCAGTCTGAGGGTGAAATGCTGTACTAAAATCCAATGTCGTGCCTAGTGCCTCGTGTAGCTTTTTCCAAAAGTGAGACGTAAATCGAGGATCTCTATAAGATATAATAGAGGCTGGTACCCCATGCAGTCTCACAATCTCCACTACATACAACCTTGCCAACTTCTATAATGAGTAGTTAGTGCGGATCGGTATAAAATAGGCAGACTACATGTCCTAAGAAAGTAACAAGATATAATAGAGGCTGGTACCCCATATAGACTACATCTCCACCACACAGAGTCCTTCTTAGTAGGCGTCAGGGGCAACCCACTAACAAAATCCATAGTAACTCTGTCCCACTTCCAGAGTGGGATCTTAACCAGCTGGAGTAACCTTGAAGGTAACTGATGCTCTGCTTTCACTTGCTGACATACTAAGCATTTGCCCACAAACTTCGTAACCTCGCGTTTAAGCCTCGGCCCCCAATAAAGGTCTCACAAATCCCGATACATCTTGTTACCTTCGGGATGCATGGCATAGGGACTACTATGCCTTTCTCGTAGTATAGACTTCGTTGGATCATCATCCTACAGTACACAAATTCTCCTACCGAAACACAGCAACCCATCACTATTTAACCCAAAATCTGTCATTTCCCCCTCTCAACTTACTTGAAACGAGACCCAAGAGTCTCATCCAATGGCTGCTTAACTTTGATCTGCTCAACTCACAGTGGTTTCACTTGTAACTCACTAACAATCTGCCATCATCATACAAACTCAACCGAGCAAACATTACCCTCAAATCCAACATAGCCCTATCGCTTAGCGTATCAGCCACCACATCTGCTTTGCCCCGGTGATATTTGATCTTGCAATCATAATCCTTTAGTAGCTCAATCCATCTGCGCTACCTCAAATTCAACTCCTTCTGAGTTAGGAGGTACTTTAGACTCTTAGGACCCGTATAAATGGTGTACTTTTCTCTATACAAGTAATGTCTCCAAATCTTAAGCGCGAATAAAACCGCTGCCAACTCCAAATCATGGGTTGGGTAATTTCCCTCGTGAGCCTTAAGCTGTCGCGACGCATATGCAACCACCTTCCCTTCCTGCATCAAGACACAGCCCAAGCCCACGTGTGACGCATTGCTATAAACTGTAAGCTCCTTCCCAGGCTCTGGCTGAATCAAAACAGGGGCCTCCGTTAAAACCTTCTTAAGCTTCTCAAAGCTTTCTTGCTACTTATCAGTCCACACAAACGGCACCCCCTTCCGTAGCAGCTTGGTCAAGGGTACAGCAATTAATGAGAACCCTTCAACAAACCGCCTATAGTACCCCACCAGGTCTAGAAAACTCCGAATTTCTAACACCGTCTTAGGTGGTTTCTAGTCTAACTCTGCTTCAATTTTCTGAGGATCAACTCTAATCCCCTCAGCTGAGACTACATGTCCTAAGAAAGTGACTTCCTTTAACCAGAACTCACACTTGCTAAACTTAGCATATAGCTGCTTCACTCTTAAAATCTGCAACACAATCCTTAGGTGTGCATCATGATCATCTTCAGTTCTTGAGTATACTAAGATGTCATCTATGAAAACTACTATGAACTGATCTAGATAAGGTTGAAAAACACGGTTCATAAGATCCATGAAAGCAGCAGGTGCATTCGTCAGCCTAAATGGCATCACCAAAAACTCGTAATGTCCATAACAGGTTCTGAAAGCTGTCTTATAAACGTCTGCCTCCTTAACCCTCAGTTGATGATACCGCAAACGTAGATCAAGCTTTGAGAACACTGAAGCTCCCCTAAGTTGATCGAAAAGATCATCCATCCTCAGTAGAGGGTACTTATTCTTGATGGTTAGCTTGTTTAACTACCGATAATCGATGCACATCCTCATGGACCCATCCTTCTTCTTCACGAATAATACCAATGCTCCCCATAGAGACGTACTTGGTCTAATAAATTTGCAGTCCAATAACTCCTGAATCTAAGCTTTCAACTCCACCAGATCCTTTGATGCCATCTTGTAAGGAGCGATGGACACTGGAGCCGTACCAGGTAACAATTCTATTCCAAACTCTACCTCTCTATTGGGAGGTAACCCAGACAATTCATCAGGAAAAACATTAGGGAATTCCTTTACTGTTCTCAAATCTTTAACAGTAAAGCTCTTTGATTCCACCTCACTAATATAAGCTAGATAAGCTTCACAACCCTTCCTTACCAACTTCACCACCCTTAAAGCCGAAATCACATTCGACAGGTAATCCCGTCATTCCCTGATCATCGTTACTTCTTTATCTTCCATAGTTTTTAACACCATCCACTTAGCAGCACAATCTAGAGTTACCCAGTGTCTCTCAACCAATCCATGCCTAAGATGAGGTCGAACTCACCAAATGGCAATTCCATCAAATTCGCTAAGAAAGTGACCTCTTGGACTACCAACGGTACATCCCTAAACAACTTATTAACTTTCACCAACTGCTCTAAAGGACTTAACACAGTAATTTCATTCGTAGTGGTCTCAAACACATCACCCAAAATTTTAGTCATGTTGCATGCAATGTACGAATGTGTTGACCCAACATCAATTAGTGCAATATAAGGTAGCTCATGAATAAAGAACATACTTATTATCACATCTAGGGCATTCCTGTCCTCTCTGCGACGAGCAGCATAAACCAACACTGGCTACCTCACCTCTACCTATCCTACACCTTTGCTCAATGCTCCGCGTCCTTGTCCTGTGCCATTGCCGCCCTTGGCCTGCCCACGACCCCTTGGCGATTGTTGACTACCTCTCTGCGGCTGAAAATTACCTCTGCCACTGGCTTGCACCTGATCTGGCCTTCTCGGGTACCCTCAAATCCTATGTTCCATAGATCTGCAGCTCAAACAAGCTCTTGTTCTCCTCCAACACTCGCCTACATGCCCTTTTCCACAAACACCACAAAGCAGTATCCTAGTATTAGCAGCAGCAATAGGGGCCCCAGCTCTAATCGGCCCATTCACTCTGGCCCTCCTCGCAGGCCTCTGTCCAACCCCCGTAGCTTCTATATTCCCTTTTTTTTGCCCTTTTCCTTTTCTCGGTTGAGGCGCTCTGTGCGCTTTACTTCTTTCGCTATCTTTTCTTTTTCTACTAAGGCTGCAAAGTCCCGCTCCCTCTGTGGAGCTATCAGCACCCAAAGGTTGTCTCTCAAGCCATCCTCAAACCGTACGCAATGATCATACTCCGTTGCGACTATTCCTTTTACGTAACGACCAAGGCAAAAAAATTCAGCCTCATACTCTGCCACTGATCTGTCCCTCTAGGTCAGGTTCAGAACTCTTTCCTTCGGGCATCCACATAGCCTGCTCCAATGTATTTTCCCTAGAATGCTGATTTGAAGAATTCCCAGGTGATCTGCTCCGGTTGGTTGCCCTCCTTCACTGTGAACCACCATTGATAGGCGTCCTCTCTAAGTAGTGGCACTGCCCCTTTCAGCTTTTGTTTAGTCGTGCAATCCAGGTCGTCCATTATTCTCTCTATGGTTTCCAACCAGTATTCAGCCACATTCGGGGCCACCCAAGCAACGCCTTTGAAGATCTCCACCCCATTAGATCGAAGTCGCTCCGAGATCAACCCACGACTTCCCATACCATTATTGGGCCCAATGACCCTTTCTAAAACCCTTAACATAGCCTGTGATAATGCATCATCTGTAGTGGTAGCCCGTTCGTACGGTCCCATTTCAACTACTGGTCAGGCTGGAGCTTCCTCTACTCCAACGTTGGGCATATGGCCCGATGCTGACAAACTTAGCCCCAACACTTCCACGGCCTCTGCTGCGGCCTTTTGCACATCTTCTAACGCTCATCGTTGCTTGCGTATTTCTGAATTAGAAATTTTATTAAATTAGTTCTTAGTTCCACTGTTTAAAGCAAGTGTCTTATGTAAGTAGCAAATTAGGAGCTATTTTCGCAGTCGTAAGGCCACTTCAGGCTTAAGTTTCTTATGGGCTTTAGTCTCTATCTTCCTAAGAGTCTATTGTCTAAAGTAGCCCAGCATCTATCTACAGTATAGTAGCTAAAAACGAGTTTAGTAATAGAAGAACTTACATGGCTCGACGTCGAAGGCTTAGTGTGCCACACCTCAAAATCCTGTAAAACTTTTTGATTAACTTATTTTTAAAACCCAAAATCTAAGGCCCAAATTCACAACCTGAGCTTTGCAACTAGGCTCTGATACTACTAAATGTAACACCCCAAACTTGGCCTAGACGTTATGGCTGAATCGAGTGATGTCACATTACAGGGTAACTCGCACAAATCCGATACATTGAAAGACTTAAGCTACCATTCCTTTATGGTTCAAATGAATGGTTATTTTCAAATTGGCTTCACTAGAAGAACATTTAAAGATAAAATCCATTTGAACCTTTGCTTGTTTTAAAAGTTCAGGTGAGTTAGATAAAAGCTTTGATTTTGGGAGGAAAAGCCCATGTTTGCACGCCTTGTTATGTTTCTGGTTAAATGTAGTGGCAACTTGTGTTTAAGAATGATTTTGAAAACATGTCTATGTTTTAAAACCAAGAATTCAACAGTAATAAGAATAATAAAGAAACCCAAATATAAATTTGTACCGGAGATGATAGGCCTTATTACATCCCAACGAAATAAAAGTAACTAAAGATAAAGTAATTCAAAACTATAAAATTTTCTAATTAACTTGCAGTGTGGTCACCTCCGAGTCGTCTCCTACGTCGAGTCGCCCACTGAGGGTCATCTGAAAAAAGTAAAAAAGGGTGTGAGTTTTCGAAAACTTAGTTTGTACAACCCTCGGCAATCATATCAACATACAATTAACACATTGGGCCTAAGCCCTATCAATATCGGTGGCCTTTGGGCCTTAGCCAATAATGGCCTCAGTTGGGCCCGAGCCAATAGTACAATATACAATGGCCTTCGAGCCTAAGCCCTTAGTGGCCTCAGTTGGGCCTTAGCCCGTATCACATCAATATCACACGGATGCAATGCTCCCATCCCAATCCAACCCTGTACTCTATTTTCTCTTCCAACCCTACACTCCTATGGGGATATAAACATCAACCCACCCATCCCTACACTCCAATGGTAGCATCGGTTACGGCACTACTCAATCGTTGTAGCAAGGGTGCTAAACATATAATGGGCTTAAAGCCACTGATGGATCCATGGTCGTCAAGCGACTATGCGATCCTCACATATCTTCCTCTGTATCATCAAACCCACCCAAGTGCAACATACATCACATGAATGCAACATACACATTTCCACATATTTAGCACCTAGGGTATTTTAGTACTTTATACAATGAGGGCATTTTAGTCATTTTGTTTGGTATTTCTACCCTATAGGGGTATTTTAGTAATTGTACCCTACAGAGGTATTTCAGTAATTCTACCCTACAGGGGTATTTCAGTAATTTCTTAACAGTGTGGGTCTTAATTACGAACTTTCGCCCGTCAACAAGTCCTCGTTGGCTAAAGTGAATAGACACTATGCACCAGGTAGGATTCCAGATAAGAGGAGGTGGGTCATTAAGACCGCTTAAGTACCAAGCTCTCCCTAGATCCAATCCTAGACATGTATTTGCCTATTGCCACACTCTAACATTACGACTTATCCACAGACGTGCTTGATAAATTAATTAAGTTTTATGCGCTTAAGGATTCATTAGAAACTAGGCCTAAAAGTCCACAATAAAACCCTAACAAGTCCATATGCTTCCATAATTTCATATAGCCCACCAAGCCCAATCATATCTATTTGGCCCATTAGGCCTAATCCCATCAGGCCTAATTATATTCAAACTATTCAACCAACTTTACCAGCTCGTCGCTTAATATCACTTATCAATTTTTACCAATTTGGGCCCACGAGCTCGTCGGGCACATTTAGCCTATTCTGGCTCGGTTGGCCAAAAAGTGGCCCGATACCATGAGATCAGTCCTTTGGCCCTGGTTGTCATATCGGTATCTCCACACGGGTGTTCGCACGCTCGTGTGGTTGCCGGTGCCAGCCTTTCGACTGTTCAGCTTTTCAGCATTCCAACTTTTTGGGATTTCAGCTTTTGACAATTTATTGTGTGTGCGATGTATGTACATACCTTTTTGAAGAGAACCGTAACAGCTCGCACGCGTAGAACCTATATTCCATTTAGAGAACTCAATTAGTCACTTATAAGATCTAGCAATTCCCAATAGTGAAACCAAACCCAAAACAACCCTTACCTTAATCGAATCGACTTACACCCCTTAAGATGCTTGGTTTTGAAATGATCTCCCCTCCTAGCGGTTGTATCTTTCAGTGGTTGACTAAGAGGTATATAGATTCAACGAGAAGAGAATGATTAGACAAGCCATTCGATTTTCACTAGGGCATAGGAGGAATAAGAACGATTATGTTCTTATCAGGACTTGATCTTTGATCCCGTGGCCTAGATAGCTTATAGGTGAGATCTGGCTTCTAAGAATTGAATAAGAGTAGTAGATGACAAGAATAGATTTGAGATGGAGGAGAAGCAACAATAAATAAGCAAAGAGTTAAGGCTATTCGGTCATAAGAGAATAGGGATAGTATTCGGCTTTTTGGGAGAAGAAGAAAAAGAAAGTAGATCGGCCTTTAACACAACCAATTGTGGAAGGGTAGATCCAAATCTAAGAAACAAAGTAGTCATTCTAGGAAAACAAGTAAAGAATCGACACTTGAGATGCAGAAAAGAGAAAGGAGCACAACACCAAAAGGAGTTTCAGTAAAAAGATGACGGGGTATTTGACTTTTAGAGATTGGTGAAAAGAGAAACGAAAGGAAGAAATTGCTCAGAGTGAAATCGGCTTTAGACTAAAAATAAAAGAGCAAAAGTGGTACCAAAAGAAAAGCTGCGCAAGAGAATTTCGGTTTTAGGCAGGAAACATTTCCCAAATGCCGAAATACCTAAGTGCATTCGACTATGACTAAGAATAACCAAAGTCGGCACTTACTCCCTACATAAGCCAAATTTGTACTCCCCAACTTCCCCAATCGGCACCATCTCCTCAACAAACCCAATCTCTAAATTTTCTCTAAGATTACCTCACTCCACAAATCCCTCATTTGATCACTTCAAATTCCCACCCTCAGAGTTCAACTCCAAGTCCACCACTGCCTATCCAACCTACAAAATAAATACTCATCCACATCTCATGCCACTACTCGAACCATGAACCTCCCTGTCTCTACTGTGGCATCACTCCCTTCCTCCCAATGTGGCACTACCTTGCCACTAGGCTACAAGCCTTTTTGTGTCTTACTTCCTCTTTATTTATTTAAGAGTCCTTGCCCTAGAGACACGGCCGTGTGTCTCAGCCATGTGTAGGACACGGCCTAGTACACGGGTGTGTGACTTGGTCCTGTTCCCGTAAGTGTTTGATGACATCATCAACAGAGAGTTACATGGGTGGAGGACATGGGCGTGTCCTGAGCCACACGGGCGTGTGAGACCATACGACCTGCCCACACGGGCGTGTGAGTCTCCAAAGTATGGAAATTTTCACTGTGCCTCAAAACTTTCAAAAGTTCTTAAATTAGTCCCAAACCCTTACCAGTTTATGTTTTAGGGACTCATAGGCCTATATAAGAGACATTAAGGTGGAAGTTGAAAAATTTTAATGTTGAAAGAAATTTTATGGCCCGATTTAAAAGGTTTAAGAATGTTCAAGTACGGTAACGCCTCGAACCCAGTCTTGGCATCGGGTAAGGGGTGTTACATTTAGTGGTATTAGAGCCAAGTTTAGTCAGTTCTCAAACTAACATAGCATGTATGAGAGTCTAGCTATATCTGCCACAAATCTATGATAGTGTGATGTCTCCCGACGTAAATGAGAACTATCTCGTTTAAAACAGAGGTACTCTCCAACCGAGCTATGTTTGATCATGTTGATGATGATATTTCTGTATTCAAGCAAATGTAGTTATGTTGAGATGAAAACTTAGAAAAGTATGAATAAACGCTTATGATGTGTATACTTTAATGTACGAGGTGAAATATCCATGAGTTGAAAAATATGGAAAAGTGGAATAAAGTAAAGGTTTATATGGTGATAAGCCTTTCCGTGTTTACTTGGGATGCATATGATGTAATGTACTCAACATATTTAAATGTGTGTGAATAGTATGTTCATATGGTAGAATCTGATGTTTAAGTGCTAAACTAGAAATAATACGATGTTTGTTTTATGTCATTGTTATTGGGCCATGAACATTATTATGGTATGAAAATTGAATTGGAAGATCAAATTAAATAAAACGTAGGAAATGAGTAGATCATTCAATGAGGAATTGACGGATAAGACCATGGTTAGACCATGGTAATACATGAAAGCACGTGTAAGACCAAGCTAGGCTACAACATCGTGATAACATGTAAGACCACAGCTAGGTTATGGCATTGTCAGATGTGTAAGACCATGTCGGGGTCCGTCATCGATATGAGATCTTGTGTAAGACCATAGTTGAACTATGGCATCAAGTGAATGACGTACTCAAACCCATAAGGCATTCTCTAATTTGACAAATATAGTAAGAAAAATTGAATATAGGTGTCGGAAGTTTAATTAGAGTAAGTAAACCCCTTTGTTTGAAATTATGGATGATATCACATTAGTGATGGAAGCTAAGTCGTATATGTGTGCTTAAAAGAATCAAGTTAGAGGCTTTAGGACCTCACCCTTACCAGTGTTGCCTTATGACTAAATTTTGCAAGAATTATGTTGAATAAGTTCATAAGTGTGAGCTAATAAGTTCGGTGGTGAAATAATTATTAAGGTGTACAGAGATGAGGATAGTTGGAGAGTTTATTACCTCTAATACAATAGAAGGCCAAGGTTGATGTATTTCTAGATTCGATAATGAGAATGTGGTGATTTTGGTATCTGAATTTCTGTAACTTTCATGAAAGAATTTGACAACAGTAAGATGTAAAAGATGAGAGCATAAACTTAATATTATATGATGGATTTCTTCCCTATCATGAGTTTGATTAAAGTTGATAAGTCCAATAAGGATATTTGTTTCCTTGAGTTAGTATGGTTGTAAGACCTTCAATTTACATGTTGGGAGGATTGTGAATGAATGTATGTATTTTGGTTGCGGTAGTAGTATGAGTAAAATAGAGTTTTAACATGCTACCATTCGATGGTTGAAATCAGCCCAGTTGATCTCATCGAAGTAAGCTAGTTTATTGAGATGTGATTATAGTTATATGTATTTAGGCATGTCCTCAGCTAAGAAAATAAATTTTGTGCATTTGTGAGTAGGTATAAATATTGATGGATAGCCTGAATGCTGAAATTAAATTTTGGAAATTTAAATTCAGATGTATGCCTATTGGATTGTTTTAATTGAACGATGTTATTGTGAATTAAAGCTGTATTGATTGATAAAATCATCACACTATGAAAATCAGAATGATTTATGCATGGTTACAAGGATCTAGGCACATGAGAGTACTATTTAACTAAAGCCCTAGTTTTAAGTTCAGTTTGAATTGAGTAAAGAAATTGCGATCTTTCAGTATGGTATTATTGAACAGATTGGAATAAGTCTTATTACAAAAATATAAGATGATGGTTTGTATGTTCAGACGATTAAAGTTGTATTAGAAGGAATTGTTCAACTAAATGACTTGAAGACAACTACTTTTATGCCAGTGTCAGAAGTTTGATAATATCATGTGTTCGATGGAAAGATATCATATACTCCTTGATCCTAATGGTTTAAAGTGTCTAATGTCACCGAAAAAAAATCTAAAGTTTAAGGCTTTATCAATGGATAAAGATAATAGGAGATTACGAGAAAAAATTTCGATCGATCTTTGAGAAAGCAATTATAATTATCGAAGCCTGGAAGGGAAATCTTTGTGTATTTTTATGAGCATTGGATACTTGACTGATCTTGATTCATCGTGGTCTAAGTTTTAGCTATATTAAATTCTAAGGCAATGTTTCTTTGCAAAATTGAAAAACTCATAAATGTGATAGTAAATGATAATTCAGATGAGTTTAGAGAGAAATTGCTTCTGATGTTAAATTTCAGGTCCGATATGATTCCTATTATTATAGAGATGTCGAGATAAAATATGCATATTGATAAATCCAGAACTTATGCAGAAGTTTTGGTACAAGGCTCAGTAGTAGCACGTTTGTTCATCCAAGAAAAATAAAATATGCAGTCATATGAATAGATGTTCTAGTAATTGAGTATGTATCCCGATATACTTGAGTTTATGTTCATATATCTAATTGTTAGCAAGTAAGCTGAAATAAAGTGTATTCAGGACTAATGTAGTCAATGACTGAACGAGAGTGATGGTGAGATAGAGTTATCATAAGTTTTGAAATCAAAATTGTCATAATCTCTAAAAAGGGAGATGTTATTTAAATTGTGATTGATTGTTTAGTGATGATCCATATGATCATTCTGGTATGTGCAGAGCTATTATTTGACGGATTACTGAGCATATATATTCCGGGGTAAGTACTTTGGATTCTGATGAAGTGTTTCGGCACTGTGTGTTAAAGTTCAAAAGTTATTGGAAAGAGACATATGAGGTTAAGATGATTTGTGATTCTGGAAAGATAGTAAAAGCAACTCCTTCTAGTGAGGTTTTCGGAGACAAAAATCCCTAAAGAAGGGAGAATTGTAACAACCCAAATTAGGGCCTAGTCGGAACTATGGTTTCAGGACCACGAATCTGAAAAGGAAAAATTTATTTTATTATATTTTTATGGTCTACAATTTCACGAAAAGGTTTTACGAAAATTTCATTTTAAAATTTCGACGTTCAGACACTTAATTTTGTTAAAAGGACTAAATTGTAAATAGTTCAAAAGTTGAGCTCTACACGTTAGAAGTGTCAAATTGTTATGAAGTTTTAAATTGGAGGTCCTTAAATGGTAATTATACCATTATACATTTGTTTGGACAAAAATGGATATGGGTAAAGAAAAATCTCAAGGACAAAAGGGCATTTTAGTCATTTGATAATAAAAAGAATTAAAAAGACAAAATCAAGCCAAAAACATATTCATCTTCTCCATGAAGTGGCCGAACCTTTCATATTCTCCACGGCTAGGGTTTTCAAGCTTTCCAAGCTCAATAGTAAGTGCACCCAAGCCCCGTTTTTAATTTTTTTACATTTTTGAGATCCCAGGAACTTGGTTTAGCTATTCCCACCCTTCTTTTGAGCTAGAGTTTGAGTTTAAAATTTACCCATGTTGGATAATTGTGTATTTTGATGATTGATGATAGATTACACATGTTTACAATGAGAGAAATGAGTTTTACTAGGTGGTTTTTGATGAAAACGCATAAAGTGGGTTAAATTGTAAAAGTTATAAATTGGTCATAAGTATGTGACTTAGTGAGAATTGCGAACTGGCATAGTTATGAGAATGGTTCAACTAGGTCCAAAATACAAGAAAATTGAATAAATTTTTTTACGTGCCTTGGGGCAAAAGTGTAATTATGTGAAAGTTTAGGGGCAAAAATGTAAATTTGTCATAATATGATTTTTGGGTCACATTGAATAATGTGACTAATAATTGAGCTAAATGTGATATTATAGATCGTGGGAAACAAGATTCGGGCTTAGAACAGGAAAGATTGAGGTTATGGACCAAGTTGAGAGAATTAGCTACTTTCGCGTTAAGGTAAGTTGTTGTAATAATAAAGCAATGCTATTATTGATTTTTCTTGAAATATAAATTAGTATGTGAATTAGACTATGTCGGATCAAATATTATGATGATATGTTAACGATATTGAAATACTCCAAGAAAGTTTTATGGTATGCTATGCATACGAGATAATTTATAATATGTCTACGACATTGTGATGAATTGATATTCATGATATTTTCATGAAATGTATTGACATGAATTTTTACAAAGAAATGAGGAAGAAATAAAAGAGAAATCCTAGTTAAATGTAAAGAATACGAAGGGTACTGTAGTCATGACATGAGATATGTAGGTCCCGTGTAAGACCATGTGTGGGATATGGCATCAGCACCAAACTGAGATCCCATGGAAGACCATGTTTGGGATATGGCATTGGCATCAACATGAGGTCCCATATAAGACCATGTCTGGGACATGACGTCGATACCGAGATCAGACTTAGATCCCCTGTAAGACCATGTCTGGGACATGGCGTTGGCATATAAAGAGTGATCCCGTATAAGACCATGTCTGGGACATGGCATCAGCATCAGACTATGATCTCGTGTAATACCATGTCTGGGACACAGTATCGACATCGATATGAGATACCGTTTAAGACTATACCTAGGATATGGCTTCGGCATCGACTTGAGATCCCATGTAAGACCATATCTCGGATATGGCTTTGGCACCTTATCTTGAGAATGACATTTCGGGTATCCTTCGGTATTCTAAGTAAGTTAACAGGAAAAGTATTCAAGTTGATGAATTTAATGAGAAAGGAAAAAGTTATGTAATGAGATAAATACATGATGGACTATCGATAAGGTGGTGAATGAGTATATGTGAGTATAAAGTGTTATGAAACAGTACAGGTATGTACTCAAACTTATGAGTAATGTGCTCGGTATGTGAATGAAATACAAACGAGTAAGTAATGCATATGAAGATAATCTTATGATGACCATGTGATTATAGGTCAATACCCATGATGTATGAGAATGTGATAATTTGATTGAAGAAATGTATGTTTAAAACGAAGTTAAAACAATGAAACCATGAAAGAGTGAAATTAGCTGTTAAATAGTGTTGGACAGTAGCAGTTATGTGATTTTGAAAAATTATCAAAAATAGTGTGAATTGAATTAGAGACTGAATAAGATATGAAATGAAAGTGTATTGAGTCTATTTTCTTTTAAAAGAAACAAAGTAAGCAAAGGAATTATATATTATTATATATTTAAGGTTTTATGAGACAAGGTCAGAATGAATCCCCTATTTTGACTTTAGAAACTCACCAAAAATTGTATAAAAATGTTTATGATGTATAATTTATATGACTAAATTTCTCAATAAGTTTACTTTCAATAGAAACAAACAGAAATGTTATCCGAGTTCTGTATAATGAGATAATCAATTTTTAATAAAGAGAGGTCAAAATTGTTGGGCAGCAAAATAAGGGAGACTTTAATGAAAAACTAAACTTATTGGCAAAACCAAAAATTTTGGAAATTTTATGATAAGAAGATATATTGGTCTAGTTTCAGGGAAAATTTACAGAACTTAATTTGTAGTTCCATAGCTTAATATATAATTAATTTAGTGACGTTACTTAGGATGACAGCCCAAGATGGAATTGAGTAAAAAGAGGAAACATGTGAATAGAAGATTTCATTTTCTTAAAAAAATACATTGTGAGGATTACTAAAATTATATTGAATAATTGTACATTATTATATGATAAATTACTAAGCTATAAAGCTTACCCCCTCCTTTCCATTTTTTTAGTGTTGTTAGGTCGGCCTGGGGTTGGAGATCGTCAAAGACAGCAACACACTATCAAATGGTACGTTTAAGGTAATGACAAACCTTAGGTGTTTATGTGTGAGTGGCATGTATAGAGACTTAGATATTGGTAATATGTATTCTTTAGATTTGGCCAAAGATATTGACTTATATTGCTTCATTGTATAAGGCCATGAGATGTGGCTCATATTGACCATGAATATGTAAACTTATTTATGCATCATGTGTTAAGATCTAGTGTGATATAATTATGTTTGTTTGTCATGAATGGTTAGCAATATATTACATGTATTTAAATGTGGGAATGTGAAAATAATTAAGGGTAACAAAAATTGCTTGGAATATAGCCTAATTGTTGGCCACGCGGGCAGAGACACGGCCGCGTGTCTCAGCCATGCAGAGGACACGGCCTAGGATACGGGCGTGTGACTTGGCCGTGTTCCCCTAAATGTTTGATGATGTCATCAATAGAGAGTTACACGAGTGGAGGACATGGGTGTGTCTTGATCCACACGGGTGTGTGAGACCACATGGCCTGCCCACACGGGCGTGTGGCTCTCCAAAGTATGGAAATTTTTACTGTGCCTCAAAACTTTCAAAAGTTCTTAGATTAGTCCCTAACCCTTACCGGTTTATGTTTTAGGGCCTCATAGACCCGTATAAGGGACATTAAAGTGGAAATTGAAAAATTTTAATGTTAAAAGAAATTTTATGGCCCAGTTTAAAAGGTTTAAGAATGTTCAAGTACGGTAATGCCTCGAACTCGGTCCCAGTGTTGGATACGGGTAAGAGGTGTTACATTTTATCTAATTGAACAAATTATCAGTGCATATAACAACAAAAACACATTTTTAATAATTTAAGTGATAGAACACAAGCAATCTAACATGAACACGAATTACGTCATTTTAATTAAAATAGAAGCATCAAAAGAATAAGTATTCATGTTTATTTTCACAAAATAAATCGAAAAGATAAAAAGATGGGAACTAGAAGGCAAATCTTAGTGAATCTCCAGAGTCGGATTAGCGTGCTTCTATTCCTCTCTATTTGTTTTGTTGATCAATGACCTTCAAGAATGCTTGGCTACTACTTCTTCAAGAGGCATGCTAACTCTTTCTCAAGAGGGGAAATCAACAAAGGGAAGGGGAAAGAAAATGAAAGAGAAAGAGTGAAAGAGAGAAATGAGTGAAGAGATAAGTGAGAGATGTATGGGATGAATAAGTTGATTATAAAAGAAGAGGTGAGGAGAGGTATTTATAGTGGGAGATGGCAACATGCATTAGCTAAAAATAGCCTCAAATCTCCCTTCTCATGGCTGACCATGCTAGGTGGAAGGAGAGTTTAAATTGGTTTTGCTATTTTTAGCTTGTGGCTAGAAAACGAGTGCACAAAAAGAGGAAGGGTTAGATCTTAATTGGGAATGAGGTTTGAGGGCTCTTTTGAAATTATTATAATCAACTTAATAAATTGATTTGGGCAGCAATTGGGCTGCTCTTCCCTTAATGGATTAGTTGTAACGCCCTGATTTTTGAGATTTTTTGAGATTTTTGTGATTTTGGTGAAATCTTGAGATTTTGGTGTTTTAATTATTGAATTTGTGTTTAAGTGTGTTAGTGGCCCTTTAGAAGGCCCAAGGTTAAATAAAATCCAGCAGAAATATCAAATTTTGGATTTAAGAGAAGAGGACTTTTGTAGGTGGGCCTTTAAGAAAAAGTTAGTAAAATAAGACACAGAGAGGCCCTTGGTAAAGTGGCAATGTGGCACCACTTAAGTGCCTAAAAAAGTGGCGTGTGGACTGAGTTTAAGGGCCAGGGTTCAAGTCACAAGATAAGCAGTTGATACTTTTAATTTTGCCGATTTGGTCATATGGATAGGGGCATTCGGCTAGGGCTTTTGGGTGGTTGTGTCGTGGGCTTGTATAGCCATTAGGGTAAGTTCTAATTTCTTTTTACTGTCTTGCTGAATTAGGGTTAGCCACCTAGGGTTTTCATTTTTGTTCTATTCTCCTCTTAGTGTACCAAAAAGCCGAAAAGCAAGAAAAAGTTCTCCATTGTGCCGAATTCTCCCTTCTCTTCTCCTCTCTTCTTCCATTCTTTTTCCTTCTTCTTTTCTTTTCAAGTCGAAACCACCTCTCCTCCTCGCTTATCTTCCCTTTTCTTTACTTCAAAAACTGGATCTGTCATTCTTTTCTTCTCAAACCCATCAACTACTAAAAGCCAAAATCCTGAAAGGCTGCTTCTTATGTCGATTTCTTCTAGCCGAACCCCTCTATTCTTCTTCATCTCTTTTAGCTGAATTTCACACTCTTTAAACCCTTAGTCTCTGTCGACAAACACCTTTCAAACCATAGTCTCAAATCATTTGTTTTTCATCTCTTCAAAAGCTGAAAAACACCATAGTCATAGGAACTTGGTGGCCGAATCTTTAGATAGCTAGATTCGTTCTCTACTTGCGTTCAAGGTTAGATCTACGTCAGATCTGGATTAAAGAAAGGTTAGAAGCATTTTGGGGCAGTGGATCTTTGGTTAGTACTCAAATCTTTTACGTTCATTCCTTATTTGGGATTTAAGAAAAGCCGAAACCCCTTTGAGTAGGGGGTGGCTGTCAACTAAGGTTAAAGATTCATTGGTTATCATTCTTTTATGAGTAGGGTGGACTAAGGGCTATCGATCTAGGAGCAGTGAAGCAAGGGGTTTGAAACGACTGGTAGATCTAGATCTTGTGGACTGGATCGACAAGGGTAAGTGGCTAAGAACACCCTATTGTGGCCGATTGTGGTAAGGAGTTTTAAGATTTTTTGGTAATGTTTTGTAATCTAAAGACTGTAGTGCCAACTGTAGGTTACCATGGGAGATCACATTAGCAGTCGTCGCAAAATAGGTGTGTATCGAACACCCTCTTGTAGTTCAAATCGGCAAAAACTGAAAAGCCAAAATGCTGAGATTCTGGCATTTCGTGGGCTGGTGAGCATGCGAGCACTCATAAGTCGGTTGGAAATCATTAGATCTATAATCGCAAGTGGTAAGATGGTTGAGTGCGCAATTCCGTGCACTTCGGTAAATTTGGGCCTCGATGGGCTGAAATTGGGCCCAATGAGCTTACGGGCCCATATGGGAAAAAGTAAGCGGTATGTGTGTTCTGATAAACTGTAGGTTAAATCTGTTAGACTAGACTTAGAATTTGGGTTAAACGGGCTTAAAATAGCTAAATGACATTGTAGGGCCATTAAGGTTTTAGGGCCCAATAACTAAAAACTGCTAAAATGGGCTAAATTAACTATTGAGATGAAAATTGGACTATTAATGACTGAATTATGCATAAAACCCTAAAAACTAATATAATTACTGAAATACCCTTATAGGTGAAAAATTACTATTCACCCCTAGGTGCAAAATGACCGATATACCCCTAGGGCTAAATTCAACTGAATGCATGCTTTACTGTTTCTATTCACAGTATGCCATGACATGATTATTTGTTGCATGGGATTGGGATTATTTGATGGAGGAAGTACTGAAAAGAGGCTTTGCCTCAGTTTACTAAAAAAAGGCTTTGCCTCAGTTTACTGAAAAAGGAACTTTGCCCTAGTTTACTAAAAGAGGCTTTGCCTGTAACGCCCTCTTACCTGAGACCATCGCCGGAGTCGAGCTTGAGGTGTTACTAAACTTATTTCATCACTTTTTAAACTTTAAATCAACTAATCTAATTTTCGGAGCAAGCTGTATTTCTGCGTCATGGTCGCTTTAAAAATCATATCTCGAGTTGCGAAACTCAAAATCAAAATCCGTAAATTTTCCCTAAAACTAGGCTCATATATATATCTACTAATGTTTTTCTAGAATTTTTGGCTAGGCCAATTAGTACAGTTTATTAGTTAAAGTTACCCCTGTTTCAGAACTCGATTGCACTGACCTCTGCTTCCTACGAACCACTTTTCTCTCTGTTTAAAATACATATGACTATGCTGTTTGTTTCTCATAAAACTAGACTCAATAAGGATTCTGAAAATATAAAGTAGCCTCCTAATTATTTTTTTACAATTTTTGGTGAATTTTCAAATTTGGAATATGGGATCTAGAAATCACTCTGGCCCTATTTATCTAAAACTCAAATATCTCATAAATATAACTCCTTTACCTGTTTCACTTCTTCCATATGAAAGTAGACATAATAAGCTTCGATTTCATATTTAATTCATCACCTAATTCAGTTTCTACTATTTTTAGTGATTTTTCAAACTCACGTCACTGCTGTTACAACATTCTATTTTATGACAAATTTTCACTTTTCTATGGAAATTCATGAACTATTAACACTTTGAATATACATGGTCTCATACATGATCTAAATTAACCATTCCAATGACTACTCATTATCAGGCATTTTCTCAACCAAACCACAACCATATCGCAAGATTAATTACACAAAACAAGTATATTACTATACATGCCATATTTGAGTTATACAAGCCATTTTACCAAAATAGTTCTTCGGATAGTGTGAACGAGCCTTCGACCTATCCCGATTCCTGAGCCAGCTTGTCCAAAACTACAACGAATGAAACGGAGGGAGTAAGCATAAATGCTTAGTAAGTTCACATGCAAATAACAAGTAACATGACAAAGCAATTCTTCCAAACAACACTAGCATGGTATCACCAAAACATATATCACATTTCTAATCATCATTTATCATCTTACCACATTATTGTTGTTGTATCAAGTCTCAACCCGAGGGTTAAGTACATACCTGTCCAAAGTGTCCATTTCACAACACTTTTCAAAATGACACTTGCCTCTTGAGTGTTCTTCCCTTTTCGCTAGAATTTTACCCGTTGAACACATCGGAATATAACTCGGATACATGGATAATTTGCACATAAGTGCCACATATGTAATCAAGTGACCATGTAACCCGCCCATAAGCGAACTCGGACTCAACTCAACGAGCTCGGGCGTTCGCATCCATAAGTGAACTCGGACTCAACTCAATAAGCTCGGATGCCTAGTTACATTTCACGAACTCGGACTCAACTCAACGAGCTCGGATGCCCAACCATTCTAGTGACATGTCACTTGTATCCTAATCTATTCCCAAGGTTCAAACGGGATTTTCCTCAATCACACATTTCCCAGTCGTTCTCCTCAGAATATTGGAACCAATACGTTGCTTGCATCTCATACTTATCAATTTAATCACATACTTTTTATACCAATACATAATATGTCACAAAGCATAATTCATAATAACAAGTATCATATCATATAAATAGCATTAAATCACTTAAAATAGAAATTATGTTACATTATTTACACATGAACTTACCTCGATACCAAAATATCGACAATTGGCCTATTCTTTGTAAACTTTGTTTTTCTCTCGATCACGACTTGAATCTCATTTTTTCTTGATCTAAAATAGCACATTTAGCTCATTTAATACTCACATTATCGAAATAGTCCTTAATTCAAATTTTGGTAAAATTACAATTTTGCCCCTAAATTTTTACATATTTACGCTTCTGCCCCAAAGCTCGGAAATTAAATTTTATTCCAAATTCTTATGTTTTAGAGCATGCTGATCATTTATTTACCATTAGCAAGCTCAAATTCCAACTACAACATGCACTTATGAACAATTGGTATTTTTACCGATTAAGCCGTTCTACTCGTTTTTACTCAAAACCGAGTAGCACAAGTTGTCTAACATAATCTGAAACCTCATATTCTATCATAAAACATCAAAATACACAAATTTCACCTATGGGTATTTTTCCAAATATGAACCCTAACTTAAATTATTGCTAACATAAGCTTTATCGAGCTACCGGGATCACAAAAATATAAAAATCATTAAAAACGGGGCTTGGATGCACTTACTATGAAGCTTGAAAGTTGAAGAAACCCTAGCTATGGAGAGAGGGAGCATTCGGCAGCAACTAAGGAAGAAGATAATCAATTTTGTGTTATTTTTCCCTTTTTATTTCATTTAATTTCCAAATGACCAAAATGCCCTTCCTTACTAAACTTTAAAAAATTCCACCCATGTCCAATTTTTGTCCATAAACTTAGAAATTGGTCAAATTGCTATTTAAGGCCTCCTAATTAATATTCCAAAGCAATTTCATACTAAAAACTTCTAGAATGCAAATTTTGCAACTTATTCAATTTAGCCCCAAATTTCAAATTAAGTACTTTACGCATAGAATTTCTTCACGAAATTTTCACACAATCATGCAATCATATCATAAACCTCAAAATAATTATAAAATAATTATTTCTATCTCAGATTTGTGGTCACAAAACCACTATTCTGATTAGGCCCTAATTCGGGATATTACATTGCCTCGTATTACTGTACTGGTGGCTTAGCCACATTATCTGATTATGCAGCTATGCTGCCACTGTGGAGTGTAGCGGTTGGGTGGGTTGAGTAGTTTCCCTACATGGAGTGTCTAGTTGGTACGGGTGGAGTGTAGCGGTTGGGTGGGTTGAGTAGTCTCCCCACATGTGATGGGCTTTGCGTGCATGCATTACTACTGATCTGTTACTGTAATGGGCCTATGGGCCATACTGTTATTTGAAAAGGGCTAAAGCCCAGTTGTACTGTTACTGAATAGGGCAAGGCCCAGTTTTCTGAATACTGAGTAGGGCTTCGACCCAGTTATTACTGAGACTGGATAGGGCTTAGGCCCAGTGGGCTTGAGCTGATATGGGCTCTGGATGGGCTTTCTTTACACACTGAGTTTTCAAACTCACCCCTTTTTCTTCCATCCATGTAGGTGAGCTCTAGATTGGTGGACTTGGAGCTGGAGGGATTCAGAATGGCCACGTAGACTGCATTTCTAGTTTAATTAAGTTACTTACTTTATTATTTACTTTAATTATTTTATTATTATTATTATTCTTATTTTTGGGTTTGTAATAAGGCCGCTCTAATTATTTTAATTTTGGGTTTTAAATTATTTATTTTTACTTTAGATTAGAAGCTGATTTAAATGATTTAAACAAGGCTGTGTGGGCTTTCTTAAAACCAACCAATGTTTTCAAAACAAAGCACTCGTAGCAAATGAATAACAAATCAACGAACAAGATAAGTTTTAAACGGTTAGTGGATAGGACAAACTCAAACTAAACCTGGATTTTCTTCTCAAATCACAAATATGGTCTTGCAAAACTCACCCAAAGACTAGTAACTAGGTAACATGGTTAGTTGTAGGTAATGTGACACACCAGACTTGGCCGTAACGTCTGGGCCGGGTTTGGGGTGTTACATTAGTCCTCTATAATCTTGCAACATTGGACCCCTTTCTTTGCACCAGGCTATGAATAAATTTGGCCCAACTTTTTTTGGGTCTAAGAGGGCTTAATTGAGGCGGCCATGACTGAGAAGTTATCATCCTTCCTCATTTTCCAATTTCTCTAAAAGATGTTTCGCCGATACAGTCTTCTCTAGTTGACTGTCGAGTTGATTTTTCACCCTTTGTGTAAAACTATTGAAAGTTGACCTTGACTGACCTATGCAAAATTAATATAAAATAACTAAAATTCAAAATGTTTTATAAATTAATTTCAAATTAATTATTTTATAATAAAAATATAAAATTCAACAAAAGTTACTTAAAACCTGCATGAATTAGTGCTCAAAAGGTGCTAAAAAAGTCTATATATTTTAGTGTTTCCAGTTAGCTACCCTTCTGGACCACTTCTATTTCGGGCAGATATTATTATAGTTTTAGCATATGCTTACATGCAAAATACCATACTGTTAGCTTACTAAATCTTCTTAACTAACTTATTATATTTCTAGACATTTCAGTAATCTCTTCCTTCACTTAACCACGAAAATATTATATCAAAGAATATACCTTCAAAGATTTCTTTATGTAGACCATCTTTTCACCCTTACACTTAACCTAGTACATTTATTCACATGCATTATACACTAGTATATATATACACTCTTGGTGAATATTTACCCAGATTTGAATGCCATTAGTTTACTAATCAGATCATATTCATGTTTAAACCCTACAAGCCCATAACATTCCCAGGATCGAAAACTTGTTTGATCAACTAAGAGGATCTAGGGTGTTCTCAAAGATTGATTTATGACTGAGGTATTATCAAGTTAAGATTAAAGGGGATGACATTCCTAAGACTACATTTCACACACATTATGGGTATTATGAATTCCTAGTGATGCCATTTGGCTTCACTAATACGCCAATAGTGTTCATGGATTTGATGAACAAAGTACACTAGCCTTACCTTGATCCTTGTGTGGTCATCTTCATTGATGATATTTTGGTTTACTCAAATAATGAGGTAGAGCATAAGGAACACTTGCGGATAGTTTTGAATATTCTCAGAGAAAGCAATCTATACGCAAAATTTAGCAAGTGTGAGTTTTGGCTGAAGGAAGTTCACTTCTTAGGCCATGTCATCTCCGTAGATGGGATTAAGGTACATCCTGAGAAAATTTAAGTTGTATTAGAATGGAATCTGCTGAAGAGCATTACAGAGGTACACAATTTCCTGGGTGTGGCAGGGTTACACGAAAGGTCTGTGAAGGGGTTTTTCATGACTATAACACAATTGACGAGGTTATTAAGAAAATATGAGAAGTTTTATTGGTCTGAAGAGTGTCAGCAAAGTTTCAATGAGATGGATAAAGCATTAATCGAAGCCCCAGTGTTGAGTCAACCAGAATCAAGAATAGAATACGTGGTGTTCACAAATGTATCTTTGAAAGGGTTAGGGTGTGTGCTTATGTAAAAAAGAAAGGTGATTGCTTATGCATCATGCTAGCTCAAGCCTCATGAGAAGAATTATCCAACTCATGATTTAGAATTGGCCACCATGGTGTTGGCTTTGTAGATTTGGAGACATTACCTCTATGGGAGAAATGTCATATATTTTCGAGCCACAAAAGTTTGAAGTATTTGCTCACTCAAAAGGAGTTGTGTAACATCCCAAATTAGGGCCTAGTCTAAATAGGGGTTTTGGAGACCACAAATCCAAAGTAGAAATAATTATTTTATGATTATTATAAGGCCTATGATATGTTTATATGCTTGCGTGAAAATTTCATGAAGAAATTTTATGTGAAAAGTGTTCAATTTGATTTTAGGGACTAAATCGAATAAGTTGTAAAAGCTGAGTTCTAGAAGCTTTTAGCATGAAATTGAATTGGAATATTAATTAGAGGTCCTTAAATATAAATTTGACCAAATTCTAAAATTTTGGACAAAAATGGACATGGAAGGGTAAAATATCAAAGTTTTAAGTGAAGGGCATTTTGGTCATTTAGCCATTAAATGAATTAAAACACAAAATAAAAGACAAAAACCCTTTTCCATCTTCTTTTTTGGCTGAATATAGCATGGAAGAAGCCATGGCTAGGGTTTTCAAGCTTCCAATCTTCATAGTAAGTCCATCTTTGCCCCGGTTTTAATGTTTTTCGTATTTTTGAAATGCTTGCAACATAATCTACCTATTTCTACCTTTTATTTAGGATATGGTGAAGGTTTAAGTTTTGACACATGTTAGAAATTTGTGGGTTTTGATGAATTATGGTATATTATGCATGTTTATGGTTAGAGAAATGGTTTTTACTAAGTGATTTTCGGCGAAAATGTTTGAAGGGACTAATATGTAAAAGTTGTAAGATTTGTCATAAGAGTGTGAATTAATTGAAATTTTGGACTGCCATAGTTATAAAAATGGTTCAGCTAAGTCCAAAATACAAGAAAATTGAATAAAAATTATTTTACGAAACTAAGGGCAAAAGTGTAATGTTGACAAACTTTAGGGGTAAAAATGTAAAATTTTCAAAGTGTGATTTTTGGACTAATTTGAATAATTTGAATGTTAAATGAGTGTTATTTGATATGTGAGATCAAGAAAACACGAAATTTGGGCTTAGATCGGGGAAGAATGAGGTTGTGGGCTAAGTCAAAAAAATTAGCCGTGCAATGCCTGAAACTTTAGGGGCTTTAATTTTGCATGTTTTGATACAAATTGCTTGCTTGGTGTGTTGGCTAGATGATTTGGGTGTGTTTGGGGAGTATTTGAGAAGCCTGGGTTCGAGTCCTAACCTTAGCAAATTTTTAATTTTTGCTCTTATGTGGATCTGGATACTGGCGTTTAGGTCTTATATTTAATTGTGACTGGTTTATGTCACAAGGATCAATATGGCCTAGTAATAATGGTGTTACAAGTATGGTAAAGAGGTCTGAGGTTCGAGTCTTGGACTGAGCTTTAGAATATTTGTTTTGTAGCCAGGACGCCTAGTGTTTGAATTGTAGTGGAATTCTGCTGAGGTGGTTGCAGAACCGGGCTTGGAGGAGAGATTCATGGGATATGGATGAAAGTTAGGAGTAGATTATGGGAAGTTGTGGGGAGTGTTAGTAGTTGGCCGAATATGGGACTTTTCATTGTGAAAATTCGGTCATAGAACCTCTGCTTCCCATAGTGCCGAATTCCTTTGTGCCATTTCAGGTTTTCTTCGTTTTCTGATTTCTTTTTCTTTTTCTCTTCTCGGTATTGCCGTGCATATTCTAGAATTTTGCCTTTTGTGCAACCTTTCTACCATTTTGCTATTTTTAGTATAGAAGTGAAGGGTTGAACATACCATTTTGATCTAGCCGATTCCTTCTCTTTCGATTTTGACGTGTGTGTGACTTTTCTTTGCTTTCATCTCTAAATCAAACTTCTCCACCCTCTCCCTCTCTCATTTTTTTGCATGATCGAAGACCCTTCTTGGTCTCTTCTCCTCTTTTCTTCTTTCTCTCAACTGTTTTTCCTTCTTCGTGATTTGGCTGAATCTCACTTGCTTCCTCTCCCTCGTCTCTCATTCGATTTCTCATTGCTAGCGGGTTGTCTTTCTTTTTGGAGCCGAACCTTTCTACTCTTGAGTAAGGTGACAGATTTTGTTGTTAGGGTTTACGGTTATTCTTCTCCCTCTTTCTTTCTTTGTCGTTATAAGCTTTCTCCTTAACACTATCCGGTCTCCACTGTTCTGGCAAGAGTGTGACTGTTCTCGTGGGACTCAATCCTAGAGTGTACCTTAGCAGCTCGAATACTCCTAAGTAGTGGTAAGTTGTTGTTCTTTTGATTCTAATCATTGTTATTCATGGTTCTAGTTAACAAGGTGGTAATGCGATACAGATTTGGCTAAGTTTTGAAGGGCGGCTTCGATCAGTGGTTGTAGAGGGGAACCGGTTGCTTTATAAGGTAGGAAACCAGTACTAGTTCAGAATGGGATGCTTTGTAAGGTTGTTAATTTTAACGATTAAAGGGTTAACGTGGGGTTATGATTGAATCTAGGATTGGTGTCATGGAGTTTTGCTCACTTATCACAAACATATATGTTTTTTCACACTGTATAGACTACAACGGCAAAAGCTGAAAAGCCGAAATGCCGAAATGTCGGAGTGCTAAAAATTTGGAAAATCGGGCTTTTGGCCACATGGGAATGCGAACGCTTATGTGTACAGTCAAGCTCACGAAATGTGGGCCTACCTCGAGACATGGCCTCCATGAGTGATTTTATGGGCTTGGGCCGAAATGGGCCGTTTGGGCCCAACAGGACCGTGGGCCCCATGCGAGTAAGTCTCACCGTTAAATGGGTAACACGGAATTGGCTATGTTGCACAATGGCCTAAGTCAATTTTTGGGGCTCTGTAGGCCCTAATGGGCCAACTTGTGGGCTATGAGCCCAATAATATTTTTCTGTACTGTTTTGGTCGCACGAGTCGGGTGAGATGATTATGGACCTACTGTTGAGCCTAAGAGATTTATGGGGCCAAATCGATAAAATGACCGAAATACCCCTGGGGGTAAAAATTACCAAAATGCCCCCATAGGTAAAATGTCTGTTTAGACCCTATATGATGTATGGATGACTTTGTATGCCATGAGATGATTTGTGTATGTATATTTGCTCTGTACAAATACATGAAAATACATAATAGCATGTCACTGATGTACGTTGCACAACATGGGGTTGGGTTATGAGATTGGAGGAAGTATTCTGTTCTGGCAGCTCTGTTGCAAACTCTGTTTAGTGCCGCATCGGTGCTATTGTATGGTGTGTAGGGTTGGGTGGGTCGATATTATATCCCCACTTGGTGTATAGGGTTAGACGGAGCTAGTGTGTAGAGGCTAGATGGGTAGGCTGAAGGAACGCCGGTGCCTCCAAGACGCAGCGGAAAATTAGAATAATAAAATTTTTCCGGCGATCCATACCATGGATCCATGTGTAAGGAACGAATCGGGGTGATAAAGGTTTCGAAATTACCGAAACTTTAATCTGAGTAGACAGTGATGCCAAGGCAACGAGAATCCTGAAGCACTATTGAACCAAGCCGCAACCTTTATCGATGTCCGCCTCTACGTAGTCCACCCAATTGACAACGAACGATAATATCCCAAAAAACTATTTTCAGAGATTATATTGTTTTGACGGCTGCTAGACCCCTTAACATAGTTTCGGGATTGCCTATATATTAGCTCTTTAGGGTTTTTCACCCTTGCTATATATAACTCTGTATTAATTGGTATATATTCATAACGAATATTTATTGCCATATATAATCCGAATCATAATAGTCATCATTAAAATAAATATGATAACATTTAACCGAAAATTATAATTACGTTAATTATAATAAAGATTTCAGTAAACTATATTTATTTAAATTTATATATATATGAACCAAATTCATATATTAGAAAAATTATGTTCTGATTATGTGTACAACATCCTTGTACATATAGTATGTTCAATAGTTTGATTACCTGATTAAATTAATTCTATAATTAATTTAATTCATGTGACAACCAGACACAATACCAACTATGTTTTACTCCGTTCATTTCAATCGTAGGGTGTGACCCTATAGGTTCTTGTAACGTTAGCAGTAATATTAGAACTATTCTAATGTTACAAACAATGAGTGGCATCTAACAATGCATCATTGCTACCTAAGTTACAAGAAGTCATGATTCGACATAACCTTTTGTGATTAACTTTTCATGCATTAATCCTTAAGTCCTATATCTTTGGAATGGACACAAGTCATGGAATAGTCACACTTGCATAGTCCATCCCATGTTTCTTGATACCTTGAGTAGACTATGATATACAAATAAGTATGACATCTCATATCAACTTATTTGAGCATGGCCATGTATTTCTAGTCTCACTCAATCAAGTGGCCTAAGATATTACTCCTATTATGTAGGAGGGACTTATCCTATATTGATCAACCATATCCCTCTACATAGATTGTGGTATATCTAACATTAGTCTTAATAGAACAACCAATTATGGTGTTCGTCTGACTATAGCAAAATATACAACTCACGATGTTGGAATGATGATGATCTCAAGTATGAGGATCATATACATATTAATCACTATGAGTAATATTGTGACAATTACATAATAATCCAAGAAACATACTCATAGCAGGTCAGTCCAATATGTTGTTCTCTAACACACATATTCATGCATTGATTCTGATACTCCATATCAATGACAACTCTTTATCATCAATCAACTACATGTTAGTCTTAATGCATTATTATTGTCCTAGCCAACAATAATACTTGACTAAGGATCTTTTAAGAATAATCATATTATTCTTAGGACATTATTATAAAACAGTTTATTTATGCATATAGAAATGAAACTGAAATAATAATGGCAAAGCCTTATATTAATAAACATGATAAATTAAGTATGTTATCACAACTATCTCGTGATTGATCTTTGGGCATCCTCTTACAATCTCCCACTAGCACTAAGACCAATCACTCATTTATCTAATACCAAGTGACTTAGTGTGACGATCATACTTCTGCTGTTTTAGAGGCTTGGTCAGGGGATTAGCAATGTTATCATCTGTAGGTACTCTGCATATCTCTACATCCCCTCGATCGATAATCTCTCGAATAAGATGGTAGCGCCTAAGTATATGTTTGGATCATTGGTGAGATTTGGGTTCTTTAGCTTGTGCGATGGCTCCATTGTTATCACATCGGAGTTCTATAGCATCCGATATGTTAGGTACAATCCCTAGTTCAGTAATGAACTTTTTGATCCAAACTGCTTCTTTTGCTGTCTCACTAGTTGCAATATACTCGGCCTCTGTTGTAAAATCAGCTACTATACTTTGCTTTGAACTCTTCCAGCTCACAGCACCACCATTAAAGCAAACAACAAAACCTGATTGCGATCGAGAATCATCCTTGTCGGTTTGGAAACTAGCATCAGTGTAACCTTTTACACTTAACTCTTCCTCACCTCCGCATATTAGGAACGTATCCTTAGTTCTTCTTAAGTACTTAAGGATATTCTTGACTGTGGTCCAGTGACTTTCACCGGGATCTACTTGGTACCTGCTCGTCATACTTAAGGCATATGAGACATCTGGATGAGTACATAACATGGCATACATGATAGATCCAATAGCAGAAGCATATGGAATTTTACTCATGCGTTCTCTCCCTTGTGGAGTTAAAGGACACATTTCCTTCGAGAGTGAAATACCATGTCTCATAGGTAGGAATCCTCTCTTAGATTCTTCCATATTGAACCTTTTCAATACTTTGTCTATGTATGTACTTTGACTTAGACCTCGTAGTCGTCTCGATCTATCTCTATAGATCTTGACTCCTAAGATGTAAGTGGCTTCGCCTAAGTCCTTCATAGAAAAACAACTTCCTAACCAAGTCTTAATAGACTGTAAGGTAGGTATGTCATTTCCCATGATAAGTATGTCATCCACATACAGTACCAAGAATCTGATTATGCTCCCACTAACTTTCTTGTAAACACATGGCTCATCTTCATTTTTGATAAAACCAAACTCTTTGATTGCATCATTAAAACGAAGATTCTAACTTCGAGAAGCTTACTTTAATCCATAAATGGATCTTTGTAACTTACATATCTTTCTAGCATCCTTTAGATTGACAAAACCTTCAGGTTGTGTCATGTACACATCCTCTTCAAGGTTCCCATTAAGGAAAGCTGTTTTGACATCCATCTGCCAGATTTCATAATCATGAAATGCAGCTACAGCGAGCAAGATCCTGATGGATTTAAACATAGCTACAGGAGAAAAAGTTTCATCATAGTCCACACCATGAATTTGACGAAAACCTTTAGCGACTAATCGCCCCTTGTATGTTTGTACATTACTATCCATGTCAGTTTTCTTTTTGAAAACCCACTTGCACCCTATAGGTTTAACTCCTTCAGGTGGGTCAACCAAAGTCTATACTTGGTTTTCATGCATGGAATCCATCTCAGATCTCATGGCCTCGAGCCATTTCTCAGAGTCTGGGCTCGCCACCGCTTCTTGATAAGTCCTAGGCTTATCTTGATCTAAAAGAAGAATGTCACCATGCATTGTAATGAGAAATCCATATCTCTCAGGTGCACGGCGTTCTCTTAAAGATCTACGCGGTGGTTGTGTTTCTACAGCAGTTACTTGTTCCTCAATTTCTTGTGGAATTTGCTATTGTTCTATCTCTGGTTCGGTGGTATCTTATGATTCTCGAATTTCTTCAAGTTTAATCTTTCTCCCATTTCCTTTTCTAGAAACAAATTCTCTCTCTAGGAAGACACCAGTCCGAGCAACAAACACTTTGTTCTCAGTGGGATTAAAGAAATAATATCCTTTTGCTTCTTTCGGATACCCCACAAAATTACACCTTTCAGATTTGGGTTCAAGCTTAGTAGACGTCTGACGTTTAACATAAGCTTCGTAACCCCAAATTTTCATAAAAGACATACTGGGACGTTTCCCAGTCCACATCTCATATGGCGTCTTTTGAATCGATTTAGATGGAACACGATTTAGTGTGAAAGCAGTTGTTTCAAGTGCATGTCCCCAAAAGGAAGTCGGTAGATCAGCATGACTCATCATGGACCGAACCATGTCTAGCAGAGTTCGATTTCTTCTCTTAGAAACTCCATTCCATTGAAGAGTACCAGGAGGAGTAAGTTGTGAGACAATCCCACATTCCTTCAAAAGATCATCAAACTCTAGGCTCAAATACTCTCCACCTCGATCAGATCGAAGTGTCGTGATAGTTTTGCCTAGTTGATTTTGTACTTCATTTTTGAATTCCTTGAACTTTTCAATGGCCTCAGACTTATGGTGCATGAGATAAACATATCCATATCTACTGAAATCATCAGTGAAAGTAATGAAGTAGTGAAATCCACCTCTGGCCTGTGTATTTATTAGTCCACATACATCTGAATGTATTAAGCCCAATAAATCACTAGCTCGTTCACTTTTACCAGTAAAAGGAGATTTAGTCATTTTTCCTAATAAGCAAGATTCACATACTTCAAATTGTTCAAAACAAATGAATCAAAGAGACCATCTTTATGGAGTTTGGATATGCGTTTCTCACTTATGTGGCCCAAACGACAATGCCAAAGGTAAGTTTGATTTGAGTCATTTATTTTAGATCTTTTAGTATTTATGTTGTAAATGGGATTCATTTGATCTAAAATATAGAGGCCATTAATCAATTGTACCGAACCATAGAAAACATTATTGAGATAAAAGGAACAACAGTTATTCTTAATTATTATCTCAAAACCAATTTTGTCTAAACAAGAAATTGAAATAATGTTTTTAGTCAAACTGGGCACAAAATAACAATCCTCTAAACTTAAACCAAGTCCACTAGGCAAATATAAAGTATATGTTCCCACAGCTAATGCAGCAACTCTTGCTCCATTTCCAACTCGTAGGTCCACATCTCCTCTAGCCAAAGTCCTACTCCTTTGTAGTCCCTGTACAGAAGTACAAATATGAGAACCACAACTAGTATCTAATACCCAAGAAGTAGTAGTTGATAAATTAATATCAATAACATAAATACCTGAAGCAGACGTTCCGCTTGCTTTGGCTTTCTTAATTTCCTCAAGATAGACAGGGTAGTTTCACTTCCAATGTCCAGTCACACCATAATGAAAATAGTTTCCTTCCTTAGATACCCCACCTTTAGGTTTCAGTGCAGCCTTTCCTTTTCCAAGATTGGGCTTACCTTTGCCCTTGGGCTTTGTCGGGACTTTGGCCTTTCCCTTACCCTTATTGTTATGGATCATCAGTATGGGCTTGGGTCCAACCTTTTTCATGTTGCCTTCAGCAGTTCATAACATACTGAGCAATTGTGGTAGAGTCTTGTCAATTTCATTCATATTGAAATTGAGGACAAACTGGCTGTAGCTATCCGGCAACAATTGCAGAATAACATCAGTGGCCAACTCTTGGCCCAATGGAAACCCAAGCTTAGACAGGCTTTCAATATAACCAATCATCTTAAGGACATAAGGTCCTACTGGGCTTCCTTCAGCCAGCTTACATTCGAATAAGGCCTTAGAGATATCGAACCTCTCTTGCCTTGCTTGCCCTTGATATAGTTCTTTCAAGTGCTCGATCATATCATAAGCAACCATATCCTCATGTTGTTTTTGAAGATCAGGATTCATAGTGGCAAGCATAAGACATCCAACGTCTACCATATCATCGAGATGCTTCTTGCTTTATCAGCCCTCGAGGCATTAGTAGGTGGTTCATCAGGAAGTGATTTTTCAATGACATATAATTTCCGTTCTTGTTTGAGGACAATCCTCAAGTTACGAAACCAGTCAAGAAAGTTCAAACTATTTAATTTGTCCTTCTTAAGGACCAATCGCAATGAGAGTGTATTAGTGTTTGCAGCCATAATTTATCTACAACAATAAAATATGCGTGTGAATAGATTTACCACGTTTATATCAATCATTAAAAGGACTTTATTATATGATGTTTCCCACTATTTCAAAATTAATAACCCTCATATATTAATTTCGAAAAGTCTTTCTTGAAAGAATTTCTAGTGGGTCAATGATCCATATTTCACCTCCTCTTAAGTCAGCTTTGGCTTTACTCTCAAGATTATGGTTATTTAGGTAAGCAACACTTGCTAATTACATCATATGTAACTCCTACAATTTGGTGAACAACTCTTGTTCTAATCATCTTATGATATATCCAAATTACTTGCCTCTAGGTTTCTAATCCTATTAGAGTAACCTAGTTAAGTCATTAACCAATTTTTAACTAGCGAATACCACTTGTTTATTCTTCACGTTTAACCAAGATAAATATTAGTACTTCGCTTTGGCAAAACCTACATAGTATTGATCGAGGCCTTAACAAGGGCATAAATTGGAAGGCCATGTTGACTTAATATTTTAATAGAGGGATTTTATTAGAACGTTACATCTCACCAATTATGGTCTACTTTAGTCCATTTAATCTTTTAATTGATCTCATCAATTAATGGGGTTTATTATTACCAAATTTGCATGCTTTAGACATCCATAGCATCTCATACATGAATAAGTAAAGCAATAAATAAATGCAATAGTTATAGCCCATAAACTATGGTGGTTCAACCCAAGCCAATGGGAGAACCAATAGGGAACCTAAAGGTGTAAGTCATTTCACAAGCTGTCGATCCACACTAGTCGGCCCATCTTCCTTCTCGTCTAGTCTCCGTAGCAATTTTTACAAATTACAAAATTTAGAAACTCGTTTTACATACGAGGGAGTAAGATGAGAAGAGAAATACAACAGAATAGTAGTAAGGCACGACACGTAGGTTGTATTTATAAAATTACAACCTTTTATCAAATAGGTCATCGGGCTATAACTATGCATTTCAAACACCGTGCATTTCAAAAATAGCATGTACCATTCAACGTTTTGTTAAGTGACATATTAAAATATCCTTTCAACCCTTTTATGGCCCATTAAGTTTTATTTATTACAAAACATATTGGAAGATGATGGGGATCTAAAAGCGGTACCGGAACCACCTAATCCCCATCCTCGGGGGTGCGGGGGCAGAGCCCCGGCGGTATGGACCAGGGGTGAGGGGCAGAGCCCCGCGGTATGAACCGCATACCCCAGTCAAATGAAACCTCACGATTTGATAACTTTTATCAACACAATCATTATTTCAGGATTTTAATCCTTGAGGTTTCATATCGGAACAACTCTCGTTCCACTGGCCAGTAAACTCTTACTGGAAATTGTAAAAATCACCGCTACATCATAACAGACTTATTAATGTTTACAATAATAACATAAAACTGAATAGGCCATAACACCACGATTAACATTTAATCACTTATCGAAAGGAACAGTTATCAGATTTCGCTTAAACGATTTAAACAGGAAAAGCATAATAAAATTAAAACATGCATCTCATACAATTGCATCACCCAAGTATTTAAACCCGAGTTCATATCACACAAGTGGCTCTGATACCACTGAAGGAACGCCGGTGCCTCCAAGGCGCAGCGGAAAATCAGAATAATAAAATTTTTCCGGTGATCCATACCATGGATCCATGTGTAAGGAACGAATCGGGGTGATAAAGGTTTCGAAATTACCGAAACTTCAATCTGAGTAGACAGCGACGCTAAGGCAACGAGAATCCTGAAGCACTATCGAACCAAGCTATAACCTTTACCGATGTCTGCCTCTACGTAGTCCACCCAATTGACAACGAACGGTAATATCCCAGAAAACTATTTTCAGAGATTATATTGTTTTGACGGCTACTAGACCCCTTAACATAGTTT
Source organism: Gossypium stocksii (assembly GCA_020496765.1). NCBI lineage: Eukaryota > Viridiplantae > Streptophyta > Magnoliopsida > Malvales > Malvaceae > Gossypium > Gossypium stocksii. The sequence continues at coordinate 61,384,260 of CM035630.1, forward strand.
CGGGATTGCCTATATATTAGCTCTTTAGGGTTTTTTACCCTTACTATATATAACTCTGTATTAATTGGTATATATTCATAACGAATATTTATTGCCATATATAATCCGAATCATAATAGTCATCATTAAAATAAATATAATAATGTTTAACTGAAAATTATAATTACGTTAATTATAATAAAGATTTTGGTAAGCTATATTTATTTAAATTTATATATATATGAACCAAATTCATATATTAGAAAAATTATGTTCTGATTATGTGTACAACATCCTTGTACATATAGTATGTTCAATAGTTTGATTGCCCGATTAAATTAATTCTATAATTAATTTAATTCATGTGACAACTAGACACAATACCAACTATGTTTTACTCCGTTCATTTCAATCATAGGGTGTGACCCTATAGGTTCTTGTAACGTTAGTAGTAATATTAGAACTATTCTAATGTTACAAACAATGAGTGGCATCTAGCAATGCATCATTGCTACCTAAGTTACAAGAAGTCATGATTCGACATAACCTTTTGTGATTAACTTTTCATGCATTAATCCTTAAGTCCTATATCTTTGGAATGGACACAAGTCATGGAATAGTCACACTTGCATAGTCCATCCCATGTTTCTTGATACCTTGAGTAGACTATGATATACAAATAAGTATGACATCTTATATCAACTTATTTGAGCATGGCCATGCATTTCTAGTCTCACTCAATCAAGTGGCCTGAGATATTACTCCTATTATGTAGGAGGGACTTATCCTATATTGATCAACCATATCCCTCTACATAGATTGTGGTATATCCAACATTAGTCTTAATAGAACAACCAATTATGGTGTTCGTTTGACTATACCAAAATATACAACTCACGATGTTGGAATGATGATGATCTCAAGTATGAGGATCATATACATATTAATCACTATGAGTAATATTGTGACAATTACATAATAATCCAAGAAACATACTCATAGCGGGTCAGTCCAATATGTTGTTCTCTAACACACATATTCATGCATTGATTCTGATACTCCATATCAATGACAACTCTTTATCATCAATCAACTACATGTTAGTCTTAATGCATTATTATTGTCCTAGCCAACAATAATACTTGACTAAGGATCTTTTAAGAATAATCATATTATTCTTAGGACATTATTATAAAACAGTTTATTTATGCACACAGAAATGAAACTGAAATAATAATGGCAAAGCCTTATATTAATAAACATGATAAATCAAGTATGTTATCACAACTATCTCGTGATTGATCTTTGGGCATACTCTTACATAGGATTGTTGCATGATGATTACTCTGTCTTTGTACTAATATGGGCTAAGGTCCACACTACTTCTATTTTGAAATAGGCTTAGGCCCAGTCTGTTCTGTCACTCAATTGGGCACAGGCCCAGATTGTTTCTGCATGACTTTGTATTTATTTGGGATTTCACGTTGAGTTTTCGTAAACTCACCCAATTGTTTGACTGTGTAGGTAATCCCCAGTGATAGTTAGTTCGGTGCAGCGGGAGGTTCGAAGATGGCCACACATTTTAAATTGCTTATAGTTTGGTTGCTTTAAATTACATTTATTTTGGGTTATTATAAGGCCTTTTCTATCTTTTGATTTTAATTCTAGGTTTTTCCATCATGTTTAAAATTTGATAGTGCTAGCACGCGTTTTCCTTAAGAGAAATCTATTTCCATAAATACCTTAATTTCGTAATGAATAAATTGGATGATAAAGCTTCTGCAATGAACAAGTTTTCAAAAATAACTAGAAAGTATTTTAAGTAAACGTTTTGATAGGCATGATGAAATGTAAACAAGCGGGGTTTTTCCCAAGTGAATTATTAAGAATTAACTTTTCAAATACACTTCAATGTGACATTGCCAGATTCGGCCATAGCATCTGGGCTGGGTTTGGGGTATTACAAGCTGCTTTTGCATTAGAGGTAGGTTGGTGTGATAATAATAATAATACATTGATGTTGTAGTTATGTTTGAAGCTTAAATTAGTATGTTAAATTGATTTTGTGAATTAATTGCTTAAAGTGTTATTATATGAATCGATGAAGAAAAATATATATATACACATATATGTCTATGATACAAGATGACATGGAATTGAATTGAAATAATGTGATCAATGTGCTTTTTTTATGATTATAGTTATTATGTGAAATTGTGAGATTTGTTATCATTTCATGATATGTAATTAAGTACATATTGACTAAGCATCAATAAGTGAGGAAAAACCCTGATTGAACCTTAGGAATCGACTAGAATACGATTGACATGTCACTAGGAACCATCGTTTATGTGATTGATTGTAAATGTGATTCCGGGTGCTGGTTTAGTTCGACTACCATTGGCTAGGTAATCCAGCATTTGTTGCGGATACCTATCAGCTTGTGTGAGCAGCACTGAGTAGTTTTGTCTTTACCGTCAGCTTGTGTGAGTAGGCCTATAAATAGCTCGATAGCGAGCTTATCAGTAGTAGCTTTGGCTATATATCAGTGGTAGCTTCAGCTACATATTAGTGGTAGCTTTGGCTACAATATTGTGGCACCATTGTGCAACTTTTTCGAGTATCCTTTAGAATTTTGCGTGGTTCAACGGGTAGCGAAATGACATGATTAAGTGTAATAGAAAGTGATAATGATCATGTGTTGTGATAAATTAATGTATAAATGTGTTTCATGCCATGATGCATTTATATGTGTAAGTGTAAATATGACATCTCATGAATAAGTGCAGGTATGTATGTGTAAATTATGAGCAACATGCTCGTTATATGAGCAAACCTTGGTAAGGTTGATAAGAGGTAAGTGCTACCATTAAAGCCACTATAATGAAAGCATAAAAGAGTGAAACTGAAAAATAAAACAGTTTTGGATAGTAGCAGTCATGTGCCTTTGAAAAATTACCAAAAAATGGTAGGAATTGAATTAGAAGTTGAATAAGATAAGAAATTAAAGCCCATTGAGTCTATTTTCTTATAAAAGAAATGGTGAGATATCTGTATTGTTATGAGACAGGGTCAGATGGATTTTAGAATCCCTTATTCTGACTTCGGAAAATCACTAAAAATTGTATAAAAATATTTATGGTGTGTAATTTATATGATTAAAGTCCTTGATGAGTCTATTTTTAAGAGAAACAAACGGGAACATTATTGGAAATCTGAATAATGAGATAAATAATTTTTAGTGAAAAGAGGTCAAATCTTCCTGATAACGAAATAGAGGAAACTTTAGTGAATAAACTGTACTAATTGGTTGAACCAAAAATTCTAAAAATTTTATGGTAAGAGGATATGTGAGTATAGTTTCAAGGAAAATTAGCAAATCTAAATTTTGAGTTCCGTAGCTCTAGAGATAATTAATTTAGTGACTGTGACTCAGGAAGATAGCCTAGGCTGAACATGAGTAAAAAGTGAAATCATGTGAAACAATGATCATATTATCTTAAGAATACTTTTTGAGGAATAGAAACATCTTGTTAATTAAATTTCTTATTATTATATGCCAACTTACTAAGCTATAAAGCTTACACACTTCTTTCCATTTCTCTTAGTGTTGTCAGATTGGCTCGGGGTTGGAGATCGTCGGAGGCAGCATCACACTACCAATTTGTCAAGTTGGAGTAATGAAAATTCTTTTTTGCTTACAAGTGAGTGGCTTGTATAGAGATTTAGTTATGGGTAATATGTATTCTTGAAAATTGGCCAAATGTATTGGCCTATATTACTTCATTGCATAAGGCCACGAGAGGTGGCCCATAATGGTTATAGGTATGTAAGCCTAATTTATGCATGCTTGTGGAAATGTTTTGATGTAGTTAGGTATATTAGTTAGGTATATTACATATGCTTGATGATAGAGTTAAGAATAATTAAGGGTATGATATGTGTCTATGCAATGTATGTGAGTGTAAAGAGTTAAGAGCACAAAAAGGGCTTGGGAAATAACCTAAGTGTTGGCCACACAGGCAGAGACACGACCGTGTGTCTCAGCTGTGTGGAGGACACGGCCTAGCACATGGGCGTCTGACTTGGCCGTGTGCCGTTAATGGTATGCTGACATCATAAACAAAATGCTTGATGTTTTTAACACGGGCTGGGACACGGGCATGTGTGACCACACGGCCTGCCCACACGGGCATATCCTAAGTCACACGGGCGTGTGACACTATTTTGTTAAAAACTTTTATAAGTGTTCCAAAGAACCCGGTTTAGTCCTGAACCATTCTTAAAGTATGTTTCGGGCCTCGTAGGCCCATAATAGGGATAACATGAGTTTAAATGAAATGTTTTAATTGTAAGTGGAATTTTCAACTCGAAAATTGATTGATTGTGTATATAAGTCTGGTAATACCTCGTACCCTATTCCAATGACAGATAAGGGTTAGGGGTGTTATAAGTTGAACCTACACCAGTGAAGATGGATTGAGTTGCTAAAGGATTATAACTTGACTAATGAGTACCATCCAAGTAAAGCAAATGTGGTGGCTAATGCATTAAGTGGGAAAACCATTTGAACTCTGACTTCCCTGAGAGCAAGAGTATGTCTAAAGGATGATGGGTCACTTCTCCCCGAGTTAAAGGCGCAATATATTTTCCTTTCCCAAGTATTGGAGTCTCAACTCAATGATGCTGTTTCATGTAAATAAATAATGCAATTGTACAAGTGTAGACGTCATTCAAGTAATAAAGTGATAAGTAAGTATCGTCTCCACAGGGATTGAAAATTGGTAAGAAATTGATTAAGTTATTATAATCCCATTAATTATACTAAATAGTAGGAAATATTCTTAAAGTGAATAAGATGTTGGTATAATGAATTAATGTAATTTGATGCTAAAAATAAATAATTGATATGGAAAATAAAATGTAGTGGCAAATTACAAAGAAAAAGCAAGAGTAATTCTATTGTTGAATGAGTATGGTTGGAATTATTCAGGTAAAATACTCATACCAAAATAATGTCATGGAAAAATATTGTCTAATCAACTGCTCTGAGAGTTACTATTGTAACCTACCTCTTTCGGTAGTTAGATTTTAAGCAAAAATCTAAGTTACTGTATGTCTACAGAACTCTATATTAATAACTATAATGAATGTTCTTCTTTGCACAACTCACAACATCTATGTCTAGAGTGCTATGAATATTCTGTCGAATATTCACTTGCATCAAATGATTCTAGATCTAGTATATGTAATCTTTTCAGAATTAAAAATACATCTATGAGCACAACATACAATCAGCTATGTCTGGACTATGCATGCATGTATTTAAAATAGGCATAAATCGAATGAAATAGTGATATAGGCAAATCATGAGAATTAAAGATGATAAACATCCACCAACGTAAATTTAACCTAGAAAAGATTTAGTTCATGGGTGGAAAGGTAAATATCAAATTTAAATCATTCATCAACATTTAAAGAAGTTTAAATCACAAAAATTAGGAAAACTAAAGGCAAAACTACAGGATTTCTCGCCACACTCCAATTTCTCTTTTATCTTCTGATCGTACGTGGATCCAGGATAGATGTCTCTTCCCGTTCTTCACGGTTTTATTTTGCTCTCTATAGTTGCTACCCTTTCTTTCCCTAAAATTCTCCAATGGATTTTTCTGTGTAAAGAGAGGATTGTTGTTACCAGTCTCTTTCTCACAAAAATTCTCCTCCCTTTTTATATTATTATCTCTCCTTTTATTGGGTAGATCTGTCCCACCTCAACACACTTTTTTATTCCTCTTTTCAGGTTGGATTTTTTGGTACACGAATAGCAGGCTGAGAATGACGTGGATAAAGTGTTGAGTTATCTTCCTGGATTACCATGGCAAATTTATTGGCAATCAATTTCACCGTTTGTGACAATAATATTTCACTTCCTTTATTTTTCCCTCTTCATCTTCTTGCTCTAACTACACCTGTATTCACACAAAAACCACACCTTTCGTTCCCAAGTGATAAAAGTAACAAATAGTGACCATTATATCACAATCCAAGCTTTGTTATGCAATGTTCTAAAAATATCCTAAAAATGCAAATGTATTCACTTAATTACAACCAATTCATTCCATTTAGAAGCCTTAAAAATAACTCTTTTCAAGAGTTATCACACTCCCAAACCTGAATTATTGCTTGTCCTCAAGAAAATGATGTTTGAATATGCATGAATGCATGGAATTGCCAAAACAATCAGTCACCAAATGTACTGCCAAATCTTAACAAGCATACTGTGTACTTTTATTCTCAACAATCTTCTACTAAAACAAAGAAAAAATGCTTACAATTGTTGTAAACCTATTTAGCAAATGCAGTGTAGAAAATGGTTCCTAAAGGTAAAATTTTCTAAATATTTCAACAATTAAAAATCTAGTAGATCTCTCTAAATATATTTAGGTTATCTCTCTTCTAAACTCAGTTTTTTTAGGCAATTATTCAATTTTCAACACAAAATTTCCTAGGGAATTCATATTGTCATATGATTATATACTTGACGACCTCAATAGAGCATGCACTCACTCCCACATATTATATCATGTCACAATTTGAATGTAAATCACTCTTGAAACAAAAGCTTTTAAGTAGAAAGATGGATGGAACAAACAACTACCTTATTAGCAATTTAGCATCACGATTTAGTAGAGTGTCCCTAGAATATGAACATATATTCTTTTAGACAAACACTCATAATTGAATCCATTTTTCTGGTTAACAATATAATGGAGCAAACAAAGTATTATCGACCTACTCAACAGGTTCAAACATTGGAGTATTCATATTATTTTACCATGACAAAATTATACCTATTACTATACTAAAATTGTGTCAAGAAGTCCTAAATTTATTCAAAGAATTATGCTAAAACCTAAATGCATTTATATTTAAATTATCCTACTTTTAGAAAGTCATTTTCAATAACTATCCTATGCTAAATATGCTTAAACAACTGTCACCCTATTTTCTAAGTTTACAAAAAAGAGTTATTATCCTAATTGAATGTCATTGATAACCGTATACTCACATAATCTGATAGTTAAATGGCAATTGAACGTTATGAGAATGCAATATATATGCACAACACACCTCAAACCTAAGGGATGCATTGTACTTAATACATGAAATGACAAAGTAAAATAAATGAAATTTATATAAATGCAAGAAACATATAAAAATTAGAATGATGGATCATGAAAATATAAAAAATCAAAGCTTGGAGGGGAAAGAAATTACTTCACTTGGGTTGGGTAAATTTCTTTGCAACTTTCTTGTAACGTTACGGCCAATCCTAGTCATCACTGTCAACTTGAATGGTTTTACTAGCAGCCTTCTTAAATCTTTTTCTCTTAAGCTGGTTGATAGACACCTCTTCCTCATCATCATTAGAATCAAACTTTGTGTTTTTATCAATTAGTTGATGAACTGCACATTCCTGGGCAGTCATAGAGGCCTTGGATTGTGGTTAAAGCTCTAAAAGTGGAGTTCTATTAGTTAAAGGTATCAATTAGCTATGAAATTGAAATGTGACTGTGTAATAGCCTGAATTAGGGCCTAGTCAGAATAGTGGTTTTGAGACCACAAATCCAAGGTAGAATTAAATATTTCATGATTATTTTTGAGTTTATGGCATGATTTCATGATAGTGAGAAAAATTCGTGAAGGAATTTTTATGAGATAATGACTAATTTATCCTTTAGGACTAAATTGCAAAAATTGTAAAATATGAGTTTCTAGAAGTTTTAAGGATGAAATAGCATTAGAAAATTTATTAGAGGTCATTATTTAGCAATTAAACGATTTTATGTCATGATGGACAAAAATGCCCAAGTAAGGGAAAAAATTCAAGGAAGGCCATTAAGGGTATTTTGGTCATTTAGTAAATTAATGTAATAAAAAGGGAAAAAGAAGTAAAAATCTTGCCCATCTTCTTCCTCCTTGTGTCAAAAATTGAAGAGTCTCCATAACTAGGGTTTTGACATTTTTAAGCTCACAAATCAAAAAAACACGAAGCTCAGACTGAAACCGGGGAAAAAGTAAGGTAGTGGATTAAATTGAACTTTCACCCTTATTTTGGATTCGAGGTAAGTTGTATGTAATAAATTAGCGTTATGAATTATGAAAATTTATTGTGATGTTATTCCATAAAGACATGTTATTTTCATGAGATTTATTGATATGATTTTTATGTAGAAATAATGATGCTAGAATAGAGAAATCCCGGTTAAAATTTCGAGAATACGAGGAATACCATAGTCATGACATGAGAATTTGTAGGTACCGTGTAAGACCATGTCTGGAACATGGCATCGGCATCAAATTGAGATCCTATGTAAGACCATGTCTAGGACATGTCATTGGCATCGACATGTGGTCCCGTATAAGACCATGTCTAGGACATGGTGTCGGCATCGAGACGAGACTTAGATCCCTTGTAAGACCATGTCTAGGACATGGCGTTGGCATCTAAGAGTGATCTCATGTAAGACCATGTCTGGGACATGGCATCAGCATCAGTTTACGATCTCGTGTAAGACCATCTCGGGGGCATGACATCGACATCAATATGAGATCCCGTGTAAGACCATATCTGGGATATGGCTTCCGCATCAACTTGGGATCCCATGTAAGATCACATCTAGGATATGGCTATGGCGTCTTATCATGAGAATGACATTTCGGGTATCCTTCAGTATTCTAAGTAATTTTAACGGGAAAAGTATTCAAGTGATGAATTTAATGAGAAAGACTAAAGTTTTGTGATGAGTGATACAGGTGTATATGACTAAGTTACGAGAAAATAAACACATAATGATATGAGTATGAGGGTGAGAAAAGCATGATTAAAAATACCAAATGATATGAATGTGTTGGTATAAAAGACTATGAGTAAGCCATGTTATTGTGTATGGAATTTATATGATACTTCACGATATTTTATTTGGATGCTCATTCTATGACTTATGTTGCTATTTTATTTCATGCAACTTACTAAGCAATTATGCTTACTCCATTTCTTTTCCCTTTTCCTTGTAGTCTTGCCAAGCTAGCTCGGGGATCATTAAAAGTCGGAGTTCGAAGTCACACTATCAAGCCATCCATTTTGGTATAGTATAGTTTAGTTATTTTGATTATGGCATGTATAGAGAACTTGGGCATTTGATATTTGTCATTTTTGGTAGCCAAATATGTTGGCTATTGATGTTACTTAAGTCAAGTTGTAATGGCCTTTGGAAATGGGCTAATATTGATTAAGTTTAACTATGCAAAGTGAATGTCAATGGTGCTAGCACGAAATTGCACAATTAGGTAGGAAGGATGAATGATAATGAATGCATGATTATTATATGTATTTTGTGACACGAGAATGCCTAAAGTGTCGGGTATTTAATGTTTATAAATGTCATATTATGTGTCATTGGAGTTGGCCTTATGTTTGGTTAAGTTTCATGGTGGCAAAAGTGATGCGATTCCGACTGCATCATGTTACGACACAACTTGACGACACCGAGATTGGCCCAAACTCGAGGGGCCCAAGTGCAAAATGAAGTTTTTAATTTTAGTTTGTTAATTTGGTTGCTGGAATAAGAACTTTGATTTATTTATTTTAGTTATTTTAGTTATTATAATATGAGTCTTTAATTATGTCTTGTTTATTAAATGCATCTTTAATTAATGTCTGGCATTATTGATCTATATCTTTTAATAAAGTCATGCATTATGTAACTCTCATGTTAGTTAAAGTTTGCATCATTAAATTAAGTCATGCATTAAGTAACTCATTTGTTCATTTAGTTTGCATCTTAAATCATGCATTTAAGCATCTTAGTTCTTCAATATGTTTGAGTTTGTTTATATTTAATTTGGCTGCTACTTTTTACTGCATAAATTAAAGTGTGTTTATTTTCATTTTAAATAAGGTGATTTGAGCTGCATGTTCATTAATAAATTTTTGTATGAGTGTTTATAGTGTGCTGATTCTTATGAGTGTCTTTAATGCTTAATTATCTACCTTGTTGGTGACTATTCATATGGCTAATTGGCTCAGTGTGCTGATTTTTATGAGTGTCTTTAGTGCTTAATTATCTACATTGTAGGTGACTATTCATATGGCTAATTGGCTATTCAAGTTTGGATGTTTTTTCAAGCCTTTAAAGATCATAACGGTGGCTGTTCAAATGGTCCAAGAGTGTCTCTTCAAGTCTGATCAGTTTCATGCAGTCAAAGCTAGTTATGGTGTCAATTAAAGAGAGATGAATGCACAAGTCTTTTGACATTTGATTTAAGGGATAAGAAGGGACACCAAATAGCACATTAAGGGTTCATTAAGTCATCAATAAAGTGAAGAGACATGTCTTTTCATCTACACCAAAATCAAATGAAGAGACATGGCCATTGGTTTTCCCTATATGAGTTTAAAATGAAATTAATGCTTGTAATACCTTAGTTAAATGCTGAAGGTGAAAGGTCACAAATAAGCATTCAAATAGTCCTAATAATGCCTATAAATAGTTTGTAAGAAAACATTGTTTGGTTAGACTTTTTGCTCATTGTTGAATGTTTATAACATTTTGGATTTTTTCAACTCTCCTATTTCATTTTAGACTCAGCTTGACTTATCTAGCTTGCTAGTGGCGTCATTCTGTTTCTTTCAAACTTATCACTCATTCTAAGTGTGGCGTTCACAAAAATTATACCTTTGGTTCCTATCTTTATAGGTAACGGGTCAAGGTCCAGCTTAAGTGACGTATAAGTCTCGGGTCAGCACCTTGATATAGTGTTGGTTCATTCTTGTCCTTAAGATTTCCATTCCATCCACAAATTTCATACTTAATTCCTTTTTCCTTTGTAGCCAAATTTCATCATCATCTTACTTACCCATTTCATTCTTTAGCCCAAACCATAAGCTTAACCTATCTTTCCATCAAACCTTCCATCTCTTTATTTAGCCTAACCCCATACCTAATCTATTAAAATATTTCAACTCTTTACTTAAATTACCTTATTTGATCAGTTTGCATCCTATAAACTCCAAGGAATGATACTTCCTCAATTTTACGATCGGGCAACTACTACGACTCGAATCCATTACCAAATGAGTTCATATCAAAAGGGCTTGGAAAATAGCCTATATTTGTCCACATGGGTGGGTATACAGGCATGTGCCTAGGCTATGTGTGACACACGGTCAACCCCATAGGCATGTTGGTAGGCTGTGTGTCCCTTGTACCTAAATTATGCAAAATAGAATGCTAGGTAGTAAACACACGGGCAGAGACACGGTCGTGTGTCTCAACCGTGGGGAGGACATGGCCTAGCGTATGGGCATGTGGCTTGGCCATGTACCCAAAATTGCATGCTGACATCATAAACAGATTTTCCAGGTTTTCACACATGGACTAAGGCACGGACGAGTTGTGGCCACATAAAGGACACGGGCTATGGGCATGGGCGTGTGCCAGGCCGTGTGAAAACCCTTATAGGTTCAAATTGAAAAAAATAAATTTTGCATTGGCTAGGGACATGGCCTGTGTGACCACACGGGCGTGTCCCACCTCACACGGACGTGTGACCTTATTTTGAGCAAAAACTTTCTTTAGTGTCCAAAAGTTCCTAGATTGGTTCCGAACCACTCCCGATATATGTTTTGGGCCACGTAGGCCCATGATAAGGATTTTAAGAGGATGTATGGAAAGTTTTTAAATTGAAATGAAATTTTATGGTTTGATTTTACACATTCGGGTTAAGTACAAAAATGCCTCGTACCTTGTCCCGGCGTCGGACATGGGTAAGGGTGTGATAGAGTGGACTTAAATGGTAATTATAACATTTATGTTGTTATTGGAAATACATGGCATGGTTTTATTGAAATTATTAAAGTTTTTAAAGGTTATTTTGGTAATTTGGTAAATAAAGGTTAAATTAATTAAAACAAAAAATCATTCATCTTGTCCAAATGTTCTCTTCACTGAATATTGAAGGATTGAAATCCATTTTATGGTTCTTTCATTCAGCTACAATAATTGCTAGCATGTAAATGTCATTTTGTCCCGTTTTTAATATTTTTATGTTTTTGGGATCGTTGTAACTTAATCTAACTAGCCTGAGGATTAATTTGCAAAACTGTTAAAGGTTTAGGACTTTACCATGAATGTTCTTGCATGATTTTTGATGTTAGATGAAAGATTATGAGTCGTTGTTGATAAATAAATAAGTTTTGTAAAGTGATTTTAGATGAAAATGTCATTCAGGGACTTATTTGTAGAAATGATAAACGTTTAAGTTAAATTCATGAAATTGTGATTTGTATGAGTTGGTAGATGTCCCTAGTGAATTCGGCTAGCATGAAATAAGGACAAAATTGCTTAGATTTCAATTTATGAGCTTAAGGGCTAAATTGTAAAACGTTAAAATGTTAGGGAAAAATAGTAATTTTGCAAAAATAAGAAATATCGACTGAATTGAATAATAGAAGTATTAAATAAATTGAATTTATCTATTTAGATCAATATAGACCTCATATGGATTTAGATCAAGGAAAAGCGAAAGCCTCGGATTGATCGACTACATTTTTACTTTGTCTAGGTAAGTTCATATGATTAAATAGCATTTTAATGTTATAATGATCTATATGTAACCATATGATGTATATCCAACGATGTCATGATGATTATCGATCCCCGTTTGATCCTTAGGAATTCGTAGGATACAAATGACATGTCATTAGGGTTTCATGTTTCGGGTGCTGGTCTTGAATGTCCTATCGATGGCTGAGGTCTTGTATTTGTTACGGATACTCAACAACTTGTGTTGGCAGCATCATGTAGCTTACATTCTGACCCATAGCTCGTGTGAGCAATGATGTAAAGGAAAAGGAAAGGTTACGGTTATATGTTTAGCATACTTCGTGTGAGCTTTCCCGAATATCTGATGGAATCATAAATGTTCAAATGAACTATGCCATGAATCTATGAAAAGGTTTGAAATGGAAATGTTCAATGAAAGTATATTTATGCTCATGAAAAGGATGAATTTAAAAGTAGTATGTTCCTATACACCTAGCTTACCTTATGATAATTCAAGTGAATTATGTGTTAATGCACTAACATGTGTTGTTGATGGTGCTTAGGCTGTGTCAAACTTATGGTTGGATTATATCATGCTTTATTTTAATGCTATACACTGAAATGGTAAGTTATGTTCATGTTTTATGAACTTACTAAGCATTATATGCTTACGTTGTTTCTTCCATATGTTTTATAGATAATCTGAAGCTTGATCGATTTGGAAGCTCATCGAAGACCTATCACACTATCCAGCGATTATATCAGTAGTTTTTAATGTTTTGGCCAAGGTTATAATGGCATGTATAGGTGGACTTGTGTTTGATGTTAGTTGAATGTTTGTTGACAATTTTGGCATGTATATGTTATTTTGGATTAATGTACTTTTGCTATTTTTGGTGCCTTGTTGGTATGTGTTAATATGGCTAAGTTTTGATGCATGTTTTAGTGGCCAATATGGTAAGTTTTGGAATGGTCAAGATAGGGTAAGTTTTGGAAAGATATTAGGCTTTATGTGCATGATTGAAATATAGTATGTATACATGTTTAGGTAAGATTTGAATGAATGCATTTGAGGTGTATGACATATTTGTTAAATGGAATTAGTCTTTTGAATTGGTCATTTCATTCATGTTTTGCTACGATTTTGATGCTTTGGTCATGTGCCCAAAATGCTTTTAGGTGCATGTTTGATTTGGTAATGGAAATGGCTTGATTTTAGCCAATTTCATGTCCACACGGCCTGAGACACGAACGTGTGACTCAACCGTGTGTGCCACATAGCCATGCAACACAGCCGTGTGTCCCCTATAGGTTTTAAGGTTTGCAAGTCAGGTTGTTACGCGTCCTGGCACACAGGTGTGTGTGGCTATTCCGAGAGTTACACAGCCTGGAACACAAGCGTATAGCTTGGACACGTGACCCAACTCAGAGAGTTACATGGGTAAGGACATGGGCTGGGACACGGCCGTGTGTCCCTATTTCGATTGTTACACAGTTTGAGACATGGGCATGTGTCTCAACCATGTGAGTCACACAGCTATGTGACCCCTACTGTTCAATTTTTCCAACTTTTTTTGAAATGTTCCAAATGTTTCCAATTTAGTCCCGAATAGTTTCTAAAGTTTTTTTAAGGCCTCGAAGGCTCGATTATGGGACTATATGCGTGTAAATGATTGGACTATGCTATGTTTATATTAACATTTGGAAATGTATGTTTTTATGTTACCTTTATACAGTAATAGTCCGTAACCCTATTCCAGTGACAGATATGGGTTAGGGGTGTTACATATCCACTTGTTAATCTCCCCTAAGGGATTTAGCCACTCATGTTATTCATAATCTTTATTCCAATTGAACAACTCATATAAAGAACACGATTGAATCGGAAGAAAAACAAGATTAGAATAATCGTTGACTGATATCCAATAGAGAATAAAGTAGAAAATCTCTTGATTGGAATAATGAAATATATCATTTACGATGAAGAAATAAATTGAATACTTTAATAAAATAAAATAACTCTTGGATCAAAAATGGTTCCAAGAGGAAAATCAAATAGTTTATGAAAAGCCGAAAGAAAAATAATCTAATCCTACTATTAAACTACTAGGGTTTTTGATTGCATCTAGGATGACTTAGCTAAATCAAAACCATAATATCTTATTTATAGGAGTCTCGGGAGCCCAAATTAAGTCTTCAGCACGTCCAAGGTCTTCAGGTAAAGTTGATTGTGCAGACTAAAATAGCCTAGGCATCCTTGGGTTACAAGTCAACTTACTGCGTGATTCATTCCATGCTTTAACATACTAGTAAGCTTGTGCATCACTCATCCCTTGCTTCCACGTCAATTGGGCCTATAAATCTTCATCCTACACACTTAATTAAACATATTAGAACTAACTAAGGCCCGTGTCGGCCTAATGGGTCGCAATACTCAAGCTAAATACCGAAAATGTAATATAAAATATTAAATTGCATAGAAAACAAGGTCCTTAAGTGCGAAAACAACCTAAATTAATTAATACATTTGATGGGAGGTCAAATACCCCCATATTTAAGTCTTTTATTGTCCTATAGCAAACTAAACAAAACAAAATAAATACTAAAATTGAACTAAACTTAAAACAATAAATGAACATGCAAAAAGAAAAAAAATGTACTTGAGCTAGCTTGATATAGGAAATTAGATAGAAATATATTACAAGACAATGTAAATAAATATATAACTCTAGAGTGAGACACAATTGACTCACAATTTTTAAAATTAGATGGGTTAGTTTAATAAATTACAAAGCAAACAAATAAAAGAATGTTAAGAATATGTTTCTATCGAAACATATATACAAATATAAATGTATGTTCAAATGAATATAAGTGGTAAAAGCATCAAAACTCGACACAGTTTCATCCATATAAAGTACTACCTAAGTCACATAGGACTTTTTTAACTTGCAACATTCTGCGGCTTAGGTTCGTTTGGAGTTCAAAGAATAGGCTAGACAAAATGATTAAGCACGAAAGTAGTTTGACACATGAAATTCTTTATTGTGTTCCAATAGTTCTATTAGAACTAAGAGACCAACTCGCAAGAGGTAAAGGGTGCTAGTGAATGAGATTATTAGAGTGAAAAAAAAAGCCAAATATGTATGCAAACACGAGTGGAGCAATTTTTTTTCAAGTGAATCTGTAAGGTTTATTTTGTTAAGGCATTCTTTTACTGTTTAAAATAATAAAGCGAGAAAGCTTTGTTTCAAGAAAGTCCTTAAATGTTCAAACCAAAGGAAATAGAATACTACATGAGAACTTATTTCAAACTAGTTGTTTTGTTCAAAACAAAGTGTGCAGTATGATAATAGATGGTGGGAGTTGTACTAACATTGTGAGTACAAATATGGTAGAGAAACTTTAATTGCCTACGTCGAAACATCCTCAACCATAAAACTTGTAATGGTTGAACAAAAGTGGTGAAGTGAAGGTCACCAAACAAGTGATGGTATACTTCACAATCGACAAATACAAAGATGAGGTGCTCTGTGATGTTGTACCGATGAAAATTTGCGATATCCTCCTTAGGCGTCTATGGTAGTTCGACTGACGAGTCCATTATGATGGTCATTGTAATGCCCCAAAATTTTAAAGTTTTTAATTTTGTGGTTGTGACACAAATCGCATGTTTTCTTTAATGGCTTAGTGATTTGAGTGTGTTTGGGTGTGCTTGGAAAGTCTTGGGTTCAAATATAAGCTTCGCAAAATTTAGTTTTTCCTCTTAAGTAAACCTTGAATCTAGCTTGTAAACCTTAAAAATAATTGTGGTTAATATATGTCACAAGAGAGCTTGTGGGTTACTGGTAAGTGGTGTGACAGAGCTTCAAAGGAGGCTTGTGTTCGAGTCACGCTTGGAGCCAAGAGGTATTTATTTTGCTGTTATGGCCATAGGAGAAGCAGAGGTGGACTAAAACTCTACAAGGTGAAGTTTGAGTGGATCTTAGGTGGACAGAATCAAGGGATTTGGATAGTGGTTGGTGTGGATATGGTGGAGAGATAATAGGAGAGATTTTAGGAGGAAAAAAGGGGAATATGAGGATGAGAAGGAGTGTGTGTGCCGAAATTGGTCTCTAGGCTTTGGGATTTTGGTCTTTGGTAGGGTTTGAATTCGGCATTTCCCCTCTTGTTGCCGTTTGGGTCTTTTTGTGTGTTTTGTTCAATGTTTTTCCTCTCTACTATTGTATCATTCTAGGTTTCTGCAAATTTCTTTCGTTAGTCTTCTTTTCCTCTATTCTCTTTTGGCGACAAAACTGAGGTAATTGTGCTGACTACTCCCATTTTAGTTCATTATCGATTAATTCTTTTTCTTTTCTGCTCCCTCTCAAGTACTTTCTCTTGGGCTGATTGTCGTATCTCTGCTTCCCTCTTTCTCTTCCAATACTAGCCGAATACACTTGCCTATTCTTCCTTCTCAATTGTTTCTTTTCAGTTTCTCTTCTAGCCTAATCTTCTCTCCATCTATTTCTCCATTTTCTTTTTGCCTCCCTCTCGATATTCCTATTGCATCTTGGCCGAATACCCTCTGCCCTTTTTGTTAACCATTTTTGTTTACCCTGTTATTTGGTTTAGCCGAATACTCCTATAGTCTACTATTGTTATATTATTTTGATATCTGCAAGTGATCCTAGGAAAAGGTAGGTGTTCATATTTCTTTGCCTTTCATTCAAAATTGTTCTTTCTTACTCTGTTTCTTAAAGCCGAATGCCCTCTTTCTTATTTTTCGATTGTTCGTTGGATCTCTAGGTTTCTCGAGGTGTGAAGAAGTAAAAGGGCTACTTGAGTCGTCAAACCCTTTTTCTCATTAATCGAATAAGGTAAGAATGCTACCTTACTTTTGTGTTAGGCTGAATATGTCCTATGTTTTTGTAAGTTGGCATTTATGGATTTAGGCCACATATTTGATCAATCTTGGCTATTAAAGATCTGTGTTTGTAATGTAGATAATCGACAGGGACGTAAGTTCGATTCTTAATCAGTGATCTAAGGGCAAAAAGCTATTTCTGTTCGTTCAAGGTAAGTAGTGAGTATCGATTTGAGATTGAGTATTGTGAACTCTAACGATTGGAAAACTGATGGTATGCCTTGAATAAATGTAGGCTTTGGTATGGTGGTTTATTCACTCGATTTCTCAATTAGGTGTGTAATCTCACCACCTCTACTATAAATCAGCATAAGCTGAAAAGCCCGAAAATATGGTGATTGAGGCCACATGGGCGTGCGATCGCTCGTGTGGTGAATCGAGCCCACAAAACAGGGGTGTTAGACTGTAGATGTCGCCATGAGCATTCTCATGGGTCTGGATCGTTCTGGGCCACATGGGGCCGAAATTGGCCTTGTGGGCCCAATGGGAGTGTGGGCTCTACATGGATATATTCCACAATATATGGTAAATACTAGATTGGGCTGTGTAGTTTGCATGGCCATGGTAATTTTTGGGCTTGATGGGCCTTGGGCCCATGTACATGGATGTGACCATTAAGGTTACACGAGTCACCCGAGGCGACTGTAGACCTTCTGTTGGGTTGATAAAAGTACCTAGACCTCAAGACAGGTAAAATGGCCAAAATACCCCTAAAGCGTAAAATGACCATTTTACCCCTTAAGGGTAAATAACTGTTTTATGCTGTGATTTGACTATTCTTTCTAAGTATGGCATTCTGCATTCACGTATGAGGTTATGACATGACATTGCATGGGGTTGGGATATTGTTCATGGAGGAAGTATACTGTACTGATGGCTTTTAGCCTTTTATACTGATTACTGGCAGCTTTGCTGTGATACTGTCACTAGCAGCTTTGCTGCGATACTGATTAGTGCCGCAATCGATGCTAATATTGGTGTGTCTGGCTAGGTGGGTTGATTTTATTCCCACATGGTGTGACTGGTGGTACGCAGTGGTGTGTCTGGTTGGATTAGGGTGGGTTTCACTGTTGCATTACTGCACTAGCATTATTGCTGTATTGGGATAAGGCTCACACTATTATTGTTACTGTAATGGGCTCAGGCCCGGACTGTTACTGCATACTATGTTTTGACTGTTACATAGGGGGTTACACGTTAAGGTTTTTGTAAACTCACCCTTCTTTTTGACTGTACATGTAATCCCTAGCTTTAGACGATTTGGTGCTACAAGGGACTTGGATATGGCCACATGACCGCAGCTGTTCTATGCTTGATTATACTTTTATCTAAATTTTCATTTTGGGTTTTTAATTCTGTAATAAGGCCTTTCCATGGTTTTTAAATTTTAATTGCACATTTGCTTGCTTACTTCGAATTGCTAGCCTAAGAGAAGATGGGTTTTCAAAATAACAATTGTTTTTCAAAATCATATGATTTAACCTTCAAAGTTTTGGAAAAGTTTCCGCGATTAAATTAGTTTAATAAAATAATGGCAATTTGATATGACTAATGTTTTGACTCGTAGGTTGGAGAATAGTAGGGAACTTAACATACTTAAGCATTTATAATTACAAAGAGGTTTTTAACTTTCAAACAAGTCTTTATCAACAGAGAGGTCATATTTTCGAAAAGCACTATTGTAACACCCTTATCCCGTAACCGTCACCGGAATAGGTAAGGGGCATTACTGGGCTTGTAACTCAGATCAAAACAATATAACATCTTATTCCACAATTTATCAAACATTTATAAACATATCACGCTTAAAAAAACATATAAAACTCTAATTTCATAATAAGGACTAATTCAATAACATATAAAAGATGAAGGAAAACTTAGAAAATTTTTAAAAATAGGGTCACACGGCCGTATACCTCATACGGTCACCGAACACGCCCATGTGTCCATACCGTGTGAAAACAGGGAATACATACTAACTTGTGCTCACGGCTACAAGACACGCTCGTGTGTCTTGGCCTTGTGAAAATTAGAAAGCTATTGGCTTGCACACATGGCTACCAGACACGCCTGTGTGTCTAGCTCGTGTGGCATCCTGACCGATTTAACTAAGGTGCTAGGCTCACACGGTCGAGTCACATGCTCATGTGCTCATGCCGTGTGGCACGAAATAAGCTTTGTTTAAGCCATTTTACACCTAATATGTCATGTTCCTACAATCATTAATTTCACAACATTTATATGCATAAATAGGCAACCAAAACAGCCAATTTAAGTCACATTATAGACCATTTCATAATCAACAAAACATTTCCAACTATATCACAAACATATACTAGCTTCCATGTATACATTTCATGCCAAGTACTTATATATTTCATAACTCAATCTCATTCATTTCAAACACAGCATAAACTCACCAAATCAAACCTAAAACTTACCATATATCGCAAATAAGTTTATACTAAAATGACCATTTCACGTAGTCATACATATGCATCTAAATACCATTTACAAATCAATCACATTTCACTATTCATATCAACATATCTATAGTCCATATCATTCAAAACAAAATGCCAATTATCAAATTCACCACAAAATGAACACATCATATAATGCTTCCATATTAAGCCAGCCTTTTTCAACTCAAGCCATATCACATAGCTTGATCATAATACCAAAATTCACATCACATTCATATACACAAGTGACCATATAACTCAACTTATAAACTAGCCTATACATACCATATTTCCACATTTCAAAGAGTTCAAAAATACCAATAGTCTCTTGGATAGTGTGATGAAATCTTCAATAACTTCCAACCCGAGCGAGCATTCAAATCACTGTAAAATACAGAGGATACACAGAGTAACCTAATAAGCTAAGTAAGCTCGTAATACTAGTAAGTATTATAAATCATTTAACAATTAATTCAAAATTAGAAACTATCCGGTTCAGTACCGATTATAATAACAACCTAGTAATTCATGTATAAATTCATTAAGTTTCACTTACATTTCATATGAACCATCAAATATCACTTACAAGTTAGAGTCCTCACTAATACCTGAATTAATCTGTATCATTGCTTATATCCTCATCTTTATCATCATTTTTTAAATGAAACATTTTGGAAATTTATCGTATACTTGGTATCTCGCACTTTACGTGCCATATATGTGGTTTAACCACTTGTTTCTCATATAACAGGTATCATTCATTCCATATCTCAATAAATTAATACACGTATATCAATAATAATAGAAATTCACCCATTCACAAGAATGAAATCAAACGTATAATGTCTATGTAATACCTAATTCATCTATATAATTCATGTAATTCATGTAAATTCTCATCTTTTTAAATTCAAGTAAATCATGTAACATATCATCTTTATAACTCATGTCACTCATGTAACATAAAATTCAAGTAAACCATTCAATTCATGTAACACATATCCATGTAAATCATGTAATTTGTATATTATAAATTCATGTAAATCATATAACTCTTGTATCATATAATATCCATGTAAATCATGTCAGTATAATTGCCCGTTGAACCTTTGAGAACATCGAATATATATGTAAACCTGTAAATCTGTCAATTCATCATATATGCTCTTTCGAGCCATGTACTGTATGCTCCTCCTGAGCCGGTAACGGTAAGCCCGAAGGCTAAACATGTAAGCCCAAAAGATGAACGGTAAGCCCGAAGGCTGAACAGTAAGCTCGAAGGCTTATGTAAGCCCGAAGGCTAAACGGTAAGCTCATGAGATGTGGTGAGTCCGCAACGAATGCAGGAGCTCAACCAAATGGTAGCCCTAGTGACATGTCACTTGTATCCTATGACTTTCTACGGTTCAAATGGGATTTGGTATTTAGCCAAAGCATTTAACCAATAATCAATTTGAAACAACATCTCATTTATATAATTCGTATAAATCATGTCATCATTTACTCATGTAATTCAGATAAATCTTGTATCGTTACATATATGCATATCATGCATCTCATGTAGCATTTTCTTTTATAACATATACATATTCATGCATCAATTCATCTCATATGACATTTACTCATATAGTTCACGTACCCTAAAATTCCTTTAATCATGTAAATTTTATAACATGTAATCTTTATAATACATATCCATCTCATTTACAAGCACATTTCATATGACTTATAACACTTTCCATACTTAGTCATGTAATTCAGTAGCAATAACATAATCATATAGCCGATAATTCAAATTCCTAGTAAATTATTTATTCCACATATATAAACATTGAATTTAACTATTTACAGTATCTACTAGTTCAATTCTAGCTATACGAACTTACCTTGTATTTGCTTAGATAGCCGTCGTCTATTCGTCTACCTTTCATTTCCCCCGATCTAATTCTAGTAATTGTTTATCTTGATCTATATATTATCAAATTTAATACTTTTAGTAACCATTTAATACAATTTAATCTGATTCACATATATTTAGCAAATTACATATTTTCCCAAATACTTAAACTACTTTACAATTTAATCCTTTTTGCTCAAACTGACAAATTTACACAATTAAGCCAAAACTCATTATGGCCGAATTTCATATAGCACCATAACAGCTCACATTTTATTTTATTTATACTTTTAACCACAATATTTTACAAATTCACAAATTAATCCCTTTTTGACATTTTTGTCAAAAATCACTTTATAAAACTTGTGTGTTTATTAACAACCATCAATAAACTTGCAAAAAAATCAAAATACATATGTATTCAACAATTACACATTTAAAAAAATTAATAATTTCAGTTACTGAAAATAAAAGGCCAAATTAAAACTAGAAATTTACAGAGAGGCCTTATTACATAAAAATACCCAAACTTAAGTTACTGAAAATAAAAAGTAGATTGTAAAGCAGATGTAGATGTGTGGCCACCTTTGAGTCCCTCGCAGCACCGATCCACTTAACGCTGGGGATTGCCTGTTCAGTTAAAAGTGGGGTGAGTTTACAAAAACTCAATGTGTAATCCCCTAATATAAAAACAAACTGACAGTTAAATACACATAATACAGAAGCAGTCTGGGCCTGAGCCCATTATAGCAAACAATGCCAGATGGACCTTAGCCCATTTTAATAGCAGAATCAGAAGTAAAAAATCTGTGGGCTTAAGCCCAATACAATATCAATTTAGAACAATAATGCAATAGTGCAACCCACCCCAATCCAGCCAACACACCACTCTGTACCACCAACACACCATGTGGGTATAAAACCAACCCACTCAACCAGCACACCAATATCGCAGTAAGGCTGCCAGACAATAGAATCATAGCTTAGCTGCTCGTGATCAAAATCGTAGCCTAGCTGCCAGTAAGATAAGTGGCTTTAAGCCATCATTACAACCTACTTTCGGTAAAATGAACAGCACAAAGCCATCGATAATATGTATGGCACAAAGCCCTCGGTAGAATAGACAGCACTAAGCCATCGATAATATGCATAGCACTAAGCCATCGATAAAATGGACAACATTAAGCCATCGATAATATGCGTGGCACAAAGCCCTCGGTAGAATCCACAACACTAAGCCATCGATAATATGCATGCACCAAGCCATCGATAAAATGGCCAGCCTTAAGCCTCGATAGTATGAACGGGACAAAGCCATCAATCGATCCACAGTCGTCTCGGCGACCTGCGTGACCTCAACAGATCAGTACGAATATGAGGCTTTAAGCCTTTGGTGGGTCCACAGTCGTCTCGTACGACCCGTGCGACCCTAACAGATTAGTACTTCCTCCATAACAATAACCCAACCCATGCAACATGTCGTGCATGTATGTAAAACACATAAATATCACATAACATACTCAATCAATCAAACATAATATAAGGCATAATAGTCTTTCTACCCTACTGGGGTATTACGAGCATTTTACCTTATAGGGGGTCATTTTACCCTACAGGGGTATTACAGTATTCGACCCTAACAAATTAGTACTTCCTCCATAATAATAACCCAACCCATGCAACATGTCGTGCATGTATGTAAAACACATAAATATCACATAACATACTTAATCAATCAAACATAATATAAGGCATAATAGTATTTCTACCCTACTGGGGTATTATGGTCATTTTAACTTATAAGCGTATTACGTTCATTTTACTTTACAGGGGTATTACGGTATTCTACCCTATAGGGCTATTACAATTATTTTACCCTACAGGGGTATTACAGTCATTTTACCATACAAGGGTATTACGGTTATTTTACCCTACAGGGGTATTACGGCCATTTTACCCTACAGGGGTAATTCGGTCATTTTTCTGTTCAGGGTCTAGATACACTTTTCGACCTATCAGTAGGTCCATAGTCGTCTTGTGCGACCCATGCAACCTTTTTGCAATCAAATAGTATAATTGGGCCAAAGGCCCATCAGGTGGCCCAAGTGGGGCCCACAAGCTCGTGTGGCCCGCTAAGCCCAAAATTGACCTTGGACATGCGAACAGCACGGCCTGGTCCAACAACTCTTGTTGGGCTCACACGGCCCAACATGGCCCAAAATGGCCTAAGCCTATGAGGTCGCTCATGGTGGCCTCCACCATCATATTGAATGTTTCTGCACGTACGATCGTGCACTCGAGTGACAACCATTGTCGTATTTCTGGCATTTTGACTTTTCAACTTTTTAGCTTTTGGGCTTTTGCTGATCTCTAGTTGAGAGAGGTGTGATTACACACGCTTTCGACTTTTCAGTTGAGTAACAGATACAGGTATTGTTATACACTTGTTTATGAAATAGTGCCAAAATCCACGAGCTCCGAACCTATATTCAATCAAGATGTACAATTAGTTTTATAACCGATAGCGTTAACAATCACTTGATCCAAAATCGTGAATTCCTTACTTACCTTGATTGAATGAAGAAAGATCCCCTATTTGATCCGTTACTCAAACCACAACCGATTTCCCCCTATAGCGATTTTGTGTATTCTTAGCGCAATTAAAAACCACCACAATACACACATGAAGATTGAAGCAAGGGTATAACTGCTTACCGAAAAAGGTACTACTGAAAGCAATAAAAGAATAGTTGGCCTACAGTCTTACTTTAGAACACCCCTGAGACGGAAGATTCAGCTACCTCTAAAAGTGAAAGGAGAGAAGACAACCGAAGAAGAAAGTTAGGAAAACAGTAAATAGGACTACTTGAAAGAAGTCAAGAGCACTTACCAAAATCAATGACAAAAGAAAAGAAAGTTGCAATAGAGAGATCGACTGATTAGTTGTTGAATCGAAGACGAGAGTGAAGAAGTAAGGGATACAGTAAAACGACTTGGGTACTAAAAAGAAAGGGGTGATAATAGGAATGATTTGAAAAGAACAGAGAAGAGAAAAGGTAATGTGTATTCGGTCACCAATGTCAGATGGAGAGAAAGACAACCATCACCAAAAAGAATCGAGGGAGGGAATGAAGAGTATATTTGGTCAAAGAAGAGAGACTTACGATAAATCAGAAATAGAGAGCAAGAGAAAAACAAAAGGAAAAATTTGGCACACAAGGAAAAAGAGATGACAGAAACCGAAACTATTTTGCCAAAACAACCAAAAACAAAAGAAAACTAAAAGCATACCACCAAAACCCGATAATGTTCATAAACCCCCTAGCGAAATTCTAAAACACTAGAGTCCATGTTCGGCACAATCATATTCTCTCATGTCAAATTCCTTAATTCTCTCCACAACACCATTCAAATTCAAACACTCATGACCAATTCAACCCCAGGGTCTCAGTCCAACTCCACTTCCTACACAACTCAAGCAGTAAAATAAACTCTTCATTGTGTAACCCAGGACTCGAACTTTAGTCCCCAGCAGAAGCAACACGCCCCTTTGCCACTAGACCACATGCTCTCTTTGTACCACATTTTATCCTCAATTAATTATAAGGTTTACTTCCAAACACCCAGGGTTTTGTTCACTAAAAATGAAATTTTTGCTAAACCCAAGTTTGACCCCAAGACTTCTCAGAGACCCCCTAAACACTCCTAAACCACTCAAACAGACCATTATTACTGTCAATATCTTGCACAACTAAACATCTATGTGTCGTCTCCCAACTATTCCCTTGCTTAAGGCCCAATACTTCTAGGCTTAAATTTAGGGCATTACATACACCGTTATGACCATTTAGGTTACTTGAGTCGCTAGATGCGACTGTGGACCTTCTGCGGGGTTTTTATTTGTACTGAGACCACAAAATAGGTAAAATAACCGTAATACCTCTCTAGGGAAAAATGACCGTAATACCCCTGTAGGGAAAAATGACTGTAATACCCCTATAGGGCAAAATGACCGTAATACCCTTGTAGGGCAAAATGACCGTAATACCCCTATAGGGCAAATGACCGTAATACCCCTGTAGAGCAGAATGACCGTTATACCCCTAGTGGTAGGTTGACTGATGAGTTATGACATTTACATGATTGAGTATGACATTTTACATACACGTATTATTTATGACATGACATAATGCATTGCATGAGGACAGATAGATGTATTTGGAGGAAGTGTACTGCACTGGTAGGGTTGCACGGGTCACACAAGAAGACTGTGGACCCATACTGGTAGGGTTGCACGGGTCGTAGAAGATGACTGTGGACTCATATTGGGAAGATCGTACGGGTCACACAAGACGACTGTGGATCCATACTGGAAAGGTCACACGAGTCGCACAAGACGACTGTGGACCTACTAATGGCTGTAAGCCGGGTATAATTTTGGTAGCTTTGTTGTGATATTGGTGTGTTGGCTGGTTTGGGATGGGTTGCATTTTTACGTGATACTGATACTGTATTTGGGCTAATGCCACATTGTTACTATAATGGGCTAAGGAGACATTGTTACTGATTTGGGCTAGACCCACATTGAACTGTTACTGAAAAGGGCTCAGGCCTAGACTGTTGCTACATGTAATGTTTACTGACTAACTGATAGGAGATTACACACTGAGTTTTCACAAACTCACACTTTCTTTTAATTGTGCAGGTAATCCCCAGCGTTAGGTGGACCGGTGCAGTGAGAGACTCAGAGGGTGGCCTCACTACTGGTCCCGTTTAGTTTATTGGGCTTTTAAGTACATTTAAATTTTGTTTTGAGTTTTTGATGTAATAAGGTCTCTCTCAAAATTTCTAGTTTTAATTTGGGTTTTTATTTATCACAATTTATATCTGCTAGAAGTAGGACGCGATTTTTCCAAAATATTAACTGTTCTAAAAACATTACATTTCTGCAACACAATTTTTAAGCTTCCGCAACAATCATTGTTTTTAAAATGCAACAATGATTGTATATGATTAACAAATTTATTGTAACAGCCTGATTTAGACCTTAGTCGAAACAGTGGTTTCGAAACCACAAATCTGAGGTCATAACATTATTTTTATTTTTTAATATTATTTTTGGAAATTATAGCATATTATTTGATATGTGTAAAAAAAAGTTTTTCGTGAATTAATTTTACCGATTGGTTATCTAATTTGATAAAAAGGACTTAATTGTGTAAAATGCAAAAGTGACTTTCTATTTGTTAAAATACTAATTTGCTATGACTTATTAATTGATAAGTCCTTAAAATGATATTTGACCACTATATAGGTATGTGGACGGTAATGGACCACCATTAAAAGGTTTTGTTATTAATTTACAAAGGATAATTTGGTAATTGGTTTATAAATATGAATTATAATAAAATAAAACCATATTAATGTTCATCTTTTCTTCATTCTCTTAAACCAATAATAAGTGAGAAAAGGAAAGTATGGAAATTAGAGAAGAGGTCGGCTGCATGCAGAGGAAAAACCATGAAATTGTTTGATTAGAAGCTAAAAGTTTGAAATGGCAGGGTAACTATTCTAAACTCTTCATTACCTATAGCTTTTTATTGGTAAATTTTGGTTAAATCGTTGATTTAATTTTAACAGAATGTGTGAGGGAAGGAACAAATCGAATTGTTATAATCGGTGTTGGGAAACATTAGCAAGTTTACTTGAATCTTTATTCTTTAGTGTTTGATAATTTTGGAAACTGTTAAATTGTTGTCTAAATTTTATCCCATTAATATTGCTAATTGCTGCTCTATTTATGCCATTCGGTGATGATATTAATGTTGTTCATATAGTGCAGGGATAAGGATGTTTAGAAACGGGTGTTTGTATGCTGTTTTATGGATTGTTGTTTGGTGTATTAAAGTAACAGTAAATTATTGTTTAGATGTCAATAAATATGGTCTGAGTGACTTTAAATTATGTTAATAATGGTTGAAGTTGCAAATGAATAAATAAGGATGTATTTATTATGTTTGAAATTTGAAAAAAAAAAGAATGTTTAATGTTGCAGATATATGACCGAATGCTTATGGATGTGCAATTAATGACGTTTATTTAGTTGTAATTTATGGTGTTAAAACTTGATGTTAAAGGAGTTAATGTAACCATTATTGAAAATATTAAATGAGAATAAAAGAAAAATAAATGCTACAGGATTTATGTCTAAGTGTTAGCAAATGAGCTGGTTAAATGGTGTTAAATAGTTGTATGTTTATATTGTTTGGGTGGTTAATGGACTATTAATTACAACAGGAAACATAGTGGTAATAATGTTAATTAATGATGCCTAAATTGATGTTAGATTAAGCTGTTGATGAATGCAATTAGTAATTTATATGTGGTGCACTGATAAGTTAATTGTTAATTATTATTTAAGTCTATTTTGGTGGGTCACTTGGGCTGTTAAAATACAGAATTTGAGTGCTATCTAAATTGTTATTAAATAACAAAAGTATTAGTCAAGGTCACATATGAATGTATAGTAGGTTAATCGAAATTCTTATTATGTTAATATGCTATCAACATCCATATAGGATTAATTAAATGTTGGAATTGAATTGGATAATGGCTATGTTTGTGTTGATCAATTTGTAATGAATGAAGATGTTTTACTAGTTGGAATTAAATGATAAAATGATTTGAGTTCAAATTTTATATGATATTTGAATTACTTAATAAATTGATTTATTATGTTTTGTTAGTGAAATGGATAGATTGATTATAAATCGGAGAAAAGAGAAGGTTGTGGAATAATCATCTACGATTTGAGGTAAGCACATAAGTAAATAAATGTTATTAAATTGAAATGTAATTGTATTGTATGTGCTGAATTAAATTGTATTTATATGCATACAATTGAATGGAATTAAATATGAGTTAATTTAATTATACAAATGTAAGTCCTGATCGAACTTTAAGAATTGTACAAAATTCTGATGTTATAACATGTGAGCTGCTGAGATGTGAGATATCGTGTAAGACCTTGTCTGGGACAGTGGCATCAAGAAATAATATCGTGTAAGACCTTGTCTGGGACAGTGGCATCGATAATTAATATCATGTAAGACCCTGTCTGGGACAGTGGCATCGATGTATGATATTGTGTAAGACCATGTCTAGGATGTTGGCATCAAATTAAGATATTATGTAAGACCCTGTCTGTATAACGCCCTAAATTTTGGGCTTAGAAGTATTGGGCCTTTGGATCGGTTAAAAGGTGGCTTAAATAATTCAAATGTGTGATTTTGGAGTGTTTGGAGGGTACTATGAAGTCCTGGGTTCAAGTTAGGCCATAGGAAAAAAATTGATTTTTAGCCTTAGTGGAACCCTGATTTCAAGTGGTATGACTCTTAAATAAATCAAGGTAAAATAAGGCACAAAAAAGAGTGTGGTGTAGTGGCAAAGTGGCGCTACTTAGGTGATAAGGAAGTGACGCCATAAAGGAAGCAAGGGGGTCCAAGGTTCAAGTCTTGGCTCTTGCAATTTATTTTGGTTTTTCTTTTAAATAAATCTGGAAGTGAGTAGGCAGGTTTTAAAGTTAAATGTGTTAGACTTATGACTCGAAGAAGTTTGTGTCCTAGTTGTGGTGGCGTGACATGGTTATTAAAAGGACTATGGTTCGAATCCCTTTACACGCAAAGGTTGATTGTTTTGCTAGTGCTTTAGTTTTGAGGGATTGATCGAGAATCCCACATCGGGAAGCTAACATGAGAATAGGTGAGGAGTTGGCTTTAAATAGAGCAAACCATGAGGAGAGTAGGCATACCTTTCTTGGCTTATCCCTTTCACATTGTGGCGTGTTCGTTTGGGTTAGGCGTTGGATCATTCGTTGATCTGTCTACCATTGGGTCACGGTGGTGGTGACCGTAGTTGATCGACACCCCCTAGGGAGTCAAGGGTGCGATTATTGTTGGCTTCTGGGCATAGCAATGTTTAGAGTGTGGATTAACTTCAAATACCTATCAAGTGTGTACTTCACCCTATTCTAGCTGTAGAACGGCAAATGCCGGAGTGCCGAAATAGGCCATGTGGGCCCAATGGGCCCGTGGGCCCAATCGGGCAAATTGTATGATTGTGTAGTAAATATTGGACTAGACTAGGTGAATCTCGTATCTGTGGCTAGTTTTAGGCTAAAGGGCCACAAGAGCGTGTGGGCCAACCTAGGTCGAGAACAAGCCTTAGGCCCATTCGCAACGTTATCTCTATTTAGAATACTTGAGTTGCTCGAGGCAACTCTAGACTTTCTGAGGGATTAATAAAATTACTGAAATACCCTTATAGGGTAGAATTACTGTAATACCCTCGATTTGTAAAATTACAAAAATACCCTTAATTTGTAAAATTACCGAATTACCCTCGATTTGTAAATTACAGAAATACCCACGATTTGCAAAATTACAGAAATACCCCCGATTTGAAAAAGTACTATTTTATCCCTAATTTACAAAATTACTATTTTACCCTTAATTTGTAAAGTTACCGTTTTACCCCTAATTTGTAAAGTTACCATTTTACCCCTGATTTGTAAAGTTGTCGTTTTACCCTTGGTTTGTAAAGTTACTGTTTTACCCCTGATTAGTAAAGTTATCGTTTTACCCCTAATTTGTTAGAATTGCCATTTTACCCTCAGTTTACAAAATTACAGAAATACTCAGTTTACAAATTACGGAAATACCCCAAATTTTAAAATTACTGAAATACCCCTAATTTACAAAATTACCAAAATACCACTGGTTTGTGAAATTACCGAAATACCCCTGGTTTGTGAAATTACCAAAATATGCCTGGGTTGGAAAATTACCGAAAACCCCAGCAGGGTAGAATTACTGAAATACCTTTGTAGGGTAGAATTACCGAAATACCCCTATAGGGTAGAATTACCGAAATACCCTTATAAGGTAGAATAACCGAGATACCCCTGTGGGGTAAAATTACCATTTTGCCCCTAGGGTGTTAAATGATTGTTTTGCCCTTGTGGGCAAGTGACTGACTTGGACTGTGTGTTTGACGGATTTGACTGTGTTTGTATGACAGTGATTTGACTGACGTGACCGTGGTTATGTGATTGATATATTTTAATATGTGTTTAAATGACTGGTACTGAACATGGCTATTCTGCATACATGTGTGATGATTGAGCATAGCATACACAACATATTGGGTTGAGACATTGACATGGAGAAAGTTCTATTCTGATAGGATCGCACGAGTCGCACGGGATGACTGTGGATCCAGTAATAATCTAATAAGGTCGCACGGGTCGCACGAGATGACTGTGGACCAACTGAGGGCTCAATGCCAGTTATTCTGAGTATGGCTATGTGCCAACCAACATATGGCTCTGTGCTATCGGGATCATGGCTTTGTGCCTATTATATTTGCCTAAGGCTATGTGCCTATATTATTTACTGATGACTGTGTGTCAATCACATTTATCCATGGCTGTGTGCTAGTTATATTACCATAATTGATGGCTATGTGCCATTCCTATTACAGTTACTGATGGCTTTGTGCCAATTATGATACTACTACTAAAGTCTTAAAGCCGCATTTAAATTAGTAGCATGACTGTGTCATTGGTGTGTAGGGCTGGGTGGGTCAAGTTATTCCCCACATCGTGTGTTGGGTTGGTACGGGTGGTGTGATGGCTGGACTGGGTTGGGATTGCATTCGCATATTGTTCTGATTCTACTATGGGCTTGGCCCACACTGTTCTCTATAGGGCTAAGGCCTAGACTGATCTGTTCTGTATAGGGCTTCGGCCCAGTCTATTCTACATATCTGTATTATATTGTTACTGATTCTGTTTTGGGCTTAGGCCCACCTGATTCTAATTCTGATTTTGATTCTAATCTGATAATGTTTTTGATTCTGTAATGGGCTAAGGCCCATCAGGTACTGTTTGCTATAGTGGGCTAAGGCCCAATTGATACTAGAATTGTAGCAGGGCTGGGGCCTAGACTTTTAATTCTTTTGTATGACTGACTGTTCATTTTATATGGTAGGGGATTACACACTGAGTTTTCATAAAACTCACCCCGTTTAATAATTGTGTAGGTAATCCCTAACTTTAGGAGGATCGGTGCTATGAGGGACTCGGAGAAGGCCATACATTGCTTATGCTCTATCTTGATTTACTTTTAAGTACTTTATTCCAGTTTGGGTTGTAATAAGGCCTTTTAAACTTTCTAGTTTTTACATTTGGGATTTTATTTATTGTTTTATAATTGCTAGAAGTCGGACACAGTTTTTCTGAAATAACTATTTTTCAAAATCACGTTTCTACAACTATTTTAAATTAGGCTTCCGTAACAATTAAGGTTTTAAAGGTAATAACATTTTACAAGAGAACGTCTTTTAATAAACCATGCTTTAAAAATATGCATACGAAATTCGAGATTTTACATAAGTTTTAAATGGCAACAAGTTTTAATAAGAAGGGTTTTCATTGGAAACAAGGTTTTTGAAAAACACTTCAATGTAACACGCCAGATTCAGGCTTAACTTCTAGGCTGGGTTTGGGGTGTTACAGTTTGGGACAGTGGCACCAATATACGATATCGTGTAAGACCATGTCTGGGACACTGGCACCGATTAGAGATTACGTGTAAGACCATGTGTAACACCCCTATCCCGTAACTGTCGCCGGAATAGTAAGGGGCATTACCGGACTTGTAACATATATCAGAACAGTAAAATTTCAAACTTTTTAATCAAGAACCATCACGTATCATCTGTCATTAGAGCATGCTTCAATTGATCATAAAATGATGTATATAATTATTGGAAATCTAATTGGAAACATGCTAAAAGATAGGAGAACATTTGCAAAATTTCAAAGTTAGGGACACACGGCCGTGCCCCTTGCCCGTGTTCTTCACACAGGGCCGTGTCTCTCCAGACTTGCCCAAACCTTTCAGCCCGTGGTCGAATCTGACTTATCCCACACGGCTGTCTAACATGCCCATAGGGTTAGGCCGTGTGTCGCCCACGGCCTAGGCACGCCCGTGCCCCTACCCTATGGTCGAAACTGTCAAATATCACACGGTTACCTGACACGCCCGTGTACAAAACAGAGCAGACCGTGTGACTATACTGCCAAATTTCACACGGCTACAAATTACCAGACACGTCCGTGTGTCTAGGCCGTGTACCAAAACTGACCAAAACATTAAGGTGCAGGGGACACACGGTCGAAGCGCACGCCCGTGTTCCCTGGCCGTGTGGCACAAATATAGGCTTGGTTTAAGCCAATTTGCCACCTAATATGGGTCATTTCTACTAGCCATTAACTAACAACATTTCATGCCATTCTACCAACCTAAAACATATCAATTATGCAAGCTTATAACCTCATCAAAATCACATATCTTTCCATAAGCACATATAGCTAAAGGACAACTCAAGTACTTGATTTTATTCATATATGACCCAAGCCACATCTCATAGCTTGATCATTTACCAAAATATATCATGTTCACTAAAGTACTAGCCTATACATGCCATGACCAAACGTTTGCAAAATACTCAAAAGTACCGAAGCTTTATCGATAGTGTGATAGCGATCCCCGACTCGTCCGATATCCGAGCTAGCTTCCGAATCTAGAAGACAGTGAAAGAAATAAACGGAATAAGCTTCCAAAGCTTAGTAAGTCCATATAACACGAAATTAAACTTACCGATTCGATAAGGTAATCCATATAAGTAAGGCTATTTCAATCACATGACCATATAGCCTATTACACAATCTCATTCATGTTAGTTCATATCACTTCATAATCAATCTCATATAAGAGTATAACATGTAATTCACATCCATAGGCATATACAACATCATAGTTCTTATACATCTTTGACTTATGAGGAACATATAGTTCAGGTTTCATATGTCAAAACATTCATGTAATACATATAACATATATCTCTTATACATATGTACCATATAATGTGTTTCTTGTAACATGTGTCGGTATTGCCCGTTGAACCTATAAGAACATCGAAAGATACTCGGGTGATACACACACAGTGTATATACATATAACCTGTAATCCGTCAATGCGTCATAAATGCTCTTTCGAGCCTGTACGGTAAGCCCGGAGGCTGAACATATAATCCCGAAGGATAATCGGTAACCCCATAGGCTGATCATGTAATCCTGAAGGATAAACTTGTAGCTCATGAGCACGTGGTAAGTCCGCAACAAATGCAGGAGCTCGAACCACCCTGTAGCCCTAGTGACATGTCACTTGTATCCTATCAACTTCTACGATTCTAACGAGGCTCGGTATTCAATTTATCACTTGTAACAATTTAACATTTCTATTTCAATCTCATATATACTCGTTACATTAAGCTATTTAATCATCTAGCATTTCATATTTTCAAATAACAATACGTATGAACACATATATATGTACATTAAATTCGTTATACGAACTTACCTCGTAATCCTGTATCTGCTCGTCTATTTTCCGTTTTCCCCGATCAAGTTCCGGGATTCGATTGTCTTTATCTAAATTAATGCAAAATTCAGCTATTTACTAACTCACATACTCAATTCAATCCAAAAACATATAATTTGACATATTTGCAATTTAGCCCCTATATTTTCAATACTTTGCAATTTAGTCCTCTCATCACAAAAATGACAAATTACACAATCAATCCCCCAATTCACTATAGCCGAATATTCAAGGGACTTATACAAGCATATATCTTTCAATTAATCACAAATTTAACCTTAAAAATTCTACCTTTTTACAATCAAATCCTCAAAACCCATTTTCTTCAAAAATTACTTTAAAATTCTTGTATATTTCCACATAATATTTCATAATTCATCAAAATCTTCTAAAATATCATAGATTCATCAATGGCATTTTTCAAAGACATGTTCAAAATCAGAAATTGAGGTACGGGTCGACTAATATACGAAGCAATGATCTCAAAAACGTAAAAATCACTAAAAACCGAAGTCAAAACATACCTCAATTTAGTAAAATAGTAGCCGAATGTTTGAAGGCTTTAAAACCCTTGTTTTGTTTGAAGAATCGGTGGAAGAGAAGAAATATGAAGCCATTTTTCTTGTTTTATTTAATTAAAACATATTATAAAGCCATTTGACCATTTTACCCTTTGTAAAATTATTATAAAACCTTATAAAATATGGACATAATGGTCCATCACCAACCACTCCAAATAAAAAAGGCATAATTGCCATGCAAGTACCTCCTTTTATAAAGCCATGCTCAAATAGGTCTTTTATAAAATAGAACTCTAATTTATCGATTTACGCTATTTAATCCTTTTTATCAAATTAACCAGTCAAACGATAAAATTTCTAAACCAAACTTTCACACTGTAATTCTATCATGCTGTAAAACATATTAAAGCAAAAAAAATAATAATTCGACTAGGTTAAGTGGTCCCAAAACCACCCGTTCCGACTAGGGTCTAAAGTGGGCTGTTACAACTCTCCCCCCTTTAGGGATTTTCGTCCCCGAAAATCTTACCAGTGAACAAGTTAGGGTATTGTTTTCGCATAGTTTCCTCTAGTTCCTACATAGCTTCTTCTATTCCGTGTTTACACCAGAGAACTTTTACAAGTGCTATACGCTTATATCTCAACTCTTTCATTTCTCGGGCCAGAATTCTAATCGGTTCTTCGCTGTACGATAGATCAGACTGTAATTCCACATCTATGGGAGAAATGACATGAGACGAATCAGATCGGTATCGTCGAAGCATGCAAATGTGAAATACGTCGTGAATCTTTTCAAGCTTAGACGGTAACGATAACCGGTAAGCTACAGGTTCAATTCGTTCCACAATTTCATACGGCCCAATAAAACGAGGACTTAACTTTCCTTTTCTGCCAAAACGAAGAATTTTCTTCCACGATGATACTTTCAGAAATACTCTGTCTCCGACCTGAAACTCTATTTCTTTCCGTTTCAAATCTGTATATGATTTCTGTCTATCTGAAGCTGCTTTTAAATTATCGCGTATTACTTTTACTTTTTCTTCTGTATCTCGGATTAGATCAACCCCGTGTAACTTTCTCTCACTCAATTCCGTCTAGTATAGCAGTGTTCGATATTTACGACCATATAATGCTTCATATGGAGCCATCTTTAAACTCGTCTGAAAACTGTTATTATAGGCAAACTCTATCAGAGGTAAGTATTTCTCCCAATTACTTTCGAATTCAAGAATACAACACCGTAACATGTCTTCCAGAATCTGAATAACTCTTTCAGACTGACCGTCAGTCTAGGGATGAAATGCTGTACTGAAACTCAATTTCGTTCCCGAAGCCTCTTGAAACTTCTTCCAGAATCTCGAGGTAAACCTCAGATCTCTATCAGACACAATGGATAACGGTATACCATGCAATTGCACAATTTCAGATACATATAGTTCTGCTAATTTATCCAGAGAATAATCAGCACGTACCGGTATAAAATGTGCAGACTTCGTCAACCTATCAACGATAACCCAGATTGCATTTTTTTCTTCTTCGGAGACAGAGGTAGTCCAGATACAAAATCCATAGTGACTCTGTCCCATTTCCATTCCGGAATCATAATAGGCTGTAATAAACCTGACGGTACCTGATGTTCAGCTTTAACTTGCTGACAGATCAAACATTTCGATAAGAATTTTGATATGTCACGTTTCATTCCTGACCACCAGTATTGCTGTTCCAAATCGTTATACATCTTAGTGCTACCCGGATGAACTGAAAATCGACTATCATGTGCCTCGTGTAGAACTTTCTGAATGAGTTCACTATTTTTCGGTATGCAAATTCTATTTCGAAACATTAAACAATCATCGTTCCTTATAGAAAAGTCAGAATCAGAATTAGACTCATAGTGAAGTCGTTTAGCTTGTAGATCGGGATCAGTCCTTTGAGCTTCGAAAATTTGCTGCAGAATTAACGGTTTAGCCTTTAGCTCAGCTAAAACAGATCCATCATCATATAACGTCATTTGAGCATTCAAAGCTCGCAGAGTAAATAGAGACTTTCGACTTAGTGCATTAGCTACAACATTAGCTTTCCCTGGATGATAATCAATTACAAATTCATAGTCTTTTAGTAGTTCGAGCCATCTCCGCTATCGCATATTTAAATCTTTCTGTGACATCAGATACTTCAGACTTTTATGATCGGTAAAAATTCTACATTTCTCACCATATAAGTAATGCTGCCAAATCTTTAATGCAAATACTATAGCAGCTAACTCAAGATCATGCGTCGGGTAATTCTTCTCATGCGGCTTTAACTGTCGGGAGGCATAAGGTATGACTTTCCCGTCTTGCATCAATTCACAGCCCAGTCCGATAATAGATGCATCACTGTATATAACAAATTCTTTCCCCGATTCGGGTTGAACTAAAATCGGAGCTTTTGTTAACAGGGCTTTCAACTGTTTGAAACTCTGCTGACATTTATCAATCCACTCAAATTTCACATCTTTCTGCAACAATCGAGTCAACAGCACTGTAATCATCGAGAATCCTTTAACAAATCTTCGGTAATATCCCGCTAATCCCAGAAAACTTCTAATCTTAGATACATTTCTTGGGGGTTTCCAGTCTATAATAGCAGATATTTTACTCGGATCTACTCTGATGCCTTCCGCGGAAACAATATGACCCAAAAATCTGACTTCTTGAAGCCAAAATTCACATTTGCTGAATTTGGCAAACAACTGCTTATCTCTCAGAATTTGCAACACAATTCTTAGATGCTCAGTATGCTCTACCTCATCACGTGAATAGATCAGAATGTCATCAATGAACACGACAACGAATCTATCTAAATACAGTTTGAATACACGGTTCATCAAGTCCATGAACACTGCAGGTGCATTTGTCAACCCGAAAGGCATGACCAAAAACTCATAATGTCCGTATCGTGTTCTGAAAGCAGTTTTCGATATATCTGAATCTTTAACTCGCAATTGGTAATAACCCGATCTCAAATCAATCTTTGAAAATACAGTAGCTCCTTTTAACTGATCGAATAAATCATCAATCCGCGGAAGAGGGTATTTATTCTTCACTGTTACCTTGTTCAGCTGTCGGTAATCAATACACATTCTCATCGTTCCATCTTTCTTTTTCACAAATAATACGGGAGCACCCCAAGGTGAAAAGCTCAGTCTCGCGAAACCTCTATCCGTCAATTCTTGTAACTGTGCTTTCAACTCTTTTAATTCCGTCGGTGCCATTCTGTATGGAGCTATCGATATCGGAGTAGTGCCCGGTAACAATTCAATACCGAATTCAACTTCTCTAATCGGCGGTAAACCTGGTAATTCTTCAGGAAAAACATCTGAAAACTCACAAACAACTAGTACAGACTCAATTTTTAATTCTGTCTTGCTAGAATTCATCACATACGCTAAATACGCATCATAGCTTTTTCTGACATACTTCTGAGCCCTCATGGCAGAAATCACTATCGGTAATTCATTCGAATCATTTGATTCAATTCGAAGAATTTCACCATTTAGACATTTCAATTCTATACTCTTACTTCGATAATTCACAATAGCCTCATGCGTATTTAGCCAGTCCATGCCCAGTATTACATCGAATTCGTCAAAAGGGAGGAGCATAAAATCAGCCAGAAAACAATATCCCCGAGTCATCAACGGACATTTCTTACATATCTTATCAACTAACACAGAGTTTCCTAATGGATTCGATACTTTAACTACATATTCCGTAGACTCAACACTTAATTCTTTTCATACACTAATTTCATACAGATATATGAATGAGTTGATCCAAGATCTATCAACGCAACAATATCAGTGTTATAGAGAGAAAAAGTATCGGTAATAACATCAGGCGACGAGGCTTCCTCGTGTGCACGTATTGCATAAGCTCTCGCAGGAGTACGCATCTCAGATCTCACATTAGCATCTCTCGCCACATTGCGATTTCCACTTTGGTTCCCAACACTTCGCGACGGTCTACCTCTCGATGCAACATTATTTGTCTTAGTCGACTGTTCTCTATTAGGTACAGATCTTTCAGGATAATCACGCAGGTAATGATCTAACGATCCACATCGAAAACATGCCCCACTCATCAGTCGACACTCTCCAAAATGCCTTCTATTACAATGCTTGCACTCTGATCCGGGAATTCTCACACTACCCGCACTAGCTACAGAAGTCGTCTGAGGTCTCGAATGAGAAGTCTTAACACTTTTCTCTTGGATAGATGTGCCAGTAGAAGCAGCAGGACGAGGATGAAAATCCTTTGATCTTTTGGATCTAGACTGATACGGTTTTCCCGCAAACTTTTTTCTAGCTTCTCTGAATTCAGAATCAGCTTTTCTCTTTTCTTGAGCAAGCTCTTTGGCTTTACAAGCCCGATCAACGAGAACTACAAACTCTCTCAGCTTAAGTATTCCGACTAATAGTCAAATTTCTTCATTTAGCCCATCTTCGAACCTTTTGCACATTGTTGCTTCGGTAGAAACACATTCACGAGCATATTTGCTGAGTCGTACAAACTCTCTCTCGTATTCAGTTACAGACATTCGACCCTGTTTCAGTTCTAAAAACTCTTTTCTTTTCTGATCGATGAATCACTGACTAATGTATTTCTTTCTGAATTCCATCTAGAAGAAATCCCAATCGACTCGCTCTCGTGGTACAACCGAGGTCAATGTATTCCACCATTGATATGCTGAATCCCGAAGTAAAGAAATAGCACATCTTAGGCACTCATCAGGAGTACAGGCCAGTTCATTAAAAACTCTGATCGTATTCTCGAGCCAAAATTTAGCCCTCTCAGTATCATCACCTGCTGAAGCTCGGAATTCCTCAGCACCATACTTTCGTATCTTATCGACAGGAGGTCTGTTCAATCTCAGAGGATCCACAACTCGTACATTATCAGGGTTAGGTTGTGGGACGGAAGGGGGTGGAGGTTGTAGAGCAACCGGGTTTGCTCGCACAAACTCACTAAACCATCCAGACATCATTTGGAAGAAAGCTTGTTTAATTTCTTCCTGATTGGCCACAGCAAGGCCCGATTCAGAAGGCACAACCCCTTGAGCGGGTGCTGGCGCAATACTTTCAACATCATCAGCTAAAGCTCGATTCGGATCCAT
This sequence comes from Gossypium stocksii, assembly GCA_020496765.1. NCBI lineage: Eukaryota > Viridiplantae > Streptophyta > Magnoliopsida > Malvales > Malvaceae > Gossypium > Gossypium stocksii. The sequence goes on from CM035630.1 coordinate 61,424,299, forward strand.
TACTATATAAACAGATTTCAAAGGATGTCAGGAGATATCACACTATCACATTTCATGTACATGGCATGTATAGCTAGACTAATACTCACTACGGTAGTCCTAGAATCGACTAAACCGTAGCTCTGATACCAACCAAATGTAACACCCCTATCTCGTAACCGTCGCCGGAATAGGTAAGGGGCATTACCGGACTTGTAACATATATCGAAACAGTAAAATTTCAAACTTTTTAATCAAGAACCATCACGTATCATCTGTCATTAGAGCATGCTTCAATTGATCATAAAATGATGTATATAATTATTGGAAATCTAATTGGAAACATGCTAAAAGGTAGGAGAACATTTGCAAAATTTCAAAGTTAGGGACACACGGCCGTGCCCCTTGCCCGTGTTCTTCACACACGGCCGTGTCCCTCCAGACACGCCCAAACCTTTCAGCCCGTGGTTGAATCTGACTTATCCCACACGGCTGTCCAACAGGCCCATGGGGTTAGGCCATGTGTCGCCCATGGCCTAGGCACGCCCGTGCCCCTACCCCTGGTCGAAACTGTCAAATATCACACGGTTACCTAACACGCCCGTGTACAAAACAGAGCAGACCGTGTGACTATACTGCCAAATTTCACACGGCTACAAATTACCAGACACGCCCGTGTGTCTAGGCCGTGTACCAAAACTGACCAAAACATTAATGTGTAGGGGACACACGGTCGAAGCGCACGCCCGTGTTCCCTGGCCGTGTGGCACAAATATAGGCTTGGTTTAAGCCAATTTGCCACCCAATATGGGTCATTTCTACTAGCCATTAACTAACAACATTTCATGCCATTCTACCAACCTAAAACATACCAATTATGCAAGCTTATAACCTCATCAAAATCACATATCTTTCCATAAGCATATATAGCTAAAGGACAACTCAAGTACTTGATTATATTCATATATGACCCAAGCCACATCTCATAGCTTGATCATTTACCAAAATATATCATGTTCACTAAAGTACTAGCCTATACATGCTATGACCAAACGTTTGCAAAATACTCAAAAGTATCGAAGCTTTATCGATAGTGTGATAGCGATCCCCGACTCGTCTGATATCCGAGCTAGCTTCTGAATCTAGAAGACAGTGAAAGAAATAAACGGAATAAGCTTCTAAAGCTTAGTAAGTCCATATAACACGAAATTAAACTTACCGATTCGATAAGGTAATCCATATAAGTAAGGCTATTTCAATCACATGACCATATAGCCTATTACACAATCTCATTTATGTTCGTTCATATCACTTCATAATCAATCTCATATAGGAGTATAACATGTAATTCACATCCATAGGCACATACAACATCATAGTTCTTATACATCTTTGACTTATGAGGAACATATAGTTCAGGTTTCATATGTCAAAACATTCATGTAATACATATAACATATATCTCTTATACATATGTACCATATAATGTGCTTCTTGTAACATGTGTCGGTATTGCCCGTTGAACCTATAAGAACATCGAAAGATACTCGGGTGATACACACACAGTGTATATACATATAACCTGTAATCCATCAATGCGTCATATATGCTCTTTCAAGCCTGTACGGTAAGCCCGGAGGCTGAACATATAATCCCGAAAGATAATTAGTAAGCCCGTAGGCTGATCATGTAATCTCGAAGGATAAACCTGTAGCTCATGAGCACGTGGTGAGTCCGCAACAAATGCAGGAGCTCGAACCACCCTGTAGCCCTAGTGACATGTCACTTGTATCCTATCGACTTCTACGGTTCTAACGGGGCTCGGTATTCAATTTATCACTTGTAACAATTTAACATTTCTATTTCAATCTCATATATACTCGTTACATTAGGCTATTTAATCATCTAGCATTTCATATTTTCAAATAACAATACGTATGAACACATATATATATATACATTAAATTTGTTATACGAACTTACCTCGTAATCCCGTATCTACTCGTCTATTTTCCGTTTTCCCCGATCAAGTTCTGGGATTCGATTGTCTTTATCTAAATTAATGCAAAATCCAGCTATTTACTAACTCACATACTCAATTCAATCCAAAAACATATAATTTGACATATTTACAATTTAGCCCCTATATTTTCAATACTTTGTAATTTAGTCCTCTCATCACAAAAATGACAAATTACACAATCAATCCCCTAATTCACTATAGCCGAATATTCAAGGGACTTATACAAGCATATATCTTTTAATTAATCACAAATTTAACCTTAAAAATTCTACCTTTTTACAATCAAATCCTCAAAACCCATTTTCTTCAAAAATTACTTTAAAATTCTTGTATATTTCCACATAATATTTCATAATTCATCAAAATATTTTAAAATATCATAGATTCATGAATGGCATTTTTCAAAGACATGTTCAAAATCAAAAATTGAGGTACGGGTCGACTAATATACGAAGCAACGATCTCAAAAACGTAAAAATCACTAAAAATTGAAGTCAAAACATACCTCAATTTAGCAAAATAGTAGCCGAATGTTTGAAGGCTTTAAAACCCTTGTTTTGTTTGAAGAATCGGTGGAAGAGAAGCAATATGAAGCCATTTTTCTTGTTTTATTTAATTAAAACATATTATAAAGCCATTTGACCATTTTACCCTTTGTAAAATTATTATAAAACCTTATAAAATATGGACATAATGTCCATCACCAACCACTCCAAATAAAAATGGCATAATTGCCATGCAAGTACCTCCTTTTATAAAGCCATGCTCAAATAGGTCATTTATAAAATAGAACTCTAATTTATCGCTTTACGCGATTTAATCCTTTTTATCAAATTAACCAGTCAAACGATAAAATTTCTAAACCAAACTTTCACACTGTAATTCTATCATGCTATAAAACATATTAAAGCAATAAAAATAATAATTCAACTCGGTTAAGTGGTCCCGAAACCACCCGTTCTGACTAGGGTCTAAAGTGTGCTGTTACACCATGTCTGGGACATTGGCATCATATATAATTCTTTGTAAAATCTTGGCTGGGATAGTGACATCGGTATTTGATTTCATGTAAGACCATGTTTGGGACGTTGGCATTGTACGAGCTTCCAAAGCTATCCGAGTATCTTTATTGATTCTGAACGGTTCAACGGGCATTTCGAGAAATAAATAAATGAGTATATGAATGTGCATTTGATTTAGGTATGTTGTAATGTTTATGAAATTGAGTAATGAAAGTTAGTATGATTATGGTCAGTCGATATATGATATATGTGAAAGTGAGATGTTGTCAATAACGAGTGAACTATGATTTATGATATCGAATGATATGAATGTATACAATTTAATAATGTGTTATATATGTTCGTTAAATGAATTGTGGTCCTATGTTTTAAACATAGGAATTAAGAAACGAGAAATTTGATTATGAGAAATGGAAAGTAGTATATGTGTAAAAGATGATAGGTTATTTATATGAAAATGAAATGTGAATATGTGCTCTGTATATTAAATTGAATTGCAATCAAATGAATAAGATATGTGTGAATTTATTATATTTATGAAATGCTAAAATAAGTAAAGCACTAAATATGATCATATAAATTTTCGAGGATGATAAATGCATATGCAGTTGATATTTAGTTAAATTTTGTTTTAGTTTGATAGAATTATAAACATCATTGAAATGTTTTATTTGCTTATGGATTACTAAGTTGTTAAAGCTTACTCTATTTGTTTTTATTATGTATATAGATTTTCGGAGATCTGCTCGGGTTGGAAGTCGTGGAGACATCATCACACTATCCGATTATCGATTCGATAAATAAATATTTTGAGATTTTGATTATGTGGCATGTACATGCTAGAATTTATAAGATATGTTTTTGAAATGTGAATACCATAGCCATGTGATATGGCTTGTTATGAATGAAAATATGGTTTGTTTGTTTTTATATTAAATATGTGATGAGGAAATTGTGTATATGATGTTTGAAATTGATTTGTAGGGATGACCCAGAAAGGGGTGGCAAAACTGGCATTTTGAATGGCCTATTTTGTTCCACACGGCCTGAGCACATGGGCGTGTGTCTCGACCGTGAAACCCCTATTTTGTTACTATATTGGCACGTATTACACATGGGTTGGACATACGGGCGCGTCTGGTGACTGTGTGACTTAGTCAGTGTTGCACACGGGCTAAAGTGATTTTGGAGGTACGGTCGCGTTATATATATGGCCTAGCCACACGGACGTTGAAACACCCCAAAACCCTTACCCGTCGACAGAGGATTAAGAGGCGTTACAAAACAAACACGTATTAATCCAAAAACAAAAAGCCTAAGGTTTCAAGTATTTCTAGCCCATATGTAATTAATATAAACTGAGTTAAAAATTAACCTTAACCAAAATTCCTTATTTCGTATATAAGAAAATCACATACAATTTAGCCGAGACTTTATCTTAGTGTCAAACCAAAATACAAGTTTGTTTATAGACAAGTAAGTTTTTAATTTACTTACACTTAACCATTTCTAAAATTAAAAAAAATCAACTCCTCAATTCATACTATTAACACTTATCTCAATTATACCTCTAAATATACATATACACTCCACACTTTTAACTATATGCATAATTCTTCTATACTTATCCAAAATCAACCATAACACTTCATCCATCAACATTTAAAAGGGCAAATTTGTTAAGCCATTTTCACATGGCTATTTGGATATACACATCAAAATGGGATGAAAAATCAAAATAGAGAACTTGAGTCTATACATGCCATTGTTTGGAAAGTTAAGTTTAAACCTTCAAAAGTACCAAAGTGGAAAATCTATTGACGATAGTGAGAGTGACTTGGACTTAAATCCCTCGAACTGCAGCTTCGATAAAGATCTGAACACAAAGAGACATAAACATAGACAGAGTAAGCTTCAACGAGCTTAGTAAGTTTTGAGTAACAAAGCAATTTATGCTTCAAACACATAATATGTCACATAATAAGGCTCAACTTAAAAAAAAATCATTCCACTTGGCCGAATACACTACTAATTACAAGTATAAACGAAAGTAGGATGTATCAACAATTAGCTTCAATTGATTTCTTACCGTTTACTACCTCTAAATTTCCATTATCCTAAAAACATCTTTTATAGCCGAATATATGTATACTGTAACAATATCAGAAGAGAAATACCATCGAATTTCACATTTGGGCCATACTATGCACAGACAAAACTTTCATACACAAGCCAACAGATTTTATACCTCAGGCACATATCAATTTAAATTTTGCATATAAGTACAAAGTACATACCTGCCCCTTTTAATATAATATTCGCGCTTTACAAAAATTTCATCATAATTTCACATAGTCTCACATGTACTCAAATCACCGGCGCTAAGCCTGCTAGGCACACGGGCCTGATACTATCACTGGCACAAAGCCTGCTAGGTACTAAGACCTGAATATATCACCGGCACAAAGCCTGCTAGGTACTAAGACCTGAATATATCACCGGCACAAAGCCTGCTAGGTACTAAGACCTGAATATATCACCGGCACAAAACCTGCTAGGTACTAAGACCTGAATATATCACCGGCACAAAGCCTGCTAGGTACTAAGACCTGAATATATCATAATTAAATTCCCAGAAACATTTGTTCACACTCACATGTGTTGTACCAAACATATCATCTTGCAAATCATTACATACATTCAACATAGTAAAAAGAAACATCCATATGTATCATTTTTCCATGATCAATTTGTCAAAATACTTATGAATTTCAAATCCATTCTCATTCGGTCCTATGAAATTTGCTATGATAATTTCACATGCATAAGCTAATCACATCATATTCGGTTGATATAAAAAAAAGTACACTCAAAACTTACCTCGGTATCTCTGGACGGTTACTGACCGACTACTCTATCACTTTATCTTTTCCCTTGTCCGACTTTGATCCTTTATGCTCTTGAGCTTTAGTAAAAAAAAAACAAGCAAGTTTATTCAATTTCTTCCTTACTATTATTTCCATAATAGTCAAATTAGAAAATCACCTATAATTTCAATATGAATTAAACATATATGCATTTTAAAAGAACAATTAAGCCGTGACTAGAATTTATTGTAACACCCCAAACCCGGTCTGGACGCTATGACCAGATCTGGTGTATCACATGATCCTAAACTACGTTTGTAACCTTTTATTACGCGTTGAGACTTAGGTGATAAAACTAGCAAGGTGAGAAAAGTTCTTGTCAAAACTACTTTAAGTTGTCATTATTCAAGATTGCTTAAATCTTATAAACGTCATTTTGAAAACGTTATTAAGGTTTTGAAAACCCGCGCAGCCTATATCTAGCAGTTTCGATAAGTACGAACCAAATCCTTTAGAAAGTTAAAACCCAAAAGGAAATTTAATAGAGGCCTTATTACACATTAAAACCCAAAAATTAACATAAAAAAAAATTTATAAACTAAAACATAAATGAAAACCAGTTCTATTGCAGACGCCGTGGCCACTCCGAATCTCTCGCAGCTCCAAGCCCACTATGGTTGAGGGTTACCTGCAGTGATGAAACAGAAGGGGGGTGAGTTTGAGAACTTAGTGTGCAACATTATCTCAACCATAGGCCAAAACAGATCAAGCCTCAGAAACAGAGTTAATTGGGCCTTGGCCCATTACAGGAATCAGGTTAAGCCCAAAGGCCCATAACAGAAACAGATCAGATATGAATATTATGCAAACAGAAACCCATCCCAAATCCATCCTTAACACCCCCGTACCAGCCTTACACCATGTGGGGAGACTACTCGACCCACCCAACCGCTACACGCCACAGATATTTGCAGCGAGGCTGCCAGATATAATTTGCAGTGAGACTGCCAGATAACATTTGCAGCGAGGCTGCCAGATATATTTGCAGCGAGGCTGCCAGATATTGTGACGAGGTCACCAGATATAAATATTGTGGCGAGGCCACCAGATTGCAACGAGGTTGCCAGATATAATGTGATAGAGTCACCAGATTGCAGCGAGGCTGCCAGAACGCTTCCTCCATCATAAACCCATACCCCATGCAACAGATAATCATACTATCATGCAATATCTAGCATCAGATATACTCATATAGATAATGAACTTACGCAGATACATAACATCATACATTTCACACAGAATTGACCCTAGGGGTATAATAGTCTTTTTACACATAGGGGTATTTTGGTAATTTTCCATATTTAATGGTATTTTAGTCTTTTTTCATATTTTCAGAAGTTTTATGCATGTACAGCTGATTATTAGTTCCCAATTAACCACGGAAGTCCATTTGTGCCAAATTTCCAGTTTTGCCCTTTTTAGCCTAAACCCCTAATGAGCCTTACTAAGTCCAATATTGTCTCAAGCCCTTTAAGCCCAATTTTAGGTTTAGTTTACCAACTTAACATGTTACTACTAACTACGTCGCCAGATAGTCTTTATTTGCCATTTTACCTATTTGGGCTCGGAAGCCCATTAGGCCCATCTTTGGCCCATTGATACCCAACTTACCGAGAAGCTCGAAATTGCACCTTCTGTAATTTTGCCACTGTCATTTACTAGTTTGATCACCACAGGGTATTCGGTTACCCTCAGATCCTTTCAAGACAAATTTTTCGGTCACTTTAGTCGGACACTTTAGCACAGTTTCGATTATTTCGGCTTTTAGCCATCCTAGTCTATGATGGAAATACGTTACACACCTGTTAACCGTTGAAACAGTTGACGAAATCCACGAACAAAAACCTATCGTTAATCACCTCAATGTTAGTTTAATACTCTTCAACCATTAAATTAAAATCTCACTACTATAATCGGCTAACATGACTGAAGTCCCTAAAAGCCTTTACCTTTTTGTCGAAAGAAAATAGACTAAGTCTATGAGCCCCAACCGTGCCAACCTTCACGTCCTTGCAAAAAGTCCTCTTGCTCACCCTAACACAACACCAAAACAAGAGGCCACAATGCCTTAGTCCAAACGATAGCCTTCCCTAAGGGGTTTCGGCTTTATTCTTAAAACGTGATTATCTAACAACGGCAAGTTCCCGAATACTTACCAACCTAGCCTCGATATACCACGATTCCCCTTGCAACTACAAGAAGAGATAAAAGATGATCTACATTCGGCTTGAGCACCATAGAGTATGGAGGTTTCGGTTTCTCTCTTTGAAGAAATAAATGAGGTTTAACACACAAAGATTCGACTAAAGAGTTATAGGAAATATCGACAAAAGGAGAGAAAGAAGGGAGTTATGTGACTGATGATAAATCGGTAATAGAACCACAAGGTTTCGGTCAAGGGAATAATCGGCAATGAGATGTTTGCTTTCGGTTCTTTTGTGACTATCAACCAGAGAATAACGTCAGAAGAAGATATATGAATGATAGAAGAAGAAAATGGAAAAGAAGAAAATACGAAAAGAGATTTGAGAGGGAAAGAAATGAGCAATCGGTTTAACAGAAAAAGAATGGCACAAGATGGTGTTTTGGGAGATCTAGGTTCGGCAAATGAAAAGAAAAGAGGATTTGGCAATGGGGTGTATTAGGGTTCGGCTACTAGAACAAAAAGAAGAACAAAATGGCAAAACGAACCTAATATGCTATGTCAAACGAACAAAAGAATAGGATTCACTAACCTAAGATAAAATCGGCATAAGGACACAAGAAGACCTAAGGGAGAAATCGGCACTTCTAGCACCTAATTGCCGAAAATGCACCACAAAGAGTCCTCTTGGCCGGCCACCTTACTTCAAATTCAAAAACACCTTAATCCGCTCCTTGATTCACTCCACAATATCCTCTCATGACCGATTCAAACACTCCTCAAGTAGAGTTTTATTCTGCTTCAAATTCCTGCCTGCTCCTTGCATAAAAATAACGCCTTCCTTGCATAACCTGGGACTTGAACCTTGGCCTTCCCATTCATTTAGGCGCCACTTTTGTAGCTCCTAAGTGGCGTCACACAACCATTTTACCAGGAGCTCCCTTGTGCTTCATTTTAGCCAAATTTATTTAAGACCCCTACTTCCAAAAGTCCCCTATCTCCCTAATGAAAAATTTAAAAATTTTCCCGAGTTTTTTTTTAACCAACACTTGGGCCTTCCAAAGGCCCAATAACATTCTCAAAACACGAATTTCACAACCAAACACCAGAGTTCAAACATTTTACTAGATGAACCATAATTCAAGAAAGACCAGAATTTTAGGGCGTTACAACTCTACCCTCCTTAAAGAAATTTCGTCCTCGAAATTTACCTTATCCAAACAGTTGGGGATATTGCTGACGCATTGCCTCCTCTGGTTCCCAAGTAGCCTCTTCTCTGCCATGATTACGCCATAGTACCTTCACCAATGGGACTGATTTTCTTCTTAAAACCTTCACGTCTCGATCCAGAATCTGCACAGGTTCTTCCTCGAAAGTTAAGTCAGACTGAACTTCCACTTCTGCAACTGGTAGAATATGGGCAGGGTCAGAACGATATCGTCTCAGCATAGATACGTGGAACACATCATGGATTCTATTTAACTCTGGGGGTAATTCTAACTGATACGCCACCGGACCCACTCGCTTAAGAACCTGATAAGGCCCGATAAACCTCGGACTCAGCTTGCCTTTCTTACCAAATCTTAATATCTTTTTCCAAGGCGAAACTTTCAGAAAAACCATATCACCTACTGAATACTCAATCTCTTTACGCTTCAAATCTGCATAAGATTTTTGTCGATCGGATGCCTCTTTCAAACGGTCCCTTATTACCTTGACCTTCTCTTCAGTCTCTGCTGCCAATTCAGGTCCAAGAACTTGCCGCTCGCCCAATTCGGTCCAACAACTAGGTGAACGACACTTACGCCCATACAATGCTTCATAAGGTGCCATACGGATACTAGCCTGATAGCTGTTATTATATGCAAACTCTGCTAACGGTAAATAATCCTCCCAACTGCCTCGAAAATCGATAACACAACCCCTCAACATATCCTCTAGAATCTGAATAACCCTCTCAGACTGACCATCAGTCTGAGGATGAAAAGCCGTGCTAAAGTTCAGCCGCGTTCCCAACGCCTCATGCAACTTTTGCCAGAACCGAGATGTGAATCTAGGATCTCGATCAGAAATGATAGACACTGGCACCCCATGCAGTCGCACAATCTCTGCCACATACAACTTGGCTAACTTCTGAAGCGAATAATCAGTACGTACAGGGATGAAATGAGCAGATTTAGTCAACCTGTCTACAATCACCCAAATCGAGTCCTTCTTTGACGGCGTTAAGGGCAATCCACTTACGAAGTCCATGGTCACCCTTTCCCACTTCCAGAGTGGTACCTTCACTGGTTGCAGAAGTCCAGAAGGTAACTGATGCTCAGCTTTCACCTGCTGACAAGTCAGACATTTCCCCACAAATTCTGTTACTTCTCGCTTCAGTCCAGGCCACCAATACAACTCCTTTAAGTCATGATACATCTTATTACCTCCAGGGTGCATAGCACACATCCCTTTATGAGCTTCATTTAGAATTGCTTGCCTCAACTGAAAATCCTTCGGAACACAGATTCTACCGCGAAAACACAGAACTCCTTCACTGTTAAGTCCAAACTCAGAAGTATTCCCATCTTTAACCTGCTGAAATCGAGAATTCAGAGACTCATCCCTCAACTGCTTTTCCTTAATCTCATTCACCCAGGTCGGTCTTACTTGCAATTCGGCTAACAAGCTACCATCGTCATACAGACTCAAACGAGCAAACATAGCTCTCAAGTCAGATACAGTTCTACGACTTAGGGCATCAGCCACCACATTAGCTTTGCCTGGATGATACTCAATCGCACAATCATAATCCTTAAGCAACTCGATCCATCTCCGTTGCCTAAGATTCAGCTCCTTCTGAGTCAACAAGTACTTAAGACTTTTATGGTCTGTATATACAATACACCTTTCTCCATACAGATAATGTCGCCAGATTTTAAGTGCGAAGATTACTGCTGCCAACTCCAGATCATGGGTAGGATAGTTCACTTCATGAGGTTTAAGCTGTCGCGATGCATAAGCAACCACTTTACCTTCTTGCATCAACACACAGCCCAACCCAACATGCGATGCATCACTGTACACGGTAAAGTCTTTTCCAGATTCTGGTTGAATTAGTACAGGTGCCTCGGTCAGAACCCTCTTAAGCTTCTCAAAAGCTTCTTGCTGCTGCTGGGTCCAAACAAATGGTACGCCTTTCCTTATGAGTTTCGTTAATGGTGCTGCCATCACCGAAAATCCTTCTACAAACCTTCTGTAGTATCCAGCTAAACCCAGAAAACTCCGAATTTCGGCCACAGACCTCGGTGGTTTCCATTCCAGAATCGCTTCAATCTTTCGAGGGTCCACCTTAATACCCTCAGCAGAAACAACATGCCCCAAGAACGTCACTTCCCTCAACCAGAACTCACACTTACTAAATTTCGCATAAAGCTCCTTTTCCCTTAACACTTGCAGCACAACACGGAGATGCTCATCATGTTTCTCTTCAGATTCAGAATAGACCAAAATATCGTCGATAAAGACGACCACGAATCGATCCAAGTATGGCTGGAACACTCGATTCATCAGATCCATGAAAGCTGCAGGTGCATTGGTCAGCCCAAATGGCATAACCAAGAACTCATAGTGACCATAACGAGTTCGGAATGCCGTCTTGTGAATATCCACCTCCTTCACCCTTAATTGATGGTACCCTGATCGAAGATCAATCTTGGAAAATACTGAAGCTCCTCTAAGCTGATCGAACAGATCATCGATTCTAGGCAACGGGTACTTATTCTTAATCGTCAGCTTGTTCAACTGCCGATAATCGATGCACATCCGCATTGACCCATCTTTCTTCTTAACGAAAAGCACTGGTGCTCCCCACGGAGACACACTTGGCCTAATGAACCCTCTATCCAACAGTTCTTGAATCTGCGCCTTTAGCTCCACCAACTCCTTTGGTGCCATTCTGTACGGTGCAATGGACACCGGTGCCGTACCAGGCAACAGATCGATCCCAAACTCAACCTCTCGATTAGGAGGTAGACCTGGAAGCTCTTCTGGAAACACATCTTGGAAGTCCTTAACGGTTCTAACTTGATCCACAGTTAGCTCCTCAGACTCCGCTTGACTTATAAATGCCATAAAAGCCTCACATCCTTTACGAATCCACTTCTCAGCTCTTAATGCTGACACCACATTAGACAGATAATCTCTACGTTCACCAATCACCATAACTTCCTCATCCTCTGCGGTTTTTAAACTCATTCGCTTTGCAGCACAATCCAAAGTAGCCCTATGCTTCACAAGCCAATCCATTCCTAAGATGAGATCGAATTCTCCGAAACGTAGCTCCATCAAGTCTCCAGAAAAGATTTTTCCTTGAGTCTCTATAGGCACGTCTCTATACAGTTTGTCTACCCTTACCGAGTGACCCAAAGGACTTAGTACAGATACCCCACTCACTGTCTCCTCAGAACGCACTCCCAGCGACCCAGACATGGCACACGCAACATAAGAATGGGTAGATCCAACATCTATCAATGCAGTGTATGGCATACTAGAAATCAAAAACGTACCAGTTATGACGTCAGGAGCATCACCCTCCTCTCGGCGACGAGCTGCATAGACTAATGCCGGCTGACGAGCCTCAGCAAAACCAGCACCCCTGCCAGGTGCTCCTCGTCCTCGTCCATTTCCACCTCTGCCTTGCCCACGACCTATTGGAGCTGGTGGTCCCCCTCTCACTGGCTGAGCAACCCTCTGATCTCTAACTTGATTCTGATCTGGTTCCTGAGGACAATCCTTAATCCTATGCTCCATCGACCCACATCGAAAACAGGCTCCAGTACGTTTCCGACACTCGCCCAAATGGACCTTTCCACAATTCCTGCAACTCTGTGGTCTGACAGCATTCATTGGCACTGCTCGCACTGGTTCTGCCACTCTTGCCCTCTTAGCATTCCTATTATACCCACCTGATGGTCCAGAATCCCTCCGGAAGCGGTTCCGATCCTTCTCACGATTCTGCCTCTCAGTACGCTTTACTTCCTCAGCGATCTTAGCTTTCTCAACTAAAGCAGCAAAACTACGCTCCCTCTGTGGAGCAATCAGCACCCTTAGCTCGTCCCTCAAACCATCCTCGAAGCGCACACTACGCTCATACTCAGTAGCAACTATCCCAGAAGCATATCGACTTAACCTCAAAAACTCAGCCTCGTACTCAGATACTGATCTACCTCCCTGAACCAAATTCAAAAATTCCTTCCGGCGGGCGTCCACATAGCTGGCTCCAACATATTTCCCTTTAAAGGCTGTCTTAAACAGCTCCCATGTTACCTCACCAGCTGCCGCCCCATCTCTTACTGTGAGCCACCACTGATAGGCTTCATCCCTTAGCAACGACACGGCTCCTTTCAGTTTCTGCTCCATAGAGCAATCCAGGTCGTCCATAATCTGCTCTGTGGCCTCCAACCAGTACTCGGCCACATTCGGGGCTACACCAGACACGCCCCTAAAGAATTCTGCCCCATTAGATCGGAGTCGCTCAGAAATAGAACCTCAAAATCCATTACCGGTACTTGCCCCAGCAACCCTTTCCAAAACTCGAAGCATTGCTTGTGATAGGGCATCATCCCCTACGCCCCTATCGTGAGATTCCACCTCTGTCGCCGGTGGTATCGGTGCATCAGCTGCTGGCGCATGACCCGAAGAAGAAGATTCAGCTCGTGCACTACCTCGGCCACGTCCACGGCCCCTACCACGAGCTACTCGCGTACTCATTTCGTATTTTCTGTTTTAGAAATCTTATGAGTCAGATTAATATTCCAGTGTTTATTACAGATATCTTATGAATAAGCATAATTTCAGAGTTTATTTTCTTTCGCGGTAACCTAGCTACAGTCTCAGTCTACCTATCAGAGTCTCTATAGTTTCAGCAGTACACTAGCTAAAGTATCATAATAGAGTCTGAGTCAGGCATATAATCAGAATTTCAAAAAAAATCAGTCAGAAAAGTTCAGAAAACTTACAGGCTTGGGCCGGAGATTCGGTGTGCCACTCTTTACAAAAATTACATAGGAAAACTTGACTCTTTGAACATAAACCATTTAGGAGTTTGTCAAAACAAGTTCCTATTAATTTTTAAAACAATTGCTACAAACATGTTTTGTCGAAAACCTTTATTTTAAAAACTTCCATTTTTAGACCCGATCCACAGCCGAGTTGTTGCAACCTGGCTCTGATACCACTAAATGTAACACCCCAAACCTGGTCTGGACGCTATGACCAGATCTGGTGTATCACATGATCCTAAACTACGTTTGTAACCTTTTATTACGCGTTGAGACTTAGGTGATAAAACTAGCAAGGTGAGAAAAGTTCTTGTCAAAACTACTTTAAGTTGTCATTATTCAAGATTGCTTAAATCTTATAAACGTCATTTTGAAAACGTTATTAAGGTTTTGAAAACCCGCGCAGCCTATATCTAGCAGTTTCGATAAGTACGAACCAAATCCTTTAGAAAGTTAAAACCCAAAAGGAAATTTAATAGCGGCCTTATTACACATTAAAACCCAAAAATTAACATAAAAAAATTTATAAACTAAAACATAAATGAAAACCAGTTCTATTGCAGACGCCGTGGCCACTCCGAATCTCTCGCAGCTCCAAGCCCACTATGGTTGAGGGTTACCTGCAGTGATGAAACAGAAGGGGGGTGAGTTTGAGAACTCAGTGTGCAACATTATCTCAACCATAGGCCAAAACAGATCAAGCCTCAGAAACAGAGTTAATTGGGCCTTGGCCCATTACAGGAATCAGGTTAAGCCCAAAGGCCCATAACAGAAACAGATCAGATATGAATATTATGCAAACAGAAACCCATCCCAAATCCATCCTTAACACCCCCGTACCAGCCTTACACCATGTGGGGAGACTACTCGACCCACCCAACCGCTACACGCCACAGATATTTGCAGCGAGGCTGCCAGATATAATTTGCAGTGAGACTGCCAGATAACATTTGCAGCGAGGCTGCCAGATATATTTGCAGCGAGGCTGCCAGATATTGTGACGAGGTCACCAGATATAAATATTGTGGCGAGGCCACCAGATTGCAACGAGGTTGCCAGATATAATGTGACAGAGTCACCAGATTGCAGCGAGGCTGCCAGAACGCTTCCTCCATCATAAACCCATACCCCATGCAACAGATAATCATACTATCATGCAATATCTAGCATCAGATATACTCATATAGATAATGAACTTACGCAGATACATAACATCATACATTTCACACAGAATTGACCCTAGGGGTATAATAGTCTTTTTACACCTAGGGGTATTTTGGTAATTTTCCATATTTAATGGTATTTTAGTCTTTTTTCATATTTTCAGAAGTTTTATGCATGTACAGCTGATTATTAGTTCCCAATTAACCACGGAAGTCCATTTGTGCCAAATTTCTAGTTTTGCCCTTTTTAGCCTAAACCCCTAATGAGCCTTACTAAGTCCAATATTGTCTCAAGCCCTTTAAGCCCAATTTTAGGTTTAGTTTACCAACTTAACATGTTACTACTAACTACGTCGCCAGATAGTCTTTATTTGCCATTTTACCTATTTGGGCTCGGAAGCCCATTAGGCCCATCTTTGGCCCATTGATACCCAACTTACCGAGAAGCTCGAAATTGCACCTTCTGTAATTTTGCCACTGTCATTTACTAGTTTGATCACCACAGGGTATTCGGTTACCCTCAGATCCTTTCAAGATAAATTTTTCGGTCACTTTAGTCGGACACTTTAGCACAGTTTCGATTATTTCGGCTTTTAGCCATCCTAGTCTATGATGGAAATACGTTACACACCTGTTAACCGTTGAAACAGTTGACGAAATCCACGAACAAAAACCTATCGTTAATCACCTCAATGTTAGTTTAATACTCTTCAACCATTAAATTAAAATCTCACTACTATAATCGGCTAACATGACTGAAGTCCCTAAAAGCCTTTACCTTTTTGTCGAAAGAAAATAGACTAAGTCTATGAGCCCCAACCGTGCCAACCTTCACGTCCTTGCAAAAAGTCCTCTTGCTCACCCTAACACAACACCAAAACAAGAGGCCACAATGCCTTAGTCCAAACGATAGCCTTCCCTAAGGGGTTTCGGCTTTATTCTTAAAACGTGATTATCTAACAACGGCAAGTTCCCGAATACTTACCAACCTAGCCTCGATATACCACGATTCCCCTTGCAACTACGAGAAGAGATAAAAGATGATCTACATTCGGCTTGAGCACCACAGAGTATGGAGGTTTCGGTTTCTCTCTTTGAAGAAATAAATGAGGTTTAACACACAAAGATTCGACTAAAGAGTTATAGGAAATATCGACAAAAGGAGAGAAAGAAGGGAGTTATGTGACTGATGATAAATCGGTAATAGAACCACAAGGTTTCGGTCAAGGGAATAATCGGCAATGAGATGTTTGCTTTCGGTTCTTTTGTGACTATCAACCAGAGAATAACATCAGAAGAAGATATATGAATGATAGAAGAAGAAAATGGAAAAGAAGAAAATACGAAAAGAGATTTGAGAGGGAAAGAAATGAGCAATCGGTTTAACAGAAAAAGAATGGCACAAGATGGTGTTTTGGGAGATCTAGGTTCGGCAAATGAAAAGAAAAGAGGATTTGGCAATGGGGTGTATTAGGGTTCGGCTACTAGAACAAAAAGAAGAACAAAATGGCAAAACGAACCTAATATGCTATGTCAAACGAACAAAAGAATAGGATTCACTAACCTAAGATAAAATCGGCATAAGGACACAAGAAGACCTAAGGGAGAAATCGGCACTTCTAGCACCTAATTGCCGAAAATGCACCACAAAGAGTCCTCTTGGCCGGCCACCTTACTTCAAATTCAAAAACACCTTAATCCGCTCCTTGATTCACTCCACAATATCCTCTCATGACCGATTCAAACACTCCTCAAGTAGAGTTTTATTCTGCTTCAAATTCCTGCCTGCTCCTTGCATAAAAATAACGCCTTCCTTGCATAACCTGGGACTTGAACCTTGGCCTTCCCATTCATTTAGGCGCCACTTTTGTAGCTCCTAAGTGGCGTCACACAACCATTTTACCAGGAGCTCCCTTGTGCTTCATTTTAGCCAAATTTATTTAAGACCCCTACTTCCAAAAGTCCCCTATCTCCCTAATGAAAAATTTAAAAATTTTCCCGAGTTTTTTTTTTTAACCAACACTTGGACCTTCCAAAGGCCCAATAACATTCTCAAAACACGAATTTCACAACCAAACACCAGAGTTCAAACATTTTACTAGATGAACCATAATTCAAGAAAGACCAGAATTTTAGGGCGTTACATTTATATTTAAAACTTATGTCAAATTCGCATACCAAACAAAATTTACATAATTTATCAATATGCCGCATATACATGCTCAAATACTAAAAAAAATCTATTCATGCTTAATCAACTCCTCTTTCGGCCTTGATTTATTCCCCTATCATATTTATTAACAACCACCTCATCCGAAAGCATGGGCATAAAAATTTAATTAAACATTATGCTATTAACAAAAGCATATTACAGAGTCTTGGCCAAATATAACTTGTACCTTCTCATGACATAGCCAAATTCATTATAACTACTCCCAAGGTACACCCATAGACTAAACATTTATAAATGTAAATATGCATAACCGAATTAGGCTTCCCTCATCCAAAATGTGAGATACATAACATTAATTTTAATCTTCATATCTTACCATCAAGGCTGAAACTAACATGCTACAAAATCCAGAATTTTCCTATTTGTTTCGGTTAAGAGAAGAAAAAAAAATAATAATAAGGAACTAACATTTCTTTTTAACACTCAATCACCACCATTCGGCACTCATCCACAAAAGAAATAAAAATTGATTCCTATATGGCAAGTCCAATTTATCAATTTGCATATTGACACATACAACGATTTAAAACAATGATTTCAATTAAAAATCAAACTCAATTGTTAGTTATTCAATTGCCTATGCAAAGTCATCGTCGGTAAATAAAAAAAAATAATAACATGAGCATCAAAATCGATTCCTACTTCTCACCAAAAATCCACAAAATCATTAATTTAGCTAGCTTAGTTACTCTTATCCTCCATGTCATCGCATTTTAAAGAAAACAATTTACCCAATTACCTTAACAAGACCGAATGTATAGCTTTACCAAATCCCAAAATTTTTTTCTTACAACCACCGCTCCTTTTACCCATATAGCACTCAAAATTCCATTTATTCAAGACTCCATTACTCAAATAATCATACTTTACAAGTTTTTACAAAGTTTCTAAAATCCTCATAAGTTACCGAATGCACCATGCACATTTAAGCTACAACTTAAAGCCATGGGTTATGAACTATATGTCATTTACAACTAAGTTTCATAGTCAATTTAAAAAGAACCATTTACTTACCTTAGAATTCAAGCCCCTTCATTGCCGAAAACTTTGGGAGCTCTCACTTTATTTTCTTTCTTCCTCACGGCAAATGAAGAACAAAACAAATGACTCTTTTCTCTTTTTTTTTTTCACTTACCTTTCTTTATTTTATTTTATTTATCCATTATAATAACTATCTAAAATTTTTAATAATAAAAACATGATCTTAGTGGGAGTAAATGAGTATGGTCGGCCACTATAACACATGAATTGCTAATTTGACATGCAAATACAAACATTTATGCCATGTATCAATTTAGTCCCTCTTACAAATATGACACATACACTTTCACTACTTCACATATAAGTTCATACTAAGAAATCACACATTCAAATAGCTCCAAAACTAGATCAATTTTTCACACAAATCATTCATCATAAATTCGACATGGAAGTTTAGCATTTAACAAAATGTTGAGACTCGGTCTAATGGTTACGAAACCATTTCCCGACTAGGGTCGAATTACGACTGTCACAGACGTGTGCCCTGAGATAAAATAATAATAATTTTTTAAGTTTTGTAAAGGTTTCAAATATTATCAATTTAGTCCCAACCCTTCTCTGATGCATGTTTAAGGTCCCGTAGACCTTCATAAGAGACTTATTATTGATGTATGTTTGTGATATTATAATGATTATTATGAAATGTCTGTAAAAGTTTTGTTCTATCCGGTAATGCTTCTAACCATAGTCTGACGACGGATTCAAGTTAGGGGTGTTACATTTATGATTAAGTCGTTATAAGGTTTTAATGTAATGCGAGTTTTCAAACGAAATTATGTTTTCAAAAAACACATCAAACGGGCTGATTTGAGAACTAACTTTCAAACGGGTTTTTATCAACAAGAGCGAGTTTTCAAAAAGACACTCCAATGTGACACTGCCAGATTCGGCCATAATGTCTAGGCCAGGGATTGGGGTATTACACAGACATTTTCTTTTTGTAAAACATTTCCAAAACACAAATTATTTCCACTTAATATGGTAAAGTTTCTCAAAATATTTTTCAAAACAAGTACGTGCGCACATAGATACGTAAAAACATAGGCCGTATTTTTGCAAACTTAGCTCTGATACCATTAAATGTAACTATCTAAAACCTAGTCTAGAAGTTTAAACTAAATCTCGGAGGTTACATTGATTACCGAAATGATCAAAGGTAAAATTTAAGTTTAACCAGCTAGAAAACATACAACATTTAAGTTACGTAAAACTCTTCGTTGTAAAAATTCTGATATAACAAAAATTTTAGTCCAAAAGGTCACTTACGTGCGTAAAACCCAAAATTCATACCACAATATTTGCAACAAAATTTACAGTTCAAACCTATTATTGATTAAATGCAGAATTTATAAAAGTACTTTTAAAGTTGATTCTAAATGTGGCTGTTTGAGACCTCCGCACACTGAGTTCAAGCTACAAAAAATAGAAAATGGGAGTGTACCTGAAAGGGAAACACTAAAAGGGGCTGAGCTATACAAGCTCAATGTGAGATCAAAACGTCACTAGAACCAAGCTTACGAAACTCAATCCAACAGCGAAGTAGACTTACAGATATACAGAAAGTCAAAAGTAAACCTAGAACCAATGTCCCAATAGAAAACAGCAACTCAAGCACTCCAAGTCGCACACAAACACTCAGTCACAAGGGTTATTCAGTCAGATAGAATACAGTCAGATAATCTTACACTCAGAACACTCAAATAGATGCATAAGAATGCAGTCAGATAATAAAAACCCAGCCATCCAGCCAAAACACCTCTCCGTCCCCCGATCACACCCTAAAAGAGCTATTTAAGCTCATCTAGCCAAACACACCACCTAGGACCTTGAAAGGCCCATCCAACCTTACACTCCTTATATGTGGACTAAGCCACTTAGATATTAATACGCATCACAACTGACGTATATGCGGTACAATGCAATGTGGTAATCTACTGTACAGACATGCAGTTTGAACTGCTAGATCAGATAATAGTATGCAATGAAGCTAACGTATATGCGATACAATGTAATGTGGTCAACTACTATATCGATAAGCTGCAGTTAAACTACCAGATCAGATAATAATATGCAGCAAAAATAACGTACATGTGGTATTGTACGGTAAACTACCAGAATCAGTCTTTGTTCTCTTCTCAACCATCCCAAAAATCACTTTATGCAAGTGTATGTATGCTCACAACTCACAGAAACAACGAACACAACAACAGACATTTAGACAGAAGCATATGCACACACACACCCAGCTAAGGGGGCTCAATGTCACACATCTCACACAACAAACACCAATAACACATAAGCTGAAGCCCATATCAAAGTCCTGACCGAATACAATCCTGTCCTCATAGTTGAATTCAAGTCATATTTGTGTTGCCCGATCGTCGATGAAGAAGTATCGTTCGGTTCTAATAAAGGGGTGTTTTGGATAAATATGGGTAGAAGCTGACAAAACGGTTCTAGATAGGTTAAATATGGATATTATAGGTTTGACTTGGAAGGAATTAAAAGATGGAGGATAATTGAATGGCTCGGTTCAACATTTAAACAAGGATTAGTAAAGAAAAATGGTGGAGATGGAAGATAGCACTCAAGTGTCAAGTTTGATTCAAAACTATAAAGAGTATTACCCCGGGACTTATATGACTTAAAGTGAGTAGGTGGTAATAGGTTGATGGACCTCGACCCATTACTTAGCAAAGTAGGAACCAAAGGAATAATTGAATGGATGAATGCCACACCAACAAAGGTGATAAGTTTGGGATAGAAGAAAGAACAAGTTGACGCCACTGGCTTTGTAGATAAGTCAACAAGTCTTCGAACGAAATCGGAGAGAGATGTTCTTACCAAATTGATAGGGTTTCATTCATAAAGCAACAAATTTTTTTTACAAAGGTTGATTTCACTTATTTATAGTGCCAGAATAGGGTAGCCAAATAGTCACAAATAATCATCTTAATGTACTAATTAAAAGCTGAAATAAAGTTCAAGTCTCTTGACATTCTTGAACCAAATAACTCCTCCATGGAATTCACTTCAATTCAACTGATTGAATGTCCTTGAATGCTTGAAAGATGACTCTTTTATTGTCCCTTGGCTACGAATAGACACCAACTCCTTAATGGTGTTTTGAATGCTTGTAGTGATTACTCATGAAGCAATTGGTTATAGAAGGTGAAACAAAGGGGCTGCTAAATTTAAAGAAGAATAATGCTCTTCTTTAATTGATAAAACAACTTCTTGATGATGAAAAAAGCCTCCTTTAAAATAACTCCTTCTTATGTAACAGAAAACACTTGAAACGTCATTTCAATAAATTTGTAACAACCCTTATAATGTAACAGTTATGAATTGAAAAGACTCCTGCAATAAACACAATTAAAATGAGCTTATTAATCACATTTAAACACTTATTAAACATATAAAAGATCAAGACTTAACTTAAATAAATGAACTAAACATGTGCACCAATTATTCTAGCAACTAGCTTATTAAAGAAGCACAAATAAATAAACTTAAACTCATGCATCAATAAATAATCCTAGTAACTAGATTAATTAAGAGCAATACTTATTAAATAAAGTTCAACAAAACACTTATTAATTAAACTAAGATGCTTGCATTCATGGTTTAAAATGCAAACTAAATGAACAAAATGAGTTACTTAATGCATAACTTAATTAAATGCAGAACAGATAACGCATGTCATAATTAAAATTTGTAGATCAATAATGCATGACATTAACTAAAGATGCATTTAATAAACAAGACATAATTAAAGACTAAAGTAACTAAAATAAATAAATCAAGTCCTTATTCCAACAACATAATTAATAAACTGAAATTAAAAAGTCTCATTTTGCACTTGTACCCCTCAAGTTTGGGCCAATTTCGATGTACTCGAGTTGTTTCAAAACATGATGCGACCGGGATCACATCATACCCTCCTCTTGAAGATGATTTGTCCTCAAATTGGGCCACTTGCTTGTGAAAAATCTTTCACCATCACAGCCTCCTTGGTTGATGAAGTCGGTAATGTTGCTCTCGACAACATGAAATTTACAAGTAACTTGAACACAAAATAGATTGTTTGCTCACCCTCCCTCTTTTGGAGGGAACCATTCCAAAGTGCCATATACACAAATGAGAAATAGATTATTGTCACTAAAAATTATATGCTCAAAAGAGCTTTTTAAAATCTTACTCAAAATTAGAATGTATAACCCAATACCAGGATCAAAAACTTGAGTTGGCATTACCTTTTCATGATGATTTAAAAATCGAATACTTAATCCAATGTTGGGATCAAAAGTAGAAGTGGATCTTACCTTTTTCTTTGTTGGAAACAAACGAGATCCATGAAGCATTCGTGACTTAAAATTTTGAACAACATAAGTCCATGACTCAAATTCTTTGAACAACGATGTGAAACCAAAACTTTGATTTAACAATTGCAACTTTTCACAAATCAACAACTTTGTTTTCAGATTTAAAGACAAAATATCACATAGGCACAAATGGTTTACACATATATTCAAACGAAATTCAAAATGCTTGATTTCTATCAATAATGATCTAGAATGACAAAGCTTTCGACATATAGAATTTTGAAAATCAAAAACCCTTGAATCAAATCCCTTGATCAACAATAAAGAAGAATAATCACTGGGATCAAAAACAAAGTTTTTGCTTACCATTTCATGTTGACTTGAATATTTATCAGCTGTCAACATGGTAGGAACACGAAGCAAACTGAAGTTATGAGTAGGCAAATTGTTCAAATCCCTTAGACCATAGCATAAAACAACGAACATCAAAATCAAATGAACTAAGCATTTTACACATCAACAGGTTATCAAACAATCTAATTATTGGAAAATTAGACATGCATGTTTTCAAAAATTCAAATGCTTCAAATCTCATCCGCACACTTTCACAACAATCAAGTAAACAGAAAGGTTTATATAACTTATTATCTTGCATAATCAAACCTTGCGATTACCGATTAATGATTACTTCACCAACATACTGGTCAACAACACACTCTTTATGAGTAACATTTTTGTTATCAAAACTCGAAACAAACAACTCATTACTAATCAAGAAAGAATAATCAACCATGTCATGGTGCAAGTGCTTTTCAAAACCCAAATCTTTAACAAAGTTTCTATCAACAATCGAATGAGGCTGATGTGTTTTAAAAACTCCAAAATTCATAACTGGCTTACCTTTTGGCAAAGGCGAACGAGGTTCGTTGAGAATGTTACCTCTTTCAATCAACGTAAACCTTTTCACCTCAGAAAGGTAATGAAGTCGAAACTTTTTGCTCGGATCTTTAGAAACCTAAAAAAATAAAACACGAGGAAATCTCATGTGTAGGTTAGTAGAAACACTCCTCACTTTTTCTATCTCTCTTGCTTCTTTTTCTCTCATGTCTTTTTCATTAAGGACACTCGTTTCTTTTATTTATTCAAACTCACTCTCTTGTTCGTTTTTCTTTTCTAACACACACTCTTTTTCTTTTTTTGTTTTCTTTTCTTTCTTTTTCTTTTCTCTCAATCTCTTTTTGTTCTTTGTCATTCTCTTTTTCTTTTCCACTTGATTTTTCTATTTTATTACAAAAGGAAGGAAATAAGAAAGATTCATCACAATGTGAAACTTTTCACTGAGCATAAGATGAGGGGTCTTCATACATATGATGTAACACCCCAAACTCGGCCTAGAAGTTAGGCCTGCATCCGGCGTGTTACATTGAAGTGTTTTTGAAAATCGTGTTTCCATTGAAAACCCTTCTTAATATTTAAAAACTCCTTGCCATTTAAAACTAATGTAAAGCCTCAGTTTGTGTCCGTTTATTAAAAACGTGGTTTAGTAAGGGTCATTCTCTTATAAAATATTATTACCATTAAAACCTTATTAGTTGCGGAAGCTTATTTAAAATAGTTGGAGAAACGTGATATTTTGAAAAATAGTTATTATTTTAGAAAACCCGAGTTCTACTCCTAGTAATGTTAAAGCAATAAATAAAATCCCAAAATTTAAAATCCAGAAATTATTATGGCCTTATTACACACCAAATAAAAAATACTTGAATGTAAATAATTGAAACTCAAAATATTTGTAGTGTGTGGCCTTCTCTAAGTTCCTTGCAGCACCGATCCTCCTAAAACTGGAGATTACCTGCACAGTTAATAAACGGGGTGAGTTTATGAAAACTTAGTGTGTAATCCCTTACTATATAAAATGAACAGTCAGTCATATGAAAGAATTAAAAGTTTGGGCCCCAGCCCTATCACAGTTCCAGTATCAATTGGGCCTTAGCCCATTATAACAGACAGAACCATATGGGCCTTAGCTTATTACAGTATAATACAGATATGCAGCCCATCCCAATCCAACCAACACACCATCCGAACCAACCAGCACACCATGTGAGGAGTAACTCGACCCACCCAACCCACACACCAATTATGCAGCCGTGCTGCTAATAACAGATAATGTGGTAGTGCCACCAGAATTAGAATACGTAGCAAAGCCACTAAAATAGAACTTCCTCCAAATCAATGTCCCAACCCCATGCAATATGCCATGTATGTTATGCTGAATCATCACACATGTATGCAGAATGACCATGCTTAGTATCAGTCATTTAAACATATATTAAAAGTCGACCAGTCGCACAATCACAATCAAGTCAGTTAATACACAGTCATACAATCTTAGTCAAAACAGTCAAATACATAGTCCAAGTCAGTATTTTTCCCATAAGGGCATAATAGTCATTTTACACCTTAGGGGCAAAACAGTCATTTTACCCTACAGGTATTTTAGTAATTCTACCCTAGAGGGGTATTCCGGTAATCCTACCCTTCAGGGGTATTTCGGTAGTTTTACCCTACAGGGGTATTTCAGTAACTTTGCAAATCAAGGTCATTTTGGTAATTTTACAAATCGAGGTCATTTTGATAATTTTATAAATTGAGGTTATTTTGGTAATTTTACAAATCGAGATCATTTTTGTAATTTTAAAAATCGAGGTCATTTCGGTAAGTTTACAAATCGAGGTCATTTCGGTAATTATACAAATTAAGGGCATTTCAGTAATTTTACAAATCAGGAGTATTTCAGTAATTTTACAAACTAGGGGTATTTTAGTAATTTTACAAATTAGGGCTATTTTAGTAATTTTGCAAACTGAGGGTTTTTTTAATTTTACAAACTGAGGGTATTTTTATAATTTTGCAAACCGAGGGTATATCTGTAATTTTACAAATCGAGGTCTTAACGACCCAATCGAAGGTCTCTCGTCGCCTCGAGCGACTCTTGTAACCTAAACAGATAAAACAGGGTAATTGGGCCTAAGGCCCATTACTCGATGCAAGTGGGGCCACAGTCACTTATCATATCACAAACATATTATCCGTGTAGGCCCACAAGCCCATTGGGCCCACACAGCCCACTTAGCCCAAAATTTAGCTAAGGCTATGTGAACCCCAAAGCCCAGATTACAAATAGTCACTTACCGCAGATTTTATCCATGTGGGGCCTACAAGCCCATTGGGCCCACACGACCCAATTCAGCCCATCGAGGCCCAATAAAGCCGAAGTCATGTGCGCGACACAACAAGTCCAACTATTTCCCACTTGGCAGTGAGATTTACACAAACAGGTCTACGGGCCCATTCGGCCCATTCGACCCACTATGGCCTAAGCCCATGAGTCTGTTCATAGCGGCCTTTTTTGTCGTACACCCACGTTTCATGGGTTCGTTTTACCACACGAGCGATTGCATGCTTGCATGGCCTCAAAATTCGTGTTTCTGGGTTTTTGACTTTTTGCCACTTTACAATCATAGTAGTGAAAAGAACGCTTTTAACTGATTATCGAATACTGCGAATAACATACACTTTATTGGCTTATGCCAAACCACAAAGATAGGGTATATGTTTACACACTATGTTGGCTTTAAACCGATCCAAGAACAGGGTTTGATTACACACCTCTTCATGAAGACGAGTAACTGCTCATGCCCAAAGCCTTAGCCAAAAGGAGTGTGGCTAAATACACCTAGATTGGTCAACACCGATCACAAGTATCTTGACACTTGACTGCATACATAAGAGGTAGCCTACAATCCATAAAGATAATATTTAAGAACAAAGGGTAATCGGCTTATACCCAAACTAATAAGGAATCAGAAATACCTTAGCCATATATTAGAAGACCAGGTTTCAAATGTTCGAGAACGTTCTGTGCCCTTCTCTCCTCAGGTCCGATTTGTCAGAATGCCTGTAAGTCGAACCGTTGATCGACAGTAAAGGAAAGAAAGATGAATGAAAGGAGAAATAGTGGTTGGATTCGGTTTATACTAAAATAATAGAAAGTAGGGAGAAGAGAATGAAAAAAATCTGACTAGAACGAAGAGTGAAGTCGATTTATGTAGGGGAAGAAGAACTAAATTCGATTTAGTAGAAAAGGAGAAGAAAAGTGCTAACTTGGCATAGAGACAATGTGGAGAAAAAGAGAAAGGTTTCAATAGGAGAATTCGGCACTTGGTATATGTGTTTCGGAAAAAGTGAACAAATAATTGGACAGTAAAGTTGAAAAGAACGGAACCTAATGGTAAAAAATGAACAAGAAATAAAAAGAAATGAGAAAACAAAGGCTCAAGAGGAAGGTTTTCGAAAACAAAAAGAAATCACCCCAATTCCCTAAACCAATTCGGCACCTAAACACCCACACAAGCTGAAAATGCACAAGTGAAAGCTCCCTAGCCAAATTTGCCAACTCAAAATCCCCCAAACGGCTACACTCCCTTCACAATTCGAAATCCTTGAAAGTCTGCACATACTACTCCACACATCACTCTTTCAAATCCCCAACAACCAAATCATATCCAACAACCAAGAACAAGTCAAATTTCCTCATTTACCAAGTCCACAACAACCTTCAAGAGTTTGAACTCCATTCTACCTCTTGCTGCCCCCAAGTAGCAAAATAATTACATTATGCTTGCAAGGGGATTTGAACCCCCTTCCTTCCCTTGCTTGTGGCGTCACTTGCCACTCCACCAGTGGCTCATCTTGTGTCACAATTTAACCTCAATTAAATGTAAGGTCTACTTCTAATCACCAAGGGTTCACTTAAGAGCAAAAATAATAATTTTGCAAATGCCAAGACTTAAACCCCATACCACATGCACACTCCTAACGCCACCTTGCCACTAGACCACTTGCTTCCTTGTGTCATATTTTAACCAAAAATATTTATAAGGTCTTCAAGCTAACGCCAAGGTCCACTTAAGGGAAAAATTAAATTTTTTGCTAGAACCTTGGTTTAAACCCAAGACTTCTCAGACATCTCCAAACACTCCAAATCACTTAAACAACACACCAAACATGGAATTGTGATATTTCAAGCACAATTAAACTTTTATGAGCCGCCAGGCCCAATACTTCTAGGCCTAAAAATCTAGGGCATTACATACGGCGTTTATCTCTTCGAGATTGATTCTTCATGAATGAATATCTTAGAGTATACGAAGAGCGACTTGAACCTTCTCGTTTACCATCATAATAGGCTTCAAACTCGAAGCTTGAGTTATTTCGACTCTAATTCCTTGTTGAGTAGGAATCTCGATAGGAATCTCTTGTCACATAGTCATTAGATGCTGAACTCCTTGACGATCTCGTTTTCATCCTTTGGCTTGAAAAAATTTGCTCTTGATGGTAGGAAGATAGAAGGAAACGCTTGCGCAATACATCTTTCCTTTCAGACCAGGTTGATATTGGGTGCTCTCCGTTTCATCTTCGACCTGTGGTGAATTGATCCCACCAAGTCATGGCATAATCAGAGAAATCATTCACTGCAAGCCTTACTTTCTTACTTTCCGAGTATTCGTGGTACTCAAAAACCAATTCTACCTTCTTTTCCCATTCAAGGTATGCCTCCGAGTCGAATCGACCTTGAAAAAGTGGAATAGGGGATTTAAGATTCTTTGAATCGCCATCATCACGTTCATGCTCTCTAAAGCCTCAATTTCTATGAGCGCATCACCTTTCGCCTTGATAGGATGCTTGATATGACAGTTCAGTCCAATCACTCACTGCGGCAATTCTTCTTTCAAAACTTAAAGACATTTTGCTGAAAAAAATTATTAAAACAAAATAGAAAGTAGTACCCTACCATAAACCTCACCAGTCACTCGCAAGAAAATTGAATGGCACTCACACTCGTGTTTGCACTCGAGATCGACTTTTTGAACACTCTAATGCTCTCACAATACTTGTGCCTTTTGCCGTTCTTTCTTCTCTCGTGACTTCGTAAAAAGACTAGAGTAGCCTTTATCGTACTCTAAGGGTCGGTTTCAAATGGGCTACAAGGGTAATGATGTTAAAGGTGTAGGGTAGGTTGAAATAAAATGAAATCGGTTTTAAGTGTGGCGTGAAAGGTAGGAATAGAAATATAAAGGAACTTGCTGATCAGAATTGTAAATAAGATGAAAACAAACTTCTCTCTTTTTTTTTTTTCAATTTTGAAACTTTTTTAATACATATAAGTTCAATATAACTTATATTACAATACAATATTTTTTTTAAATTTTTTTTTAAAACTTACCCTTGCACTTCACGAACTATTCTGGGATAGTATCGAACATCCGTCCTTATTATTTTGTAAGCTCTGATACCAAATGATACGATCTCGTCCTCGTAGTTGAATTCGAGTCATATTTATGTTACCCGATCGTCGACGAAGAAGTATCGTTCGGTTCTAACAAAGGGGTGTTTTGGATAAATATAGGCGGAAGCTAACAATGCGGTACAATATAGGTTAAATATGGATATTATAGGTTCGGCTTGAAAGGAATTAAAAGATGGAGGATAATTGAATGGCTCGGCTTAACATTTAAACAAGGATAAGTAAAGATAAATGGTGGAGATGGAAGATAGCACTTAAGTGTCAAGTTTGATTCAACACTATGAAAAGTATTATCCCCGGACTTATATGAATTAAGGTGAGAAGGTGAAAATAGGTTGATGGACCTCGACCTGTTACATAGCAAAGTAGGAACCGAATGTATAATTGAATGGATGAACGCCACACCAACAAAGGTGATAAGTTCGGGATAGAAGAAAGAATAGGTTGACGCCACTAGCTTTGTAGATAAGCCAACAAGTCTTCGAACGAAATCAGAGAGAGATGCTCTCACCAAATTGATAGAGTTTCATTCATAAAGCAACAAAATTTTTTTTACAAAGGCCGATTTCACCTACTTATAGTGCTAGAATAGAAGCTGAAATAAAGTTCAAGTCTCTTGACATTCTTGAACCAAAAAAACCCTCCATTGAATTCACTTTAATTCAACTGATTGAATGTCCTTGAATGCTTGAAAGGTGACTCTTTTATTGTCCCTTGGCTACCCAATAGACACCAGCTCCTTAATGGTGTTTTGAATGCTTGTAATGATTACTTATGAAGCAATCGGTTATGGAAGGTGAAACAAAGGGGCTGCCGAATTTAAAGAAGAATAATGGTCTTCTTTAATTGATAACACAACTTCTTGATGATAAATAAAGCCTCCTTTAAAATAACTCCTTCTTATGTAACTGAAAACACTTGAAACATCACTTCAATAAATTTGTAACAACCATTATAATGTAAGAGTTATGAATTAAAAGACTCCTGCAATAAACACAATTAAAATGAGCTTGTTAATCACATTTAAACACTTATTAAACATATAAAAGATAAAGACTTAACTTAAATAAATGAACTAAACATATGCATCAATTATTCTAGCAACTAATTTATTAAAGAAGCATAAATAAATAAACTTAAACTCATGCATCAGTAAATAATCCTAGTAACTAGATTAATTAAGAGCAGTACCTATGAAATAAAGTTCAACAAAACACTTATTAATTAAACTAAGATGCTTGGATGCATGGTTTAAAATGCAAACTAAATGAAAAAAATGAGTTACTTAATGCATGACTTAATTAAATGCAAAATTGATAATGCATGTCATAATTAAAATATGTAGATCAATAATGCATGACATTAACTAAAGATGCATTTAATAAACAAGACATAATTAAAGATTAAAGTAACTAAAATTAATAAATCAAGTCCTTATTCCAACAACATAATTAATAAATTGAAATTAAAAAGTCTCATTTTGCACTTTGGGCCCTCGAGTTTGGGCCAATTCCAATGTAGTCGAGTTGTTTAAAAACATGATGCGACCAAGATCGTATCACTACCTTCACTAAAGCCTAGCTAACGGTCGAAACACACAGCCACATTTTTAGATAAAAATATACAGAGAATTAAAATTAATGACTTAGGACCATACAATCATGTGCTCTGGCCATGTGGAAATGCCTAGACCAAGTGGGAGGTCAACACGCCGGTGTAGGAGATGGCACACAGCCGTGTGAATAGGCCGTGTAACACTCTGTCCATTTGTATAAAAAAGAGTGCAAGGTAGACACGGCCATTTGAGGGTATCACAATCCCGTGTGTCTACCAGACATGACCGTGTGCAAAAAACACACGCCTATGTAGAAACCCTACATTCCCAAATTAGCCACACTAAAACCCCTATTTTCCAAAAGCACATGTGTAACACCCCAAACTCGGCCCAGACATTATTCTGAATACGGCGTGTCACACCAACTCGTCGTAAAAGAAATAGAATTGTCGGTAAAAGTTGATTTAATGTTCAAATCTTTTTGTGTTTGAGTTTATCAAATCATTCCGTCAAAAGCTTTCCAAAAATTTAGACTTGTTGACAAAAATCTGAATTTAATTTAAAATCCATCTAGTTTTATTGCTTGAGAGAAATTTAGTAAATTACGATATTATGAGTTGAAAACATCTTAGTAAAACGATTCCCATATTTGTTATCGTTGATTTCTTAGATTGATCAAAACTACAGAAGCTTTTCCAATTGGAAACCATGAAGTTTAAAATACACGTTTTTCTTTGAAAATAATTATTATTTTGAAAACTCTTTTATCCTACTCTAGGAGTATAAAGCAAGAAATCAAAGCCCAATTAAAAGTTAAATCCTCAAATGGCCTTATTACAGAAACAAAAACCCAATATATAATTTACGTGAATAAATTCAAAAGCAAAAAGTAGCGATCATCTGGCCACTTTTGAGTCCCTTTGCGGCCCAAATCGTCTAAGGCTGCGGATTACCTGTACTGTAACACCCTGAATTTGGGCCTAGAAGAATTGGGCCTTAAGTCTGGGCTCGGATAGAAGATGACCTAAATAATTTAGAAGTTTTAAATATTATTATTAAAAAAATATTATTGTAATTAAAATTGGTGTTTAGTTTAGTAATGAAATAAGTTGAGAGGGATTTATAGTGTGGGAAAAGTCCTGGGCTTGGCACAGGGCTCTAGCAAAAAAATTAATTTTTGTTTCTTTAGGGGAATCTAGGCAATAAGGCTTATATTTAAGCTGGGCTAAGATTAAGCACAAGAAAGTGCCTGGCCCAGTGGCTAAGCAGGCTAGGTAGCAAGAAGGGGAGCTGGGGTTCGACTCCCAGTGTGTGCAAATGTGGATTTTTTTTAAAACCCATGGACCGTCGCAAGGAAGCCTTATGATTAGGTGGGGTTAAAACGGGACACAAGAGAGAGCCTGGGCGAGTGGCAAGAGGCACTAAGAAGACGTGAGAGGTGCTAGGTTCAAGGCACGGCGTGCGTAAAACATTTGTATTTTTTTAGTAAACGGGTTGTGATGAAATAGGGCTTAAAAGAAGTTGCGACCGAAGTATGCAACAAAAGTGCATATGGCGCAGTAGCAGCAGTGTGCTAGTATGGCCGAAAGGATGTGGGTTCGATCCCAGGGGAAGGCAAAATTTTGGCATTTATTTTTAAATAGCCATGACGGAAGCATGTAAGCCTTATATTTAACTGGAACCATATTATAATAAAGAAGAAACTATGGCGCAGTGGCCAGCAGCGTTGGAGGGTACCTGGAGGTCTCAGGTTCAAGCTGTCGTGCGCGCAATAGACTCCTTTTTGCTGCACGCGTGGGGAGAGTTGTTGTGCTGGACCAAAACTCTCCCTAACAGTAGATTGGGTCGGCTGATCGGTGGAAAAGGGGGGGATAAGGCTACTAGTCGGTGGTTGGATGGAATTCAAATGCTAAATTCAAGGAGTTTGAATTTAGGAAAATTTTTGTACCATTCGGCTATAGGAAATAAGTGCCGATTGTTTTTATTATTTTAGCCTTTATGAATTGTTTTCTTCTTCGTTGGTTTAGGGAATATTGTTAGTGTTAGCCGACTTTGATTTTATCTTTTTCAATCGATTTTTGTTCCTTTATTATTTTTGCGCATCTACTCTTCTTTTCTTCCATCGCTACTCTTTTCTTTTTCTTTTTCTAAATTGATTCCACTTGATCACCTTTCTTCTAGACCGAATCTACCTTTTATATTTCTTTTTCTTCTTAAGCCTACTAGTGCTTACCACCATAAAAGTCGAAATCTCCACATTCAGAGTAATTCAGGAATTGAACCCCAAGATTACTTAGATCCATTCTCTCCTCGAGCCTTGAGGTTAAATCTACATCAGATCTGAGATAGAAGCATTCGTGTCTAGTAAATCATCGGTAAGATTATCGAAACTCCTTTTCCATTCGTTATTCGGGATTTAAGAAAAGCCAAAAGTCCCTAAGTTTTAGGGAGGCTGTCGATCATGGTAAAGAGTAATGCTAATTTTACTTTGTGTGGTTTTTGTGTTTAGTCACAAGAAGGGAAATTGGCAAGGAGCAATACGAGCTAAAGTCATGGAAGCGATCTAGATTTAGATCTACATCTAGTAGTCAGTATCGACAAAGGTAAGTGGTTAGGAATGCGCTAGTATGGCCAAATGTGGTAAGTGATCATTATGTTAATTATCGTGGATTCGTAATCTAATTATGATAGTGATCGATTGCAGGGAAGTCACGTGGGAGATCTTGTTAGCAGTCGTCACAAATCAGGTGTGTAAACAAACACCCTTCTGTAGTCTAAATCAGCAAAAGTTGAAAAGCTGAATTACCGAAATTCTGGCATTTCGTGAGCTTGTGAGCGTGCGAGCGCTTGTCAGTCAGCTGGAAATCATTAGATCTGTAATCGCAAGTGGTAAGATGGATGAGTGCATAATTTTGTGCACTTTGGTAAGTTTTGGCCTCGATGGGCTGAATGTGGGCCCAATGGGCTTATGAGCTCATATGGGTAAAAATAGGCAATAAACATATACTGATAGACTGTAGGTCCAAAACTGCTTAAACTGGTAAATCGATCGTAAAACTTGGACTAAATGGGCTTAAGTAGCTTATAGACACTGTAGGGCCCATTAGGGGTTTTAGGGCCCAATAACTGAAGACTGCTAAAGTGGGCTAAATTAACTATTGTGATGAAAGTTAGACTATTAAGGACTGAAATATGCGTAAAACCCTAAAAACTGATAAAATTACTGAAATACCCCTTAAGGGTGAGAAATTACAGTTTTACCCCTAGGTGCAAAATGACTGTTATACCCCTAGGGCAAAATTTGACTGAAATGCATGATTTACTATTTCTGTTTGCTGTATGCCATATCATGATTATCTGTTGCATGGGATTTGGGATTGTTGATGGAGGAAGTGCAAGTGGCATTGCCACGTTTTCTAAAAGAGGCTTTGCCTCATACTGATATCTAAAAAGGGCTTTGCCCATTCTGTTTTCTGAAAGAGGCTTTGCCTCGTATTTCTGTTAGTGGCTTGGCCACCTTATCTGATTATGCAGCTATGCTACCATTGTGGAGTGTAGCAGCTGGGTGGGTCGAGTAGTTTCCCCATAAGGTGTGTAAGGCTGGTACTGGTGAAATGTAGCAGTTGGGTGGGTTGAGTAGTCTCCCCACATGTGATGGGTTTTGCATTCATGCATGATATCTGTTCAGTTACTGTAATGGGCCTATGGGCCGTACTATTATCTGAAAAGGGCTAAGGCCCAGTTTACTGTATTTGAATAGGACTTCAGCCCAGTTATTTCTAAGACTGGATAGGGCTTAGGCCTAGTGGGCTTGAGCTAACTTGGGCTCTGGATGGGCTTCTTTACACACTGAGTTTTCCAAACTCACCCCTTTTCTTCCGTCCATGCAGGTGAGCCCTAGACTGGTGGACTTGGAAAACTGGAATCAGTCATATAAATGTCATTTACACATTAATCAACCTACCACTAGGGGTAAAATGGTAATTTTACCCCTTAGGGGTATTTTGGTCAGTTAACTACTTTTGGAGTCACTGTAATGCCTTGAATTTTGGGCCTAGGAGAAATGGGCTTCAAGTACTGGAGAAATTTGGATTTTTGTTGGGTGAAAAAAAAATGCAATTTCATGTTTGGTTTGTTGGTTAAGTGATTTGGAGTGCTTGGGGATATCTAAGAAGTCTTGGGTTTAGACTAGGACTTTAGTGAAAATTTTAATTTTTCCCTTAAGTGGATTAGGTGTTAGCTGGAAGGCTTTATTAATATTTCAGGCTAAAATTTGGCGCATAGAAGTAGGTGGTCTGGTGGCAAGGGGTGTTAGTAACAAGCATGTGGTCCAAGGTTCAAGTCCTGGCCGTGGCAAAATTTTTTATTTCGCATATGTGGGCATGAAAGCTAGCGTTTAAACTTTATAATTATTTGGGAGTGATTTACGACACAAGAGAGCTTGTGGCATAATGGTAGGACGCGTGTTAGGACTGTTGGGGGAGCGTAAGTTTGAATCCCAGGCCATGCAAAGTGTTGATTTGTTTTCTTAAAAGGGATTGATGCTAGCAGGTAAGGTTTATGTTTAGTTGTGATGGATTCATAACATAAAAAGCTGGACGGTAAAGCCACAAGCAGCATTTAGAGAGTTTGGAGGGTTGGAGTTCGAGCTAGCCCATGCGCAAAAGGAGTTATTTTTGCTACTCACGCCAGGGTGGAATTGGAGTTTGACCGAAACTCCTATTGGATAAGGGTTGACTCGGTCAAGCGGTGGAAGTATTAGAATGGGTGGCTGCTATTCGATGGAAGTAATTTGAATGAAATTCAAATTGGATTGTTGGCTAGAATCAATGAGAGATTTGGGTGGAGTAGATTGTGGGATTTGAATTGGGGAGGTTGTGATCGATTTGGGTGTTAGTGTACATGGCAAATTCAGCTTAGGATAGCTATTGGTGCTGAATTCCCTTTTTGCTTTCGATTTTGGGGAGTTTTCTTGTGTTAGTTGAATCTTAATAAAGGTTTTTGGTTTTCTTTGTTTGTTCCTTCTTTTCTTCGCTTGTTTGTTTTGTCGTCTTTTGTTCTCAAGACTTCTTATTTCGGCTTTATTTCTTTTGCTGAAACGGCATGACTATTTAGGCGATTTTTGTGCCGAATTCATTTTCGATTATTCACCGAATTCCTTCCCTCATATTTCCTCTTCTAGACTTTCTTTTCTAATTCTCTTTCTCTCAATTACTTTATTACTGTGCCGTCCCACTTTCTCTACTTGCTTCTCTATTTGTGTTTCTATTCATCTTTTCTCTTAAACCTTCTACCCTTGTTTGGCCGAATACCCCACTGCTGTCTTGTTGATTACTTTTGTGTTACCCTGAGTTTTGATCATTGGATCGATTCACTACCCTCTTATTGGGTTCTGCAAAGGTGTTTGATGATCAGTAGGTATTCTTATCTCCCTTTGATCTTTCTTTATATTGGCAACTCTATTCTTCTTATCTCCTTCTCTAAAAGCAGAATGCTTTTCTCTGAATACCCTCTGACTGTAATACTTGGTTCTTCTTTTTGATGTGGCAATCGTGGGTTTTGGGGGTTTCAACAGAGGAAAAGAGTACAAGTGGTAAAATCGATCAAGATCTCTTCCTCTCAAATTTTGGTTAAGGTAAATGCATTACCTTTCTTCTTTTTGGGCATAGGCCGATTATGCCTATATTTCTTTAGAGTAATCTTTGGCGTTGAGTTACATCTTTAATCAATGATTTCTATTAAGGGCTATTGATAGTGCAGTTAGTAGATCGGGACGTGAGATCAATCTTTAACTAGCGATCTAGGAGGATTAAGTTATATCTCGTATAATTAGGGTAAGAGGTGAAATTTATTAAAGCTGGTTATGTGTTTGAGACTGTGCGATTAATCAAGTTTATGATTGATTGTATAGGTTGGGCTCGAGGATTTATTGCAACCGCATCAGGTGTGTATCCGTACCTTATAAATGGTAGTAGGCGTAAAAGTCGTAATCTTGTGCCTATCTGTATGCTATGCTTAATTATTGGCTGAAAAGCCAAAAGTATGTGTTGTTTACTGAATAGACTGTTGATGGGCATTATGCCGAAAAGCTGATATCCCGGTGAATGATGCCACCCGAACATGCAGTCGCACGTGTGGTGATTCGAGCCCACGAACATGGGCATAAGATGGTTGAGGCCACCATGAGCATTCTCATGGGCTTAGGTCGTTTTGGGCCGTGTGGTCCCCACACGGTTGAAAGGTATGGTGTATGGCTACTGTTGGTTTGGAGCGTATAGTTCGTATAGTTAAGGTTATTTCTGGGATATTTGGGCCAAACGAGCGTGTGGGCCCACTTGGGCCGGATAGTGGGCGCCTTAGGCCCAACTATACCGTTATGTTGGTTTAAGTTACGTTAGTCGCTCGAGGCGACGGTGGACTTTCAGTGGGGTTGTTAAGACCCCTGATTTGTAAAATTTCCGTTTCACCCCTGATTTGTGAAATTACTGTTTTACCCTTGATTTGTAAAATTATCGTTTTACCCTTGATTTGTAAAATTATCGTTTTACCCTTAATTTGTAAAATTACCATTTTACCCCTAATTTGTAAAATTACCGTTTTACCCCTGGTTAGTAAAATTATAGAATACCCTTGATTTACGAAATTACCAAAATACCCCCATAGGGTAGAATTACTAAAATACCCCTGTAGGGTAGAATTACCAAAATACCCCTGTAGGATAGAGTTTTAGAAATACCTCTGTAAGGTAGAATTATCGAGATACCCCTGTGGGGTAAAATGACTATTTTGCCCTTAGGGTGTAAAATGACTGTTTTTCCCCTAGGGTGTAAAATGACTGTTTTGCCCTTGTGGGCAAGTGACTAACTTGGACTGTGTATTTGACTGTGATCGTATGATAGTGTTTTGACTAACAGGATTGTGGTTGCATGATTGATATGTTTTTAATATATGTTTAAATGACTGTCACTAAGCATGGCCATTATGTATACATGTGTGATGATTGAGCATGACATACACAATATTTTGCATGAGGATTGGGCTTGATTTGGAGGAAGTTCTGTGCTAGTGGCTTTGCCACGTACTCTGTTTCTGCTAGCTCTGCTACGTTATCTGTTATTAGCAGCTTGGCTGCGTATTGGTGTGTGGGCTGGGTGGTCGAGTTATTCCCCACATGGTATGTTGGGTTGGTACGGGTGGTGTGATGGTCAGACTGGGTTGGGATTGCATTCACATTTTGTTTTGATTCTGTTCTGGGCTTGGCCCACACTGGTCTGTATAGGCTAAGGTCCAGATTTAATTGCTCTGTATAGGGCTTTAGCCTAGTCTGTTCTGCATATCTATATTATACGGTTACTGATTCTATTTTGGGCTTAGGCACACCTGATTCTGATTCTGATAATATTTCTGATTCTGTAATGGGCTAAGGCCCATTTGGTACTGTCTGTTATAATGGGCAAAGGCCCAATTGATACTGGAACTATAGTAGGGCTGGGGCCCAAACTTTTAATTCTTTTGTATGTCTGACTGCTCGTTTTATATAGTAGGGGATTACACACTGAGTTTTCAAAAACTCACACCTTCCTTTCATTTTTCAGGTAACCCTCAGTGGGCAGCTTGACGTAGGGGAGGACTTGGAGGTGGCCACACTACTAGTCAATTTGTGATTTAGTAGTTTTATCTATTTTATCTTTAATTGTTTTATTGGGTTGTAATAAGGCCTTTTATCTCTGGTTTGATTTTATACTTGGTTTTTATTATTACCTTAACTGTTAGATTCCCAAACTTAAACCTGATTTCTCAATTCAAAGGATATTTTGAAATCAACTTAAACACCTGAATAATTTTTAAAAGATTGAGCTTCCATGGTAACTAAACCAGAAACCTAACAAAGGATTACAAACTCGGGTTTTCAAATTAACATACTCAAAGCTTCTATTTAAACTCTCTAATTTTCAATTGAGCAAGCCTTCAATGGATTTCGTTTTAAACTAAAGTATTTTTCTAACGAAACTATTTTGAAATAGACCCACATAGTGCAAACACTATTTTTAACCACGAACTAACAAATGTTTTTCAAAGTCTTCCAACGTATTTGATTTGTGCGAGTCACCCTTCAATGTGACACTACCAGATTCGGCCATAACGTCCAGGCTGGGTTTGGGGGTGTTACAATCTCAGTTCATATAACAGTCTTTTAGAAGGTCTACAGTCATCTCGAACGATCAGCCGACCTAGGCGGTCATAACAGTGTAAATGGCCCAAGGCCCATTACTCAGCCCAAGTGGGCCCATACACTCGTGTAGCCCATTTAGCCCAAATTTAGTCACGACTATCTGATTTACAAAGCCCAATGCAATAATTGTCACTTACCGTGGATTTTATCCGTGTGGCCTATTGGGCCCATACGGCCCATTTCGACCCAATGAGGCCCATAACGGACCAAGCCCATGAAAACACACGTGGAGGCCTCTACAGTCTATCGCCAATGATTTGTGGGCTCGGTTTACCACACGAGCGCTCGCACCCTCGTGAGGCCTTGAATGTCGAAGTTTCAGCTTTTCGGCTTTTTGGCTTTCGCCGATTTATAGTAGAGAAGGGTGTGATTACACACCATTTTCGGCTTTATGATAGTAATAATTTTACGGTGTATAGTTACACACTTTAATGCAAAGCACGATTAACCCTTGTGCACCGAACCTACATTCCAACAAAGCATATCATTAGCCTACCATTACTAAGATTCATGAACTTAGAATCCCTAAATTGTCCATACTACTAACCTTGATAAATAGAAATATGGCTTATTGCCTTAAGATCGTTTGGCTAAAATCCAATGGACGCTACACGGTGATTAACTGCACAACGAAAGATCTATTAAGACAAAACTGATTAGAGATGTGGTTTAGATCCACCATTATTCCCATAAAAACAATGGAACATTTGGCCTTTACACAAAGCAGAGTATCGGCATTACCTTTATGGAATAACAAGAGAAAGATTTGATCGCTTTCCAAATACTCGCGTTCACCACTCATCACGAATCCTACCACCCAACGATCCAAAATAAGGAACCTTCAATCGGTAATTAAAGAGTATGGAGGAGGGGTATTCGGCTCTAAGAAAATAGAATAATAGCGAACAACCTCACCACTAGATGAACCAGCCCTCAAGTTGCCCGAAAAAATACAATGGAGTGACGTGGTGATGAATGACAGTTGAATGAGAATCAGTAGCTAACATGTACAGCTACTAACCAAAAGCAAGAGCCAAAAGTCTAAAAGGATGATAAAGAGAGAAAAGAGAAAAGAATATGTTCGGCAAACCACTACTCAAATTGCTTGTGAATGAACCCAGAAGAATGGCTTTCGATTTAGGAGTAAGATAGAAGAAGAAGGAAAAAGAATAAAAGAAGGGGAAAGAAGGAAAGTCAGCTATGAAAGACACTTGAAAGAATAATAATAAGAGAGTAAAGGAAGACAAAGAATAGTGTTCAGTAGAGAATGAGAAATGACTAAAAGAAGAACAATGTCGCAAGAGGCACAAACTCGAAACAACCCAAATACCAAAATTGCACTAAAATGATTTGACTAGCACTTGCATAAAGAAGAAAAGAGTACCAATTCTGTACAAAATGCATAAAACTGAAAGTGCTCAAAGAATATTACCCCCAAACACTCCAATTACCGAAAATGCACACAATGGACTCCTTAACCGATTTTGCATAATCAAATTCCCCCAATCGGCTTCAAACTCTCCAAGTTAGAATTCCATGATTCACTCTACCCAACTCTCCTCCATATCCATAACCACCATTTTCAAATCCCTCAATTTCCTCCCTTTGACCAAATCCACAACCACCACAGTAGAGTTTCAGTCACCTTCTGCTTCCTACCAAACAAAAGCAACAAAATGATTACCCCTTTTGAGCACTATGTGACTAGAACACAAGCACTCTTACAAGCTAAACACACCACTTGCCTCCTTGCCATCCGAATCTTTCGTGTCACAATAACACATAATATTTTAAAAAGGCAACTCACTGAAGTCCAGTTTCCTTAATTAAGAAAAACAAAAGTGTTTGCAAATGACAAGACTCAAACCTAGGCTTCCCAAACACTTCCAAACACACCCAATTCACTTAGCCATCAAGGCAAACATGGAATTTATGCCAAATCATGCAAAATTACCACCCTTATATTTTTGGGGCATTACAACATGGCCGTGTGAACCGCCCGTGTGGGGACACATGCCTGTGTGGCCACTCGTGTGGTCACAAAACCACACCGAAAATAGCCCAGAAAAATTATGCTTTCACCCTCGAAGCACTTCCTAAACGTTGATCTCTCAAAATTTTACCTAATCAAACATGTTTTAAGCAGAAGAACAATGAAACAACATTGTAAGCAATCGATTTGCAAACACACACACAATATGCTGACTTTCATAATGTCAAAATGAGAATTCACAAATAAACTAGAAAGATACGAAACCCACACTTGATTTACGACCAAAGACGTCCAAATACCCACTTGATGAAAAGGAACAAAGCTTCCCAAAATTCAAAAGTAAAACCATTTTCCAAAGAAAGAAAAAGAACAAAAAGTAAAATAAAGAGAGGGAGAGGAAGATGAGACATGAAAAATAAAGAAAAACAGTAACCAAATAAATATAAAAATGATAAAATAAAACTAATAATTATTTTTAAACTTAAAACAAGTTTTCTATATAAAAAAATAAAAATATTTTACCAAAATGCACACAAAAAGGTTCGAACATGTGACCTAGAGGTACACTAATAGACAACCAACCACCAGACCAGCAGGCCCATTCTGACACTTAAACGCATAATTAAACTTAATAGTGCAACATTCTCACTGACTCGAACCACAAAACTCAGAACTTCTAATGTAACGCCCCTAAACCCAGCCTAGAATTATGGCTGAATCTAGTGGTGTTACATTGGAGTGTCTTTTTGAAAACTTGTTCTTGTTGATAAAAGCTCATTTGAAAGTTTAAGCCTCTTTGTTAACATTACTAACCATTTAAAAACATCATTACTTTAAAAAAGAATTTATAGTACGTTGTTATGTGTGAAAACTAGGGAAGTTTGCGGAAGGGTTTGCGATAATTTGCAAAAGCATTTAAAATTTTGAACATTAAAGCGTTTCTCTTTGAAAACAGATATCACTTTGAAAATTTGTGTTTAGCAGTTTGAAACAAGTAAGCAAAGCCCAAATAAAAAGTTAAACCATAATGGGCCTTGTTACATAAATGAAAACCCCAAAACAAAAGGAAAGGTATGAACAAAAACCAAATGTGCAAATATCTGCAGAGGTGTGGCCACCTCCAAGTCCTTTGCAACATCGACCCACCTAATGCTAGGGATTATCTGCACAGTTAAAAGCGGGATAAGTTTATGAAAACTCAGTGTATAATCCCCTAATATGAGAACAATTAGTCAGACAAACATAACACAAAAACAGTAGTAGACTGGGCCAGAGCCCATTATGGCAGACAGTATCAGATGGGCCTTAGCCCATTTCAGTAGCAGAATCTGAAGCAAAACATATGTGGGCTTAGGCCCAATACAGTATAAGTTCAGAACAATAATGCAATAGTGCATCCCACCCCAATCCAGCCAACACACCACTCCGTACCACCAACACACCATGTGGGGATAACTTGACCCGCCCAACCAGCACACCAATATCGCAACAAGGCTGCCAGATTACAGAATCATAGCTTAACTGCCAGTAATCAGAATCGCAGCATAGCTGCTATCAAGGTAAGTGGCTTATAGCCATCAATACAACCTACTTTTGGTAATATGAACGACACTAAGCCGTCGATAATACGCGTGGCATAAAGCCATCTATAAAATGGACATCACTAAGCCATCGGTAAGATGCGTGGCACATAGCCATCGATACAGTGGATAGCACTAAGCCATCGATAATGTGCATGGCACCAAGCCATCGGTAAAATGAACGACACTAAGCCATTGGTAGTATGAACGGTACAGAGCCATCGATCAAATGAACGACACTAAGCCTAAGAACGACATAAAGCCTCAGAACAACACAAAGCTAATATAGGTCCACAGTCGTCTCGTGCGACCCGTGCGACCCTAACAGATCAGTACAGTACTTCCTCAATAACAATATCCCAACCCCATGCAATTAGTCATGTCATGTCATCATATGTGAATGTAGAATGTCATGCTCAGAAAGAACAGTTATGTTCAACTACAAACATACATATCATAAGCAAATCAATCATTTCACCACTAGGGGCATAACAGTCATTTCCATCAGAATAGGTCTAAAGACACTTATCAACCCATCAGAAGGTCCACAGTCGTCTAAGACGACTCGTGTAACCTTCACTTACGTAATAGTGTGAATGGGCCCAAGGCCCATTATGTAGCCCATGTTGGTTCACACGCCCGTATGGCCCACTAAACCAAAAATAACCTTAGCCATGTATGCGACATAGCTGGGTCCAATATTCCCATATGTCGGTGAGATTTACCAATGTAGGGGTATTCCGATCATTCTGCCCTACAGGGGTATTATGGTCATTTTGCCCTACAGGGGTATTAAATCATTGTGCCCTACAGGGGTATTACGGTCATTCTGCCCTACAAGGGTATTACGATCATTTTCATTGGATTAGGGTATAGACCCGCTTACCGACCTAACAGA
Organism: Gossypium stocksii; assembly: GCA_020496765.1. Classification (NCBI taxonomy): domain Eukaryota; kingdom Viridiplantae; phylum Streptophyta; class Magnoliopsida; order Malvales; family Malvaceae; genus Gossypium; species Gossypium stocksii. The sequence goes on from CM035630.1 coordinate 61,467,828, forward strand.
AAGTTTATGGTCGTCTCGTGTACCCTAAACAGTCATAACAGTGTAATTGGGCCTAAGGCCCAATATGCGACCCAAGTGGGCCCACACGCTCGTGTGGCCCATATGGCCTAAAATTAACCACGGTCATGCAACTACACAGCCCAGTCCATTATTCATTACAAAACATAAGTTTTTATCTGTGTGGGCCCCACAAGCCTACTAGGCCCACACGGCCTGTTCCGGCCCATAATGGCCTAAGCCCATGAGAACACTCATGGCGGCCTCTATAGTCTCACGCCCATGTTTGTGGGCTTGATCCCATCACACGAGCATTTGCATGCCCATGTGACCTCAAAGCCCAACCTGTCAGCTTTTTGGCTTTTCACCGATCTACAATTTAGATGGTGTTAATACACACTCTTTCAGCTTTCCAGCTGATTATCAGATTCAGGGTGCGGTTACACACCTGTTTATGAACGTGATACGATCCTCGAGTGCCAAAACCTACAATCAGTCACACTTCGCCATCAATCCCTTTTCTAAAACAGACGATTAACCTTTACATACCTTTTTGCTAACATATAGCCAAAGAAACTTTAACCTTTACCTTGATTGATTGACAGACGAACACACACTTCCTTCGTTGTCAGAGCCTAACCACTCGGCCTTAGAGATTCCCTGCAAACCAACCCATCCTATTAACCATTCCCCAACAACTACTTAATCAAAACTGAAACAGGACTTACTGAACCCCACCATTAATCTTAGGAGAAGGGACAATCAGCCTAGCCCACTAGAACTAATTACTGACTAAAGAAAACAATGCACACAAGTTGAGTTATCGAATCAAAACTAAAAGAGAACAACAAGAAAGCATTCAATGAGAGAAGAACCCTAAGATGATAACCATAGACTAAAACATTTGGCTTAACTAGAGAAGAAAACCAAAGGAGTAAGAGACAACCCAAGAGAATGAAGCAAACAACACTTACCCATAACTAAATGGTGGAAAAGGAAGAATGATGGAGCAATTGGTCGGCCGTCAAATACTAGATGTCTAAATAGAATTGAAACCTCAGAGATAAGAGACATTATATTCGGCCCAGGAAGAGAAAAGAAGTGCAGAAAAAGAAGAGAAATAATGCAGAAAGAATAAAAGATGAAAGAACCAATTTCAGGGGTATGAAGAGTACTTGGTCAAGTCTTTAGAAACTAGAAAGGACTATTGAGATAAGTAGAAATAAAGAATAGAGAGGAAGAGAAGAAAGCAGAGATTCGGCTACAAGGTTTAGAAGAAAAAGTAGAATCGTATTACCCAAAACAAGCTCAAAGAAAATGAGGGGGTGCCAAAACAAAAGTAAAAGCATTCGGTACACCCACAGGAAAATGAAGAATACACAAATAGTCTTCTATTAAATTCGGCACTAGAGAAAAACCCCAACGAAACATAACACAAAACTTGAGATGCAAAACCTAAAACATATGGCACTCTTTTCCCTACATAATAACCGAATTCCACTCCATCACAAATCAAATTCAAGAGACCAAAATTGGCCTACATACCTCCCATATTCAAATTCATAACTTTCTCTACCTTTCTCTCCCCCAATCCTCTCCACGATACTCTCCATAGTCCACTTCTATGATCAGTCCTCAATTTTCTCTACAACAACCTCATCCGTCAGAGTTTTAATGTAGCACAAACTCCAGCCGTCCTAACTACAAAACAAATACCTCATTGCGCATTCCAGGACTTGAACCTCAGACCTCACCAATACACAACACGCCACTGGCCACTACACCAGAACTCTTCTTGTGTCACATTTTCCCCTCAATTAATTATAAGGTCTACCTTCAAGCAACTTGGGTTTTTTTTTCACTAAGAATGAAATTTTTGATAAAGCCCAGTTTTGAACCCAGGACTTCTAAAACACTCCCAACTACTCCTAAATCAATTAGCCACTAAAGTAACACAAAATTTGTGATATTTCTTGCACACATAACCTTTCATGTGTAGCCTCCTAGCGGCTCCCATGCACAAGGCCCATTCCTACTAGGCCCAAATTTAGGGTGTTACATCTAACCCCAAATTTTAAGGTGTTATAGATTTTACGTGCAGGAAAAGGGTAAGTTGGAAAGTGGAAACATTCTTCAAATTGTGAAAGGAAAGAAAGGTAAGGATCTATTTAAGATTCAAGCAAGTTGAAATTCTTTAAATGTTGATAGTAAGTTTGTTGATGATTTTTCTCTTAAAAGACTTCTTAACGATATTTTTTCTTGTTGCTATTTTTTGAATATTATTCAAGCATTTGTCTCAAAACATTTTCCTCATGACATGCCTTGTGTTAATTTCTGTGACCTTAGCTCACAAATTGAAACATCCATTGACGATTTTGGTTTAACTAAATGCCTAAACAATTCAATTGTTGTGATTGATAAAGAATTTTCACATAAGATGCCTAATCTTTTTTATTCTAAGTATGATGTGAATTCTTTAAATTTTCATGTGAAATTTTCTTGTGAATTCATGTCTACTCGAAGGAAGTTTGAGAGGCTTGCTTATTTGGATGTGCATATATCTGAATTTGATGTGTTTGGCATGGATGAATCATTTTTCAAGGAAAAACAATTGCTTCATTCTAAAATGAGTGATCAAAATCATGTGTTCAATTTTGGAGCTTGTTCTTTTATTTCATTGTTAAAGGGATGTGAGCATCGAATTTTCATGTTGCATGCTTTTATGAACAACATCCAAGTGTTCTATGTATCTCATGTGTTGTTGAAAACAAAGTCTTTGAATAATATTAAATTTGTTCAATATCACTTTGTCTTTAATCTCAGACTTAACTTGAGTTTACAACATTTGAAAGGAGCGCTTGATAGTTGTTATGTTTATACGAATTGTAACATCTCTGAATTGTTCCAAGTTTATGTAAGTGATAAATTCAAAGAAAGCATTTATTTGAATTTTGTTTATGGAGGTGTTTTTTTTTTTAGGTTTTTGAAAATGTTGTCACTAGCTCGATGAAAGGAAGATACAAATTAAGGGACCACGATAAACGAAATTTTTTCGCAAGCAAAATGCCCAATTTGAGGATATATCACCTAAAAGAGGGAGGGTATGATGTGATATCGGTCACGTCATGTGACTCGATTGGGCCAAGCTCGAAGAGTCTAAATATAAGATGAGATCATTTAATTCCATGCAAATTTCTGCATGTGACATTGAGACCTAATGGTGCATGCTAATTTGTGTTAAATTACAAAACTTTTAATTTATTTCATGTCCTATTATTACAGAATTTTAATGTCTTAATCATATTTAATTCTAGTAGTCATAGTTAAGTTGGTTGGTAGTTTATATAATTAGTTTTATTGTATTTTAATATTTCTGAAAGCTAGTTATTTAATTTGCCTCTTTTATTACATCTTTAATGCTTGTTTTAGTTCTAGACATGTTTAATATGTCTTAAGTAATTTAATTGTGTGTTTAATTATGTCCTAGGAGAATCCAATGGCCAACCACCTAAGTAAAGCTTTAAAAGGGTTGTTCGTTTTTCAAACTAAATCAAAAGCTTTCACACCTAGTGGCGGTTCTATTTTGGAAAGAAAATATGGCTATTAATCATTCCTATGTACCATTTAATGCCACTGTCCATCGTAAGAGATGAATGTGACTTTTGGAGTTTTCTTATCCCTTAAGCATGCAAAAGTTCAATGCAACACATTAACAAACAGATTAGAAACACAAAAATATATAGACTTTTCAGCCGTTTTTTAGCTCTAATTCAGGTAGTTTCTTAGTAATTTTGTCAAAATTTATATTTTAATTATAAAACAATTAATTTTCACTCAAATTAGTAACATATTAAATTTTAATTATTTTTATAATAAATTTACACAAATTTAGTTTATTTTTGATAATTTTGCACAAAGGGTGAAAATCAGCTCGACAAGCACCTCGAGAAGCTTGACCCATTGGGGAAATTTTTGTATCAAGTGAATCAAGAGTATGAATAATCAATTCCATAATGGATATGCTGCAACATATGCAATGGCAGCAATAAGGTTATTAGAGATACTCAAAATATGAAATGACTCAATCAAAGATGCTTTTAAGAAAATATTTCATTACCCATTTGTCTTTGTGCCTGAATTTCCAAAATTTATATTTAAACCATGGACTCCAATGTCGAGGAAGGAATGAGGTGAGTCGAGTAAAAACAAGGATGATGAAGCAAAAGATGGGTCGGATTCAGAAGGGTCTACAATTTAATAAAAAAGGGGGGGATCTTGTCTTTACTTTACTTTTCTTTTTAAGATATTTTAAGTTTTTTGTTTTAAATTCTTTTAGAATATTTCTATTTATTGCATAATAAAACAAGAAGTTGAAATCATAAATAAAAATTGAACAATTTACAAAATAGGAAGTGTGGCGATAGATATGTATATGTTTAGGATTGGATCTGTCTAGGAAAAGCTTGGTATTTAAGCAGTTAAACTTGGCACACCTCCTTTCCTGGGATCCTACTTGGTTTACAGTATCTATTCACTTCTATATTTTCGTTCTCTCAATTGTTTTTAATAATGGGGGCATTGTTCATCTAAAGTAAGGGGACAAAAAAAATTAAATTGCTTCTTTTAGAATTTATTTTTCCTATCAAATTATGATCAAATTATATTTTGCTCGAAAGCTTGAAATTTTTTGTAGATTATGCTAAAATTTAGTATAAATAAAGTTCTAGTATCTCAATAATGTTTATGTTAACTAAATTATGACATAAATGTTAGCCTTAATAAAAGTAGTTAAATTATGACATAAATATTAGCCTTAATAAAGTATGTAAATCAAACCATGAAATCTTTAATTCCTTAGAAAAGCTAAGCATGCATGAAAGTTTAAGTCTCTAGAATTAACTTAGTAATTTCTTGAGGGGAAATCCTAGGAGGTGTGGAATTTTGGAAATGATTTAGACAAACTTTTTTTGGACCGTTTGAGTCTTTCAAGCCAACCTTAATGAATATAACCTTAATGAATATTTATCCTTAGAAACCCAACTTTGAGACTATATAGCCTGAATTCATTGGATCTTTGTAAAAGTAACTCATCCATTTTCTCATAATTATCTCTAAATTGTCTCAAACACTAGACCCAGTCAATCCAGAATACTCTCCAAAAATAAGTTTGGGGGAGTTGAGAATATGTACCAAATGCTCAAAAAAATTGTAGTAGATGCACTAATATGCTCGGATGTGAAAAAAAAAAGGAAAAGAGAGAGCGTGTGTAACAAAAAAATAGATATACAAGTGACATGTATACTCAACTACAAAATAAGTTGGTGAATTTGAAGGTATTTATTCCGAAGGTCTGATGCAAGCTGAGTCTAGGTTTTTCAGCTTAAAATTATCTATCTCTTCCTTACCCCTAACCAAGCCACGTTATAACCTATTTAAAATACATATTGGTTTAGATTTTTGTGCTTTCGACATTCGTGGAGAGAAATTACTCAATACAACATATGAAGGCATAACTAAACTTGGGGATTGCAACTTAGTCTTAGATGAGGAAATAAAACTTAATTGGTATGAATTTAGCATATATTTATTAGGAAAACATTTAGGTTATAATTTTGCAATCATGCTAGCGTTAAGAATAATTAGGGCAATGTGCATACTTAAGCTGCATAATCTCAAAATTTTTGTTCTTGAGCATAATTACACTAAACTCATAATTGTGCAGAGAAATGATTTTTGAAGAAAATTTTCAAAGGTGATTTCAAACAACTTCTTTTACAATTTGTGTGTTACTTAGGACAAGCAATGAATTAAGTTTAGAGGTGTGGAAACACAAATATAAAGAGTTTTTCAACCCTTTTTTAGCTCTAATTCATGCAGTTTCTTAGTAATTTTTATTGAAATTTATATTTTAATTATAAAATAATTAATTTTCATTCAAATTATTAACATATTAAATTTTAATTATTTTTATAATAAATTTACACAAATTTGGTTTGTTTTCAACAGTTTTGAACTATTGGGGAAATTTTTGCACCGATTGAATCAAAAGTATGTCTAACACCTCAAACCCGGACTAGATGTTATGGCTGAATCTGGCTGTGTCACATGGAATGGAATTTGTAGTCGAGTTCATCAAATGAAGACCATTCCGGTTTAATAGTCTTTATTTAACTCAGAAAACGCATGTTCCTTATTATGTTTCAAAACATAGCTTTTTAGCGGAAGCTTTGGAAAACATTTTGTTTAAGAAAACCGTTCGTTATTATTATTTTTTTAGGTAAAAGTTTCATTTTTATCAAAATCGGGTTTTCATTACATTTGGCAGTATACAAATCCAAAGAAACAGTTTAAAATTTGAAATTTTAAGCGACCAGTCCATAAAGTCCGAACTACATAAAAAAATACCCATAATCAAATGAAGCCATAAATAAGTAACAAGGTTTAAATTACGTGTGGTCACTGTTGAGTCCTTTGATGCACCAAACTGTCAAGTCTGGGGATTACCTGAATAGATTAGATAGATAAAGGATGAGTTTTCGTAACTCAGTGTGTAATCCCCACAGAAAACATGTATACAGATACTCAATAGAAGTCAGTCAGATATAGTCTGGGGCCTAAGCCGATTACAGATTCAGTTTGGTCTTAGCCCATTCAGATACAATCTCAGATATAATTAGGGCATTGGCCCATCTTCGATACAATATGTAGTAATAGAAAATCAGAATCCTACCCATTAGCCTCTAGACACCATCTCTGACCATCCCCACACACCATGCTGTACTGAAATGCAGTACATAATCAATAATTTGTAGCTAAGCTGCTAGTTAATAGGCTTAAGAGCCTTTCAGTACACTTCCTCCAAACATAACAACACAACCCAATGCAATGCAAACATACAATGGATGACATGCTACTATGCAATTTTAGTACATAAGTTTAGTTTAGTATACACGCATTAGCATGCTCAGTACAGATATCATTCAATCAATTTCACAAATTTAGAGGTCTAAGTAGTGCTTACCAACCCTACAGTAGGTACACAGTCGACTTGGTCGACCTGTGCAACCTTAGAAATCAGTTCAGTAAAAATGGGCCAACACGCCCATGTGGCCTACCCGTGTGGGTGCACACGACCTAAATTGGCCTTGGCCATATGGATCACATAGCTTGGCCCAAAATCCTACACGTCTGTGTGGACTACCCGTGTAGACCCACATGTCCGTGTGGCCCACATGCCCCATTTTAGTCTAGCTCGTGTGTCGTACACAGCCTATCTGACCATCATATGGCCGTGTCTTGTGCACACGGCCTAGCCTCGTCGATCACACGATCATTTCCCCTTGCATGGCCTACCACACGGGTGACCACACGCCTGTGTGACGTCGACTGAATGCTTTTTCGGCTTTCGCTGAGTCCTGTTTTCTACGTTTTTGGGTACACACTTGATATGTTTGCGATGCAAAAACACTTACTAGATCCTAAAATCAATGTAACAATACCCAAAACTAATTTAATAGTCGATTACACTGAAAGCTTGTACTCTAACATAACTCAAATTGGAGTTTAACACTTACCTCCAAAGCTTCGAGTAGTTCGATTACGAAACAACACGAAGATGACTCCGCTCTTCACAATTCTCTGTTGCCCAAAATAGAGGGTTATTACCTTCCAACCAATTTATCAAAAATTAAACTACAATACCTTTACAGCACTTACCAACGCACAGAGAAAACTGAATGACTAATGCACTGGAAGATGACAAGATTACAACAAAATTCAAAGTGAGCAGTAGAGAAAAAAAGAAAAAAGAACAAATAAGTGAAGGGGAATGTAACGCCCTCTTACCCGAGACCTTCACCGGAGTCGAGCTTGAGGTGTTACTAAACTTAATTTACCATTTAAACAACTTTAAACCATTTATTTTAGCTTTTGGAATAAGCTGTCTTTCTGCATCATGGTTGCTGAAAAAATCATATCTCGAGTTATGAAACTCGAAATTAAGATCCGTAAATTTTCCCTGAAACTAGACTCATATATCTATCTACTAATTGTTTTCTAGAATTTTTGGTTAGGCCAATTAGTACAGTTTATTAGTTAAAGTTTCCCCTGTTTCAGTGTTTAACTGCTCTGACCTATGTTCACCACAAACCAGTTTTCTCTCTATACAGAATTCAAAAGGCTATGCCATTTATTTATCTTAAAACTATACTCAATAAGGAATCTGTACATATATAGCATGACTCCTAATTATTTTTTTAATATTTTTAGTGAATTTCCAAAGTTGGAACAGGGGATCCAGAAATCGCTCTGGCCCTGTTTCACTAAAACTCAAATATCTCATAACATATAACTCCTTTACCTGTTTCGCTTCTTCCATATGAAAGTAAACACATTAAGCTTCAATTTCATATTTAATTCATCACCTAATTCGGTTCTTAATATTTTTAGTAATTTTTCAAACTCACATCACTGCTGTCACAACATTCTGTTTTATGACAAATTTTCACTTTTCTATGGAAATTCATGAACTATTAACACTTTGAACATACATGGTCTCATACATGATCTAAATTAACCATTCCAAGGACTAATCATTTTCAAGCATTTTCTCAACCAAACCACAACCATATCGCAAGATTAATTACACAAAACAAGTATATTGCTATACATGCCATATTTGAGTTATACAAGCCATTTTACCAAACTAGTTCTTCGGATAGTGTGAACGAGCCTTCGACCTATCCCGATTCCCAAGCCGGCTTGTCCAAAACTACAATGAATGGAAAGGAGGGAGTAAGCATAAATGCTTAGTAAGTTCACATGCAAATAACCAGTAACATAACAAAGCAATTCTTCCAAATAACACCAGCATGGTATCACCAAAACATATATCACATTTCTAATCATCATTCATCATCTTACCACATTATTGTTGTTGTATCAAGTTTCAACCCGAGGGTTAAGTACAAACCTGTCCAAAGTGTCCATTTCACAACACTTATTAAAATGATACTTGCCTCTTGAGTGTTCTTCCATTTCGCTAGAATTTTACCCGTTGAACACCTCGGAATATAGCTCGGATACATGGATAATTTACACATAAGTGCCACATATATAATCAAGTAACCATGTAACCCGTCCATAAGCGAACTCGGACTCAACTCAACGAGCTCGAGCGTTCGCATCCATAAGTGAACTCGGACTCAACTCAACGAGCTCGGATGCCTAGTTACATCTCACGAACTCGGACTCAACTCAACGAGTTCGGACATTCGCATCCATAAGTGAACTCGGACTCAACTCAACGAGCTCGGATGCCCAACCATCCTAGTGACATGTCACTTGTATCCTAATCTATTCCCAAGGTTCAAACAGGATTTTCCTCAATCACACATTTCCCAGTCGTTCTCCTCGGAATATCGGAACCAATACGTTGCTTGCATCTCATACTTATCAATTTAATCACATACTTTTCATACCAATACATAATATTTCACAAAGCATAATATTCATAATAACAAGTATCATATCATATAAATAGCATTAAATCACTTAAAATAGCAATTATGTTACATTATTTACACATGAACTTACCTCGGTACAAAATATAGAAATTTTGCAATTTAGTCCACAATCTTTTTTTTTCCTCGATCAAGGTCGATTCCACGTCTTTCTTGATATAAAATAACACATTTGGCTTATTTAATACTCACATGTATCAAAAAAGTCCTTAACTTTAACTTCGTCAAAATTACGAATTTGCTCCTAAACTTTTGCATATTTACGCTTTTGCCCCAAAGCTCGGAAATTAAACTTTTTCCATAATTCTTATGTTTTAGGATATGCTGATCATTTATTTACTAACAGCAACCTCAAATTCCCACTGTAACATGTACTTATGAACAATAGGTATTTTTACCGATTAAGCCGTTTTACTCGTTTTCACTTAAAACCTAGTAGCACAAGTTGTTTAGCATAATTTAAAACCTCATATCCTATCATAAAACATCAAAATACACAATTATTCAACATGGGTCAATTTTTGAAATCAAACCCTAGCTCAAATAAATGGTAGAAATAGAGAAATCCTATTACCAGGATTTCAAAAACGTAAAAATCATTAAAAACGGGGCTAGAACGGACTTTAAATCGATCTTGGAAGCTTGAAAAACCCTAGCCATGGTTTCTCCATGCTATTTTCGGCCTTGAGGAAGAAGTGAAAAAATTGGCTTTTAATTTGATTTTTAATTCATTTAATCACTAAATGACCAAAATGCCCCTAACTTAAAAATATTCTTTTTTTCACCCATTTCATGTCCATTTTCGTCCAATAAATTAACCAATGGTCTAATTACCATTTAAGGACCTCCAATTTAAATTTTCATAACAATTGGACACCTCTAACATATAGAACTCAACTTTTACACTTTTTACAATTTAGTCCTTTTGACTAAATTGAGTGCCCAAACGTCAAAATTTTCGTACGAATTTTTTTTACAAAATAATTTCATAAAAATGTAAACCATAAAACTATAAATAAAACACATTTCAATTTAACACCTTTACCATTTGACAAAAATGCCCTTAATGCCTTTCTTTGTAATTTTTCATGTACAAGCCCATTTTTGTCCAAAATTTTAGAAATTGGTCAAATTGCTATTTAAGACCTCCTAATTAATATTCCAAAGTAATTTCATACTAAAAGCTTCTAGAATGCAAGTTTTCAACTTATTCGATTGAGTCCCTAATTTCAAATTAAGCACTTTATGCATAGAATTTCTTCACGAAATTTTCAAACAATCATGCAATCATATCATAAACCTCAAAATAATTATAAAATAATTATTTCTATCTCGGATTTGTGGTCACAAAACCACTATTCCGGTTAGGCCCTAATTCGGGATATTACAGGGAAAATGGTCAAAATTTTGGGAGAATGAGAGGGAGGAGCCAAATTTGCAACAACCACCAACAATAAGATATTCCAATAACTTCCCAATCCCTTATTTTGCTCAAACACTGCCCATTACACACAACTACTCAGAATCTTGGTCAAATCAAACTCCTACCCAACGCCAGCAGTAAAATAATTCCCTTGCAACCATAGGGATTCAAACACAAGACCTCTAACACACCAACACTCCACTTAACCACCAAACTAGTAGGCCCAAACACAAGACCTCCAACACACCAACACTCCACTTAACCACCAAACTAGCAGGCCTATTCTAACATAGTTTGACAAACAATTTAATAAAAGCCTATTGAACAAGAGTGAGGCTTCACTTAGAAAAAATCCAAAATTTGCCAAAGACATGGCTTGAACTTGGGACCTTTCAAACATACCCAGAACACTTAACCATTGAAGCAGATAGATTTTTGTGTCCCTTTTTTTACAAAAACAAAAACAAAAATTTTGGGGCATTACAGTATAACTAATTAATTTTCAGGCCATGGATGATCCAAAAATATTTATTAAATATATTTTATAATTAATTTTGGTCCAATATAAATTGTGTTAAAAATTAATTATAAGCCTGAAGATGAAAAGGGGCCCAATTGTGTAAAGAAATGAGGATTGTTCTAGCAAGAATTTGGAGGCCCAAACCGTCCATATAGCTGACCCAATCAACTGATTTTAGCTAATTTTTACACTTTTAATACAGCCTTTAAAATTGTAACGCCCCAAAAATTTAAGTCTTTAATTTTTGCATGACATAACAAATTGCATGGTTGCTTTAATGGCTAAGTGAATTAAGAGTGTTTGAGGGTCTCTGGGAAGTCTTGGGTTCAAGTCTTGGCTTTTGCAGAATTTTCAATTTTGCTCTTAAAGGAAGATGGACACTAGTATGTAGGTCTTATATTTATCAGTGCATGATTTTTGTCACAAGAGGAGCCTGTGGTCTAGTGGTAAGGTAGCGTGTGTGGTGTGCTTGAGGTTAGAGGTTCAAGTGTTGGCAGTATAAATTGAGACATTTATTTTTCTACAGGAGGACGATAAGTGGTTGAAGTGGATTCGAGCTCTGTTGAGTGAGAGTTTAAACTGGTCTTGGGAAGATGGTGTAGTGATTTTGGGAGTGGATTAAGGAGTGATAAAGGGAGAAAAATGTGGAGAAAATCATGGAATTCAATTGGAGAGGGAGTTGTAGCTGAATGGGGAACTTGGGGATTGAAAATTCAGCTAAGGGGTCCCTTGAGGTGCTTTTGTTTCGGCAGTTTGAGAGTTAGGGGGTAGTCCTTGTTCAGTTTGCCTTTTGACACTTTTTTGTTACGTTTTTCTCTGTGGCCAAACATTAATTGTTCCTGACAACTTAGAATCATGTTTTGGGTCAATTCCCAGTAAGTTGAGTTCCTTTGTACCTTTCAGGTTCTTTTCCTATGCTATTTTCATTTTACCGAAAGGGTTAAGTACCAAAACCTTTCCTTTTCTCTCTTATTCTCATAATCCCTCTACCGAAACTATTCTTCTCCTATTAGTTCTCAATTCTTTTTCTTTTTCTTTTAGCCGAATCTCTCTTGCTCTCATTCTCAATTCTTTTTATTCTTTTCTTTTCTTTCTCTGTTGTGCTAAACTATTTTGGTTGTGGGCGGCGATTTCTCCTTTGGTTCATAACACTTCAGTAAGCGAAATATTACATCTTCTCTTTCTCCCATTTCTTATGCTTCTTTGTCTTTTTCAATACTGATTGAATGTCATAAAATGTGTTTTGTTATTTCGAAACCATTTGGATGATAGTCTTTTACTTTGGTAGTGCATCAATTGCCTTACTTCTCTACACATCTCTGCTCTCCTTTGCGAATAATTTCTGGCCGATATTTGGGGGGTAAGTAGATTTGTTTGGTGTTATTAGTAGGGATCGAATACCCAATCTGTACTAAAATCTAATTTTTTGAATTTGTCATAAGCACAGTGAGTCGAGAAGGAATGTGTGATTGCATCAACCAGCGACCTAGGAGTAAGAATCGCATAACTTTTGGTTAGGTAAGTGGTAATGTCGATTTGGGGGTTTTTAGTATTAATGATCTTGGAAGGATGTAAGACTGATTGGATATTTGGGGTGATTGTAGGTTTGTGTTCAAGGATTCTCAAAAGTGTTTATTAACAGATGTGTAATCATACATTGAAATCTATTACTATTGAAAAGCCAAAAGAGGTATGTTTTCACACCCTTATTTAACTATGAATCGGCAAAAGAGGAAAAAGCTGAAAAGTCAAAACTTCAGCATTCGAGACATTATGAGCGTGTGAACACTCGTGTGGTGAACTAAGCCCACAAAACAGGGGCGATAGGTTGTAGAGGTTGTCACGAGCATTCTCATACAATTGGGCCATTTTGGGCCACGTGGGCCAAAATGGGCCGTGCGGGCACAATGGGCTCAGGGGGCCCACATAGATAAAATCCATGGTAAGTGAAAATTATTGGACTGAGCTTCGTAAATCATATAGTCGTGACTGAATTTGGGCTAAATGGGCCACACGAGCGTGTAGGCCCACTTGGGCCGAGTAATGGGCCTTGAGCCTATTTACACTGTTATGGCCACTTAGGTCGCCTGAGTCATTCGAGATGACTGTAGACCTTTTAATGGATTGTTACCTGTACTGAGACCCTGCAATTAGTAAATGACCAAAATACCCCTTAGGGGTAAAATGGTATTTTACCCCTAACTGATGAAAAGACCGTTTTACCGCTAGAGGTAGGTTGATTGATGTGTGTATGATATTTGTATGATTGATTCTGAGTATGACATACTAAATACATGTGATATTTATGTCACAACATTCTTCATGGGGTTGGGATTCTGATATGGAGGAAGTACTGTATAATAGCTTTGCCATTATTTTCTGATTCTAGTGGCTTTGCCACTTTTACTGTCACTAGTAGCTTTGCTGAGTTATTACTGCTAGCAGCTTCACTGTGATATTGGTTTGCTGCCTGGGTGGGTCGATTTTATCCCCACATGGTGTGTTGGTTGGTAAGGGTGGTCTGTTGGTTGGATTGGGATGGGTTGCATTATTCTACTGTGCTGAATTTGTATTGGGCTTAGGCCCACACTATTACTGTATAAGGCTAAAGCCCAGGTTGTTCTGTTACTAAATAGGGCTCAGGCCCAGATTGTATCTACATGCACTATTCTATTTGACTGATAGGGGATTACACATTGAGTTTTCGCAAACTCACCCTTTCTTTTAACCGTACATGCAATCCCTAGCCTTAGACGATTTGGGCCGCAGAGGGACTCGGAGGTTGCCACATGATCGCTACTATTTTGCTTTTGATTTTATTTACTTAAATTACATATTGGGTTTTATTTTTTTTGTAGTAAGGCCATTTGAGGATTTAACTTTTAATTAGGCTTTGATTCCTTGCTTTAACCTGCTAGAGTAGTAAAACTAGTTTTCAAAATAAAAACTATTTTAAAAGAAAGACATGTTTTTTAAAATTCATGGTTTTCAAATAGAAAAGCTTCTGCAATTTTGATCAGTTTAAGAAGTCAATGATAACAAATTTGGCAATCGTTTTGCTAAGATGTTTTCAACCTTTAATAATGTAATTTGCGGAATTTTTCTCAAGCAATAAAAAAACTATTTGGGTTTTAAATTAATTTGAATTTTTGCCAACAAGTCTAAAATTTGGAAAGCTTTTGACAGAATGATTTGATAAACTCAAACACAAAAAGATTTGAACATTAAATGAACTTTTACAGACAATTTCGTTTCTTTTACGACGAGTTGATGTGACATGCCAGATTTGGCCATAACGTTTGGGTCGGGTTTGGGGTGTTACTGAAATTCTCCTAAGGGTCATTCAAACCCTTCCACTTTTCATGCCTTCTACTTTTAGCCCCAAGATAAAAATAGTAAGGTTGAATCACTCACACTTGCACCAAGCATGGCCGGGCAAGGGAGAGGGAGTGACTAATATTTTTTTGACTATTTGTAGAAGCCAACTCCACCTATAAATACCCCTCTCCCCTTCTTCATTTCACACAACTTACATCCCACACATTCATCAACTTTCTCTCTTCCATTTCATTCTTTGTCTTCCCATTTTCTTTGTCCTCTTTCCCTTGCTGATTTCCCCTCTTGAAAAAGGACTTCCATCCCCGTTGGAGTAGCAACAATTAGGTTTTTGTGAAGGCCTTAAATCAATAGAATGAGTAGAGAAGAAGAGGGGAACACTAGTCTGGCTTCGGAGAAACACCGTGATTTGTTTCCTAGTTCCTTTCTCTTTATTTTTTTCTTATTTATGTTGTGATCATGATTATGAATATTTATTGTGTTGTTATTTATTTAATTAAAATGACATAAATTTAATTCGTGTTAGATGATTGCATTCTGTTCACTTAATTATTCAATTAAGTAAAACCATGCCTATGTTGTACTTGCATTATAATTGTAAGGTAACGAATGAATTAATTATTAATCGGATTGAAATTCTAATTAATTGACACTATATTTAATTGGTGCATGTTTAGTATTTTAAGGTAGCTAAGGGTTAAATTAGTGATGGTATTAAACGGTCCATTAGACTTGCATAACTTGCAAGATTATTGTAATTAAATCGTTTCAATATAGGATTATGTTGTTACTTCACTTAATCTTTTACTTGCTTATGAAAATTAATCAATCAATTGGATTGACATAGGAATATGAATATGTTTAATAGGTTAGTTACTTTAGTATGTACGGGCACATTTTCGTCATTCCAACCACCCACATTGATTTTAAGTGCATGGACGATCATGAATTTAGAGAACGAATTTATAAAGCTTCCTTGGTTGTTTTGTTGAAGAGAACATTTTATGTCTTTGTGAAGTTCTAGAAACAATATTAATGGTTGATTTTTGACCATTTGTTTACCTTTTTATTTTTCCTATAAATTTTCAGTTTTAAGCATTGTAAAAGTGTAACAGCCTATTTTCAGTGAAATCAGAACAGTGATTTCGGGACTACAAATCCGAGTCAAAAAGAAAATTTATTTTAACGTTATTGCATAATTTATATTATGATAGGAGAGATATATGAAAGTTTTGATAAGAAAATTTTATCGATAATATGTTAAATTAGGGAAATGACTAAATTGCATAAAATGCAAAAGTTTAGTTATAGTAGGAACAAGTACCAAATAGCTATGGAATTCAAAACTTGAGGTCCTTATATGGTAATTAGACCCTTGAAGAAAAGCTAGTAGATATTTTTTATGATTCATCCATGGAAAATTAGAAAAAAAGAAAATGACTAAATTGGAAATGTAAATAATTAAAGGATGATAAATAATTAAAAAGAAATACCATCATATTATTATCATCTTCATCCCCAATATTTTATGGAAACCCTAAGAGAGAGAAGGGAACTAAATCAAGCTAAATTAGGTATGAATTCTTGTCTCGTTTTTAGTAATTTTTATTTTTTTGAGATCGAAATAGCTTAATCTATCCATTTTAGGGATTTAATTGAAAAGTTATCAAAGTATAGAAGTTTTTCCATGGTTGAATATGCTGAAAATTTGAAATTTATGGTAGAAAATGAAAGGTTGTTGATAGATAAACAACTTTTACAAAGAGAATTTTGATGAAAACATGATTTAGGAACTAAATTGTAAAGTTATAAAATTCATGGAAAAAATCTAATTTTTGTGATATTTATGGACTATTATTTTATATATGAAAATTAGCTAGGCTTGGAATAAGGGATAAATTGCATGAAATTTTATTTTCCGAGCCTAGGGACGAAATTGGAATTTATGAAAAGTATAGGGGCAAAATGGTAATGTTTTCTAGGATGTAAATTGAATGTAAATAAGTATGGAATGGATTAAATTGATGTTAAATTCATTTATATAGATCTGAAAAGATCAAATAAAGAGTTAAATCAAGGAAAACAAAAGGTGTTGGATTAGTAGACTTGTATATTCGAACAAGTGACGAGGTAAGTTCGTGTAACTTAATTATGTATATTAATATGTTTGAATTGAATCTTGTAATTGTGTGATTTGTATAAATTTTTAATGTATAAAATTTATCATATGCTCGATATTGCTTGATAAAAGATAAGTCCCGTTTGAATAACGAAATGCAAAGGATACAGTATTTTTCCCTACTGATTATAGTCTTGCATATGTTGCAGACATTATAGCTCAGACGAGCATCTTGTTAAAAGCCTTCTCGAGCATTCTATTATATAGTTCCTGTGAGCATCCTGATTAGTAGTGATTCTGCATGTGTTGCGCACTACTGCAGCTCTTTATGAGCATCCTGTTACATGATTGCATATGATGCAGACACAAATGCAGCTCTTCGTGAGTGTCCTGATATAGGCTTTTATGAACTTCCTAACATGGCTCGCTTGAACTCCCTGTTACGCTATTCGGTGCTCCCTGATAAAAACTCTTCAGAGTTAGTTGTTAAGCTTTATGAGCTCCCTAATTAAAACTCTTATGAGTTTCTTATTTAACCCGGGTAAGTGTCCTGTTACATACCTCAGTTGAGCATCCTGATATGTGGCTCGAGAGTGTTGTAACACCCCAGACCCGGCCTAGACGTTAATGTCGAATCTAGCGATGTCACATGGTAGTGTTTTTCTAAATAAATGAGTTGTCGTAAAAATCTCTTTTCTATTTGACCTCTTTACAAAAACTTGTGTTAATTCTAGGATGCGTCATTAATTTAAAGTATTGTTCATTATCACAAAATTATTCTTTTTCAAAACATTGTTAATTTTCAAAATGTCTCTTATTGCGGAAGCTTTTTAAATCAGTTTGGGTATTTGAGTGTATTTTGTTAAAGCATTTGATTCGTTTTAAAAACTTGATTACCTCTACTACTAGTAGTTGTAAAAATAATAGAAATCCCAAATTAACCACGAAAATCTACAAAGGCCATATTACAGAAAAAAATACCCAAATAAAAATACTTAAAAACAAAATCAAGTATGAAAATATATGCGTTTGGATGGCCACCTCTGAGTCCCTCACTGTACCGATCTACTTATGACTAGGAATTACCTGTACAGTAAAACAAAAGGGGTGAGTTTACGAAAACTCAGTTTGTAACCCCATGCAATTATATAGTCAAAATGCAATCAGTAATAGATTAGGCCTAAGCCCTTCACAGTAGCAGTATCAATTTGGGTCTTAGCCCATCATAATATCAGTAATCAGTAGGGCCTCAGCCCATTACAGTATCAGTAGCAGTGACAATATCAGAATGCATGTCCTACCCAACCATCCACTTTACACCATCTCCTGTCCAACCCTGCACTCTTGTGAGGATTAAATCACCCACCCATCCCTACACTTACAAATTTGCACTGGTTGCGGCAGTAAATAGTATTTGCAGCAGAGCTACCAGCACAGTACGCTTCCTCTAATCATATTATCCCAACCCCATGCAATGCATCATACAATTATGGCATGCCATCTCATGGAAACATGCATATAATCAAAACAGTATAAATATCATGCTCAGTATACATTCATACATATTCTAAAGTCATACAATTAGTTTGGGATCTAGGTAAAGCTTATTGACCCTACAATAAGGCCACAGTTGACTCAGGCGACCTGTGCAACCTTAGCAGCCAAACAGTGAAAATGGGCCCATAGACCTATGTAATTTGCCCATGTGGGCCCACAAGCTCATGTGGCCCACAAGGCCCAAAATGGCCTCAGTCGTGTGAACCACACGCCTAGCCCAATATTCCCACTGCATATGTGGTTTACTCGTGTGGGGCCCACATGCTCGTGGGGCCCACACGACCCAAATTGGCTCGGCCCATGAATTGCACAAGGCCAGCCTCGTCGATCATATGTCTATACTAGTCACACGGCTTACCACACGGGTAGCCGCATGCCCGTGTGGCGTCGACGATTCACACTTTTCTGTATTTCATTGGTTTCAGTTTGTATAGTTGTGTTTACACACCTGGTTATGAAAATGCGCACACAGTTCTTGGGCAACCCAAATCTAAGTTCAACCACAAACATTCGATTATCGCATGTCAACCAAAATTAAACGACCCTAAATGAAAACACTTAATCACTTAGTCGGCAACCACTTACCTTGTTTGAACAACCGAGGCCTTTCCCACTTAAACCGTCGAGAACAAATTATCACTATGCTTCTGCAATCCAACCGAACCCTTATTAACAAATAATTGCATGAATAGTTTGAACAAAATCGAAACTCAAACTTACTGAAAGTGCAAGACCACATACAGAGAAAGGAACTATCGGTAAATAAACCAAAGGCAATGGCCAAAGGTACAATAATTCGACAAAGAGCAAAGATGAAAAGAACGGCAATTATGGGAAAAAGAAATTGGCATAGAGAGGGACACCGAAGTAGATAAATAATCGGCAAGGGTGAAGGACTAAATGTCTATCGAGGGAAAGGCAAAACCGAAGGGAAATAAAAGGTGTAGCCGAGAATCACTTAACAATATTTGGCCAATGGAAGAGCAAAGGAGAATTTAAAGAGAAAACGGCAGCAATAGTTTGGGGGAGAGCACCTTTGTCGTAGAGAAGAACAAATTCAGAGAAACAAAAAAAAAAAGCAGAAACCTTTAGCAAAGATTTCCCCCCAAGAAGTGACAACAGTCAACAGAAAATAGAAATAGAGAGAACATACAAACCAAAGTCGAAATCTTGTGAAACAAGACTTCAAATTCGGCACCAACTCTCCCACTATCCTCAAATTCCCATATTTTTCTCCCCAAATCCCTTAAAATCGTCCACCCCTCCCTCAACCACCTAATTCAAATTCCAATATAACTCTTTAGTAGTTTGGTTACACTCAAACACCCACACGCCATTAGCAGCAAAATAAAAGACTCCCTTGTGCATACCAAGACTCGAACTCAAGACCACCCGCACTTTGCCACTATACTTAACCACTAGACCAGTAGGCCGATTCTAACATGCTTTTCCAATATTTATTTTTAAGCCTATTGGCTAGAGATTGGGGTTTATTCAATTAAAAACAAAAATTTTGCCCAAGCCAAGGCTCGAACCCAAGACTTCTCAGACACTCTCTGAATACTTAACCACTAAGGCAGACAGATATTTGTGTCACAAACATACGAGAATAATTATAAAGGATTTTTTGGGTGTTATAAGTGTGCTCCCTAATTAAGTGCCCTAATGGGTACCCCTGATTATGGTTTGACAGTTTATAGTTTTGTACACCTTATGTGTACTACGTGAATATCCATCGATATTTTAAATAAATTCAATGGGCAAGGTTTTGATATAGGCAAAACTGAAATTGAGATGCTTTGTTGTGAACATGTGCATGTTATGTAGAAATATGATAAGAAAAGTATATGTATATGAAAGTTACTATATGATAAGCTCATCCTTGTTTCCTTGAAATTTCATGTGAACTACACTCCTAATTTGCTTGATTAAGTGTATGTGAATAGGCAAATGACCAATTGTTTTGGAAGCATGAAATTATAAGCTTACTATTAATGAATATGAATGGTAAGTTTAATTCATGTTATACGAACTTACTAAGCATTAAATGCTTATTAGGTTTTCTTTCATCTGTTTTATAGTGCTCGAAAGCTCGTAAAGGTTGGAAACTGATCGAAGCATCATCACACTATCCACCAGGTTGTTTTGGTATAAATAGTAAACTTATTTTGGTATAATGGCATGTACAGGTTAACTTGGCCAATTATTGGTTTTGTAAACCATTGTTTGTAGTCTAGCCATTGGAATGGCTAGTGATGGTTTTATTTGGTATAATTATAAAGTTATATCATGGTAATTACCTATGTGTTTTGTAACACCCCTTATCCGTATTCAATGCCGGAGCAGGGTACGAGGCATTACCAGACTTATCAGATGAATAAACATACATTTTTGGGTCATAAATTTGCGTCCAAATTAAAACCATTCGCATTCAATCATAAAGTCCCTAAAACAAGCCTACGAGGCCCAAAACATACATTGGAAGCAGTTCGGGACTAAACTAAAACTTTAGAAAATTTTATGAAACTTAGAAAAATTTCCACTATATAGGGGTCACACGCCTGTGTGGGCAGGTCGTGTGGTCACATACGCCAGTATCCCTACCCCATGTAACTCTCTGACTTGTAACTCATGACCAAATTGAGTTCACATAGCCAAGGCACACGCTCGTGTCACTAGGCCTTGTGGAAAATTAATTTCACAAAAATAGGTGCAAACTTCACACAGCCAGGGCACACGCTTGTGTTCGAAGCCATGTTGTCCACACGGTTGAGACACACGCTCGTGTCTCTGGTCGTGTGCTCCATACAGAGCATTTTGTTTCTCCAAATTAAGGTGCAGGGGACAGACGTCCTATCCACACGCCCATAGGGCAGACTGTGTGTCACACACGACCTAGACTCACGCCCGTGTGTCTACCCGTGTAGACAAAATAAAGGTTATTTACCAAGCCATTTGCCACCCTATTACACATACATACAAACACTAAATCATAGGTACATATATAACAGTCCACAACCAAGACATTAACACATCATTCTCATGGTATATTTATCATACTTAAACATCACATACTCATCAACTCAAATCATGCAAATTTCCAAATCTATGAAATGCATCATTATATTATTATAGATATATAGCTAACATTAGCCAATTTCCAATGGCCTTACACAAAATGAACTTTCAACCAATAAGCCAACATGTTTGGCTAAATCAAATATGACACATAACAAAATGTCCAAGTCCCTATACATGCCATACTCACAAAATAATATTTTCTTCAATACCGAAAATAATGCTTTGATAGTGTGATGCGTAACTTTGATGATCTCCTATCCGAGCTAGCTTAGTAACACTATAAAGTAAAGGAAGGAAAAGAGAGTAAGATAAAAAGCTCAGTAAGTTTATATGTAAATATTAAACATCGTAACCACATAAATTATCATACAATTCATGTAATGAAAGATAACATAATCATCATTAAATCCACATAAGCATAACTTACTCAATCACAATCTTACCAGAAGTTTATCACTTATAGCATTCGTACTTATGAATTTCATGTATATACCTGTACCAAATCATAACACAACCACATACTATCACATCTTTAACAATTCTCGTTGAACACTCAGAATATTAACATATACTCAAAAAGCTTGCACATAAGTACCACATATGTAGCCAAATCTCATTTCACATATATGCTCGTTCTCGAGCTAGTCACAGGTCTGCTCACACAAGCTGTCGGTCAAAGTAGAGCTACACAATGTTGTTCACACAAGCTGTTAGGTATTCGCAACATATGTCGGAGTACCCAGCCACTAGCAGGACTTACAAGACCAGCACCCAGAATCACATAAACATATATACTCGTGGGTTCCTAGTGACATGTCACTTGTATCCTATTCTATTCCTAAGATTCAACCAGGATTTCTCACTTGTTGAAACTTTAACAAATATATCCAAAAGGCCAATCATACAATTCATACGATATTAAAGCATTAAAACATAAATTGACGATGCATTATTTACATACAAACTTACCTCAGTACAAAATAGTAGAATAAAGACCTAATCGTCAAACACCTTGTTTTTCCCTCGATTTAGGTCCGAACCTCGTTTCTCTTGATATATAATAACTAATTTAGCCAATTTAATTGTCACATTATTCAACTCAGTCCAAAAATCATATGATAGCAAAATTACATTTTTACTCCTAACTTTTCACTTATTTACACTTTAGTCCCTAGGCTCGTAAAATGAAATGTGTTTATTTTTCTCAAAACCTAAGCCTAGCCGAACCTCATACATGCTTATAGTAGCCCGCCTTTTTCATTTATTCACATATTTCTACACACATTTTACAACTTTTGCAATTAGGTCCTTTTTAACATTTTTACCAAAAATCACCTAGCAAAAGTCGTTTATCACACAACAAACATTCATATTCTACCATTAGACATCAAAATACATGCATGTCTAACATGGGTAAAATTTTAAACTTTGCTAATACTTCAAATTAGTCCTTAAAAAGGATAGATTAGGTTACGAGGATTTCAAAAACGTAAAAATCATTAAAAATAAGGTTAGGACGGACTTACAATCAAGCTTGAAAGTTGGAAAAACCCTATCTATGTCTTCCTTGAGAGTTTCAGCCATAGGGAACTAAATTAGGAAGATGAACATCTTTTACTTTAGTCAAATTTGTCTTTATTTACCAAATGACCAAAATGCCCTTCATGCCTAACTTTGAAATTTCACATTTCCATGTCCATTTTTGTCCATCATGAGATATAATGGTCTTATTAATAAATAAGGACCTCTCATAAGAAATAGACACTCAAAGCTTCTAGAACACATATTTTGTACTTTTTGCAATTTAGTCCTACTTATTAAATTGGACCCTCTATCGATAAAATTTATTAACAAAATTTTCATACATGCATTCAGTCATACTACAGACCTTAAAATATAATCACAATAAATTTTTCTACTTCAGATTTGTGGTCCCAAAACCACTATTCTGATTTGGCCCTAAATCGGGTTGTTACATGTCTAGTATGGTTTAATTAAGTTATGTTAAACATGTATGTTTATAAAACGTAATATCATAAACATGAAAACATGTGATGATATATCATGCTAGATGGTAGAGTCGGCTTGATTATAATGCTTGAATTGGTGGGTATATGATTGCAAGTATTGGTGTAGGTTGCTGGCAAATTTAAGTGAGAAATAAGGCTAGGAAATGGCCTTAATTTGTCTACATGGGTAGACACACGGGCATGTGTCTTGATCGTGTGTTATATATGACCTATCACATGGGCATGTCGTTTGGCCGTGTGTCCCCTACATCTTAAAATTTAGAAACGAAATGCTCAGAATTGGCCACATGGGCAGAAACACAGGCGTGTGTCTTGGCTACGTGAAACCTGCACCTAATTTTTGAAAATTAAATTAACCATACAGCCTAGAACACAGGTGTATGACTTGGCCGTGTGACCTTAATTAAATTGCAAGTGAGAGAGTTACACGGGCTAAGGAGATGGGCGTGTGCCCTACCTCATATGTCACACAGTCTGAGACATGGACATGTCACCTGGCCATGTGAGCCACACGGCCTGACCACAACGGCGTGTGACCCTTGTATATAAGAAAAATTTTATAATTTTGCAAAAAACTCTCTAAGATCTTGATTTAGTCCCGACTTGTTTCTAATGCTTAAATTGGGCTTCGAGGATCCAATCAAGGGACAATATGAGTAATTCTGGATATGAATAGTAAATAACATAAATTATCTGTATATATTCTATAAACTCCGGTACTACTTTGTAATCCTATTTCGACGACAGATATGGGTTAGGGGTGTTATATTTGTTGGTATCAGAGCTATGATTTAGCTGATTTTTAAAATACATAGCAAGTATGAGTTTAGCTATACATGCTATTATATAATTTGTGATAGTGTGATCTCTCCTGACCATTTTAAATGTGTTTTTCATATAGTAATGTTATCCAACCAAGCTAGAGCTAAATCCGAGGAAGCTAAGAGTATAACTCAAGCTTCTGCATAAAGAGCTGCATCTAGTAGTAGAAGGGCCGTATCTGAGGGCCGAGGTGAGGAGGCAAAAGAAGTCTTCTTTCAAATGATGAATGGGTGGTTTACTGTCTATTTGAGAACAAATCCTACTGTACAACAACCTCCCCCACCTGTTCCTCAACGAGTTCTAGAGGTGCCACAGTCTGCTGAATCAATTAAAATCGATAAGCCTCCAGTGAATAAAATTCGTAAGTATGGTGCAGAGGAATTTAGGGCTACCGCCGATGATGATTTGAAAAGGGTTGAATTTTGGTTAGAAAATACAATCAAGGTTTTGGATGAATTATCATGCAGACTAGCTGAATGTCTGAAATGTGTTGTATCATTGCTAAAAGATTTGGCTTATCAATGGTGGAATACTTTGATTTTTATTGCACTGAGAGAAAATGTTACAGGGAATTCTTCCAAATAGAGTTTAGAAAGAAGTACATTAGTTAGAGATTTTTGGATTAGAAAAAGAAAGAATTTTTAAAGCTCAAACAGAGAAACATGACTGTCTCTGAATACAAGCGGGAATTTGTTCGGTTAAGTAAGTATGCTAGAGAATGGGTTTCGACTGAGGCTAATATGTGTAAACGCTTTGAAGAAGGATTAAATGAAGACATCAAGCTATTGATAGGAATTCTTGAATTAAATGAATTTGTACTACTGGCTGATCGGGCACACAAAGATGAGGAATTAAGCAAAGAGAAGAGACAAGCAGAGAGGGAAGTAAAAATTCTAGTAAAATATTTATGTGGAAGTCACAAGCATATGCTTCAAAGAAATCAAAGAAATACCATGATCGTTTTACCGTACCTATGGGATATTCTAGAAAAGAGCAGGGCTCTCAACGCTCTAACGTGATATCTTCTTCTCCATTTGTAACAAGTGTTGGAAGTGTTGGTAACCCTAAATCAAAATGTAAACATTATAACAAATATCATTTTGGGGAGTGCCATATGAGAAGTGGAGCCTGCTATAGATGTGGTTCTCTTGATCATTTCCTTAAAGAATATTCGGAAAGAATTGAAAAGGATACTAATCAGACTTCGAAGCCAAATAATCCCCCCTCGAGAGGCAGACCACCCTGTTACTCTAGAAATTTTAGTGGTAGCCAAGGTGCAACAAAAGATGCAATAGTTAAATCTAAAGCACGGGCACCGGCTAGAACATATGCTTTTTGTGCCAAAGAGGATGCTTTTGCACCAAACGTCATTACGGGTACGTTTTCTCTTCTTAATACAAATATTACTACTTTGATTGATCCTGGTTCAACACAATCATACATATGCACAAATTTTGGCAATGGACTGGCTAACTCAACATGATGTAGTGGTGAATTATAAACAGAAATACATTGTGTTAAAATGTTAGTGTAACACCCCAAACCCAGCCCAGACTTTACGGTCAAGTCTAGTGTGTCACATCAACAACGGATTAACCATGTTCCTTAGTTATTAAGATTAAGGTGAGTTTTGCAAAACCGTACTTGTAGTTTGGGAAGAAAATCCAGGTTTAATTAGTGTTCGTCCTATCCACTACCAGGTTAAAAATAATCTTATTATCAGATCTTATTATCCATTTGTTACGAGTGCTTTGTTTTGAAAACGTTGATTAACTTTAAGAAAACTCGCGCAGCCTCATTCACATCATTTAAAACAAAGTATAAATAAAGAATTTCAAAAAAAAACCCAAATTAAAATAATTAAAGTGGCCTTATTACAACCCAAAACTAGAATGAAAATAATTATAAGTAAATAAGAATATAAATAACTTAAAAAAACCAGCAATGCAGTCTACGTGGCCACTCTGAATCCCTCCAGCTCCAAGTCCACTAGCTTAGGGCTCACCTGCATAAATGAAATGAAGGGGGTGAGTTTGGAAACTTAGTGTGCAAAGAAAGCCCATCCAGAGCCCAAATCAACTCAAGCTTACTGGGCCTAAGCCCCATCCAGTCTCAGTAATAACTGGGCCGAAACCCTATTTAGATATCAGTTAACTGGGCCTTAGCCCTATTCAGTAAACAGCTCGGCCCATAAGCCCATTATAGTAACAGAATAGAATAATGCATGTATGCAAAGCCCATCCCTAAATCCATCCGCTACACACCACCCGTACTAGCCCAACACACCCGTGGGGAATAACTCGACCCACCCAGCCCAACACACCACAGTCGCAGCATGGCTGCTTAATCAGAGAATGTGGCCAAGCCACTACAGTAAAATCGAGGCAAAGCCCCTTTCAGTAATACGATGCAAAGCCCCTTTTTAGTAAACCGAGGCAAAGCCCCTTTTCAGTAACGTGGCAATGCCACTTGCACTTCCTCCATCAATAAACCCAGTCCTATGCAACAGTTTAAACATGTCATTGCATACAATGAACAGAAACAGTAAAGCATGCATTTCAATCAAATTTAGCCCTAGGGGTGTAATGGTCATTTCGCACTTAGGGGTAAAATAGTAATTTTTCACCCATAATGGTATTTTAGTAATTATACCAATTTTTAGAGTCCTATGCATATAACAATTATTAACAGTCTAATTTTCACCCTAACAGTATATCTAGCCCATTTAGCAACCATAGAGCTATTGGGCCCTAAAACCCCTAATGGGCCCTACAGTGTCAATTAGCTATTTTAACCCATTTAGCCCAAATTTCATGAATGTCTTAACAGCTTTAACTTACAGTATACCCAAATACACTTACCACGCATTTTCACCCGTATGGGCCCGTAAGCCTATTGGGCCTAAATTCAGCCCATCGAGGCCCAAATTTACCGCGGTGAATGAAATTACGCACTCATCCATCCTACCAGTTGCGATTACAGATCCGACTATTTCCAACTGACCCACGAGTGATCGTACGCTCGCAAGCCCACGAAATGTCAGAATTTCAGTATTTCGACTTTTCAACTTTTACCAATTTAGCTACTAGAGGGTATTCGTTTACACACCTGATTTGCGATTACTATAGCAAGATCTTCCACATGATTTTTCCTACAATCATTATAAACCACCTGTCACTATAGATCTAACTGGGTAACTTATACCAACCACATTCCTATTCAGCCAACACCCTTCATGGCCCTCAAACACTTACCTTTGCCGAAATAGTGACTAGATTTAGATCTAGTCGTTCCAATGGTCCAAGTCCTCGATCGATAGCCTTTAGTCCACACTAACACAAAACACATCAAATAACACCACTAAACCCTTTTAGTCTCAGTCGACAGCCACCCTATGCATATAGGGGTTTTGGCTTTTCTTAAAACCTGAAATAATGAATACAAAAGAGATCTAAGCACTTATCGAAGATCTACAACACCCAAATGCTTTCAATCATTTTCTATCTTAGATCTGACGTAGATTTAGCCTCAAGACACGAGTAGAGCACGAATCTAACTATTTCAGCTTTTGAATCTGACTTAGAGCATGCCTATTTAGTTTAAGAAGTAAATAGGAAAAGAAGGTGAAGAAAATTGTTCTACAAAATAATAGGGATGATCGACAGAGGGAGGAGAAGTTTAGGATTCGGTTTTTGAAAGGCTTGAGTAGAAAGTAGAAGTGATCTTGGTCAATAAGGTAATCGACAATGGTGGATTAATTTTGGCTTTTAGGAAGGTCGACTACTAGCCTTGAGAAGAGAAAAGAAAAAGATCAAGAGTGGGTTCGGTTTCAAGAAGAAGAGTGGTGCAGCAAATTTGGGTTAGGGGAAGAAGAAGTAAAGAGAAGAGATGAAAGAAGAGAGGGGAGATTTGGTTATGGTCAATCGGCACAAAGAGATGGGTGCTTGCGGCTTTAGTTTCTAATTCAATGGGAAAACAAAAGAAACAAAAACCCTAAGGGTTCTATACCTAATTGGCACCCTACACACCCAAATGCCGAATTAAGACCCCAAGAAGGACCCTAGACATGTTCGGCTATCACCTCAAAACCACCCCTAGCTGATTGCACTAAAACTAAGTGTCCCAAATGGCAATACTTCCCTAAGAGTCCCCCAATCGGCCACCACCTGTCTCATTTCAAAATTCCTAAAATCTCTCCCCCTTATCTCTCCTAATCTAATCTCATGAACAGCTAAAACTCTCTTCAGCAGAGTTTCACTTAACATCCATCCCATGACTGGTACATGCACAAAAAATAAAACACACACAATGATCACCTTGTGACTTGAACTCTGGCCCTTGCACATATATCCACATGCCACCTTTTAGGAACTAAGTGGTGCCACATTGCCACTTTACCAAGGGCTCACTTGTGTCTTATTTTACTTACTTTTTCTTAAAACCCACCTAACCAGGACCCCTTCTCTTTAAATTCAAAATTCTGAAATTCTATCGGGTATTAAGTTAGGCTTGGGCCTTCTAAAGGCCTACTAACATACTTAAAGCACAAAATTTAATGATCTACCAAACAGATTTCAAGATTTCACCTAAATCGCAAAAATCCCAAAAAATCCCAAAAATGGGGGCGTTAGAACTCTACCCCCTTAAAAAAATTTTGGCCTCAAAATTTACCTGATCCAAATAGGCGAGGGTATTGTTGACGCATTGCCTCTTCTAGCTCCCAAGTAGCCTCTTCCCTGCCATGATTGTGCCAAAGCACTTTTACCAATGGATCTGACTTCGTCCTCAACACTTTGACCTCTCGATTCAGTATTTGCATAGGCTCCTCTTCAAAAGTCAAATCAGTCTTTACCTCAATCTCTTCCATCGGTACAACATGCAAAGGATCCGATCGATACTGCTTAGCATGGACACATGAAAAACATCATGAATTCGGTCCAGCTTTGGCGTTAACTCTAGCTGATAAGCTATTGGCCTACCCGTTTAAGAACCCGATAAGGCCCTATAAACCGTGAACTCAGTTTGCCCTTCTTATCAAACCTTAAAATTTTCTTCCAAGGTGAGACCTTCAAGAAGACCAGATCCCCTACCGAGAACTCAATTTCTTTGTGCTTTGGATCTGCATAACATTTCTGTCTATCTGATGCTTCCTTTAACCTATCTCTGATCAACTTAACCTTATTCTCAGTATCTGCCACTAACTTTGGTCCAAGAACCTGTCATTCTCCCAATTTCGTCCAACACGTAGGTGTATGACACCTTCACCCATAAAGTGCCTCATATAGAGCCATCTAGATACTTGCCTGATAGCTGTTATTATAAGAAAATTCCGCCAATGGCAAGTAATCCTCCCAACTGCCACGGAAGTCGATAACACAACCCCTCAACATGTCTTCTAGAACTTGAATAACCCTTTCTGACTGTCCATCTATCTGGGGTAGAAAGCAGTGCTGAAATCCAATGTGTACCCAACGTCTCATGCAACTTCTACCAGAATCAAGACGTAAACCTAGGATCCTGATCAAAAATTATCGAAACTGGCACCCCATGCAATCACACTATCTCCGCTACATACAACTTAGCCAACTTTTGAAGTTAGTAATCGGCTCGGAAAGGTATGAAATCAGTAGATTTCTTTAACCTATCCACAATTACCCATGTTGAGTCTTTCTTGGTGGGTGTCAAAGGTAGCCCACTCACAAAATCCATGGTTACCCTCTCCCACTTCCAAAGTGGAATCTTCACTGGCTGCAACAGTCCAGAAGGCAATTGATGTTCAGCCTTTACTTGCTGGCATGTCAGACATTTCCCCACAAACTCGGTCACCTCTCGCTTAAGTCCGGGCCACCAGTACAACTCTCTCAAGTCTCGATACAGCTTATTCCCTCCAGGATGCATGGCACAAGGTCCACCATGAGCCTCTTTCAGAATTGACTGCCTCAAGTCAGAGTCCTTTGAAATACAAACTCTTTTTCGAAAGCACAGAACTCTTTCGCTATTTAGTCCAAAATCAGAATTCTCCTCATCCTTAGCTTGCTGAAACCGAGGAACTAACGACTCATCATCTAACTGTTTCTCCTTAATCTGCTCAATCCAACTTGGTCTCACTTGTAACTCCGCTAGCAAGCTCCCATCATCATATAGACTCAGACGAGCAAACATTGCTCTTAACTCAGTTACAACCCTTCGACTTAGTGCATTTGCCACCACATTTGCCTTGCTTGGGTGATAATCAATCAAACAATCGTAATCCTTAAGCAACTCTATCCATCTCCATTGCCTAAGATTCAACTCCTTCTGAGTCAACAAATACTTGAGACTCTTGTGGTCCATGTATATGATACACTTTTCCCCATACAGATAATGTCCCTGGATCTTTAACGCAAAGATTACCGCTGCCAACTACAAATCATGCGTAGGGTAATTTGCTTCGTGTGGCTTAAGCTGTCGCGAAGCATAAGCGACCACATTACCCTATTGTATCAGCACACAGCCTAAACCCACATGCGACGCATCACTGTACACAGTGAAGTCCTTCCCAGATTCTGGCTGAATTAACACTGGCGCCTCAGTCAACACCTCCTTCAACTTATCAAAAGCTTCTTGTTGTTTCTTAGTCCATACAAATGATACTCCTTTCCTCAGCAATTTCATTAACGGTGCAGCAATCAGAGAGAATCCTTTTACAAATCTTCTGTACTACCCTGCTAATCCCAGAAAACTCCAAATTTTTGATACCGACTTCGGCAGCTTCCAATCTAGAACTGCCTCAATTTTTCGAGGATCCATCCTAATCCCCTCAGCAGAAACAATGTGACCTAGAAATGTCACTTCTTGTAGCCAAAATTCATACTTACTGAATTTTGCATAGAGTTGCTTCTCTCTCAGTACTTGTAGAACAATACAGAGATGCTCATCATGCTTCTCCTCAGTTTTCGAATACACCAGAATATCGTTGATGAAAATGACTATGAATCGATCCAAGTATGGTTGGAATACTCGATTCATCAGATCCATGAATGCTGTAGGTGTATTCGTCAGTCAAATGGCATAACCAGAAACTCGTAATGACCTTACCGAGGTCTAAATGCTGTCTTATGAATATCCACTTCCTTGACCCTTAACTGATGGTATCCAGATTGAAGATTGATCTGGGAAAATACTGAAGCTCCTCTAAGTTGGTCAAATAGATTGTCGATCCTTGGCAGAGGGTACTTATTCTTTATCATCAGTTTATTCAACTGGCGATAATCAATGCACATACGCATCGTCCCATCCTTCTTCTTCACAAATAGTACTGGTGTTCCCCATGGAGACACACTCGGTCTAACAAAACTTCTATCCAACAACTCTTGGATTTGTGCTTTCAGTTCCACTACTTTCAGTTCCACTAACTCCTTCGGTGCCATCCTATAGGGTGAGATGGACACTGGAGCCGTTCCAGGCAGCAAGTCGATTCCAAATTCGACTTCACAATTCAGAGGTAAACCAAGAAGCTCATCAGGAAAAACATCTTGGAATTCCTTAACAGTTCTAACCTTCTCCACAGTCAAACTCTCGCTCTCCGTCTGACTCACAAATGCCAAATATGCCTCGCAACCCTTGCGAATCAACTTCTCAGCCCTCAAAGCCGAGACCACATTGGACAAGTAGTCCCTTCGCTCCCCTATAACCATTACCTCCTCATCCTTGGTAGTCCTTAACACCATCCTCTTGGCCGTACGATCTAGAGTCGCCTTATGCTTAGTAAGCCAGTCCATCCCCAAAATAAGATCAAACTCTCCGAATGGTAGCTCCATTAAGTCTCCAAGAAAAATCCTACCTTGAGTCTCTAAAGGCACCTCCCTAAAGAGTTTATCTACCCTAACCGAGTGACCCAGTAGACTTATCACAGTTACCCTACTCACAGTTTCCTCAGAGTGCACACCCAACGACCTAGAAATATCACATACAACGTACGAATGAGTAGAACCCACATCTATCAAAGCAGTGTATGGCATTCTAGAGATAAAAAACGTACCAATAATAACATCAGGTGCGTCACCCTTCTCTCGGGGATGAGTAGCATACACCAATGCTGGCTGACGAGCTTCTGCATATCCAGCACCCCTGCCAAGTGCTCCACATCCACGACTACTTCCGTTGCCACCCCTACCTTGACCACGGCCTCTCGGCGGTTGTGGTCCACCTCGCACCGATTGAGCAACCCTTTGTTCAATGGCTTGAGCCTGAGCTAGCCTCTGTGGACAATCCTTAACTTTGTGCTCCTTGGACCCGCATCGAAAGCAAGCCCCAGTACGCTTCCAGCATTCTCCCAGATGTACTCTACCATAGTCCTCACAAGCCTGCGGTCTAACCGTATTCACCGGAACTACTCGGACCAGTTCATCCACTCTAGCTCACTTGGCATTCCTGTTTGCAGCACCAGAGGGTCCAGAATCCCTCCTGAATCGGTTTTAGTCCTTATCACGGTTCTGCCATTCAGTTTGCCTCACCTCTTCGGCTATCTTAGCCTTCTCCACCAACGTAGCAAAGTCACGCTCCCTCTACAGAGCTATCAGTACCCTTAGCTCATCCCTAAGGCCATCCTCAAAATGAACGCTACGCTCATACTTAGTAGCTACTATCCCACTCGCATACCGGCTCAATCTCAGGAACTCCGTCTCATATTAAGCAACAGACTTATTACCCTGGGTCAGGTTCAGAAATTCTTTCCGAGGCGCATCCACATAGCTCGCTCAGACGTATTTTCCCTTGAAAGCCGTCTTAAACAGTTCCCAAGTTACCTGCTCCACTGGGGTACTATCCCTTACAATGATCCACCACTGATGGCTAGTTTATAAGTTGATGTTTATGGCTATTTATGTGTTAATGAATCTTGTATGTTTTGGTATTTGTTCAAGCTATGAGATATGGCTTGAAATGGTAATGGTTAGCTTGTTGTGAATGCATTATATGTTATGCCTTTTATATGGTATTTTGGATGAGTGGTACATGCTATATGTGATGTTTGAATATGGTTATTTGTTAGGTTTCAATTGCGATGAAAATGGTAAGTTGAAATAAGTATTGATTTGGCTCATTTGGTACATGTTTGATGATGCAATTGACATGAAATTTGGTTGATTATGAATCGGTATAAATATATTTGTTTTGGCTAAATTGGTTACTCAATTGGTATATGAAATTGTTGAAAAATAATGCATGTAGGTACTTGACCAAATAGGGTGTGAAAATGGCTTAAACCAAGCCTATTTCGTGCCACACGGCCAGAGCACACGGGCGTGTGTCTCTACCATGTGACCCCTATTTTATTGCTTGTTAAGTTAGTATTGCACAAGGGCTGGACACACGAGCGCGTCTAGTGCCCGTGTAGCCAAGTCAGGTTGCCACACGGCCAAGACACATGAGCGTGTCTTGTGGCCGTGTGCACAAGTTAGTATGTATGCCCTATTTTCACATGGCTTGGACACATGGTCGTATTTGGAAGCCGTGTAAGGCACACGGCCGTGTGATCTTATTCTGAAAATTTTCTTAAATTTTCTCATAACTTTTATATATTGTCAAATTAGTCCCTATTGTATGATTGAAGCTTTATATGTCTGTTTTAAGCATGATATGTTTATATATGATTGATATTGCTGAATTGGATTAATGTTTGAAAAAGTTTAAAGTTTTTCTGTTCCGATCTGAGTTACAAATCTGGTAATGCCCCTTACCTATTCTGATGACGGTTATGGGATAGGGGTGTTACATTTTATTAGTATTAGAGCTACGATTTAGTCAATTCTAAGACTACCAAAGAGTATACGAGTCTAGCTATACATGCCATATATAAATTGTGATAGTGTGATAATCTCCTGACAACTTCTGAATATTGTTTTATATAGTAAATGGATCCAAATCGAGCCATAGCTAACAATGTTGAGAGCAATGCTCCAGCTCTCTCCACGGGCTATACCTACCGAATCAAACCCTACTACGGGTAATTAGGGAGAAGCTAAACAAGCTTTCTTCCAAATGATGTCTGAATGGTTCTCTGAGTTTGTTCGAGCAAACCCCGCTGCTCAACAACCTCCACCTCTTCCAGTTCCTCAACCAGACCCTGAGATTATATGATATACGGATCCTTTGAGATTTAATAGACCACCTGTTGATAAGATACAGAAATACAGGGCCAAAGAATTCAGAGCCACAGCTAGTGATGATGCTAAAAGGGCCGAGTTCTGGCTTGAAAATACGATCAGGGCCTTCGATAAACTATCTTGCACACCAGATGAATGTTTAAAATGCGCTATTTCCTTATTACAAGATTCAACATATCAGTGATGGAATACTTTAATATCGGTTCTTCTACGTGAAAGGGTTAACTAGGATTTCTTTCAGACTGAATTTCGGAAGAAATATATTCGCCAGCGACTCATTGACCAAAAAAGAAAAGAGTTCCTTGATCTGAAATAGGGTCATCTAACGGTAACCGAATAAGAAAGAGAGTTCGTATGACTTTGTAAATATGCTCATGAATGTGTCTCTACCAAAGCCATAATGTGTAAACTATTCGAGGATGGATTGAATGAAGATATCTGATTGTTAGTAGGGATTCTTGAGGTGAAAGAATTTGTTGTTCTGGTTGATAGGGCTTGTAAAGTTGAGGAACCTGCTAAAGAGAAATGAAAAGCTGATTTTGAATCGAGAGAGTCTAGAAAGAGATTTGAGAGTAAGTTACATCAGTCCGGATCGAAGAAATCTAAAGACTTCCATCCCCGTTCCACTGTTTCTACGGGTGTAACAATCAGAGATAGAGATGCAAGGTCATTTAATCCAAATCCCCAGACGATATCTGTTGCTAGTGCGGGTAGTGTGAGAAATTCAAGGCCTGATTGCAAGCATTGTAATAGAAAACATTTTGGTTAATGCTGATTGAAAAGTGGAGCATGTTTCAAATGTGGGTCACTAGATCATTACCTTTGAGATTGTCCAAAGAGATCTACTACTGCTAAAAAGCAATCCGTAAAAGTTAGTAATATTGCTGCTAGAGGTAGACCACCCTGGAATGCTGGGAATCAAAGTGGAAACCACAGTGCTACATGAGATTCAAATGTTAGATCTGAGACACGCGCTCCTGCTCGAGCCTATGCTCTATGTGCACGTGAGGAAGACTTGTCGCCTGATGTCATTTTCGGTACTTTTTCTCTTTTTAACACTGATATAGTTGCGTTGATAGATCCTGGATCAACACATTCGTATATCTGTATGGAACTAGTTTTAAAAAGAGTTTACATTAGTCTACAGAATTCGTAGTTAAAGTATCGAATCCATTAGGCAAGTCTATATTAGTTGATAAAATATGTAAGATATGTCCATTGATGATTTGGGATACTATTTTCTGGGTGACTTGATGCTCCTACCATTTGATGAGTTTGACATGATATTGGATGTAACACCCTAAATCCGGCCCAGATGTTACGGCCAAGTCTGGTGTGTCACATAACCTACAACTAACCATGTTACCTAGCTACTAAGATTAGGGCGTGCTTTACAAAACTGATATTAAAGTTTCAAGAGGAATTCCTAGTTTATTGGTGAACGTCCTATTCACTACCAGTTTAAAATATTTATAAAATTTGACTTTGTTACTCGTTTGAAACGCATGATTGTTTTTGAAAAACATTTGAATGAATTTTAAGAAAACTTGCGCAACTTTGTTCATAGCATTAGAAGTATAGTATAAAAAGTTGAAAAACCAAAATAATTAAAGCGGCCTTATTACAACCCAAAACCATAATGAAAATAATTTAAAATAAATATGGAAATAAAATAAAATAAAATAAAACTTAATTAATTAATTGCAGTCCATGTGGCCACTCTGAATCCCTCCCAACTCCAAGTCCACCAGTCTAGGGCTCACCTGCATAGATGGAAGGAAAAAAAAAGGGTGAGTTTGGAAACTCAGTGTGTAACGAAAGCCCATCCGAAGCCCATATCAACTCAGGCCCACTGGGCCTAAGCCCAAACCAGTCTCAGTAATAACTAGGCCAAAGCCTCATCCAGATGCAGTAAACTGGGCCTTAGCCCTTTTCAGATAACAATACGGCTCAAAGGCCCATTGTAGTAATAAAACAGATATCAAGCATGTATGCAAGCCCGAACCCAGCCTATGTCCATCCACTACACTCCACCTATACCAGCCCTACACTTCATGTGGGGAATAACTCAACCCACCTAGCCCTACACTCCACAGTTGCAGCATAGCTGCTCAGATAACAGTAAAATAAGGCAAAGCCTCCAGTACGTGGTCAAGCCACTTTTAGTACTTCCTCTGTCAATAACCCAGTCCCATGCAACAGATAATCATCTAGTGAACAGAAACAGTAAAACATGCATCTCAGTCAGATTTAGCCCTAGGGGTATAACGGTCATTTTACACCTAGGGGTAAAATAGTAATTTCTCACCCCTAAGGGGTATTCCAGTAATTATTCCATTTTTTAGGGTTTTATGCACTTTACAGTCATTAATCATCCAACTTTTATCTCAGCAGCTTACTTAGCCCATTTTAGCAGTTTACAGTTATTGCGCCTTAAACCCCCTAATGGGCCCTATAGTGTCTAACAGCTACTTTAGCCCATTTAGTCCAAATTTTACGATTGGTTCACCAGTTTTAATAGTTTTAGACCTACAGTCTACCAGAACACACTTACCACTTATCTATACCCATATGGGCCCATAAGCCCATTGGGCCCGAATTTAGCCCATCAAGGTCCAAACTTACCGAGGTGCACGAAATCACGCACTCATCCATCTTACCATTTTTTATTACAGATCCCACTATTTCCAATTGACTTACGAGCGTTCACATGCTTAGAAGCCCACGAATTGCTGGAATTTTGGCATTTTGGCTTTTCAGCTTTTGCCGATTTAGACTACAAAAGGGTGTTCTATACACACCTAATTTGCGATGAATGCTACCACGATCTCCTACAGAGTGTCCTAAAATCAGTCATTTAACATATTAGATTCAAAATCCAATGATAACCAATATAATCTTACTTACCATAATCGGCCATAATCACCTAAGGCCTTTGAGATCTTACCTTTGCCGAAATTAGTGACTAGATCTAGATCTAGTCGTTCCACTTGTCCAAGCCCTCAATCAGTAGCCTCTAGATCACACTAATACCAAAATAAATCAATTGTTAAAACCCTTAGAGCCTCAAGTCCCAAATCGATAGCCTCCCTATGCCCCTAGGGATTTCGGCTTTTTGAAATCCTGAAATAAAGAATAGAATTAGAGATGTCGAGTACTTACCATAGGTTCTCTCAACCAAAATGATTCCACTTCTGTTCCTTCTCAAATCTAGTGCAGATCTAGCCCCTAAACACTAGTAGAGAATGAGTCTTAGAGATTTAAGGATTCGGCTACTAAGTCCCTATGAATATGGTGATTTCGACTTTTGATGAGATGAAAAGAAGATAATTTGAGGTTATGGATTTGAAGTGGTGGTGTCGACAGAGGTTAGGGGTTTTGAGGATGTGAACTCTGGCCAAAGAGAAGAAGAAAGTAGGAGGATTTGGCTACAGACAAATCGACACAAAAACAAGCTTTCGGGATTTTAGCTTTTATATGTATTCAGCTATAGAGAATTAGAAGAGAATGGGAATAAAAGAAAAAGAGAAGGAAAGAAGAGATAGGTAGAGTGATGAGGATGTTTCGGCTTGAGAAGAAAAGAAGAAGAAAAAGAATGAATGAGGATAGGAGAAGAGAAGAATAGGTTTGGCTATGGCAAATCGGCACAAGAGGAGAACTTTTCTTCCGTTTCAGATTTTTGGTACACTAAGAGGAGAATAGAAAAAAAGTAGAAAACCCTAAGTGGCAAAACCCTAATCTGACAAGACAAAAAAAGAAATTAGAACTTACCCTAATGGCTATTCACACAAACGGCACAACCTCCCTTTATTTGCCAAAATTGCAACCCCTAAAGCCTTAGCCGAATGCCCCTATCCACATGACCAAAAATTAAAACTATTATCTGCTTACCTTGCAACTAGAACCTTGGCCCTAGCACTCAGTCCACACACCACTTTTTTAGGAGCTTAGTGGCGCCACATTGCCACTTTACCAAGAGCCTCTTTGTGTCTTAATTTACTAACTTTTTCTTAACAGCCCACTTAACCAAGTCCCCATTCTCTTTAAATCCAAAATTTCATATTTCTGTTGTGTTTTAACTTAGGCTTGGGCCTTCTAAAGGCCCACTAACACACTTAAACACAATTTCAATAGCCAAAACACCAAAATTTCAAGATTTCACCAAAATCACAAAAATCCCAAAAAATCCCGAACATCAGGGCGTTACAACTCCACCCCTTAAAGAAATTTCGGCCTCGAAATTTACCTGATCCAAATAGTTGAGGGTATTGTTGACGTATTGCCTCTTCTGGCTCCCAAGTAGCCTCTTCTTTGCCATGATTGTGCCAAAGCACTTTTACCAATGGAACTGACTTCTTTCTCAACACTTTGACCTCGCGATCCAGTATTTGTACAGGCTCCTCCTCAAAGGTCAAATCAGTTTTTACCTCAATCTCTTCCACTGGTATGACATGCAAAGGATCCTATCGATACCATCTTAGCATGGACACATGAAAGACATCATGTATACGGTCCAGCTCTGGCGGTAACTCCAGCTGATAAGCTATAGGCCCTACCCGTTTAAGAACCCAATAAGGTCTAATAAATTGCGGACTCAATTTTCCCTTCTTGCCAAACCTAAATATCTTCTTCCAAGGCGAGACCTTCAAAAAGACCATATCCCCTATAGAGAACTTGATTTCCTTAAGCTTTAGATCAGCATATGACTTTTACCTTTCAGATGCCTCCTTTAACCGATCTCTGATCAACTTAACCTTAGTCTCAGTATCTGCCATTAACTCTGGTCCAAGAACCTGTCGTTCTTCCAATTCTGTCCAACACGTAAGTGTACGACACCTTCGCCCATAAAGTGCCTCATAAGGAGCCATCTGAATACTCACTTGATAACTGTTGTTGTACGCAAATTCTGCCAATGGCAAGTAGTCATCTCAACTACCACGAAAGTCATTAACACAACCTCTTAACATGTCCTCTAGAACCTGAATAACCCTTTCCGACTGTCCATCCGCCTGAGGGTGAAAACCAGTGCTGAAGTCCAATTGTGTACCTAGTGCCTCATGCAGCTTCTGCCAGAATCGAGATGTAAACCTAGGGTCTCGATCAGAAATAATCGAAACTGGCGCCCCATACAGTTGCACTATCTCTGCCACATACAACTTGGCCAACTTCTGAAGTGAATAATCAGAACAGACAGGTATGAAATGAGCAGATTTCGTTAACCTATCCACAATCACCCATATTCTTAGAGGGTGTCAAAGGTAGCCCACTCACAAAATCCATGGTAACCCTCTCCCACTTCCAGAGTGGAATCTTTACTGGCTGCAACAGTCCAGAAGGTAGTTGATGCCCAGCCTTTACTTGCTGGCATGTCAGACATTTTCCCACGAATTTAGTTACCTATCGCTTAAGTCCAGGCCACCAATACACCTCTCTTCAGTCTCGATATAGCTTATTCCCTCTAGGATGCATGGCACAAGGTCCACCATAAGCCTCTTTCAGAATCGGCTATCTCAATTCAGAGTCTTTTAGAATACAAGCTCTTCCACGAAACCTGAGAACTCCATCAGTATTCAGTCCAAAATCTAAATTTTTATCATTCTCAGCTTGCTGAAACCGAGGAACCAACGCATCATCCTTTAACTGTTTCTCCTTAATCTGCTCAGTCCAAGTTGGTCTCACTTGCAATTCCGCTAACAAACTTCCATTATCATATAGACTCAAATGAGCAAACATAGCTCCCAACTCAGCAACAACCCTTCGGCTCAGTGCATCAGCTATTACATTCGCCTTGCCTGGGTGGTACTCAATCGAATAGTCGTAATCATTAAGCAACTCTATCCATCTATATTGCCTAAGATTCAACTCCTTCTGAGTCAACAGATACTCGAGAATTTTATGGTCTGTGTATATAATACACCTTTCCCTATATAGATAGTGTCTCTAAATTTTTAACGTGAAGATCACCACTACCAACTCTAGATCATGCGTAGGGTAATTCGCTTTGTAAGGCTTAAGTTGTCGCGAAGCGTAAGTGACCACTTTACCCTTTTGCATCAGTACACAGCCTAATCCCACATGCGAAGCATCACTGTACACAGTGAAATCCTTCCCAGACTTTACTGTATCAACACTAATGCCTCAGTCAATACCGTTTTCAACTTATCAAAGGCTTCTTGCTGCGTCTCAATCCATACAAAAGATACTCCTTTTCTCAATAGTTTCATCAACGGGGCCACAAGTAGAAAGAATCCTTCTACAAATCTTCTGTAGTACCCTGCTAAACCAAGAAAACTCCAAATTTCTGATACTGACCTCGGTGGCTTCCATTCTAGAATTGCTTCAATTTTTCAAGTATCTACCCTAATTCCTTCAGCAGAGACAACATGACTTAGAAAAGTCACTTCTCGCAACCAAAATTCACACTTACTGAACTTTGCATAGAGTTGTTTCTCTCTCAATACTTGCAAAACAACACGAAGATGATCATCATGCTTCTTCTCAGTTTTCAAATACACCAAAATATTGTCAATAAAGACGACTACAAATCGGTCCAAGTACAGTTGGAAGACTCGATTCATTAGATCCATGAAAGTTGCAGGTGCATACGTTAGTCCAAATGGCATAACCAGGAACCCGTAATGACAATACCGAGTTCTAAATGTTGTCTTATGAATATCCACTTCCTTTACCCTTAACTGATGGTATCCAGATCGAAGATCGATCTTGGAAAACATCGAAGCTCCTCTGAGCTGGTCAAATATATCACCGATTCTTGGTAGAGGATACTTGTTCTTTATCGTCAGTTTGTCCAACTTGCGATAATTAATGCACATACGCATCGTCCCATCATTCTTCTTCACGAACAGTACCGGTGCTCTCCACAGAGACACACTTGGTCTTATGAAACCTCTACGCAATAACTCTTGGATTTGTGCTGTCAGTTCCACTAACTCCTTCAGTGCCATTCTATAGGGCACGATGGACACTGGAGCCGTTCCAAGCAGTAAGTCGATTCCAAACTCGACTTTTTAATTCGGTGGTAATCCAAGAAGCTCCTCTGGAAAAACATCTTGGAACTCCTTAACAGTTCTAACCGTCTCTACAGTCAAGTCCTCAGTCTCAGTCTGACTTACAAAAGCCAAGTACGCCTCACAACCTTTACGAATTAGCTTCTCAGCTCTCAAGGCCGAAACCACATTGGACAAGTAGTCCCTTCGCTCCCCAATAACCATTACCTCCTCATCATTGGTAGTCCTTAACACCATTCTCTTAGCTGCACAATCCAGAGTCGTCTTATGCTTAGTCAACCAATCCATACCCAAGATCAGATCGAACTCTTCGAATGGTAGCTCCATTAAGTCTCTAGTAAAGATCCTACCTTAAGTCTCTAAAGGCACCTCCCTAAAGAGTTTATCTACCCTAACCGAGTGACCCAATGGACTTATCACAGTTACCCCACTCATAGTTTTCTCAAAGTGCATACCTAATGACCCAGAAATGTCACATGCTACATACGAATGAGTAGAACCCATGTCTATTAAAGCAGTGTATGGCATGCTAGAGATTAAAAACGTACCAGTTATGACGTCAGGTGCAGCACCCTTCTCTCAGTGTCGAGCAGCATATACCAACACTGGCTGGCGAGCCTCAGCATTACCATCACCCCTGCCAAGTGCTCCACGTCCACGTCCATTTCCATTGCCACCTCTACCTTGTCCACGACCCCTCGGCGGTAGCGGTCCACCTCACATGAGTTGAGCAACCCTCTATTTTGCAACTTGAGTCTGAGTTGGCCTCCGTGGATAGTCCTTGATCCTATGCTCTTTGGACCCACATCAGAGACATGCCCCAATACCCTTCCAGCATTCTCCTAGATACACTCTACCACAATCCTCGCAAGGTTGTGGTCTAACTATATTCACCGAAACTGCTCGGACCGGTTCCTCCACTCTAGCTCTCTTGACATTTCAATTCATAGCTCTAGATGGTCCAGTATCCCTCCAAAAGTGGATCCGATCCTTATCAGGGTTCTGTCATTCAGTTCGCTTTACCTCCTCGGCTATCTTAGCCTTCTCCACCAATGCAGCAAAATTGCGCTCTTTTGCGGAGCTATCAACACCCTTAGCTCATCCTTAAGGCCATCCTTGAAACGAACAATACGCTCGTACTCAGTAGAAACTATCTCGCTGGTATACCGACTCAATCTCAGAAATTTCACCTCATACTCAGCAACAGACTTATTACCCTAGGTCAGGTTCAAAAATTCCTTCCTACGTGCATCCACATAACTCGCTCCGGCATACTTTCCCTTTAAAGACGTCTTAAACAGTTCCCAGGTTAGCCGCTCAGTTGGGGTACTCTCCCTCACAGTGATCCACCATTGATACGCCTCGTCTCGCAGTAGAGACACCGTACCTTTCAGCTTTTGCTCCACCGAGCAATCCAGGTCATCCATAATCTATTCCATAGCTTCCAGCCAATACTCAGCTACATTTGGGGCTACTCCAGATATGCCCCTGAAAACTTCTCCTCCATTAGCCCGGAGTCACCCAAAAATAGATCCCCTATTCACTGGTCCGACATTAGCTCTAGCAATCTGTTCCAGTACTCTTAACATTGCCTGTGACACGGCATCATCCCCTGCGGCCCGATCATACGGCCTATTTTTGATTATCGGTGGTGGTCGTGCCCCCTCAGCTGGCAAGTGTTCCGAAGATGAAGACCCAGCTTGAATACTACATCGGCCACGTCCACGGCCTCGTCCATGAGCAGCCCTCGTACTCATAACGTCTTATCTGATTACGAATTTTATGACATTATTTTAATATTTCAGTTGTTTATTACAGAATGTCTTATGTACAAATAGAGTTTTAGAGTGGGTTTTGCGATTTTGTAGCCTAGCTACAGTCTCAGTCTTCTAGGGTTTTTAGTTTTCCTACTGTCTCAGTCTTACAATTTTCAGTACTACCCTATCTACAATTTCATAATAGGGTCTTAGTTCTATCTACAGTGATGTCTCAGTACAGTACAGTATAAGAAATAGAAATACTTACAAACTTGGTGTCGGGGATTCAATGTGACACCTCTTCAGTTATCAGATTTCAGAAACCCAGAAAAACTTAAACCTTTTTAAATCAAACCTTAAAACATGTATATTTGAAGAAAATGAGTTTGAAAAGTGTTT
The DNA here is from genome assembly GCA_020496765.1 of Gossypium stocksii. Lineage (NCBI taxonomy): Eukaryota > Viridiplantae > Streptophyta > Magnoliopsida > Malvales > Malvaceae > Gossypium > Gossypium stocksii. The sequence goes on from CM035630.1 coordinate 61,511,563, forward strand.
CCTAAATTTCCCTAAAATTGATTTCCAAAAATACCCTTCTTTAAATTTTAAAAATTTTAAAAACTTTTTGGACCCGATCCACAGTCGAGTTGTAGCAATCGGACTCTGATACCACTAAATGTAACACCCCAAACTCGGCCCAGACGTTACGGCCAAGTCTGGTGTGTCACATAACCTACAACTAACTATGTTACCTAGCTACTAAGATTAGGGCAAGCTTTACAAAACTAATATTAAAGTTTCAAGAGGAAATCCTGGTTTATTGGTGAACGTCCTATTCACTACCAGTTTAAAATATTTATAAAATTTAACTTTGTTACTCGTTTGAAACGCATGATTGTTTTTGAAAAACGTTTGAATGAATTTTAAGAAAACTTGCGTAGCTTTGTTCATAGCATTAGAAGTATAGTATAAAAAGTTGAAAACCAAAATAATTAAAACGGCCTTATTACAACCCAAAACCATAATGAAAATAATTTAAAGCAAATATAGAAATAAAATAAAATAAAATAAAACTTAATTAATTAATTGCAGTCCGTGTGGCCACTCTAAATCCCTCTTAGCTCTAAGTCCACCAGTCTAGGGCTCACCTGTATGGATGGAAGGAAAAAGAATGGGTGAGTTTGGAAACTCAGTGTGTAACGAAAGCCCATTCGAAGCCCATATCAGCTCAGGCCCACTGGGCCTAAGCCCAAACCAGTCTCAGTAATAACTGGGCTAAAGCCCCATCTAGATACAGTAAACTGGGCCTTAGCCCTTTTCAGATAACAGTACGGCGCAAAGGCCTATTGCAGTAACAAAACAGATATCAAGCATGTATGCAAGCTCGAACCCAGCCTATGTCCATCTACACTCCATTCGTACCAGCCCTACACTCCATGTGGGGAATAACTCAACCCACCCAGCCCTACACTCCACAGTTGCAGTATAGCTACTCAGATAATAGTAAAATGAGGCAAAGCCTCCAGTACGTGGTCAAGCCACTTTCAGTACTTCCTCCATTAATAACCCAGTCCCATGCAACAGATAATCATGTAGTGAACAGAAACATTAAAACATGCATCTCATTCAGATTTAGCCCTAGGGGTATAACGGTCATTTTACACCTAGGGGTAAAATAGTAATTTCTCACCCATAAGGGGTATTCCAGTAAATATTCCAGTTTTTAGGGTTTTATGCACTTTACAGTCATTAATTGTCCAACTTTTATCTCAGTAGGTTATAGCCTATTTTAGCAGTATACAGTTATTGGGCCCTAAAACCCCTAATGGGCCCTACAGTGTCTAACAGCTCTTTAGCCCATTTAGTCCAAATTTTATGATCGGTTCACTAGTTTTAACAGTTTTAGACCTACAGTCTACCAAAACACACTTACCACTTATCTATACCCTTATGGGCCTGTAAGCCCATTAGGCCCGAATTTAGCCCATTGAGGCCCAAATTTACCGAGGTGCACGAAATCGAGCACTCATCCATCTTACCATTTTCGATTACAGATCCCAATATTTCCAACTGACTTATGAGTGCTTGCACGCTCACAAGCCCACGAATTGCCAGAATTTTGGCATTTCAGCTTTTCGGCTTTTGCCGATTTAGACAGCAGAAGTGTGTTTGATACACACCTTATTTGCAATGAATGCTACCATGATCTCCCACAGAGTGTCCTATAATCGGTCACTTAACATATCAGATTCAAAATCGAATCATAACCAATATAATCTTACCTACTATAATTGGCCATCATCACCTAAGGCCCTTAAGATCTTACCTTTGCCGAAATTAATGACTAGATCTAGTTCTAGTCGCTCCACTTGTCCAAGCCCTCAATCAGTAGCCTCTAGATCACGTTAACACAAAAATAAATCGATTGTTAAAACCCTTAGAGCCTCAAGCCCTAAATCGACAGCCTCCCTATGCCCCTAGGGATTTCAGCTTTTCTAAATCCTGAAATAAAGAATAGAATCAGAGATGTCGAGTACTTACCACAGGTTCTCTCAACCAAAACGATTCCACTTTCGTTCCTACTCAGATCTTATGTAGATCTAGCCCCTAAACACTAGCAGAGAATGAGTCTTAGAGATATAAGGATTCGACTACTAAGTCCCTATGAATATGGTGATTTTGGCTTTTGATGAGATGAAAAAGAAGATGATTTGAGGTTATGGATTTGAAGTGGTGGTGTCGACAGAGGTTAGGGGTTTCGAGGATGTGAACTTTGGCCTAAGAGAAGAAGAAAGTAGGAGGATTTGGCTACAGACAAATCGACACAAAAACAAGCTTTCGGGATTTTAGCTTTTATATGTATTCTGCTATGGAGAATTAGAAGAGAATGGGAATGAAAGAAAAAGAGAATGAAAGAAGATATGAGTAGAGTGATGAGGATGTGATAGCCCAAATCTAACCCTAGTCGGGAAGTGGTTTCGGGACCACAAAATCGAGTCACGAAAATAATTAAGTGTTAAATTTCATGATTTTTATATGTGATATTGCACATATGAAATTTTGATGTGTTGAATTTTGTCAGTTGGTTATGAAATTTTCTAAAAAGGATTTAGATGTGAAGTATCAAAATATGTGAGGCCAATTGAGGTGGCTAAATAAATTCATGGAGTAAAACATGGGGATTTGCATGTCAAATTCCCCATTTTTACTCATAGTGGCCGGTCATAATGATGTTTAAATTAAAATAATTGTATTTTATATGTATCATATTAGTTAATGGGTTTAATTATGAAATAAAGATTTAATAAAATAGAAATGGGTGTGAAAAAGACAGAAAAGCTTTATATTTTTTTGTTCTTAGCCGAAAACTAAAAGAAACTTGAAAGAAGAAGAGCTTTGGGCATTTGGTCACTTGACAGTAAAAAATTCAAGGTAAATCTTTGATTTTTTGTGTTGAATTTGAAGATGTGAGTTCCTTGTCTTGTATCCTTTTAAACCCAAGTTAAAATTTTGAATTTTGGTAGAGTTATGAGCATACGGTCTTAGTTTAATTTGTAAGAAATGGTTGTTGTTTCATGTATTTAGAAGTAATGGTGGATAAGAGAAATAAAACTAAACAAATGCACTTATATGTGGAGTAAATTGGTAGAAGGGATTCAGCTTGTATGCTTGTGTTTGTGTGATTTCCAAACGTTGTTTTTAATTTGAATTGTGAGTAAAGAGTGGTGTATAAAATGTCAATTTGGTTGGGCGAATGCTTGTGAGATTGTACTAATTGTAGAAGCTATGAATGGGAAGTTAAGTCTAGTTTTACTTAATGACCGAATGAGCTCAATGATATGCATAAGTTGAATTAATGGAATTTTAGATTGAAGTAAGGCATTTGGTCATTTAGGCTAGATAAGAGTGTGTGTTTGGTAAAATTGTGTAAATTCAATTGTTAAACTCTATTATTGATGGCAAATTGAGGGCAATAGGTTCGGTCATGGTTGAAAAGGATGAGAAAAAGGAAGATGAGCTAATTAAATTGCCTTTTAATGGTTTGAATTTGCTATTAAGAAAATCGGTGTTAATGACTATATTGTGTGGTTAATGCTGAATGTACTTTGAAAGAATATGGTGAATAATTTGTTGTTATATGAGTTGAATATGGTAGTTTAAGAATTTTAAAAGTGAAGTTGTTGGTGTTGTGCATGTCTTTGCCGAATGCATATAGGAGAAATTATATGTGTTTGAGATTTGTAAATTCATGAAATGAAGTTCCGATTTTGGTTTGTTAATATTAGGAATTATATGGAATTTTTGTGAGCTTATTTTAGTGATGGCCGAGTGTAATTATATTAAGGAATAAGGTAAATAAAAATGTATTATGTGTTTATGCATGCATTCGGTTAAATGAATGACATAGTGATTATATGTTATATACCAATGTGTTGTTTGACATTCAGCTAATGAAAGTTATTAATAAGACTATAAATTTAGGTGCTATAAGATAATACTTGGAAATAAATGTGATTAATCAATAAATCATTTTGGTTAATTAATTAAACGAACATATTTTTGTTATTCAAGCTCAAGAGCAAAGAGGTTTGAAGTTGGATAGGGGGAAAGAGAAAGCAATTGAGTAGCCGTTTTGCAATCGTTCAAATATATTTGAGGTAAGTTTTGAGTATTTAAACTTAGTTTTAGTGAAAGAAAAATGACATGGAAAATGTACCAAAGTAGAAATGTGATTGAGTGTACTTATCTATAATAAATAGATGAGAAATATGTTATTTCTATAAGCCTTAGCTGAATAGCTATTAGAAAAGGGAGATTGAAAGTATGATTTCGTATGTGATACTATGGTGTTTATTATATAAGACAAAATGTGTAATGGAAAATAGATGGTGCGGCAAGAAGGCAAGTATAGTCTAAAGAAATGTCAAAGTGTATGTATATGCTTATAGCCGAATGTGTTAAATGATACATGAGTGAATTTATGCTATGTGGAAGTTAATATAATGTGATGAAATATGCATGAATTTTTAATGAAATAGGGTATGATACATTTGGGTTCTCGTGCCTAGTAGGCTATAATACCGGTGATACATTCGGGCCCTCGTGCCTAGCAGGCTACGTGCCGGTGTTATGTAATCGGGCCTTCGTGCCTAGTAGGCTACGTGCTGGTGATGTGTAATTGGGCCTTCGTGCATAGCAGGCTATAATGCCGGTGATACATTCGGACTTCGAGCCTAGCAAGCTTAATGTCGGTGACTCGAGCATAGGTTAAGATTATGAGAAATTGTAATACAACTCCAATAGAGTAGGTGCAATACATTAAGTTGGCCAAGTATGTATCATATATTCATATGTGAAATTAAATTGGATTGAATCTTAAGTATTAAGTTTTGTTGTATATGTGAACGAGAGTTATATCAAGGCATGTAATGGTGATATATTCGGCCATGTATGATGCTAGACGAAAGTGTGCGATTTTGCTATATCGTATGAGTATTAAATCAATTGAAAGCAAATGCTGAAATTTCCTTATGTATATAAGTGTATTCGGCCAAGTGGTTATGTATCTAGAAATTTAGTTTTATGATGTTGAATGTTGGTGTGACTATAAGTTTTGAATCGTTAGTATTACTCAAAGCTTACTAAGCTTTTGAAAGCTTATTCGTTGTTATGTTTTTCCTCTGTTTTATAGATCTCTGCTTTCAGCTACAAGCTCGGGGATTCAAGCTTGAATCACCTACACTATCGTCATTTTCTCTTGGTACCTTTGTTAGTCTATTTTCTTTTGAACAATGGCATGTATAGGCTAAGTTCTTTTTTTTTTTTTTGGGAATTCGAATTTCCTTTTGATTTGTAAATATTTGAGCCATACGAAAATGGCTTAATAGTTTCTATGCATGAATGAATGGCTTGATGGAATTGTATGGATAGTCATTTAGTACTTACGCCAAGTAGTGGAGGGTGCACATAGGATTATGTTATTCTTATATGTTTGAACGGAATTGCTTGAGTAACCAATATGGTTAGTGAGAAAATTTTAACTTATCATTGAACTTCCTTGCTATTATGTAGTTTCGACTATTCTCGTTAGTATGAAAACACTTTATGATTAATTATGATAGTGAATTGAAACCTATTTGGTTAAAGTCAATAAATTAAAGTAGTTTAATTTCGATATTATTGCATCCTTGAAATTATGTCTAGTATGTATTTCAAAAACTTCTGTAAGTCATGTTTAGTTAAGTAATACCTCGTAACCCTAATCCGGCGATGGACATGGGGTAAGGGTGTTACAGAGGATGTTTCGGCTTGAGAAGAAAGGAAGAAGAAAAAGAATGAATGAGGAGAGAAGAAGAGAAGAATAGGTTTGGCTATGGCAAATCGGCACAAGAGGAGAACTTTTCTTGCATTTTGGCTTTTTGGTACACTAAGAGGAGAATAGAACAAAAGTAGAAAACCCTAAGTGGCAAAACCCTAATTTGACAAGACAGAAAAAGAAATTAGAACTTACCCTAGTGGCTATTCACACAAACGACACAACCTCCCTTTATTTGCCAAAATTGCAACCCCTAAAGCCCTAGCCAAATGCTCCTTTCCACATGACCAATAATTAAAAGTATTATCTGATTACCTTGCAACTAGAACCTTGGCCCTCGCACTCAGTCCACATGCCACTTTTTTAAGAGCTTAGTGGCGCCACATTGCCACTTTACCAAGAGCCTCTTTGTGTCTTAATTTGCTAACTTTTCCTTAAAGGCCCACTTAACCAAGTCCCCATTCTCTTTAAATCTAAACTTTGATATTTCTGTCGGGTTTTAACTTAGGCTTAGGCCTTTTAAAGGCCCACTAACACACTTAAACACAATTTCAATAGCCAAAACACCAAAATTTAAAGATTTCACCAAAATCACAAAAATCCTGAAAAATCCCGAACATCAGGGTGTTATATTGGGCATGGATTAGCTGAACATCCACGAAGTGATTGTTAATTACAGACAAATGAGTATAGAGTTGAAGTGTCAGAACGGTGAAATTCTTCAGACTGAATCAAGTGATTTGAATGAGTTACCGGTTGTGATATCTGCTATTCAAGATTAGAAATGTGTGAAAAAGGGCTATGATGCATACTCAGCATATGTACTGGATACTAAGGTGTCAAAATTAAAGATTGAATCTGTACTGGTTGTCTATGAGTTTCTGGACGTATTTCCTGAAGAGTTACTGGGTTTACCACCAATTAGAGAAGTTGAATTTGGCATTGAGTTGTTACCGGGCACTAGACCGATATCAATAGCTCTGTACAGAATAGCACCAACTGAATTGAAAGAGTTAAAAGCACAGTTACAAGAATTAATTGATAGAGGTTTTTCACAACCGAGCTTCTCACCGTGGGTGCTCTAGTGTTATTCGTGAAAAAAAAAGACGGGTCGATGAGAATATGTATCGATTACCGACAATTGAGTAAAGTGACTGTAAAGAATAAGTATCCTCTACCGCGAATAAACAATTTGTTTGATCAGTTGAAATGGGCTATAGTATTTTCAAAGATTAATCTGAGATCAGGTTACTACCTGTTGTGGGTTAAAGATTCTAATATACCAAAAACTGCTTTCAAAACACGGTATGGTCATCATGAATTCTTATTTATGCCTTTTGGTTTGACTAATGCTCCTACAATGACTATGGATATGATGAATGAATCGTATATTCAGACTGTATTTAGACAGATTTGTTCTTGTGTTCATTGACGACATTCTGATCTATTCTCGTGATGAGATGGAGCATACCGAACATTTGAGAATCGTGTTACAAACCCTGAGAGATAAGCAGGTATATGCTAAATTTAGTAAATGTGAATTCTGGCTTCGGGAAGTCAGATTTTTTAGTCATATTATTTCGGCGGAAGGCATCAGAGTTAATTCGAGCGAAATATCTGAATATTAGACTGGAAACCACCAAAAAATGTATCTAAAATCAGAAGTTTTTTGGGTTTAGTGGGTTATTACAGAAGATTTGTAAAAGGATTCTCGATGATTGCAGTACTATTAACTCGATTATTTCAGAAAGACGTGAAATTTGAGTGGACCAAGAAGTGTCAACATAGTTTCAAGCAGTTGAAAGCACTGCTAACAGAAGCACCAATTTTAGTTCAATTTGAATCAGGTAATGAGTTCGTAATTTACAGCGGTGCATCATTAAATGACTAGGCTGTGTATTGATGCAAAATGGAAAGGTTATAGCTTATTCTTCTCGATTGTTGAAACCACACGAGAAGAATTATCCGACACATGATCTCGAGTTAGCCGCTATAGTCTTTGCATTAAAGATTTGGCGTCACCATCTATACGGTGAAAAATGTTGAATATTCACAGATCATAAAAGTCTGAAGTACTTGATGTCTCAAAGAGATTAGAATCTGCGTCAATGAAGGTGGCTAGAGTTACTAAAAGACTACAAATTTATGATTGACTCTCACCCGGGAAAAGCCAATGTTGTAGCCGACACCTTGAGTCGAAAGTCCCTATTTGCATTACAAGCTATGAATAATTAGATGATGATTTGTGATGACAAATCTATTTTAGCTGAGTTAAAAGCTAAACCGGTATTTTTGCAACAAATCTGTGAAGCTCAAAAAATTGACATAGAGTTGCAAGCTAAACGACTTTACTGTGAGTCTCATTTTGATTCAGAATTTAGTGTTGGAACTAATGATTGTTTTATGTTTCAAAATATAATTTGTATACTGAAAGATACCGAGCTTATTCAGAAAGTTTTACTCGAAGCACATGATAGCCGCTTTTCAATTCATCTGAGTAGCACTAAGATGTATAATGATTTGAAACAGTTATATTGGTGGACTAGAATGAAACGTGTTATATCTGAATTCGTATCAAAATGTCTGATCTGTCAACAAGTAAAGGCCGAACATCAGGTACAGTCATGTTTATTACAGCCAGTGATGATTCTAGAAAGGAAATGAGATAGAGTTACTATGGATTTCGTAACGGGATTACCCCTGACTTCAAAAAAGAAATATGCAATATGGGTTATCGTTGATAGATTGACGAAATCTGCTCATTTTATACCGGTACGTAACAATTACTTCTTGGATAGATTAGCCAAATTGTACTTGTCTAAGATTATATGATTACATGGTGTACCGTTGTCTATTACTCCGATAGAGATTCGAGATTCACATCGAGATTCTAGAAGAAATTACAAGAAGCTCTAGGAACGAAATTGAATTTTAGTACAGCATTGCACCCTTAGACTGACGGTCAGCTCAAAAGAGTTATACAAATTCTAAAGGATATGTTACGATGTTGCATCTTTGAATTTGAAGGTAGTTGGAAGAAACATTTACCTCTGATTGAATTTGCATATAATAACAGTTTCCAGGTGAGTTTGAAAATGGCTCCGTACGAAGCTTTATACGATGTAAATGTCAAACATCGTTATTCTGGACAGAATTGAGTGAGAAAAAGATACATGGGTTTGAATTGATCAGAGAGACTGAAGAAAAAGTGAAAGTGATTCGTGACAGCCTAAAAGCAACCTTGGATATACAAAAATCATATGCAGATTTGAAACGTAAAGAAATTGAGTTTTAGGTTGGAGACTGAATATTCTTGAAAGCGTCACTATGGAAGAAAATTCTCCGCTTCGGCCGTAAAGGAAAGTTAACTCAGCGATTTATCGGGCCATATGAAATAGTTGAAAGAATAGGGCCTATAGCCTATCGACTATCGTTACCATCTGAACTTGAAAAGATACACAATGTTTTTCATGTTTCGATGCTATGTCGATATCGATCCGATCCATCACATGTGATATCTCCCGTTGATGTGGAAATACAGTCAGATTTATCGTATAATGAAGAACCGATTCGAATTTTAGCTCGAGAGATCAAAGAGTTAAGAAATAAATGTATAGCACTTGTGAAAGTTCTTGGTGTAAACACAAAATAGAGGAAGCTACGTGGGAACCTGAGGAAGCTATGCGAAAATAGTACCCTAACCTGTTCACGGGTAATATTTTTGGGAACGAAATCCTTACAGGGGAGAGAGTTGTAACAGCCCAATTTCAAGTCTGATTGGAGCGGATAGTTTTGGGACCACTTAATGGAGTCAGAATATTTATTTTATTACTTTTATAAGTTTTACAGCATGATAGTATTTCGGTGTGAAAGTTTCGTAAAGAAATTTTGCTGTTTAAATAGCTAATTCGGTAAAAAGGACTAAATCGCGTAAAGTGATAAATATGAGTTCTATTTGATAAGAGCAAAATTGACCATGGCTTTATAAATGGAAGTCCTTATGTGGGTAATATACCTTTGTTAAGGTTAGTGGACATTAATGTCCATACTAAACATGAATTTTAAATGGTTTTATAAAGGTTAATTTAGGTATTTGATTAATAAAAGTTATTAAAGTAAAACAAAAATGAAATTTCTTCATTTTGTCTTCTTAAAAATCGAAACTAGCTAAGAAAAAAACCATTTTTGTACTTCTTATTTGGCCAAGCTTCTTTTGAATATTAAAGGTATGTTTTGCTTCATTTTTTAATGATTTTTATGTTTTTGAGCTCGTTGTAGCTCGATATAGCTGACCCGTACCCTGATTTCTAAAATTGTTGATGTTTTTAAAAAATGTCATTGTTTAATATATATGTGTTTTGATGTTTCTTGATTGATTATTGATGGTTGTTTAGCGATATACAAGTTTTATAAAGAGATTTTTTGAGAAATTTGAGCAATAGGGATTAAATTGAAAAAGATAGAAATTTTATGGTTAGAAATGTGAAATAATTGAAAATATGGGCTTAATAGAAGCCATATGGAAGTCGACTATAGTGATTTTTGGTTAAAAATGTGTAATTTGTTATTTTGTGTATAAAGGACTAAATTGAAAAATAGTTAAATTATGGGGGAAAATGTGTAATTTGCCATATATGTGAATTAGGGACTAAATTGAATTGATTGGTTACTGAAAACATTAAATTTGATAAATATAGATCAAGATAAGTAAAAATCGGAACTTGATCGGGAGAAACAGAAGGTAGACGAATAGATATCGGATTTACGAGCTAATACGATGTAAGTTCATATAATTAGAATCGAACTTGTATTATAATTATAATTGCTAATTTTAATGGCATATGATTGTATAATGAATTATTGTACTTAATTGCCTATTGAATAACTATATAAATGAAATAGAAGATAGAAATGGCTATTGATTATATGTGTAAAGTGATTTTCTAGTCCCACTCGAACCGTAGAAAGTCTTAGGATACAAGTGACATGTTGTTAGGGCTGCAGGTTGGTTGAGCTCCTACATTCGTTGCGGACTCACCACAGCACATGAGCTTACATGTTCAGCCTTCGGGCTTACCGTTCAACCTTCAGCCTTACATGTTCAACCTTTGGGCCTACCGTTACCAACTCAGGAGGAGCATACTGTACATGGCTTGAAAGAGCATATATGATGAATTGACGAATTTATAGGTTTACATATATACACTCTGTGTGTGTAACCCGAGTATCCCTCGATGTTTCCAAAGGTTCAACAAGCAATATACCGATACAGAAATAAGAAAATACATATTATAAAGATACAAAATGTACATGGTATGTATATATGTTGTATGAATTACATGGACCACATGAACTACATGAATGATATGTTACAAGTATATGATTACATGGTATATGTTACATGGTTGACAAGGATTATGTGGTACAAAAGTATAAATGCTATATGATAACTTGATAAATAAAGTATAAGAGTTATATGTATGAAAGGTGACATGGATTATATGATCTTATAAATAGAAGATGAAAAATGATATGTTATAAGTATTAAAAAGTACATGAATGCTATATGCTTGGTTACATCCCTTGTATGGATGAATATATGATTGTTATATATGACTAACATGTGGTTGAATCCTTTGAATAGGCAATATGAGCATTTGAGTTGGTTATTATTGCATAAATTACTTATATATTCTTGGTAAGTTTGTTTCTTTATTATACGGCCTTACTAAGCTTTTAAAGCTTACTTTGGTTATTTTTCCTTTGTTTTATAGATTCAGAAGCTGGCTCGATTCTAGACAAAGTTGGAGATTCCCATCACCTATCCAAACAAGCTTTTGGTACTTTTGGATCTTTGTAAATGTTGTAAGTATGGCATGTATAAGCTAGTTTATAAGTTGATGTTTATGGCTACTTATGTGTTAATGAATCTAGTATGTTTTGGTATTTGTTCAAGCTATGAGATATGGCTTGAAATGGTAATGTTTAGCTTGTTGTGAATGCATTATATGTTATGTCTTTTATATGGTATTTTGGATGAGTGGTACATACTATATGTGATGTTTGAATATGGTTATTTGTTAGGTTTCAATTATGATGAAAATGGTAAGTTGAAATAGGTATTGATTTGGCTCATTTGGTACATGTTTGATGATGCAATTGACATGAAATTTGGTTGATTATGAATTGGTATAAATATATTTGTTTTGGCTGAATTGGTTGCTCAATTTGTATATGAAATTGTTGAAAAATAATGCATGTAGGTACTTGACCGAATGGGGTGTGATGGCTTATGTAACACCCCAAACCTGGCCTAGACGTTATGACCAGATCTGGTGTCACATGAACGATTTATTCGAAATCAGACACTTTGACAAACAGTTTCTTCTATTTTCAAGCCTTGTTTAGAAAGTTGAAAGTTTTGAGCGAAAATAGATTTAAACTATTTCTTTTTTAGCTTGGTATGTATAAGCAAGTTTCCATTTGTTGTATTCCATTATTATACTATCGAAAATATTACGCGAGATACATTTGAAAACGATCAAAATAAATTTTGAAAACCCGAGTGTCCTAATCTACTGATTTAAAGCAAAATAACAGTGTAACAAAATAAGAACACCCATAATGGCCTTATTACAAAAATAATACCGAAACTGAAATAATGATAAAAGTAAAAGTAAAAATAAATTCCAAAGGTAGAAGTCATATGTCCACCCCGAGTCCCTCGCAGCTCCAAATCCACTATGGTTGGGGGTGACCTATGTATATAAAAATAAAAGAGTGAGTTTGTGTAAACTCAGTGTGTACCAACAATAGAGATCGGACATACAGAACAGACTGGGCTAAAGCCCTATCCAGAAACAGAGTGGCCTTGGGCCCATTACAGATGCAGAATAGAATAGATGCATAACCCAACCCAGTCTAGCCCATCACACCACCCGTACCAACCCATCACACCATGTGGGGAATAACTCAACCCACACAACCCACACACCAGTTTGCAGCCATGCTGCTAAAATCAGATATCGTGGCAGAGCCAACATAACAGATTACGTGGCTGAGCCACAAAACAGAATACGTGGCAGTGCCACTATACAGATCTTCCTCTGGATTAAAGCCCAACCCCCATGTAGTCTAACAGTAACATGCATACAGATAAACAGATACAGATAAAATCATACATGTATCACACAACCTATTTCTAGGGGTATAACAGTCTTTTTGACAACTAGGGGTAAAATGGTAATTTTACCCTTCAGGGGTATTTTGGTCATTCTACTAAGGTTCGATGTCTCAACACATTTTACGACCTCATAACAGGACTAACATCGCTCCAAGCAACTCAGAAAATCTATACGATCAAACAGGGTTCACGGGCCAAAAACCCCTAATGGGCCCCAATGGGCCCACACGCTCGTGTGGCCTGCTCAGTCCAATCTTACGCACAATATCATATATCTTAACATCTAATGTACCAGATATCATTTACCGCATAACTTACCCATATGGGCCCGTAGGCCCATTGGGCCCATTTTGGCCCATCGTGGCACATAATGACCCAAGTGCACGAGAATGCGCACAACAGCCTTCACAGTTTGTCGCCCATAGTTTGTGGGTTCAAATCAGCCCACAGGCGTTCGCACGCCCGTAAGGCCTCAAAATACTAGCATATCAGCATTTCGGCTTTTTGGCTTTTGCGGATCTACACTATTAAGGGGTGTCATTACACACCTATTTCAGGGATCAAATTGAGTACCCCGCGATCAAACGACCTACAATCGCCCAAACAAGCAATTAATAATATAATCCGGCTTACTAACCATCGCTACCAAACCTCGTGTAGCCTGCTCAGTCCAATCTTACGCACAATATCATAGATCTTAACATCTAATATACCAGATATCATTTACAGCATAACTTACCCATATGGGCCCGTAGGCCCATTGGGCCCATTTCGGCCCATCGTGGCCCATAATGACCCAAGTGCATGAGAACGCGCACAACGGCCTTCACAGTCTATTGCCCATAGTTTCTGGGTTCAGATTAGCCCACAAGCGTTCGCACGCCCATAAGGCCTCGAAATGTCGGCATATCGGCATTTTCGCTTTTCAACTTTTACCGATCTACACTATTAGGGGGTGTTGTTACACACCTGTTTCAAGGATCAAATCGAGTAACCCGTGATGAAATTACCTATAATCACCCAAACAAGCAATTAATAATATAATCCAGCTTACTAACCATCGCTACCAAACCCCTACTCTATTCGGCCAACACTTCATATAGAAAGAATGAAGGAACAACCAAGTTCTTACCCTGATGGCTAACTGATAATCGATCTAGGTGATTTCAATAACACTCGCCACCTCTTCCAACCCTTTGCGAAACTGATTGATGGACACACCTAGGAAATCGATCAAATCTCGAAGAGATTAAGAAAGCCAAAATCAACTAAAAACACAACCCCAAAGTCGACTAGTTAGCAATGAGGAGATAGAAGATTCAGTTTTTAGAAATATGCAAAATAGGGAAGGAATGATACCCTGAATTCAAGATGCCTTAAGAGAGAGTATCCACTTCGAGAGCAAGAAAGGAAAAAGGGAAGAAATGATGGTATGAGAATGGATGAAAAAAATGTAAGTTTCAGCTTTTGATGGATTCAGTCAAGAGAGAAATTAGAAAGGTTGCATTCGGCTCCAATGAGAAGGGATGTTGAATGGGTTTCGACTTGAAGAAGAAAATAACAGAAGTAAAGAGAATAAAGAGAAATAAAAACTATGCCAATTCAGTTCTCTTGGAAACAAAAGCCTTAGTGGTCAAAATCAATACCACCTAGTTGCACAAAATGCTAAAATCTGAAACACCAGAGAAAGAATTCGGCATTTTGCTCTCTATTTGCCGAAAAATGCCAAAAGCAAAGGCCCTAGCCGATTTTGCCTACTCAAGCTTACCTATATTCAGCCAACCCTTCCCCATCCAATCCCTTGAAAACCTCCACAATTTTCTCCATGATTTACTCTAATTTCAATTTGAATATTCATCGAAACCTTCAAGATCAAGTCATCCTTATCTCACCACCAACCTGAAGAGTTTACATCCCAGACCACTACTTGCTGATTCCAACCAACAAAATAATAACCTTTTGCTTGCAAGGAGATTTGAACCCCGGACCCTCTTGCTAATGATGCCACTTCTGTTCCCTTGCCCTTGGCGCCACATGCCACTCTAACACAAGGCTTTTTGTGTCACAAAACCCCAATAACATTTCTTAAGCCCTAAGAAACAACATCCATACTACCCTAAGCCCAAAAATTAAAATTTTGCCAGGGTTTAGGCTTTAGCCCATGCTTTCCAAAGGCCCCCTAAACACACCCAAAACATCAAATTAGCATACCCAAACATGCAAATATCAATTCAAGCAAAAATTCCAAAACCATAAAATTTGGGGCGTTACAACTCTACCCCCTTAAAGAAATTTCGGCCTCAAAATTTACCTGATCAGAACAGGTAAGGGTATTGTTGATGTATCGCCTGGTCAGGCTCCCACATAGCTTTCTCTTTGCTGTGATTACGCCAAAGCACTTTAACCAATGGAACTGATTTCTTTCTTAACACCTTGACATCACGTTCTAGAATTTGTACTAGTTCTTCCTCAAAAGTCAGGTCAAGTTTAACTTCAATTTCCACAACTGGCATGATATGTAAGGTATCAGAACGGTACCGCCTTAACATAGAGACATGGAACACGTCGTGAATCCAATCCAACTAAAGACGCAGTTCTAGTTGATATGCTACCGGACCCACCCGTTTCAGAACTCGATAGGTCCTAATAAACCGAGGGCTCAACTTGCCTTTCTTACCAAATCTTAAAATCTTCTTCCAAGGAGAGACCTTCAGAAATACCAGATCCTCCACCGAGTACTCAATCTTTTTACGCTTCAAGTCGGCATATGATTTCTACCTCAAACGCTTCCTTTAACCGATCTCTAATCAGCTTAACCTTATTCTCAGTATCTGCCACTAACTCTGGCCCTAACACCTAACGTTCACCCAATTCTATCCAACAAGTAGGCGTACGACACCTACGACCATACAACGCCTCATATGGTGCAATCTGAATACTCGCCTAAGAACTATTGTTATACGTAAATTCCACTAATGGCAAGTAATCCTCCCAGCTACCTTAGAAATCAATAATACACCCTCTTAACATATCTTCCAGAACTTGAATCACCCTTTCTGACTATCCATCCATCTAAGGGTGAAAAGCGGTGCTAAAATCCAACCGCGTACCTAAAGCCTCATGCAACATTTTCTAGAATCGAGATGTGAACCTAGGGTCTCTGTCAGAAATGATTGAAACTGGCACCCCATGAAGCTGCACTATCTCAACTACATACAACTTCGCCAACTTCTGAAGTGAATAATCAGCTCGGACTGGTATAAAATGAGTAGATTTCGTCAGCCTATCCACAATCACCCAAATTGAGTCCTTCTTGGAAGGCATCAAGGGTAGCCCACTCACAAAATCCGTGGTTACTCTTTCCCACTTCCAAAGTGGAATCTTGACTAGCTACAAAACTCTAAAAGGCAGTTGATGCTCAGCTTTCACTTGTTGGCATGTCAGACACTTACCCACAAATTCTGTTACCTCGCGCTTAAGTCCCAGCCACCAATACAACTGCCATAGATCCTGATACAACTTATTTCCACCAAGATGGATAACACAAGGGATGCCATGGGCCTCTCGTAGTATAGAATGCCTCATATTAGAGTCCTTTGGAACACAAACTCTCCTACGGAAGCACAAAACCCCTTCACTATTCAGTCTAAAATCAGAAGTCTCGCCATTCTCCACCTGTAGAAACCGAGAATCCAGCGATTCATCCAACAATTGTTTCTCCCTAACTTGCTTAGTGCAAACTGGTCTTACTTGCAATTCAGCCAACAGACTACCATTATCATAAAGGCTGAGACGAGCAAACATTGCTCTCAAATTAGATAATGTTCTACGGCTCAGAGCATCCACTACCACGTTAGCCTTCCCAGGCTGGTACTTGATCGAGCAATCATAATCTGTAAGCAACTCTATCCATCTTTGTTGCCTAAGGTTGAACTCCTTCTGGGTAAGGAGGTACTTGAGGCTTTTATGTTCCGTGTAAATAATACACTTCTCCCTGTATAAGTGGTGCCTCTAGATCTTTAACGCAAATACCGCCGCCGCTAACTCCAGATCATGGGTAGGGTAATTAGCCTCATGAGGCTTGAGTTGACGTGATGCGTAAGCAACCACTTTACCCTCCTACATCAGCACACAGCTCAGTCCAACATGTGATGCCTCACTATACACAGTAAAATCCTTCCCAGACTCCAGCTGGACTAACATAGGTGCTTTGGTTAAGACTTCCCTCAACTTCACAAAACTCTCCTGTTGCTTATCAGTCCAATTAAATGGTACTCCTTTCCTGAGAAGCTTCATCAATGGTACCACAATTACGGAAAACCCTTCAGCAAACCTTCTATAGAACCCTGCCAGTCCCAAAAAACTCTTAATTTCCAACACAGTCCTCGGTGGCTTCCACTCCAAAACAGCTTCAATTTTTTGAGGATCTACCCTAATGCCCTCGGCAGAAACAACGTGACCCAAGAATGTCACTTCTCGCAGCCAAAATTTGCACTTGCTGAATTTTGGATAAAGCTGCTTCTCCCCCAGAATTTGCAGAAAAATCTGAAGATGCTCATTACGATCCTCCTCGATTTTTGAATACATCAGATATCGTCTATAAAGACAATCACAAACTGATCTAGGTAGGGTTGGAATACCTAGTTCATAAGATCCATAAAGGCTGCTGGTGCATTCGTAAGTCCAAATGGCATTACCAGGAATTCGTAATAACCATATCGAGTCCTAAATGCTGTCTTATAGATATCTGCATGCTTAACCCTTAGCTGATGATATCCAGATCAAAGATTGATCTTGGAGAATACAAAAGCTCCTCTAAGTTGATCAAATAGATCGTCGATTCTTGGCAGAAGGTATTTGTTCTTAATAGTTAGTTTGTTCAATTAACGTTAGTCAGTGCACATGCGCATCCTTCCATCTTTCTTCTTGATGAACAGTACCGGTGCTCCCCACGGAGATACACTCAGTCAGATAAACCTCGATCTAAAAGTTCTTGGATTTGCGCCTTCAACTCCACAAGCTCCTTCGATGCCATCCTATAAGGGGCAATGGACACCTGAGCCGTTTCAGGCAACAGATAAATTCCAAATTTGACTTCACGGTTTGGAGGCAACCCCAGAAGCTCATTTGGAAAAACATTGTGAAATTTCTTGACAGTTCTAACTTCACCCATGGACAAACCCTCAGAATCAGATTTACTCACATATGCCAGAAACGCCTCGTAACCCTTGCGAACCAGCTTTTCAGCTCTTAATGCCGAGATAACATTAGACAAGTAGTCTCTTCACTCCCCTATTACAATTACCTCTTTATCCTACGAAGTCTTTAATACCATTCACTTGGCAGCACAATCCAAGTTTGCCCGATGCTTAACAAGCCAATCCATACCCAAGATGAGATCAAACTCTCCGAATAGTAGCTCCATAAAATCCGTAGAGAAAGTTCTACCTTGTACCCCTAACGGTACATCCCTAAAAAGTTTGTCTACCCAAACCAAGTGATCCAGTAGACTGATTATAGATACCCTGCTTATAGTGTTCTCAGATTGCACACCCAACATCCCAAAAACATCATACACAACATATGAATGTCTAGACCCAATGTCAACTAAAGCAGTATATGGCATGCTATGAATTAAGAACGCACCAGTTATGACATCAGGTGCATCACCATCCTCTTGACGACGAGTAGCATAGACCAATGCTGGCTGTTGTGCCTCAGCATTTCCAGCACCTCTGCTCAGTGCTTCACGTCCACGTCTATTTCTATTATCGCTCATGGCCTGACCATGGCCTCTCAATGGTTGCTGGTCACCTCTCACTGGCTGAGCAACCCTATGTTCAGTAGCTTGCATCTGTGCCGGCCTCTGAAGGTAATCTCTGACTTGGTGATCTTTGGACCCACACCAGAACCATGCTCTAGAACGCCTTCAGCATTTGCCCTATTGTACTTTTCTACAGTCCGCACAAGCCTGCGGTCTGACCACATTCACCGGAACTTCTCAAGTCGGCTCATCCCCTCTAGCTCTCTTAGTAGGCCTCCCTACAGCACCCAGGGGCCCTGAACCCCTCCTGAACGTATTTCTATCTTTTTCATAGCTTTGGCACTCTGAGTGCTTCACATCCTCTACTGTCTTTGCTTTCTCCACAAGAGCAGCAAAACCCCACTCCTTCTGTGGAGCAATTAGCACCTGCAGCTCATCTCTGAGGCCATCTTCGAATTGCACACTGCGTTCGTACTCAGTAGCAACTATCCCATTGGCACATCAGCTTAACCTTAAGAATTTCACGTCGTACTCTACTACAGACTTGCTCCCTTGAGTCAGATTCAAGAATTCCTTCCTTCGGGCGACCACATAACTCACCCTGACTTACTTTCCTTTGAAGGCCGTCTTAAATAAGTCCCAAGTCAACCGTTCAACTGGTGTACCATCTCTCACAGTAAGCCACCATTGGTAGGCCTCATAGAGATACTACCCTTTTCAGCTTCTGCTCCAACGAGTAGTCCAGATCATCCATTATCCACTCCGTGGCCTCTAATCAGTACTCAGCCACAGTTGGGGCTACACCAAATACGTCGCTGAAGATTTTCACTCCATTAGCCCGTAGCCTCTTAGAAATCAATCCACGGTTCACTGTTCTAGTACTTGCTCCAGCCACTCTCTCCAAAACATAGAGCATTACTTGAAACAAAGCATCGTCCCCTGCAGCCCGATCGTGAGACCTTGTCTCAGTTGCTGGTGGCGCTGGTCCCTCCGCAACAAGCATATGTCCTGAGGATGAAGATTCAGCCTGAGCACTTCCTCAACCTCTACCACAGCCTCTTCTACGTGCAGCTCTTGTACTCATATCGTATTATTTGTTTGACGAATTTTATGCATTAGTTCATAATTTCAGTATTTATTAAAGATGTTTTATGAAAAGACAGTAATTTTAGAGCTTTGTTTCTGCAGAATTGAAATCTAGCCACAGTTTTCAGTCTTATAGAGTTTCTAGTTTTTCCTACTGTCCCAGTTCCCTACAGTCTCAGTTTACCTAACAATAAAATTTTAGTAGGGTCTTAGCACTATCTACAGTAGTGTCTTAGTATCACAGTTTAATACAATGTAGTATAATAGAGAATACTTACAGACTTGGTGCCAAAGACTTAGTGTGCCGCTTTCAGGAACAATATGTAGGATAATTTGAATTTTGCCAAAAAAATTTTAAACCAACTTTGTTGAAAAACCTTTCAAAAACCCTACGTTTGAGAAATATTTTTTGTGCAAACTGATTTTAAGAAAATTTTCAAAGAATTTTCCCATGGAAAAAAATTTCCAAAACAATTTAAATCTTTAAAATCAAATTTTTAAGAAAACTTTCAAACACAATCCATAGCTGAGTTGTTGCAACCTGGTTCTGATACCACTAAATGTAACTCCCCAAACCCAGCCCAGACGTTATGACCAGATCTGGTGTGTCACACGGATAACTTATTTGAAATCAGACACTTTGACAAATAGTTTCTTCTATTTTCAAGCCTTATTTAGAAAGTTGAAAGTTTTGAGCGAAAATAGATTTAAACTATTTTTTTTCCGGCTTGGTATGTATAAGCAAGTTTCCATTTGTTGTATTCCATTATTATACTATCTAAAAATATTACGCGAGATATATTTGAAAACATTCGAAATGAATTTTAAAAACTCGAGTGTCCTAATCTACAGGTTTAAAATAAAATAACAGTGTAACAAAATAAGAACACCCATAACGGCCTTATTAAAAAAATAATACCGAAACTGAAATAATGTTAAAAATAAAAGTAAAAATGAATTCCAAAAGCAGAAGTCATGTGGCCACCCCGAGTCCCTCGCAGCTCTAAATGCTCGATGGTTGGGGGTTACCTACGTATATAAAAGTAAAAGAGTGAGTTTATGAAAACTCCGTGTGTAACTTCCCCAACCAACAACAGAGATCGGACATACAGAATAGATGCAGAACAAAATAGATGCATAACCCAACCCAGTCCAGCCCATCAAACCACCCATACCAGCCCATCACACCACCCGTACCAGCCCATCACACCATGTGGGGAATAACTTAACCCACCCAACCCACACACCAGTTAGCAACCACGCTGCTAAAATTAGATATCGTGGTAGAGCCACCAGAACAGATTACGTAGCTAAGCCACAAAATAGAATACATAGCAGTGCTACTATACATAGCAGTCCAACAATAACATGCATATAGATAAACAGATACAGATAAAATCATACATGTATCACACAACCGATTTCTAGGGGTATAACAGTCTTTTTGACAACTCGGGGTAAAATGGCAATTTTACCCTTCAGGGGTATTTGGGTCATTCTACTAAGGTTTTGTGTCTCAGCACTTTTTATGATCTCATAACAGGACTAACAACACTATAAGTGACTCAGAAAATCTATACGGTCAAATAGGGTTCACGGGCCCAAAACCCCTAATGGGCCTACTCACACACTCGTATAGCCTGCTCAGTCCAATCTTATGCACAATATCATCGATCTTAACATCTAACGTACCAGATATCATTTACCGCATAACTTACCCGTATGGGCCCGTAGGCCCATTGGGCCCATTTTGGACCATCGTGGCCCATAATGACCTAAGTGCACGAGAACACGCATAACGGCCTTCACAGTCTATTGCCCATAGTTTGTGGGTTTAGATCGGCCCACAAGCGTTTGCACGCCCGTAAGGCCTCGAAATGTAGGCCTATTTGCGTCGTTTCAAGGATCAAATCGAGTAACCCGTGATCAAACAACCTACAATCACCCAAACAAGCAATTAATAATATAATCCTACTTACTAACCATCGCTACCAAACCCCTACTCTATTCGGCCAACACTTCATACAGAAAGAATAAAGGAACAACCAATTTCTTACCTTGATGGCTAACTGATAATAGATTTAGGTGATTTCAATAATGCTCGCCACCCCTTCCAACCCTTTGCGAAACCAATTGATAGACACACCTAGGAAATCGATCAAATCTCGAAGAGATAAGGAAAGCCAAAATCGACTAAAAACACAATCCCAAAGTCGACTAGTTAGCAATGAAGAGATAGAAGATTTGACTTTTAGAAATATGCAAAATAGGGAAGGAATGATGAGCACTTACTAAGATTTGACCCTTGTTACCCTGAATTCAAGATGCCTTAAGAGAGAGTATCCACTTCAAGAGTAAGCAAGGAAAAAGGGAATAAATGAAGGTACGAGAATGGATGAAGAAAATGTAAGTTTTGGCTTTTGATGGATTCAGTCAAGAGAGAAAGTAGAAAGGTTGCATTCGGATCCAACGAGAAGGGATGTTAAAAAATGATGAACGCAAATTAAAGGTGGAGGGAGAAAATAAATAGTGGCGTCGGCTATGAATGAAGAAGAGAAAGAGGGTAGTTCGGCCAAGAGAGATTGATGAGACGAAAGAAGAAAACTGATATCTTAAGGGAGCACTAGTCGGCCAAGAAGAGAAGAGAAAAAGAATGGGGTTTTGACTTGATGAAGAAAATAACAGAAGTAAAGAGAATGGAGAGAAAGAAAAACTATGCCAATTCGGTTCTCTTGGAAACAAAAACCTAAGTGGTCAAAATCAATACCACCTAGTTGCACAAATGCTAAAAATCGAAACACCAGAGAAAGAATTCGGCATTCTACTCTCTATTTGCCGAAAAATGCCAAAAGTAAAGGCCCTAGCCGGTTTTGCCTATTAAGCTTACCTACATTCAGCCAACCTTTCCCCATCCAATCCCTTGAAAACCTCCACAATTTTCTCCATGATTTACTCTAATTTCAATTTGAATAGTCATCCAAACTATCAAGATTAAGTCCCCCTTTGCTAATGACGCCACTTCCCTTCCCTTGCCATTGGCGCTACATGCCACTCCAACACAAGGCTTTTTCTGTCACAAAACCCCAATAACATCTCTTAAGCCCTAAGAACCAACATCCATACTCCCTTAAGCCCAAAAATTAAAATTTTGCCAGGGTTTAGGCTTTAGCCCAGGCCTTTCAAAGGCCTCCTAAACACACCCAAAACATCAAATTAGCATACCCAAACATGCAAATATCAATTCAAGCAAAAATTCCAAAACTATAAAATTTGGGGCATTACAGCTTAAACCAAGCCTATTTTGTGCCACATGGCCAGAGCACACGGGCGTGTGTCTCAACCATGTGACCCATATTTTGTTGCTTGTTAAGTTAGTATTGCACACGGGCTGGACACACGGGCGTGTCTGGTACTCGTGTAGCCAAGTCAAGTTGCCACACGGTCAAGACACACGGACGTGTCTTGTGGCCATGTGCACAAGTCAGTATGTATGCCCTATTTTCACATGACCTGGACACATGACTGTGTCTGGCATTCGTGTAAGGCACATGCCCTGGGCACACGGCCTTGTAACCCTATTCTAAAAATTTTCTTAAATTTTCTTATAACTTTTATATGTTATCAAATTAGTCCCTGTTGTATGATTGAAGATTTATATGTCTATTTTAAGCATGATACGTTTATATATGATTGATATTACTGAAATAGGTTAATGTTTGAAAAAGTTTAAAGTTTTACTATTCTAGTCTGAGTTACAAGTCTGGTAATGCCCCCTACCTATTCTGCCAACGGTTACAAGATAGGGGTGTTACATCGCACAAGACGACTATGGACTTACTGATGGCTTTATGCCGTTTATATTACTAGCAGTTTTGCTGCAATACTGTTTAGTGCCGCAACCAGTGCTAATCTTGGTGTGTCTAGCGGGATGGGTGGATTTTATCCCCACATGGTGTGTTTGGCAAGACAGAGTTGGTGTGTAGAGGCTAGATTGGGTAGGATTTCTGATTGCATTATTGCGTTTCTACTGTTACTATAGTGGGCTGAGGCCCACACTGATACTGTTTTTATAAAGGGCTCTGGCCCAGACTGTTATTGCATATTATGTGTTTGACTGTTCGATAAGGGATTACGCACTGAGTTTTCCTAAACTCACCATTCTGTTTAACTGTACAGGTAATCCCCAGTCGTAGGCTTCTAGGTGCTACGAGGGACTCGAAGGAGGTAACCACACAATTGCATCTATTTTATACTTGATTTTATTGACAATTAAATTTTGATTTGGGGTATTTATTTTTATAATAAAGCCTCTTTAAGGTACTGTTAATTTTTGGGATTTTTACTTGCTTTGATATAAACTGCTAGATGTAGGAAAAGATGGATTTTCAAAAGATAAATGCTTTTCAAAGACACCACGTTTACGCAACTATTTTCAAAAGATAAAGCTTCCACTATAAATGAGATTTTAAATTAATAAAGTTTAAAAGAAAGTACTTTTGATATAATACAAGGATTTAAATCATCTTTAGATGTATGCAAAGAGGTTTAGTAAAGGTTGGGTTTTTTTCAACGAAATCACGATTTAAAGTGAATAACTTTTCAATGAAGCATGTTTTGAAAATGAACAACCTATTTTGGAGTCACTGTTTTATCACAAATTGATTACCTGATTTTGAGGTTTCCAATGACAATGAGTTTTATGTTTCACACTTCAATGTGACACCGCTAGATTTGGCCATAATGTCTGGACTGGGTTTGGGATGTTACATTTAGTGCCTCTTTTCAAGGGGAAAGAGTGTGGGTGGATATTATTTCTTTTTAAAAAAATCAGCAAGTCTTCTTCACGTTTCTTTTTGTTTGGTTCTTTCTATTTATTCTTTATTTTTCTTCTCTATTTTTCTTGGTTGCCATTCTGTTCATTTCTAGTTAAAGTATTACCATCCAATTAGAACTTCGTTGCTTCGATTCTTTGCTGATTCATTTTTGGTTGGGTGTTGGGAGTAGTCATTATCTTTCAACAGGGTTTTTTTTTTTTAATTTTAGGAATTGTAGTAAATTGGGGGTTTTGGTTTTCTTTAGAATGGAATGGTCTATTAACTACGTTAGTCATTTTAATGCTCAATTAGGGGAAAACCGTCAGCCAGGTGGTGTTCCTTTAACTGGTTAGACGTTGCGCGGTTGCTGGTCGTTGATGGTAAGTGTGTGAATGCATTGGATGCTATTGTGAGGCTATGTTCCTGGATAATTCTTGTTTGATTTTCCTAAATTTTTTTTTCTAAAATTGGACATTGGAATGTTAATTTTAACGGCTGGGAATCTAGTGGCTGCGTTCGTAGAAAAATCAAACTAGGTGTGTAATAAGAAACCCAAAAAAAAAAAACGATCAGTGAAAGTCGAAATCAAGGCCTGTCGATGCCAAACAACCATGTGCCTTGTCGTGTGGTAGGCCATGTACGACACACGAGTGTGTGATAGGCCATGTGTGAGGCTGTATGTGACACATGGGCTAGGCCATTTTAGACCCTGTAGGCCACACTAATATGTGGGCCAAAATTTCAAAACTTTTCCCTAGGGTCGCATATGTCGTCCCGATCAACTGTGGGCCTTCTGTAGGGTCAGTATGTGTGGTATATGTCTTAAAACATGAAATTTGTCACTCTATTAGATTGAATTTGATGTAAATGACATCTACATGAGTATTTGTGTAATATGATATGTATGATCTATTCTATTATGTATGAGCATGTTTAGTGTTTGTTATACGAGCATGCATGTAATATACGTTCTGGTATCTATTATTTTGTTTTATCTGATGTTTTGTGTATATTTGGCTATGGGGTGGGTTATGTTTTATGAGGAGGAAGTATTCTATGTAAGGCAATATTTTGCCAATTACTGGCAGCAATGCTATAATTATTTTGAAAGGTGTCGTATGTATGTATGATATGTTATGCTATGTATGAGCATGTTTAGTATTTGTTATACAAGCATGCATGTGATATATGTTCTGGTATCTATTATTCTATTTTATTTGACTGTTGTACGTATCTGGCTATGGGCCAAGTTATGTTTTATGAGGAGGAAGTATTCTATGTAAGGCGATATTTCACCAATATACTGGCAGCAATGCTGCGATTATTCTAAAAGTGTTGTATGAACACTATAGGTTTGTAAGGTTGGGTGGGTGTTTAATACTCCACGTGGTGCGACGGGATAGTTAGAGTTGGTGTGTAGGGGATGAGGGTAGGATTTTGCATATCTGTATCTATGTGATTCTGTTATAATCCTGATTCTGCAAAAAGGTTTACATCTGTATCTGTTTTGCCATGAGATTGAATCTAAATTTATGTTTATGTATGTGTTACACACTTCGTTAACAAAACACACTCTCTGTCTGTCTGATAATTTCAGGTATCCCTCAAACTTAGGCTGGTTGGTGCGACGGGAGCTCAGTTGTGTCCATGTTACTCTAAAACTATTTTTACGTTAGTTTGGTTTACTTAAATTTTGATTTTGGGAGTTTTGTATAATTTGAACTCTCTAGACTTTTGGGACTATTTTTTATTTCGAACTTTTTATTTTGGTCTTTTTTAGCATAACAATTAATTAAACAATTTTTATGAAAACAACAATTTTTCTAAAATTGACTTTAAGTTAAATAAATATATCAACACATTTTCCAAACAAATTGAGCACACAAAGTAACAACGATTTATGATGGTTTCAAATAAAAAGAAAGTTAGATTTGTAATGTTTCTTCATAACACTTTCAGATTCAGCCATAACGTCTAGGCCAGATTTGGGGTGTTACATTTTGTACGCTTTTTAGTTTAGTCCTTATTAGTATGAAATTTATTTTTCACTACATAAGCACTTTAAATCCATTCTCTTCCATGTAACACTTCACTTGAATAATTCTTTCTAATATTTTTAATACTTCTTATCATTTCTAAGTATTTTGCAATCTAGTTCTAAATATTATAAAAATTCAATAATTCTTATAATATCCTTCTAACTTCACCTTTCATCCAAATTCACTATCACATAACACTTTAATCAAATAATTTATTTTAATATATTATTTCACAAATCAAATTTTTATGCACTTCACTTCTCTTGTTTCAATTATTAATTTCACAAAATTCACAATTTAGTCCTTAACATCATGGAAATCCCATATTTACTATAATTTCACTTTAACATCACTTTATTTTCAATTTACCATTATATCTCTCTTCAATTAATCTTTCTATCATAATATTTTGTTACACATATCAAATTATTTTACATTTTATTTTATTAGTTTATCATAAATTCCATAAATTTTACATTTTAGTCCTTAGGTAATAAGAAAATTTAGGGTATTTACCTCTCTCAACCTTAATTACTTATTTTTCTCTTTTCTTTGCCACTTGAGTCACTTCCTCTATCTCTCTCTCTTGTTCTATTGATTTTAAGCCTTAGCTTGATTTTATCTTTACTCCAATTCTATCAATGTTGAATCTAAATTGATGTTCATGTTCACCATAGTCTTCTTATCAATTTTCCCTCATTGTGGCTATGAAAATTCTTTTGACTTCTAGGTAAAAATGGTTAATTTTGATAGAAAGGACCAAATTGCAATGAAAGTAAAACTTCTTTTCTTCAAGAATGATATACATGAGCTTAAAAGAAAGATGGAGAAATTTTCATCATCGTTTCTTTTTATTTTCTTAACCATTAACTAAATAATAAAATATCTTATATTAAAATAATAATAAAATAATATTAAATAATCTTAACCAATCAAAATCTAGCACCAATATTCATAATCATCATGATGTTTCATGATAATTATCCTAATCGAGAAATGACTATTTTCCCTCCAACATTCTCTACAATTCCTTCCTTCAACCATCACTTAATTCTGTAAAATTATGATTTAATCCCTCATATTTCTTCATTTATTTAATTTGCTCCCTACTTACCAATTTCGTGTCACAAGAAATTAGTTATATTAAACTTTCATCATTCAACTTTCTCATAACTACATTTTAACCCCTCGCGTGTTGTTCCAACATTGTGTACAACTTTGCCTCACTACATTTTTTAAATTCATTTTTTGTGTTTGAGAGCTCTTTTTTTTTACCATAGACACTTCTAATTACCCACAAAATGATTCTATATGATTTCAAATTATTTTTAATTAAACTTCTCTAATTTTATTAAATTTTTAAAGCTTGAATTTTTAAGTAACTCCAAGATTTCCATTTCATATATACTTCGATAGCATCTCTCATCCATACCGTACGTCAGAACAGGTGAGGGATGTCACATTATTTACCCCTATTTTTTAAACTAAAAATTCTCTTAATCATTTTACCTTTTAAACTAAAAAGTAATGTCCCTTACTTGGTTCAAGGATTAGCTCAAATTTGGGATGTTACCTTCAATGTTAGAACATCAACAATCATTAATGGTTGGTCATTACAAGTTTTGATTCCATAGTCTCTCTTATTAACATCGAATAAAGAATTTATTTACTACTACTTCCAATTCATTTGTCTAATGTCAACACTTTTTCATATTCATTTCTAGCAAAAATAACTCCTTTACAAACTTATAAACAATTTCAAGATTCTAAGGCATACAATACTTTTAACTAGGCACGTACTGTAACAGCTCAATTTAGGGCCAAGTCGAAATAGTAGTTTCAGGACAACGAATCAGAAGTAGAAAAATTCATTTAGATAAAGTTTTAAGGTCTATAGTATGATTGAATGCACGTGTGAAAATTTCATAAAGAAATTTTATCGATAGAGGGTCCAATTTGACTAGTAGGGCTAAATTGCAAAAAGTGCAAAATATTTCTTCTAGAAGCATTGGGTGCTTAATTGAAATGAAATGGTAAATTAGAGGTCCTTATCTAGTAATTAGACCATTATATCTCATGATGGACAAAAATAGACATGGAAGGGTAAAATTTCAAAGGTTAAAAGGGAATTTTGGTCATTCGGTTAATAAAAGTGTAACACCCCAAACCTGGCCCAAACGTTATGGCCGAATCTGGTGATGTCACATTGAAGGGTAGGCCATTCAAATCGATGTTATCGGTGTACTTTAGTTTAAAAAAGAAAACCTTTGAAACCTTGTAAATTTGTAAGTTTGAATAAAACCTTAAGTTATTATTTAAAAACCTTTGTTCTTAAATTACTAATATTGTAAAACCCCAAACCCGGCCCAAACATTATGGCCAAATCTGGTGTGTCACATAGATGTTTATCTAAAATCGGTTACTTTGACAGTCAGGTTTGTTTTCTGTTTTAAAACCTTGTTTAGTAAATTGTAGGTCTTGTGCAAAATCAAATTTAAAACCATTTTTTTCATAAACTTTTAATGTTTAAACAAAATCCCATTTGTTGTCATTTATTATCATATCATCCAACCATTACGCAAGGTTTGTTTAAAAACGTTCAATATAAATTTTGAAAACCCGAGTACCTTAGTCTACCGGTTTAAGCAAATTAACAGTGAAACCAAAATAGAAGCCCATAGTGGCCTTATTACAAAAATAATACCGAAACTAAAATAATGATAAAAGTAAATGAAAATGAAATCCAAAAGCAAGAGTCCTGTGGCCACCCCGAGTCCCTCGTAGCTCCAAATCCTTTATGGTTGAGGGCTACCTGCATAGGTGAAAATAAAAGGGTGAGTTTTCAAAAACTTAGTGTGTAACTTTCCTAACCAATATCAAAGATTAGACATTCAGAACAGACTAGGCCGAAGCCCTATTCAGATACAGATCAATCTGGGCCTTGGCCCTATTAAAAAACAGAGTGGGCCTTGGGCCCATTACAGATATAGAATAGAACAGATGCAAAACCCTTCCCAATCCAGCCCATCACACCACCCGTACCAGCCCATCACACCATGTGGGGAATAACTGAACACACCCAGCCCACACACCACATCGTAGCCAAGCTGCTAAAATCAGATGTCGTGGCAGAGCCACCAAAACAGAATTATGTGGCGGAGCCAGTAACAAGAATATGTGGTAATGCCACTTTACAGAACTTCCTCCGAATCCAAACCCAACCCCATGCAGACTAATAATACTGCCTATCACATGCAGACAGACTAAAAGATACAAATTAAACATACATATATCAAATAATCTATTTTTAGGGGTATAACAGTCATTTGGTGGCTAGGGGTAAAATGGTAATTTTACCCTTTAGGAGTATTTTGGTCATTTTTCTAAGTCTCGGTGTCTCATTACTCAATACGGCCTTCTAGCAGGTCTAGCATCGCCTCGAGCAAATCAGAATGTCCATATATTCAACCAGTGTATGTGGCACCAAAAATCCCCAATGGGCCCGAGTGGGCCCACACACTTGTGTGGCCGGCTCAGTCTAAACTTATGCTTAATATCAAATTTTAACATCTAACGAACCAGATATCATTTTACCGAATAACTTACTCATATGGGCCCGTAGGCCTATTAGGCCTGTTTCAGCCCGTCGAGGCCTAGAATAGCCCAAGTGCACGAAAATGCGCACAACAGCCCTTACCGTCAAACACCTACGATTTGTGGGTTCAAATTAGCCTATGAGTGTTCGCACGCCCGCAAGTCCTCGAAATGCCGGCATTTCGGCATTTCGGCTTTTGGCCTTTTGCCGATCTACATTATCAGAGGGTTTCGTTACACACTTGAGTTACAAATGGAGTCATACAAGCCCTTGAGCAATCTACCTACAATCGTTCAGACCAACATTAAATAACAATTTGGCTTGCGAGCTGGAAACACAAAAATTTATATATTTTTTCATGCCCTTTTTTACTTAAAATCATGCTATTCTGGTTAAATTCTTGTCGAAAAATAATTAAATATTATAAAATAATTAAATTGTGTTAAAAATATGAACATGATGAAATTTTAATTAATTTTATAGTTAATTTTGATTAAATTTGGTTATTTTTTGACAGAATTGCACAAAGGGTGAAAAATGGCCCGGCGGACTCTGCGAGAAGAACAAAACCGATAAGCAATTTGGAGTATCGAGGTGAACTAATTTTTAGCCCAAGATGGTCCAAAAATGTGTAATAATTCATAATATTTTAATTTATTCCCTATTTAATTTGGGTTAAATAAATTAATTTTAATTAATTATAAAGAAAGGGCCCAATTGAATTGCACTAGTCGAACCGAATGGACTGAACCGAACCAGCCACTAATTGGGCTGACCAAAACTGTCCATAGGCTGACCCAAATCAGCATTTTATCTCATTAAATATGCTTGCAAAAAGGCCCCTGAAAAACCTCCAATTTGCATTCAAACCCCACCTTAATTTGTAGCTTTGTAGATTTGCCCCATGCCTAAAATAGCAAAGTTGAATTTCTCAACTTTGCCATGTGTGTGGCCGGCCATAGGGGGCTCTTTGGCTACTAGAATTTGATATTTTTTAGCAGCCACAATCAGCTATAAAAGCCACCCCTTGCTGATCATTTTCATCATCGCTCATTCCACAACATTCTCTCATCCTCTCTTCTCTTCTCTCAATGTTTTTCTCTCTGTTTTTCCATTCCATTCCCCCTTTCCCTTGTGCTGATTTCCTCTCTTGAAAAACAGGTGTTCTTCAGCCATCTTGGGCAGCAATCAAGGATTCATAGGAGCCTTGCTCAGTGAAGACAACGGAGACGAAGAACGGAGCAATCAGTCAAGCCACAGAGAAACACCGGATTTGCCTCTTGCTCCCTATCTTTTTATTTTCTGTTGTTTTTATGATGAACATATCTATGAATATTATTGTTGTTGAGATGGTTATTTTAATCAATTTAGCTTGAATTTAATTCGTGTTGGGTTGATTATATTTTGCCTACTTGAATTATTAAAATTGTGTTTATGTTGTTATATGCCTCAGTAAAAATGCTTGATTAAGTAAAATCATGCCTAAGTTATTCTTGCATTAAATTTGTTAGATAACTAATGAATTAATTGTTGAAACGGATTGAAATTGTAGTTAAAGGACACAGTACTTAATCGATGCATGTTTAATTATTCTAAGGTAGCTAAAAATTAAATTAGCATTGTATTTGGCGATACATATGCCTTGCATAACTTGCAAGATTGTTGTGATTAAATTGTTTCAAGGTATGGCTACCTTGTTACCTCACACAGTCTTTTATATGTTTATTAAATTGTGTTAATTGTTTGAATTGACATGGGAACATGCAAGAGATTAGTTGAATTTAATAAGCAGTATGAGCAATAGTTAGCAATTTTTCTGAGTTGCCATGAATTTATTCGTAACAGCATAAGCATGGTTTTAATAATTCTAAGTTAAAAAGATGTAATTAATCCAACACAATTATATCATCTTGATTAAATCTTTTTGAAATCGTGCATTAGAACTCTTTTATTTTATTTAAATTATTTACTTAGTTTTAAAATCTTAGTTTATAAATCACTCTTTCCAAAATAAAATTATTTTTCTTACCAAAGTGTTTTTAATTACATTCATAAATATTCCTTTTTGCAGTCCATGTGGGTACGATAACTCAACATTTACTTGTCACTTTATTACTTGTTACGACTATGTACACTTGCACATTTCCGCCGTTCCAAGTTGTTGGCGCCGTTGCCGGCGACTGTTTTGAAAAAACATTATTTGTGAATTTATTTTTACATTTTGGTTCATTTATTTTCCTGTTCACTTTTACTTACTTAATATTTTTGATTATTTTAGGTGTTTATGAGTATTGACCGAATTATTGACTTACTCCCTGTGGACCCTGAGATAAAACGAACCTTTCGACAACGAAGAAGGTAAGCAAACCAGAGAAGGACCGAAGAGATGAATTTTGAGAATATCAATCAAGGAAACGGAGCAAACCTTGCTCAAAATCCTATCCTTATTGTTGATGATAGGGATAGAGCTTTACTACAATATGCCGTGCCAGTGTTCAGTGATCTTAATTCAGGTATTCTAAAACCCAAGATCGAGGCACAACAATTTGAGCTGAAGCTAGTCATGTTCCAGATGCTTCAGATAGTAGGCCAATTCAGTGGAATGCCTACTGAAGATCCTCATCTTCACTTAAGATTGTTTATGGAGGTGAGTGACTCTTTCAAGCTAGCCGAAGTACCTGAAGATGCAATACGATTAAAGCTGTTCCCATATTCGCTAAGAGACAGAGCTCAAGCCTGGTTGAACTCACTGCCACTGAACTCAATTTCCACATGGCAAGAGTTAGCCGAGAGATTCCTCATGAAGTATTTCCCACCAAGCAAGAACACTAAATTGAGGAATAAGATCATTGCTTTCCAACAAATGGATGATGACCCCTTATATGGGGCATGGGAAAGATATAAAGAATTATTACAAAAATGCCCTCATCATGGAATCCCACATTGCATCCAACTTGAGACATTTTATAATGGTCTCAATGCTCACACAAGGATGGTAGTGGACGCCTCCGCTAATGGTGCTCTCCTTGCTAAATCTTACAATGAAGCTTACGAAATCATCGAGAGGATGCCAATAACAACTACCAGTGGCCAACTAATCAAGCAGCGTCAGGAAGACGAGTCACTGAAATCCATGAAGTAGACGCTCTCACTTTACTCGCATCTCATGTATCTTCAATATCTTCAATGTTAAAGAATCTTACAACTAATGGGTCTAACAGTTTTGCAGCACAACCACCTAACCAATATGAGAATATAGCCTGTGTCTATTGTGGAGAAGGACATTTGTTTGAAGAATGTCCATCAAACCCAGAACTGTATATTACATGGGTAACCCAAACCAAAATCGAGGAAGGCAAGGGCTGCAATCTAACTTTTACAACCTATCGTGGCAAAATCACCTCAATCTTTCCTGGAGTAACCAAGGGGCTAGGGGCAGTAACAACTACGTCCAACCTAGACCAACCTAGCCGCCTAGTTTTTCACAGTAAGTTTAAAAACCAGTTCAAGCTGAATCATCCAATAGCTTAGAGAACCTACTGAAGGCTTACATGGCGAAGAATGACGCCTTAATTCAAAGCCAAGCTGCTACATTGAAGAGTTTGGAGAACCAGATGGGCCAGCTTGCAACTGAACTTAGGAACCGTCCACAAGGTGCTCTACCTAGTGATACGAAGAATCCGAGAAATCTGGGGAAGGAATATTGTAAAGCACTAACATTGAGGAGTGGAAAGACAGTAGTGCCTAACATCATTAAAACTGAAAAGGAGCATGCTGAAGCTCAAGATCCAGAAGAAGTTCAACGGAGTGTTGAAGTTCCAGTTCCACTTGAACCAGAACCTGCAAAATCTGATAAGGTAACCTTAGAACCAGTTAATTCTGATCAACTAACAACTTCGTTAGGTGCAGAATTACCACCAAAAACAAATCAACCAGTACCAGTTCCAGTAAGGAAACCTCTACCACCTTACCCTCAAAGACTTCAGAAGCAAAAATAGGAGGTCCAATTCAAGAAGTTCCTTGACGTACTCAAGCAATATCAACATCCTATTGGTGGAAGCACTTGAACAAATTCCAAACTACGTCAAATTCATGAAAGATATCCTGTCCAAGAAGCGAAGACTTGGAGAATTTGAGACGGTAGCCTTGACGAAGGAATGCAGTGCATATCTTCAAGACAAATTACCCCCGAAGTTGAAGGATCCAGGATGTTTTACCATACTGTGCGATATTAGAGCAACATATTGTGGTAAGGCACTATGTGACTTGGGCGCAAGTATCAATTTGATGCCTATGTCGATATTTAAGAAGTTGGGGGATATGTGAAGTTAGACCTACTATGGTTACACTTCAACTAGCAGATCGATCCTTAGCACATCTAGAAGGAAAAATCGAGGATGTATTGGTACAAGTAGACAAGTTTATCTTCCCTATTGATTTTGTAATTTTAGATTTTGAAGCAGACAAAGAAGTACCGATCATCTTAGGGAGACCATTCTTAGCAACTGAAAGGACACTTATTAATGTGCAGAAGGGCAAACTTACAATGTGTGTTCAAGACGATCAGGTAACATTTAATGTTTTTAAGTCTATGTGATTTCCTGACACAATTGATGATTGTTCTACAGTATCCTCAAGGTATTACCTTCTCATCTAAAATATGTTTATTTAGGTGACACTTTTACTCTGCTTGTGATTGTTTCAGCAGAATTAAATACTGAGCAAGAAGATAAACTTATCTTAGGTTTGAAACAATTCAAGAAGGCTATCGGATGGACCATAGCTGATATTCGCAGTATTAGTCCATCTGTATGCATGGGCAAGATCATCCTGGAGGATGGTGAAAAATGGGTGATCAATGGACGACGAAGGCTGAACCCTATCATGAAGGACCTGGCAAAAATAGGAGATTATCAAGTGATTAGATGCGGGTATCATTGACAGTTCATGGGTAAGTCCGGTCCAGTGCGTGCCAAAGAAAGGAGGTATCACAGTCATAGAGAATGAGAATAACGAATTGATACCGACTAGAATGGTTACGGGATGGAGAATCTACATCGATTACCAAAGCTGAACAAAGAAACTAGGAAGGATCACTTTCCTTTGCCGTTCTTGGACCAGATGCTGGATAGACTCGTGGGGCAAGATTACTATTGTTTTCTCGATGGATACTCGGGGTACAACCAAATTACGGTAGCACCGAAAGATCAACATAAAATCATATTCACCTGCCCGTACGGTACATTTACATTTAGACGTATGCCATTTGGTTTATGTAATGCACCTGCCACATTTCAAATATGTATGATGTCTATTTTCACTAACATGGTTGAGAAATTTTTGGAAGTTTTCATGGATGACTTTTCAGTATTTGGAGATACGTACGATGATTGCTTAGCCAATCTAGCTAAGGTACTAAAACGATGCAAAGAAACAAACCTAGTACTCAACTGGGAAAAGTGCCATTTCATGGTACGAGAAGGAATTGTTCTAGGGCATCGAGAAA
Organism: Gossypium stocksii; assembly: GCA_020496765.1. Classification (NCBI taxonomy): domain Eukaryota; kingdom Viridiplantae; phylum Streptophyta; class Magnoliopsida; order Malvales; family Malvaceae; genus Gossypium; species Gossypium stocksii. Next base: position 61,547,308 of record CM035630.1, read on the forward strand.
CGAGGCATGGGATTGAGATAGATAGAGCAAAGGTAGGCGTTATTGAGAAACTCCCACCTCCAACATCTGTAAAGGGTGTTAGGAGCTTTTTGGGCCATGCTGATTTCTATCGAAGGTTTATTAAGGACTTCTCCAAAATTGCTAAACCTTTATGCAAATTGTTGGAGAAGGACACGACATTCAAATTTGATGATGAATGCTTAAGAGCTTTCAAGGATTTGAAGAATCGATTAGTCATGGCACCCATAATTGTCACACCAGACTGGGATCTACCATTCGAATTGATGTGTGACGCAAGTGACTTCGCTATAGGAGCTGTCATGGGCCAGTGAAGGAACAAAGATTTTCATCCCATCTACTATGCAAACTGAACTCTTACAGGAGCTCAATTAAATTATACGGTAATAGAAAAAGAGTTACTTGCTATCGTGTTTGCTTTTGACAAGTTTCGATCCTACCTTGTAGGTACCAAAGTGACTATCTATACGGACCATTCGGTAATCAAGTACTTGCTTGCCATGAAAGATGCTAAACTGAGGTTGATCCGATGGGTACTTCTACTTCAAGAGTTCGATTTGGAAATTCAAGATCGTAAAGGAGTAGAAAACCAAGTAGCAGATCACTTGTCCAGATTGGAGCAGCAAGAAGGAAATACTCCTTTCCAAATGAGACCTTTCCAAATGAGCATATACTTAAGGTAAATCATGTCCATAATACTCCTTGGTTTGCTGATATTGCTAACTTTTTAGCTTGTGGTTTGATGCCAATTGATAAGATGTATCAACAAAGGAAAAAGTTTCTTCACGATGTGAAGTACTATTTCTTGGAAGAGCCATATCTATTTAAAAAGTGTGCAGATCAGATGATCAGGAGATATGTGGCAGAAGAAGAAATACCGAAGATCCTATACCATTGTCACTCAGCTCCGAGTGGGGGACATTTTAGAGGTACTCGTAATACAGCTAAAGTATTACAAGCTGGATTCTTTTGGCCAACACTATTCAAGGATGCATATGCGTACGTAAAGAGCTGTGACCGATGTCAAAAGGTCGGAAACGTCACTAACAAAAATGAGATGCCTCGAACAAACATCATTGAGGTCGAATTGTTCGATGTTTGGGGTATTGATTTTCTTGGGCCTTTCCTTCCATCTTTTGGTCAAAGTATATATTTGTAGCATTAGAGTATGTGTCCAAGTGGGTCGAGCCAGAGGCATATCTGACAAATGATGCGAAGGTTGTAATGAAGTTCTTGCAGAAGCACGTGTTCACAAGGTTTGGAACCTCAAGAGCTATCATTAGTGATGAAGGGTGTAAACAAGTGGTTAAAATGGTTACTAGATAAGCACGGGGTGAAACATAAGGTTGCAACAGCTTGCCATACGCAGACGAATGGGCAAGCTGAACTGGCAAATAAGGAGATCAAAGGCATACTCGAGAAGGTAGTTTGCCTGAACTGACGAGATTGGTCCAAAAGATTGGATGATGCTTTATGGGCTTACAGAACAGCATACAAGACACCCTTAAGGATGTCACCCTATAGGTTGGTCTTTGGGAAAGCATGTCATCTACCCCTGGAGTTAGAGCACAAAGCTTACTAGGCTCTTCAACAGCTTAATTTGGATCCTAAGCTCGCGAAAGAAAAACGGATGTTCCAACTCAACGAGTTAGAAGAATTCCGAATGTTCTCATATGAAAATGCCAAACTACTCAAAGAAAGACTCAAGAAATGGCATGACAAACACATCTGAGTTTGAGAATTTGAAGTAGGTTAGCAAGTATTACTGTTCAACTCTAAATTGAAGTTCTTTCCAGGAAAGCTAAAATCATGTTGGTTCGGTCCATTTACAATTCACCAAGTTTATCCATACGGAGTTGTTGAACTCCAAGGTAAGGGAGGTAATTTCCAAGTTAATGCTCAGCGTCTGAAACATTATTGGGGGGATAAAATCAAATGGGATAACATCTCGTTCATTTTATCAGATATTTAATATTTTGTGTTTTATTTAATAAATAATTTAGGGTCTATTTTTCGGGTTTAGTATGTTTAAATAAATTCTGTCTAGGAGGTTGGAACTTGAGCGGGACCGTTTTGTGACCCCTCCAATCTTTCCTGGGAATTTATTTTAACATAATTTCCCAAGAAATTATTCCCTAATAAACAAAATAATTTTTTTATTTTATTTTTCAAATAAAAGGGTCAATTATGATCCAAATTTTAATTTGCAATTCAATTTTTAATTTTCATTAAGTCTAGGGACTTAATTGAATTATTTTTAAATATTTGATTGCTCTTTTTGTAAATAATAAAAATTAGGTGCCTTTCTTTGTAAATATATTTTTAAGGCATCTAGAAGAAATAATTTTATATATTTATATACTATTAATAATATGATAAATTTTAATATATAATTATATTCATTATATACTAACTTTTATCAACTTAGATTAGAATTAGGATTAATTTAATTTCAATTTATATTTTATGTTTATCTTAATAATTAATAATAATTGATAATTTAATATGCTTATATTTAATTATTAATTATTGTTAAACTTGAGTAGGAATAGAATTAAACTCTTTTTTTTTTAATTAAATTAGACTAAGAGTTCTATTTTAAGTCTTATTACTTATACTATAAATACTACCTTATTTCTCCCATCCATGCATTACCCAAAAAAAATCCCAAAACATCGACCTACTTAGCCAACTCCCTAGCTACAGCAGTCGGCCATGCACCTCAATAGTAGCACGCATCTGCTACTCCAGCACCCCACATGGGTGCTTGCTGCTCTTGCCTAGGCCGCAACACACACATGCGCCAGCGCCTGCGCGCGCCATTGCTGTGCCCAGACCGTGCGCACATCCAATAGCTACCCAAGTTGAATGCCCTTGCTACTGCTGCCCACGCTGCATCCCGCTCCAACACCCAGACCTGCTCGACGAGGCTCCAACACTACTGCTGCCGAAGCTGACCCCAGCTGCACATTACGGCTTGTTCTCACGCGCACCAAGCCCGCGCGCCTTAGCCCTTGTGCGGCACTCTCCTTGCACACCAAGGCCCTTAGCCAAGCCTTCCAACCCTCCTATTAAATTGCCATATTTTTTCCTTCATAATTATTATTTTCTTGGAGTTCTTATATTTTTACAAAAAGGTGGTCAATTATGCCTCGCACGAAAACTCGTGCATCCGCTCAAATCGACGAAACACAAAGCAAGTTCCATTGTGTTGAAGCTAGAGTGAGATGCGAAAGTATCTACAAAAATCAATAGATGCATCCTGAGAAAGGCTTCACACTGAAGGAGAGCAACTACAGAGACTTCATCGCACGTATTCGTCAAATTGCTAAAGCTCTCAATTGGGAACTGTCTTGTGAAAAGAGACCTAGTGTGGATGATGAGCTAGTTCGTGAGTTCTACGCAAATTTAACTTCAAGCGAGATGACAAAAGTCCCTGTTCGAGGAATCAAGGTACCTATAAATTCAAATGCTATTAATGAGTTCTTTGAGTTACCTGATTTCGAGAAAGACGAGTATTCATCTTTGATGAGCAATATCAAGCTGGAACTTCTGCAAGAAATTCTCAAGGAGCTTACAGTTGAAGGCTCCAATTGGACTGTGTCAAAGCAAGGAACCCACACTTATCGAAGAGAATACTTGACACCTATTGCGAAGGTATGGTTCTATTTCATCCGTTTCAGCCTTCTGCCTAGCTCACATGGGACTACAATTTCATTAGAGCGAATGGTCTTACTATACTCGATCTTAACTGGTAAGACCATTGATTTGGGAAAAAATTATCCTGAAAGAAATTCGAAACTATGCCGTTAGACGTTCTGGCCCTGCTTACTTCCCCTTTACAATAACTATTCTGTGCTTGAAAGCAGAAATTCTTGCCAATGTAAAGAAGACAGGGTACACCCAAGGCACAATTACAGATTGGGACCTCTACCAAATAGCCGGAGACTCAGTTCTACAACAATGAATTGAAGAAAGTGAAGAACCAGAGGACCATGATGAAGAAAAAGATCCCACGATGCAATCATTTGAAGTTCCTGATAAGGTGGACCCAGTGGAGCCAAAAGTTGAATCGGATGCTGAAACTCCAATGTTTAGAGTTCAACAGCCTAGCCCAGACTTTGAAGATGAGCTGTCAAATTTGATGGACTTAATGCAACACATGTAGTGGCAGCAACAAGCATACTGGAGATACTCAAAAATAAGGGATGACTCAATGAGAAGTGCTTTCAAGAAAATATATAATGACCCATTTATTTTTGTGCCTGAATTTCCAGATTTCATATTCGAGCCATAGACTTCATTCTAAAAAAAAGAGATCAAAGTGATTCATGCAAAGGCAATAATGATGGAGCAAAAGATGAGTCTAATTTGGAAGGATCTACAAATAAATAAAAGGGAGGGATCTTGACTTTATTTTAATTTTTGTTTATAGGTTAAGTTAGGATTAGGATTAATTAGGAATTTTTTCTGTACAATAAAACAATAGAAGGAAATCCTGAATAAATATGGATAAGTCATAAAGTATAAAGTGTGGCAATAGATATATACATGTCTAGGATTGGATTTAGAAAGAGCTTGGTACTTAAGCAGTCACATTGACTCACCTCCTCTTTTCTGAATTCCTACTTGGTGTATAGTATCTATTCACTTTAAACAATAAGGACATTGTTCATTTTAAGTTGGGGGACCAAAATTTGAAATTATTTCCATCCAGAACAAATTTTTCTTTTAATTATGATTAGGACATATCTTTTTCAATAAATTATTATGTATGTAACACCCCAAACCTGGCCCAGACGTTATGGCCAAGTCTAGTGTGTCACATTACCTAGAACTAATCCACGATGCCTAGTTACTAGATTTAGGTGAGTTTTGCAAAACGATATTTAGGTTTTAGGAGAAATTCCCGATTCATTTGATGAACGTTCTAGTCTCTACCAATTATTAAAAGATTTACTTTTTATCTTAACTTGATTAACCGTCTGAGTTATGTGATTGATTATAAAAACGTTGGATTAAATTTAAAAACTCGCATGGCCATATTCAAGATAATTTAAGCGAAGTATAAGTTACAAACAAAACCCAAACATATTTAAAGCAGCCTTATTACAAACCACAAATTAAAAATAAAAACGAGTAACTAAAAATACTAAAATAATTTTAGAACCATAAACACAGTCTTCGTGGCCACTCTGAATCCCGCCCAGCTCCAAGTCCACGCACTAGGGCCCACCTGCAAGGATGGAAGGAAAGAAGTGAGTTTGGAAAACTTAGTGTGTGCAAAAAGGCCATCCAAAGCCTAAGACAACTCAAGCCCAGTGGGCCTAAGCCCTATCCAGTCTCAGTATCAACTGGGCCGAAGCCCTATTCAGGGCTCAGTTACTAGGCCGAAACCCTATTCAGTCACAGTAATCTGGGCCGAAGCCCTATTCAAAAAACAAAACGGCCCATAGGCCCAATACAGAAACAGAACAGTTAATAAGCATGAATGCAAGCCCAATACATATGGGGAGACTACTCAACCCATCCAATTGCTACACACCACCCGTACCAGCCAACACACCATGTGGGGAATAACTCAACCCACCCAGCCCACACACCACAGTCGCAACATTACTGCAAGTAACAGTATTCGTGGCCAAGCCACCAGAACAGTAAAATGAGCCAAAGCCCCTTTTCAGTAATACGAGGCATAGCCCCTTTCAGTATATAGTACGAGGCAAAGCCTCTTTCAGTATTCGTGGCAATGCCACTTGCACTTCCTCCATCAATATTCCTAAAACCCATGCATCAAATAATTATGACATGGCATACAGTAAACAGAAACAGTAAAGCATGCATTTCAGTCCAATTTAGCCCTAGGGGTATAACGGTCATTTTACACCTAGGGGTAAAACGGTAATTTCTCACCCTTAAGGGGTATTTCAGTAATTATTCCATTCTATGGGTCTTATGCATATTACAGTCACTAATATTCATTATTTCTATCTCAACAGTCTATTTAACAGTTTTTTTGTTACCGGGCCCTAAAACCCCTAATGGGCCCTACAGTGTCTATTAGCGTCTTAAGCCCATTTAGTCCAAGTTTCATATTCAATAACCAGTTTTAGCAATTTCGACCCTACAATCTACCAAGATACCTTTAATGCCTATTTTTACCCATATGGGCTCGAAAGCCCGTTGGGCCCATTTTTAGCCATTGGGGCCCAACTTACTGATATGCACGAAATTTTACACTCATTCGAATTACCAGTCTCGATTACCGAATCTTAACGTTCCCAATCAGCCCACGAGCATTCGTACGCTCGCAAGTCCACGAATAACAAGTTTTCAGTCAAACTTCCGGTCACTTTCGGTCACCTTTCGGTCACTATGGCCTTTTCCGAATTAGACTAAAGAGGGTGTTCAATACACACACCTATTTACGATTCCATCGACGAGATCCTCTATGCGATAACTCCTACAATCCACCACTTAAACTATGAATCCATGAAAACCAATGCAAGAACTCTCTTCCCGTATTCGGCCAATGCCTTAATGGCCATGAAATCTTACCTTTGTCGACTTAGATGCACTAGATCTAGATCTGGTTGTACCCACGTTGTCGATTTCCATAGCTCTTTGCTTGATTACTTACTTCGCTAACTAACGCATATAGAAAACTGAATACCAAATTAAGATCAATCTTTAGCCAAGTTGATAGCTTCCCTAAGCAGACAGGGATTTCGGCTTCACCTTAAGTTTTAAGAAAACGAAAGTACACAGTATTTTGACTACTTACCGATGGCTCTACTTGATGAATGCTGCTTCCACGTCCTCTCTAAACTAGATCTTTTGTAGATCTACCCCCAAATTCTAACAGAGAGTGGATCTAGAAGGTTCGGCTTGCCAAAGTGTTCTTGTCGACTAAGCAATAGAATAGGTGAAGTGAATCGATAGAAAGAAGAGATGGAAGATTAGGGATTCGGCTTGCTGAAGGATCAAAGAGATAGAAGAGGTGATTCTGGTAAAAGGAGGTAATCCGCAATGATATGGTGTCGGCTTTTACTGGTTGTCGATAGAAATTTGAAAGAAAGGGAGAGGAGTACTGTGATTCGGCTTTGAAGAAAAGGTGTTGGAATGGAATCAGTTCAAGGGTGCAAGAAGAAAAGAAGAAGATGGGAAGAGAAAGAAGAGGGGAAGGGAGGAGTAGATTCAGTTTTGAAGGAGAAATCGGCAAGAAGGCTTTAGGGGTGGTAGGTTTCGGCTTTAAAACAGAAAAGAGAAAAATGAGAGAAAGCAAGACCTAGTGCTCAATACCTAATCGGCAGAAAAAGGAAAGCTCACTTACCTAAAGAAATTGGCACACTAAAACTCAAATGCCGAAAATGCTATGCCTAGAGTTGAATGCCGAAATTGCACTACACAGAGTCCCTTGGCCGGCCATTGCTTCCCAAATTCAAATGCTCCTAAAATCTCTCCCTGATCTACTCTCATGAGTAATTCAAATTCGCTACAGTAGAGTTTCCCTTGAATGCCACCACTTGACCAACACATGCACACACAAAAAAGAAATAAAGTACCATAAGCTTACCTTGCAGCTTGAACCCTAGACCTTGAATACCACCCCACACGCCACTTTTTTAGGAGCTTAGTGGTGCCACCTTGCCACCTTACCAATAGCTTCTTTGTGTCACATACTACTAAGTCTTTCTTAAGAACCCACCTAACCAAGTCCCCCCTTTACTGAAAACCAGACTTTGATAATTCTGCCGGGTTTTAACCTAAGTTTGGGCCTCCTAAAGGCCCACTAACATACTTAAACACAAGTTTAACAATCACAACTCTGAAAATTCATGATTTCACCAAAATCACAGTAATCCCGATAAAGTGCCAAAATCAGGGTATTTCAACTCTACCCCCTTTAAAGAAATTTCAGCCTCAAAATTTTAGCTGATCCAAATAATTGAGGGTATTGCTGATGCATCGTCTCTTCTGGCTTCCACGTAGCCTCCTCTCTTTCATGGTTACGCCACAGCACCTTTACTAACGGAACCAACTTCCTTCGTAAGACCTTGACTTTATGCTCCAGAATTTGTACAAGCTCCTCCTCAAAGGTCAAATCAGTCTTTACTTCAATCTCCTCCACTGGTACAATATGCGAAGGATCCGATCGATATTGTCTCAACATAGACACATGGAAAACGTCATGGATACGATTCAGCTCTGGTGGTAAGTCCAACTGATATGCTACTAGTCCTACTTGTCTAAAAATCCGATAAGGCCCAATGAACCGCGGACTAAACTTACCCTTCCTACCGAATCTCAAGATCTTCTTCCATGGTGAAACTTTCAGAAACACCATATCCCCAACAGCAAACTCGATTTCTTTCCGCTTAAGGTTCGCATATGACTTCTGCCTATCAGACGCCTCCCTTAATCGGTCTTTGATTAGCTTAACCTTGTTCTCAGTATCTGCCACCAACTCTGGTCCAAGAACTTAGTGCTCCCCTAACTCTGTCCAACACATAGGCATATGACACCTTCGCCCATAAAGGGCCTCATATGGAGCCATCTGAATACTTGCTTGATAACTACTGTTGTATGCGAATTCTACCAAAGGTAAATAGTCCTCCTAACTGCCATGAAAGCCAATAACACATCCTCTTAACATGTCTTCTAGAACTTGAATAACCCTTTCAGACTGTCCATCTGTCTGAGAGTGAAACGCAGTACTGAAGTCCAATAGCATACCTAACGCCTCATGTAACTTTTGACAGAATCGAGATGTAAATCTAGGATCTCGATCAGAAATTATCAAAACTGGCACCCCATGCAAACGCACTATCTCTGCCAGGTACAACTTGGCCAACTTTTGAAGTGAATAATCAGTTCTAACCAGTATGAAATGAGCAGACTTTGTCAATCTATCCATGATTACCCAAACAGAGTATTTCTTCGAGGGTGTCTAAGGTAACCCACTCACGAAATCCATACTTACCCTTTCCCACTTGCACTGTGGAATTTTCACTGGCTGCAATAGTCCAGAAGGCAACTAATGCTCAGCTTTTACTTGCCGGCAAGTCAGACATTTCCCCACAAATTCAGTCACTTCTCGCTTAAGTCCAGGCCACCAGTACACCTATCGTAAATCTTGATACAGTTTATTTCCTCCTGGATGCATAGCACAAGGTCCACTATGAGCCTCTTTCAGAATCAACTGTCTCAAGTCAGAGTCCTTCGGTATGCAAAATCTTCCACAAAAACACAGAACTCCATCAGTATTTAGCCCAAAGTCCTCATTCTCACCATTCTTAGCTTGCTGAAACTGAGGAACCAACGAACCGTCTTCCAACTACTTCTCCCTAATTTGCTCAGTCCAAGTTGGTCCACTTGCAACTCAGCTAACAGACTTCCATCATTGTACAAACTCAAACAAGCAAACATAGTCGTTAACTCAGTAAAAGTCCTTCAGCTTAGTGCATCAGCCACCACTTTAGCCTTGCGTGGGTGATATTCAATTAAACAGTCATAGTCCTTAAGCAACTCTATCCATCTTCGTTGCCTAAGGTTTAACTCCTTTTGAGTTAACAAATACTTGAGACTTTTATGGTCAGTGTATATAATACAATTTTCCCCGTATAGGTAGTGTCTCTAGATTTTCAATGCAAAGACCACTGCGGCCAACTCTAGGTCATGCGTAGGGTAATTCGCGTCGTGAGGTTTAAGCTGTCGCGAAGCATAAGCGACCACCTTACCCTCTTGCAACAGTACACAGCCTAATCCCACATGCGAAGCATCACTGTACACAGTGAAGTCCTTCCCAAACTCTGGCTGAACTAACACTGGTGCCTCAGTGAAAACCTTTTTCAGCTTCTCAAAAGCTTCTTGTTACCTCTCAGTCCATATAAATGCTACTCCTTCCTTAATAGTTTCATCAACGGTGCTACGATTAGAGAAAACCCTTCTACAAATCTTTGGTAGTAACCTGCCAGACCCAGAAAACTTCAAATTTCCGATACTAACCTTGGTGGCTTACAGTCCAAAATTGCCTTAATTTTTCGAGGATCTACCCTAATCCCCTCAGCCGAAACAACATTACCCAGAAAAGTTACTTCTCGCAACCAGAATTCACACTTACTAAATTTTGCATACAGTTTCTTTTCTCTCAACACTTGTAGGACAATTCGGAGCTACTCATCATGCTTCTCCTTAGTTTTCGAATACACCAATATGTCATCAATAAAGACGACCACGAATCTATCCAGGTACGGTTGGAACACTCGATTCATTAAATACATAAAAGCTGCAGGTGCATTCGTCAATCCAAAAGGCATAACCAGAAACTCGTAATGACCATACCAAGTTCTGAATGCTGTCTTATGAACATCCACCTCTTTTACCCGTAGCTGATGATATCCAGATCGAAGATTGATCTTGGAGAACACTGAACCTCCTCTTAGCTGGTCAAACAGATCGTCAATTCTCGGCAGAGGATCCTTATTCTTTATCGTTAGTTTGTTCAACTGGCGATAATCGATGCACATATGCATCGTCCCATCTTTCTTTTTCACAAACAGCACCGGTGATCTCCATGGAGACACGCTTGGTCTAATGAAGCCCCTATCTAATAACTCTTGAATCTGTGCTTTCAGTTCCACTAGCTCCTTTGGTGCCATCTGTAAGGTGCGATGGACACTGGAGCTGTTCCAAGTAGCAAATTGATTCCAAACTCGACTTCTCGGTTCAGAGGAAATCCAGGAAGCTCCTCTAGAAAGACATCTTGAAACTCATTAACAGTCCTGACTATCTCCACTGTCACATTCTCAGACTCAGTTTGACTTACAAATGCCAAATATGCTTCGCAACCCTTGCAAATCAACTTTTCAGCCCTCAAGGCTGAAACCACATTGGACAAGTAGTCCCTTCGCTCCCCACTGACCATTACCTCCTCACCCTTGGTTGTTCTCAACACCATTCTCTTGGCAGCACAATCCAAAGTCGCCTTGTGCTTAGTTAACCAGTCCATGCCCAAAATCAAGTTGAATTCTCCAAATGGTAGCTCCATTAATTTTCCAGTAAAGATCCTACCCTGAGTCTCTAAAGGCACCTCCCTAAAAAGTTTATCTACCCTAACCGAGTGACCCAGTGGACTAATTAAAGTTACCCCACTCACAGTTTCCTTAGAGTGCACACCCAACGACCCAGAAATCTCACATACAACATACGAATGTGTCGAACCCACATCAATTAGAGCAGTGTATGGTATGCTAGAAATCAAGAACGTACCAGTTATGACGTCAGGTGCATCACCCTCCTCTCGACGACGAGCAGCATACACCAAGACTGGCTGACGAGCCTCAGTATTACTAGCACCCCTACCAGGTGCTCCACATCCACGACCATTTCTGTTGCCTCCTCTACCTTGACCACGGCCTCTCGGCGGTAGCGGTCCTCATTGCCCTAGTTGAGCAACCCTCTGATCAACAGCTCGAGCCTGGGCTGGCCTTTGTGGACAATCCTTAACTTGATGCTCCTTAGACCCGTATTTAAAATAAGCTCCAATACATTTCCAACATTCACCCAGATGTACTCCACCACAGTCTCCACAAGGCTGTGGTCTAACAGTATTCACCGGTACAACTCAAACTGGTTCCTCCACCCTAGCTCTCTTAAAATTTTGATTTGTAGCCCCCGATGGTCTAGAATCTCTCTTAAATCGGTTGCGATCCCTATCGTGGTTCTGTTGTTTAGCTCGCTTCACTTCCTCGGCTATCTTAGCCTTTTCCACCAGTGCAGCAAAATCGCGCTCCCTTTGCGGAGCTATCAGTACTCTCAGCTCATCTCTGAGGCCATCTTCGAAACAGATGCTGCGTTCGCATTCAATAGCAACAATACTGCTAGCATATTGGCTCAACTAGATAAACTCTGCCTCATACTTTGCAACGGACTTACTACACTGGGTCAGATTTAGGAATTCCTTCCGACGCGCATCCATATAGCTAGCTCCAACATATCTGCCCTTAAAGGTCATCTTGAATAGCTCCCAGGTTACCCGTTCAGCTGGGGTACCTTCTCTCACGGTGATCCACCATGATATGCCTCGTCTCGCAGCAAAGACACTGCTTCTTTCAACTTTTGCTCCACGAGTAATCCAGGTCGTCCATAATCCGCTCTGTGGCTTCCAACCAGTACTCAGCCACATTTGGGGCTACTCCAGATATACCCCTAAAAACCTCTGCTCTGTTGGCCTGGAGTCGTTCCGAAATAAATCCCCTATTTATTGGGCCGACAATAGCTCCGGCAACCCTTTCTAGAACCCTTAACATTGCTTGGGATAAGGCATCATCCCCTGTAGCCCGATCATAAGGCCCATTCTTAGCTTCTGGTGGTGGTTATGCCTCACCAGCTGGCATATGTTCTGAAGATGAAGACCCAACTTGTACACTACCACGGCCACGTCCATGGCCTTGTCCACGAGTAGCTCTCGTACTCATATCGATTTATCTGATTTACGAATTTTATGACCTCAGTTTGATGTTTCAATTCTTTTATTACAGAATGTTTTATGCACAGATAAAGTTTCAAAGTTGTTTCCGCGTAATCGTAGTCTAGCTACTGTCTCAGTCTTCTAGGGTTTAGTCTTCCCTACAGTCTCAGTCTTGTAGTTTCAATACTACCCTATCTTCAGTATCATATCGAAGGCTCAGTTCTATCTACAGTATTGTTCAGTACAATACAGTATATAAAGCAGAAATACTTATAGACTTGGTGCCGGGGATTCAGTGTGCCACTTCTCCAGTTATCATATTTCAAAAAACTCAGAAAAATTCAAGCCTTTTTAAATCAAATTCTTAAAACATGTGTGTTTTGAAGAAAACAAGTTTGAAAAGGGTTTTTTTCCTCTAAATTTTCCAAAAAATTTAATTTTCCAACAATACCCATCTTGGGCTTAAAAATTTTGATAGCCTTTTTAGACCCGATCCACAGTCGAGTTATTGCAACCGGGCTCTAATACCACTAAATGTAACACCCCAAACCCAGCCCAGACATTATGGCCAAGTCTGGTGTGTCAGATTACCTAGAACTAATCCACGTTGCCTAGTTATTAGATTTAGGTGAGTTTTGCAAAACGATATTTAGGTTTTAAGAGAAATTCCTGGTTCATTTGACGAACATTCTAGTCTCTACCAATTATTAAAATATTTACTTGTTATCTTAACTTGATTAACCGTCTGAGTTATGTGATTGATTTTAAAAATGTTGGATTAAATTTAAAAACTCGCATGGCCATATTCAAGATAATTTAAGCGAAGTATAAGTTAAAAACAAAACCCAGACATATTTAAAGCGGCCTTATTACAAACCACAAATTAAAAATAAAAACGAGTAACCTGAAAATACTAAAATAATTTTAGAACCATAAACACAGTCTTCGTGGCCACTTTGAATCCCGCCCAGCTCCAAGTCCACGTACTAGGGCCCACCTGCAAGGATGGAAGGAAAGAAGTGAGTTTGAAAAACTCAATGTGTGCAAAAAGCCCATCCAAAGCCTAAGACAGCTCAAGCCCACTGGGCCTAAGCCCTATCCAGTCTTAGTATCAACTGGGCCGAAGCCCTATTCAGGGCTCAGTTACTAGGCCGAAACCCTATTCAGTCACAGTAATCTGGGCCGAAGCCCTATTCAAAAAACAAAACGGCCCATAGGCCCAATACAGAAACAGAACAGTTAATAAGCATGAATGCAAGCCCAATACATATGGGGAGACTACTCAACCCATCCAATTGCTACACACCACCCGTACCAGCCAACACACCATGTGGGGAATAACTCAACCCACCCAGCCCACACACCACAGTCGCAACATTACTGCAAGTAACAGTATTCGTGGCCAAGCCACCAGAACAGTAAAATGAGCCAAAGCCCCTTTTCAGTAATACGAGGCATAGCCCCTTTCAGTATATAGTACGAGGCAAAGCCTCTTTCAGTATTCGTGGCAATGCCACTTGCACTTCCTCCATCAATATTCCTAAAACCCATGCATCAAATAATTATGACATGGCATACAGTAAACAGAAACAGTAAAGCATGCATTTCAGTCCAATTTAGCCCTAGGGGTATAACGGTCATTTTACACCTAGGGGTAAAACGGTAATTTCTCACCCTTAAGGGGTATTTCAGTAATTATTCCATTCTATGGGTCTTATGCATATTACAGTCACTAATATTCATTATTTCCGTCTCAACAGTCTAGTTAATAGTTTTTTTGTTACCGGGCCCTAAAACCCCTAATGGGCCTGCAGTGTCTATTAGCGTCTTAAGCCCATTTAGTCCAAGTTTCATATTCAATAACCAGTTTTAGTAGTTTCGACCCTACAGTCTACCAAGATACCTTTAATGCCTATTTTTACCCATATGGGCTCGAAAGCCCGTTAGGCTCATTTTTAGCCAATTGGTGCCCAACTTACCGATGTGCACGAAATTTCACACTCATTCAAATTACTAGTCTCGATTACCGAATCTTAACATTCCCAATTAGCCCACGAGCATTCGTACGCTTGCAAATCCATGAATAACAAGTTTTCGGTCAAGCTTCCAGTCACTTTCGGTCACCTTTCAGTCACTATGGCCTTTGCCGAATTAGAATAAAGAGGGTGTTCGATACACACACCTGTTCACGATTCCACCAACGAGATCCTCTATGTGATAACTCCTACAATCCACCACTTAACTAATTAAACTATGAATCCATGAAAACCAATGCAAGAAATCTCTTACCATCTTCGGCCAATGCCTTAACAGCCATGAAATCGTACCTTTGTCGACTTAGATGCACTAGATCTAGGTCTAGTTGTACCCACATTGTCGATTTTCACAGCTCTTCGCTTGATTACCTATTTCGCTAACTAAAGCACATAGAAAACCGAATACCAAATTAAGATCAATCTTTAGCCAAGTCGACAGCCTCCCTAAGCACACAGGGATTTTGGCTTCTCTTTAAGTTTTAAGAAGACGAAAGTACATAGTATTTTGACTACTTAACGATGGCTCTACTTGATAAATACCGCTTCCATGCCCTCTCTAAACTAGATCTTTTGTAGATCCACCCTCAAATGCTAACAGAGAGTGGATCTAGAAGGTTCGACTTTTAGATCCATGCCAAAGTGTTCTTGTCGACTAAGCAATATAATAGGTGAAGTGAATCGATAGAAAGAAGAGATAGAAGATTAGGGATTCGGCTTGCTGAAGGATCTAAGAGAAAGAATAGGTGATTCCGGTAAAAGAGGGTAATCGACAATGGTATGGTGTCGGCTTCTAGTGGTTGTCGATAGAAGTTTGAAAGAAAGGGAGAGGAGTACCGTGATTCGGCTTTGAAGAAAAGGTGTTGGAATGGAATCGGTTCAAGGGTGCAAGATGATAAGAAGAAGATTGGAAGAGAAAGAAGAGGAGAAGGGAGGAGTAGATTCAGTTTTGAAAGAGAAATCGGTAAGAAGGCTTTAGGGGTGGTAGGTTTCGGCTTTGAAACAGAAAAGAGAAAAATGAGAGAAAGTAAGACCTAGTGCTCAATACCTAATCGGTAGAAAAAGGAAAGCTCACTTACCTAAAGAAATCGACACACTAAAACTCAAATGCCGAAAATGCTATGCCTAGAGTTGAATGTCGAAATTGCACTACACAGAGTCCCTTGGCCGGCCATTGCTTCTCAAATTCAAATGCTCCTAAAATCTCTCCCTGATCTACTCTCATGAGTAATTCAAATTCCCTACAGTAGAGTTTCACTGGAATACCACCACTTGACCAACACATGCACACACAAAAAAGAAATAAAGTACCATAAACTTACCTTGCAGCTTGAACACTGGACCTTGAATACCACCCCACACGCCACTTTTTTAGGAGCTTAGTGGCGCCACCTTGCCACCTTACCAATAGCTTCTTTCTGTCACATACTACTAAGTTTTTCTTAAGAACCCACCTAACCAAGTCCCCCCTTTACTGAAAACCACACTTTGATAATTCCGCCGGGTTTTAACCTAAGTTTGGGCCTCCTAAAGGCCCACTAACATACTTAAACACAAGTTTAACAATCACAACTCTGAAAATTAATGATTTCACCAAAATCATAATAATCCCAAAAAAGTGCCGAAAATCAGGGCGTTACAATGTAGCTTAATGATGACATGAATGTATTTTTAATAAAGCATGCAACTTCATACCATAAAATTTTTATCTCTTTAGGAAAGTTAGGTATGCATGAAAGTTTAAGTCTTTAGAATTGACTTAGTAGTTTCTTGAGGTGAAATCCTAGGAAGCATGGAACATTGAAAATGATTTAGGCAGCTATTATTTGGACCGTTTGAGCCTTTTAAGCCCACCATGGTAAATTTTATCCTTTGAAACCCAACTTTGAGACTATATGGCCTAATTTTTGGAACCTATACAAATTTAGCCCATCACGTTTCTCTTAATTATCTTTAAATTGTCCCAAACACTAGACTCAGTACTATTCAAGAATATCGTTTCAAAATAAGTTTGGGGGAGTTGAAAAGAAATATCAAATACTCAAAATTTGTATGCAAAAAGCAAGTTCTTAAAAAAAAGAAAAGAAAGAGCACATGTATTTAAAAAAGAGCATGTGAAAGTTGGTGGTTGAAGGTAAATATTTCCGAAGGTTCGATTTACACTGAGTCTAGGGTTTTTTAGCCAAAATTTATCTATCTTTTTACCTACCCCTAAGCCCAGCCACGTTACAACCTTGTAAAGACCTATTGATTCGAAGTTCTAATGTTACCTACATTAGTGGAGAGAAATTACTTTGCTCAACATATGAAGACATAAGTTAAGCTTAATGATTGCAGCTTAATCTTGAATAAGGGATTAAAAATTAAATTGGTAGGAATTAGCATGTCTTTATTAAGAAACATTTAGTCTAATTTTGCTATTGTAATAATTGTTGAGATTAATTTGAATAATATGAACACTTGAGTAGCATAATGATCAACATATGTTTTCAAAAGTGTTTTCGAGAAATTCTTTTCAAAATTTGTGCATTACTCAGGCCGAGCAATGAATTAAGTTTGGGGGTGTGGAAACACAAAAATTTATATATTTTTCATGCCCTTTTTGACTTAAAATCATGCTATTCTGGTTAAATTCTTGTCAAAAAATAATTAAATATTATAAAATAATTAAATTATGTTAAAAATATGAACATGATGAATTTTAATTAATTTTATAGTTAATTTTGATTAAATTTGATTATTTTTTGACAGAATTGCACAAAAGGCGAAAAATAGCCTGGCGGACACTGCGAGAAAAACAAAACCGATAAGCAATTTGGAGTATCAAGGCAAACTAATTTTCAGCCCAAGACGGTCCAAAAATGTGTATTAATTCATAATTAAATTAATTTTAATTTATTCCCTATTTAATTTGGGTTAAATAAATTACTTTTAATTAATTATGGAGAAAGGGCCCAGTTGAACTGCACTGGTCGAACCAAATGGAGTGAACCGAACCAGCCACTAATTTGCTTGACCAGAACCGTCCATAGGCTGACCCAAATCAGCATTTTAGCTGATTAAATATGCTTGCAAAAATTCCCTTAAAAAACCTCCAATTTGCATTTAAACCCCACCTTAATTTGTGGATTCGTAGATTTGCCCTATGCCTAAAATAGCAAAGTTGAATTTCTCAACTTTGCCATGTGTGTGGCTGGCCATAGGGAGGCTCTTTGGCTGCTGGAATTTGGTATTTTTAGCAGCCACAATCAGCTATAAAAGCCACCCCTTGCTGATCATTTTCATCATCCCTCATTCCACAACATTCTCTCATCCTCTCTTCTCTTCTCTCAACGTTTTTCTCTTCATTTTTCCATTCCATTCCCCCTTTCCCTTGTGCCAATTTCCTTTCTTGAAAACGAGGTGTTCTTTAGCCATCTTGGGCAGAAATCAAGGATTCATAGGAGCCTTGCTCGGCGAAGACAACGGAGACAAAGAATGGAGCAATCAGTCAAGCCACGGAGAAACACTGGATTTGCCTCTTGCTCCCTATCTTTTTAATTTCTGTTGTTTTTATGATGAACATATCTATGAATATTATTGTTGTTGATATGGTTATTTTAATCAATTTAGCTTGAATTTAATTTGTGTTGGGTTGATTATATTTTTCCTACTTGAATTATAAAAATTGTGTTTATGCTGTTATAGGCCTCGGTAAAAATGCTTGATTAAGTAAAATCATTCCTAAGTTATTCTTGCATTAAATTTGTTAGATAACTAATGAATTAATTGTTTAAATGGATTGAAATTGAAGTTAATGGGCACAGTAATTAATCAGTGCATGTTTAATTATTCTAAGGTAGCTGAAAATGAAATTAGCATTGTATTTGGCGATACATATGCCTTGCATAACTTGCAAGATTGTTGTGATTAAATTGTTTCAAGGTATGGCTACCTTGCTACCTCACATAGTCTTTTATATGTTTATTAAATTGAGTTAATTGTTTGAATTAACATGGGAACATGCATGAGATTAGTTGAATTTAATAAGCATGTATGAGCAATAGTTAGCAATTTTTCCGAGTTGCCATGAATTTATTCGTAACAGCATAAGCACAGTTTTAATAATTCTAAGTTAAAAAGATATAATTAATCCAACACAACTATATCATCCTGATTAAATCTTTTTGAAATCGTGCATTAGAACTCTTTTATTTTATTTAAATTGTTTACTTAGTTTTAAAATCTGAGTTTATAAATCACACTTTCCAAACCAAAATAATTTTTCTCACCAAAGTGTTTTTAATTACATTCATAAATATTCCTTTTTACAGTCCCTGTGGTTATGATAACTCGACATTTACTTGTCACTTTATTACTTGTTACGACTGTGTACACTTGCACATTTCTACCGTTTCACGAGCCACCACCACAAAACCCATATTACATTCGGCCAAACCCAAATAGCGATATGGAACACTTACCTTAGCGACAACCCTACCACAAAGCCTAGATCGGTCCAACAATATAGCAATCTAACTCCCCTTGTGACTTCGATCTCCTTGAACCCCTAAGAAACCAAAGTGGTCAAGAACGAAAGATCTGAATCAGTTCCTAAAGAAAGATTAAAGGCCGACTGCCCTATAAGAGGAAAAAGGGGATTTGGCCTTTCTAAGAACATTTGAAAGGGAGAAAGAAATAACACACTTACCTTGCTTCAGATCCGAAAGAAGAAGAGTGTATGAGCAAGCATAGGATAGAATAGAATTTAGCCAATAGCAATATGGGAAGAAGTAACGAGATTCAGCACAGGCAAGAATTTGAGAAGAAGAATAAGAGGAAGAATAAAGATGAGAAAAGTACAAGAGAAGCAATCGGTTGGAGAATAAAGAAGGTGAGAAGGGAATTTTGATATTCAGCTAGAGAAGAGATTAGAGTAGAGAATGCCAAATCAATGGGACAAATGAAGGGGGAAGAAGAACAATAGCATTCGGCCAAACAAGATTCAAGAAATAGGAGAGGAATATGAAAAAGGTAGACTTCGACAACTAGCAAAACCGATATTAGAGAGAAAAGAATTACGAAATTTTAGTTTGTAGAGAACAATAATGCCTAAATGGTCAAAACACACTACGCAACAACAAAAAGTGCTTAAACAGACACACCAAAGAATGTATTCGGGACACTACTCCCTATTTTCCGAAAGACTCAAACCAATTTGCCTACTCTAGCTTACCTACATTCGGCCAACTCCTCCACTCCCTTGAAAATCTCCACAATTTCCTCCATAATTTACTTTAATTTTCTCTCTGGATATTAGGTCACACCCTCCAGATCAAGTTATCCTTATCTTTCCACCAACCTGAAGAGTTTACCTTTAATTCCATCACTTGTCGATTCTAGCTAACAAAATAATAGCTCTCTACTTACAAGAAGACTCGAACCTCAACTCTCCCACCTGCTAAATCACGCCACACCAAGCCCTATCTGTGGCACCCCTTGCCACTCTAACACAGGGCTTTTTGTGCTAAGAAACCACACCATTAATTTAAAAGTCCTCCCTACCAACGTCCAGATTTATTTAAGGCTAAAATTAAAAAAAAAATTTATCAAGGGTTGGGCCTAAACCTAGGCCTTCCAAAGGGCCCCTAGACACACTCAAAACATCAATTTAACAAACCCAAGCATGCAAAGGTCAACTCAGGAAAAAATCTCGAAACCTCTAAATTTGGGGTGTTACAACTCTACCCCCTTAATGAAATTCCAGCCTCGAAATTTACCTGGTCAGAATAGGTGAGGGTATTGTTGATGCATTGCTTCCTTAGGCTCCCATGTAGCTTCTTCTTTGCCGTGATTACGCCAAAGCACTTTTACCAAAGGGACTGATTCCTTTCTTAACACCTTAACATCATGCTACAGAATTTGCACTAGTTCTTCCTCAAAAGTCAAGTCAGGCTTAATTTCAATCTCTTCAACTAGTACTACATGCGAGGGATCAGAACGGTACCACCATAACATGGAGACATGGAACACGTCGTGAATCCGGTCCAATTCAAGAGGCAGCTTTAGCTGATATGCTACTAGACCCACTCGTTTCAGAGCTCGATATGGCCCAATAAAACGAGGGCTCAACTTGCCTTTCTTTCCAAATCTTAAAATCTTCTTCCAGTGTGAGACCTTCAAGAATACCAAATCCCCCACAGAGTACAAATCGGCATAAGACTTCTGCCTATCTGATGCCTCTTTTAACCGATCCCTAATCAACTTAACTTTATTCTTAGTATCTACCACTAACTCTGGCCCAAGAACTTGAAGTTCCCCCAACTCTATCCAACAGGTAGGCATACGACACCTACGCCCATACAACGCCTCATATGGTGCCATCTGAATACTCACCTGGTAACTGTTGTTATATGCAAATTCCGCTAACGGCAAGTAATCTTCCCAGCTACCTCAAAAACCAATAACACACCCTCTTAACATATCCTCCAGCACCTGAATCACCCTCTCCAACTGCCCATCAATCTGAGGGTGAAAAGTAGTGCTGAAATCTAACCACGTACCTAATGCCTCATGCAACTTCTTCTAGAACCGAGATGTAAACCTAGGGTCTCTGTTAGAAATAATCGAAACTGGCACCCTATGAAGTCGCACTATCTCAGCTACATACATCTTCGCCAACTTCTGAAGTGAATAATCCGTTCAGACTGGTATAAAATGAGCATATTTCGTCAACCACTCCACAATCACCTAAATCGAGTCCTTCTTGGAAGGATTCAAGGGTAGCCCACTCACAAAATCCATGGCTACCCTTTCCCACTTCCAAAGTGGAATTCTGACTGGCTGCAGAAGTCCAGAAGGCAGTTGATGCTCAACTTTCACTTGCTGGCATGTCAGACACTTACCCACAAATTCTGTTACCTCCCGCTTAAGTCCACACCACCAGTACAACTCCTGAAGATCCCGATACAACACATTTCTACCCGGATGCATAGCACAAGGGGCATCATGCGCCTCTCGCAGTATAGACTGCCTCAAATCAGAGTCTTTTGAAACATAAACTCTCCTATGAAAACACAAAATCCCTTCACTGTTCAATCCAAAATCAGAAGTTTTACCATTTTCCACCTGTCGGAACCGAGAAACCAATGACTCATCCAATAATTGTTTCTCTTTAATTTGCTCAGTCCAGGTCGGTCTTACTTGCAGTTTCGCCAACAAACTATCTTCATAAAGACTGAGACGAGTGAACATCGCCCTTAAATCAAATATAGCCCTACGAATCAGAGGATCCGCTACCACATTAGCTTTACCCAGGTGATATTCAATTGAGCAATCATAATCCTTAAGCAACTCTATCATCTTCATTGCCTAATATTCAACTTTTTCTGAGTAAGGAGGTATTTGAGGCTTTTATGATCCGTGTAAATGATACACCTTTCTACATACAAGTAATGCCTCCAGAGTTTTAGTGCAAAACCACCGCTGCTAACTCCAAATCATGTGTAGGGTAATTCACCTCGTGAGGCTTAAGTTGATGTGATGCATAGGCAGCCACTTTACCCTCTTGCATCAACATACAACCTAATCCAATGTGCGACGCATCACTATTCACAGTAAAATCCTTCCCCGACTCTAGCTGAATTAACACAGGTGCTTCAGTCAAGACTTTCTTCAACTTCTTGAAACTCTCCTATTACTTATTAGTCCAGTTAAACGGTACCCCTTTCCTCAGAAGCTTCGTCAACAGTGCCGCAATTAAAGAAAACCTTCTACAAACCTTCTGTAGTACCCCACCAGACCCAGAAAACTCTAAATTTTCGACACAGTCCTCGGTGGCTTCTATTCCAAAATAGCCTCAATTTTTCGAGGATCCACCCTAATCCCCTCGGTAGAAACAACGTGACCCAAGAATGTCACTTCTCACAGCCAAAATTCACACTTGCTGAATTTTGCATAAAGCTGCTTCTCCCTCAAAATTTGTAGAACAATCCAAAGATGCTCATTATGATCCTCTTCCGTTTTTGAATACACTAGAGTATTGTCTATAAATACAACGACAAACTGGTCCAGGTAGGGCTAGAACACCAGATTCATAAGATCCATAAAAGCCGCTGGTGCATTCGTAAGTAAATGGCATTACCAGGAACTCATAATGACCATATCGAGTCCTGAATGTTGCCTTATAGCTGTCTGCCTCTTTAACCCTTAGTTGGTGATACCTAGATCGAAGATCAATCTTGGAGAGTACAGAAGCTCCTCTAAGTTAATCAAACAGATCATCGATTCTTGCAGAGGTTACTTGTTCTTAATGGTTAGTTTGTTCAACTAACGATAGTCAATGCATATACGCATCATTCCATCCTTCTTCTTAACGAACAGTATCGGTGCTCCCCACGAAGACACACCCGGTCAAATAAAACCTCGATCCAAAACTTCTTAGATTTGCACCTTCAACTCCACAAGCTCCTTCTGTGGCATCCTATAAGGGGCGATAGACACCGGAACCATTCCAGGCAATAGATTGATTCTGAATTCGACTTTGCCTTTCGAAGGCAACCCATGAAGCTCATCTGGACAAACATCCTAAAATTCCTTGACAGTTCTAACTTCCCCCACGGACAAACCCTTAGAATCAGACTTACTCACATACGCCAAAAATGCCTCGCAACCCTTGCGAACCAGCTTTTTAGCTCTTAATGTTGAGACAACATTAGACAAGTAGTCTCTTCACTCCCCTACTACAACTACCTCCTCGTCCTCCAAAGTCTTTAATATCGTTCACTTGGTCGCACAATCCAAGTTCGCCCGATACTGAACAAGCCAATCCATACCCAAGATGAGATCAAACTCTCCAAATGGTAACTCCATTAAATTTGCAGAGAAAGTTCTACATTGTGTCTCTAATGGTACATCTCTAAAAAGTTTGTCTACCCTAACTGAGTGACCTAGTGGACTTATTACAGATACCCTACTCACAGTACTCTCAGATTGCACACCCAACATCCCAGACACAACACACGCAACATACGAATGTGTAGACCCAATGTCAATCAAAGTAGTGTATG
The DNA here is from genome assembly GCA_020496765.1 of Gossypium stocksii. Taxonomy (NCBI): domain Eukaryota; kingdom Viridiplantae; phylum Streptophyta; class Magnoliopsida; order Malvales; family Malvaceae; genus Gossypium; species Gossypium stocksii. The sequence continues at coordinate 61,570,878 of CM035630.1, forward strand.
GCGTGCTATAAATTAAAAACATACCAGTTATGACGTCAGGTGCGTCACCATCCTCTCGGTAACGAGCAGTGTAAACCAATGCTGGCTATCGTGCCTCAGCATTTCCAACACCTCTGCCCAGTGCTCCATGTCTACGTCCATTTCTGCCCTTGGCCTGACCTCGACCTCTCGGTGGTTGCTATCCGCCTCTCACTGGCTGAGCAACCCTCTGCTCAGTGGCTTGCATCTGCGCTGGCCTCTGAGGGCAATCTCTAACTCAGTGATCTTTGGACCCGCACTGGAAGCATGCTCCAGAACGCCTCCAACATTCACCCTGATGTACCTTTCCATAGTTCACACAAGACTGTGGTCCAACCACATTCACCTGAACTGCTCGCACCGGCTCATCCATTCTAGCTCTCTTAGCAGACATTTTCGCAGCACCTAAGGGCCTTGAATCCCTCCTGAATTGATTTTTATCTTTTTCACGGTTCTGTCGCTCTGAGTGCTTCACCTCTTCCGCTATCTTAGCCTTCTCCACCAGAGCAGCAAAATCTCATTCCCTCTATGGAGAAATCAGTACTCGCAGCTCATCTCTGAGGCCATCCCCGAATCGCACACTGCGTTCGTATTCAGTAGCAACTATCCTATTGGCATACCGGCTTAACCTTAAGAATTTAGCCTCATACTCTACCGCAGACTTGCTACCCTGAGTCAGATTCAAGAATTCCTTCCTTCGAGCATCCACATAACTCACCCCGACGTACTTCCCTTTGAAGGCCGTCTTAAATAAGTCCCAAGTCAACTTCTCAGTTGGTGTACCATCCCCCATAGTGAGCCACCACTGGTAGGCCTCGTCACGTAGTAGAGATACTGCTCTTTTCAGCTTCTGCTCCACTGAACAGTCTAGATCATCCATTATCCGCTCCGTGGCCCTGAACTAGTTCTCAACCACATTCAGGGCTACACCAGATATGCCCCTGAAAATCTCTGCTCCATTAGCCCAAAGCCACTCAAAAATCGATCCCTGATTTACCTTTCTAGTATTTGCTCCAGCAACCCTTTCCAGAACACGGACCATTACCTGGGACAAAGCATCGTCCCCTGCAGCCTGATCGTGAGACCTTGTCTCAGTTGCTGGTGGCGCTCACGCCTTCGCAGCAGAGATATGTCCTGGGGATGAAGATCCCACCTAAACACTTCCTCGGCCTCTACCACGACCTCTTCCATGTGCAGCCCTCGTACTCATAACATATTATCTGATTTACGAGTTTTATGCATTAGTTCATAATTCCAGTATTTATTACAGATGTTTTATGAAAAGACAGTAATTTAGAGCTTTGTTTCCACAGAATCACAATCTAGCTACACTTTCTAGTTTTTCCTACTGTCTCAGCCTCCTACAATCTTAGTTTACCCTAGCTACAGAGTTTCAGTAGAATCTTAGCACTATCTATAGCAGTGTCTTAGTATCACAGTTTAATACACTAAAGTATAGCAGAGAATACTTACGGACTTGATGCCGGAGACTCGGTGTGCCACACTTTTCAGTAACCACATTCAAAGCAATTCAGATTTTTGTTGACAACAGAAATTTTTAACCCATTTTGTTGAAAATCTTTCAAAAACCCTAGACTTTGGAGAAAATATTTTTGAGAAGAAACATGTTTTAAAAGAATTTTCTGAAATACATTTTCAAAAACTAAATTTCAAAAATAATTTAAAGTCTTTTAACTCAATTTCAAAAAAACTTTCAAGAATTTTCTGAGTTGTTGCAATATGGCTTTGATACCACTAAATGTAACACCCCAAACCCGACCTAAACGTTACGGCCAAATCTGGTGTGTCACATAGACGTATCTAAAATCGGTTACTTTGACAGTCAGGTTTGTTTTCCATTTTAAAACCTTGTTTAGTAAATTGTAGGTTTTGTGCAAAATCAAATTTAAAACCATTTTTTTTTCATAAACTTGGAATGTTTAAAAAAAATCCCATTTCTTGTCGTTTATTATAATATCATCCAACCATTACGCAAGGTTTGTTTAAAAATGTTCAATATAAATTTTAAAAACCCGAGTACCCTAGTCTACCGGTTTAAGCAAATTAGCAGTGAAACCAAAATAAAAACCCATAGTGGCCTTATTACAAAAATAATACCGAAACTAAAATAATGATAAAAGTAAAAATGAAAACGAAATCCAGAAGCAGGAGTCCTGTGGCCACCCTGAGTCCCTCGCAGCTCCAAATCCTCTATGGTTGGGGGTTACCTACATAGGTGAAACTAAAAGGGTCAGTTTTGTGAAACTTAATGTGTAACTTTCCCAACCAATATCAAATATCAGACATTTAGAACAGACTGGGCCGAAGCCCTATTCAGACACAGATCAATCTAGGCCTTTCATCTAGTCAGAAACAGAGTGGGCCTTGGGCCCATTACAGATACAGAACAGAACAGATGCATAACCCTACCCAGTCCAGCCCATCACACCACCTGTACCAGCCCATCACACCATGTGGGGAAAAAGTCAACCCACCCAGCCCACACACCACATCGCAGCGAAGCTGCTAAAATCAGATGTCGTGGCAGAGCCACTAGAACAGAATTACGTAGCGGAGCCACTAACCAGAATACATGGTAATGGCACTTTACAAAACTTCCTTCGAATCCAAACCTAACCCCACGCAGACTAATAGTACTACCTATCACAAGCATAAAGACTAACAGATACAAATTAAACATACATATATCAGAAATCTATTTTTAGGGGCATAACGGTCATTTGGTGGCTAGGGGTAAAATGGTAATTTTACCCTTCAGGGGTATTTTGGTAATTTTACTAAGTCTCGATGTCTCATTACCCAATACAACCTTCTAACAGGTCTAGCGTCGCTTCCAGCAACTCAGAATGTCTATATATCCAACTAGTGTATACGGCCTCAAAACCCCTAATGGGCCCGAGTGGGCCCACACACTTGTGTGGCCCGGTAAGTCTAAACTTATGCTAAATATCACAGATTTTAACATCTAACGAACCAGATATCATTTTACCGAATAACTTACCTATATGGACCCGTAGGCCAATTGGGCCTGTTTTGGCCCGTTAAGGCCCAGAACAGCCCAAGTGCATGAGAACGCGCACAACAGCTCTTGCCGTCAGACACCCATGATGTGTGGGTTCAAATCAGCCCACGAACGTTTGTACGCCCACAAGTCCTCAAAATTTTGACATTTCGGCATTTTGGCTTTTGCCGAACTACGTTATCAGAGGGTGTCGTTACACACCTAGGTTACAAATGGAGTCGTACAAGCCCTTGAGCAATCTACCTATAATCGTTTAGACCAACATTAAATAACAATTCGACATGCCAGCCACCACCACAAAACCCATATCACATTCAGTCAAAACCCAAATAGAGATATGGAACATTTACCTTAGGGACAACCCTACCACAAAGCATAGATCGATCCCACAATATAGCAATCCAACACCCCTTGCGACTTTGATCTCTTGGAACCTCTAAGAAACTAAAGTGGTCAAGAACGAAAGATCTGAATCAGTTCCTAAAGAAATATTAAAGGCTGATTGCCCTATAAGAGGAAAAAAAGGGATTCAACTTTTATAGAATTTAGCCAATAGCAATATGAGAAGAAGTAACGAGATTCGGCACAGGCAAGAATTTGAGAAGAAGAATAAGAGGAAGAATAAAGATGAGAAAAGTACAAGAGGAGCAATCAGTTGGAGAATAAAGAAAGTGAGAAGGGAATTTTGATATTCGGCTATAGAAGAGATTAGAGTAGAGAATGTCAAATCAAGGGTACAAATGAAGGGGGAGAAGAACAATAGCATTCCACCAAACAAGATTCAAGAAAGAGGAGAGGAATATGAAAAAGGTAAACTTTGGCAACTGGCAAAACCGATATTAGAGAGAAAAGAATTATGAAATTTTGGTTTCTAGAAAACAATAATACCTAAATTGTCAGAACACACTACGCAACAACAAAAAGTGCTTAAACCAACACACCAAAGAATGTATTCGACACACTATTCCCTATTTTTTCGAAAATGCCAAATGCCTAAAGACTCAAGCCGGTTTCCCTACTCCAGCTTACTTACATTCGACCAACTCCTCCACTCCCTTGAAAATCTCCAAAATTTCCTCCCTGGTTTACTATACTTTTCTCTCTGGATATTAGCTCACACCCTCCAGATCAAGTTATCTTTATATTTCCACCAACTTGAAGAGTTTACCTTTAATTCCATCACTTGTCGATTCCAGCTAAAAAAATAATAGCACTCTGCTTACAAGGAGACTCAAACCTCAGCTCTCCCACCTGCTAAATCAAACCACACCAAGCCCCAACTATGGTGCCCCTTGCCACTCCAACACATGGCTTTTTGTGCTAAGAAACCACACCATTAATTTAAAAGTCCTCCCTACCAACGTCCAGATTCACTTAAGGCTAAAATTTAAAAAAAAAATTATCAGGGGTTGGGCCTAAACCTAGGCCTTCCAAAGGCCCCCTAGACACACTCAAAACATCAATTTAACAAACCCAAGCATGCAAAGGTCAACTCAGGCAAAAATCCTGAAGCCTCCAAATTTGGGGCGTTACAAATATCCCATGTTCCGATTATGCCAAAAGCTTTTGTTTTAAAACCCATCTATTATGTTATCGCGATATTTTTGAAAAATAGATATCTTTTATGAAACCACACCCTAGATCTATCAAACTCAAAAGAGAAATAAACAATCCCAAATTAAAGCAAAACCAGAGAAAAGGCCTTATTACAAAAATTTAAACCCAAAAAGAATAATTTAAGTATAGTAATTGCGAATACTTAAAAATTAAAGACTGCTTGTAGTGTGGCCACCTCCGAGTCCTTCCCCGCACGTCGAACTGCCTATTGAGGATCACCTGAAAAAGAATAAAAGAGGGTATGAGTTTTTGAAACTCAGTGTATGCATTCCTCATCGATCAATAAACATGCATCAAACAATTTGGGCCCAAGCCCTTTACAATACCAGTGGCATTTGGGCCTTAAGCCCAGAATAGCCTCAACTGGGCCAAAGCTCTTATCACATTAACACATGGCACATTTATCTGGGCCTGAGCCCATCTCAATATCAGAATCATTATATGCAATGCTCAATGCCTAATCCAACCAGTACACCATGTTGAGATTTAATCGACCCACCCAGCCAGCACACCAAAAGTAGCACTGTTTACGGTACTGACTAATAACGTAGTAGAGCTGCCAATCACATAATTGGCTTAAAGCCTTCAATGGGCCCACAGTCGTCTCGGGCGACCCGTGTGACCTCACCTGAATAGATCCAGAGTTATCTCAGGTGACCCGTGTGGCCATTACAAATCAATCACTTCCTCCAACAATGTTTCCATCCCCGTGTAGCATAATATCACATGAATGCAAACATATCATAACATGGCATACAGAATTAGTCATATAGCTTATAACTTTAGTCATTTTGCCTTTCAGGGGCATAACAGTCATTTATCATTATAAGCCTAAGTACACAAATCGGCCCATTACTAAGTACACAATCATTCACTGTGACCAATGTCGCTTCAAGCGATCAATATTACACTCAGGCCCAAAAGCCCAGTATGTGGCCCAAGTAGGGCCCACACTCGCATGTGGCCCACTAAGCCCAAATCTGCCTTTAGACATGTAGTCAACATGATCGGCTCGTTATTTCCTATCCGTCCATGAATTTACTCGCGTAGGGCCCATATGGCCCATTTCGGCCTAGTTGGCCAAAAAGTGGCCCAAGTCCACGAGATCACTCGTGGGGCCTCCACCGTCACATTGATTTATCCACACGAGCGTTTGCATATTCGTGTGGTTACCGTTGCCAACCTTTTGGCATTTCGGCATTCTGACCTTTCGGGATTTCAGCTTTTGCCGATCTACGTTTAGGGTAGTGTGGGGTAGACACCTGTCAAAAAAAGGTGTTCAACCCACTCGTTCCGAACCTTGCCAGCATATACATTCTTGATCCCTTCAAGATCACTGACCTTTATCGATTCATGCCCTTAACACAAATCTGTAACGTAACAGATCTCACAACATTAGTCTTTCAACAATGTGCTTTAGAACCACATATATATGATATTGGGACAATAGCACATTCGGCCTAATCCTAAAATAATGAAGGTAACCATTACCTAATGCGCAACGAAGCTATGGATGGCTATTTTTTCCCAAACGAAAGTGTTTCTATACTTCTCTGAAAGTACGTCGAACCCAATGCGAAAAGAAGAGATTCACAGTTGGCACTCAAATGATAACACATTTGGCTTTTATTTGAAAATGCCAAAAAGAAAGAAAGAAAAGAACTTACAGAGATTTAACCTTCAACCCCGCGGACTTGATTGCCTAAAGGAGAAATTCAGCCAAGAATGATCAAGTGAGGAGAGCAAAATAGAAGTGTAGAAAGGCCAAGAATATAGAATGTAGAGCAGAGGTTCGGTTGAAACAAAGAAAGAAGACAAAATGATGGAATCAACTAAGTCAAGTTCGGCAAACACTAAAAGGAGAATCGGCTATAATTGAGAGTATGAAAAGTAAGGAAAAGAATACCACTTGAACTCGGCTATGCCCCAAAACCCAATTAGATTAATACCAAAAGAAGTTTGCGATGGGAGAGGAATGTAGATGAGAGTAAAACAGAATTCGGCCATAAGATTTTTGAAGAGAAGGAAAGAACTTGCGTTTATGAGAGGGAGAAAAGATGAGAAGAGGAGAGAACAATCGGCAATTGGCTAACCAAGGATTCGGCTCATAAAAAGAAAGAAATAGACTTGAATAGAACCCCCTCACCAATTCGACTAAAAGGTAATGGCAAGAAAAAGAAAACACAACCCATAAGTGTGCCAATCCCGAAATGAAAAGAAGCAATTCGGCAAGCCTACCCTTTGGAAAAGAAACAAAAATAACTAAAAGTCAAAAACTACTCAAATCAACTAGCAAGAGAAAAAAAAGAAGACGACCTTATTCCACTCTCCCCAAACTCGAACTTCAAGCAATGGAAAACCTATTTCAGCCCCAACTCCCTCACAAATCAAACTCCCTTAATTTTCTCCTTGATTTACTTCATGAATTCCTCCTTCCTTCACTACCTGTCTCTCATTCAAATTTCAAGACCAAGTCATCCTTCCACCACACAGAATTCCACTCCAACTCAACCTATTGCCCAGCAAGGGAGTAAAATAATTAGCCACTGATCAAGGAGGGATTCGAACCCCCGACTTCCTTTCCATGCATGTGATGCCACTTCCTTACGTCCCATATGGTGCCATCTTGCCACTCCAACACAAGCCTTTTTGTGTTATTTATTCACCACAGTAATTTAAAAGACATACCTCTCGAAGTCAAAGCTCCCCAAAAGCTAAAAACCAAAATTTTTCCTACATTGAAACTTCAACCCAGGGTTTCATAAAAGCTCTCTAACACTCCAAAATCACTAACCTATAGAACTAACATGCAATTGTACTGATTCCCTGATCTAAAAAATTTAAATCCACCCATGCCCAAGGCCTAATTCTTCGAGGCCCAAAATTTGGGGTGTTACAACTCTACCCCCTTAAAGAAATTTCATCCTCGAAATTTCCAACTATATACTAGCCACACAATACAGATTACACTACTACGCTTCTGTTGCACACTCTATCTCTAATCTCAAAATAAATACATAGCACGCAATGGGTAAAGTACGTACCAGTATTCGCATTTGGAGTGTCTCTATCCTCTCGACGATGTGCTGCATAGACCAAAGCTAGCTGCCTCGCCTCCGCATAACCAGCACCCCTGCTTGGTGCTCCACGGTCACGTTCCAAACCATTTCTACCCTGGCCTGACCACGGTCTCTCGGCGGCTGCTGATCACCCCTCAGCAGCTGAACGTTAGCCCCACCAAAGACTTGCATCTGATTCGGTCTTCTGGACACTCACTGAGACGATGCTCCATGGAACCACAATTTAAACAAGCTCCCGTCCTCCTCCAGCATTCACCCACATGGCGTCTTCCATAATCACCACAAGGTGGCAACCCAAAAGTACCAAAAGGGGGCCCAGCTCTGGCTGGCGCATCCACTCTGGCCTTTCTCTTGGGTATTTGGTCAGAATTGGATGACTTAAAATCCCTCTTACCTCTGCCCATTTCGCTTTCTCGGTTAAGGCACTCAGCGCTTCACATCTTCAATGATTTTTTCTTTCTCAACAAATGCCGCGAAGTCCCGATATCTCTGAAGAGCTATCAAAACTCGAAGACTGTCTCTGAGGCCGTCTTCGAACTGAAAATAATGTTCATAATCCATAGCCACTATCCCTTTAGCATACCAACTGAGTCCCAGGAACTCCACCTCGTATTCCGCCACAAATCTGTCTCCCTGAGTTAAGTTCAAGAATTCCTTCCTCCAGGCATCCACATAGCTTGCGCCCACGTACTTACCTTGGAATGCAGACTTGAAGAACTCTCAAGTTACTCGATCTAGCTATGTAACAGCCCGAATTAGGACCTAATCAAAATGGTGGTTTCGGGACCACAAATCTGAGTCAAAAAATATTCTAAAATTATTTTCTGTGTTTATTTTGTGTGAATTTTTATCTATGAAATTTTCATGATTTAATTTTGTCGTTTAGATGTCTGATTAAATAAAAGGACTTAATCTCATAAAATGAAAATTTAATGGTTAATTGTAAAAGGGCCAAATTGTTGTTGTTCTTTTAATAGGAAGGTCTTATGTTGCAATTATACCATTGGTTTATTAGTTGGACGGTAGTCGGCATAATAAATGTGGTTTCTTAATTAATTTTAAAAGGTAAAATTGGTAAACTAAAATAATAATATAAGTTAAAATATTATAAAACATATTATAAAAAAAACATTAGTGCATATGACTTATGCCTTCATTACCGAAACTCAAAAATAAGAAGAAAATAAGAAGAAAACATATTTCGGCCATCTTTCAAGCTTAATCCAAGGTCCGTTTTTAGTTGATTTTTTTATAATTTTTACGTTTTTGAGATCGTTGTTTTGTATACTACTAAACCTATGCTTAAATTTTTTTATTTTGATGAATATTTTGAGTTATGCCATTGATGAGAGGTTGTGATTTTTGTTGTTTGATGATGAAAGATGGAGGATATATTTTGGGTTAATATATTTTATATGGGAACTTTTGATGATTTTGAGTAATTAGGACTAAATTACAAAAATAATAATTTGAGGGATTAAAATGTGAAATAAATGAAACACATGGATTGTATGAATACTAGGAATATTCGGCCAAACATGGGTATAGGAAATTTTGCATAATTTGTGTTTTGTGCAATAGGGACTAAATTGTAAAAATTGTAAATGTTAGAGGTAAAATGGTAATTTGCCCATTTATTTGTTTTTGGACTAAATTAAATGAAAATATGGTTGAGTGAGCTTAATTTGAATATTTTTAGATCAAGAACCAAGGAAATTGGATTTGAATCGGGGGAAAATGAAAGTTGTCGACTAGCTGACCCGTTCCGTTTTACATCGTCGGAGGTAAGTTTATAAGCAAATAGACGTACTTAATTTTAATTATAAGCAAGTTGTATATGCTGAAATGAAATATGTGAATTTATATTTACTATAGCCAAATGTATACAAGCTTGGTTACTTTACTTCCGAATTTGTTTCGACTGAGTTACAATGTTCGAAAGCCCTGTATGAACCTTAGGAATAGCTAGGATACATATGTCATGGCATAGGATTCTGATTTGTGATGTGCGAATAAGAACATGCATCGATATGTGATTCCGATATATGTGTGCGAGTTAGACCCTGTCTGGGACAGTGGCATCGATATGTGATTACATGTAAGACCACGTTTGGGACGTTGGCATTGTACGATACATGTGTGATTTTCTGAGTGTCCTATCCAATTTTGAATGGTTCATCGGGCATCAATAAGTTGTAATCAAATGTGCAAAAATGAATTAAAATGATCAGGTATGAATTGGTTTATTACCTATTTGAAATAAAGTGAGTAAGTTACTTTATAATTGTTGCAAATCATGCTTGAAGTAAAGTAAGAATATATGTGAATGTGAAAAATGTATTCAGTCTTATAAATGAATGCTATGAATATTATGAAATTGGTTTTTGAATATGTGTATACAAAACCATGTATATTCAGCCATATAGATATTACATGTACACGATGTTATATTATGATTTTGAGTGTAACACCCCTTACCCGAGTCCGACGCCGGGACAGGTACGAGGCATTACTGTACTTGAACATACTTAATCTCGTGAAAATCGAATCATAAAATTTCTTTTCTTTTTAAAACTTCTCATTCAACATTTTGATAATTCTATCATGGACCCTCGGGGCCCTAAACATACATCAGAAATGTTCCGGAACCGATCCGTGAACTTTCAAACACTTAGAAAATTCTCATCTAAAACAGAGTCACACATCCGTGTGGGTATAAGACATGCTCGTGTCCCTCACACTGCCTAGACACACCCATGTTATGACCCCGTGGAGCCATAAGGAGCATTCTATTTTTCTCCCACGGCCACACTACACGCCCATGCGGTGGTCATGCCATTCCCACAGCCAGGACACACGGCCGTGTCACCAGCCCGTGTGGTAATTTATTTGATTTTATATTCAAAATGAAAGGTGTAGGGGACACACAACCTATTCGCATGCTCGTGGGCTGGCCGTGTGTCACGCACGGCCTAGGCACACGCCCGTGTGCCCAACCGTGTGGACAACATTAGGCTATTTTCCAAGCCTTCATGCAAGCCTGAAACATAACCAATACATACTAACTTAAAATAACACTTTATAGCATTCCATTCAAGAGAATCAACCATCATTTTACAAGGATTTAGCAAATAATATTAGGCCATATCTAAAGGCCATTACAAATTGACTCAAGCATAACAATGGCCAACACATATAGCCATTAAATTTACAATTTCCAAAATAATCAACCTCCTATACATTGCATACAATAAAGAGGCTACTTACTATACCCAAAATAGTTAGCTTGATAGTGTGACTACGAGCTCCGACTTCAAATGATCTCGAGCTAGATTGGCAAATCTACATGGAAAGGGAATAAAAGGAGTAAGCATATAAAATGCTTAGTAAGTTGCATCAATAAGATAGCAAATGAAGTCATGACATTAAAATCCCATTAAACATCATGAAAAATGAAATATTAAAGACTTCCATACCCATTCACCTACTTACTAAACTTTATGGTTTACAACATGCTCATAACTTACTCATTCTCATGAAATATTCAATATCATATCGTACTTGTGCTCATTGTATTGTATTTCTCATACTTACTATATACATAAACCTATAACACTCAATATAAAACTTAGTCCTTCTCTTTAAGTTTTATCAACACAAATACTTATCTTTATGACTCTTATAATACCGAAGGATACTCGTAAATCAATCTTATGAAATGATGCCAACGCCATGCCCCAGGCATGGTCTTACATGGGGTTGCATGTCGATGTCGATGCCATGTCCCAGACATGGTCTTATACGAGATCATATTCTGATGCCGCTGCCATGTCCCTAACATGGTCTTACATGAAATCTCATAAGGGATGTCCAAGCCATGTCCTAGACGTGGTCTTACAGGAGAGCTTATCATTTCTCGGTGCCAAAGCCATGTCCCAGACATGGTCTTACATGGTGTAACACCCTATACCCCAGTCCGTCGCCGGAATAGGGTATTAAGATATTACATAACTAAATACGACCTACTGAGGTTCATAGATACATACAAGACATAGATTCGGTTATACATCAATTACGATTAGTGACCAACTTAAATTTCTAGATCTGAACAATCCAACTTTCAAGGCAATTCGACTAATGCAACCATATCACACACATTTACTATAGGAGTACTATCAAAGTTGCAAAGCGACTACCTACTAACAGGTGTAATCGAATTTTTTTAGATATTAAGCATACCATCATCGCATCATATAACCCATGCATCAAAGTAACAAGTCACATAAAATTTCCAACAAAACATTTACTCGGCTTAGAGATTAAGCAAGCCATTTTCGCATGGCTAGAATAAATACAACTCAAAATGTAATTTAGTTTCACGAAAGGAGATTAGCCTATACATGCCATTGTTCTCAAAATAACTATCGAATGTACCAAAATAACGACAATAGTGTAGGTAATTAAAGCTTCAATCCCCGAGTCCGTAGCTTCAAAATGATATCTATAAAATAGAGGAAACAAAGTAAACGGAGTAAGCACTACAATACTTAGTAAGTTTTAAGCAATGACAACAGATAAAAATCAAATTATAACTTAGTGGTTCGCATTTTTGTTTCACTCTTCTTTTGGGTATATCACCCCTTAGCCGAATATACACAATCTCATCATATACAATAGGCAGATAAACTCTCACATGAAAGTGAGCTCATGTAAACATATATATATATATATTGCATAATTTCACATAACCTTTCACATTGACCCGATGCCACATAATCATAGAAACAGTCTCATTGATTGCTCACGTATGCATCACATAACTACCTTATGTTTTAGTCCAAATCAAGCTCACATATAAGCTCGGAGTACATACCTGTTTAACTTTTCGCATTGAACCTAATTTATAAGCAATTCTTATTGTGAAGTCTTATAGCTTTAAACTTTACTCGGATCATTGGTGAGACCTTTAGCTCGGATGAAATCTCCACACGAAGTCAGCGGGCCTTAACCCGGACATAGTCACCGCATATAGCCATCGAGTCTTAACCCGGACATAGTCTCCGCATATAGCCTTCGAGTCTTAACCCGGACATAGTCTCCACATATAGTCATCGGGTCTTTAATCCCGGATTCACATCACAAAGTTTCACACATATTTATTCACATGTTACCACATTTCACATAGCAAAATCACATTTGTAATTCAAGTCCACTCATTCGCATATAGACATATAACATGCTCATTGACTTTATGTCGTAAGCATCATTCAAATCTAATATATGTATACTTCTTTTACTAAACTTTCAGCTCAATAAGCAAACACACATAAGCACATTTCCCCAATCTTGTTCTTTGTTTAATTCTCTAATAGCCATTCGGCTATATAACAAACATGTATAAGGTTTCTTTTTCAATAACCTTGTTATGGTAAGGACAATGGGACATCATTTATCTATTATACATGTATATCATGGCATTTTAAATTAAATACCAAATTCAATTCCTCAAAACTTACCTTAAACTTTTCTAAGTAACTATGAGTCAGCTATTCAACCACTTTAGCCTTCCCTTTATCCGAACTTGTCCCTCTAGGCTCTTGAGCTAAATTAAACAAATAGATTGGTTTAATTACTCAATCAATATTATTTTCTTATTAATCATATTCGGCAACCATATATCAAATTCATCAAGTACATTTACACCATGATTCAAAACTCATACTTTTTATAGCCGAAAATAGCAAGGACTTATCAAGCCATGTATATCACTTATAGCTCACAGAAAATGATCATATAACCCTAATAAGCAATTATTCAACTTAGGCCTTTTTTGTATACACAAGCAACACTCAATTAACAAAAATATATGTTTAATATGTTTGATTTATTTCACAAGCTATGACCGAATGTATGTGGCCTTAGACCTCACCTATGTATACAAAATCAAACCATCACTTTCCTTATTAAGGACACATTCGGTACCCTCATCTAGACTTAATAGCATTTCTTATTTTCAAATGCAAATATCCTCGTTTATAAGAATATTCGGCACTTCTTTGCATTTTAATAGCATGCACATACATCACAAAACTCATTCTAATACAACACATTATCTTTTACTTGAGTCTACATGGATTCAACACCTTGAAGTTTATCTACTAACCACCCTTTTCAAACACATAAAACTTTCGTAGCCGAATGCTCAATTTCATCATTTAACAAACTTTGAGCCATGGATTTGTTAAAATACAAGATAATAACATCAAACTCACCATTAAGACCTCCCAAGCACATTCGGCCTATAGCATAACATAAACAAAATTTAGCTTTTAAAATTTTCACGTTTTAACAAGCTTAGCCTCAATTAAAAACTTGTTAGTTCATTCAAGCATTAAGCACATCATTCATGATATCCAAACATAAATAGCCGAATCTACAAATTAACTAAGCATAGCAAATCTCATTTACAATTTACTACCACATATACGGCAAATCTTAATAGCCACAAATGTTCATTTCATGAGCTATGTCCACATTCGGCCATCATGATGTAAATATCAAAGTGCAACTTAATCTCTTCAACCACTTATCAATTTAGTCACATATACAAAATTAAGAACCCTCATTCAAACACATATAAACACATTTCTTGAAATGGCCGAATCTCATATTATTATGGAGTTCATCTTTAGCATCATTCACTAAGCTTCAAACTAATTCTCAACTAACCTATGCTCATTATCAATTATTTCAAATATGCGACACCTATTTACCAAATCAAATGACAAGTTGAATTCATGGTTGAATGCAACGATCAACCCAATTACAAAATCAATTTATCACTTAGGTGCTAATTTGACTAATTCTCATACAACTATTATCAATACACATTAATTTTTGTATAAGCCCCTACATTGCCGATTTTCACAATCAACATAGTCACAAGGGCTCATTCCATCTACTCAAATCATCAAATAACTCCTTACCACTAAAAACAATCAAAATCATGTCAAGGAAAACTCCATATCCCTAGCCGAATGTGCCCCACAAAGAACCGAACCAAGCAAGCTCAAATTCCACATTTCTACTTAAAATCTTCAAATCTCATGAAATTAAACCTCAATTTGCCTATCTAATACTCTTTTACTAATTTCTAACACCAAATTTTGTAAACTTCATAACTAGGAACACCATTGCCGAAACATCACATTACAACAAGAATTCAAAGAATGCATCATGGGTTTATGGTGTAATCGGTTATAAAGCTCAAAAACACCCAAAACAAAATCAAATTATCGAAAACTTACCTAGGATTCTTGAGATTCAATGACCGAACAACAAGGGCTTTTTGTCTTTATTTTTCTTTTAGTTTCGGCTAGATGAATGAAGAAAGATGAATCCATAGTTTTTATCACCCTTTTCTTATTCTAAAATATCCTTAATTCATAATATTATTTTAACTTTTATTTTATGCAAAAATAAGCACTTATAATCACTAAAATACAAAACACAAACAACCAAAACATCATCATGAGGTGAGTTGGCCGGCCACTTAAAAGAAAAAGGGAAATTTGACATGCAAGCCCATGTTTTTAAACTATGCTATTATTTAGTCATAACACATTTAACTAGCATATTTTCAAAGTTCATAATTAAGCCCTTTTAAGTGAAATTCATAATTATAATGCTAAATTAAAGCATCCAAGATGTCACACATGAATTGACACATGCAATGGGCATCAAAATAATTATTAAATTATTTTTGTGCCTTGATTTTGTGGTCCCGAAACCACATCCCAACTAAGGTCGATTTAAGGCTGTCACAACTCTCCCCCACTTGAGAAATTTTCGTCCCCGAAAATCTTACCGGAAAATAAGTTTGGGTAACATTCTTTTATCGAATCCTCAAGCTCCCAAGTAGCTTCTTTCACCCCGTGATTGACCCATAACACTTTCACTAACGAAATTTTCTTATTCCGCAGCTCTTTAACCTCATGTGCCAAAATACGAATTGGTTCCTCTTCATAACTCAAATCAGACCGAACCTTAATGTCAGATGGATTAATCACATGCGATGGGTCGTATCTATATCGTCGAAGCATCGAAACATGAAAAATGTTGTGAATCTTTTCAAGTTCGGGAGGCAAAATCAAACGATATACTACCGGTCTAATCCATTCAGATATTTTATATGGCCCGATGAACCTTGGACTCAATTTACCCTTACGGCTAAATCTAAGCACCTTTTTCCAAGGTGATACTTTAAGAAATACTTTGTCTCCGACCTGATACTCAATATCTTTCCGCTGTAAATTCGCGTATGACTTTTGACGATCTAAAGCTGCCTTGAGACTATCACGGATCACTTTTACTTTCTGCTCGGCATCTCTAATCAAATCAACCCCAAAAATCTTACTTTCACTAAGCTCAGTCCAAAACAACGGTGTACGGCATTTGCGACCGTACAAGGCCTCGTAAGGTGCCATCTTAATGCTCGATTGGAAACTGTTGTTGTAAGCGAATTCAATCAAAGGCAAATACTGTTCCCATGAACCACTAAACTCAAGGATACAACATCTCAACATATCCTCGAGTATTTGAGTTACTCGTTCCAACTGACCATCCGTCTGAGGATGAAATGCGGTACTAAAATGTAGCTTAGTACCTAGAGAATCTTGTAGTTTCTTCCAAAACTGCAATATAAATCTCGGGTCTCTATCCGATACGATAGAGATAGGCACCTCGTGCAATCTGACGATCTGAGAAACATACAATTCTGCTAACTTATCAAGTGAGTAATCCGTACGCACGGGAATAAAATGAGCCGATTTAGTTAATCGGTCCACGATAACCCAAATCGCATCTTTCTTGCTCGGTGTCAACGGTAGCCCCGATACAAAATCCATCGTAATCTTATCCCATTTCCACTCGGGTATCAAAAACGATTGCAACAAACCCGAAGGCACCTGATGTTTCGCTTTTACTTGTTGGCATATCAAACACTCTGACACAAAATTTGAGATGTCTTGTTTCATACCATGCCACCAATACTGACGTTTCAAATCGTTGTACATTTTTGTACTTCCCGGATGAACCAACATTCGGCTATTATGAGCTTCATTTAAAATCATCGAAACCAACTCTGAATTTCTCGGAATACATACGCAGCCTCGGAACCTCAAACAATCATTGTCATCAACTTGAAACTCAGAATCCACATTTAAATCGCATTGAGCTTGCTTGGCAATTAAATCATTATCAACTTTCTGAGATTCACAAACTTGTCATAGAAACACCGGTTTCGCTTTTAATTCTGCTATCATCACACCATCATCAAATACCGATAAATGCACATTCATGGGTCGTAAAGCAAACAATGATTTTCGGCTAAGAGCATCAGCAACTACATTCACCTTTCTCGGATGATAGTTAATGACAAGCTCGTAATCCTTTAACAATTCAAGCCAATGTCTTTGTCTCAGATTCAAATCTCTTTGGGTCATCAAGTATTTGAGGCTTTTATGGTCAGAAAAGATATGACATTTCTCACCAAAAAGGTAGTGACGCCAAATCTTCAGAGCAAACACAATAGCAGCTAATTCGAGATCGTGAGTTGGATAGTTTTTCTCATGAGGCTTTAACTGTCTCGAAGCATATGCAACAACTCTGCCCTTTTGCATCAAAACACACCCCAAGCCATTCAAAGACGCGTCACTATAAACCACAAACTCTTTACCAGATTCAGGCTAAACTAATACTGGAGCTTCTGTCAATAGGGCTTTCAACTGGTCGAAACTCTTCTGGCACTTCTCAGACCATTCGAATTTAACATCTTTCTGCAATAGCTTCGTCAATGGAGTTGAAACCATGGAGAAGCCTTTCACAAACCATCAGTAATACCCGGCAAGCCCCGAAAAGCTTCAGACTTCTGAGACATTTCTAGGAGGCTTCCAATCAAGGATAGCAAAAATTTTACTCGGATCGACTCGTATTCCTGAAACGGATACAATATGTCCCAGAAAGCTGACCTCGCGCAACCAGAACTCATATTTATTGAATGTCACATACAACTGATTATCACGCAAAATCTGTAGCACAAGTCTTAAATGCTCGGCATGCTCAAACTCATCGCGAGAATAAACCAAAATGTCATCAATAAACACAACCACAAATCAATCTAGGTACTGCTTAAACACTCGATTCATTACATCCATGAAAATAGCGGGGGCATTAGTCAGCCCAAATGGCATCACTAAAAATTCTTAGTGTCCGTACCTCGTTCTGAAAGTAGTCTTGGGTACGTCTGAGTCTCGAACTCGCAACTGATAATAGCCAGATCGCAAGTCAATCTTTGAAAATACTGAAGCTCCCTTTAGCTGATCAAATAAGTCGTCAATACGAGGCAACAGATACTTATTCTTTATAGTCACTTTGTTCAGCTGCCGATAGTCAATACACATTCTCAAGGTCCCGTCTTTCTTTTTCACGAGCAAGACTGGTGCACCCCAGGGTGAAAAGCTCGGTCTTGCGAAACCTCTATCAGTCAACTCTTGCAACTGAGATTTCAACTCTTTCAACTCTGTCGGAGCCATACGATACGGAGCAATCAAAATTGGAGTTGTACCCGGAGCTAACTCAATGCCGAACTCAACCTCTCTAACAAGTGGTAATCCCGGTAATTCTTCAGGAAACACGTCCGGATACTCACAAACCACAGGTACAGCCTCAAGCTTTTGTTCGGATATTTTGCTATCCAAAAAATAAGCAAGGTAAGCCTCGCAACCCTTTTTCATAAATTTCTGAGCCAGTATAGAAGATATTACCGCCGGTAGCCCGTTTAGATCCGTAGACTCAATCCAAATTATCTCATTATTCGAACATCGCAAATCAATAGTCTTTCGCTTGCAATTCACTATCGCATCGTGCACAGTCAACCAATCCATTCTGAGAATAACGTCAAATTCATCGAATGGCAAAAGCATCAAATCGGCCGGAAAACAGGAATCTCAAATCATAAGGGGACATTTCTTACACACTCTATCAACTAAAACACAACGACCCAAGGGATTGGATACTCGAATCACAAACTCAGTAGACTCAACAGGGAGAGTCTTACTGGATGCCAAAGTTTCACATACATATGAATGAGTTGAACCGGGGTCAATCAAAGCAATCACATCAGAATCAAAGAGAGTAAAAGTACCGGTAATAACATCTGGGGAAGAGGCATCCTCGCGTGCGCTATAGCGTAAGCTCTAGCGGGGGCACGAGTCTCAGATTAGGTCGTAACATCTTTCATTCGTCTCTGACCGTCGCTAGCATTTCCCGTGTTCCTAGGTGGTCTACCTCGTGCTGAATTAGTGCTCGGTTTCCCACTCTGATTCGCATTCTGCTCAGACCATCTGGGGCAATCTCTTATAAAGTGATCAGCCGATCCACACTTATAACAGGAGCGATCATGAAATCTGCAGCTCCCCGAATGGCATTTTCCACAATACTTGCACTCGGCTCTGTCTCGAAGGTCGTTCCCAACACTAGCAGCAGAAGTGACTCGTGTACTCACAGGGGGTCGATCACAATCTCGTCTAGAAAAATCTGAGGTAGCATTAGGTCTGTCCGAGTCACCTCGAAATTTCTTTGAGGATTTTTTAATAGACTTCCCCGAAGATCTCTTACGGAACTCTCTGGCTCTGCTATTAGCTTTTCTCTTTTCATTTCTGAGCTCTTCGGCCTTGCAGGCTCGCTCGACAAGAACAACGAACTCTTGAATTTCTATAATGCCAACCAGTAGTTTGATGTCTTCATTTAACCCGTCCTCGAAGCGTTTACACATAATAGCTTCGGATGATATGCACTCACGAGCATATCGGCTGAGCCATACAAATTCTCTCTCATACTCGGTCACTGACATTCGGCCCTGCTTAAGCTCAAGAATTCTTTCCGTTTCTAATCGATAAATCTCTGGCTGATATACTTTTTACGGAATTTAATTTGGAAAAACTCCCAAGTAACCCGCTCTTTCGGCACAACCGAAACCAATGTGTTCCACCAATAGTAGGCAGAATCACGTAACAAAGATACGGCACATTTCAAACACTCCTCGGGCGTACATGACAATTCATCGAACACACGGATTACATTATCGAGCCAAAACTCGGCCCGTTCAGCATCATCATCAACTGTAGCCCGGAACTCTTCATCCCTGTATTTTCTAATTTTGTCGACTGGGGGTTTACCCGACCTCACAGGGTCAGTCTCAGGAGGAGTCACAGGGGTTGGAAGTGGATTATTCGAGGGAGGAGGTTGTGGAATAGTCGGATTAGTTCGAAGGAATTGAGGGAACCAATCATTCATCATAGCATACAAATTCTGCCTCATGTCATCATCTCGATGACTGGTATTCGATTGAGAGTCGATTGGCGCGGTCCCTTGGGCGGGAGCAGCCGCTACACTCTCAATATCCTCCGCTACGGCTCGATCAGGATCGGGATCCATTGCTATACGAAAAACACATTTCAAATGTCAGAAATCACCACACTATCGTATTCTCATAAAATGGCATGTATAGCTATACTCATATGCGCTACGTTAGTCCGAGATCGACTAAACCGTGGCTCTGATACCAATAAAAATGTAACACCCTATACCCCTGTCTGTCGCCGGAATAGGGTATTATGATATTACATAACTAAATACAACATACTGAGGTTCATAGATACATACAAGACATAGATTCGGTTATACATCAATTACGATTAGTGACCAACTTAAATTTCTAGATCCGAACAATCCAACTTTCTAGGTAATTTGACTAATGCAACCATATCACACACATTTACTATAGGAGTACTATCAAAGTTGCAAAGTGACTACCTACTAATAGGTGTAATCAAATTTTTTTAGATATTAAGCATACCATCATCGCATCATATAACCCATGCATCAAAGTAACAAGTCACATAAAATTTCCAACAAAACATTTACTCGGCTTAGAGATTAAGCAAGCCATTTTCGCATGGCTAGAATAAATACAACTCAAAATGTAATTCGGTTTCACGAAAGGAGATTAGCCTACACATGCCATTGTTCTCAAAATAACTATCGAATGTACCAAGATAACGACGATAGTGTAGGTGATTAAAGCTTCAATCCCCGAGTCCGTAGCTTCAAAATGATATCTATAAAACAGAGGAAACAAAGTAAACGGAGTAAGCACTACAATGCTTAGTAAGTTTTAAGCAATGACAACAGATAAAAATCAAATTATAACTTAGTGGTTCGCATTTTTGTTTCACTCTTCTTTTGGGTATATCACCCCTTAGCCGAATATACACAATCTCATCATATACAATAGGCAGATAAACTCTCACATGAAAGTGAGCTTATGTAAACATATATATATATATTGCATAATTTCACATAACCTTTCACATTGACCCGATGCCACATAATCATAGAAACAGTCTCATTGATTGCTCACGTATGCATCACATAACTACCTTATGTTTTAGTCCAAATCAAGCTCACATATAAGCTCGGAGTACATACCTGTTTAACTTTTCGTATTGAACCTAATTTATAAGCAATTCTTATTGTGAAGTCTTATAGCTTTAAACTTTACTCGGATCATTGGTGAGACCTTTAGCTCGGATGAAATCTCCACACGAAGTCAGCGGGCCTTAACCCGGACATAGTCACCGCATATAGCCATCGGGTCTTAACCCGGACATAGTCTCCGCATATAGCCTTCAAGTCTTAACCCGGACATAGTCTCCACATATAGTCATCGGGTCTTTAATCTCGGATTCACATCACAAAGTTTCATGCATATCTATTCACATGTTACCATATTTCACATAGCAAAATCACATTTGTAATTCAAGTCCACTCATTCGTATATAGACATATAACATGCTCATTAACTTTGTGTCGTAAGCATCATTCAAATCTAATACATGTATACTTCTTTTACTAAACTTTCAGCTCAAAAAGCAAACACACATAAGCACATATCCCCAATCTTGTACTTTGTTTAATTCTTTAATAGCCATTCGGCTATATAACAAACATGTATAAGGTTTCTTTTTCAATAACCTTGTTATGGTAAGGACAATGGGACATCATTTATCTATTATACATGTATATCATGGCATTTTAAATTAACTACCAAATTCAATTACTCAAAACTTACCTCGAACTTTTCTAAGTAACTATGAGTCAGCTATTCCACCACTTTAGCCTTCGCTTTATCCGAACTTGTCTTTCTAGGCTCTTAAGCTAAATTAAACAAATAGATTGGTTTAATTACTCAATCAATATTATTTTCTTATTAATCATATTCGGCAACCATATATCAAATTCATCAAGTACATTTACACCATGATTCAAAACTCATACTTTTTATAGCCGAAAATAGCAAGGACTTATCAAGCCATGTATATCACTTCTAGCTCACACAAAATGATCATATAACCCTAATAAGCAATTACTCAACTTAGGCCTTGTTTGTATACACAAGCAACACTCAATTAACAAAAATATATGTTTAATATGTTTGATTTATTTCACAAGCTATGACCGAATGTATATGGCCTTAGACCTCACCTATGTATACAAAATCAAACCATCACTTTCCTTATTAAGGACACATTCGGTACCCTCATCTAGACTTAATAGCATTTCTTATTTTCAAATGCAAATATCCTCGTTTATAAGAATATTCGGCACTTCTTTGCATTTTAATAGCACGCACATACATCACAAAACTCATTCTAATACAACACATTATCTTTTACTTGAGCCTACATGGATTCAACACCTTGAAGTTTATCTACTAACCACCCTTTTCAAACACATAAAACTTTCATAGCCGAATGCTCAATTTCATCATTTAACAAACTTTGAGCCATGGATTTGTTAAAATACAAGATAATAACATCAAACTCACCATTAAGACCTCCCAAGCACATTCGGCCTACAGCATAACATAAACAAAATTTAGCTTTTAAAATTTTCACGTTTTAACAAGCTTAGCCTCAATTAAAAACTTGTTAGTTCATTCAAGCATTAAGCACATCATTCATGATATCCAAACATAAATAGCCGAATCTACAAATTAACTAAGCATAGCAAATCTCATTTACAATTTACTACCACATATACGGCAAATCTTAATAGCCACAAATG
This sequence comes from Gossypium stocksii, assembly GCA_020496765.1. Lineage (NCBI taxonomy): Eukaryota > Viridiplantae > Streptophyta > Magnoliopsida > Malvales > Malvaceae > Gossypium > Gossypium stocksii. Next base: position 61,593,822 of record CM035630.1, read on the forward strand.
TTCATTTCATGAGCTATGTCCACATTCGGCCATCATGATGTAAATATCAAAGTGCAACTTAATCTCTTCAACCACTTATCAATTTAGTCACATATACAAAATTAAGAACCCTCATTCAAACACATATAAACACATTTCTTGAAATGGCCGAATCTCATATTATTATGGAGTTCATCTTTAGCATCATTCACTAAGCTTCAAACTAATTCTCAACTAACCTATGCTCATTATCAATTATTTCAAATATGCGACACCTATTTACCAAATCAAATGACAAGTTGAATTCATGGTTGAATGCAACGATCAACCCAATTACAAAATCAATTTCTCACTTAGGTGCTAATTTGACTAATTCTCATACAACTATTATCAATACACATTAATTTTTGTATAAGCCCCTACATTGCCGATTTTCACAATCAACATAGTCACAAGGGCTCATTCCATCTACTCAAATCATCAAATAACTCCTTACCACTAAAAACAATCAAAATCATGTCAAGGAAAACTCCATATCCCTAGCCGAATGTGCCCCACAAAGAACCGAACCAAGCAAGCTCAAATTCCACATTTCTACTTAAAATCTTCAAATCTCATGAAATTAAACCTCAATTTGCCTATCTAATACTCTTTTACTAATTTCTAACACCAAATTTTGTAAACTTCATAACTAGGAACACCATTGCCGAAACATCACATTACAACAAGAATTCAAAGAATGCATCATGGGTTTATGGTGTAATCGGTTATAAAGCTCAAAAACACCCAAAACAAAATCAAATTATCGAAAACTTACCTAGGATTCTTGAGCTTCAATGACTGAACAACAAGGGCTTTTTGGCTTTTTTTTTTTTTAGTTTCGGCTAGATGAATGAAGAAAGATGAGTACATAGTTTTTATCACACTTTTCTTATTCTAAAATATCCTTAATTCATAATATTATTTTAACTTTTATTTTATACAAAAATAAGCACTTGTAATCACTAAAATACAAAACACAGACAACCAAAACATCATCATGAGGTGAGTTGGCCGGCCACTTAAAAGAAAAAGGGAAATTTGACATGCAAGCCCATGTTTTTAAACTATGCTATTATTTAGTCATAATGCATTTAACTAGCATATTTTCAAAGTTCATAATTAAGCCCTTTTAGGTGAAATTCATAATTATAATGCGAAATTAAAGCACCTAAGATGTCACACATGAATTGACACATGCAATGGGCATCAAAATAATTATTAAATTATTTTTGTGCCTTGATTTTGTGGTCCCAAAACCACATCTCGACTAAGGTCGATTTAAGGCTGTCACACATGGGACCTAATCTTGGATGCTCATGCCATGTCCCAGACATAGTCTTACATGGGATCTCAATTCGGTGCTGATGTCATGTCCCCGACATGGTCTTATACGAGACCTACAATACTCATGACAAGATTAATGTATCCTTCGTGTCATTTAAACTTGCATAACTTCTCTTTTCATGTTTTCATCATTTCTTAGTAGAATTTCATCCAACTAACTTCATGAACATCATACATTTCTTTAACAATTTAATGTCATAAATCTCTTTCATAATTCATACATTATCTCATATAATCATCATCATGAAACTTATCCATAATTCTTATAAGATAATATACATATCTTCATGAAGTATCATAATTTCATAGAAAAATCATCAGAATGAAATTTACATACATATAGGCTAACATATAGGCTAAATTATCACATACAACTTACCTGGAGTCCAAAATGTGGGAAATTGTTCGGTTTAGTCCTCAATTTTATTCTTTCCCCGGTTTCGGTCTGGGCTTCGTGTTTCTTGATCTAAAATGGTAAATTTAACTTACTTAGTACCCACATTGTCTAACTAATTCGTAATTGACACTTGGGTAAAATTTTCAATTTTACTCCTAAACTTTTGCATATTTGCAAAATAGTCCCTAGGCTCGTAAAATCAAATGTATCCATCCTCTTGGCTACCTAAGCCTAGTCGACACTTACTAGTGTCCATACAAGCCCACATTGTTCATAATTTTATACTTTTACTACACATTTTCATACTTTGCAATTTAGTCCCTTTTAGGGATTTTTATACAAAATTACTTAGAAAAAGATATTTACTACACATTAGACCTGCATTTTCTACCATTAGACATCATTTTACTTACATGTCATGCATTGGTATATTTTTGAATATAAACCCTAGCTTAAATTAGTGGTAGAATTAGCTAGATTAAGCTACAAGGATTTCAAAAATACGAAGAGCATGAAAAACGGGGCTTGGAGACACTTACTTAGAGCTTGAAAATAAAAGAAACCCTAACTATGGAGACCCTTCAATTTTCGACACAAGGAAGAAGAAGATGGACACAATTTTGGCTTATTTTTCCCTTTTTATTACTTAACTTTACCAAATGACCAAAATACCCTTATGGCCATTCTTTGATATTTTTCCCTTCCATGGGCATTTTTGTCCAAAATGCCAAAAATTGGTCTAATTGACAAATAAGGACCCCTAATATATTCTCTTATGCTATTTCATACTTAAACCTTCTAGAAACCCATAATTTACATCTTTTGCAATTTAGTCCTAAAGGATAATTTAGCTCCTATTTCATAAAATTTTCTTCATGAAAATTTCTCAATACTATACAAGCATGTTCTAACTCATAAATAATCATGGAAATAAAATTTTCTACTTCGGATTTATGGTCTCGAAACCACCATTTTGACTAAGCCCTAATTCAGACTGTTACATTGAGCTAGTGAATATAAGTGTATGTAAAATTAGTTGTATATATATATTGACATTTTGGCTTGAAGGTTGGATGATAATTAATTATTTTGATCATATGAGTATTCGACCAAGGTAGTATTTGAATATGAAAATGTATTATTTATGAATCTTGGTAGTTGAGACTAAATGTGATACACATGATATAATATGGTTTAGTTTAATTGAGTTGATAATCTTATTTGGTTATATATATGATTTTTAAATTTTGGTTTACGAGTATATGAAAATAAGTGTATATGTATTTGATATGAGAAAGATGTTTGGCTTAGCCACTGAATGATGGCTTGTTAATGTATCCTTACATATGTAAGTGCTCATTTGGTCTTTGCTATGCTTATGCATAAGAAGCAATATTTTAATTCATGAGTATATGTATATGTGTATACATATACATGGTCACTTAATGATTGGGCTTTGAAATCGAAAGATGCTTTGAATATATATATGTATAAGGCCATAAATAAGTTAGGTGTGAAAGTATAAGATAAATGTTAAATCATAAGGTTGAAGTTTAATTTGCTTATGATAGTATAATTTGGCATAGTTTAACTGCATAGATTATGTCTTTAAATAGTTTATTTGCTTATGGATTACCAAGCTATGAAAGCATACTCTGTATGTGTTCATGTTTACTTTTGTTTTATAGATTTTGAATTCAAGTTATAAGCTCGAAAATCATCAAAGAAGCTTATCACACTATCGACTGTCTTCGGTATTTATGAGTTGAATTCTTTAAACCTATGGCATGTATAGGCTAGATTATAGTTGGAAAAGTTGAATTATGGTTTTGTATAATTTAAGAGCCATGCGAAAATGGCTCATTCATTTTGTTAAATATGGTTTCATGGTTTGAGTATGATGTGGTTGATATATTGATTGTGGCTGGTATATTCGGCTAGGGGATATATATATATAATTAGATGTGATTTATGTTTGGTTTGGTTGGTGATTTGGCTATGACCTTTATTCAAGTAATTATATGTGTATATGTTTTGATATGTTTATAAAGGTGAATCTATGATGTGGTATTTTAGTAGGTAGATTTAGACTTGGTGAATGCATTCTAGTTGAAGATCCAATAAGGTGGTTAATACTTGTATAAGTTTATGTGATTCGGCTTTGCTCGTTGAGATGGTTTAGAATTTGATAAGTGAAATTAGTTAACTTGTGATAATGGTTGTGATGGTTCGGTGATTGTGTATTTTTTTGGCAAGGGTATAAGATTGAAATGATGCTAAAATGGATTATTAATGTACAAAGTTGGTATGCTTAATTTCGAATGAATGATATATACATTTGGTATAAGTAATTGAGATTTGGGTTTTTATGTAATATTTGTAATGATAGAAAGGCACATTTTGTATATGTGTAATTTATATATTTCGGCCATGTAGTGAATATATATAACATTTATAATTACAATTGAGGTCATAGATGTTGGTATCTGGTAATTGGTATGAGAATTTGATTATTATATGTTATGTGATAATATTTAGTCAATAAACATGAATATGTGTTTCTTTGGAAAAATTTCATGCAAATTGAATTATAAGAATTTGTTTAGTAATGAAATGGCCATTGATTAAGTCATATTTTCTCTAGCATAATTATATTTGGCTAAGGCCTTATAAAATGACCAAATGAATAGTGACTTAGTTTATAAAATCCTATTTGGTTGCATGCAAGAATTGGTTTATGTGCAAGTTATAAATGCAATAGTTGAAACGCACCATTTCATGTTCTTGAAATACTAGTCAGAGTGGTTAGTGATCTCACAAGGTTGGCGCATACTTGTTATATATATGTATATTGAAATTGCATATGGTAATATCTTTCATGCCAATATTGATTTGTTTAAGTTATTTATACATTTATATTATAGTGCTAAATGCATGCATTAATTTTGATAAGTATTATATTCATGTGTGCATTTTTTTTAGTCATGTTTGTATTACTTGACTAATTATGATTATATCAAGTTTGTTATTTTCTTAATAGTGCAAATTGGAACTTGCTGAAAATGAGATGTTCTTGAATATCATTATTTATTATGTTTTATATATGTGCTTATAGATTGTAGTATTATATTATATATAAGGTATGAACAAATGCAAAGTGATAAAATGATATGTTCGGTACTTATTGCTTATCAACTATAAATCTGATTTTGTGTTTGGAAAATATTATGATATGATTTGCAAATAGATTAATTTAGTTTTATTTATATTATTAATTATTTGCTTTAAGAGTTTGAATAAAATTATGAATCTGATTATTTGAAAGCTGTGTTTTATCTGGTAATATCTCTTAACCCCTTTCCAGCGACAGATACGGGTTAGGGGTGTTAGAGGCTATGTGCCCTCTTTTACGGTAAGCCACCACTAGTAGACTTCCTCTCGTAGCAACGATACCGCACCTTTCAATTTTTGCTTAGATGTGCAGTCCAAATCATCCATTATCCTTTCTGTAGCCTCCAACCAATATTCGGCTGCATTTGTTGCAACTCCCACAATACCCTTGAAGATCTCAGCTCCATTCGATCGGAGTCTCTCAATAATTGACCCCGGTTCCCATTACCAATGTTGGGCCTAGCGACCCTCTCTAGAATCCTTAGTATTGTTGCAACAAAGCGTCGTCCGTCGCTACTCGACCATATCTCACAGCTACCGGTGAAGCCAGAGCCTCACTCTTGTCAACATCGGGCATATGACCGGATGTCAAAGATCCAGCCCTAGCACCTCTATGACCTCTGCCATGGCCTCTTGCACTCCTTCCCTCGCTCATTATCACCTCACTTATAGTCTGAATTAGAAATTCTATGTAATTTAGTTCATAGTTTCAATAATTAGGCAAATGTTTCATGAGAGTAGCAGCTATGAGTCATTTACGCAGTCGTAAGCTCACTATAGTTTTAGTTTCCTGCGGACTTTAGGTTTACTCTAACTAAGAGTATCAGTATAATCTATCATCTAAAGTAGCCTAATAACTATCTACAGTATATCAATTTAAACAAGATTAGCAATAAGGGAACTTACTTGGTTCGACGCCGGAGACTTAGTGTGCCACACAATAAAATCCCTCCAGAATGTTTTTAAATCATTGTAAACCACGTAAAAAGCTTAAAACTAAAAACCCATTTCACAGCCTGAGTTTTGAAACCTTGCTCTGATACCACTAAATGTAACACCCCAAACCCAGCCCAGACGATATAGCTAAATCTGACGATGTCACATTGAAGGGTAGGTCGTGCAAATCGATGTTGTCGATGTACTTTAGTTTAAAACGAAAAACCTTTGAAACCTTGTAAATTTGTAAGTTTGAATAAAACCATAAGTTGTTATTTAAAAACCTTAGTTCTTAAATTACTAATATCCTATATTCCGGTTATAGCAAAAGCTTTTGTTTTAAAACCTATTTGTTGTGTTATCGCGATATTTTTGAAAAAAAAAATCTTTTATGAAACCACGCCCTAGAGCTATCAAACTCAAAAGAGAAATAAACAATCCCAAGTTAAAATAAAACTGGAGAAAAGGCCTTATTACAAAAATTTAAACCCAAAGAGAATAATTTAAGTAAAGTAAATGCGAATACTTAAAAATTAAAAAGTACTCGTAGTGTGGCCACCTCCGAATCCTCCCTCGTACGTCGAACCGCCTACTGAGGATCACCTAAAAAAGAATAAAAGAGGGGATGAGTTTTCAAAACTCAATGTGTACATCCCTCATCGAACAACAAACATGCATTAATCAATTTGGGCCTAAGCCATTTACAATACCGGTGGCATTTGGGCCTTAAGCCCAGAATAGCCTCAATTGGGACAAAGCCCTTATCACATTAACACATGTCACATTTATTTGGGCCTGAGCCCATCTCAATATCAGAATCATTATATGCAATGCTCAATGTCCAATCCAACTAGCACACCACCCGTACCAACCAACACACCATGTGGGGATTTAATTGACCCAACCAGCCAGCACACCAAAAGTAGCACCGATTGCAGCACTAGCCAATAATGTAGCAAAGCTGCCAATCACATAATTGGATTAAAGCCTTTAGTGGGTCTACAGTTGTCTCGGGTGACCCGTGTGACCTCACCCGAATAGATCTAGAGTCGTCTCGAGTGACCCGTGCGATCAGGTCCATAGTCATCTCAGGCGACCTGTGCGACCATTACAAATCAACCACTTCCTCCAACAATTTTCCCATCCCCATGTAGCATAATAGTCATTTATCACTATGAGCATAAGTACACGAATCGGCCCATTACTAAGTACATAATCATTCAGTGCGACCTATGTCGCTTCTAGCAATCAATATTATGCTCGGGCCCAAAAGCCCAGTATGTGGCCCAAGTGGGGCCCACACTCACGTGTGGCCCACTGAGCCCAAATCTGCCCTTGGCCATGTGGTCAACATGATCGACTCGTTATTTCCTATTCGTCCATGAATTTACTCACGTAGGGCCAACTGGCCCATCAGGCCCATATGGCCCATTTCGACCCAGTTGGCCAAAAAGTAGCCCAAGTCCACGAGATCGCTCATGGGGCCTCTACTGTGGCATTGATTTATCAACACGAGTGTTTACACACTCGTGTGATTATCATTGCCAACCTTTTTGCATTTTGACATTTCGGCCTTTCGGGATTTTAGCTTTTGACGATCTACGTTTAGAGTAGTGTGGGGTACGCACCTGTCAAAAAACACGCGTTCAACCTACTCATTTCGAACCTTGCTAGCACGTACGGTCTTGATCCCTCAAAGATGACTGACCCTAATCAGTTCATGCCATTAACACAAATATGTAATGTAACAGATCTCACAACATTAGTCATTCAACAATGTGATTTAAAACCACATATATATGATATTGGGACAATAGCACATTCGGCCTAATCTCAAAGGAATGAAGGTAACCATTACCTAATGCGCAACGAACCTATGGATGGTGATTCTTTTCCCAAACAAAAGTGTTTCTATACTTCTCTAAAAGTACCTCGAACCCAACGCGAAAAGAAGAGATTCACAGTTAGCACTCGAATGATAACATATTTGGCTTTTACCCAAAAATGCCAAAAAGAAAGAAAGAAAAGCACTTACTAAGATTTAACCTTTAACCCCGCGGACTCGATTGCTTAAAGGAGATATTTAGCTAAGAATGATCAAGAGAGAAGAGCTAAATAGAAGAGTAGAGAGACCAAGAATATAGAACGCAGAGTAGAGGCTCGGTTGAAACAAAGAAAGAAGACAAAATGATAGAATTGGCTAAGTCAAGTTCGGCAAACACCAAAAGGAGAATCGGCTATAATTGAGAGTGTGAAAATTAGGGAAAAGAATACCATTTGGATTCGGCTATGCCCCAAAACCCGATCAGATTAATACCAAAAGAAGTTTACGATGGGAGAGGAATATAAATGAAAGTAAAACAGAGATTCCGCCACAAGATTTTTGAAGAGAAGGAAAGAACTTGTGTTTATGAGAGGGAGAAAAGATGAGAGAACAATCAGCAATTTGCTAACTAAGGATTCGGCTCACATGAAGAGAGAAATAGACTCGAATAGAACCCCTCACCAATTCGACTAGAAGGTAATGGGAAGAAAAAGAAAACAAAACCGATAATTATGCCAATCTCGAAATGAAAAGAAGCAATTCAGCAAGCCTACCCTTTGAAAAAGAAACAAAAATGGCCAGAAGTCGAAAACTACACAAACCGACTAACAAGAGGAAAAAAAGAATGCGGCTTCACTCTACTCTCCCTAAAGCTGAACTGCAAGCAATGGAAAACCTATTTCGGCCCCAACTCCCCCACAAATCAAACTCCCTTAATTTTCTCCATGATTTGCTCCATGAATTCCTCCTTCCTTCACTCCCTATCTCCCATTCAAATTTCAAGACCAAGTCATCCTTCCACCATACAGAATTCCACTCCAACTCAACCTTTTGCCGAGCAAGGGAGTAAAATAAAGGAGGGATTCAAACCTCAGACCTCCTTACCATACATGTGACACCACTTCCTTGCATCCCATGTGGCACCATATTGCCACACCAACACAAGCCTCTTTGTGTTATTTATTCACCACAATAATTTAAAAGACAACCCCTTCAAGTCAAAGCTCCCTAAAGGCTAAAAACCATTTTTTTCCTATACTGAAACTTGAACCCAGGATTTCATAAAAGCTCTCTAACACTCCAAAATCACTAACCCACAGAACTAACATCCAATCGTGCCGATTCCTTGATCTAAAAAGTTTAAACACACCCACGCCCGAGGCCCAATTCTTCTAGGCCCAAAATTTGAGACGTTACAAAAAGAATAAAAAGGGAAAATGAAGTCAAAATTGGTGTCCATCTTCCTCATCATAGCCAAATTTCACAAGGAATCCATAGCTAGGGTTTTCTTCAACTTTCAATCTTGATTGTAAGTACATCCTAGCCCCTTTTTAATGCTCTTTACGTTTTTAAAGTCGTTATCACCCGATTTACCTATTTCTTCCTTTATTTTGAAGTAGGGTTTATGTTTAAAAATTTACCCATGTGTGACATGCAAGTATCTTGATGTCAAATGGTAGAAAATAAAAGTTTGGTGTTAGATAAATGACTTTTACTAAGTGATTTTCGATAAAAATGTCAAAAGGGACCTTTTTGCAATAGTTGTAAAATATGTGTAGAAATATGTGAATAAGTGAAAAATGTGGGCTACTATAAGTGTGTATAAGGTTCGACTAGGCTTGGATTTTGAGAAAAATGAATACATTTCATTTTACGAGCCAAGGGACTAAAGTGTAAATAAGTGAAAAGTTAGGGGAAAATGTAATTTTTCCTTAATATGATTTTTGGCCCGAATTGAATATTGTGATAATTAAACAAGCTAAATTTGTTGTTATAGATCAAGAAAGATGAGTTTCTGACCTAGATCGGGGAAAGGGCAAGGTTGTTGACTAAATTACAATATTAGCAATTTTTTATCCGAGGTAGGTTTGTATGTAAAAAATGCATAACTAATTTATATTTAAGTACTTTAATGTTGCACGAGTTGTGTAATTAACCTAGTGGATGTATTTGACAAAGTTCGATATGTGAGAAATATCCCGATTGAATCTTAAGAATATAATAGGATACGAGCGACATGTCACTAGGAACCTATGTGTGTGATTATGTGATTATGTGATTCCACGTGCTGGTCTTGTATGTCTACTAGTGGCTAGGTAATCCTGCATATGTTGCGGATACCTATCAACTTGTGTGAGCAGCACTGAGTAGCTACGTCTCAATCGTCAGCTTCTGTGAGCAAACTGTGACTAGCTCAAGAACGAGCATATATGTGAAATGTGATATGAGGTAGCTTGGCTATATATGTGGCACTTATGTGCAACTTTTTATGTATCTGTAACACCCTCAACTCGGCCTAGAAGTCTAGACCGAATTTGGAATGCTACATTGATCACCGAAGTGATCCTGAAAAATTTTACAAAAACAATCTGTTTATAAGTTAAGAACATTCAACGTAACACCCCAACCCGGCCCAGACGTTACGGTCAGATCTGGTGTGCCACATAGACAATCAATTACGCTTTGATATTCTTTTAATAATCTTTTAGTGAAACCATATTATGCTCTATTTGAGTAAGAAAGTTATTTAGTTTAAAAACCCTATCCACTATCTAATGATGTTTACTTAAAAGATCATATTATTGAGTCGTTGTTATTAATTACCCATTGGTCACGTAGAGTGTGTTTTAAAACCGTTTTTTAATTTGAAACAAAAATCTGCGCAGACTAGTCTATCATTTTAAACAAGTAATAAGTAAATAACTGAAAACCAAAATAAGAAAATAAATACCAAGCAGCCTTATTACAGTTTAAAACCCAAATAAAAATAAAACTTTAAAGAATTAAATTTGAAACTATAAACCAAACAAAAGATCACGTGGCCATTCCGAACCCCTCACAACTCCAAGTCCTTTATGGCTGGGGGTTACCTGCATGGACGGAAAAAAGGGGGTGAGTGTGTGACAACTCAGTGTCTAAGCTAACCCAACCAACATCAGAGATCAGGTCAAGCACAGACTGGGCCGAAGCCCTATTCAGATACAGTGATAACTGGGCCTTAGCCCTATCCAGAAAATAATATGGGCCTTAGGCCCATTATAGAAACAGATCAGTGTATTATGCATGTATGCAAAGCCCAAGCCCAATACAGCCCTACACACCACCCGTTCCAGCCCTACACACTATGTGGGGCATAACTCAACCCATCCAGCCTTACACACCACAGTCGCAGCATAGCTGCTTAATCAGATATTGTGGCCAAGCCACCAGAATAGTAATACGAGGCATAGCCTTTAAGCAGTATACGTGGCATTGCCACTTTTAGTACTTCCTCCATAAAAACAACCTAACCCATACAATCAGAATATATATGACATGGCATACAGAAAGGCAGATATAATAGCATGCAAATCAGTCAACTTAACCCTAGGGGTAAAATGGTCATTTAGCACCTATGGGTAAAATAATAATTTCCATCCTTTAGGGGTATTTAGGGTTTTATGCTAATTACAGTCTACTAACAGATTTAACATTGTCCGAGTAACTTACTTAGCCTATTTCATTAATACAGAGTCCTCAGGCCCCACAACCCCTAATGAGCCCAACGGGGCCCACAAGCTATTGTGGCCCACTAAGTCTAAATTCTATGCATGTTTTAATAGATCCAACATCCAGTTTAACATAGAGTACTTACCACTTGATTTCACCCACATAGGCCCGTAAGCCCACTGGGCCCAAATTTGGCCCTTCGAGGCCCAAAACTACCCAAATGCATGAAAACATGTACTGTAGCCTTACTGTCCATTATTGTCGTTTTCTCAGTTTCATATCAACCCACGAGCATTCGCATTCTCGTAAGCCCTCGAAATGCTAGAATTTCGGCATTTCAACTTTTCAGCTTTTGCTGATCTAGTCTACTAGAGGGTGTCGATTACACACCTGTTTGCGATAAATGCAGAAATCCCTCGAACGCTTAACCTACAATCGTTTTAACCATACGTCAACTATAATCCATTCGAACAATTAATACTATCCTAACATGCCTATTAGGCCATGATAGAGCATCACTAACTCTTACCTTTGTCGATTCTAACCTCTAGATCTAGATCTAGATCACCTTGATATCGCCAACCACTCTAGCCTCCACGAGATCCACCTTACAAAAAGCCATAAGACTCCATTAGGATCAACAGAGCCCAATATCTACCCCTTAGAAAGAATTTCGACCAATTAGCATAAGAGAGTTAGGGGGTTTCGGCTTTCCCCTTAACCAAAAACAAAAGAAGATCGAAGTTCTTACCCAACAATCCGCTCGATCCAATAGCCACCACCAAAATCATCTTGTGACAGCCTTAAAATGACCCTAGCCGGAATGTGGTTTCGGGACCACAAAACTGAGGCATAAAATATATTTAATGTTCATTTAGATGCCTATAATATGTGTTAATTCATGTGTGACATGTTTGGTGTGCCAATTTAGAGTTATAAATTTGAATTTCATTAAAAAGGACTTAGTTGTGAACTTTGAAGGTAAACTAGCTAGATGTGTGATGACTAATAAATGCATGCATGCAAAATAGGGGACTTGCATGTCAAATTACCCACTTTGATGATAGTGGATGGTAATGATGACCTAGTTTGTCATTTTGTATTTTGTTTGTGGCTAATTAATAATAATAGAAAAAAAAAGGAAATTAGTTGTCATAAAATTTAAATGATACAACAAATAAAATAAGGATTGTTGAAAAAAAAAAAAAAAAGAGTTCATCTTCTTCTCTTCACCATAGCCGAACCTCAAGTGAAGGAGAGTGGAAATTCTTCCTAGTTGATTTGGTCACCACTTAGGCAAATTGGAGGTATGTTCATGATTTTTGCTTTTGAAATTTGGTGAAATAAAGATGGATGCTAAGTTATTTGCTTTGTTTTGAATGAAATTTGAGTTGGTTGTGCCATGGGGAAAATCGGCCATGGTGCATGTCTTCTTGGGTGATGTTTTGTTAGATTTTCTTTGTTTTGAAGGTGATTTCTAAGGGAATTTGAGCTTCATAACATAAAATCCTTGTGTGATAGACAAGATGTGGTGTTCGGCCATGTGAGTAAAGGTGGAGAAATTGTGTTTTCCCTAATGCTTGTGTTTAATAATGGAATATGGGTGTTGTTTGAGCTTGTCTTAGGGTCCTCTCCTTTGTTTAAAGTGAAAAATTTCTTGAGCCTTGAGGATGAGGGCATTCGGCCTTGTCAAGTTGTGGTTAGGGAGTTTTGTTTTGCATTTAAGAGCTTGTTAAAGCTTGTTAATAGACTCTATGATGTTAAAATTCATAAGAGTTGGATTTGTGAGTTCAAATTAGTAAGATTAGAATTTTAGAGAAGATTAAAGCCTAAGGGACCTTCGGTTCTTTGAATGATTGAGTTGCTGTGCTTTTGATTGTATTTTGATCTTGAATTTGATAAATTGATTATGCAAATTGTGACACATATTTTGTAAAATGAGCTTGATGAACATTGCTCATAAGTTCACTAAGTATTCGGCAATGGGGAAGATTGTACATGAACTTAGTATATGTTAATTTGATTGATTTGGATGTGATGAATTGAATAAAGGACCATGCTTGGATATGGCCGAATGGCCTTAGTGTGTATGCATTAGAAAGAGTAATAAAACTAATTGGTCAATTTATGCTTGTGGGAGCTTCTTGGTTAAAGAAATGACCTATTCGGCCATGTGCTTACAATCTTCGATGTTTGTTTTGATAATTGGTGTCTTAAGAGTGGTATAATGGTTAAAATGAACATGAAATATGTACATTGTGTTAAGGTCAATGACTACTCTAAATGGTGCCTTAGGAATTGCTATGTTTTAAGTATGTGCATAAGAACACTAAAGAGTGAATTTGGTATAAAATCTGCTTGGTACAGCAGCAGTAACGTGTTTTGGAAAAATCACCATAAATTGTACGAGTTGAATTAGAGGCTGAATAAATTGTTTAATTGAAGCTTAATGAGTCTAGTTTCTTATAAAATAAACTTTGGAAGAAAAGGAATTTTTGATAAATAGATTTCTAGAGTAGAGTGAGAATGTGTCAGATTGACTTTGAAGTCCCCTGCTCTGTTTTTGGAAAATCATTATAAATGGTATAAAAATTGTTATGAGACAAAATTTATATGCTTAGACTCCTTGATGAGTCTAGTTTCGAATGAAATAAGTGAGGACATATTTGGAATTCTGTACAAGGAGAAATTTGGTTCGTAGTATAGAGTGGTCAGTTTACTCAAACAGTGAAATAGGGAAACTTTGAGAAAATTCTGGTATTGATTGGCCAAACCAAAAATTATGAAATTTTTATGGATGGAAGATAAATGAGTCTATTTTCATACAAAATTAACGTCACTTCAATTGGAGTTTCGTAGCTCTAGTTATGAGTAAATTATTGAATGCTGCTCAGAAAATCAGCTTGTTGAGACTTATGATATGTATGCGAAATGATCGAATGTGTGTATGTGTTTGCAATGAGAAGAATATGCATGTATCATTTGACTATAAGTGAAAATGATCCATTGAGATGCTTGAATAAGGATTAATAAAAATTAAATGTTTTATTTAGCTCAAGAGCATAGAGGGACGAGTTCGGATAAAGGGAAGGCCAAAGTGGTCGAATAGCCAACTCGTAAATTATCGGGGAAGTTCAAGGTAAGTTTTGAGTAATCGAATTTGGTATTTAAGTTAAAATGCCATGATATACATGCTGATATTTGAACGATGTTCCATTGAGAAAGAAGCCTTATTCATGTCTGTTATATGGCCGAATGGCTCATAGAGAAAAGGACCGAAATTGAGCTTTGAAATGCATTTGCCTATGTATGTTTGATCATTGAGTCGAAAGTTTAGAAAAGAAGAGTATATGTGTATAAGTTTGAATTATATGTATAATTATGATATAAAGTCGAGAAGCATGTTACATGTTGGTATGCACATGAATTGATTGAATTGCAAATGAAATCTTGCTATGTGAAACTTGGCTACATGTGAATATATATGTGTATGAGAATTTGTAATGTGAATCCGGGGTTAATTCCCGCCGACTATATGTGGAGACTATGTCCGGGTTTAGACCCGAAGGCTATATGCAGAGATGATGTCCGGGTTAAGACCCGAAGGCTATATGCAGAGATTATATCCGGGGAAAAGACCCGACGGCTATGTATAGAAATTACCCGAGATAGAGATCTCGAAGATGATGCGAGAAAAGCCTAAGACTACTGGTCTTCAAGGTAACGAACGCTAATGAATTGCGCTGAAAGTGTTAAGTTATACAGGTATGTACCTTTGGCTTACATGCTAGCTGGATTTTTGGGCCAAATATTAAGGTCGTTATATGATTTCATATGTGTTTATGAAATGAGATTATTAATATAGTCTAAGTACAATTGGCCTATGTGAAATGTTATGTGAATTATTGTGACATGTATATGTTTACGTGAACTTACTACGAGTGAAAGCCCTCCATTTTCATATGTAATGTGAATGTATATGTTGGAAAAAGGGTGACTTACCCAAAGGAAGAGGGAAACAAAGTTACGAATAACTATTTTAGGATTGAATGCTTTATCTGTGACATCGCTTAAAACTTACTAAGCATTGTAATGCTTACTCCTTTTGCCTTGTTTCCTCTGTTTTATAGATCTCATTTGGAAGCTACGAACTCGGGGATTGAAGCCTTAATCACCAACACTATCGCTGTTATTTTGGTACTTTGATGGTTATTTTGGGTCAATGGCATGTATAGGCTATTTTCCTTCGGTTGAATCAAACTTCATTTTGAGTTGTAAATATTTCTAGCCATGCGAAAATGGCTTGCTTAGTCTTCAAGTTTGATTATATGTGTTGAAATGATTCTCGTACGATTCGATGTTGTGGCATGATATTTAGTTAGTACCCAATATGCAATGACTTTTCTTCTATGATGTTTGGTAATTAAATTGTTCGATTTAGCCATTTTGTTAGTAGCCACAAGGTAGAGATTTGCTAACTTGCTTATAGAATGATTTTAATGAGTTATAATGTTCTGCCGAACCGACCTATAAGTGTCATATTCAACTTTAGAACTCAATGAACTCACGTCTAGCTTTGTATCTACGAACCTCGGTAGGATGTATCTAGTTAAGTAATGCCTTAATACCCTATTCCGGTGACGGACGGGGGTGTAGGGTGTTACACATCTTACACCAAATCAAAACCCGATCTCTAATAGATCTACCCCAAAACTCGAAGGTGAATAGATGCCTAAGGTATTCGGCCAAAAGGTAAATGTTTGCAAATAGATAAGAGGGTTCGGCTATTAGGGAATGCAAGAGAAATCAATAAAGAAATAAAAAAGAGAAGAGTAGGTGATTCGGCTAGAAGAGAAGAAAAAGAATGGAGAGATTTGGCCAAGGGGAAATCGGCACAAGGACTAAACTTTTCGAGATTTTAGCTTTTGAGAAGTTGGCTAAGTAAGGTTCCAAGTGAGTCGATTAAGGCTAAGAAGCAAAAAGAAAGAGGAGAAGAAAAGAGTAGCTTCGGCTTGAGAAGAAAAGAGAAGAAAGAGTTTGGTTCTTTAAGAAAATCGGCACAAGAGGTTTGTAAATTGCGTTTTCGACTTCTAGAACAAAGGGGGAAGGAGAGAAAAGAAGAAAAGAATGTAAGCACCCTAGAGCTTAACCTAATCGGCACTTTGGAAACTCAAAAATTTATAAACTTTTTCATGCCTTTTTAACTTAAAATCATGCTATTCCGTTTAAATTCTTGTCAAACAATAAGTAATTATTATAAAATAATTATATTGTGTTAAAAATATGAACATGATGAATTTTAATTAATTTTATCGTTAATTTTGATTAAATTTGGTTATTTTTTGACAGAATTGCACAAAGGGCGAAAAACGGCCCGGCGGACACTGCGAGACGAACAAAAATGAGAAGCAATTTGGAGTATCGAGGCAAACTAATTTTCAGCCCAAGACAGTCCAAAAATGTGTATTAATTCATAATTAAATTAATTTTAATTTATTGCCTATTTAATTTGAGTTAAATAAATTACTTTTAATTAATTATGGAGAAAGGGCCCAGTCGAACCGAATGGAGTGAACCGAACCATCCACTAATTCGGCTAACCAGAACCGTCCATAGGCTGACCCAAATTAGCATTTTAGCTGATTAAATATGCTTGCAAAAAGGCCCTTGAAAAATGTAACACCCCAAACCCAGCCTAAACGTTACGGCCAAGTCTGGTGTGTTACACTGAAGTGTTTTTCGAAAACCATGTTTTCATTGGAAACCCTTCTTGATGTTTATAAACTTTTACCATTAAACTTGTGCAAATCCTTAGCTTGTGTTTATTTTTTCCAAAACATGATTCATTGTAATAATCAAAACATTGTTTAACCACTTTGTAAAATTCTTATGGAACATTGTGAAAACTTGTAAACCTTTGCAGTTGTGGAAACATGTTATTAAAAATAGTAAAGTATCGGAAAATCAGACTTTCTTTGTTATGGCTTAAAGTGAATGGATGCTACACACCAAGTAGGATTCAAGAGAAGAGGAGGTGAGCCATTTAGACTGCTTAAGTACCAAGCTCTTCCTAGATCCAATCCTAGACATGCACACATCCATTGCCACACTTTAACCTTATGACTTGCCCACGAACAACAAATTAGATTTAAGTCTATTTAAAATATTTATTTATGAAAACATTTACGTTGCGGAAGCTTAACTCTATTATCGTGATATTTTGAAAACACGTAACTTTTATAAAAGCGCGCCCTAGAGCTATCCGATTTCGAAACGATTTAAACAATATCATGCTTAAGCTAAAAACAAATTAAAAATAATTAAAGTGGCCTTATTACAAACCCAAATTAAAAATAAAACGGTTAAAAATAAATAATAAAATAAATAACTTAATTAAACTAGATATACAGTCTTCGTGGCCACTCTGAATCCCTCCCAGCTTTAAGTCCACCAGTCTAAGGCTCACCTACGAGGATGGAAGAAAAAGTGGTGAGTTTGGGAAACTCAGTGTTCATAGAAGCCCATCTAGAGCCCCAATCAGCTCAAGCCCACTGGGCCTAAGCCCTAATCCAACTCAATATTAACTGGGCCGAAGCCTTTCGTATATCGGTACTGGGCCTTAGCCCCTTTTTAGATACAATATCACTGGGCCGAAGCCTTTCATATATCGGTAAACAGTATGGCCCAAAGGCCCATTTCAATAATAAATCATGAATGCATGCAAAAACCCATATCAATCTATGGGGAAGCTACTCAACCCACCCAACCGCTACTCTCCACTGGCAGCATAGCTGCTTTATTATATAACATGAGGCCTAGCCTCTTTCGGTAACTAGGGCAAAGCCCTTTTTGATAAACTAGGGCAAAGCCTTTTTTGGTAAACTGGGGCAAAGCCCTTTAGCACTTCCTCCATTCATATAAGTCCCAACCCCATGCATTAAATGATCAAGACATGGCATATATTAAACAGAATCGATAAAGCATCCAAATCAGTCTAATTTAACCCTAGGGGTATAACAATCATTTTACACTTAGGGGTAAAACTGTAATTTCTCACTTTTTAGGGTATTTTAGTAATTATTCCACTTATTTCAGGGTTTTATTCCTATTTTAGTCACTAATAACCCTACTTTCGTCACTGTACATTATTTAACTCGTTTTAACAACTTTTAGTCACTAGGCCCTAAAACCCCTAATGGGCCCTACAGTGTCTTTTTAGCGATTTAAGCCCATTCAGTCCAAAACTTACAATTAATTATTAATGTAACCCATTTTAACCCTGCAATCTAGTAGAATACATCTATGCTCATTTTTACCCATGTGGGCCCGTAAGCCTATTGGGCCTATATTCAGCCCATCGAGGCCCATCTTACCGAAATACACGAAATTGCGCACTTAGTCCTTTGGTCACTAGCGATCACTGATTCTACCATCTATTGAGTATTTGCATACTCTCAGTTCCACAAACTGTCGACTTTTCAGTAACTTTTTTGATCACCTTTTCGGTCACTATGTCCTTTGCCAAATCAAACTAAAGAAGGGTTTGATACACATCTGTTTTATGACGAACGCTAACGAGATCTCCCTCACGATTAACCTATAATCGGTCACAGACATATTAGATCACGAATCCATAAAAACCATTGTAGAATCATTTACCAGATTCAGCCAAAATAAAGCATTATTAACGACTTACCTTGTCGATCTTTAGCTACTAGATCTAGATCTCGACTGCTTTGAAGCCGTTGATCTTACTAGCTTCCAAATAGATCTTAGTCACTAGCCGAGAGATCTACTTGCCAAAAACGTTCCCACGTACCTCTTTTTTTCCAGATTTGTCGTAGATCCAAACCCCAAAATACGAGTAGAGAACAGATTTAATAATTTCAGCTTTTGGATCTATCCTAGAATATGGCTACCACAGAAGAGAATACAAGGGAAAAATTCAAGAAGATGGGTGATAGAATTGGCAAAGAAGAGACGAGCAAAAACTAAAAAATAAAAGCAAAATTGATTGAAGAGAAAAAAGATAAAAACTAACAAAAATAGAGAAAGAAAAATCGGCTATTCGAATCAAGAAAAATAATGCCAAAATTTCCAATGCTCCTTCGGCATTTAATGCCTATAGCCGAATGGGTCCTATTTGGCACAAAAGTCTCTTTTTTTTTTCAAAATAAAACTCCTTAGCTTGCTCCTTAATTCTTGGCCAAATTCAAAGTTTGAATATAATCCAAACTCCTCCCACCGATTAGCAGCCTTATCCACCACTGACCTGCTTCAGTATGCTGCTAACAAGCGCCTCAGTCCCGTACGGCTATTCCCGCGTGCGCCCAGCAAAAACAGCATCCTCATGCACACGCCCTAGCTCAAACCTGGGACCTCTAGGTAGCCTAGCACGCTGCTGGCCACTGCGCCACAGCTTTGCTTTTACTAATATATGGTCCCATTTATTCTTAATCTATACCTGCTACGTTCCCGCATTTTTTTAAAAAAATAAAGCTACAGCTTACCTGCGCCTGGACTCAAACCCGTGCCCCCTTGGGAGTGCCTACCGCACTGCTGCTGCTGCACCACAAGTGTTTTTGTGGCAAATCTCGGCCGCAACTATACTTAAGCCTTGTCTTAATGCTACCTGCTTATTAAAAAAACAAACCTCTTGCGCACACCATGCCTTGAACCCAGGCACTCCTCCATGCTTCCAGTACCTCCTGTCACTGGGCCAACCTTTCCTTTGTGTCCAACCTTTGCCCAACTATTTTATAAGCCTTATGCCCAGATTCCCTCCATGAAGCAAAAATTACTAATTTTTTTCTAGAGTTTTGGATTGAACCCAAAATTTTTCCCGTATTATAAATCATTCAAAATTTATTTACACACTAAATTAACAACAATAATATCATACATATTTTTAAAATAATAATAATAATAATAATAACAATAATAATTTTATAAATATGTTTTTTTATCTAATAAATAAAAATTTCAAATACAGTAATAATTTTATCTCATAATAATAATTATAATTTTCATAAAAAAATTTAAAACATTAATAATAATAACAGAAATATTTTATCAATAATAATAGTAATAATAATATATAATTTTCATAAATATCAGTAATAGTAATTACAGAAAAAATTTTCTAATAATAATTTAATTCAAATTTTTTTAAAACAATAATATTTAAAACTTCCCAATTATTCAGGCTTTCTTTTATCCGAATCCAGACTCAAGCCCAATACTTCTAGGCCCAAATTCAGGGTGTTACAAAAAACCTCCAATTTGCATTCAAACCCCACCTTAATTTGTGGCTTTGTAGATTTGCCCCATTTATAAAATAGCAAAGTTGAATTTCTCAGCTTTGGCATGTGTGTGGCCGGCCATAGGGGGCTCTTTGGCTGCTGGAATTTGCTATTTTTAGCAGCCACAATCAGCTATAAAAGCCACCCCTTGCTAATCATTTTCATCATCCCTCATTCCACAACATTCTCTCATCCTCTATTCTCTTCTCTCAACGTTTTTCTCTCCATTTTTCCATTCCATTCCCCCTTTCCCTTGTGCCGATTTCCTCTCTTGAAAAAGAGGTGTTCTTTAGACATCTTGGGTAGCAATCAAGGATTCATAGGAGCCTTGCTCGGCGAAGACAACAGAGACGAAGAACGGAGCAATCAGTCAAGCCACGGAGAAACATCGGATTTGCCTCTTGCTCCCTATCTTTTTAATTTCTATTGTTTTTATGATGAACATATCTATGAATATTATTGTTGTTGAGATGGTTATTTTAATCAATTTAGCTTGAATTTAATTCGTGTTGGGTTGAATATATTTTGCCTACTTGAATTATTAAAATTGTGTTTATGTTGTTATAGGCGTCGGTAAAAATGCTTGATTAAGTAAAATCATGCCTAAGTTATTCTTGCATTAAATTTGTTAGATAACTAATGAATTAATTGTTTAAACGAATTGAAATTGCAATTAATGGTCATAGTACTTAATCAGTGCATGTTTAATTATTCTAAGGTAGCTGAAAATTAAATTAGCATTGTATTTGGAAATACATATGCCTTGCATAACTTGCAAGATTGTTGTGATTAAATTGTTTCAAGGTATGGCTACCTTGTTACCTCACACAGCCTTTTATATGTTTATTAAATTGAGTTAGTTGTTTAAATTGACATGGGAACATGCAAGAGATTAGTTGAATTTAATAAGTATGTATGAGCAATAGTTAGCAATTTTTCCGAGTTGCCATGAATTTATTCGTAACAGCATAAGCATGGTTTTAATAATTCTAAGTGAAAAAGATGTAATTAATCCAACACAATTATATCATCTTGATTAAATCCTTTCGAAATCGTGCATTAGAACTCTTTTATTTTATTTAAATTGTTTACTTAGTTTTAAAATCTTAGTTTATAAATCACTCTTTCCAAACCAAAATTATTTTTCTCACCAAAGTGTTTTTAATTACATTCATGAATATTCCTTTTTACAGTCCCTGTGGGTACGATAACTTGACATTTACTTGTCACTTTATTACTTGTTACGACTGTGTACACTTGTACATTTCCACCATTCCAATTTTTTGGCGCCGTTGCCGACGACTGTTTTGAAAAAACATTATTTGTGAATTTATTTTTACATTTTGGTTCATTTATTTTCCTGTTCACTTGTACTTACTTAATTTTTCTTTGATTATTTCAGGTGTTTATGAGTAGTGACCGAATTATTGACTTACTCCTTGTGGACCCTGAAATAGAACGAACCTTTCAACAACGAAGAAGGCAAGCAAACCAAAGAAGGATCGAAGAGATGAATTTTGAGAATATCAATCAAGGAAACGGAGCAAACCTTGCTCAAAATCCTATCCTTATTGTTGATGATAGGGATAGAGCTTTATGACAATATGCCGTGCCAGTGTTCAATGATCTTAATCTGGGTATTTGAAGACCCGAGATTGAGGCACAATAATTTGAGTTGAAGCCAGTCATGTTCCAGATGCTTTAGACAATGTCCAATTCAGTGGAATGCCTACTGAAGATCTTCATCTTCACTTAAGACTATTTATGGAGGTGAGCGACTATTTCAAGCTAGCCGGAGTACTCGAAGATGCACTACGATTAAAGCTGTTCCCGTATTCGTTGAGGGACAAAGCTCGAGCCTGGTTAAACTCACTGCCACCGAACTTAATTTCCACATGGCAAGAGTTAGCCGAGAGATTCCTCATGAAGTATTTCCCTCAATGCAAGAACGTTAAATTGAGGAATGAGATCACTGCTTTCAAACAAATGGATGACGAGTCCTTGTATGAGGCATGGGAAAGATATAAAGAATTATTACGAAAATACCCTTATCATGGAATCCCACATTGCATCCAACTTGAGACATTTTATAATGGTCTCAACGCTCACACAAGGATGGTAGTGGACGCCTCTGCTAATGGTACTCTCCTTGCTAAGTCTTATAATGAGGCTTACGAAATCATCGAGGGATCGCCAGTGACAACTACCAGTGGCCAACTAATCGAGCAGCGTCAGGAAGATGAGTCGCTAGAATCCATGAAGTAGATGCTCTCACTTCACTCGCATCTCAGGTATCTTCGATATCTTCAATGTTAAAGAATCTTACCACTAATGGGTCTAACAGTTTTGCAGCACAGCCACCTAACCAATATGAGAATAAAGCCTGTGTCTATTGTGGAGAAGGACATTTGTTTGAAGAATGTGAAGGAACGCCGGTGCCTCTAAGGCGCAGTAAAAAATTAGAATAATAAAATTTTTCCCACGATCCATACCATGGATCCATGTGTAAGGAATGAATCGGGGTGATAAAGGTTTCGAAATTACCGAAACTTCAATCTGAGTAGACAGCGACACCAAGGCAACGAGAATCCTGAAGCACTATCGAACCAAGCCGCAACCTTTACCGATGTCAGCCTCTACGTAGTCCACCCAATTGACAACGAACGGTAATATCCTAGAAAACTATTTTCAGAGATTATATTGTTTTGACGGCTACTAGACCCTTTAACATAGTTTCGGGATTGCCTATATATTAGCTATTTAGGGTTTTTACCCTTGCTATATATAACTCTATATTAATTGGTATATATTCATAACGAATATTTATTGCCATATATAATCCGAATCATAATAGTCATCATTAAAATAAATATAATAACGTTTAACTGAAAATTATAATTACGTTAATTATAATAAAGATTTCGATAAACTATATTTATTTAAATTTATATATATATGAACCAAATTCATATATTAGAAAAATTATGTTCTGATTATGTGTACAACATCCTTGTACATATAGTATGTTCAATAGTTTGATTGCCCAATTAAATTAATTCTATAATTAATTTAATTCATGTGACAACCAGACACAATACCAACTATGTTTTACTCCGTTCATTTCAATCGTAGGGTGTGACCCTATAGGTTCTTGTAACGTTAGCATAATATTAGAACTATTCTAATGTTACAAACAATGAGTGGCATCTAGCAATGCATCATTGCTACCTAAGTTACAAGAAGTCATGATTCGACATAACCTTTTGTGATTAACTTTTCATGTATTAATCCTTAAGTCCTATATCTTTGGAATGGACACAAGTCATTGAATAGTCACACTTGTATAGTCCATCCCATCTTTCTTGATACCTTGAGTAGACTATGATATACAAATAAGTATGATATCTCATATCAACTTATTTGAGCATGGCCATGCATTTCTAGTCTCACTCAATCAAGTGGCCTAAGATATTACTCCTATTATGTAGGAGGGACTTATCCTATATTGATCAACCATATCCCTCTACATAGATTGTGGTATATCCAGCATTAGTCTTAATAGAACAACCAATTACGGTGTTCGTTTGACTATATCAAAATATACAACTCACGATGTTGGAATGATGATGATCTCAAGTATGAGGATCATATACATATTAATCACTATGAGTAATATTGTGACAATTACATAATAATCCAAGAAACATACTCATAGCGGGTCAGTCCAATATGTTGTTCTCTAACACACATATTCATGCATTGATTCTGATACTCCATATCAATGACAACTCTTATCATCAATCAACTACATGTTAGTCTTAATGCATTATTGTTGTCCTAGCCAACAATAATACTTGACTAAGGATCTTTTAAGAATAATCATATTATTCTTAGGACATTATTATAAAACAGTTTCTTTTTGCACACAGAAATGAAACTGAAATAATAATGGCAAAGCCTTATATTAATAAACATGATAAATCAAGTATGTTATCACAACTATCTCGTGATTGATCTTTGGGCATACTCTAACAGAATATCCATCAAACCCAGAACCTGTATATTACATGGGTAACCCAAACCAAAATCGAGGAAGGCAAGGGCTGCAATCCAACTTTTACAACCCATCGTGGCAATCTTTCCTGGAGTAACCAAGGAGCTGGGGGTAGTAACAACTACGCCCAACCTAGACCGACCCAGCCGCCTAGTTTTTCATAGCAAGTTCAGAAACCAGTTCAAGCTGAATCATCCAATAGCTTAGAGAACCTACTGAAGGGTTACATGGTGAAGAATGACGCCTTAATTCAAAGCCAAGCTCCTACATTGAAGAGTTTGGAGAACTAGATGGGCCAGCTTGCAACTGAACTCAGGAACCGTCCGCAAGGTGCTCTACCTAGTGATACAGAGAATCTGAGAAATCCGGTGAAGGAACACTGTAAAGCGCTAACATTGAAGAGTGGAAAGACAGTAGTGCCTAACATCATTACAACTGAAAAGGAGCATGCTAAAGCTCAAGATCCGGAAGAAGTTCAACCGAGAATTGAATTTCTAGTTCCACTTGAACTAGAACCTGCAAGATCTGATAAGGTAACCTTAGAACCAGTTAATTATGATCAACTAACAACTCCATTAGGTGCAGAATTACCACCAAAGACAAATCAACCAGTACTAGTTCCAGTAAGGGAACCTCCACCACCTTACTCTCAAAGACTTCAGAAGTAAAAATAAGAGGTCCAATTCAAGAAGTTCCTTGACGTACTCAAGCAACTTCATATCAACATCCCGTTGGTGGAAGCACTTGAACAAATGCCAAACTACGTCAAATTCATGAAAGATATCCTATCTAAGAAGCGAAGACTTGGAGAATTTGAATCGGTAACCTTGACGAAGGAATGCAGTGCATATCTTCAAGATAAATTACCTCCGAAGTTGAAGGATCCAGGATGTTTTACCATACCGTGCAAATTGGAGCAACATATTGTGGTAAGGCACTATGTGACTTGGGCGCAAGTATCAACTTGATGCCTATGTCGATATTTAAGAAGTTGGGGATAGGTGAAGTTAGACCTACTACGGTTACACTTCAACTAGCAGATTGATCCTTAGCACATCCAGAAGGAAAAATCGAGGATGTATTGGTACGAGTAGACAAGTTTTGTCTTTCCTACTAATTTTGTAATTTTAGATTTTGAAGCAGACAAAGAAGTACCGATCATCTTAGGGAGACCATTCTTAGCAACCGGAAGGACACTTATTCATGTGCAGAAGGGCAAACTTACAATGCATGTTCAGGATGATCAGGTAACATTTAATGTTTTTAAGTCTATGCGATTTCCTGACACAATTGATAATTGTTCTGTAGTATCCGACTTAGAGGATTTAATAGTAGAGAAGGAGTTCAACTTTGTTGAGTATCCACTGAAAAGAATTCTGACATCAGATCCTCCAAGTGATGAAGAGGAGGATGAATACTTAGCTTTGCTAGAAGCTAATCAAAAGGGATTTAATCCACAATCCCATTTTGAATCTTTGGATTTAGAGAAAAGGGATTATATTCAACCAAAATCGTCAATCGATGAGCCACCTAAATTAGAACTCAAGGTATTCTTCTCATTTAAAATATGTTTATTTAGGTGACGCTTCTACTCTGCCTGTGATTGTTTCAGCAGAATTAACTACTGAGCAAAAAGAGAAACTTATCTTAGTTTTGAAACAATTCAAGAAGGCTATTGGATGGACCATAGCCGATATTCGCGGTATTATTCCATCTGTATGCATGCACAAGATCATCCTGGAGGATGGTGAAAAAGGGATGATCGATGGACAACGAAGGCTGAACCCTATCATGAAGGACGTGGTAAAAAAGGAGATTATCAAGTGGTTAGATGCTGGTATCATTTACCCCATCTCAGACAGTTCATGGGTAAGTTCGATCCAGTGCGTGCCAAAGAAAGGAGGTATCACAGTCATAGAGAATGAGAATAATGAATTGATACCGACTAGAAGGTTACACGATGGAGAATCTGCATCGATTATAGGAAGCTGAACAAGGCAACTAGGAAGGATCACTTTCCTTTGCCGTTCTTGGACTAGATGCTGGATAGACTCGTGGGGTGAGATTACTACTGTTTTCTCGATGGATACTCGGGGTACAACCAGATTACAGTAGCACTGGATGATCAACACAAGACTATATTCACATGCCCATACGGTACATTTGCATTTAGACGCATGCCATTTGGTTTATGTAATGCACCTACTACATTTGAAAGATGTATGATGTTTATTTTTACTGACATGGTTGAGAAATTTTTGGAAGTTTTCATGGACGACTTTTCAGTATTTGGAGATACGTATAATGATTGCTTAGCCAATCTAGCAAAGGTACTAAGGCGATGCAAAGAAACAAACCTAGTACTCAACTGGGAAAAGTGCCATTTCATGGTACGAGAAGGAATTGTTCTAGGCCATCGAGTAACGAGACATGGGATCGAAGTAGACAAAGTAAAGGTAGAAGCTATTGAGAAACTCCCACCTCCAACATCTGTAAAGGGTGTTAGGAGCTTTTTGGGCCACGCCAATTTCTATCAAAGGTTTATTAAGGACTTCTCCAAAATTGCTAAACCTTTGTGCAAATTGTTGGAGAAGGACACAACATTCAAATTCGATGATGAATGCTTAAGAGCTTTCAAGGATTTGAAGAATTGGTTAGTTGTGACACCCATAATCGTCACACCAGACTGGGTTCTGCCATTCGAATTGATGTGTGATGCAACCGACTTCGCTATAGGAGCTGTTATGGGCTAGCGAAGGAACAAAGTTTTTCATCCCATCTACTATGCAAGCCAGACTCTTACAGGAGCTCAATTAAACTATACGGTAACAGAAAAAGAGTTACTTACTATCGTGTTTGCTTTTGACAAGTTTCGATCTTACCTTGTAGGTACCAAAGTGACTGTCTATACGGACCACTCGGCAATCAAGTACTTACTTGCCAAGAAAGACGCTAAACCGAGGTTGATACGATGGGTACTTCTACTTCAAGAGTTCGATTTGGAAATTCAAGATCGGAAGGGAGTAGAAAACCAAGTAGCATATCGCTTGTCCAGATTGGAGCCGCAAGAAGAAAATACTCCACTTATACCGATTCAAGAGACATTTCCAGATGAACATATACTTAAGGTAAATCATGTCCATAATACCCCTTGGTTTGCTGATATTGCTAACTTTTTAGCTTGTGGTTTGATGCCAGTTGATAAGACGTATCAACAAAGGAGAAACTTTCTTCACGATGTGAAGTACTATTTTTGGGAAGAGCCATATCTATTTAAAAAGTGTGCAGATCAGATGATCATGAGATGCGTGGCAAAAGAAAAAATATCGAAGATCCTATACCATTGTCACTCAGCTCCGAGTGGGGGACATTTCGGAGGTACTCGTACTGCAGCTAAAGTATTGCAAGCTAGATTCTTTTGGCCAACACTGTTTAAGGATGCATATGCGTATGTGAAGAATTGTGACCTATGTCAAAGAGTTAGACATGTCACCAACAGAAGTGAGATGCCTCGAACAAACATTATTGAGGTAGAATTGTTCGATGTATGGGGCATTGATTTTCTTGGTCCTTTTCCTCCTTCTTTTGGCCACAAGTACATAATGGTAGTAGTAGACAATGTGTCCAAATGGGTCGAGGCTGAAGCTTATCCGACAAATGATGCTAAGGTTGTAATGAAGTTCTTACAGAATCACATGTTCATAAGGTTTGGAACCCCAAGAGCTATCATTAGTGATGAAGCGTCCCACTTTGTAAACAAGTGGTTAAAATGGTTACTAGATAAGCACGGGGTGAAACACAAGGTTGCAACAGCTTACCATCCGCAGATGAATAGGCAAGCTGAACTGGGAAATAAGGAGATCAAAGGCATACTCGAGAAGGTAGTTTGCATAAATCGACGAGATTGGTCCAAAAGATTGGATGACGCTTTATGGGCTTACAGAACAGCATATAAGACACCCTTAGGGATGTCACCCTATATGCTGGTCTTTGGGAAAGCATTTCATCTACCCCTGGAGTTAGAGCACAAAGCTTATTGGGCTCTTCAACAGCTTAATTTGGATCTTAAGCTCACGAAAGAAAAACGGATGTTCCAACTCAACGAGTTAGAAGAATTTCGAATGTTCTCATATGAAAATGCCAAACTACTTAAAGAAAGACTGAAAAAATGGCATGACAAACACATCCAAGTTCAAGAAGTTGAAGCAGGTCAGCAAGTATTTCTGTTCAACTCTAGATTGAAGTTCTTTCCAGGTAAGCTAAAATCACGTTGGTCCGGTCCATTTACAATTCACCAAGTTTATCCATACGGACTTGTTGAACTCCAAGGTAAGGGAGGTAATTTTCGAGTTAATGCTCAGCGTTTGAAACATTATTGGGGAGATAAAATCAAACAGGATAACATCTCGTTCATTTTATCAGATATTTAATTTCTCATGTTTTGTTTAATAAATTATTTAGGGTATATTTTTCGGGTTTAGTATGTTTAAATAAATTCTATCTAGGAGGTTGGAACTTAAGCGGGACCGTTTGGGACCCTTCCAATCTTTCTTGGGAATTTATTTTAACATATTTTCCCAAGAAATTATTCCCTAATCAACAAAATAAATTCTTTGTTTTTCAAATAAAAGGATCAATTTTGATCCAATTTTTAATTTGCAACTCAATTTTTAATTTTCATTAAGTCTAGGGACTTAATTGAATTATTTTTAAAATTTGATTGTTCTTTTTAAGAATAATAAAAACTAGGGGCCTCTCTTTGTAAATATTTTTAAGGCATCTAGAAATAAATAATTTTGCTATATATATTATATATTAATAATATGATAAACTTTAATATATAATTATATTCATTATAATTTATATGTTAATTTTTATCAACTTAGATTAGAATTAGGATTAATTTAATTTTTATTTTATGTTTATCCTAATAATTAATAGCAATTGATAATTTTATATGCTTATATTTAATTATTAATTATTGTTAAACTTGAGTAGGATTAGAATTAAACTCTTATTTTTAATTATTAAATTAGATTAAGAGTTCTATTTTAAGTCCTATTTTGCGTGCTATAAATACCACCTTATTCCTCCCATTTATGCATCATTCAACCCAAAAAAAAAAAAAAATCCCACAACACCGAATCAACTTCTGCTGCAACACCACTAGCTCCAGCAGCCTAGTCAGCGAGCACCCAGCAGCATCACGCCGCACGACCCGGTCAACACCCAGCTCCCACTCGCACGCCTGCTTCTTCGGTCCAGCAACAGCTCCAGGTCGCATCACCGGTGCCTCAGCTCACGCGCACCATTGCTGCGCTTAGTCCCCGCACACATCTTGCTGCCGAAGGCTCCTTGCTGCTCCTGCCCAGGCCTCATCAAGCGCAAGCATCAGCGCACACTCCAGGCTGCTCGACGAGGCTCCACACGCTGCCTACGCCTGAGCGGCTGTTGCACCCTAGCCCTTATGCGACACTCTCACATACCAACACTTTAAATCAAACCCTTCTCCTTTTAATTTATTATCTATTCTTCATTATTATTTCTTTTAAGAGTTCTTTTCAAAAAGGTGGTAAGATTTAATTTCCTTTTAATTTTTAATTTTTTATTTTTCAATTCGTTGAATTATTAACAAATTTTATGAATTAAATTTTTTTGAGAAACATATTTTTTTACATCTCATGTTCAGGTCAATTATGCTTCGCAAGAGAACTCGTGCATCCGCTCAAATCGACGAAACACAAAGCAAGTTCCATTGTGTTGAAGCTAAAGTAAGATACGAAAGTATCTACAAAAATCAACATATGCATCCTGAGAAAGGCTTCACACTGAAGGAGAGCAACTACAGAGACTTTATGGCATGTATTCGTTAAATTGCTAAAGCTCTCAATTGGGAATTGTTTTGTGAAAAGATACCTAGTGTGGATGAGGAGCTAGTTCGTGAGTTCTACACAAATTTAACTTCAAGCAAGATGACAGAAGTACCTTTTTACGGAATAAAGGTACCTATAAATTCGAATGCTATTAATGAGTTCTTTGAATTACCTGATTTTGAGAACGACGAGTATTCATCTTTGATGAGCAATATCAAGCCGGAACTTCTGCAAGAAATTCTCAAGGAGCTTACAGTTGAAGGTTCCAACTGGACTGTGTCAAAACAAGGAACCCACACTTGTCGAAGAGAATAATTGACACCCATTGCGAAGCTATGGTTTTATTTCATCTGTTTCAGCCTTCTGCCTAGCTCACATAGGACTACAATTTCATTGGAGCGAATGGTCTTACTATACTCGATCTTAACTGGTAAGACCATTGATGTGGGAAAGATCATCTTGAAAGAAATTCAAAACTGTGCCGTTAGACGTTCTGGCCCTGCTTACTTCCCCTTTACAATAACTATTCTGTGCTTGAAAGCAAAAATTCTTGCCAATGTAAAGAAGACAAGGTACACCCAAGGCACAATTACAGATTGGGACCTCTATCGAATAGCCGGAGACTCAGTTCTGCAACAACAAATTGAAGAAAGTGAAGAACCGGAGGACCCTGATAAAAAAGAAAATCCCACGATGCAATCATTTGAAGTCCCTAATAAGGTGGACCCAGTGGAGCCAAAAGCTGAATCAGATACTGAAACTCCAATGTTTAGAGCTCAGCAGCCTAGCCCAGACTTTTGAGATGAGCTGTCAAATTTGATGGACTTAATGCAACACATGCAATGGTAGCAACAAGCCTACTGGAGATACTCAAAATTAAGGGATGACTTAATGAAAAGTGCCCTTAAGAAAATTTACAATGACCCATTTATCTTTGTGCCTGAATTTCCAGATTTCATATTTGAGCCATGGACTCCATTCTCGAAAAAGGAGCGAATCGATTCATGCAAAGGCAATAATGATGAAGCAAAGGATGAGTCCAAGTTGGAAGGATATGCAAATAAATAAAAGGTAGGGATCTTGACTTTATTTAATTTTTGTTTTTAGATTACTTTAGGATTAGGTTAATTAGGAATTTTTATTTCTGCATAATAAAACAAAAGAAAGAAATCCTGAATAAATATGGACAAGTCATAAAGTATAAAGTGTGGCAATAGATATATACATGTCTAGGATTGGATTTAGAAAGAGCTTGGAACTTAAGCAGTCATATTGACTCACCTCCTCTTTTCTAAATTCCTACCTGATGTATAGTATCTATTTACTTTAAACAATGAGGACATTGTTTATTTTAAGTTCGGGGACTGAAATTTGAAATTATTTCCATCCAGAATAATTTTTTTCTTTTAATTATGATTAGGACATATTTCTGTTCAATAAATTTGATTTTTGTTAAGTATGCTAAACTTGAATATGAATAAAGTTCTATTTTTTTCAATAAATTAGTATATAGCTAAATGATGACATGAATGTATTTTTAATAAAGCATGCAACTTCATACCATAAAATTTTTATCTCTTTAGGAAAGTTAGGTATGCATGAAAGTTTAAGTCTTTAGAATTGACTTAGTACTTTCTTGAGGTGAAATCCTAGGAAGCATGGAACATTGAAAATGATTTAGGCAGTTATTGTTTGGACCGTTTGAGCCTTTCAAGCCCACCATGGTAAATTTTATCCTTTGAAACCCAACTTTGAGACTATATGGCCTAATTTTTGGAACCTATACAAATTTAGCCCATCATGTTTCTCTTAATTATCTTTAAATTGTCCCAAACACTAGACTCAGTACTATTCAATAATATCATTTGAAAATAAGTTTGGGGGAGTTGAAAAGAAATATCAAATGCTCAAAATTTGTATGCAGAAAGCAAGTGCTTAAAAAAAAAGAGCACATGTATTTGAAAAAGAGCATGTGAAAGTTGGTGGTTGAAGGTAAAAATTTTCGAAGGTTTGATTTACACTAAGTCTAGGGTTTTTTAGCCGAAATTTATCTATCTTTTTACCTACCCCTAAGCCCAGCCACGTTACAACCTTGTAAAGACCTATTGATTCGAAGTTCCAATGTTACCTACATTAGTGGAGAGAAATTGCTTTGCTCAACATATGAAGACATAAGTTAAGCTTAATAATTGCAGCTTAATCTTGAATAAGGGATTAAAAATTAAATTGGTAGGAATTAGCATGTCTTTATTAAGAAAGATTTAGTCTAATTTTGCTATTGTAATAATTGTTGAGATTAATTTGAATAATATGAACACTTGAGTAGCATAATGATCAAATTTCTTATTTTTGAGCATGAGTATATCAAATTCATAATTTTGAGAAAAATGTTGTTCTAAAGAAGGTTTTCAAAAGTGTTTCCAAGAAATTCTTTTCAAAATTTGTGCATTACTCGAAACGAGCAATGAATTAAGTTTGGGGGTGTGGAAACACAAAAATTTATATACTTTTTCATGCCCATTTTGACTTAAAATCATGTTATTCCGGTTAAATTCTTGTTGAAAAATAATTAAATATTATAAAATAATTAAATTGCGTTAAAAATATGAACATGATGAATTTTAATTAATTTTATAGTTAATTTTGATTAAATTTGGTTATTTTTTGACAGAATTGCACAAAGGGCAAAAAATGGCCCGGCGGACACTGCGAGAAGAACAAAACTGATAAGCAATTTGGAGTATCAAGGTGAACTAATTTTCAGCCCAAGACGGTCTAGAAATGTGTATTAACTCATAATTAAATTAATTTTAATTTATTTCCTATTTAATTTGGGTTAAATAAATTAATTTTAATTAATTATGGAGAAAGGGCCCAGTCGAACCGAATGGAGTGAACCGAACCATCCACTAATTGGGCTGACCAGAACCGTCCATAGGCTGACCCAAATCAGCATTTTAGCTGATTAAATATGCTTGCAAAAATGCCCTTGAAAAACCTCCAATTTGCATTCAAACCCCACCTTAATTTGTGGCTTTGTAGATTTGCCCCATGCCTAAAATAGCAAAGTTGAATTTCTCAACTTTGCCATGTGTGTGGCCGGCCATAGGGGGCTCTTTGGCTGCTGGAATTTGCTATTTTTAGCAGCCACAATCAGCTATAAAAGCCACCCTTTGCTGATCATTTTCATCATCCCTCATTCCACAACATTCTCTCATCCTCTCTTCTCTTCTCTCAACGTTTTTTTCTCCATTTTTCCATTTCATTCCCCCTTTCCCTTGTGCCGATTTCCTCTCTTGAAAAAGAGGTGTTCTTCAGACATCTTGGGTAGAATTAAGGATTCATAGGAGCCTTGCTCGGTGAAGACAACAGAGACGAAGAACGGAGCAATCAGTCAAGCCACGGAGAAACACCGGATTTGCCTCTTGCTCCCTATCTTTTTAATTTTTGTTGTTTTTATGGTGAACATATCTATGAATATTATTGTTGTTGAGATGGTTATTTTAATCAATTTAGCTTGAATTTAATTCGTGTTGGGTTGATTATATTTTGCCTACTTGAATTATTAAAATTGTGTTTATGCTGTTATAGGCCTCGGTAAAAATGCTTGATTAAGTAAAATCATGCCTACGTTATTCTTGCATTAAATGTAATGCCCGAAAATGCCCTGATTTTTGGGATTTTTCGGGTTTCTGTGATTCTTTGGTGAATTTTAAAATTTTGGTGGTCTGGATATTGGAATTGTGTTTAAATGTGTTAGTGGGCCTTTAGAAGGCCCAAGCCTAAGTTAAAACCCGATAAAATATCAAGTTTGGATTTTAAGTGAATAGGAGACTTGGTTAAGTGGGCTTTTAAGAAAAAAATCGTGTATTCTGACACAAAATAGAGCTTTGGCAAAGTGGCAAGGTGGCGCCACTAAGTTCCTAAAAAAGTGGTGCCTGGGAAGGAATTAAAGGTCCAGGGTTCAAGTTGCAAGGTAAGCGTATGGTTACTTTTAAGTTTTAGGCATGTGCTGGGCATGTGATCACTTAAGTAGAACCGGCTAGGGCCTTAGGAAGGTTAGGCTGATTGCTTTGTTAGTAATTAGGGTTAGTTTCTTTTCTTTTTCTATCATGACAAATTAGGGTTAGCCACCTAAAAGCTTTCACTTTCATTTATCCTTCTCTAAGTTTTCACAAAAGCCGAAAACGCAGATTCCTTCTCCTCTGTGCCGATTTCTTCTTCCTCTTCTTCTCCCTTATTGCTTTCCTTTCCTTTTTGCTTTCTACCTCAGCCGAACATCGCTGTTACTCAAATCCATCTTTTCTTCAATTCCATCCTTCCTAAAACCACCATAGCCAATTGCCATAAAAGCCGAAATCCCGAAAACTTACTTCTTGTGCTGATTTTTCCAAGCCAATTCCCCCTATTCTTTTCATTCCGTTTGACTGAATTTCATCTTCTCTAAACCTTTAGTACCTGTCGGCAACACTACTCCAAGATGATAACCCCAAATCACCATCTTCTTTACCAGTCAAAAAGCCAAAACTGCCATAACCATAGGAGCTCATAGCCGAATCTTTAGATCTATAAGATTCGAGTTCTGCTAGCGTTTAGGGGATAGATCTACATCAGATCTGAGTAGGAACATAAGGAGAAATGGTGGTAAGTACTCGTTATCCCAGATCTACATTATTTTGCGATTTAGAAAAGCCAAAGTCTCTAAAATCTAGGGAGGCTGTCGATTGGGGCTTAGGGCTCTAAGGGTCATTAACCAATGATTTCTTTTGGTGATTAATGTGTTCTAGAGGTGATTGATTGAAAGCTTGGATCTTTGGAACGACTAGATCTAGATCTAGTCATCAATTTCGGCAAAGGTAAGATTTTGAGTGCCTTAGGGGCATTGGTCGAATATGGGTAAGTGAATATTGGGATTGTTTGTTGTAGTTTTGCAATCTAAGAATTGTGGTAATCGATTGTAGGACATCGTAGGGGATCTCTCTAGCAGTCGTCGCGAAACAGGTGTGTATCGAACCCATTCTTTAGTCTAATTCAGCAAAAGCCGAAATGTCGAAATTTTGGCATTTTATGGGCTTGTGAGTGTGCGAATGCTCACAAGACGTTAGAAATCGTTAGATCTGAAATCGCAAGATGGTAAGCTAGTTGCGTGTGGAATTTCGTATACTTCGGTAATTGGGCCTCGATGGGTTGCAAATGGGCCCAATGGGCTTGCGGGCCCATATGGGTAAAAATAGGCAATAAGTATGTTTTGTTAGACTGAAGGATCGAAACTGCTAAAACTGGAAAGTTGGTTATGAAACTTGGACTAAATGGGCTTAATTTGCTAATAGACACCGTAGGGCCCATTAGGGGTTTTAGGGCCAATAGCTAAAATTGTTAAACTAAGCTAAATAGACTACCGTGAAGACAAATGGATTAGTAGTGACTGTATTATGCATGAAAACCCTAAAAACTGATAAAATTACTGAAATACCCTTATAGGTGGAAAATTACGGTTTTACCCCTAGGAGTAAAATGACTGTTATACCCCTAGGGTGAAGTTTGACCCAAAATGCATGTTTTACTGTTACTGTTTACTGCATGCCATTATTATCTGTTGCATGGGACTGGGATATTGATGGAGGAAGTACTGAAAGTGGCTTGACCACGTATTGGAGGCCTTGCCTCAATTTACTGTTATCTGAGCAGCCATGCTGCAACTGTGGAGTGTAGGGCTGCCACGTGGTGTGCAAAGTGGTACGGGTGGAGTGTAGCGGATAGATTTAGGCTGGGTCGGGCTTGCATACATGATATTATATGTTCTGTTCTGAAATAGGCCTATGGGCCATACTGTTAACTGAAAGGGCGAAGGCCCAGTTTACTGTATCTGGATAGGGCTTCGGCCCAGTGGGCTTGAGCTGACTTGGGCTCTGGATGGGCATTCTATACACACTGAGTTTTCCAAACTCACCCCCTTTCTTTCCATCCATGCAGGTGAGCCCTAGTTGGTGGACTTGGAGCTAGGAGGGATTCAGAGTGGCCACGAAGATTTAAATTTATGGTTTTCAATTATTTCATTTTATTATTTATTTAGATTATTTAATTTTGGTTTCTGGGTTATAATAAGGCCGCTCTATTTATTTTATTTTGGGTTTTTAATTCTTTAATTATTTAATTGTTCTTACCTTAAGTAGGACATTATTTAAATCGTTTTGAAATCGGTTAGCTCTACGGCGCGTTTTTGTAAAAGTTACTTGTTTTCAAAATATTTCAAAAACAGAGCAAAGCTTCCGCAACATAAATGTTTTCATAAATAAATATCTTAAATACGTTAAAACTCAATTTGTTGTTCGTGGACAAGTCATAAGGTTAAAGTGTGGCAATGGATGTGTGCATGTCTAGGATTGGATCTAGGAAGAGCTTGGTACTTAAGCAGTCTAAATGACTCACCTCCTCTTCTCTTGAATCCTACCTGGTGCATAGTATCCATTCACTTTAAGCCATAACAAAGAAAGTCTGATTTTCCGATGCTTAAACTGTTTTTATAATAACATGTTTCCGCAACTACAAAGGCTTACAAGCTTTCACAATTTTTCCATAAGATTTTACAAAGTTATTTCGATTATTACAATGAATCACGTTTTGGAAAAAAATAAAGGTTTTATACAAGTTTACCGGTAAAAGTTTCTAAACATTAAGAAGGGTTTTTAATGAAAACATAGTTTTCGAAAAACACTTCAATGTCACACACCAGACTTGGCCATAATGTCTAGGCTGGGTTTGGGGTGTTACATTAAATTTGTTAGATAACTAATGAATTAATTGTTTAAACGGATTGAAATTGCAGTTAATGGACACAGTCATTAATCAGTGCATGTTTAATTATTCTAAGGTAGCTAAAAATTAAATTAGCATTGTATTTGGCGATACATATGCCTTGCATAACTTGCAAGATTGTTGTGATTAAATTGTTTCAAGGTATGGCTACCTTGTTACCTCACACAGTCTTTTATATGTTTATTAAATTGAGTTAATGGTTTGAATTGACATGGGAACATGCAAGAGATTAGTTGAATTTAATAAGTATGTATGAGCAATAGTTAGCAATTTTTCCGAATTGCCATGAATTTATTCGTAACAGCATAAGCATTGTAACACCCCTATCCCGTAACCGTCACCAGAATAGGTAAGGGGCATTACCGGACTTGTAACATTTATCGGAATAGTAAATATTTTAAACTTTTTAATCAAGATTCATCACGTATCATCAATCATCAGAGCATGCTTCAATTGATCATAAAAGGATGCATATAACTATTGGAAGTCTAATTGGAAACATGCTAAAAGATAGGAGAAAATTTGCAAAATTTTCAAAGTTAGGGGCACACGGCCGTGCCCCTTGCCCGTGTTCTTCACACACAGCCGTGTCCCTCCAGACACGCCCAAACCTTTCAGCCCATGGTCGAATCTGACTTATCCCACACGGCTGTCCAACACGCCCATGCGGTTAGGCCGTGTGTAGCCCACGGCCTAGGCACGCCCGTGCCCTTACCCTGTGGTCGAAACTGTCAAATATCACACGGCTGCCAGACACGCCCGTGTACAAAACAAAGCAGACTGTGTGACTATACTGCCAAATTTCACACGGCTACAAGTTACCAGACACGCCCGTGTGTCTAGGCCGTGTACCAAAACTGACCAAAACATCAAGGTGTAGGGGACACACGGTCGAAGCGCACGCCCATGTTCCCTGGCCGTGTGGCACGTTATAGGCTCAGTTTAAGCCAAATTTGCCACCCAACATGGGTCATTTCTACTAGCCATTAACCAACAACAATTCATGCCATTCTACCAACCTAAAACATACCAATTCAAGCACAAAATGGACCCAAAATCATCTCAATTCATTCACAAATCAAGCACACCAACTCAAAGGCCTAAATGACCATTTCCATGCACTCATCCACACATATATACATATCAATTATGCAAGCTTATAACCTGATCAAATTCACATATCTTTTTATAAGCACATATAGCCAAAGGACAACTCAAGTGCTTGATTATAAACACATATGACCCAAGCCACATCTCATAGCTTGATCATTTACCAAAATATATCATGTTCACTAAAGTACTAGCCTATACATGCCATGACCAAACGTTTGCAAAATATTCAAAAGTACTGAAGCTTTATCGATAGTGTGATAGCGATCCCCGACTCGTCTGATATCCGAGCTAGCTTCTGAATCTAGAAGACAGTGAAAGAAATAAATGGAATAAGCTTCTAAAGCTTAGTAAGTCCGTATAATATAGAAATTAAACCTTACCGAATCAATGCGATAATTACAACAACAATGCCAATTCAATTCATATACTCAAGTTGCCTATTTCACAAGTATACACTTGTTAGTTCATGTAACATATAAATTCATTCATGTACCAACCACAACATTCATGTATCATATCATTGCTCAAATACTTGTACATGTATTTCATATAACTTATACCATATAATCCATGAAATTCTCATGTCTCATATAACATGTAATACATATATCATTCAATCTTCATGTAACATGTATCGGTAATTGCCCGTTGAACCTATAAGAACATCGAAAGATACTCGGGTGATACACACACAGTGTATATACAAATAACCTGTAATCCATCAATGCGTCATATATGCTCTTTCGAGCCTGTACGGTAAGCCCGGAGGCTGAACATATAATCCCGAAGGATAATCAGTAAGCCCGTAGGCTGAACATGTAATCCCGAAGGATAAACCTGTAGCTCATGAGCACGTGGTGAGTCCGCAACAAATGCAGGAGCTCGAACCACCCTGTAGCCCTAGTGACATGTCACTTGTATCATATCGACCTCTACGGTTCTAACGGGGCTCAGTATTCATTTCTCACTTGTAACAATTTCATTTCAATTTCATATGTATACATCCAAATAGGCTATTCAATCAACTAATATGTCATATATTCCATTAACAACAATTATAACATAAACACATTAAATTTCATTATACGAACTTACCTCGTAATCCCGTATCTACTCATCTATTTTTCGTTTTCCCCGATCAAGTTTCGGGATTCGATCGTCTTTATCTAAGTTAATGCAAAATTCAGCTATTTACTAACTCACATATTCAATTCAATCCAAAAACATATAATTTGACATATTTGCAATTTAGCCCCTATAAGTTCAACTACTTTGCAATTTAGTCCTCTCATCACAAAAATGACAAATTACACAATCAATCCCCCAATTCACTATAGCCGAATATTCAAGGGACTTATACAAGCATATATCTTTCAATTAATCACAAATTAAACCTCAAAAATTCTACCTTTTACAAATAAATCCTTAAACTCATTTTCAACAAAAATCACTTTAAAATTCTTGTATTTTCTCACATAATATACAATAATTCATCAAAATCTATCAATATATCAAGGATTCATCAATGGCATTTTTCAAAAACATAATAAAAATCAAAAATTGAGGTACGGGTCGGTTAATATACGAAGTAACGATCTCAAAAACGTAAAAATTATCGAAAACAGGACAAAAACGAACCTTAATTTGAAGCTTGAAGTAGCCGAATGGAAGAAAGCTTTAAACCCTTTTCTTTGTTTGTATAATCGGTGTAAGAGAAGAAATTTTTAAAGCCATTTTCATGTTTTAATTAAACATATAACATATAATAATTTAAAAGACAATTTAGCCCTTTATAAAATAATTAGAAAACCTTATAAAATATGGACATAATGGTCCATTACCAACCACTCCAATTAAAAATGGCATAATTGCCATGCAAGTAAAAGCCATGCTCAAATAAGCCATTTATAAAATAGAACTCTAATTTATCGCTTTATGCGATTTAATCCTTTTTATCAAATTAACCGATCAGACAGTAAAATTTCAATACGAAACTTTCACACCATATATCTATTGTACAGTAAAATATATTAAAGCATTTAAAATAATATTTTGACTCGGTTAAGTGGTCCTGAAACCACTCGTTCCAACTAGGGTATAAAGTGGGCTGTTACAAGCATGGTTTTAATAATTCTAAGTTAAAAAGATGTAATTAATCCAACACAATTATGTCATCTTGATTAAATCTTTTTGAAATCGTGTATTAGAACTCTTTTATTTTATTTAAATTGTTTACTTAGTTTTAAAATCTTAGTTTATAGATCACTCTTTCCAAACCAAAATTATTTTTCTCACCAAAGTGTTTTTAATTACATTCATAAATATTCCTTTTTACAGTCCCTATGGGTACGATAACTCAACATTTACTTGTCACTTTGTTACTTGTTACGACTGTGTACACTTGCACATTTCCACTGTTCCACACTTACCTACCAAAAATGCCGAAAACTAAAACTCCAAAAAAAACCCAAGAAGTATTCAGCACACACATTCTTCTCTACTTGCCGATTATGCACACACCAATAGACCCTAGCCGAAATTGCTCCCCAGGAGACCCCTATTTGGCCAACTCTTGTTCCCCAATCAACTCCTAAATTTTCTTCCCTTATCACTCCTCATCCTAACTCCATGAGTCATTTAAACACTTCCCCCTAGAGTTCAACTTGAGTTCCATCATTTACCATACACAAGCATAAAAATAAAACAACATTGCTCCTCAAGGGATTTGAACCTTAGCTCTTTCACAGTCATCACACGCCATGCCTTGTGTTTTAAGTGGCGCCACCTTGCCACTTTAACACAAGCTTCCTTGTGTCTTAAATTACCAACATTTATTTAAAAGCCCACTTAGTTAAAGCCCCTTCTCCTTTAAGTCTAAAATTTAAAAAATTTCACCAGGCTTTAACTTAAACTTAGGCCCTCCAAAGGCCCATTAAAACACCCAACACAAAAATATAACACATCCAGTTATGCAGAAATTAATTCATACCAAAAACTCAAAAACCTGAAAAATTGGGGCGTTACAACTCTACCCCCTTAAAGAAATTTCAGCCTCGAAATTTTACCTGGTTCAAACAAATGAGGGTATTGTTGACGAATCATCTCTTCTGGCTCCCACGTAGCTTCTTCTCTACCATGATTGTGCCAAAGCACTTTCGCCAAAGGAACTGACTTCCTTTTTAATATCTTAACATCACGATCCAGAATTTGCACAGGTTCTTCTTCAAATGTCAAATCAGCTTTAACCTCAATTTCTTCAACTGGTATGACGTGAGAAGGATCAGACCGATACCGCCTTAGCATGGAGACATGAAAGACATCATGAATTCGGTCCAACTCAGGAGGTAGTTCCAGCTGATATGCTACCGGCCCCACCCGCTTAAGAACTCATAAGGCCCGATAAACTGTGAACTCAACTTGTCCTTTTTCCTAAACTTTAAAATCTTCTTCTACGGCGAGACCTTCAAGAAAACCAAATCTCCCATCGAGTACTCAATTTCCTTACGCTTCAAGTCAGCATAAGATTTCTGCCTATCAGATGCTTCCTTTAACCGATCCCTGATTAGCTTAACCTTATCTTCTATATCTACCACCAACTTTGGCCTAGGAACCTGATGTTCTCCCAACTCTGTCCAATAAGTAGGCATACGACACCTTCGACCATACAACGCCTCATATGATGCCATTCGAATACTCGCCTGATAACAGCAAGAAGTCTTCCTAGCTACCTCAGAAACCAATAACACATCCCTTCAACATGTCCTCCAGAACTTGAATCACCCTTTCCAACTATCCATCCGTCTGGAGTGAAAAGTAGTACTGAAATCCAGCCGTGTACCCAACGCCTCATGCAACTTCTGCCAAAATCGAGATGTAAACCTAAGATCCCGATCAGAAATAATCGAAACTAGCACTCCATAAAGTCACACTATCTTTGCCACATACAACTTGGCCAACTTTTGAAGTGAGTAGTCAGTTCAGACAGGTATGAAATGAGCAGATTTAGTTAACCTATCCACAATTACCCAAACTGAGTCTTTCTTGGTAGGCGTCAAGGGTAGCCCACTCACAAAATCCATGGTAACTCTTTCCCACTTCAAAAGTGGAATGTTCACTAGTTGCAGAAGTCCCAAAGGCAGTTGATGCTCAGCTTTCACATGCTGGCATGTCAGACACTTACCAACTCTTGTAAATCCCGGTACAACTTATTCCCTCCAAGGTGCATAGCATAAAGACCGCCATGAGTCCCTCGGAATTCAAACTCTTCCTCAAAAACACAGAATTCCTTCACTGTTCAATCCAAAATCAGAAGTCTCACCACTCTTAACTTGTTGAAATCGAGGAACTAGTGACTCGTCATCTAATTATTTTTCCTTATTCTACTCAATCCAGGTTGGTCTTACTTGTAATTATGCCAACAAGCTACCATCATCATATAGACTCAAATGAGCAAACATTGCTCTTAACTCAGTTACAGCTCTTCGACTCAGTGCATCCGCCACAACATTTGCTTTGTTTGGGTGATACTCAATAAAACAGTCGTAATCCTTAAGCAACTCTATCCATATTCGTTGCCTAAGGTTCAACTTCTTCTGAGTCAACAAATACTTGAGACTCTTATGGTCCGTGTATATAATACACTTTTCTCCATACAAGTAGTGCCTCCAGACCTTTAACACAAAAATCACTGCTGCCAACTCCAGATCATGTGTAGGGTAGTTCACTTCATGAGGCTTAACCTGTCGCGATGCATAAGAAACAACTTTACCCTCTTGCATCTGCACACAGCCCAAACCAACGTACGATGCGTCGCTGTACACAGTGAAATCCTTCCTAAACTTCAGCTGAATCAAAATAGGCGCCTCAGTCAAAACTTTCTTCAACTTCTCGAAAGCCTCTTGTTGATTTATAGTCCAGAAAAATGGTACTTCTTTCCTCAAAAGTTTCGTAAATGGTGCCGCAATCAAATAAAACCCTTCTACAAATCTTCTGTAGTACCTTGCCAAACCCAGAAAACTCTAAATTTTTAACACAGATCCCGGTGGCTTCCATTCCAGAACCGCCTCAATTTTTCGAGAATCCACCCTAATCTCCTCAGCAGAAACCACGTGACCTAAGAATGTCACTTCTCGAAACCAAAATTCACACTTGATGAATTTTGCATACAATTGCTTCTCACTCAACACTTGCAAAACAATCCGAAGATGCTCATCATGATCCTCCTCAGTCTTTAAATACACCAGAATATCGTCTATGAAGACGACCACGAATTGGTCCAAGTAAGGTTGTAATACATGATTCATCAGATCCATGAAGGCCGCTGGTGCATTCGTCAATCCAAACGGTATTACAGAAACTCGTAATGACCATACCGGGTCCTGAACACTGTCTTATGAATATCCACCTCTTTGACCCTTAACTAATGCTATCCAGATCGAAGATCGATCTTGGAAAATACCGAAGCTCCTCTTAGCTAGTCAAACAAGTCGTCGATCCTTGGCAGAGGGTACTTGTTCTAAATTGTCAGTTTGTTCAACTGACGATAATCAATGCACATACGCATCATCCCATCCTTCTTCTTCACGAATAGTACCGGTGCTCCCCACAGAGACACACTTGGCCTAATAAAACCCCGATCCAGAAGTTCTTGAATTTGAGCTTTCAACTCTACTAGCTCCTTTTGTGCCATCCTATAAGGAGCGATAGACACTGGAGCTGTTCCAGGCAACAAGTCGATTCCAAATTCGACTTCACGATTCAGAGGCAACACAGGAAGCTCATTAGGAAAGAAATCTTGAAATTCTTTTACGATTCTAACTTCTCCTACGGTCAAATTCTCATAATCAAACTGACTCACATATGCCAAAAATGCCTCGCAACCCTTGTGAATCATCTTTTTAGCTCTCAAAGCTGAAATAA
The DNA here is from genome assembly GCA_020496765.1 of Gossypium stocksii. Taxonomy (NCBI): domain Eukaryota; kingdom Viridiplantae; phylum Streptophyta; class Magnoliopsida; order Malvales; family Malvaceae; genus Gossypium; species Gossypium stocksii. The sequence continues at coordinate 61,638,301 of CM035630.1, forward strand.
AATTGTACAAGTAGTCTCTTCGCTCCCCAATTACCGTTAAGTCTTTATCCTCCACGGTCTTTAACACCATCCGCTTGACCGCACAATCCAAAGTTGCTCGATGCTTAGCTAGCCAATCCATACCCAGAATGAGATCAAACTCTCCAAAGGGTAATTCCATCAAATCCCCAGAGAAAATCCTACCATGTGTCTCTAAGGGTACATCTCTAAAAAGTTTGTCTACCCTAACTAAGTGACCCAGTGGACTTATCATAGATACCCCACTCACAGTTTTCTCAAATTGCACACCCAACGACCCAGACACACCACAAGCAACATATGAATGGGTAGATCCAATATCAATCAGGACAGTGTATGGCGTGCTAAAAATTAAAAACGTACCAGTTATGACATCAGGTGCGTCACCTTCCTCTCACAGACGAGCAGCATAAACCAATGCTAACTAACGAGCCTCAACATTTCAGCACCCTTGCTGCGTGCTCCACGTCCACCTCCATTCCTATTTCTGCCTCTACCTTGACCACGGCCTCTCGGTGGTTATGGCCCACCTCGCACTGGTTGAGCAACCCTCTGTTCAGCAGCTTGCGTCTGAGTCAGCCCCTAAGGACAATCCTTGACTCTATGATCCTTGGACCCACACCAAAAACATGCCCCAGTACGCTTCCAACACTCACCCAGATGCACTCTACCACAATCCCCACAAGCCTGCGATCTAACCACATTCACCAGTACTGCTCAAACCGGCTCGTCCACTCTAGCCCTTTTGACAATTCTGCCCGCAACACTCGAGGGTCCAGAATCCCTCTTGAATCAATTTCGGTCCTTCTCACGGTTCTGTCGCTCCGTGCGCTTCACCTCTTCAGCAATCTTAGCCTTCTCCACTAGAGCAGCAAAGTCACGCTCCCTCTGCCAAGCAATCAGCACCCTTAACTCATCTCTGAGGCCATCCTCAAACCGCACGCTATGTTCATATTCCGTAGCGACTATCCCACTAGCATACTGGCTTAACCTTAGGAACTCAGCTTCATACTCTGCAACAGTCTTGTTACCCTGGGTCAGATTTAGGAATTCCTTCCTTCGAGCGTCCACGTAGCTCGCGCCGACGTAGTTCCCTTTGAAGGTTGTCTTAAACAGCTCCCAAGTTACCTGCTCAACTAGGGTACCATCCCTCACAGTGATCCACCACTGATAAGCCTCGTCTCGCAGCAAAGATGCTACTCCTTTTAGCTTCTGCTCCACTGAGCAGTCCAAGTCATCCACAATCCACTCAGTGGCCTCCAACCAATATTCGGCCACATTCGAGGCTACACTAAATACACCCCTGAAAAATTCCGCTTCGTTAGCTCGGAGTTGGTCAGAAATAAATCCTTGATTTACAGTTCCAGTACTCGCTCCAGCAACCCTTTCCAGAATCTGTAACATCGCCTGGGACAAAGCGTCATCCCCCACAGCCTGATCATAGGCCCAGTCTTAGTTGCCGGTGGCGCTCATGCCTCCTCAGCTGGCGTATGTTGGCCATGTCCACAGCCTCTTCCACGTGATGCCCTCGTACTCATATCGTATTATCTGATTACGAATTTTATGGATTAGTTCAATATTCTAGTTTTTATTATAGATGTCTTATGCATAAATAGTATTCAAAGTTTTATTTTCGTAGAATCATCGCCTAGCTACCGTCTCAATCTTTTAAAGTTTTCAGTTTTTCCTACTATCTCAGTCCTCTATAGTCTCATTATTACCCTAACTACAACATCTCAGTAGGGTCTTAGTACTATCTACAGTAATTTCTCAGTGTCAAGCATCTTAATCAAATATAGTAAAGAGAGAGTGTTTAAGGTGGTCGCTGAAATAGAAGGATAATCGAATGCCACACCACTTAGTTGGTGATAAGTTTGGAAAGGAGAACGCTTGACGCCACTAGCACGAGCTAGATAATATACACGGAACTCACTTGAGATATGAGAAAATATTCTCACAAAGAACAAAGTTCATATAATTTTGCCAAAAGTTCCAAAGTCCCCTCAAAATGGCTGGTTACACTTATTTATAGGTGTAGGAAAGCTAGCTGAAAAGTCACATCTTAATGTGCTAAATAAAACTGAAATTAAACTCAAGACTTTTGACATTCTTATCACTTGTAACTCTTTGCTTGAATTCACTTTAATTCAGCTGAATGAATATCCATGAATGCTTGTAAAATGTCTCTTGAGTTGTCCCTTGGCTAGCTGAAAAGACACCAGCAATTAAATGGTGTTTTGAATGCTTGTTCTCATCTTTGAATGAGCAAAAACTGCTGGTAGTGAAAGGGGTTGCTGCCGAATTTAAGAAGGGGTCAAATGCTCCTTAAAACTCCTTAATTGATGTATAAAACCTCCCTTGTAATAGCCCCTTCATTTTTAACCAAAAATAACCTAAAAAGTCACTTCAATTAAGTTGTAACATCCTTGAAATATAATGGTTGTGAGCTGAAAAGACACCTGCAATAAACACATTAAAATGAAGTTATTAAACACAATTAAACACTAATTAAACTCAAACACATTAAACACTTGACTTCAATAAATGAACTATAAACAAAGACATCAATTAATGCAACACCTAGTTTAATTAATAGAAGCAAAAAAAAAAAAATAAATAAACTTAAACTCATGCTTCAATAAATTATCCTAGTAACTAGATTAATTAAATAAGCATCTTATTAACTGAAGTTTAATAAAAAAACTAAAATCAATAAACTAAGATGAGTTGAAATAAAACCAGCAACTCATTTATTAAACTTAAGATGAGTTTATTAAAATTTAAATTCAACTTGCAATAAATTGCAAGTAACACCGATGGAGCTGAAAGAGCTTGCAAAGAAGCTTCATTTTGCACTTAGGCCCTCGAGCTTAGGCCAATCTTGATGGTGGCAGTTTGTGTCAAAACATGATACGACCGGGTTCATATCATATGCTGAATTGAGTGTGGTTTTTAAATATGAGAGCCTTAAATGATTATTAAACCATTTGATTTAGTAGTGGACAATAATGGCCTTAATATGATATGTTCTATATGTTATTAATCATGGACATTTTGGTAAAAGGTTTATTATTATTAATTAAAATAAAACCAAAACATGAATTAATGGTCATTTGTGTCCATCTTTGTCGAAAATCAAAAGAAAAAGAAAAGAAAAAGGTTAGCTAGGGCTCGGCCATAAGTTTGTTTGATTAAAGTATGTATTTTGATCCATTTTTGATAATTTCTACGTTTCTGTGATCGTTGCTTCATGTTCTACAATGCCCATGTCACAATTTCTGTTTCTGTTAAAGATTTCATGAAATGCCATTGTTGATTTTAAGAGCTTTGAAGTGTTAATGGATGAATTATGGAAGCTTGTTGTGAAATTAATATGTTTTGCCATGAATTTTTTATGATTATAAGATATTGGGCTAAATTGTGAAATATGAAATTTTGGAGGACTAATTTAGGAAATAAATGAAATGTGAGAGCTTGTATTAGCATGGTAAGATTTCGGCTAAGTATTTGTGTACTGGGATTTTGTGAATTTGATGATTTTATGAATTAGGGACTAAATTGTTAAAATATGTAAAGTGAGGGCTAATTTGTAAAATTCCCTAATTATATGTTTTTGGATTAAATTGAATGAGTTAGTGAATAAAAGAACTTAATTTGAATTTATGTAGATCAAGAACTAAAGAAAACAGAATTGGATCGGGTAAAGTTAAAAATCGTTGAATAGTCATTTTTGTCCGTTCACATCCGTACAAGGTAAGTCGATATACAAATAAATGCATTAAATTGAATTATAATTGTTATTATGTTGATTGAATTGTATTATGTGGCTATGATAGCTGAATATGTGAAATCTGAATTAAATTATGAGCATGTACTCAAGTCCAAAAAGCCCCGTCAGAACCATAGGAATAGTTAGGATACATATGTCATGACATAGAATTCGATATGTGCTTTCGTGTAAGACCACGTCTTGGATGTTGGCATCGATATAAGATTATCGTGTAAGACCATGTCTGGGACATTGGCATCATATTGATTAGAGTAAGACCCTGTCTGGGACAGTGGCATTGATATTCGATTACATGTAAGACCACATCTGGGACGTCTGTAACACCCTCTTACCCGAGACCGTCGCCGAAGTCAAGCTTGAGGTGTTACCAAACTTGTTTCATCACTTTTTAAACTTTAAATCAACTAATCGCATTTTCGGAGCAAGCTGTATTTCTGCGTCATGGTCGCTTAAAAATCATCTCTTGAGTTACGAAACTCGAAATCAAGATCCGTAAATTTTCCCTGAAACTAGACTCATATATCTATCTATTAATTGTTTTCTAGAATTTTTGGTCTGGCCAATTAGGACAGTTTATTAGTTAAAGTTACCCCTGTTTTAGAACTCGACTGCACTGACCTCTGCTTACTACGAACCACTTTTCTCTCTATACAAAATACATATGACTATGCCGTTTATTTCTCTTAAAACTAGACTCAATAAAGATTCTGAATAAAGTACACCTCCTAATTATTATTTTACAATTTATGGTGAATTTCAAAAGTTGGAACAGGGGATCCAGAAATCGCTCTGGCCCTGTTTCACCAAAACTCAAATATTTCATAACATATAACTCCTTTACCTATTTCACTTCTTCCATATGAAAGTAGACACAATAGGCTTCAATTTAATATTTAGTTCATCACCTAATTCACTTTATACTATTTTTAGTGATTTTTCAAACTCACGTCACTGCTGTTACAACATTTTGTTTTATGACAAATTTTCACTTTCTATGGAAATTCATGAACTATTAACACTTTGAACATACATAGTCTCATACATGATCTAAATTAACCATTCCAAGGACTAATTATTATCAGGCATTTTCTCAACCAAACCACAACCATATCGGAAGATTAATTACACAAAACAAGTATATTGCTATACATGCCATATTTGAGTTATACAAGCCGTTTTACCAAAATAGTTCTTCGGATAGTGTGAACGAGCCTTCGACCTATCCCGATTCCTGAGCCAGCTTGCCTAAAACTACAATGAATGAAAAGGAGGGAGTAAGCATAAATGCTTAGTAAGTTCATATGCAAATAACAAGTAACATAACAAAGCAATTCTTCCAAACAACACTAGCATGGTATCACCAAAACATATATCACATTTCTAATCATCAATTGTCATCTTACCACATTATTGTTGTTGTATCAAGTTTCAACCCAAGTGTTAAGTACATACCTATCCAAAGTATCCATTTCACAACACTTATCAAAATGACATTTGCCTCTTGAGTGTTCTTCCATTTCGCTAGAATTTTACCCATTTAACACATCGGAATATAACTCGGATACATGGATAATTTACACATAAGTGCCACATATGTAATCAAGTAACCATGTAACCTGTCCATAAGCGAACTCGGACTCAACTCAATGAGCTCGGGCGTTCGCATCCATAAGTGAACTCGTACTCAACTCAACGAGCTCGGATGCCTAGTTACATCTCACGAACTCGGACTCAACTCAACAAGTTCAGACATTTGCATCCATAAATGAACTCGGACTCAACTCAACGAGTTCGGATGCCCAACCATCCTAGTGACATGTCACTTGTATCCTAATCTATTCCCAAGGTTCAAACGGGATTTTCCTCAATCACACATTTCCCAATCGTTCTCCTCGAAATATCGGAACCAATACGTTACTTGCATCTCATACTTATCAACTTAATCACATACTTTTCATACCAATACATAATTTTTCACAAAGCATAATATTCATAATAACAAGTATCATATCATATAAATAGCATTAAATCACTTAAAAGAGCAATTATGTTACATTACTTACACATGAACTTACCTCGATACCAAAATATCGACAATCGGCCTATTCCTCGTAAACTTTGTTTTTCCCTCGATCACGACTTGAATCTTGTTTCTCTTGATCTAAAATAACACATTTAGCTTATTTAATACTCACATTTATCAAAACGGTCCTTGACCCCAACTTTACCAAAATTACGAATTTACCCTTAAACTTTTGTATATTTACACTTTGACCCCAAGGCTCGGAAATTAAATTTTATTCCAAATTCTTATGTTTTAGGACATGCTGATCATTTATTTACCATTAGCAAGCTCAAATTCCAACGACAACATGCACTTATGAATAATTGGTATTTTTACAGATTAAGCCGTTCTACTCGTTTTTACTCAAAACCGTGTAGCACAAGTTGTCTAACATAATCTGAAACCTCATATTCTATCATAAAACATCAAAATACACAAATTTCACCTATGGGTATTTTTCCAAATATGAACCCTAACTTTAATTATTGCTAACATAAGCTTTATCAGCTACCGGGATCATAAAAATATAAAAATCATTAAAAACGGGGCTTGGATACACTTACTATGAAGCTTAAAAGTTGAAGAAACCCTAGCTATGGTGGAGAGAAAAATTTGGCAGCAACCAAATAAAGGAGATGATCAATTTTGTGTTATTTTTCCCATTTTATTCCATTTAATATCCAAATGACCAAAATACCCTTCCTTACTAAACTTTCAAAAATTCCCCCCATGTCCAATTTTTGTCCATGAACTTAGAATTTGGTCAAATTGCTATTTAAGACCTCCTAATTAATATTCCAAAGCAATTTCATACTAAAAACTTCTAGAATGCAAATTTTGCAACTTATTCGATTTAGTCCTTAATTTCAAATTAAGCACTTTACGCATGGAATTTCTTCACGAAATTTTCACACAATCATGCAATCATATCATAAACCTCAAAAAAAAAAATTTAAAATAATTATTTCTATCTCGAATTTGTGGTCACGAAACCACTATTCTAATTAGGCTCTAATTCGGGATATTACAACGTCGGCATTGTACGGGTTTTCTAAACTATTCACGTATCCTAGTTAATTTCGATTGGTTCAACGAGCACTTTGAGAAAGTGAAGGAAAATACGAATGCACATCTGAACTCCGGTATGTATGAATGTATATGAAATTTAGAGAATAAGAGGTATGTATGTACATGATCATTTGATATGTGAGCTATAGGAATTTGATATGTGAAGTTGAGTAAATGAATTTGATTAGTTGAGATCAATGTGAATTATAATTTGTGCTTATGATATGCCATAGATCATATGGTTTTAATGGTTAAAAATTGTACCTTGTTATGGATTTATTTGTATATGGCGTACTAAGCTCTTTGTAGCTTACTTTGTGTTTATTTACTTTTTATAGATATCGAAGCTATCGAAAGCTCAGGGATCGTCAAGGATCATCATCACACTATCAATCTTTGTTTGGTATATTTTGTAAGTGAATATGTTGAATTATGGCATGTATAGGTTATATGTCTTTAGGTTATGTTTTGAAATGTTTATAAGTTATGCCATAAGATGTGGCTAACAAATGGTTATGGATATGCTTGTTGTGGTAAGTTTATGTGATACAAGTATGACCTTGAGTAATGGTCATTTTGGTATGGAATATGTTTTGATTTTGGTAAGTTTTATAAGTGATTGAATATGATGCCATTAGGTTAAGGTAATTGTATATTGATAGGCCATTGTATTTGAGACTTTAGTCTAATTTATTTTGGATGATAAGTATGAATTGGATGATGATGAATTGAGCTATATTTTGGTTTGGTAATTAGCTGAAATGGTTGATTATTGTTGCATTTTGAATGTCATACAAGTTGTATTGTAGGTACTTGGAAATTGGATAGGAAAATGTGGTTTAAAGCAAGCCCATTTTGTACCACATGGCTAAAGCACACGGGCGTGTGTCTCAACTGTGTAATCCCTATACCTTAGCCAAATTGGTCAGGATGTCACACGAGCTAGACACACAGGCATGCCTTGTGGCCATGTGTGTAGGTCAATAGCCTCCTTAAGTTTCACACGACCGAACACATGGGCATGTCTTGTGGCCGTGTCTTGTGGCCATGTGAACAAGTCAGTATGTGTGCCCTATTCTGCCACGGCCTAGACACATGGGCATGTCTAGTAGCCATGTGAGGCACACGGCAGTATAGAAAAATGTTAAAGTTTTGAACTGTCCGGTAATGCCTTTAACCCTAGTCTGGCGATGGATACGGGTTAGGGTGCTACATTTGGTTGGTATCAGAGTTATGGTTTAGTCGATTCTAGGACTACCATAGCCTATATGAGTCTAACTATACATGCCATAATCTAAAAATATGATAGTGTGATGAATCTTGATATCTGAAATGTGTTTTTCATATAGTAATGGATCCGGAACAAGCGGTAGCGATGATGTTGAAAGTAATGCTCTAGCTTCTGCACAAGGGTCAGTGCCTTCTGATTTGCAAAATCTATCTAGTAGCCACGGGAGAGAGGCAAAACAAGCCTTCTTCCAAATGATGAGTGAGTGGTTTATAAAATATGGTCGTACTAATCTGGTTGCTCAACAACCTCTGGCCCCACCTATTCCCCCTTAGGCATCTATTGTACCTCCGGTAATGAATCTGATTCTGTTGAATAAGCCTTCTATGGATAAAATTAGAAAATATGGAACCGAAGAATTTAGGGCTACAAGTGATGATGATGCTGTGAGAGCCGAGTTTTGGCTCAAGAATACCATTCGGGTTTTCGATGAAATGTTGTGTGCTCCTAATCAGTGTGTGAAATGTGCGATTTCTTTGCTTGGAGACTCAGCTTATCAATGGTGGAAAACTCTGACTTCCATTGTTCCAAAAGAAATAATATGGGATTTCTTTCAATGTAAATTTCGTAAGAAATATATCAGTCAAAGATTCATCGACCAGAAAAGGAAAGAGTTTCTGGAACTTAAACAAGGCTGTATGTCTGTTACAGAATACGAGAGAGAATTTGTTCGATTAGGCCGATACGCTAAAGAGTGTGTATCGACTGAAGAAACATTGTGTAAGAGATTTGAAGATAGTTTAAATAAATATATTCGACTGTTAGTTGGTATTCTCGAGATTAAAGAGTTTGTTGTACTGGTTGATCAAGCATGTAAAGCTAAGAACTCAGTAAGGAGAAAAGAAAAATTGATTTTAAAGCCAGAGAAGTGAGAAAAAGATCTGTAAACAAATCATTTCAATCTACGTTAAATAAATTCTGAGATGATTACAGCCGTTCAAAGTCTAATGTGGGACATTCGAGTAGGGATAGAGTCAGATAGCACTCGAGTTTCAAAACTCCTGCTACTTCTATTGCTAGTGTTGGAAATGTTTGGTCCGAACGGCCTGAATGCAAGCATTATGGTAAAAGACATCTGGGAAGTTGTACATTGAATGATCGAGCTTGTTTCAAATGTGGATCTATGGATCATTTCATCTGAGATTATCCTGAGTCTGCGGAACTATAAATTGTGCAAAACCTGAAATCGAGTAATACTTCAGCAAGAGGAAGACCCCCCAGGAATATGGGAAATGTGAGTGGTAGTCAAAGAGCTATGAAAGACACTGTTGTTCGATCTGAGGCCTAAGCACTAGCCAGGGCCTGTGCTATCCGAACTCGAGAGGAAGCTTCATCTCCAGATGTGATAACTGGTACTTTTACTTTATACGATACTTCTATGATTGCATTAATAGATCTAGGATTTACTCATTCATATATATGCATGAATTTAGTGCACAGTAAGACTTTGCTTGTAGAGTCTACTGAATTCGTAAATAGAGTATCGAACCCCTTAGGCAAAAGCGTCCTACTTGACAAAGTTTGTAAGAACTACCCGTTAATGTTTCGAGATGTATGTTTTCCGGCTAATCTAATGCTCTTATGCTTTGATGAATTTGATATAATTTTGTGTGACAGCCCTAATTCGACCCTAGTCGGGAAATGGTTTTGGAACCATGAAACCGAGTCAGAAAAATATTTAAGTGTTAGTTTTTGTGATTTTATTGTGTGAATTTTAATATGTGAAGGTTTCGTGTCTTAATTTTGATATTTAAATGCTAAATTGCTTGAAGGGCCTAATTGCATGAAAAGAAAAATTAAGTGTTACATGTGTGAGTATTGAATTGTTGATGTTTTTGTAACTTAAGGGATTTATGATGCAATAAGACCAAGAAATCTTGCATGGACACTTTCGGTCATAGTTTGTGGGAAAGAAATAATTTTAGTAAGGCTAAAATAGTAACTTGATATATATAATTTTGTATTAATTAAGTAAAAAAATGAAATGGCTTTCATTTTTCTCTTATTGTTGCCGAAACATCAAACAAAAAGAACAAGGAAATTCCAAAAACCTTCGGCCATGGAAATTGCTTGAATTGAGGTATGTTTGAATGATTTTTAGAAAAATGCTTATGAATTTAGGTTAGTCAACGCATGGTTTAGTTAGCCCATGATTTGATTTCTTGAATTTTTGTTGTTCATGAGCATTCGGCATCTTGCTATGAGTTGAGAAATTGTATTAGATGTTAAAGAAATGATGCATGGATGTTAAAATTGTTCATATGATAGTTGAAGGAGATCAATAGTAAGAGATGGTTTACTAATTGTAATTTTGATGGGTTGAAAGAAGGTTACGGCTTATGTGTGCTTAAGTGGAACTAATTACCGAATGTATGAGTTTAAGTGAAGTTGTTGTCGAATGTGTGTTTTTAAATGAGGGTGGTTGTCGTGTACGTGTGTTCTTTTAAGAGAAAGTTGTCGTAGGTAAGAAACTGATTTGAAAACCATCCTTATTGTTTTTTAAAAAAAAAATGTCTTAGTGATTGTATTGTAAAGTAGTTTAATATTTTAATAAGATATATAAATATATAAATTCAGTCATATGTTTTAAATTTGTAAATAATTTAGTCGATAAGATCATTTGTATACAAGCTATATGATCCATTAAACTTCTTGTCATATGTGACTTGTAAAAGTGGAGTAACATTTTCAGTTTGGTCTTTTAGTTGTTACCTTAGCAATTGAGTTATGTTTTGGTTTCCAAGGGAAGGACGTATATGAATTTAGATTAGTTGAAGTTATGAATGACCAATAAGTAAATAAATTGAGAAATTATATGTTTAATGATGAAAGTCAATGCTTAAATACTAAATAAGTTTTATATTGTGACTGTATGTGTTTAAGATTAAGACACGGGTAATTGAGCTTAAAAGGTTTACACATTTGATTTTGGTATAGTATATGAGTTCTATGAAATATATTACACTCGGTCTTAATCATATATTTGTATGATTTGGAATGCTTTACTTTATGAAATGGGTAATAATGAATTGAGAAATGTATATGTTTTATGAGTACTTTGGCTACCTTAAAGTACATTTGATTATAAGCTATATTATTAGGAAATTTGATAAGTAAAATTTGTTTTTAAAGCTCAAGAACGTCAAGGACCAAGGGTGGACAAAGGGAAAGAAAAAGTGGTTGAATAGCCGGTCCACAATCGTTCGGAGGCACTTGAGGTAAGTTTTGAGTGTATCATCTTAGTATATACATGAATATGGTATGAAACATTTAAGTTGCATGCCTTGTAAATAAATGACCTTACTTTGATAAAACAATTCAATTATGAACATGATGACATGAGTGAAGTAGCTGTGGGCATATTGAAATTTAGGGCATATTGAAATTTAAGGAAAAATGTGATTTGCTTATGCATGTGAAATTTTTATAGTAAATTCCATAAGACCGAATGGGTATAGAATAGAATGTCATATGTATTTGGCAAATTAATTATGGAAAGATGTTATATGTGGATGCTTTATCTCTGTTGAAGGTATCAAATGATTTGTAAAGATGATATGCTTGGTATTACACATGCAAATGTGAACAAATATTGCCCGGGAATTTAATTACGATAATTTCAGGCCTTCGTGCCTAGCAGGCTTCGTGCCGGTGATAATTTCAGGCCTTCGTACCTAGCAGGCTTCGTGCCGGTGATAATTTCAGGCCTTCGTGCCTAGCAGGCTTTGTGCCGGTGATAATATCAGGCCCGTGTGCCTAGCAGGCTTAGCACCGGTGATTTGAGTACGTGTGAGATTACGAGAAATTTTGATGAAATTTTAGTAAAGTACGAGCATTGTATTAAAAGGGTCAGGTATGTACCTTGTACCTATGTGCAAGATTTAAATTGATATGTGCTTTAAGTATCAAATTTGTTAGTTTTACGAATGAGAGCTTTGTCTATGCATAGTATGGTATACACATATTTGGCCATGGATGATATATATATATAAGATAATGAAATTTTGTGACAATGGGTGACAAGGAAACATGCTAAAATAAAAGTTGAATCTCCCTCATGTGTGAAGATACATTCGGCCAAATAAATAGGCCTTTGGAATTGAGTTTTTGTTCAATAATATAGTAGGTGTATTAAGGCATGAATTATTTAAGTTAATCAAAGCTTACTAAGCTCTTAGAAGCTTACTCCGTTTTTCTTTTGTTTTTGTTCCTTCTGTTTTATAAATCTTAATCGAAGCTACGGTTCGAGGGATTCAAGTCATGGTTCATCACACTATCGCCGTCGGATTTTTTTGGTACTTTTGAAGGTTTTTTTTTTTTTTTTGCAATGGCATGTATAGGCTGAAATCCTATGTTTTGAAATCAAACTTTTATTTTTGAATTGTAAATATAAATAGCCATGCGAAAATGGCTGTCGCATTGCCTTATGTGTTTTGTTAGTTAATATGAATATGTCCTTGGAAACTTTGATAAATGTTCTAAACGTTTTGAAGTGAATTGGGATTTTGAATGAATCTTGTTCGGTTATGCTTAAGATCATTTACCAAATGAATAGCAATTGTCAGTTATTTTGTATAATGGATCCAAAGTACATTTGTTATGCATGTTTATATAATTTGGTCTGATGAGTGTTGAAATCTAATTGAATCGGTGATTATATTTTTATATACTCATAAATATTATTTATGTGAATGGAGTTTAAAGAAACTAAGTGAATGCCGGGTAATGTCTCTTGACCTTCCTGCGATGGGTACGGGTCTAGGGGTGTTACATTTTGGGTATGGACTAGTTAACTTTACATGATGCTATTGTGAATTGCAAACGAAAAACTATTGATTTGAGATGTAAGAATAGTGAGATAGTTCAGATTGAGTCGAGTGATCTAAGTAGGTTGTCTGCTGTGATATCTGCAATGAAATCTATGAAATATGTGAAAAAGGGTTATGAAGCTTACTTCGCCTATGTGATTGATTCGAAAATGTCGCAAAAGAAAGTTGAATTAGTGCTTGTTGTCTGTGAATTTCCTGGTGTGTTTCCAGAGGAACTTCCAGGATTACCTCCAATTCGAGAAGTAGAATTTGGCATTGAGTTGATACCAGGAACTACTCTGATTTTGATAGATTCTTATAGAATGGCTCTGATCGAATTAAAAGAACTAAAGTCTCAGTTACAAGAATTGACTGATAGAGGATTAGATAGATCAAGTTTCTCACATTGGGCTGCTCCGATTCTATTTGTGAAAAAGAAAGATGGCACGATGAGAATGTGTATTGATTACCGTCAGTTGAATAAAGTAACTATAAGGAATAAGTATCATCTGCCCAGAATCGATGATTTGTTCGATTAGTTGAATTGTGCCTTTGTGTTTTCGAAAATAGATTTGAGATCGAGTTATTATCAGTTGAGAGTGAAAGATGCAGATATTCCAAAAACAGCTTTTCGAACGAGGTATGGACACTATGAATTCTTAGTTATGCCTTTCGGACTAACGAATGCTCCTGCTGTGTTTATGGATCTGATAAACAGAATTTTTAGACCGTATTTAGATCAATTTGTTGTTGTATTCATTGATGACATTTTGATTTATTCACGGAATGAAAGTGAGCATGCTGAGCATTTAAGAATTGTGCTTCAGACTCTACGTGATAAGCAATTATATACGAAATTCAGTAAATGTGAATTCTGGTTGTGCGAAGTTAGCTTTCTGGGTCATATTGTGTCAGCATCTGGTATTCGGGTGGATCTGAGTAAAGTTTTAGCTATGCTAGGTTGGAAACCACTGAGGAATGTTTCTAAGGTTCGCAGTTTTCTGGGACTCGCCGGGTTTTATCGTCGATTTGTGAAAGGTTTCTCTATGATCGCAACTCTGTTGACAAGATTGCTACAAAAAGATGTGAAATTTGAATAGTCAAATAAATGTCAACACAGTTTTGATCAGTTGAAAGCCATGTTAACAGAAGCTCCAGTACTTGTACAGCCTGAATTAGGTAAAGAATATGTTATATACAGTGATGCTTCATTAAAAGGCCTTGGTTGTGTTTTAATGCAAGAAGGCAAGGTTATAGCATATGCCTCTAGACAGTTAAAGCCTCGTGAGAAGAATTATCTAACGCACGACCTTGAGTTAGCTACTATTGTTTTTGCTTTGAAGATTCGGCGTTACTATCTGTTCGGTGAGAAATGTCAAGTGTTTTTTGATCATAAAAGCCTGAAATATTTGATGACTCAAAAGGACTTGAATCTGCAACAGCGAAGATGGTTACAATTGTTGAAAGACTATGAGCTTGTCATTGATTATCATCCGAGTAAAGCGAATGTTGTAGCTGATGCCTTGAGTCAGAAATCACTATCTGTATTGCGTACTATGAATGCTAGTTTAGATCTATCTGGTAATGATTCAGTATTAGTTGAGTTGAAGGTGAGACCTTTGTTTTTACAATAGATTATTGATACTCAGAAAGTGGATAATGAATTGTTAGCCAAGCGAGCTCAGTGTAACTCCGACTCTGATTCTAAATTTTGTATAGATGTTGATGATTGTTTGAGATTCTGACATAGACTTTATGTTTCGAGAAATCCAGAGTTAATTCGGACAATTTTGAATGAAGCACACAGTAGTAAATTCTCTGTACATCTTGGAAGTACAAAGATGTATAATGACTTGAAATAGCTATACTGGTGGCCAGGAATGAAAAGAGACATCTCTGATTTTGTTTTGAAATGCTTAGTATGTCAGCAAATCGAAGCTGAACATCAGGTGCCCTCTGATTTATTATAACCAATAATGATACCAGAGTGAAAATGGGATCAAGTGACGATGGATTTTGTTTTTAGTTGGCCCCTATCTCTGAGAAAGAAAGATTCAATCTGGTTTGTAATTGACAGATTAATGAAATCAGCTCATTTTATTCTGATACGATCCGATTATGCACTTGAAAACTTAGCGGAACTTTATATACCTAACATTGTGAAATTACAAGGGGTGCCATTGCCTATGGTGTCGGATCGAGATCTGAGATTCACTTCGCGATTCTGGAAGAAATTACAAGAGGCTTTAGGTACGAAGTTACATTTCAGCATTGCTTTTCACCCGCAGACGGATGGTCAATTCGAGCGAATCATTCAGATACTTGAGGATATGTTGAGATGTTGCATTCTTAAGTTTGAAGGTACGTGGGAACAGTATTTGCAATTGATTGAGTTCCCTTATAATAATAGCTTTCAATCTAGTATTAGAATGGCACTGTATGAAGCCTTGTATGGTAGAAAATGTCATACATTGTTATACTGTTCTGAGCTCAGTGAAAATAAGATATACGGAATTGATTTGATTAATGAGATTGAACAGAAAGTGAAAATAATTCGAGATAGTTTGAAAGCAGCTTCTGATCGTCAGCAATCATACGCGGATTTGAAATGCAAAGATATTGAATTTGAGATTTGTGACAAAGTCTTTTTAAAAGTTTCTCCATGGAAAAAAAGTGCTTCGTTTCGGTAAAAAGGGTAAATTGAGTACGAGGTTCATCGGACCATACGAAATCATTGAAAGAGTTGGGCTGGTTACTTACCGATTACTTCTGCCACCTGAACTAGAAAAGATTCATAATGTATTTCACGTATCTATGCTTCGACGATACAGCTCTGATCCATCCCATGTGATTAGTCCATTTGAGATAGAAATACAACCCAATATGATTTATGAAGAAAAACCGATCTGTATTCTAGCTCGTGAAGTGAAAGAACTATGAAATAAGAAGATCCCGTTAGTCAACGTATTATGGCATCGTCACGGTTTAGAAGAAGCTACGTGGGAGCCTGAAGATATGATGAAACAACAACATCTGAATTTGTTTCACGGTAAGAATTTCGGGGACGAAAATCCCTAAGGGGGAGAGTTGTAATAGCTTGGTTTAGACCCTAGTCAGAATAGTGGTTTTGGGACCACATATTCAAGTTTAAAAATTATTTTAATATTATTTCTGTGCTTATGTTATGTGAATTAACATGTGTGAAAGTTTCATAAGAAAATTTGTCTGTTTGAGTGCTTAATTTGCAAAAAGGACTAAATTGCATAAAAAGTAAAATTCGCTAATTAATTGAGTGTGGTTTTTAAATATGAGAGCCTTAAACGGTTATTAAACCATTTGATTTAGTAGTGGACAATAATGGCCTTAATATGATATGTTTTATATGTTATTAATCATGGACATTTTGGTAAATGGTTTATTATTATGAATTAAAATAAAACCAAAACATGAATTAATGGTCATTTGTGTCCCTCTTTGTCGAAAATCAAAAGAAAAAGAAAAGAAAAAGGTTAGCTAGGGTTCAACCATAAGTTTGCTTGATTAAGGTATGTATTTTGGTCCATTTTTTATAATTTCTACGTTTCTATGATCGTTACTTCGTGTTCTACAATGCCCATGTCACAATTTCTGTTTCTGTTAAAGATTTTATGAAATGCCATTGTTTATTTTAAGAGCTTTGAAGTGTTAATGGATGAATTATGGAAGCTTGTTGTGAAATTAATATGTTTTGCCATGAATTTTTTATGATTATAAGATATTGGGCTAAATTGTGAAATATGAAATTTTGGATGACTAATTTATGAAATAAATGAAATGTGAGAGCTTGTATTAGCATCGTAAGATTTTAGCTAAGCATTTGTGTAGTGGGATTTTGTGAATTTGATGATTTTATGAATTAGGGACTAAATTGTTAAAATATGTAAATGTGAGGGCTAATTTGTAAAATGCCCTGATTATAAGTTTTTGGATTAAATTGAATGAGTTAGTGAATAAAAGGGCTTAATTTGAATTTCTATTGATCAAGAACTAAAGAAAACAGAATTGGATTGGGGAAAGTCAAAAATAGTTTAATAGCCGTTTTTGTTCGTTCACATCCGTACAAGGTAAGTCGATATGCAAATAAATACGTTAAATTGAATTATAATTATTATTTTGTTGACTGAATTGTATTATGTGGCTATGAGAGTTGAATATGTGAAATTCGAACAAAATTACGAGCATGTAATCAAGTTTGAAAAGCCCGTCAAAACCTTAGGAATAGTTAGGATACATATGTCATGACATAGAATTCGATATGTGTTTTCCTGTAAGACCATGTCTGGGACATTGGCATCGATATAAGATTAACGTGTAAGACCATGTCTAGGACATTGGCATCGTGTTGATTCGAGTAAGACCCTGTCTGGGACAATGGCATCAATATACGATTACATGTAAGACCACGTTTGGGACGTCAGTATTGTATGAGTTTTCTGAACTATTCACGTATCCTAGTTAATTTCGATTGGTTCAACGGGCACTCTGAGAAAGTAAAGGAGAATACGAATACACATCTGAACTCCGGTACATATGAATGTATATGAAATTTGGAGAATAAGAGGTATGTATGTACATGATCATTTGATATGTGAGCTATACGCATATGATATGTGAAGTTGAGTAAATGAATTTGATTAGTTGAGATCAATGTGAATTATAATTTGTGCTTATGATATGCCATAGATCATATGGTTCTAATGGTTAAAAATTGTACCTTGTTATGAATTTATTTGTATATGGCTTACTAAGCTCTTTGTAGCTTACTTTGTGTTTATTTACTCTATTTTATAGATATCGAAGCTACCGAAAGCTCGGGGATCGTCAAGGATCACACTATCAATCTTTGTTTGGTATATTTTGTAAGTGAATATGTTGAATTATGGCATGTATAGGCTAGATGTCTTTAGGTTATTTTTCAAAATGTTTATAAGTTATGCCATAAGATGTGGCTAACAAATGGTTATGAATATGCTTGTTGTGGTAAGTTTATGTGATGCAATTATGACCTTGAGTAATGGTCATTTTGGTATGAAATATGTTTTGATTTTGGTAAGTTTTATAAGTGATTCATTTTGGATGATGTGTATGAATTGGATGATGATGAATTGAGCTATGTTTTGGTTTGGTAATTTGCTGAAATGGTTGATTATTGTTGCATTTTAAATGTCATACAAGTTGTATTGTAGGTACTTGGAACTTGGATGGGAAAATGTGGCTTAAACCAAGCCAATTTTGTACCACATGGCTAAAGCACAAGGGCATGTGTCTTAACCGTGTAATCCCTATACCTTAGCCGAATTGGTCAGGATGTCACACGGGTTAGACGCACGGGCGTGCCTTGTGCCTGTATATGCAAGTCAGTAGCCTCTTTAATTTTCTCACAGCCGAGCACACGGGCATGCATTGTGGCCTTGTGAACAAGTCAGTATGTATGCCCTATTTTGCCACGGTCTAGACACATGGGCGTGTCTGGTAGCCATGTGAGGCACACGGGCGTGTGACCTATGCAATATAGAAAAATGTTAAAGATCTGAACTGTTCAACAATGCCTTTAACCATTGTCCGGTGATGGATACGGGTTAGGGGTGTTACACATATAAATGCAGTTGAGTTAAAGAAAACCCACCCATCTAGCCAACAAACCTCTCCGTCCCCCATCACTCCTTATAAAGTTGTTTAGCTCATCCAACCAATCACTCTATGTAGGACCTCAAAAAGCCCATCCAACCCTACACTCCGTATGATGTCATCCCAGGTTACTCGGCAACGATGGCCATCAGCATTGTCCACGACCCTCAGGGTATTGGGACCGCCCTTGACCCTCTGGGTATTGGGGTTAATAGTATGCAGATAAACTGCCACTCACGTATTTTACGCAGCAAAGCTAGCATATGAGTTGTACAATGCAATGCGGTGAACCGCAATATAGACATGCACTATAAACTGCCAAATCAGATAGTGGTTCGTAGCACCGCTAACGTACATGTAGTAAAGTGCAATGCGGTAATCCGCTATACTGATAGGTTGTAGTAAAACTGCCAGATCAGTCAATGATACGTAGCAATGCTAACTATGTGTTGTACGGTGCAGTGCAGTAATCTGCAGTACAGTCAAATTGTCCACGACCCTCAAGGTATTGGGATTGCCCACGACCCTCTAGGTATTGGGGCTAACAGTATTAGTCTCCCTTCTCTTCAAAAATCCCACCCAAAATACTTTATGCAAATGTATGTATGCAGTCAAATGATTGGCTTCAAACAATCATTCAGAGGCAGTCACTCACACCCGGTCAATCAGTTACAGAATTTCTTGTGCAGTCATAGTTTGCACACAACACACAACATTCACAAACCGATAAAAAAATCACGTAAAATTGAAGTCAGAACAGAGTCATAATTACCTTTACTAAAGCTTAGCCAAGGGTTGAAACACACTGCGTCATGATTGCACTTAAATTGACCTAAAATCAAAACTTGGTGAGATAGGGCCATATGCCTGCGTGGAGCAACCCAGCTTATGTGGGGGTCAAAACACCCGTGTGGAGAGAAGCACACATTCGTGTGGCAAAGGCACACACCCGTGTGGAGCAGAGGACACGGCCATGTAAACAAGTCGTGTGGCACACTATCCAAAATCGCTAAAATAGGATGCGGGGCAAACACGGCTGTGCGGGAGTCTCACAAGCTTGTGTGCCAACTAGGCACAACCGTGTGTCCTGAAACACACGCCCGTGTAGAATCCCTAAACCCCAAATCAGTCACATGGCTGTATGTCCCGGAACACACGCCCGTGTGACTCCAAATCCCTGAATCCCTTATTCCCAAACCCACACGCCCATGTGCTTAGGGGACACGGCCTGTGGAAATCGATATTTTTTCGAAATCGGCCTCACGGCTATGTGGCCAGGTCGAATGGTACCTAATATTCTCCCGAAACCCTAATTTCCAAACTCACACGGCCGTTTGACTTGGCACACGCCTGTGTGGCGGTCGGGGGGTTAAGAAACCACCCAAAACTGCCCCAAAACTACCATTTCAGCCCCTAGAACTGTCCCTAACCCTTTGTCCTACCAAAGTATATCAGAAAATAGCGTATTTCCCTCACTTTCAGTGATCAAAAACCCAAAATCAATGGAGGGTTAATGCACACTCAAAATATGTCGAAGAAAAAATTCACAAAAATTAACATAACGTAGATAAGGTTCGAAACCCACACCTGTCTTTGCGATCAGAAAGGACGATGGAGGAGCGACAATCCCAGATGCCAAAAAGCCAAAATCGATTTTTGAGTAGTTTTTTCAAGAGTAAAATGAAAAAAAAAAGAAAATAGAAAGAAGCAGAAGAAAAAACAAAAAAAAGAACGTATAAACAAAGATAATAGAAATAATAATAAATAATAAAAAGAAAATTAAATATAAGTATAAATAAAATATTAACTTAAAGCAATACAAAATAAAATGATTCCAAAACACACACACAAGACTCGAACCCACGACCTTAAGGTTCGCTAACACCTACTCTACCACCAGACCAGCAGGCCCATTCTTGTCACTAAAATGCACAACTAATCACTTATGTACAGCCTCCTCACTGTCCCTATGCTTTAAACTCAAAACTTCTAGGCCCAAAATTCAGGGCGTTATAATATCCATTGGAATGATAAAGATGTAAAAATATGTGTTTGTATGACGATATGATACAGGTGTGTACGTGAAATTCGTAAGTATCAATTCCATAAGTGATGATCGTATGGTAAAGTTGTGCTTGAGTAAGTAAGACTATGTGGTTTTTGTAACGCCCCAAAAATTTGAGCTTTTAAATTGTGTGCTGTAGCTAAAAATGCATGTTAGTGCTATTGGGTTAGGGATTTTGGAGTGTTGGGGGTTTCTATGAAATCTTGGGTTCGAGCCTTGTCATATGGAAAATTCTTATTTTTAGCATTAAAGGAACCCTGACTCCTAGTAATAAGCCTTTTAAATAATTGTGATTAAGAAGTGACTCAAAAAGAGCCTGTGGTGTAGTGGCAAGGTGGCGTCACAAGTATGGCAAGGAGGACTGAGGTTCAAGTCTTGGATTGTGTTATGGGCATTTATTTTGCATCTTTGGTCAACTAGTGGTTGGGTTGGAATTGAACTCTAGTGGAGAAGGTTTGAATTGGTCAAATGAGGGATTTAAGGAGTGGATTATGAAGTGATAAGGGGAGATAATCAAGGGGATTTTATTTGTTGGGGAGTTGGAGCTGAAATGGAACAATAAGTAGGCATAAAGTTCAATTTTAGGCATTTCTTTCAAGTTTTGAGTGTTATTCTTGTGATAGTCAATTTTTACTTGTGTAAGTTCTCGCATTTTCTTTTCTTGTTTTGTCCTTTTTGGCCACTTGGTTTCAAGACTCTTTACCTTCGGTTTCACTTTGTTTTTAGCCGAAGTAGCATTATCATTTAGCCGAATCTACTTGTTCAACCTTAGGCCAATTTCTTCCTCATTTTTTCGCTCTTCAAGATTTCTTTTTCCCTTCTTTTCTAACCTTTTCAGCTTTAAACCAAATACTCCACCTCTAAACTCTTTCAAACTACTTCCATTCACATAAAATCAATTACTTTGTTTTGTTGGCAGAATATATTAACTTGACTTAACCGATTCCATCATCTTCTCTTCCTTTCTTTATTTTAATTGAACCACTACTCCATGCTCCATACTCTTGGTTTCTTTGTTCTTCTCTTTTACTTTCCTCTCTTGATCACTCATAAGCCAAACCTCTTTTCTTTCAGACAATTTAGTTCGTGAGGTCGAAGGCTAAACCTCGAAAAATGTTTATCTTCTTTCCCCTTTTGGCGTTTTGGTAAAAGTTGAATTTCTCATCTTTTTTCTTTTAAAGTTGGTCAACTTCTAGTGGTTTTTCCTCTGACCGATTGTGACCTTTTCATGCCTTCTTGATTGTTTTGTTCGATTCCATAGGTGTTCTTTAACAATCATGTTCTCAAGGGATTCAAGATCCCTCTTTGGGCAACCAATCAGTTTTGAAAGGTAGGTATTGTTGGGCCGAATATTTTATGACTTATGGATTGGACCTTAAGCCATATACTCATAAGTGGTTTGGTTAAAAAGGTTTGTGATACTACAGATATTTGGCCAAGGAGGGTAACCAATTTTGGTCAATGGATTTAGGAGATTCAATGACTCTCATCAAGCAAGATAAGGAAGGTTTATGTTTTGGGGTAAGTATTGGAAAATGATTAACCGTAAACGACGTTTGGCTAACAAAGTGTGTTAATGGATTATAGGTTTGGTGCGAAGGGATCCGTAGTACGTTTCATAAACTAGGTGTGTACACACATCACTCAAAGTGTAGATCGACAAATGCTCAAATGTCGAAATACCGAAAAGCCAAAAATATAGCAACGATTGCCACACGAGTGCACAAACGTACGTGTGTTAAAGTTAATACAATGACAGAGGCCAGCATGAGCGATCTCATGGTCTTGGGGCCGCTTTAGGCCACGTGGGACGAAATGGGCCGTGTAGGCCTAATGGGCTCGTGGGCTCCACACAGGCCAAATTCATGGACGAAAGGGAAATAATGAGCCGGCCATGTTGTTCACATGGCCAAGGGCAGTTTTGGGCTTGGCCAGCACCACGAGCGCGTGGGCCCACATGGGCCACGTAATAGGCTTTGGTCCAATTGTAACATTTGATTGCTAAGGGTTGCACAAGTCGTGCGGTATGAATATGGTCATATTGGTGGTTCGATACATGTACATAGACCCCACGGTGAAAAATGACCGTTATGCCCCTAAAGGGCAAAATGACTAAAATGCCCCTACATGATATATGACTGATTTTGTATGACATTTGATGATAAGTTTGCGTTCATGCATATGATACTATGCTGCATGGGATGGGACCATTGATTGGAGGAAATGATTGATTTGTTAGGATCGTACGGTCGCTTGAGATGATTGTGGATCCACCGATGGTCTTGAGCCGATTATATGATTGGCAGCTCTACTGCGATATTGGTTAGTGCCGCAACCGGTGCTACATTGGAGTGTAGAGATAGGTAGGTTGATTTAATCCTCACAGGAGTGTAGGGTTGGACAAGAGACAGAGTGCAGGGTTGGTTGGGTTTTCATTCATTTCATATTCTGAATTTGATATTGATATGGGCTAAGGCCTAACCGAGGCTGTTACGGGCTCAGGCCCAATTGCCACCAATATTGTAATGGGCTTAGGCCCAGATTGATAGGATATATGTTATTTGATTAATTGGGTAGTACACACTGAGTTTTCATAAACTCACCCCTCGTTTTAATTTTTTTAGGTAACCCACAGTGATGTGATGATTCGACATAACAGAGGATTCGGGGGTGGCCACACTTTGGATAAATGGTTTTTTTTAAGTACTTTAAATTACTTTGCTTTAATTGCGTTTATTTCATTTGGGTTTTTTTATAATAAGGCCTTTCCATGGTTTTTATTTTTAATTTTGGGATTTTTATTATGGTTGAATTGCTTAACTTCTAGTTTTTAAGTCCCACATTCCAAAGAAAAGAAAAATAGACATTTTTTTTTCAAATTAATGTAAGTACAAAAAAAAAACGTTTTCAAAGAACTGCTTCCACTATAAATGAATATGAAAGTCTAATAACGCTTTTAAAGTAATAAAAGTTTTCGTTAACAATATGGGGTTTACAACCAATCCTTGATGCTTAAAAGAATGTGAGCCTAGCTTAACTTTTCAGAATACAAATGTTCTGAAAAGCTAATAAACAAAAGTGTATGGTTTTTAAAAGAAAAACCTGTTTAAAAATCTCAGTTTCATAATGTTTTTGATCAAATGATCTTGGAGTTTTCCAAACATCAAAATTTTATGATACGCCTTCAATGTGACACTGCCAGATTTGGCCATAGCGTCTGGGCCAGGTTTAGGGTGTTACAGTTTTAATGATAATGTATTAACTTTTAGTATAAGCATTTGCCTGATGAACTTGTGATAATGATGTTTATTATTTGCATATAAACTTACTAAGCTTTTTAGCTTACTCCCTTTCTTTTCCCATGTCTTATAGTGTCACTAAGCTAGCTTGGATTGGAGATCATCAGAGGATCGCTTCACACTATCAAACAATCCTTTGGCTATATATGGTTTTAAACATTTTGAGTTACGGCATGTATAGGGGACTTGGTAATTTTGTTATGTGTCATAATTGACTTGGCCAAAAATGTTGGCTTATTTTGATGAATGTTCATCTTGTATAAGGCCATTAAAATTTGGCTACCATTGGTCATATTGGTAAACATATGTTTATGTCTTGAATGAATGTGATAAATAGCATGATATGAAATAGTTAAGTATGTGATGTTCTGCATGATGGTTGCGACATGTGAATGTTGAGTTATGCCTTAATTGAGGATGTTTGGTTGCTAAATCATGTCATGTTATGTGTTGTTGAAATTGTATAAGTGTGATTTTGTTTCAGGGTGGCAAATGGCTTGGTAGATAGCCTTATTTTTGTCCACACGGGTAGGCACATGGGTGTGCGTCTGGGCCGTGTATGACACACGATCAGCCCTACGAGCGTGTGAATAGGCTGTGTGTCCCTTCCACCTTAATTTTGAGAAACAGAATGCCCAGTATGGAGCATAGGGGCAAAGACACAGGCGTCTGTCTCGACCATGTGAACGGCACGGCCTGGAACACAGGCGTGTGCCCCAGGTGTGTGAAGTCTGCACCTATTTTATGAAAAATCATGAAAATTAAATTAACCACACGGCCTAGCACACGGGCGTATGACTTGGCCATGTGACCCTCGAATGTTGATGATGTCATAAACAGAGAGTTACATGGGGTAGGGACACAGATGTGTGTGACCACACGGCCTGCCCACACGGGCGTGTCCTACAACCACACGGGTGTGTGACCTCCATATAGTGAAAATTTTCTAAGTTTTCATAATAATTTTCTAAAGTTCTCGGTTTAGTCCCGAACTGTTCCCAATGATGTTTTGGGCCTCGTAGGCTCGTTTGAGGGATGTTATGATTGAATGCGAATAGTTTTAATTTTGGTGAAAATTTATGGCCCGGTTTGTACAATTTCTTGTGTTTAAGTCTGGTAACGCCTCGTATCCTGTTCCGATGTCAAACACGGGTAAGGGGTGTTACACATGTCATATATATGATTTCTAAAATAGATATTTCTTTATCAAAAACACTTTTTGACAATAATATTAAACATTTAAAATCTTAAAATCAAATTGAACTTTACAAAAACATTCTTCTCAAATCATCTATCAAAATCAATGCTAACTAACCATAATCTAAGCCATCCATCCACTAAATTATAAAGTCGTGTAAGCACTAACTTTTCAGAAACATTCATCTCAAAATCACTTATCAAAAGAAATACTAACTAGCCCTTAATCTAAGTCCTACATTCGTTAAATTATAAAGTGGTGTGGGCATTGCATTGGCACAAAAAAAAAGGTAAAATAATAACTTATAAAAAGTGAGTAAAAAACATTCATGTAAAGCTACAGTATGTTTGAAATATGATACTTGAATAACATATAAAATACCAAAATGTAACATTGCATGATTCATTTTTTTGTTAACTCATCTTAGTATTCTATTTGTGATGAAATTGTTCAAACTCGATTGTATGCAACTGATTGGCTGAAGAGACGCCGAATATAGATAACTTGAAGTACACTTGCAGCAACAAGCAGAAGGTATTCTCCAACTGTGTAACCTATAACACGCTTTCTGGTGCTCTCATTCGCTGCAGGCATATACCAATCATAAAGGTGTACATAAATAATGATTAGATAGTTATACAATATTATCAGACAATACATTTATAGTATGCAGCAAATGCAATATTGACGTCAATGAATCAATCAAGAGAAACCATCAATCATGCAGTGATACATTAGAGTTAAACATTACTTAATGATGCACTTCATTAAACAAACAGAACAATTTACTTTAGCACTAAGGTCTCTTCAAGTTTAGTCTTCCATGAATATAATGTAAGGTGAAATTATTAAAATAACAACGAAGGAAGAAACAATAAGTAGTCTCTTCAAGCTAGCATGGTTATCGAGCTTAATGTTATTCTTTATCATGGTTTCTACAAAGATAAAAAATAGCATCATTAAAAGGCATAATAACATTCCACTAGATACAAATACATATTATCACTTCAACTATCATGTGTTTTTAAAACTTGAGAGCTTCATTCACTATTTTTTCATAGATGTGCAAGTGGCAAAGATAAGTATTCTAGCCTATCTTTTCTGCAAAATCCAATCATGCAATCAAAATCTAAACAACTCAAGGCCAAATTGAACATCCATGTGCAAGCTTTTGTCTACATGAGATTTCAAGAAAATCAAGAATTTGTCTCTTGATTTGAGAAATCAAGCAAATAGATTGTGTTTCTTGATCCATACGCGTTTGGAAGACCCTCACTCAAGTGAAACTTTCGAAAACTTTAAGGAAAAAACCTAAGCTCCATTTTAAATTGATGAGTTCATTATCATAAATCATGTTTCTTAGGTTGGTTTCCTATTTTGTGTTTTTAGGAGAATGTTAATTTAGTTATGTGTTTTGTTATTACAACTGTGGAGTTATGCCTCGCATTTTTCAACTTATCTTCTTTCAGTTAAACTCTATTTTTAGTTTCCTAATTAAACTTTGATTAGTGTAGATTATTTTAATATTATTTTATCTATGAATTTAGCTTATAAATAGACACTTTTCTACCCTAGAAAGACTAAACCTATTACACATTTAGGTATTAGCTTTTAGAAGCTTTCAGAGAATTTTGTGTTTAGATGGTTCTTATTTTGGATTTTGGGGTTTAGTTTTATCTCCATCTTTGTACCATTTGTTTTTGTTGTTTTAGTCAAATTATTTTTACCTGTGATTTTTTATTCTCTTCAATGGGGTTTTTTCAAGTAAAATATTTGTGTTTGATATTTTCTGTTTCTTTATTATTTTACTTGTCAGTTATTTAATCGGGTTTATCCCCAATAAATTGGTACTAGAGCTAATTCAATTCTGACAATCAACCGTTTGGAGATGGCAGCAACAAGGTTTGATATTGATAAGTTCAATGGCATCACAAATTTCAATCTGTGGTAAGTTTGGATGACAACAATTCTAATTTAGAGCAATCTTGAGGTCCTTAAAAAGAAAAAGCCTAAAGATATTGATAAATCAAAATGGGATATGTTAGATAAAAAAAAAGTTCTATCTATGATTTAATTATATCTAACAAATAATGTGTTGAAGGAGATTTTGATGGAGAAAATGACATTCACATTATGAAAAATGTTAGAAACCCTTTACGCAACAAAGTTTCTAGCTAATCGATTGGTGTTGAAATAGCGCCTATACACGTTCGGCATGGACGAAACTAAGTACCTTAGAGGTAACATCATTCAATTTATTACTATTTTAAATAATTTAAAAAATGTTGAGGTTCAGATTGACGATGGAGATCATACTATATTATTATTGTGCTATTTATCCCCTTCATACAAGTCTTTTAGGGAAATCCTAATTTATGACTTATATAATCTCTCATTTGAGGATGTGAAGGGTAATCGATTAAGCAAAGACAAACTCAAAAATAAGTTTGGTTCGAATAGCAAGTCAAATAGGAAACTCTCAATTTTGGTAGCATCAAGGAAGCGAGACAAGAGATGTCACTATGTAAGAAGTTAGGTCACGTCAAGGCATATTGTTACAAACTGCGAAATAAAAGAGATGCTAAGAGCAACAAAGAAGATTTAGTTGGTGCTAATTTGACCAATGACAAGGGTGATGATTTCTTGTTGGTATTAACAAGTGAAAACTCTATGCTTATGTCTAAGTGGATCTTGAATTTGGGGTGTTCTTTCCAAATGTGTCCAAACAGAGACTGATTCTCCACATACAGTTCAGTAGAAGGTGAAGCTGTGCGCATAGAGAATGGTTCACCCAGTAAGGTAACCGGTATTGGTACTATTTAGATCAGGATACACAAAAAGACAATTGAGATACTGTCAAATGTCACAGATGTACCTGACTTGAAGAAAAGTCTCATCTCATTAGGAATTTTGGACTGAAGGGTTGTGGAATTAATATCGAATCAGATGACATTGAGGTATCTTATGGGACTCTTTTTGGTGAATGGTAAAAAGATTGACATTCTTTATATTCTAGAAAGATCAATGGTGATTAGTGAAATAGGATGTCTCTCATCTATTAAGGAGTCAAAGTTGACTCATTTTGAAGTGGAAACAACTTGGTTATAGGAGGAAAAAATGTATGATCGTTTCGTATAAGAGAGGTTCTCTTTTGGATACAGGTTTTGAAAAGATAGGGCACTTCGTTTATGAAAATCAGACCCGAGTCAATTTTGATTTGGCAATCCACAAGCCGAAGATTAGATGTCTTCTAGCTTCTAAGCACAACGTTAACTCAATTAGTATCCTGCATAGTTCGAGATAAGCCCATGGCGAGTTTTGTCAAAGAATGTATTGTGAAAATACGAGTCAAGGTGGAAATTTGTAGAGCTATGCCTTGCATTTTTCAGCTTTTCTTCTCATAGCTAAATTGTATTTTTAGTTTCTCACTTAAACTCTGATTAGTGTAGCTTGTTTTAATATTATTTGATCTACAAATTTACCCTATAAATAGGCACTTTCTACCCTAGAAAGACTAAACCCATTACACATTTAGGTGTTAGATTTTAAAAAACTTTCAGAAAATTTTGTATTTAAGTTTTGAGGGCTCTTATTTCTGGTTTTGAAGTTTAGTTTTATCTACATATTTGTACTCTTCTTTTTTGTCGTTTTAGTCAAATTATCTTTACCTATGATTTTTTATCCTTTTCGAAGGGATTTTTCCACGTAATATATTTGTATTTGATCTTTTTAATTTTTTCATTATTTTACTTGTTCGTTACTTAACTGGGTTTATCCCTAACAACAACAAGGAGATGTCTTAATATCACATTTGCCGTCAGAACTTAAACATACTAGAAATTCTATCACAAATGTATGTGTGTGGAAACTACATAGTTAAGACACAACAATTTATTTAAAAATAACATATAATAACAAATGAAATACCTATGATATTGAAATAAAAAATTAAATTAAATTGCAAGTAAAATGAAATTTAAGCATAAGTACAGTTAATTAAAAATACTAAATGCAATAATAAAACCTTAACCAAATTATGATATAGTATGGTACTAAATGCATTAAATATAGAACATTTTCATAATTTTTCAAACCAAGTTTATTTCTAGTTGATTGAGCAATAAAATCAAGGTTTTATTAATGTAATTTTTTAATTTCTTTTTTAAAAAAATAAAAGACTAAATTAACCTCAAATAATGCAACTTATTTTAAAAGCAACTTTGTCATTTTCCCAACAAAGTTGGTACTTGATTGACTCGTGTTATGTATAATAAAAATTAAAATTTATTAAACAAAATAGAACCTTGGTTAAGTGAAATATTTATTAATACAAATGGTAATGGTTCAAACCCTATTATATACAATTTTTATTGGTTTTTAATTAATTATAATAAAATACCCTCGAATAATATTATTTATCTTCAATACATAAAGACATTTTTTAAAAATTTTTATAATTTTTCTAATTGAGTTGGTGTTCGATTAACTTATAACATTAACTCACTTAGGGGTTTAAAAAATAATATAGATAGATATACAATTAACGGAGGAAATAAAACGTGCCTAATAAAATTAAAACGTATAAAAATATTAAAATAAAATTTTGGTACAGTGATAAATTTATAGTTTTACTAATACAATTAGCATTAGTTCAAATTCCAACATATGCATAATTTTATTATTTTAAAAAAATTTACTAAAGTACCATCGAATAATATAACTTATTATAAATATGAAAGGACATTTTAATAATTTTTCTAATTGAGTTTGTACTCAACTAACTCGTGAAACTAAATTAGTCAGGGGCTTAAATAATAGTAAAGTATATATATAATTGATGGATGTAATAAAGGACATATAGTAGAATTAAAATGTAGTGAACAAATTACAATAAAGCTTTGGTTAAGAGGTATAATTAAGATTTTATTAATGCAAGTGGTATAATTTTAAATTTCATCATTTGCAAAGTTTTTATTGGCTTTTTTTTTTTTTAATAAAGTACCTCAAATAGTATAACTTATTTCAAATATGAATGTACATTTTCGTAATGTTCTTAATCGAGTTGGTGCTTAATTAACTCGTGACACTAACTTAATAAGGGTTTAAATAATAATATAAATAAACAATTAATGAAGACAATAAAGTGTGAGTAATAAAATTAAAATGAATGTTGAGTGGTAAATTTAATATTCTACTAATACAATTGACATGAGTTTAAATATCATCATATACATTTTTATTATTTTTTAAATAAAAAGATTAAAATGCACTCAAATAATATAAGCTATTGTAAATACGTAAGGAATTTTTTGTAAATTTTTTTGAGTTGATGCCTAATTGACTCATGACACCAACTCAATTAGGAGCTTACATAATAGAATAGATATACCGTTGATGGAGGTAACAAAGTAATTAAAACAATATTAAAATGTATTAAAGAAATTAAAGTAAAGTTTTAGTTGAGTGTGAAAATTAATGTTTTATTATTGTAAATTTCATGGGTTCAAATTTCACCATATGCAAATTTTTAAGTGACTTTTTAAAGAAAAACTAAAAATAGTTAAATTCCCTCAAATAATATAACTTCTTTGAACTACAGGACATTTTCGTAATCTTCCTCATTGAGTTGGTACTCGTTTGACTATTGACACAAATTCAGTTAGGTGTTTAAATAATAATATTAATAATTAAGTTGATGGCAAACTACACCTAAAGTCTCTAAACTATTACTAAGTTTATATTTTGGTTACTCAACTTTCAAAAGTTACAAGATGGTTACCAAATTACTCAAAAGTTTTCATTGAAGTTGCTAGATTTTTAAAATTGTTGTTCTATGGTTTTTTCTATTTGCACCGCCTACACCAATTGAAAGCTCGCTTTCCCCTTCTCTTCTACAATTCAGTTATTTTTCATAAAATAACTTTGAACTTAACAAATTTGTGAACCAAAATCAGAACATCGTTCTTCTCAATCTTTGACACTACCCATCAAATCGACTTGAATCTAAGGTATGTTTCTCTACTTGTCTATAGGTACTGACCCATTTTACGGATCATGAATTTGATACTTGGAACTCGCTAGTCGCGCTTTAAAAAACAAATTAACAGGCCAATGACCTAAATGAAAACTTTCAAATAGTTCAATGACAAACATAAACTTACTAATAGTTTAATGACATTGAGTGTAGTTTACCCTTAAGTTAATTAAGATATCCCATTTGTCATCATAACTTATAATTAATAATGTAGAATTTATATGGCAAGAAGAACTCTTATAAGGGTCTTGCTTTCATTACGATTCTTAGAGAAATATCTTAAAAATTTAACAGCTCATTAAGGTAAAAGATATTGCAATTGCTAAATAAGTCTTCTTCTCCAAGTTGTAGTCTGTATTGGTTTTGTTAGTTTCTTTAAAAGTTCAATTAAATTAAATTATTAAATTCTAGCTTCTTGGTATAAAAAAATTGAATGAAAGTTTAATAGAACCATTGCACAATGTCAACTTCTTCTAGGATTTTAGTTCTAGTTTAAGATAAATTAGTCATTTGACTTGCTAGTTGGTAACTTTGATTCTTTTTTTTTTTTTTTTTTACTAACAAAAGATCTCTAAGAAAGTTTTATTCATCTTAATTAATAGTTTCTTGTTGGATTCAATTCTTTCAAGAATTGTCTTAAGAGTTTTTCACACTTTATCTTACCTAATTTTCCAAAATTGGAAGCAATAATTAGAGGACTTTGAAAGTTCTTGTTCATGCCAAAATCCATTTGATTACCAAAGAGAATTGAGACACTTTTGACCATTAGACATAATCATTCATTTCGTAGACTTTTCCATCCAATTTTCGTCCTATCTTATTTGAATTCTTTGGTTTAATTATCCTAAACTATCTATTATGGAACCCTTTTATTTCTATTTGTTTTTGTAATTCAATTATATTTGTTGTCATAATTATGTTGCAATCATTTTGTTGTATTTAGTTGGAGGAATTAAAAGGGGTCAATTTTAGTTGAATAATTGAAACGATGTGTATTTGTTCTGTTAAGCTAGACCGCCAATTGTTGTAACAGCCAAAATAGTTGGTAGCTAATTCCTTTTTATGTTGGATTATACAACAGGAAAAGCATGCCAAAATTTAGGTTGTTATTGAAAATGTTTCTCATTTATTTTTCTTGTCTTTTCCTTCCCCTTTTTTTGTTTTCATCATTCTCAGATCGACCGTAACAAAGGTATCAAAGCTCATCGTTCCTCCATGGCCAACGATGGGATTTCCACCAAACTGCAAAAGGATGTAGAGCATTTACAACAGGAGTTAGCCCAACTTCAGGCTCAACTTCAATTTGAATTGACACAACTGGACACCAAGTTTGACAGTCATCTCAAGGAGTTTCAAAAAGGCATATGTGAGAGTTTAAGTCTAAAATGCAAGGTTTTTTCAAGCAATTCCTTGGACACTTACGTCTTGCATCAATTAAGAACTCATTTCAAGATAAAGGAAAAGGAAGTTTGGGAAGTCCTTCTCTAAGATTTCCCTCGAGAAGTACTCATATGGTTTCCCCAATGGCTGAACTAAACAGTGCTACTCCAACATTACATGGTGGCTACTCAGACCACCAAATTCATTCTCACAAGTTGGATTGCCTAAAATTTGATGAAATTGACTATCGAGGCTAATGGTCAAAACTTGAGCAATATTTTGAGGTTGAAGGGTTAGCTGATAGTGCCAATGATGCTTCACTTGGAGGGAAAGGTGCTCGACTAACACCATTTCCACGCTCAGTGTTACGCCCCAAATTTTGGGCCTAGAAGTTTTAGGTCTTGGTCATAGGGGCAGTGAGGAGTCGCACATATGTAGTGAATTATGCAATTTAGTGACAAGAATGAGCCTGCTGGTCTGGTGGATAAGTGGAGTGTTGGCATGCTTTAGGTCCTATGTTCGAATCCCTGCATAAGCTAGGGAGATTTTTTGTGGACTTTTTGTTCATGTCATTTATTTATTATTTTATTATAATAATTATTAGATCTTTTTGTTATGTTAAAATTTTCTATTTTATTTTTATTTTTTAGTTTTGTTTTCTATTTTGATGTTTCTGCTCCCTTCTCCTATCTGTTTTTCTTTCTTTTGCTTTTTCTTATTGCTCAAACATTTTAAACTACGGTTTCAGGATTGTCACTCCTCCGCTGTTCTCTTCATCGTCAAATCAAGTGTGGGATTCTAATCTAGTTTCTACTTTCTGTTCTTAAACCGATTACTATCTTGTGTTGCGAATTCCTTTCTTTCAGCTTTTTGTAACTATGCAATAAGCCCATCGTATTTGAGCTTCTAGAGGTTAAAAATGAAGGAAAGTGTTGTTTTCTGCTGTATATTGATAAGGCAAAGGTTAAGGACTATTACTATGGCTAAAATAGTATTTTCAGGGTTGTTCCGAAGAGGTTTCGTGGCTGCCCTACGGCCACACGGTCGTGTGCCAAAGGCACACGGTCGTGTGGATTTGGGAACTAGGGTTTTAGGTCGATTTAGGGTGCCACATGGTCGTGTGGTCGATTTGAGAATTTTTGTCAGAATCCACATGGTCGTGTCCCATGGGCACACGGGTGTGTGAGTTTGGAAATTAAAGATTTAGAGTCACACGGTCTAGCCACACAGTCGTGTGACAGATTTGGGAAATTAGGGTTCCGACATAAGCGTGTGCTTCGAGATACACGGCCGTGTGACTGATTTAGGGCCTAGGGATTTTGTACGGGTGTGTGTTATGGGACGCACGGCTGTGTCTGCCCTGCACTTGAGTTTAGAGAAATTAGACAGTGAATTACACGGCCTGTTCACACGGTCGTGCCCCTACACCACACGAGCGTGTGCCTCTATCACATGGTCATGTACTACCCTTTACATGAGCGTTTGGATCCCCACACAGCTTAGATTTCTCCGCACGACCAGAGCACACGGGCGTGTGGCCCTAACTCGCCAAATTTTGATTCTTGAAGGTAAATCAAATGCCTTTGTGAGTCTATGTGTGCAACCCCTCGACTAAGTTTACTGAGGGGGAATACGACCCTGTTCTGACTTTAATTTACGTACTGCTTGCAATTGGTTGTATGAAATGATAGGAGCCGAATCTGAGTGCATAAGTGTGCACATTTTTGAAATCGATTGACTGCTTCTGAATGACTGTTTCTCAGTGACTATTTCTAAATGATTGCTTTTGAATGACTGTTTGGAATTGTGTTTGAATTGGTGCATCTACATTCATACATTTGCATAAACCATCTTGGGTAGGGATTTTTGAAGAGAAGAAAGACTGATTTGATTTGGCAGTTCAACTGCATAGATGATCATTGTTATTGGGCAACCCAGGATAACATCATATAGATGGTGTAGTGGTTTACCGCATTGCACTATACCACATGTACATTAGCTTCGCTACGTACTACTATCTATTCTGGCAGTTCATACTACATGTCTGTACCGTGATCATCCGTATGGCACCGTACAGCTTATACGCTAGGATTGTTGCATAATATACAAGACTAAAAATTTACCTACACACTGTAAACCCCAATACCCAGAGGGTCGAGGGCAGTCTCAATACCCTGAAAGTCGTGGGCAATACTGATAATCATTGTTGCCAGGCAACCCGGGATGATATATCTGAGGATCTGTATTAAAAGGCTCTTAAGCCTGATATACTGGCAGCTCAGCTGCAAATATCTGTTTAATGTCGCAATCGGCGCTAATTGTAAGTGTAGGGATGGGTGGGTTGATTAAATCGCCATAGTAAATGCAGGGTTGGATGAAGTAGTGTGTTGGCTGGATGGGTGGGTTATTTCATAACTCATTTGCACTCATATGCATCTGACTGAATGTAATACTGTGACAAAATGTGACTGTACTGTGTGACTGCAATGTTGAATTGACTGTTCGACTGAAATATTTGAATGTCTGATTGACTGAAATGTCTGATTGTATTAATTAATTGAAAGGCACTCGTACCTAAGAGAACCTTATAGACTTGACTGCGACTGTCTGACTAGATAGTTAATATGATGGGCTAAGGCCTAACTGATACTGATTCTATAAAGGGTTTAGGCCCAGTCTGTAACATTTGAAAACTACTGCTACCGTGTTTGATTGAGCCATATGATTGTAAAGTTACATATGATGTAAGTTGATTATGGGCGTATATGCCCAACTATCATCTGACGGTAAGGTTTACTGCGCGTATATCTGTCGGTTCTGTAGGGTTCGGTAGGTTGGTTCTACTTCACAACTGATCTTGCACTGATTCCAAGCCTTTATGTTTCTATTATGTTTTCGTAGTTTTACTAGTTTTGATCTCACACTGAGCTCGAGTAGCTCACCCCCTCCTTTTTTTCCTTTCAGGTATAGTTCTAGATTCTGTTGATGGACTCAGTACACGAAGGTCTCAGACAGTATGACGGAGTGATGTGATTTTTATATTTTATTATTGGTTTAAATTTGAACTGTAAGGATTTATAATGTTGTGGTGCAGTTTCCAATTTATGTTTTAATAGTATATTTTAAACAGGTTTACATTGAGTTACATTAAGTTTTATTGCAAACTATTACTGGTTGGTTGTTAAACGTTTTCAAATAATTTTGTTTCACTAAGATAAAATGTATTGTAAAATTTTCCTACGATCACTTTGGTGATTAATGTAGCATTTCAAATTTGGTCTAGACTTCTAGGCCGGGTTTGGGGTGTTACACTCAGAGACAAGAAGCCTTCCATTTGCTGACTTGGGATGGCTACTCTCGCAACTTGAAGGATCAGTTTGGGTCCAATTCATTCAAAGACCCCATGATAGACTTGGTTTCCCTCAAACAATTGAACTATATTGACCAATTTCATGATGAATATGTGAATCTGTTAAACTAGTTACATTTACCGAAAACTTATGCACTAAGCATCTCTGTGAGTAACCTTAAGGTTGATATAGGGCAATATCTAAGGCTATTCAAACCTAAAGATTTGGTTAAAGAGTACCTACTTGCCAGACACATTGAAGCTATCCTAACCAATACCGGGGAAGAATTACCAACAACTAGTAGGATACAACCTAGATGTAATGACCTGAATTTCAGTGGTGTCAAAAACTCCAGTTCTAAAATGCCATTTTCGTAAACTATGTTTGTAAATTTAATATTTATGAGGCTAGAATATAAATTTATTAAAATTTGATCTAATAATTTTGTTTAATTGATAGTTAATTAAGGTACAAGTGTAACAATCATAAAGTTAATAGTATCGAAAATGCGATTTCAAGAACCCATTTTCATAAACCGAGATCATAAAAATTTTTATTAAATATTTATACAATTATATTATAGGTTAATAGAAAATTGGATAAATAATTTTATCAAATTAGTGATTAATTAATGTACAAGGACTAAATTGTAGAAGTAGTAAAAGTTTAGTTATTAGAGAAATCTTTAATTAGGAATAAGGAAAAGGGATTAAGAAGGCAATTATACTTTTTAACTTCATAGTGGCAAGTGGTAGCATGCTTTTCCATGAATTTGTATGAAACTTTAAGTAAATTAAAATTAAAATTAAATTAAAACATAAAATAAAATAATATGTATATGTTAGTTTAGTAGGGAGAAAGAAAGAACATTTCTCTTCATCTTCCCCAAACACTGAAACTCCATATGAGAAAAGGGAGAAAGGATTGGCCTAGGGACTTTGGTTTTTAAGCAACAAATTGGTGGGTTCAATTTAATCCTTTTCTAGTAATTTTTATGTTTTTAAAATCTCAAGAGTTTAATCTAGTTGACCCGTGTATTAATTTTAAAAACTATTAAAGTTTATAAATATTGTCATTGTTGAACCTTGAAACTTTTGGTGTTAAATGTTTAAATTTAAAGTCTATATATGAAAAATAACTAGTTTGTAAAATGAAGGTTATTAATTTTAAACATAGGGATTAAAGTATAAATATTTCAAAATTTATATGAAATTTCTGTAATTATGGATAGTAGTGGGCTATAGAATGATGAAATTGAGATCGATTTCAAAATCGAGGGTCAATTTGACAGTTATAACTATTTCAATTTTAGGGGCTAAATTGAAAAAAATGTAAAACTTTAAGGGGCATTCGAATAATGAAATTGAACTCAATACATGCACATAATAGGATGATATAATATGTGTGGAATTGATAAATTGAATGAAATAATTGTGTAAATCGAAACTTGGACCAAATAAAAAATAATCAAGAAAAAGACAAAATTGTTGAATAGTCCTTAAAGTTTTAACTTGTTTACTATTTTAACCAAGGAAGTTCAAAGAATACGGTTATATATAATTGTAACATATTACTGAATTATGGAATCGTTTTGTGTGGTTGTAATTTAAATTGTTTATAACTTAGTACAAAAAAGTGTGATACAAACTAAATCGTACAGAAATGATAAAATGATTGATAAATTAATTATGATGAATTGCAATTCGAGATATTTGATGAACTGATATTTGATTATTATTATCCGAATAAGATTGGTATGAATTTGATTGAGTATCAAGATAGAATATTAAATTGAATAATTTGCAATATGTGTATGACCTTGAAATTGAATATAATTTGAATATAATTTGTTGTTATACCCTTACTGAATTATTATTCATAACTAAAAACGAAACAGAATTTTCGAAAGTGAAAGAAAAGGCGAGAGTCGATGACGGGTGATGCAAGCTTTCGGTTTGTATTTCAATAACCCGAAACTAATTTTAGTTAATGCATATTTATGATATATTACACTATATATTATTAAGGTAAGTTATTAATAGATACTGAGTGAAAATGCTAAGAGTGGAAGCGAATATCGAGACTTGGACTAAAATGAATAGAAAACAAAGTTTTATGATTTAACTAATTTATGAAATTGAATGTAAATAGTGATAGTATATAAAGAGCATGCAATTAAATGAAAGAAAAATCCTTGCAGTTAATTGAATTAATTAATTTTATCTTCTATGCCAAATAAAACTTACCATTTCTTTATTACTTCTTTACTTAAACGAACAACAAACAATTATTTAATTAATAAGATTTTTTTTTTTTTTTTGCTTCTAGTTTAACATAAAAGATTAGAGATCATATAAACAAAAGAAATTTAAATTTCATAAACAATTATTAAATATGAATTAATTGAGTTGATTTCATTAAGGATAATCTAGAAACATAAAATAAAATTTAAAATTTAGGAGATTAAATCAATTAATTTAATTAATTAAATTATTATATTAACAAATTGATTAGCATTATCCAGAACAATTTAT
Source organism: Gossypium stocksii (assembly GCA_020496765.1). Taxonomy (NCBI): domain Eukaryota; kingdom Viridiplantae; phylum Streptophyta; class Magnoliopsida; order Malvales; family Malvaceae; genus Gossypium; species Gossypium stocksii. The sequence continues at coordinate 61,676,865 of CM035630.1, forward strand.
TTAATTAATTTTGATGTCTTGAAATTTGAAATTTTAATATTAAAAAAATTAAAATTTTTTGGCAATGGGATAAACAAGTACGATTGACGCTTTTCTAATACATTATTTTAGTTCTTGCCATTTTTTCACTTTAATCCTTCATTTTTTTACCTCCATTAATAATTAAAAAGATATATTTTTAGATGACAAAATGAAAGCAACCCAAAAATTGGATGACCAAAATGAAAGTGTAAACAAAACATAAATTTAATGTTTGAGTGACTAAAACGAAAGCACCCTAAAATATGAGTGTCAAAATTGCAAGGATTTCATTTTGAGTAACCAAAATGAAAGAGCCTTAAAAATTGGGTGATCAATTAGGTAGTTCACCAAATATATTAAGCCCATTATAGTCGAATGGCACTAAGGTATTAATGGTTACAATGTTAGCACTTTGTTAGTGTAACAGTTCGATTTTGGGGCTAGTCAGAACAATGGTTTCGGGACCACAAATCTGACGCAGAAAAATTCACTTGTAATATATTTTTATGCTCTACAGTTTTACGGAATGATTTCGCGAAAATTTCATTCAAAAATTTTGACGTTTGGGCACTCAATTTAGTCAAAAGTACTAAATTGTAACAAGTGCAAAATGTGAATTCTATAGGTTAAAGGTGTCTAATTGTAATTAAATTTTAAATTGGAGGTCATGGTAATTAGACCATTAGTTAAGTTAGTGGACAAAAATGAATATGGTTAGGTATGTTTTTGAAGTTTTTCATTAAGGGCATTTTAGTAATTTGGCAGTTAAATGAATTAAAAAGCCAAATTAAAAGCCAATTTTTCTTCATCTTCTTCTTCATGGCCAAAAATCACAAGGGAGAAGCCATGGCTAGGGTTTTCAAACTTCCAAGCTCGATTGTAAGTCTGTTTTAGCCTCGTTTTTAATGATTTTTATGTTTTAGAAATCATTGTCACCAAATCTAGCTTTTCCAAGAATTTATTTAAAGTGTCATCAAAGTTTAAAATTTTACCTATGTTATACATGCATGTATTTTGATTTCTAAGGGTAGAAAATGCATGTTAGTCGTAAGACAAACGACTTTTGCTAAGTGATTTTCGGTAAAAAGGACAAAAAGGACATATTTGTAAAAATTATAAAATATGTGTAGAAAATGTGAGTAAATGAAAATTTTGAGTTGCTATGAGCATGTATAAGGTTCAACTAGGCTTGGGTATCGAAGAATTTGAGTACATTTTATTTTACGAGCCTAAAGACTAAATTGTAAAAATGTAAAAATTTAGGGGCAAAAATGTAATTTTTGTCATAATGTAATTCTGGGCTATTTTGAATAGTATAATGATTAAATAAGTTAAATGTGATGTTATAGATCAAGAAAAATGAGGTTCGAAATTAGAATGGGGAAAAGCGAGTATTAGACGGTTAGCTCATTTTCGCCATTTTTATGCCAATGTAAGTTTGTAAGTTAATAAATGTTATTAAATAGTGTATTATGTGCGTAATATAATTGATTGATTTGTGGAACTTAAATTAAATGTTCAAAACAAGCAAAGATGCAGAATCCATCAAAATCGTTTCATGACGAAAGATGAATTGACGGTAAAGACCATGGTTGGACCATGGTAGGTTGTGATTTCGTATAAGACCATAGCTAGGCTATGGCATAGACATGTAATTTTATGTAAAACCATATCTGGGATATTGCATCGGTATGGTAGTACGTGTAAGACCATGTCTGGGATATGACATCAGTACGAAATTTCGTGACATCGATAAAAGTTTTTGTGTAAGACTATAGCTGGGCTATTGTTATCGATATGTGATTACATATAAGACCATATCCGGAATATGCATTGTACTATGCATACATGATTTTTCAAGTATCCTTAGTGATATCGAGTAATTCAACGACAAAGTCAAGACGAGAATCTAAGTATGATTGAATTAAGTATAATGGGTATGTACAAAACCTAAGTGAGAATCGAATGAAGGTAAAATGTGAGCCTATAATGTATCATGTATATGATATGAGAAAGATTTGTGTATATTTGATAATATTGAAATATGAAGTGAATAATATATGAGACATGAGTATGGCATAATGTGTGCGAAATACCGTTACTTGATGATATTTTATATGATTATTTTGGCTAAAGTAAATGTGATGAATATTGGATTAGATGAAATTATATAGGTATTCGATTATGTATGTACAAAAGTGAACAAATTGATATCAAAATACATTTGGTCCATATGAACATAGAAATGAATAAATTCGTGAAACTGTAAAGGTGAAACTAAATGAGTTTACATTATAGTAGTGAAAATGCTTAATAAGCATTTATTCGTTAAGTTGTGTTTATTTTCATACGAGCTTACTAACATTATAGCTTACTTGTGTATTTCTCCTATGCTTATAGGATTTCGAAGACTCTCTCGGATTGAAAGCTGTCGGAGATCTCATCACACTATCCAACTATCGTATCGGTACCGAAAAACTTGTAAATTTGGTTATATGACATGTATAGGCTAGTTGGTTTATGAAGTGTACAAGTCTTTCTGGCTATTTAATGCCTAAATGGATTTAATATGAATAGCCAAGTGATTTGGTTCATAAAAGATGTAGAGGTTGGTGTGTATTTGACTATTCAAGTTGGCTTATTTTGAGATTGTGGTATAAGTATGTGAAATATATATTATGCCTTGTGGTTTGGATATGTTTTGATAGGTGAATTATGGTAAATATTGAGTATGGTGATTGTCATATTGAAATGGCCTATAATGTGAAAATTTGTGGATGTTGGTTGTTTAAGTAAACTGTGTTTTGTGTCTTTGAAATAGTGTAAGTGTATGTGTGAAAAAGGCTGGCAAAATGGCTTGGTAAATAGCCTTTATTTTGTCCACATGGGCGTGTGTCTAAGTCGTGTGTGACACACAATCAGCTCCACAGGCATGTGTTCCGGTCGTGTGTTCCTTGCACCTAAATTTTGAGAAACAGTATGCTCAGAATTGAGCACACGAGCAGAGATATGGGCGTGTGTCTCAGTCATATGGACAGCACAACCTCGAACACGGGCGTATGCCTTGGCCGTGTGAAGTCTACACTTATTTTTGTGAAAATTAATTTTCCACACGGCCTAACACACAGACGTGTGACTTGGTCGTGTGAGTTTAATTTGGTCATGAGTTACAAGTCAGTGAGTTACACGGGGTCGGGACACGGGCATGTGTGATTACACGACCTACCCACATAGATGTATCTCAAGCCACACAGGTGCGTGATCCCTGTTTTGTAGAATAATTTTCTAAGTGTGGTAAGAATTTATAAAGTTCTCGGTTTAGTCCCGAATCACCTCCAATGATTGTTTTGGGTCTCGTAAGCTTATGTTAAGGACTTTATGATTGAATGCAAATGATTTTAATTTAGACGCAAATTTGTAACCCGAAACTGAATGTTTATTTGCAGGATAAGTCCAATAATACCTCGTACCCTATTCTAGTGTCAAATACGGGTAAGGGGTGTTACATTTAGTGATACTAGAGCTATGTTTTAGTCGATTCTAAGACTAACGTAGCATATATGAGTCTAGCTATACATGCCATATTATTATCGGTGATAGTGTGATATCTCCTGACTCTAACGAAATTGTTTTGTTGAAACAAAGATGCTTTCCAATCGAGCTATTTTCGAAAACATTAAAAGTGATACTAAGATATTTGAAAGTGTGTTTGTGATGAGTCGAAACTTGAAAAGGTATGAATAATAGTTCATGATATGAATGTGATGATGCACAAAATGAAATAATCATAAGTTGAGAAAATATGGAAAAGTGAAACAAAATGAAGGTTTATACTATGATAAGCATTCATGTTGTTTAGTATTCATATGGTGTTATGTGCCTAACTTGTTTGATTAAGTAAATACGATAAGTAAATTTCCTCAAAATTTATGGAATGTTTGTATAAGTGTACTTGTTTGAATAATGTAATTAGAAAGTTCGTGTAGCATAATTATGTATGTTAATTTGCCTTAAGTGAATTATATAACTGTGATAATATTATGATGATGATAAATATTAAGCTACATGCGTGTATATATGAAAGTCGAGTTAGAGGCTTTACGACCTCATCCCCTTACCAATGTGGCATTTTATAACGAAATTTCATGAGATTTATGTTGAATGAGCACACAAGGGAGAGACTAAAGAGTTCAGTAGTGAAATAACTAAAAATGTGATCAGAATTGAGAAAAGTTTGGCAACTGAATACAGTTTAAAAAAAAAAGAGATGCCAAGTTATTTTAAAAACCATTCGGATTTCGCAATGGTATGGTTATAGAAAAAGTTAATCTTGACAAATTGATTCATTCAGGTATGATAACTAAAGAATGTATTAACTGTAAGTTCTTCTGAGTTGATTTATGATAGCAAATGAGATAATGTGAACTTAGTGATGACAGAATTAGACATGGAATAATATTTGAATTGTATTGATAACTTGGTATAGCAATTATGGTTGAGTAATCTGTAACGATCTCTTCTAGGTATATTATGAGTTCAATCATTCTCAGTGGTATATGTGACTACTTATTTTCAAATGAAACTCTTATTGCATGAGAACACTAACTAAACATACTGATAGACGAAGCATTGTTGGACTGTTTGGGTTATGATCGACATTACTTTATATTTCTCTGGTATTCTATTCTATTGTGTTGATAGAAAAGCCGACAGTAAAATCCGTATGATGCTAGTATTCTGCTTCTACTGGTTATTGTTCTGTTGTATATACCTAAAAATTATATTGCTTCTGTCACAGTTGATCTCAGTGCTTATGAATGATGTTTATTTCTGGAATTTCTCTAGGATATCATTGAGATCTTTATCATTCCATGTGAGTTGTAATTTTCAAAAATTCTGTATAATTTTATATTTTGAGATTTTGCTACCTCAGTTTTATCATGATTCTATGTGACTATTTGCAAAAAGATAGTCTTTTGACGGAGATGACATATCTATTATGATTATAATTTCTAGATTGATCATGAAGTACAATGGTACATAGAGGTTGTGTTTCTGCATTGGTTGCTGTTGAAACTATATTTGATTCTCTGTTGTGTTCAAAATGCATTATTAACAGTTGGGATATTATTTAATTAGATAGTTGAGACGTCGGTCTTATTATGGCATTTTGATTATTTATCTGATAGAGATAACTTCAGTATAGTTCAATGCTACAATGATTAATAATTGAGATGGATTTATTTTAAAATCCTTTCTAATTTTCTTAGAAAGGAATTGACTTTGGCAAATGCGTAGACGATGGAAGATCAAGTTCAAATCTAGTTATCACTTCCAGGTAAATCTTGTTATATGTCAATGAGTAAAGACGAAATATGGTAATATTTATTCGAGTTATGCAGCTTTTAAAAAGATCTTTGATTAGTATCTTGAAGAAATTGCGATAAATTGTATGTCTGAGTTATCTTGATAACAAGAAGAAAAGTTTTCTTTGAAAGGCTATGGTATGACAACCCAAATCGATTTAGTTGTCCAGTTGATTGGGTTATTTGCTTGAAGAGTTAATTGAGATATATGTGTTTGAGTTTATTCTCAAGTTCGAAAATAAATTTTGTACGTTCATGAGTAAATGGATGGATAGTCTGAATAAAGGATTCATATTCTAAAACACATGATCCAGAACTATATCTATCGGAATGGTTCAACCTAAGAGATGTCATTGTAAAATAAAGTTGATTTGAATGTTAAAGTTTCCATCTGTGCGAAGTTTGATTTGGTTTAATATAAGTTAATAAAGTTATAAACAGTTAAAAACACTGTTAACAGAAGCATCAGTTTTGGTTTAGCCTAAGTCAAGTAAAAAATTTATGATATTCAGTCATACGTCATTAAATGGTTTCAAGTGTGGTCTAGTACAAAAAAGTACATGATATGTGAATTTGAGATTGCTGATAATGTAATTACGTTGAATAGTTAGCGACATTGATTGTTGGTAAATATTGTATCTTATTAATGATAACAAGAATTGAAAGTAACTGATGTCAGAAAGATTTGAATTGAGACAACAAAGGTGCCTTATATTGTTGCAAGTTTATGAGTTAGTAAATGATTATTCATCCAAGGAAAGCTATTATAATAGAGGATGTTCTAAGTAGGAAGCCTTTGTGTGCAATATAAGTGATGAATATGTGATTGATATTAACTAATGATGATTCGGTATTAATTGAGTTAAAAGTCAAATTGATGTTTATTCGACAGATGTGTAAAGCTCTGAAATGTGTCAGTGAATTGTTAGTTAAAAAGAGTTTAATGTGAGGTGACTTCTAAATCAGAGTTTCAGATTTGAAGTCAATAATTGTTTGTTATTCCAAGACAAAGTTTGTGTATTGGGAAATCTACAAATAGTTCTGACTTTATATTTAGATGTTTCCTTTGTCAGCAAGCTAAGGCTAATCATCAAGTATCTTCGGGACTATTATAGCATTTGCTGATATCTATGATGGAAATGGAAAAGAATTTCGATGAATTTTGTAACGAAATTATCCTTATCACCGAAAAAGAGAGATGCTATATGAATTATCGTTGATTATATCTTACCTCGGTAAGTACAAATATCTCTATTGATAGACTAGCTAAGTTATAGCTTTATGAGATTGTTAGTTTACACAGAGTATCAGTCCTCATTAATTTGGATAAAGATCCAAAGTTATGTTGAGATTCTGAAGGAAATTACAATAAGCTTTAAGTGCGAAATTTAATTTTATTTTCGCATTTCATCCTTAAATTAATAGTTAATATGAGAAAGTGGTTCAGATTTTTGGAAGTATGTTCTATCATTATGTTTTAGAATTTGAAAGCAATTGAGAAAAGACAATTACCGTTGGTTGATTTTGAACATATTAATAGTTATCATATGAGTATAAAGATGCTAATGTAAAAAATATTGTATGGTTACAATTACCAAACTCTATTGTTATTGGATTGAACTTGGTATGAAAAAGATTCGCGGGATTGATTTCCTCGGAGAAATAGAAAAGAAAGTGAAAGTAATTCGTAATGGTTAGAAAGCAGTTTCAGATTGACAGAAAATTTATGCAGACTTGATACGTAAAAGCATTTAAAATTCAATTAGTGAGCTAAGTGTTTGTGAAAGTATTTTGTGAGAATTTGATAGTGCTATGAGAAAGCAAATCTCAAATCTCCTTTTCGGTGAGATTTTCAGGGACTAAAATCCCTAAAGGGCGGAGAGTTGTAACAACTTGATTTTAGGTCCAGTCGGAATAGTGGTTTTGAGACCACAAATCTGACGTAGAAAAATTTACTTTTAATATATTTCTACGGTCTATAATTTTACGGAATGATTTCACGAAAACTTCGTTCAAAAATTTTGACGTTTAGGCACTCAATTTAGTCAAAAGAACTAAATTGTAATAAGTACAAAATGTAAATTCTATAGGTTAAAGGTGTCTAATTGTAATGAAATTTTAAATTGGAAGTCCTTAAATGATAATTAAACCATTAGTTAAGTTGGTGGAAAAAATTAGACATGGTTAGTTATATATCTAAAGTTTTCCAATAAGGGCATTTTAATAATTTGGCAATTAAATAAATTAAAAAGCTAATTTTTGCTCATTTTCTTCATGGCTAAAAATCACAAAGGAGAAGCCATGGCTAGGGTTTTCAAGCTTCCAAGCTCGATTGTGAGTCCGTTTTAGCCTCGTTTTTAATGATTTTTACATTTTTAAAATCCTTGTCACCTAATCTAATTTTTTCAAAGATTTATTTGAAGTGTTATCAAAGTTTAAAATTTTACCCATGTTAGACATGTATGTATTTTGATGTCTAAAGGTAAAAATACATGTTAGTCGTAAGACAAACGACTTTTGCTAAGCAATTTTTGTTTGTAAAAATTATAAAATATGTGTAGAAAATGTGAATAAATAAAAAATATGAGTTGCTATGACCATGTACAAGATTCGGCTAGGCTTAGGTATCGAACAAATTGAGTACATTCTATTTTACAAGCCTAGGGACTAAATTTTAAAAATATAAAACTTTAGGAGCAAAAATGTAACTTTTACCATAATGTGATTTTATGTTATTTTAAATAGTATAATGATTAAATAAGTTAAATTTAATATTATAGATCAAGAAAAATAAGACTCAAAATTAGAACGGAGAAAAACGAGTATTAAACAGCTAGCTCCTTTTCGTCATTTTTATGCCAAGGTAAGTTCATATGTTAATAAATGTTATTAAATTGTGTATTATGTGCATAATATAATTAATTGATTTGTGGAACTTAAATTAAATGTTCAAAACAAGTAAGAATCCATCAAAATCGTTTCATAACGAAAGTCGAATTAATGATAAAGACCATGGTTGGACCATGACAAGTTGTGATTTCGTATAAGACCATAGCTAGGCTATGGCATCGATACGTGATTTCGTGTAAGACCATATTTAGAATATGACATCGGTATGGTAGTACATGTAAGACCATGTCTGAGACATAGCATCGGTATGAGATTTCGTGTAAGACCATGTCTAAACATGGCATCGACATGAGTTTTCATGTAAGACCATAGCTGGGCTATTGATATCAACATGTGATTATATATAAGACCATATCCGGGATATAGCATTGTACTATGCATACGTGATTTTTCGAGTATCCTGAATGATTTCGAATGATTCAACGGTAAAGCCAAGATGAGAATGTAAGTATGATTGAATTAAGTATAACAGATATGTGCAAAACCTAAGTGAGAAATGAATGAAGGTAAAATGTAAGCCTATAGTGTATCATGTATGATATGAGAAAGATTTGTGTATAAGTATGCTATTTGTCATAATGTGTTTATTTCGTTATATTGAAATATGAACTGAATGATATATGAGACATGAGTATGGCACAATGTGTGCGAAGTACCATTATTTGATATTTTATATGATTTATTTTGGCTAAAATAAATGTGACGGATATTTGATTGCATGAAATTATATATGTATTCGGTTATGTATGTACAAAAGTGAATAAATTAATATCAAAATACATTTGGTCCACATGAACATAGAAATGAATAAATTCGTGAAACTTTTGCTTGATTATGTGCTTGAATCTATGATATAAAGGTGAAACTAAATGAGTTTACATTGTAGTAGTGAAAATCCTTAATAAACGTTTATTCGTTAAGTTGTGTTTATTTCCATACGAGCTTACTAAGCTTTATAACTTGCTTGTGTATTTCTCCTATGCTTATAGGATTTCGAAAACTCTATCGGATTGAAAGCTGTCAAAGATCTCATCACACTATCCAGCTATCGTATCGGTACTGAAAAGCTTGTAAATTTAATTATATGACATGTATAGGCAAGTTCATTTATGAAGCGTATAAGTCTTTCTGGCTATTTAATGCCTAAATCGATTTAATATAAATAGCCAAGTGATTAGGTTCATAAAAGATGTAGAGGTTGGTGTGCATTTAACTATTTAAGTTGGTTTATTTTAAGATTGTGATATAAGTATGTGAAATCTATATATTATGCCTTGCGGTTTGGGTATGTTTTGATATGTGAATTATGGTAAATATTGAGCATGGTGATTGTCATAATGAAATAGCCTATAATGTGAAAATTTGTGGATGTTAGTTGTTTAATTACATTGTGTTTTATGTCATTGAAATGGTGTAAGTGTATATGTGAAAAATACTTGGTAAATAGTCTTTATTTTGTCCATATAGGTAGAAACACGGGCATGTGTCTAGGTCATGTGTGACACGCAGTCAGCCCCACAGGCATGTGTTCCACTCATATGTCCCCTGCACCTAAATTTTAAGAAACAGTATGTTCAAAATTAAGCACACAAGCAGAGACACGGGCCTGTGTCTCAACCGTGTAAACGGTATAGCCTAAAACATGAGCATGTGCCTTGGTCGCATGAAGTCTGCACTTATTTTTGTAAAAATTAATTTTCCACATGGCCTAACACACAGTGGTGTGACTTGGCCGTGTGAGTTCAATTTGGTAATAAGTTAAAATTCAGTTACACAGGGTCGAGACATGAGCGTGTGTGATTACACGACTTGCCTAAACAGGCGTGTCCCAAGCCACACGAGCGTGTGACCCTTGATTTGTAGAAAAATTTTCGAAGTGGTAAGAATTTCTAAATTTCTTGGTTTAGTCACGAATCATCTCTAATGCATGTTTTGAGCCTCGTAGACTTGTGTTAAGGACTTTATGATTGAATGCAAATAATTTTAATTTAGACGCAAATTTGTAACCCGAGATTGAATGTTTGTTTGCGGGATAAGTCCAATAATGCCTCGTACCATATTCCAACATCGACTACGGGTAAGAGGTCTTACAGTTAGGATATGAGTAGCTACGAGAAATGTTTTATGAGTGAAATATGATTATGGCAATCAGATATTAGATAGTTGATGGTTCGTTAAAGAATTGATAAGTGTCACAAGCTGTGGTTCCAAGCCCATGACCATTGCAAAAAGAACGTCCAATGAAGGTCAATCTATTAAATAGGGCTTATTTGACCCGTTTGAACTGGTCTAATTCAAAGATAAAATGATCAAGCTCATTGACTTGAAGTCTTGGTGGCCCAATAAAGCACTTACGAAAAATTAAGGCTACCTTGGTAAATAAAGAAATTAATCGTAGAAGATTGTAATATAATAAAATTTGATTTTGTAATCTTAGGGATTATGTTAGCCCCTTAATTGTAGATAGCTTCAATCTCGTTCATCGATGAAAGTTAGTTGTATCGTTGGATTTTCTATTTTCTTGAACTTTATTTTATCTTTGAGTTGTTTCCACTTTATAATTTCGTGCATTAGAAAAATTCTACGATAATTCTTACTTTGCAAGAGTTAGGCTAACTTAGGCCTCTTTTGAGTGAAAAATCGTCTAAAGTCGCACGGATTACCAAACGAAATTTTAGTCTTGTAACAGTTGGTATCAGAGCTAAGGTTGTAAAGGCACCGTCCGAGATGAAAAAAGTAGCCAATTAAATTGATCCAATAAAGACTCGTGTGAGGGTTACAAAAATAAGCCGATCTAGGGACATGTTGTCAACTTTAAAAGGATAAGTTGTTATTCTCAAGAAGTCCATATGGGACATGAAAGAGACACTTAAGGAAGTCAAGGAACGCATTGTTGAAAAGCTACACTCATTGAAGGTACAGATCATAGAATTTGGGTTGGAGTCTCTCAATTTCATTGTGAAAACGATGCAATAAGGACTCAATTCCACCGAGCATAAGCTAATAGTGAGGAACGATGCTCTCGAGCCATTGTGATGGCTTTGAAAAAGCAAACAGAAACGACGACGAGAGCTTTAAACATAAGAATCGAGGAAATCGAAAGAAATCTTATCTTCTTTCGAGCTATCGTGGAAAAAAATGTTGGGTGAAACACTCAAAAATGATATAGATGTCTCAAAGTCGAAAGATGTGGGGGCAAGATCCACAAAAAGTGTGGACTTCTTATGGGGAAAGGAGCAATATTTTCGTGCCAAAGGTATCACAGATGATGCTACTAAGGTAAACAGTACTACCATGTATTTCACTACTATTGCTCTTTTATGGTGGTGCCGTAGGTCCATAGATGAGAAACGTGGTGAAACCACGATTAGGATTTAGAAGGAATTCCAAAAAGAATTCAAGGCATAATTTTACTTGAAGTATGTCGAGGACAAAGCTTAAGCAAAGTAGTGTCAACTTTCAAAATGAGTCACAATTAAAATATGTATGAGAGTTCAATGAACTCATGCTCCAAATTTTCAATTTGAATGAGACATTTCTCCTTTGTGGATGGGTTGAAACTATTGGCGAAGAAAGAGTTGGAATGCTAAGGAGTTTAGGAACTTACCAAAGCTATATGATAGCGTAGCCCTTAATTGAAATTATTTCGAGGAAAGACAAGTTCAAGTCTTTCAAGCCTAATAGAAAAGAAAATGGTGGGGAAGATAAAGGACATGATAAGTATGTCAATGGTAATAGTGGCAACAGTGATAATAGGAACCCACAAAATGGGAAGTGAAAAACCAACAACCACCTGAAAGAAAAGATGAGCAAGATAAAATGCTTCCTTTACAATGGCCTACATACGGTAAGGAACTGTCAAAAGAGATTTGTGTTTTCTGTCATTTAAGGGGATGGTAAGCTGAAATAAATATCCATGAAGCTTAGTTCAATCTTGAGTGGTGTCAAAGCCAACAGGGACAATGAGAACAAGAAGTCAATAGAATGCTTCTTGTGTTGTGGTTCGCATAAATTGAAGAACTGTTTAGAGCAATCTAAGTTATCCGCGATCAACAAAAAAAAGGTAGAGCCTAGAGAGAAAAGGTTATTGGAGCTTGGATAGTGATGCTTAATTCTACTAAAACGAAAAGGGATGGCAAAGCAAATGAATACTCTCATTGATACAAGAGCATCAAACTTGTTTGTATTGGAGAAGGTAATAGGCAAACTTGGTCTCAAAGATAAAAAAATCAATTAAAATGATCAATATGGAAAATGTCAAAGAGGTCTCAATTATTGAAATAGCACAAGAGATGGAGCTGTAGATCGGAGAGTGGAAAGACAAGGAAGATTTCAAGATAATTTACTTAGATGATTACGATTTCATGCTTGTCTTGATTTTTTTTACCAGATTAATGCTTTATTGGTTCCTTTTGCCAATTGCATATGTATCTTAGACACTTATCAACAACAATGCATGACACAGATGAGTCGTGATTAGAGTGCTAAAAAGACCCCTTTAGGAATGCTAGAAGCAGGGAAAACCGATATGAAGCATGCTGAGCTATCAATGAAGCTATCGTATAACAAGGTGAACTGTGCATTAAACTTTAGGGGTAAATTACTGATGCAAAGTGGACAATTGAGACAAATAAATGCAATGAGCGAAGTACATCTCAAGCACTTTAGTAATGTTTTTCATTCTAACTTGTTAGCTTGGCAAGGACACAAAGGCCCTTTCAAAGTGCTAAAGTAGGGAAACTAAAGGGCTACCAAACCGAAGTTGATGAGAAAACTCAAGGTTAACCCAAAGTTCAATGCGAGCATGCCAAAACCTAATTGTGTAGGTCAAGTAAATCCCGATTGAGACAAGGCACAATGGGGAAAAGTAAGAGCGACGAGCTCTTGCGAAAGATATGTACCAACGAGCAAAACAATTTAAGCTAGTCAACGAAGAAAGTCAAGGCAATGGTTTTGAAGGTTGGACTACTCGATAGAAACTAGTTGAGAAAAGGAAAATGTGTCAAGAAAGTTTCAAGAAAAATCAAACTAGAGACATTTAAAGGACTAAACGAAGGCATTGCGAGAATAAGTGGGAGAGAATGTCATAGACCGCGGTTCAAAGCCCGTGACCATTGCACAAAGAGTATCCCACAAAGGCCAATATATTAAATGGGACTCATTTGACCCACTTAGACTGGCGTAATTCGAAAAGCAAGTAACAAAGCCTATCTACTTAAACCTTGTGGCCTAGTGAAGCACTCTAGAAAATTAAGATTACCTTGGTAAATAAGAAAATTAATCTTAAAATATTGTAATTTCATAAGATTTGATTTTGTAATTTGGGGATTATGCAAATTCCTTAATTGTAGATAGGATTCAATGTCATCCATCGATGTAAAGCTAATTGTACCGTTAGATTTAGGAGAGCCCAACTATAAATATATGGCATCTCCCTCATTTGTAATCAAGTATTGTATCCATTGTATTCAAAGGTGAATACTAATTGAGAGCATTTACTCAAACACCTTCGGGGCATTATTTTTTATGGTTATTTTATTACTTTGAGCTTTCTTTTGTCTGAATTGCTTCCACTTTATAATTTGATGCCTTGGAAAATTTTTATTAGAATTTTCACTTTGCGAGAGTTATACTTAGGCATATTTGAAGTGAAAAAATTGCCTAAAACTACGCAGATTACGAGATGAAAGTTCTAACCTCGTGACATAAGAATATAGTTATGATAATGTTGTAGGTAAGTTTAGAAAATAAGTATATTATAGTGTTACACAAGTTTTGGTTTAGTTTTCATGCATAAAAAGAAACCTACAGTGGATATTTCAAGCTACATTATCCAAGGTACTAATACCAAAGACAAAGGTAATGATACTTGCTAAGTCAGTAGCTAAAAGTGCACTTTTTGCATAGATAATTTGATCTTTTTAAGTTTTATTGGGAGTGCAAAAGGAACTAAAGTGGATAAAGAAAAGGTTAGAGCTAATTGGGAGTGGCCTACTCCTAAATTCATTTTTAAGATGAGATCTTTCAGTAAACTAGTAAGTTTTTATTGTAGATTTGTGAAAGATTTTCCCACACTTATTGCCCCTCTAACTAATATTGTCAAGAATGTTAGAACTGAATAAGGGAAAAGCAAAAACAAACTTTTTTATTATTTAAGGAAAATTTATTTAGTACACCAATTTTGAAGCTTCTAATTTTTCTAACACATTTGAACTAGAATTTGATGCTTTAAGTGTTGGTATTGGTGTCGGTTTAATGTAAGAGGGAAAATCGAATGCTTACTAGTTAAAAGCTTAATGGTGTTCAACTTAATTACACCACTTACGACAAAGAATATTATGCCTTGGTAAAAAGCTTTATGAGTATGGCAACACTACTTCATGAAAAGTATGTCATTCATGCTGACATGAATAACTTAAACACTTACAGGAACAAAGTAAGTTCATGAAACCTTTCCATATATAATAAAATATAAGTAAAAGATAATGTGATTGTTGATGCTTTATTTAGATGATAATCTTTAATTACTACTTTGAACATATTAAAGAATTATAAGCACATTATTCCAACTTTGCTTATATCTTTAATGAATATGAAAGTAGTTGAATTGATAACTTTTATAGAATCGATGGTTATTTGATTCAAAACAATAGGTTGTGTATTCTCAAATATTGATATAGACAATTACTTGTTAGAAAAGCAAATAGAGGTGAATTAATGGGAGACTGATGTGAATAAAATTTTAGATATGTTTCATAAACATTTCTTTTAGCCACATAAAAAAGATGTTGCATGAATTTGTGTTAAACATACTGCATGCAAACAAACTAAATCCAAAGTTATCACATATGGTTACTCATTTGCCTATTCCTAATGCCCTTTAGACTGATTCATCTATAGACTTAGTTTTAGGTTTACCAAGGACTAAAAAGGGGAGAGATGATATTTTTATCATTATTGGAAGATTTATTGAAATGGTACGCTTCATTCCATAACATAATATTACTAATGCAACACATGGCTAATTAATTCCTTAGGGAAACTGTGTGCCTACATGACATCCTTAAATACATTGTTCCCAATAAAGAGTTAAAGCTCTTAAGTCACTTTTAAAAGGTATTGTATGGGCTAAATTAGGTACTAAACTTGTTTACTCTACAACTTGTCTTTCACAAACCAATGGACAAACTAAAGTCGTTAATCAAATATTAAGTTCTTTACTTGGAGTTGTTATGGATAACACCTTAAAGAATTGGAAAAGAAAATATTTTGCCTTTTTTAAAAATTTTCTTATAATCATTTTATCCAATCTTTAATAGGACTTTCACCTTTTGAAATTGTTTATGGTTTTGATCCACTAATTATTTTAGATCTTGTGTTTGTTTTTGAATGAACTAACTACTTTTAATGGTGAGGAAAAAAATACAAACTTAAATTAATTAATGAGAAAGCTAAATTACAAATTAAAAAGAGGAATAAGTTCAAAGCCATTAGAGTCAACCAAGGCCAAAAGAATATTTTGAACCCGGTGATTGGATTTAGGTTAAAATGTGCAAAAAAAACATTTTCCTCTCAAAAGAAATAACAAGTTGGCACTAAGAGGAGACGGCCATTTCCAAGTTACCAAAAAATCCTGACAATGCAGATAAAATTGATTTCCCAAATGAGTAAAATGTTAATGCAATGTTTAATGTTTCTTACCTAACTACATTAGATGTTTCAGATTCGAAAATGAATTTTTTTTCAAGGAAAAAGAGAATGATGCATACACAAGTAACAAAGATTCAAGTATACTTTTCCATAAGGTCTAATCACAATATCAAAATCTAAGTAATTCAAGGCAAATTTAAACATTTACGTGCAAGATTTTGCCTTGAAAAGCCATCAAGAAAATCAAGAATCTATTTTTTAGTTTAATTCGAACTTAACTCAGGAATTGGGCAATCAAAAATCAAATCATGTTCCAAGATCGTATTTCTTAATTTGAGGCATGTTTGGAATACCCTTAAGAGGAACTTTTAAAGTATTGAAAATGAATCAAGTTCCATTCAAAATTGATGATTTTTGTATTAGGAATCTTGTTTCTTACATTATTTCCTAATTTGTGTCTTTTGGATAAGGTTAGTTAATTTAGTTAAGTGTTTTGCTATTACAACAAGAGGATATCATAAGATATCATTTGTTGTCTAAAATATATAATTAAGCTAATTTAGAAGTTATATGGCATGTAAGACTCTTTCATATACCCTTGTAAAAGAGCATATACTTTAAAATAAATAGTTGACTAGTTATAGGAGTCTTATTTAAGTGTCTTGCTTTCAATAAGATTTTAGAGAAATATCTTGTAAATTTAGCAACTCCTTCAAGTAATAGACATTGCATTTGCCAAATAAGTCATCCTCTCTAAGAAAGTTGCATTCTGTATTAGTTTTATCAAGGTGTTTTAAAATATTAATTGAATTAAATTGTTGAATTCAATTTTATTAATGTCAAAGAGATCGACTAAAAATTTCAATAGTGCCATTGCACAATGCCGACTTCTTCTAAGATTTTTAGTTCTAGTTTGAGTTAAATTCTTCATTAGACTTGTTTATAAATAAACAAGGTTCGCCTTCTTTAGTTGTTAACTTTGATTCTTTTTTTATTAATAAAATATTACCAAAAGAGTTTTCTTCATCTTCATGAATAGTTTCTTATTGTGTTCTTGATAATAATTTCTTCAATTCTTTCAAGAATTCTCCGAGGGAGTTCTTCACACTTTATATTGCCTAATTTTGCAAATTGAAAAGGATAATTTGAGGTCTTTAAAGATTTTTGTTGCTGTCAAAATCCATTTGGTTACTAAAGGGAATTAAGACACTTTTGACCATCAACCATCATTAATCATTTAATCAATTTTTTCATCCTATCTTGTTTGAATTCTTTGGTTTAGTTATTCTTGAAATTCTAACTTTCTTGATTGAAATTTTCAGATTCTTGAAAGGTCCTAAAAGCTTTGTTGCCATAGCTTTCTTCTAGTCCAAGAAAGCTTTTTTGTTCCATCAAAATTCCTAGAGATAATTCTAGTTCCATCTTGATTATTGTTGAATTCAATTACAAGTTTCTTGTTAAAAAATTAATCATTCTTGTGTTTAGAAATGCCAAAATGTATTTCCACAACTTGTTTTGTATTCAAGAAGTCTCACTTATTTGAAATTTATAATAACTCTTTCCTCATCTTTCGAATCGAAATTCTTAATTAATTCTTTACTCAATTTTCTTAATTCTAATTAAGTTTCTATTTCTTGGAATTTTTAAAATAATCCAAGGTCTTTAGTGCACCATGTTGTTTGTTCAAGATCTCTTTCAGCTAACTATTTGGACTTTAAATTCAATCCTAAGTTTCTGCATCATTTAATCTAATTGTTAGAGGGAAGTTGTCCACTCAAGGGTCTTGGTGAATAGTTCACTAGAAGGCATAAGGGAACTAGTTTGTGACAGATTTCATGATTTTACCATTTGAAAGGTGTGACTTGTCTTAATGATCCAGTTGTCCCTCTTAACAATGACTGCTCAAATTTCCAATGAGGATCTTCAACAACTTTTGACAAAGTTTGAAGATGTTTTTCAAACTCCTAAAGAACTTCCTCCTTACAGACTGTAGGACCATCAAATTCCTCTAAAGGATGAGAGTCTAGTAGTCTAGATCAGGCCATATCATTACCTCATAAGTCAAAAATGTGATATGGAAAAGCTAATCCAAGAAATGCTACAAGCAGGTATTATTAAAGATAACTGCAATCCCTTTGCATCTTCAGTTGTCATGGTGAAAAAAAATGACAGTTGGCACCTTTATATAGACTACAAACAACTCAACCAACACACTATCAAAGATAAGCTTCCAATACATGTCATAGAGGAGCTACTTGATGAATTGAGGCATGCTTTCTACTTTTTCAAGCTCGATTTACAGTCTGGTAATCACCAAATCAAGATATGGGAGAAAGATATCCATAAGACTGCATTTAGAGCTCATAAGGGCCATTATGAGTTCCTGGTCTTAACCAATGCTCTTAATTTCCAAGAATTAATTAATGTTCATGTCAAACCTCTTCTGAGGAAGCCAATTTTGGTTTTTTCTTATGTCACATCTTAGAGAAGTTTTGAAACTCTTGAGGGAATATCAATTATATGTTAAAAAGACCAAGCGTAGCTCTGATACCACTAAGATCAAGTACTGGGGTCATATAATCTCAAAGGGATCAGTGGCCATAGATGCCACAAAAATAGTGGGAGTGCTCACAAGTCAAAAAGTGGTATCCTTATTTAATTATGAAGAGATTTTAGATCAAGATTGACCACCAAAGCTAAGGTTTTTATCAAATAGGCAAACTATCACCCCCTACTAGTAAAAATGGATGGCAAAGATGCTTGGCTCCGATTATATGGTCACCTACAGAAAGTGCATTTAAAATGTTCTGGTTAATGCCTTATCGAGATGCCCACAGGTCTAAGAAGGCAAATTGCTTCAGTACACTACATTCTTTGGCCTGATGTGTGGACCAAGGTGTTAGATTCTTGTCTCACGGATGCTAAACTCCACCAACTTTGTTTGGAAGTGCAGCACCAACCTCACTTGCATCCCAAATATTCTTGGGATAGAAAGGTTCTTAAGAGGAAAGGAAATGTAGTGGTTGAGAATAATGGCATTCTCATGAAGGATCTCTTTTGGTATTTCCATGAAGAGGTAATGGGAGGTTTTTCATGTATCCATGCTATTCGATATAAAATGGCGAGGCTCTTTTACTGGAAAGGTTCATCAAAGGACATCAAGTAATAGGTGAAGGAGTGTGTCGCTTGTCAAATCTATAAAGTGACAATGCAGCTCATCCAAGGCTCTTGCAATCTCTGCCAATACCTAATCGAGCTTGGGCAACAATTAGTATGGATTTCATAAAGGGTTTACCAAACTTAAAATTGAAGAATACCATGCTAGTGGTGGTAGATTAATTGACCAAGTATGGCCATTTTGTGGCATTGTCTCATCTATTCTCAACCTTGACAGTGGCTAAAGCATACCTTACTCACATCTACAAGTTGCATGGCACACTTGAATCGATTATGTCAAATAAAGATAAAATGTTCACCAACAAATTTTAGTAAGAACCATTCAAGAGGCTTGGCACAAACCTTCACATGTCCACAACCTATCATCCTGAAATAGATGGCCAAACAGAGATTCTTAATCGTAACTTAGAAGGTTACTTGAGGTGCATAATTGGTGAAAGGCCTCAAGATTGGTTCTCATGGTTACCTTTAACTGACTGGTGGTACAAAACCACCGACCACTCAACCATTAGGTCTACACCATATGAGGCCCTACATGGACAAAAGCCTTCACACCATCTACCTTATTTAGCTGGTATTTCTCCTATGGACATAATGGATCATAGCCTTCAACAAAGGGAGGTAACAAGGCAACTTTTGAAAATTTCATTTAAGGAGGGCTCAAGATCGAATGAAACAAATAGCTGACCATAGAAAGAGTGATAGAGAAGTTTAGGTTGGTAACTATGTATATTTGAAGCTATAGCCTTATGTACAGCATACAATGAAAAGACAAATGAATCAAAAGCTCTCTCCCAATTTTTTTGGTCCATATGTTGTGGAAGTAGGGAAGGTAACTTACCGATTGAAGCTACCAATAGGGTTTTGAATCCATCCTACCTTCCATACTTCTCAACTCAAGAAACTTATTGGGAAGGCCTCAACACAAGCCAGTTTGCCACTAGTAAGGACAGACAGAGCCCTTCTCAAGGAGCCAATCCGAGTAGTGGATAAGAGGATGGTAAAGAAAGGGAATCAGGCTGCAACCAAGGTCTAAGTGAAATGGGCCAACACTTTCTCAAAATATGCTACTTGAGAGAACCTACAAGATCTTAAGCAACAATTTCCACTGTTTGATCCTCGAAGACAATGATCCTTTTAGGAATGGGAGTAATTGATACGAAAAGGAATTCTTAATGGGTAGTTGCATTAAAAAATCTATTATGTTCATTAGTTTCATTTTATTTCCTTGGTCTAAACACTGCGTTTTGATGTTTTAGATGTTTAGTAAAACAGTGAGCTTTAGTCGAATTGTTAAGTGACTAAAACGACACATTTTTAAGCTTTGAATCAACTAAATGAAACAATGCGTTTTAAAAGCACAGCTATCAAGTAATTTGCTTCCTTAAATGATTCCCAAAATCGTTGCTCCGAAGCATGTTTTGGATTCAACATTAATTTTGCTTCTCTGCTGTTCTTCTTCTTCAATCTCTTTTCTGTTGCTTCTTTTCTTGCTATTGTATTTATGTTTCATTTACTTCTGTAACATAGCCATCTAGATTAGTTTTACCAAACCACACTTAGCATTAAAATGACACCGCACTTAGCATTAAAATGACACATTTCATAGTATTTAGGATGAACTAAGTGCATCTTGTAACATCCATATTCTTTAGTTGGAATTTGTCATTAACAACAAAGGTGGCTGAAAAGAATCTAGATATTGATAATGGCAAATTGACAATATTGTAGGTGTTAAGTCAGTGAAAGTCAAGGCTGGCACTGGCATTGCATCAGAAAGAGACCAATTAGAAATGAACAAAATACATATTTAAATGACAAAACCTTCCCATTAGCCCAAAAGCATTAGAGCTAGCTAGAGTATTATAATGGAAATAAAGCTTTAATTATCAACTTTCAACTCAATACAAAAGCAGAAAACGGAAGCAACTTACTGTGCCGATGCCGAGTATCACGAGCTTTCAAGTACTTTTGTTCTGCTGTAACAGACTCCAAAGCCTCTCTCAGCTCAGCAATTTTAACATTAATTGGGTTCAAATGTTCTGTAACAAAAAAAAAAAAATGAAGGAAAAATGATCAAATGTGGGAAAATAAAATATCAGCGATGTACATATAAACAGGGCAAAAAAAAAAAAGCAACTTAAATGCAATAGCCAAAGTTGACAACCAATAATAACCACCATTTACAGCTTTCCCCACAAACAAATTAGCTAAATAGACATAAAAATACTGCAAAAAATTTTATAACAAACCATCTTTGGCAAGGTCATGATCAGTGGGAATATGGCCGACATGAATATAGAAAGCAATGGTCTCTGGTGTTGAGTAGGGATTGTGAAAACAAAACTTGTACATTCCACTTCGCGGGGCCTTGAATTCAAACTTGTCCCCAGATGTGCCCTTCAAACTATGAACTGTATTACCCCCAGGCGAAGTTACCTGCATTCAACAAAATATCAGGCAGATTGTAATAAGCTGTTCTTCAAGGAAAACTAAAACCAATTTTAGACTCCTGAAATAATACTGAAACATAAGCCTGAAGTTCAACACAAGTAAATATCCCACAGGTCAAATCAGATCATTTCAAATGAATGAGCCTAAAGAATAGACCCCCCCTTATCGTACACCCTGAAAACATATTACACTTCTACGAACCATTAAAATCAAACACCCACACGCAGTAGATCACAAATTTACAAATTCAAAAGACCATCCAGAAACATTCAACAATAGTCTCCATGGTTCCACGAAAAGCAAGTTATCAAAAATCTCAAATTTCATAAAAGAACAACCAACCTTTAGCCAATTGAATTAAATATGAAATTATCCTAAGAAGCCAACTTTCACCGAATGGAATTCGAGACCCAGACATAAAACAATTGAAAAATGGGCATAAAAAGTCCACCATTACCGCAAGGAATCAAAAACCCAGATAGCAAATCAATCCAAATTTCGCCAAAAAAGAAAAGACATCAAAGTCAGAGATCGGGTAATTAACTTACAGTGAAATCAATGCCAGGATGATCAGAACTCCAGAAAATATCGTGGTCGACGACGACAAAGTTGCCCGAAATTGTGTCGCCTTCGTAAAGCACGTATTCATAAACGCATTCCATGTAGCTTACGGTCACCGAAAGGGAGGAAACGTTTCTCGCCCAATTAAAAAGAAACAAACAAATCAAAGCCCACTTCTTTCCCCATCTCTTCTCCATCTGTTTTAGAATTTCGATTTTTTTTTCCCAAATTGATTTCTATCTAACGGCTTACGGTCTGAAAAATCTGTACTTCTCTTTTATCAGAGCTTCCATTCCACGAGTCAGTAGTGCACTTACCATATAACTTCCATTTATGAACGAAACGTTGACGTTTCCTGGACGTCGTTCCGCATCTGTTTTCACTTTTATCCGTTATTCTTTTTAATGCTTCTTTGACCCTTATATTATAGTTAAATTAGCAATTTGGTACCATACAATTTTTTATCAATTCCTTCCGTCTACCCGATTACCTTATCCATATTTTCCATTAAAATCACTATTTTATTTAAAAACAACTCAAAACCCTTTAAAAAAAATTAAAATTAAAAAAAAATTCTAAACTGTCCAATAACATACTAGAAAAGTTTAAAAAAAACCATAAATTTCTAATTTTTCTTAAAAGAGCCCAAAATCTCAAACAAGCAAATTTAAAAAAAAAATTTATGAAAATTTTAATCTTTTTCTTAAAGTTTTAGAATCGCTGCTCATAGATGATTCGTTGTGTATTTGGAAATTTAGAGGTAGCTTAAATATCTACTCTAAATTCTAACTGTAAGTGTTCCCTCACTTATGATTAAATTTGAGATATGTTTGTTTGTGAAATTGTGAAATCATGGACATATGAGATGCTATGATATGTGTTATGAGTTTATGTTGACTATTGTGGTAGTGAATATGAGAGTATCTTATTCATGTCATGTGATGGTAAATACGATGCTATGTTCTCATGCCTTGTGGCAGAGATTACATTGCGTTAATAATGTGAATATGTAGCGAATATGTGCGAAAAATCGGTACATAAATATGTGATATTAGTATGGATACTTTGGCCTTGTGACTTAATGAGACCGTTGGATATAGTTGGCATACCATAGGATTGTGAGCACTCACCTATGTGTGTTGTGATATATGGGGTGTTGTGGCCTGGAGACAGTGTTGGAAAGATAAGAGAATGTGAGCCGAGCTCCATTCATCGGGATATGCATGTGTAGTGTGTTGTAGAGTGTTAGTTATACACTTCGCTTATGGGATGTGATTGACTCTACGAGTCTATGTGGTGTGATGGAGATTCATGTATTTGATGAGTGGTGATAGAGTCCACTTTACGTTTAATAATCTCAAGATCCAAATTATCATACACTGTGACTAAATGTGATTGTATGTAATTATATGTAATTATATGTGCTTATATGTGATTGATATGTGTCAGAATATATATATGCCTAAACATTTGTATAAATAATATGTAAAAGAATGCATGGAATATGACTACATATGTGAATTATGGCATTTAGTTAATGTCATTTTGGGAATATGTTGTATGTGGTTTGATTGATGCATGACGACTTATTTGGGTAGTGGTTGTTCTAGGCATTCACTGAGCTTCTTAAGCTCAGCCACTCCATTTTATCCTTTGCAGAGTAGTTGTATTCTCGATGTGAGAGGTGTGGCCGTTAAGAGATTGATCCAAGTCATTCTTTGTTCATTATAATAGGTGTTTTGCTTATTCTAGTTCTAGAGAATAAAAAGGCAATGTGATAGACATTTATATCAGATTGTTAAGACGTATTTAGGATTATTTGCATATTATGTATGTTTGGAAGCATGTGGACTTGGATTTGGTATTTGGACTATTGTTTTGGACATTTTGATGCTTATATGATTAGGTGAATGAAGCGTGATGTTTAGGGATGAAGTTTGAATGATTTAAATGCTCTTATATGCTGAATTTTTGTAACTTGAAGCAAAGGTATCAATATTAGGGCTTTTAAAATGATACCTCTATATTTTTGAAAGTGTAGGGAGTTAAGAATACCAATTTGGTATCAATACCTTAGCCCGAGTATCAATCGATACTTAGGGGGTAATTATCGATACCTTATGAAAGGTACCAACATTTTTTAATGTTTTGAAATTTGGTGAGAAACAGAATGCTAGTTTGGTATCAATTTTCAAGGTGGCATCGATACCACTGAAAGAAAATATCGATACCATAGAGGTGGTATTGATACATACGTAACATTTTTGAGAAAATTTTATAAGTGGTCCTAATGCATGATTAATACATATGTTATGTTATTTTATGAATTCTTGGCATGGTTTATCAACAAAACGTAAATGTATGGTTTATAATTCATGATAATGTTATGTTATTATTAATAGAAAAAAAGATGCATGAGAAATAACATGTCATTTTAAATGAATAAGTAATGGGACGGTGGTATGGCATCTCAATATACGGCTTAGCGTCCAAGCCGATATAGAGTGTTACATTTAGTGGTATCAGAGCCTCGGTTCAATAACTCTCAGACCTAGATGATTATTGTGTGTTTGGAGTTTCGAAACTTATGAGTTTAAATTTCTTAGCTTTCATGAAATAGCTGATATGTCTCCGTTTGAATTGCATGAGATATCTCTTATTTGTAAGGCATAAGGGGTAGGAATGGAAACATATTGCATTTAATTCCAAAACTTTCTTGTAGGAATGAGACTTGGATCATTTCCCTGCCACTCACACCGTTTATTTGTTTGTGTGTATGTACTAGATAATTAGATATGCCTCCTAGACGTGTGAATGTGAGAGCTAATACTCAGAAGGATGGTACATCCTTTGCACCTCCTGTGCCGCTGTGTAGGGTAATATTTCTGATGAAAGTGTAAGCCCTCTGATGGAAGCAAGTTGGAGCATTTCAGCAGATTGTTGGTGCTAACCCTACTCCTGCACCTGCGAATCAGGGCATGTTGCTTGAACATCTTCGAGAATATTTACCTGTGAATTGGGTTGAATCATGTGTATGTGTAATATAGATCTACAAGTATACACGTCGAATCAAGTAATAAAGTGTTGAGTGAATATCACCTTCATAGGGATTAGAATTGACTAAAATAATTGGTTACGCTATTGCTTATGAAAATTACTAATTAAACTGTGCAAAAGAAACAAATAACAAATTGATAAAGAGACTTAATGAATGGATTAATAAAATCAATTATGAATGAAAATATGCTAAGGAAATCGAAATGTTGTAGCAATTCTCAAAGACTAAGTGGGGAGGATTTTTATTGTTGAATGATAAAGGTTGAAATTACTCAGGTGTTATTTTTATATCATAATAATGCCATGGCAAAATATTAACCATTCTACTGCTCAAGGATTCACTACTGCAGTCTATTTCTTTCGAAAGCCAAACTTTGAGTTATCATTTTGAGTTTTTGTATGTCTACATAACTTGAGAATAATACCCAGACTATTCTTCCTTTCGTTGTAAGATCACAACTTCTATGTCTAGAGTGTTGCAAATATTCTTTCGAATATTTGCATGTATCACCCGATAATAGTCCAATCTATTTAATCTTTTCAGAATTAAATTAGATCGAATAACATACCATAAAATAATCTATGTCTAGAGCTTGCAAGCATGCATTTAAAAGAATCAAAAATCAAATGAAATAATAATCTACTCAAAATTAGACCATAGGCTTTAAAAGATAACAAAAATTCACCCAAATAATTCCAACCCAATGAGATTTAGCTCATGGGTTGGACATTCAAATCCAAAACAAAATCATTCAACATCATCATTTAAGTTTACGAATCATAAAGTTCAAATAAAAAAATAAAGGCAGAATTGCAAGAAGCTCTCGCTACTCTAGTTTTCACTTTAATAATGAGATTTGATGCAAAACTGAAGGCAAATTTCTCTTCCCCTTCCTTGTGTCTATGACTTTTCTCTTTTTTAAGCTATTACCCTCTCCTCTCTTTTCTTTAAGATTTTCTACGAGAATCTAATGTAGAGAGAAAAACTGCTCTCCAATTCTCTCTCTCCCAAAATCCACTTTGTTTTATTTTCTCTCTCCTACTTTATAAAATAGGTCCTTCCCTCTCAGCACATACCTTTTGCTTCCTCTTTTTTATGGTGGTTTATCTAGTATAAGTACAACTGGCTGAGAGTGACATAGGCTGAGTGTTGCGTCATCTTCCTAGATTTGCCATGGCATTCTTGTTGGCAATCTAACTAACAAATGCCATGGCAATATTTCACTTCCTTCATTTTCCTACTCTCTTCTCTCTTCTTTTATTCATCCTACACCTGCTGCCAACCATAATCAACACATTTCTTCCTCAATAATAAAAATAACAAATAATAACATTTATAGCACAATCCAAGTTTTGTTATGTAATGTTCTACATATATCCTCAAAATTTAAACATATTTACTTAATTATAAATAATTAATTCAATCTAGAGGCTTGAAATATAACTATTTCTAAGAGTTATCATACACCCAAACCTGAATTATTTCTTGTCCTCAAGCAAAATATGTATGAGTATGCATGAATGCATGAATTTTCCAAAATACTCAGTTACCATATATATCATTAAACCATTTGCAGTATATTTTATACCCTTATTCTCAGTAGTCTTCTATTAACAAGAGAAAATTGGTTCAAGTTTTATAGGCTTGTTTAGCAAATGAAGCGCAGAAAATATTTCCTAAAAATGAAAATTCTTAAATAATTATGCAATTCTAACTATAAAAGACCTCTCTTAATGTATTTAGGTTATCTATCTTCTAAACTCAATTTTTTTATTCTCATTTTTTCTGTCATATCAAAATTTTAATTACAAATATTATTTTTTTCTACGAAATTTATCTTGCCACATAGTTTCTTTTCTTAACAATCTCAATGGAGCATACACTAGATTGCCAGGTAGTATATCATGCCACAATTTGAATGTAGTTCATTCATGGAGCTAAAACTTTTAACTAAAAAGATGGATGGAGCAAACAACTACCTTCTTAGCTAATTAGCCTAGAACTATAGTGGAGTGTCCCTAAATCATTATTATTAATATTTTTTTACTCACTCTTATTTGAACTTGTTTTTCTGATGATAATATGATGGAGCAAATAAAGCATTACTAATCTACTCAATAGCTTCAAACATTGGAGTGTAAAACTACTGCCATGGTATTCCTTATTATTCATAACCAAATTATTAAATTTAAGTTCAAGAAATTCTAAATGCATTAAAAGAACCCTACTACAAATTAATTGCAATGATACTTAAGTTATTCTACTTTTAGGAATTAATTTTAAAACAACTATCCTAAGCTAAACATGCTTAATCAACTATCGCAATTTTCTAAATTAATCGAAGAGTTAGTATCCTCATAAAAATCACCGATAACAATATACTCAGTATAATCTAGTAGTTATCTGGCATTTGTATGTAATGGCAAAATGAATGACAAAATGCATGATTATTAAAACATATATCTATTGCATACTATATTTACAACACAACACACCCTCAAACCTAAGGGATTCATTGTCCTCAATGCATAACAATGAAACATTTCAAAATGCAAAACAACAACTTACAATTATAAAAATGCAATGACAACTAAATGTAAATGCATGAAACATATGTTATAAAATGACAAAAAAATGCAAATGAAAAAAAAAAAACAAAAGCTCGAAAAGAATTAGGGTTACTCTAATTGGGTTTGGTTGATTTTCTGGAAATGCGTTTATAGAACTAGTTCCTTTCCACTTCACCAGTATCATCTTGAATGGATTTCCCAGAAGCTCACTTGTAGTTCTTCCTTTTGAGCTGGTTAATGGGCACCTATTCTTCATCAGTAATATCAGACTTCGTGAGATCATCAATCATTCAATGAACGCATACTCTTGCTTGGTCATAGTGTAATGGATTTCGGAGTAGTGGTAGTGTCAGCAAGTGTAGTATTTTGAGTCACATCAGCTTTATCCTTATCAGATTCAATATGAACAGATTCGATTTTCTCCTTCTTTTTTGTAGTCTTCTTCTACGTAGTGGCTTCTTCTCCATCTTCATCATCATCATATGGCTCCAACAACAATGCTTTAAGAAAAATAAGGAATGTAGGCATAGGTTAGTTAAAGTTCTTCTGAAGAGATTTCTTAATGGCCTTATCCTTTCTTCGAACATATCTCCAAAATAGAACCATTTCTTCTTGAGCTCGGCCAAGATCAGTGGCTAGCCTTAGTTGGTATTTCTCCATCATTTAGAATTGTTGTTACAACATCTCAAGAGCATCAATCACTTTTTTCTCAAAGTTATTATGAGATGTTAATAAAGCAGCATCAGTACTCATAAGTGGCGACGATGTAGATGTAGAGCCCAGATGTAGTGACATTTCCTCCCTAAAAAATCTTAGGGCGATTTGTTTTATTATGGCTCCTTTGTTGGGGATTGTGTCTTCATTCGCTTGAATAGGAACCTTTACCCTCTGACAAATACCCGTGATAAGCAATGAAAAATTTAAGGTATCGACATTCTTTTAGGAACAGCAGTGGACTTCTCTAAAGATGATGTTCCCAACATTGATCTTTCTGCCAATCAAAATAGAGTGTAATAATAATAGTCATTCTTTTGAAATAGTTAAGTTGTGAGTAGAAGGGATGTAACAAGTTTTAAGGAAATGATACCAAACCCTACAGCAAGGCTTCAACAATACACGGTCAATGGTGTAGCAATCATTTCAAGAAACTATCCACTTTATTCCCTTTACACGTAAATCTGACAGAACTTGGTTGAGTCCTTCAGTTGTCATAGTCTTAACAAATTGGGAGTGTTCATCAAGGCTGTCAGATAACTAATATTGCACATTGATTAAGTCTTCATCGAAAACAATCGAGACACTGTGCACATATATAAAAGAATTATCAAGAGTGGTGAGATGAGCATAAAATTATTTCATTATCTTGGTGAGGATGTCATTGGGGGTGGAGACAAAAGATTTGCCGCCCATGCTTCTCCAGAACAGAACAGATCACTTTAGAGTAGCCGATAAATGGAGCATCCTGGAAAAGGAAACCTTTTTCCATGCAAAATAGCCTTTTTGATATGTTTTGGATATACTTTTCTTTCGCGATTTTGCTAAAAAATGTCTGCAGATGTACGGAGGTAGAAGAAGATGGTGTTTGGTGAGCCATTTGAGAGAAAATAGTGACTGGAAAATGAAAAAGGTGAGACCTTTACGGTTTTATGGAGTAAAAACTGAGAAGGGTGAAGAATATGAAACAGAAAAGAAGTTAGAAAAGATTAACCTGATATTGTGCCTTGACATAGAAAAAAGAAAAATTAAGCGGGAAAAAGAAAAATAATAGAAAAATTAATAAACGAAAATTAACTAATATATTAAATGGGCTAATTTCTACAAACATGGGCTAGAATGTGCCTGCAACAAAAGAAAATAATAGTTAAGTAAACTTATTGCATAAACTAAACAAAGAAATTAAAAACAACGTAAATGAATAAAACAGTGCAAAAAAGAAATATTAAGCAGTTCAAAAAGTGATGGAATTTTTATCACAAATTATAGGAGCTCCAAAGTAATATTTTAATCTTTTGTCATTGAATTTGAAAGTAGAACCAATTTTGCTGTTTTTGACTTCTACAATGCCATGACAATCTCAAATGGGCCAGACCAACGAGATTTTAATTTGCCAAGAAACAATTTAAGCCTGGAATTAAATAACAAGACTTGTTGTCTAGGTACAAATTGCCGTGGCAAAATCTTGCTGCCATGCCATCATTTGGTCTTTTCCTTGTATAGCTTGGCATTCCCATAAGCTTGTGCTCTGAATTCTTCCATCTTATTCAACTCCAATAGGCGGTTAGTACCAGCAGCACTCTAATCCATATTCAATTTCTTAATTGTCCAATATGTTTTATGTTCAAGTTCAACGGGCAAATAATAGGGTTTCCCATAAATAAGCTTGAAAGGTGACATCCCCAAGGGTGTCTTGAATGCAGTGCGATATGCCAACAAAGCTTCATCCAATCTGGATGATCAATCTTTGCGGGTGGGATTGACTACATTCTCTAGAATTTGTTTAATCTCTCTATTAGATACTTCTGCCTATCCATTAGTCTGGGGATGGTATGCCATGGAAATTTTATGCTTAACTCCATAGCTATTCAAAGTGTTAGCAACTAATTTGCAGTCATTGTGTGAACCTTCATCACCAATTAGAGCACGAGGGGTACCAAACCTAGTAAAAATATTCTTATGTAGAAATTTCAGTACCGATTTGGCATCATTCTTTGGTAAGGCAACAGCCTCAACCCACTTGGAGACATAATTAATAGCTAAAAGTATGTATACATTGCCCCAAAAAGGTGGAAATGGACCTATGAAATCAATTCTCTATACTAAAATAGTTTGCAAGGGCATTTTATTCCTCCTCGATAGATTTCCAGTTCTTTGACAATGATCTCTAGTTTGACAGTTCTCATGCCCTTGAAGTGTCTTCCATATAATGTTGAATGACAATGATATAAAACACTTTGAATCTCTCCATCTGGAACACACTTCCGAATTATCTGGTCTACATAATGTTTGAATATCCTTCATCTTTGATTGGTGAGCTCAGGTGGTAGCAAACCAGTAATCAACAAATTTAAGATATCGACATACCACAATAATGCCATGGCAACTAAAAGTTGCTTATCTGGGAAATCATCTGAATGCGCTGAATATTATCATCTTTATTTCCTGCTTCAATTCGAGACAATTGATCAACCACTTGATTTTTTATACCTTTTCTATCTCTAATTTTTAAATCAAATTCCTACAATAGTAATATCCATTGAATTAATCTAGGCTTGGCGTCTTTCTTGGTCACCAAGTACTTAATATCAGAGTGGTCTATATAAACTGTAACTTTGGTGCCTACTAAATAAGCTCTGAATTTTTTGAAAGCAAATACCACAGCTAACAGCTCCTTCTCTGTAGTGGTATAATTTAGCTGTAAATCTGTCAACGTGTGACTTGCATAGTACATAGCATGAAATACCTTATCCTTTATTTTCCCAAGTACTACCCCTATGCCAAAATCACTAGCATCACACATAAGTTCGAAAGGTAAAGTCCAATCTGGTGCTATGACTATTGGTGCTGTGACTAGCCACCTTTTCAATTCCTCAAATGCTTGTAAGCATGGCTCAATAAAATTGAAAGATCTAATGTGTTTTAACAATGTACACATGGGTTTGGATATTTTTGAAAAATCTTTGATAATTCATCGATAGAATCCTACATGGCCAAGAAAACTGCGAATATCTTTAATTGTGGAGGGTGGTGGCAATTTCTCAATAACCTCAATTTTTGTTTTCTCGATGGCATTCTCTTGCTGCAAAATCTTATGTCTTAGAATAATGCATTCATAGACCATGAAATGACAGTTCTCCCAATTAAGAACAAGGTTTGTTTCTTCACATTGACAAAGAAATAACTCCAAATTCTTTAAACAGTCTTCAAAAGTATCACCAACCACTGAGAACTAATCCATAAAAACTTCTAAAAATTTCTCCATCATGTCCAAAAATATTGCCATCATGCAATGCTAAAATGTAGTAAGGGCATTGCATAATCCAAATGGCATTCATCGTAACGCAAAAGTTCTATAAGGACATGTGACTGTGGTCTTCTCTTGATCAGTAGGAGCTATGGCAATCTAGTTGTACCGGGGATAACTATTTAGAAAACAATAGAAGGCTTTCCCTGCTAATCTTTCTAACATCTGGTCGATAAATGGCAAAGGAAAATGGTCCTTCCTTGTTACTTTGTTGAGTTTTCGATAGTCTATACAAACCCTCTATCCCGTGACTGTACAAGTAGGAATGAGTTTGTTGTTATCATTGCTTACCACAATGACACCCCATTTTTTAGGTATACATTGAATAGAGCTCACCCAAGAACTATCAGAAATTGGGTATATAATTCCAGCATCCAGCCATTTGATAATCTCCTTTGTGACAACTTTTTCATAATGGGATTTAATTTTCTTTGCTGCTCGATAGATTTGCTATGGCAATCCTTTAGTAATATCTTGTGCATGTAGATTGCTGGAATGATTCCTTTGATATCTGTAATTGTCCACTCCAATGCCTTCTTAAATTTTTTTAAAATTTCAATAATTGAGCCTCTTAATCTAATGTTAATGTTGTAGAAATAACTACTGGCAATTTGTTATTATATCCCAAATAAGCATAATTCAGATGTACTAACAAAGACTTCGATTCCAATGTAAGAGGATCTTCTATGGATGGTTGAGAAAGTGTAAAAGAAAAGTTCGATAAATTTAATGATTCAAAACTTATCCTTGATTCATTCTCAATTTGCTTAGCTTCCATCAGTTCACCAAGCTTTTCAATCATTTCTTCTTCAATTAAAATGAGTATTAAAATTATTGTGGTAAAATTATGCAAATTCTTCCTAAATTATTATGTCAACAATCTTAATAGCATGACATTCTTCATCTGTATCTGTAGTATAACAGCCCATTTTTAGTGAAATTAGAACAGTGGTTTCGAGACCATAAATTCGAGCCAAAAGGACAATTTATTTTAATGTTATTGCATGATTTATATTATGATAGGAAAGATGTATGAAATGTAACACCTTTTACTCGTATTCAACGCCAGAACAGAGTACGAGGCATTACCGGACTTATCACACGAACAAACATACAATTTTGGGTCATAAATTTTCGTCCAAATTAAAACCATTTGCATTTAATCACAAAGTCCCTAATACGAGCATACGAGGCCCAAAACGTGCATTAGAAGTGGTTCGGGACTAAACCGAGAACTTTAGAAAATTTTACGAAACTCAAAAAACTTTCCACTAAATAGGGGTCACACGCCCGTGTGGATATGGGACACGCCCGTGTGGGTAGGCCGTGTGCTCACACATGCCAGTGTCCTGACCCCGTGTAACTCTCTGACTTGTAACCCATGAACAAATTGAGATCACACGCCAAGTCACACGCTCATGTGCTAGGCCGTGTGGAAAATTAATTTTCATAAATTAGGTGCAGACTTCACACGGCCAGTGCACACACTCGTGTTCAAGGCCGTGCCATCCACACAGCTGAGACACATGCCCCTGTCTCTGCCTGTGTACTCAATTCTAAGCATTTTGTTTCTCAAAACTAAGGTGCAGGGGACACGCAGCCTAATGACATGCCCATGGGTCTAACTGTGTGTCTCATACTGCCTAGACACACACCCGTGTGTCTACCCGTGTGGACAAAATAAAGGCTATTTACCAAGCCATTTTGACACCCTTTAATGCATACACCTACACAACATATCATAGTGCCAATCCAAGCATATACATACAACCAAACATCCACAACCAGGACTTCAACACATCATTCATGAAAGGTATCATTATAAGAATATACTTATAACCATTATTAGTCTATCTCCAATGGCCTTATACAAAATGAACTTCTAACCATTATAAGCCAACACATTTGGCCAAATCAATTAAGACACATCATAAAATGATCAAGTCCTTTATACATGTCATAACTCAAAATGTTGAAATCATTGATACCAAAATAATTGTTGATAGTGTGAATGGATCTCCGATGATCTCCGGCCTGAGCTAGCTTGGTGAACTATAAAACATGGAAAAATAAATAGAGTAAGCTAAATAGCTTAGTAAGCTCGTATGCAAGAAATAAGCAAACTTTACCACACATTTAACATTCAAATAACATAACATGATTAAATGTAAATTTACCATAGTCTCATGTACATAATTCATTCCATTACAACTTACCTCATATTCATCAATTCACAAATCTAATAATCGTAAGTTTTAAGCGCATATCTATACCATCTCGTAATGATTTTACACATAATTTCATCTTTAACATACCTATGAATCAATGTCGGATACTCGGGAAATTTTGCATATTAAGTGCCACATATGTAGCCAAAGCTACCTAAGTCTTATATCAAATAATCGCTCGCTCTCGAGCTATCGACGGGCATGCTCACACAAGCTGTCAGTCAAGACGTAGCTACATGGTGCTGCTCACACAAGTTGTCAAGTATTCGCAACATATGCCGGTATACTCAGCCACCGATAGTGTGACACCCCTTACCCGTGTCCGATGCTGGGACGGGGTATGAGGCGTTACCGGACTTAAACATTTTGAACACCTTAAAACGAGCCATCAGAAATCTTTCAAATTTAAAACTTTGCATTCATACTCATAACGTCCCTATTATAGGCCCACGAGGCCTTAAACATACTTTAGAGAAGGTTCGGGATTGAACCAAAAACTCTTAAGCACTTAGAAAATTTTTGCATCAAAACAGGGTCACACTCCCGTGTGACTTAGGACACGCCTGTGTGGGCAGGCCGTGTGGTCGCACATGGCCATGTCCTTAGACTGTATGGAATTTATTTTTCATTTCAAACCTATAGGGATTTTCACATGGTCTAACACACACCCGTGTCCACAGGCCATGTCCCTCACATGGCCCTGACACGACCGTGTCCTCACTCGTGTGTGAAAACCTGGGTATTCTGTTTATGATGTCATCACTCAATATAGGGCACACAGCCAAGCCACATGCCTGTGTGCTAGCCCGTGTGATGAACTTAATTTGTTTGCAAATTTGATGTAGGAGACACACGGCCTGACTACACGCCCATGGGGCTGACCGTGTGTCACACATAGCCTAGACACGTGCCCGTGTGCCTACCCGTGTGGACAAATATAGGCTATTTTTCAAGCCCCTTTACCACCCTGAAACATAACCAAACTTATACCAATTTTAGAAACATACTACAAGGCATAATACTCATCCAAATTTCTACAAACAAGACATCTATACCCCAATTTAATTCCATAATCATCACACATACATATCCCATCTTCTTTTTCCTTTTAAACATGAAAACTTGCATTATCACATATCATCATAATTGGATAACCATACTTAACCATCAATGGCTCATTTCTAATGGCCATATACAAAATATATTGAGTAGCAATTTAGCCAACACTTTGGCAACCAATATGACATAAACAAAATGACCAAGTTCCTATACATGCCATACGCAAAATGATCAAACTTTACAATACCAAAAGAATAGAGCGATAGTGTGAATTCGAGCTCCGATACCCTTTGATCCTTGAGCTAGCTTGGCGATACTACAAAGAAAGGAAAAGAAGAGGGAGTAAGCATAAATGCTTAGTAAGTGGCATGCAATAAATAACAACATAGATCATAGAATATCATCCATAGTACATTACAATTCATCTCATACTTAGCATTAATTTTTTTAACATGACTTAATCATACTCTTTCTTACCGACATACTTATATCATGCTTAGCTCAATTCTCTGAGTTTCTTGAAAGTACCTGTATCACTCATCACATAACTTTAGTCTTCTTCATTCTCAACATAACTTATATTCCTTTCCCATCAAATTACTTGGAACGCCGAAGGATACTTGAAATGTTATTCTCATGATAATATGCCAAAGCCATATCCTAGATATGGTCTTACATAGGATCACACGTCGATACTGAAGCCATATCCCAGATATGGTCTTATACGAGATCTCATTTGGATGTCGATGCCGTATCCCTGATATGGTCTTACACGAGATCGTATATTGATGCCGATGCCATGTCCCAGACATGTCAATGCTGAAGCAACATACATTTCATTCCATAACAAAGCATGAAAAACATAATATCTTAATGTTCATTTATTACCCACAAACTTACCTCGGATCCAAAATACGGGTGAATATTCAATTTAATCCACCACTTTGTTCTTTCTCGGGTTTTAGTCTGAGCTTCATGTTTCTTGTTCTAACATGACAATTTTCACTTATTTAGTTACCACATTGACTAAATCAGTCCATAATTCATACTTTGGCAAAATTATGGTTTTGCCCTTAAACTTTTATATATTTATAAAATGGTCCCTAGGCTCGTATAATGAAATGTACTAAATTCTTGGTTTCCAAAGCCTAGCCGAACCTTATATGAACTCAAAACAGTCCACATTTCTCATCAATTTATACTTTTACTACACATTTTTCCACTTTTACAATTTGGTCGTTAATAGGTGTTTTCATGAAAAATTACTTAGAGAAAGATATTCATCACACCTCAATCTTTCATATTCCTCCATTAAACATCAAAACACATGCATGTCATGTATGGGTAAATTTTTGAACATGAACCCTAGCTTAAAATATTGGTAAAAATAGTTAGTTCAAGTTACGAGGATTTCAAAAATACGAAAAACATTAAAAACGGGGCTAAGAGTCACTTACTTGGAGCTTGAAAAAATATCAAAACCCTAGCTATGGTTCTCTTCAATTTTTGGCACCAAGAGGAAGAAGATGGACAGGATTTTTGGTTCTTTTTCCCATTTTATTTCATTAATTAACCAAATGACTAGAATGCCCTTATGGCATTTCTTTAAAATTTTGCTGTTCCTTGGGCATTTTTTGTCCATCATGCCATAAAATGGTCTAATTACTAAATAAGGACCTCTATTTTTCACATGCATTATAATTAAGCACCTTAAAGTTTCTAGAACCTCATATTTTCCTACTTTTACACTTTAGTCCTAAAGGACAAATTAATCACTTATTCATAAAATTTCTTCATGAAATTTTCACACAATCATGCAATCACCTAATAGACGTTAAAATAATCATAAAACATATATTTCTATTTCAGATTTGTGGTCTCGCAACCACTATTCTGACTAGGCTCTAAATCGGGCTATTATAATTCTCCCCTTTAGGAATTTTCGTCCCTGAAAATCTTATGGGTAAATAGGTTTGGGTATTGTTTTCTCATTGCCTCCTCAAGCTCCCTTGTAGGCTCTTCTACCCTGTGTCTTTGCCACAATACTTTCACAAGGGCTATACTTTTATTTCTTAATTGTTTGACTTCTCGAGCCAAAATCTTAACCGGCTCTTCACCATAAGTAATGTCCGGTTGAATCTCAACCTCTGTCGGCATAATCACATGTGAAGGGTCTGATCTATAACGGTGTAAGATAGACACGTGAAACACATCATGAATCTTTTCCAACTCAGATGGCAATGCTAGCCGATAAGCTACCGTTCCTATCCATTCAGTAATCTCATAAGGTCCAATGAAACGCGGACTTAATTTCCCTTTTCGGCCAAATCTGAGAACTTTCTTCCATGGAGACACTTTCAAGAATACTTTATCTTCGACTTGGAACTCTATCTCTTTCCATTTCAAATCTGCATAAGACTTTTGTCAGTCAGAAGTAGCTTTCAAACAATCTCAGATCACTTTCACTTTTTTTCGGTTTCCTTGATTAGATCAACTCCATAAATCTGATTTTTCTTGAGTTCATTCCAGAACAAAGATGTTCAGCACTTACGCCCATACAATGCCTCATAAGGTGCCATTTTCAAACTCGACTAGAAACTGTTATTGTAGGCAAATTCAACCAAAGGTGGGTACTTTTCCCAACTACCTTGGAATTCCAATACACAGCATTGGAGCATATCTTCAAGTATCTGTATTATTCTCTTTGACTGACC
This sequence comes from Gossypium stocksii, assembly GCA_020496765.1. Classification (NCBI taxonomy): domain Eukaryota; kingdom Viridiplantae; phylum Streptophyta; class Magnoliopsida; order Malvales; family Malvaceae; genus Gossypium; species Gossypium stocksii. Next base: position 61,714,654 of record CM035630.1, read on the forward strand.
GTCGATTTACGAATGCAAAGCGGTACTAAAATTTAACTTTATACCTAAAGCTTCTTGTAACTTCTACCAAAATCATAACGTAACTCTCAGATATCTATCCAAAATGATTGATAAAGGCACTCCGTGTAGTCTCACAATTTTGGAGATATACAAGTCTACCAACTTATCAAGCGAATAGTCACTCCGCACTGATATAAAATGAGCTGACTTCGTAAGCTTATCAACCATAACCCAAACGGTGTCTTTCTTTTTTGGTGTTAGTGGCAAGCCTGTCATAAAGTCCATGGTAATGCGGTCCCATTTCCACTCGAGAACCATGATATGCTGTAATAAACTGAAAGGTACTTGGTGTTCTACTTTCGCTTACTGACAAACCAAGCACTTTGATACAAACTCGAAAATATCTCTTTTCATGTTCAGCTACCAATACCATTTCTTCAAATCTTTGTACATCTTGATACTACCGAGGTGAATAGACATACTGCTACTATGTGCCTCATGCATAATTTTCCAAATGAGCTCAGCGTCTTTCAGTACACAAATTTTGTCTCGGAATATTACACAACCATCAGAACCAATGTAAAAATTTGAATCGATGGCCAATTCACATTGAGCTTTCTTGGCTTGCAATTCACTGTCGTTTGAATGAGCTTCACAAATCTCTTGAACAAATATTGATTTAGCTCTTATTTTTGTGAAAATCGAACCATCATCTGTTATGGTCAACTGTGTGTTCATAGCTCTCAATGCAAATAAAGATTTGCTACTCAAAGCATCAGCAACCACGTTCGCCTTTCCTTGGTGGTAGTCAATCACCAACTTGTAATCCTTTAATAATTCAAGCCACCTACGCTACCGTCGTTTCAAGTCTCTTTGTGTCATCAAGTATGTAAGGCCCTAATTTTTGGGATTTTTTGGGATTTTCACAATTTTGGTGAAATTTTGAAATTTTGTTGTTAAAATATGGAATTTATGTTTTAAGTGTTTTAGTGGGCCTTTAGAAGGCCCAAGCCTAAGATAAAACCCGGCAAAAATATCAAATTCTGGATTTAAAGTGAAGGGGACTTGATTAAGTGGGCTTTTAAGGAAAAGTGAGTAAAGTAAGACACAAGGAAGCCCTTGGTAAAGTGGCAATGTGGCGCCACTTTGTTCCTAAAAAAGTGGCGTGTGGATGTGTGTGCAAGGGCTAGAGTTCAAGTCACAAGGTAAGTATTGTGTGTGTTTTAATTTTTGTGCATGTGCCGGTCATGTGATGGATGTTAAGTAAAACTCTGCTGAAGAGAGTTTGAGTTGTTCATGAGATTAAATCAGGTGAGATAAGAGGGAGAGATTTTGGGAATTTTGAAATGAGACATGTGATGGCCGATTGGGGGACTCTTAGGGAAGCATTACCGTTTGGGACATTTGGTTTTAGTGTAATTGGCTAGGGGTGGTTTTGAGGTGATAGCCGAACATGTTTAAGGTCCTTTTTGGGGTCTTAATTTGGTATTTGGGTGTGTAGGGTGCCGATTAGGTATAGAACCCTTAGGGTTTTTGTTTTCTTTTGTTTTCCCATTGAATTAGAAGCCGAAGTCGCAATCATCCATCTCTTTGTACTGATTGACCATAACCAAATCTCCCCTCTCTTCTTTCATCTCTTCTCTTTACTTCTTCTTCCCCTAACCCGAATTCCCTTCACCACTCTTCTTCTTAAAACCGAACCCACGCTTGATCTTTTTCTTTTCTCTTCTCAAGCCTAACAGTCGACCTCCCTAAAAGCTGAAACTAATCCACCATTACCAATTACCTTATTGACCAAGATCACTTCTTCTTTCTACTCAAGCCTTTCAAAAACTGAATCCTAAACTTCTCCTCCCTCTGTTGATCATCCCTGTTATTTCGTAAAATAATTTTCTTCACCTTCTTTTTCTATTTACTTCTTAAACCGAATAGGCATGCTCTAAGTCAGATTCAAAAGCTGAAATAGTTAGATTCATTCTCTGCTCGTGTCTTGAGGCTAGATCTACTTCAGATCTGAGATAGAAAAGGATTGAAAGCATTCAGGTATTGTAGATCTTTGGTAAGTGCTTAGATCTCTTCTCTATTCAATATTTCGGGTTTTAAGAAAAGCCAAAACCCCTATATGCATAGGGTAGCTATCGACTAATACTAAAAGGGTTTAGTGGTATTATTTGATGTGTTTTGTGTTAGTGTGGACTAAACCTATCGATCGAGGACTTGGACCATTGGAACGACTAGATCTAGATCTAGTCACTATTTCGGCAAAGGTAAGTGTTTGAGGGCCATGAAGGGTGTTGGCCGAATAGTTATGTGGTTGGTATAAGTTACTCGGTTAGATCTATAGTGACATGTGGTTTCTAATGATTGTAGGAAAATTGTATGGAAGATCTCGCTATAGTAATCGCAAATCAGGTGTGTAAATGAACACCCTCTAGTAGACTAAATCGGCAAAAGCCAAAAATCTGAAATGCCGAAATTCTGACATTTTGTGGGCTTGCGAGCGTGCGAACACTCATGGGTTGATTGAAAGTGGTAAGATTCTATAACCAGAATCGATAAAGTTGGTGAGTGTGCGATTTCGTACACCTCGGTGATTTGGGCCTCGATGGGCTGAAATTGGGCCCAATGGGCTTACGGGCCCATATGGGTGAAGATAACCAGTAAGCGTAATCTAGTATACTGTAGGTTAAAAATGTTAAGACATTGGTAAAATTTGGGCTAAATGGGCCAAAATAGCTAATTGGCACTATAGGGCCCATTAGGGGTTTTCGGGCCCAATAGCTCTACGGTTGATAAATGGGCTAGATATACTGTTAGGGTGAAAATTGGACTGTTAATAATTGAAATATGCATAAGACTCAAAAACTGGTATAATTACTGAAATATCCTTATGGGTGAAAAATTACTATTTTACCCCTAGGTGCGAAATGACCGTTATACCCCTAGGGCTAAATTTGACTGAAATGCATGCTTTACTATTTCTGTTCACAGTATGCCATGACACGATTAAACTGTTGCATGGGACTAGGTTTATGATAGAGGAAGTGCTAAGTTCCAAGCCACGTTTACTGAAAGGGGCTTAGCCTCATTTTACTATTAGTGGCTTGGCCACATTCTCTGATTAAGCAGCCATGCTGCGACTGTTGTGTGTTGGGCTGGGTGGGTCGAGTTATTCCCCACAGGTGTGTTGGGCTGGTACAGGTGGTGTGTAGCGGATGGATTTAGGGCTGGGCTTTGCCTGCATGCATTATTACTAATCTGTTACTGTAATGGACCTATGGGCTGCACTGATATCTGAATAGGGCTAAGGCCCAGTAACTAACCACTGAATCGGGCTTCAACCCAGTTATTACTGAGACTGGATAGGGCTTAGGTCCAGTAAGCTTGAGCTGATTTAGGCTCTAGATGGGCTTTCTTTACACACTAAGTTTCCAAACTCACCCCTTCCTTTCATCTGTGTATGTGAGCCCTGAGCTAGAGGACTTGGCAGTTGGAGGGACTCAGAGTGGCCACATGGATTGCACCGCTGGTTCATATTTAAGTTATTTATTTTCCTATTTACTTTTAAATTATTTTTCTTCATTTTTGTTATAGGTTGTAATAAGTCCACTTTAAGTATTTTAATTTCGGTTTTAATTCTTTATTTATAAAATGTTTTAAATGGCTAGACTAAGGCTGCGCGAATTTTCTTAAAATTAATCAATGTTTTCAAAATAAAGCACTCGTAACACATGATTAACAAGGCAATGAACAAAGATATGTTAACAAGATGAATCTTAAAATATGGTAGTGGATAGGACGTTCACAACTGAACCTGGATTTTCTCTTTAAACTTTAATAACGATTTGCAAAACTCACGCTAATTGTACCGGCTAAAGAATATACGTTTAATCCTAAGTTGATGTGACACACCAAACTTAGCCATAAAGTTTAGGCCGAGTTTGGGGTGTTACATTTAGTGGTATCAGAGCCTGGTTGCAACAAATCGGCTGTGGATAGGGTCCAAAAAGTTTTACAAAATTTTAAAATTAAGGCCCAAGAAGGGTATTTTGAAAATGGTTTTGGAAAATTCCTAAGGAAAACCCTTTTCAAACTCGTTTTCTTCAAGGAATACATGTCTTAAAGTTTTATTCTCAAAAGTTAAAGTTTTATAGGCTTTCTGAAATTTGGTATATGAAGAAGTGGCATACTGAATCCTCGACACCAAGTCTGTAAGTATTTTTCACTTATACTATACTGTACTGTACTGAAACATTATTGTAGATAGAACTAAGACCCTACTATGATACTGTAGATAGGGTAGTACTGAAAACTGTAAGACTGAGACTGTAGGGAAACTAAACCGTAGAAGATTGAGACTGTAGCTAGGCTACGAATTCGTGAAAACAAACTCTGAAACTCTATCTATACATAAGACATTTTGTAATAAACAATTGAAATATTAAATGATGTCATAAAATTTGTAATCAGATAAGACGATATGAGTACGAGGGTTGCTCACGGACGAGGCCGTGGACGTGGCCGAGGTTAGTGTGCAAGCTGGGTCTTAATCTTCCGGACATATGCCAGCTGAGGAGGTGTGAGCTCCGCCAGCGACTGAGACTGGATCATATGATCGGGTTGTAGGGGACGACGCTCTATCCCAGGCCATGTTAAGGGTTTTAGAAAGGGTCACTCGGGCGAGCACTAGAACTGTGAATAGGGGATCCATTTCTAAACGACTCCGGGCTAAGGGAGCAGAGGTCTTCAGGGGCATATCTGAAGTAGCCCAAATGTAGCTGAGTATTGGCTAGAAGCTACGGAATGGATTATGGACGACTTGGATTCTCGGTGGAGCAAAAGCTGAAAGGAGTGGTGTCTCTGCTGCGAGACAAAGCATATCAGTGGTGGATCACTGTGAAGGAGAGTACCCCAGCTAAGCGGGTGACTTGGGAACTGTTTAAGATGGCTTTCAAGGGAAAGTACATTGGGGTAAGCTATGTTGATGCTCGTAGGAAAGAATTTTTGAACCTGACCCAGGGCAATAAGTCAGTTGCTGAATATGAGGCAAAGTTTCTGAGATTGAGACAGTATGCCAGTTGTATAGTTGCTACTGAGTACGAGCGTAGTGTTCGCTTTGAGGATGGCCTGAGGGATGAGCTTAGGGTGTTGATAGCTCCGCAGAGGGAGCGTGACTTTGCTACGTTGGTGGAGAAGGCTAAGATAGCCGAAGAGGTGAAAAGAACTGAACGGCAGAACCGTGAGAAAGATCAAAACCGATTTAGGAGGGATTCTAGACCCTCTGGTGCTGCAAACAGGAATGCCAAGCGAGCTAGAGTGGATGAACCGGTCTGAGCAGTTTCGATGAATACGGTTAGGCCGCGGGCTTGTGGGGACTGTGGTAGAGTACATCTGGGAGAATGCTGGAAGCGTACTGGGGCTTACTTTCGATGCGGGTCCAAGGAGCACAAAGTTAAGGATTGTCCGTAAAGGTCAGCTCAGGCTCAAGCCATTGAACAGAAGGTTGCTCAACCGGTGCGAGGTAGACCACAACCGCCGAGAGGCCGTGGTCAAGGTAGGGGTGGCAACGGAAATAGTCGTGGACGTGGAGCACTGGCAGGGGTGCTGGAAATGCAGAAGCTCGTCAGTCAGCATTGGTGTATGCTGCTCGATGCTGAGAGGAGGGTGACGCACCTGACGTCATAACTGGTACGTTTTTGATCTCTAGTATGACATACACTACTTTGATAGATATGGGTTCAACTCATTTGTATGTTGCATGTAATATATCTGGGTGTTAGGTGTGCACTCTGAGGAAACTGTGAGTGGGGTAACTGTGATAAGTCCACTGGGTCACTCGGTTAGGGTAAACAAACTCTTTAGGGAGGTACCTTTAGAGACTCAAGGTAGGATTTTCGCTGGAGACTTGATAGAGTTACTGTTCAGAGAGTTCGATCTCATCCTGGGGATGGACTAGCTTACAAAGCATAAGGTGGCTGGATTGTACAGCTAAGAGGATAGTGTTAAGGACTACAAAGGATGAGGAGGTGATGGTTATTGGGGAGTGAAGGGACTACTTGTCTAATGTTGTTTCAGCCTTAAAGGCTGAAAAGCTGATTCACAAGGGCTGCGAAGCGTACTTGGCCTTTGTAAGTCAGTCGGAGACTGAAGATGTAACTGTGGAAATGGTTAGAACTGTTAAAGAGTTTCAAGATGTGTTTCCTGAGGAGCTTCCTGGATTACCTCCAAATTGAGAAGTCGAGTTTAGAATTAACTTGCTGCCTGGAATGGCTCCAGTGTCAATCGCACTCTATAGGATGGCACCGAAGGAGTTAGTGGAACTGAAAGCACAAATCCAAGAGTTGTTAAATAGAGGTTTTATTAGACCAAGTGTGTCTCTATGGGGAGCACTAGTACTGTTTGTAAAGAAGAAGGATGGAACGATGCGTATGTGCATCGATTATCGCCAGTTGAACAAACCGACGATAAAGAACAAGTATCCTCTAACAAGGATCGATGATCTGTTTGATCAGCTTAGAGGAGCTTTGGTATTTTCCAATATCGATCTTCGATCTGGATACCATCAGTTAAGGGTCAAGGAAGTGGATATTCATAAGACAACATTCAGAACTCGGTATGGTCATTACGAGTTTCTGGTTATGCCGTTTGGACTGATGAATACGCCTGCAGCTTTCTTGAATCTAATGAATCGGGTATTCCAACCATACTTGGATCGATTCGTAGTCGTTTTCATCGACAATATTCTGGTGTATTTGGAAACTGAGGAGAAGTATGACGAACATCTCCGTGTTATTCTGCAAGTACTGAGGGAGAAGCAACTCTATGCATAGTTCAGTAAGTGTGAATCTTGGTTGCAAGAAGTGACTTTTCTGGGTCACGTTGTTTCTGCTGAGGGGATTAGGGTGGATCCCCAGAAAATTGAGGCGGTTCTGGATTGGAAGCCACTGAAGTCGGTATCAGAAATTCAGAGTTTTCTGGGTTTGGTAGGGTATTACTGTGTACAATGATGCGTCGTAGGTTGGGTTAGGTTGGGTATTAATGCAAGAGAGTAAGGTGGTCACTTATGCTTCGCGATAGCTTAAGCCTCATGAAGCAAATTACCCTACGCATGATCTGGAGTTGGCAGCAGTAATCTTTGCAAGATCTAGAGACATTATCTATATGGAGAAAAGTGTATTATATACACAGACTATAAGAGTCTCAAGTATTTGTTGACTCAGAAGGTGTTGAATCTTAGGCAATGAAGATAGATAGAGTTGCTTAAGGATTACGACTGTTTGATTGAGTATCACCCAGGCAAGGCAAATGTGGTGGCTGATGCATTGAGCCGAAGGGCGGTAGCTGAGTTGAGAGTAATGTTTGCTCGTTTGAGTCTATATGATGATGGAAGCTTGTTAGCAGAGTTACAAGTGAGACCAACTTGGGTTGAGCAAATTAAGGAGAAGCAGTTAGAGGATGAGTCGTTAGTTCTTCGGTTTCAACAAGCTAGGAATAATGAGAATTCTGATTTTAGACTGAATACTGATGGAGTTCTGTGCTTTCGAGGAAGAGTTTGTATTCCGAAGGACTCTGACTTGAGGCAGTCAATTCTGAAAGAGGCTCATGGTAGACCTTGTGCCATGCATCCTGGAGGGAATAAGTTGTATCAAGACTTGCGAGAGTTGTACTAGTGGCTTGGTCTTAAGCGAGAGGTGATCGAATTTGTGGAGAAATGCCTGACATGCCAGCAAGTAAAGGCTGAGCATCAATTGCTTTCTGGACTGTTACAGCTAGTAAAGATTCCACTTTGGAAGTGGGAGAGAGTAACTTGGGATTTTGTGAGTGGGCTACCTTTGACCCCCTCCAAGAAAGACTCTGTATGGGTAACTGTGGATAGGTTAACGAAATCTGCCCATTACATACCTGTCTGCACCGGTTACTCACTACAGAAGTTGGCTAAGTTGTATGTGGCAGAGATAGTGCGACTACATGGGGTGTCAGTTTCGATAATTTCTGATCAGGATCCTAGGTTTACATCTCGATTCTAGTAGAAGTTGCATGAGGTGTTGGGTAGATGATTAGATTTCAGCACTGCTTTTCAGCCTCAGACAGATGGATAGTCGGAAAGGGTTATTCAGGTTCTGGAAGACATGTTAAGGGGTTATGTTATTGACTTCCGAGGTAGTTGGGAGGACTACTTGCCATTGGCAGAACTTGCTTATAACAACAGTTATCAGGCAAGCATTCAGATGGCTCCATATGAGGCACTTTATGGGCGAAGGTGTCGTACACCTACGTGTTGCACGGAATTGGGAGAACAACAGGTTCTTGGACCAGAGATAGTGGCAGATACTGAGAATAAGGTTAAGTTGATCAGAGATCAGTTAAAGAAAGCATCTGATAGACATAAATCATATGCTGACTTGAAGTGTAAGGAAATTGAGTTGACAGAGGGGGATATGGTCTTTTTAAAGGTCTCCCCTTGGAAGAAGATCTTGAGGTTTGGCAAGAAGGGCAAGTTGAGTCCGCGATTTATAGGGCCTTATCGAGTTCTCAAACGGGCAGGGCCAGTAGCTTATCAGCTGGAGTTACTGCCAGAGTTGGACCGTATTCATGATGTCTTTTATGTGTCCATGTTAAGACGGTATCGATCGGATCCTTCGCATGTCGTACCAGTGAAGGAGATTGAGGTAAAGACTGATTTGACTTTTGAAAAGGAGCCTGTGCAAATACTAGATCGAGAGGTTAAAGTGTTGAGAAGAAAGTTAGTTCCATTAGTAAAGGTGCTTTGGCGCAATCATGGTAGAGAAGAGGCTACTTGGGAGCCAGAAGAGGTAATGCATCAACAATACCCTCACCTATTTGGATCAGGTAAATTTCGAGGCCAAAATTTCTTTAAGGAGGTAGAGTTGTAACGCCCCAATTTTTAGGATTTTTCAGGATTTTTGCGATTTTGGTGAAATTTTGAAATTTTGTTGTTAAAATATGGAATTTATGTTTTAAGTGTGTTAGTGGGCCTTTAGAAGGCCCAAGCCTAAGATAAAACCCGGCAAAAATATCAAATTCTAGATTTAAAGTGAAGGGGACTTGGTTAAATGAGCTTTTAAGAAACAGTGAATAAAGTAAGACACAAGGAAGCCCTTGGGAAAGTGGCAATGTGGCGCCACTTAGTTCCTAAGAAAGTGGCGTGTGGATGTGTGTGCAAGGGCTAGAGTTCAAGTCACAAGGTAAGCATTGTGTGTGTTTTAATTTTTGTGCATATGCCAGTCATGTGATCGATGTTAAATGAAACTCTGCTGAAGAGAGTTTGAGTTGTTCATGAGATTAGATCAGGTGAGATAAGAGGGAGAGATTTTAGGAATTTTGAAATGAGACATGTGATGGCCGATTGGGGGACTCTTAGGGAAGCATTGCCGTTTGGGACATTTGGTTTTAGTGTAATCGGCTAGGGGTGGTTTTGAGGTGATAGCCGAACATGTATAGGGTCCTTCTTGGGGTCTTAATTCTGTATTTGGGTGTGTAGGGTGCCGATTAGGTATAGAACCCTTAGGGTTTTTGTTTCTTTTGTTTTCCCATTGAATTAGAAGCTGAAGCCGCAAGCATCCATCTCTTTGTGCCGATTGACCATAACCAAATCTCCCCTCTCTTCTTTCATCTATTCTCTTTACTTCTTTTTCCCCTAACCTGAATTTGCTTCACCACTGTTCTTCCTAAAACTGAACCCACTCTTGATCTTTTTCTTTTCTTTTCTCAAGCCTAGTAGTCGACCTCCCTAAAAGCCGAAACTAATCCACCATTGCCAATTACCTTGTTGACCAAGATCACCTCTTCTTTCTACTCAAGCCTTTCAAAAACCGAATCCTAAACTTCTCCTCCCTCTATCGATCATCCCTGTTATTTCGTAAAATAATTTTATTCAATTTCTTTTCCTATTTACTTCTTAAATCGAATAGGCATGCTCTAGGTCAGATTCAAAAGTCGAAACAGTTAGATCCGTTCTCTGCTCGTGTCTTGAGGCTAGATCTGCATCAAATCTAAGATAGAAAAGGATTGAAAGCATTCGGGTGTTGTAGATCTTCGGTAAGTGCTTAGATCTCTTCTCTATTCAATATTTTAGGTTTTAAGAAAAGTCGAAACCCCTATATGCATAGGGTGGCTGTCGACTAAGACTAAAAGGGTTTAGTGGTGTTATTTGATGTGTTTTGTGTTAGTGTGGACTAAAGGCTATCGATCGAGGACTTGGACCATTGGAACGACTAGATCCAGATCTAGTCACTATTTAGGCAAAGGTAAGTGTTTGAGGGCCATGAAGGGTGTTGGCCGAATAGGTATGTGGTTGGTATAAGTTACTCAGTTAGATCTATAATGACATGTGGTTTCTAATGATTGTAGGAAAAATCATGTGGAAGATCTCGCTATAGTAATCGTAAATCAGGTGTGTAAACGAACACCCTTTAGTAGACTAAATCGACAAAAGTCGAAGAGCCGAAATGTCGAAATTACAGCATTTCATGGGCTTGCGAGTGTGCAAACACTCGTGGGTCAGTTGAAAGTGGTAAGATTCTATAACCGGAACCGGTAAAGTTGATGAGTACGCGATTTCATGCACCTCAGTAATTTGGGCCTCGAGGGGTTGAAATTGGGCCCAATGGGCTTACCGGCCCATATGGGTGAAGATAAGCGGTAAGCGTAATCTGGTATACTGTAGGTTAAAAACGTTAAGACATTGGTAAAATTTGGGCTAAACGGGCCAAAATAGCTAATTGACACTGTAGGGCCCATTAGGGGTTTTAGGGCCCAATAGCTCTACGGTTGATAAATGGGCTAGATATACTGTTAGGGTGAAAATTGAACTGTTAATAATTGAAATATGTATAAGACTATAAAAATTGGTATAATTACTAAAATACCCTTATGGGTGAAAAATTACTATTTTACCCTTAGGTGCGAAATGACTATTATACCCCTAGGGCTAAATTTGACTGAAATGCATGCTTTACTGTTTCTGTTCACTGTATGCCATGACACGATTAAACTGTTGCATGGGACTGGGTTTATGATGGAGGAAGTGCTAAGTTCCAAGCCACGTTTACTGAAAGGGGCTTTGCCTCGTTTTACTATTAGTGGCTTGGCCACGTTCTCTGATGAAGCAGCCATGCTGCGAATGTGGTGTGTTGGGCTGGGTGGGTCGAGTTATTCCTCACAGGTGTGTTGGGCTGGTACGGGTGGTGTGTAGCGGATGGATTTAGGGCTGGGCTTTGCATACATGCATTATTACTGATCTGTTACTGTAATGGGCCTATGGGCCACACTGATATCTGAATAGGGCTAAGGCCAAATAACTGACCACTGAATAGGGCTTTAGCCCAGGTATTACTGAGACTGGATAGGGATTAGGCCCTGTAAGCTTGAGATGATTTGGGCTTCGGATAGGCTTTCTTTATACACTGAGTTTCCAAAGTCACCCTTTCCTTTCATCTGTGTAGGTTAGCCCTGAGCTAGAGGACTTGGCAGCTGGAGGGATTCAGAGTGCTGGTTCATATTTAAGTTATTTATTTTCCTATCTACTTTTAAATTATTTTTCTTCATTTTGGTTATGTGTTGTAATAAGGCCACTTTAAGTATTTTAATTTCAGTTTTGATTCTTTATTTATAAAATGTTTTAAATGGCCAGACTAAGGCTGCGCGAATTTTCTTAAAATTAATCAATGTTTTCAAAATAAAGCACTCGTAACACATGATTAACAAGGTAATGAACAAAGATCTGTTAACAAGATGAATATTAAAATATGGTAGTGGATAGGACGTTCACAACTGAACCTGGATTTTCTCTTTAAACTTTAATAACGGTTTGCAAAACTCACGCTAATCGTACCGGCTAAAGAATATACGTTTAATCCTAAGTTGATGTGACACACCAGACTTAGCCATAACGTCTGGGCTGGGTTTGGGGTGTTACAAAGTACTTAAGAATTTTGTGATCGGTGAACACTCGACCTTTTTTTTCCATATAAATGGTGTCTCCAAATTTTTAACGCAAATACGATGGCTGCCAATTCCAAGTCATGCGTTGGATAATTCTTTTCATGGGGTTTCAGTTGTGTCGAGGCATATGCTATCACCTTGCCTTCTTGCATAAGTACACAGTCCAGTCCATTTAAAGATGCATCACCGTAAACCACAAATTCTTTTCTCGATTCTAGTTGCACTAAAATAGGAGCTTCAGTCAATAATGTCTTTAATTTCTCGAAACTCTGTTGGCATTTTTCTATCCACTCAAACTTAACATCTTTCTGTAATAACTTTGTCATCAGGGAGGCAATCATGAACCGTCGGTAATAACTGGCCAAACCCAAAAAGCTTTTGACCTCAGATACATTTCTCAGCGGTTTCCATTTAACAATTGCCGAAATTTTACTGGATCAACTCTAATGCCATCACCCAAAAAATGTGTCCCAAAAATCCAACTTCTTTAAGCCAAAATTCACTTTTACTAAACTTGGCATAAAGCTGATTATCTCGTAAAATTTGGAAAACTATTCTCAAGTGCTCGGCAAGCTCGTTCTCATCACGAGAATAAATCAAAATATCATCGATAAAGACTGCAACAAATTTATCCAAGTATGGCTAATAAACCATAAATGTAACACATTTTAATCCCATGCTTAGCATATTTTTGGATGATTTATTATATAATTTTGTGAATTTGATGCTCCTAATCCTTTAATTTTATAGTTTTATAGTTACGTGAGCATATGAAAGCGAAAGGAGCAAGAAATGGGCTAGAAACGGACAAAATAGGCTGATTATAGTATTTCACACGGCCTAGGCACTTTCACACGGGCTTCTCACATGGCCGTGTGAGACACATGGGCTGGCCAAACACCCATGTGTCAAGGTTGTGTAGATTTTGAACCATGTTAGTATTGCATACGGGCTAAGCATTCTCGCACGGGCTGGCCACATGCCCTATGTCCCTGTTGAACCCTGCTTCGTTTTCACGTGGAAAAAGCTAATTTTTAGGTATTTTGAGCATTCCAAATTCTATAAAAACACATAAAAGGAAGACCTAAAGGGGACACATAGAGCAGAAAGGAGAAATTACTCGAAGAAAGCCAATGGATTCAACTCAGAAGTAGGATCTCCTTCAAGACTAAAGATCTCCATTCAATTTCTCTTGAAGTTTTTGGGTTTCTTTATGTTTTGTTCTTTTCCCAATTTTGAGATGTTTTCCTTTATGAGTATGAACTAAATTCCTTAGATACCTAGGGAAGATGAAACCTATGACGAATCTTATTATTTAATTATCTGAATTACATGATAAATACTTGTTCTTATTCTTAATTATGTGTCTTAATTCTTGCTTTAATATTTTCAGGATATTAATTCAAGTTTGATGTACTTACTCAGTGGAGCAAAAGTCCCTGCTTAAGAGTAGATCTAGCATAATTAAGTGGAGTTGATTGCAACCCTAGAAATATGATGACATAAATTTGCCGGATTAGAGTCAAATCTAATAAGGGAATCCATAGATCGAGTTAATGCGATGATAGAGGTTTTAATTAGAAAGAGATTTCAATTAATCAACCTAAAGTCAGTTATTCTTCGTATTGAAAGAGATATTAACATAATTTAGGGATCTCTACAGATCAAGACAACTAAATAAATCGTTTAATTCAGAGTCAGAATAATAAGTGAAGTCTAGGTGAATTCTTCCTTAGGTATTGTCTTTATAAATCTATTTTCTTAAAAGTATTTTCCCAATTCACTCTCTGTCGCGTTCATAGATAATTAATTTAGTTAAATTTTAGATTAAAACAAATCCCCTTTAATTTTTAGGCTAGATAATAAAAAGATAGTTAATACTAGTACTTTTAGTTCTTGTGGATACGATATTCCGGTCTTACCATAGTTATACTATTAATTGATATGTACGCTTGCCTTTTTTGTGATCATAGTTAGTTTTGGCGATCATCAAGTTTTTGGCACCGTTTCCGGGAATTAAGTGTAACGCCCCAAACCCAGCCCAGATGTTATGGCCGTATTTGATAGCGTTATATTGAGGTGTTTCGAAATCGTGTTTCACTTTAACTAGATTTGTTGTAAAAACCCTTTTGTGGCCGTATTTGATAGCGTCACATTGAAGTGTTTCGAAATCATGTTTCATTTTAACTAGATTTGTTATAAAAACCCTTTTTGCTCCTTAAGGTTTGAAGAAAACATCATTTCGTTACCCTTGATTAAACACAATATAAAAGTTGTTTGCTTTGGAAAAACGTAATGATTGCGGAAGCTTTGTTCAAATTCTCGTTTGTTGTGAAAACGTGATTTTTGGTAAACAGATATCTTTTTGATAAATGAGCCCTAGAGCTAATAGATTTTAAATGAAACAAACAATCCCAATATTTAAGAAAAATTAAATAGCGGCCTTATTACAAACCCAAAATAAAAACCATCATTTAAAGTAAATGAAAACCGAAAACAACATAAAAGCAAAGTGTGGCCGCCTCCAAGTCCATGTAGCACCGAATCGCCTATGCCTGGTATTCCCAACAATAACAATATAACAGAATCAGTCTGGGCTAGAGCCCATTACAGTAGCATATCACAACCAGTGGGCCTAAGCCTATAACAATAACAGCATAACATGCAATTAGAATCCTACCCATCCATTCGCTACACTCCATCTCCGTCCAACCCAACACTCCATGTAGGATATAATCAACCCACCCAACCCTACACTCCACAGTATAGTACTGATGCAGTACTATAGATAAAATGCAGCGAAGCTGCCTGAATATTAGGCGATAAGCCAACAGAATAATACAGCGAAGCTGCCAGACCAGTACACTTCCTCCAAATACATATATCCCATCCCTCATGCAATGCAACATACTCAATGTCATGTAAAGTCATAATACAGAATATACATACATACACATATATATCAGAGTATGCATAAACATTCATAACTCATATAGGGTCAAAATGGACATTTTACCCATGAGGGGTATTTTGCTCATTTCGTCCCTTAGGGGCATTTCAGTCATTTGTCAGTGTGGTCCTTCGTATATGAAGGCCTATCAGTAGGCCCATGGTCGTCTAGCAACACATGCAGCCAAACAGTTCAGAGATTCCAAAAACAGTGTAAAAACCATCTAGCGGGCCCACGGGCCCATTGGGCCCATTCGGCCTGTTTTCGTCCAACTCATGAGATCGCTCATGAAAGTCATTTTTCAATGTAGGGCCACAATCCGTTGCCTCACTCAAACACATGAACGTTTACACGCCCATCTGGCCAACATTCAATTCGTCGGCTTTTCGGCACTTGCCGCTTCGACATTTCGCCTTTGTATCAAAAAATGCAATAACACACACCTGAAATGAGATAGTCGCCCAACATTTCTGAAAACTGTGTACCTATGGTCACCATCATCTCTTTGTTAGTCAACTACCATAATTGAATCCAAAATCATGGTATAGGTTATAATTTAGTCAACCTAACGTCACTTACCAACAAGGGAACAAAAATGATCAGTTGCAAGAGACAGAGATTCGGTCCCTTTCTCTCTTAAACATATCAACCCCTAATCATACGATCAAAATACGATGCCATAAGACCCTCGCTTAGAAGAAAACAATTAATCATATAAGGGTACACGTAAACTTCTAATTAGTGTAAACAACACTTATGATTAAGAAACTTATCCAAGACCCCAAAAAGACATCCACAATAAAAAGGAATTCGAGTCACAGTCTTACCACCAAAGACTTAGATTTGGCCTACGTAAAATAATTAAAGAAAAACAAATAAAATGTAATAACAAGGTTCGACCAAAGCCAAGGTTTCGAACAAGAAAAGAATACCCACTGGCCCAATGAAATGCAGAGTTCTTATCGATTGTTCAATAACGAAAATGAGAAATGAAAGGGAGAGAGATACAATTGATTCGAAAGAATACAGTTGCAAGAAAAAGAAGATGAGATGAAGAAAAAGAAGAAGTAGTCTAGCAGGGAATACGATTGGGAGAGGAGGAAAGAAATTGGTCAAAAGAGATGAAAGAAAGACTATGATAGAGGGCTCAACAAAATGAAGAAAATATAGTGAGAAAGAAGTAGAGACAGTCGATGGTGACCAAGACCAAAGGTGCATTCGGCTTTGCAAAGTTAAGAGAAGAGAGTGTGCAAGTGCAAGACAGTGTCGGCCAATGCTAAGAAATCTAAAAGGAAAGTAATCTTCTATCCCACAAAATGCCGAAATATCCTAACCTAAGCACCTAAACTAGGCAGCAAAATCACCTTTGACCAAAGGGACCAATAAGTCTCACATTCGGCCGATTCCTTCCACAAATGAGCCCTTAAATAGCGGCATGAAATCAACCTTCATCAGTCTAAAATTTCAAATCAAATAAAACACTCCCACCGCTTGGCTTTTTTTTATTGCCAGCAGCCCGCCATTCACAATGCCACCGCTTGATTTCAGCCACAGATTCATCTTGCCTGAGCAGAAAAAACTTAGATCCAAAAGCGTCCAAGTTGCTCGAAGCTGCAACCTCCAATACACGCCCCTTACACACACACGCCTTGCCACTGAACCAATATGACTTTCATGTCAATAACCCCATGCAACAACTTATAAACCTTCCATCCAGTGTTGTGCTCCTTTTTAAAAAACAATAACGCTTTTCCCTTATGTAGTCTCGAACCCTCGACCCAAGCACACTACACTCACCTCCTTGCCAACTTATCGACGCCCTTTTCATGACATGCTCCAGCCGATTTAATATAAAAGGCCTACTAACTGTGCCTATATCTTCTTAAGCCAAAACAATAAAATTTTTCCAAGACCCAGGGTAACTCATAGGACCCTTTAAACACTCCAACCCACTCTTAAATCACTTAATTAACACCCCCAAACATAGAATCAAAACAAAACAAACAATATTACAAAATTCAAAAATTTGGGGTGTTACAACTCTGCCCTCCTTAAAGAAATTTCGGCCTCAAATTTTAGCTGCTAGAAAAGGTGAGGGCATTGTTGTCGAATCGCCTCCTCAAGTTCCCACGTGGCTTCTTCGAAACTGTGATTACACCAAAGCACCTTAACCAGTGGAACTGACTTCGTTCTCAGTTTTTTCACATCAAGGTCTAAAATTTGAATTGGTTCCTCTTCAAAGGTTAGGTCAGGCCTAACTTCAATTTCTTCAACTGGTACAATATGAGTAGGATCAGAATGATAACCTCTCAACATAGAAACGTGGAACACATCATAGATTCTGTCCAACTCTAGAGGCAATTCCAGTTGATAGGCAACCGGCCCAATACGTTTCAATATCCGATAAGGTCCGATGAACCTAGGGCTTAATTTACCTTTACGTCCAAACCTTAATATCTTCTTCCATGAAGAGACCTTGAGAAAGACTAAGTCCCTCACAGAATATTCAATCTCATGATGCTTAAGATCTACGTACGACTTTTGTCTGTCAGAAGCTTCTTTCAACTGATCTCGAATCAGTTTCACCTTCTCTTCAGTATCAGATACTGATTCAGGTCCTAAAACTCGCCCCTCACCAAGTTCAGTCCATCATGTAGGAGTACGACACCTACGACCATACAACACCTCGTATGGTGCCATCTGAATGCTGGATTGATAGCTATTGTTGTATGAGAACTCTGCCAACAGCAAGTAATCCTCCCAGCTACCCTTGAAGTCAATCATACAACCTCTCAGCATATCTTCCAAGATTTGAATTACCCTCTCTGACTGCCCATCCGTCTGAGGGTGAAATGTAGTACTAAAGTCCAACCATGTGCCTAGTGCTTCATGCAACTTCTTTTAGAATCTAGATGTAAAATGCAGATCTCTGTCAAATATGATAGACACTGGTACCTCATGCAACCTCACAATTTCTGCCATATGCAACTTAGCCAATTTCTGCAGTGAATAATCTGTTCTAACTGGTATAAAATGAGCGAATTTAGTCAGACGATCCACTACCACCCATACTGAGTCTTTCTTAGTAGGCGTTAAGGGCAACCTACTAACAAAGTCCATGGTCACTCTTTCCCACTTCCAAAGAGGAATTTTCACCGGTTGTAACAGTTCCGAAGGTAGTTGATGCTTGCCTTTAACCTGCTTGCAAGTCAGACACTTACCTACAAACTCAGTAACTTCACGCTTAAGCCCTGGCCACCAATACAATTCTCACAAGTTTTGGTACATCTTGTTTCCACCAGGATGCATAGCCTATGGACTACTATGCGCCTATTGTAGCAAGGACTGCCTGAGCTCCGCGTCCTTCAGAATACAAATTCTACCACGAAAACATAATACCCCTTCCTTATTCAACTCAAAATCAGACTTTTCCCTACTCCCAATCTATTGGAAACGAGGAATCAATGACTCATCTACCAGTTGCTTATCTTTAATCCTTTCAGTCCACACTGGTCTAACTTGCAATTTCGCTAATATTCCACCATCGTCGAAGAAACTTAGGCGTGCAAACATCGCTTTCAATTCAGACATAACCCTACGACTCAGTGCATTAGCTACTACGTTAGCCTTGCCAGGGTGGTATTCGATTGAGCAATTATAATCCTTCAGTAACTCTATCCACCTTCGCTATCTCAAATTAAGCTCTTTCTTAGTGTGAATGTATTTGAGGCTTTTATGATCTATGTAAATGATACACTTCTCACCATAGAAGTAGTGCCTCCAAATTTTAAGTGCAAACGCCACCGCTGCCAACTCCAAATCATGAGTGGTGTAGTTCGCCTCATGGGTTTTAAGTTGACGAGATGTATACGCAACTACCTTTCCCTCTTGCATCAACACACAACCCAACCCAATGTGTAATGCATCACTATAGGCAGTGAAGTCCTTTCTAGATTTTGGCTGAATCAGGACAGATGCTTCGGTCAGAATCTTCTTTGACTTTTCAAAACTTTCCTGTTTCTTTTCCAACCACACAAATGGTATTTCCTTACGCAAAAGTTTGGTTAAAGGTGTGGCAATCAACGAAAACCCCTCAACGAAACGTCTGTAATACCTTGCCAGACCCAGAAAACTCTGTATCTCAGATACACTTTTGGGTTGCTTCCAATCCAGACTAGCCTCGATTTTTCATGGATCGACTCTGATTCTTTCGGCAGATACCACATGACCCAAAAATGTCACTTCTCGCAGCCAAAACTCACACTTACTGAATTTGGCATATAATTGCTTTTCCCTCAATATTTGTAGAACTACCCGAAGATGCTCCTCATGCTCTTCCCCAGTTTTCGAGTATACTAGAATATCATCTATGAAAACCACCACGAACTGGTCCAGGTAAGGTTGAAAAGACACGGTTCATTAAGTCCATGAAAGCGGCTGGGGCATTTGTTAGCCCAAATGGCATAACCAAAAACTCATAATGGCCATAGCGTGTTCTAAAAGTTGTTTTGTACACATTACCTCATTTACCCTCAGTTGATGATAACCCGGTCGAAGATCTATTTTGGAGAACACCGCAGCCCCTCGAAGTTGGTCAAAGAGATCAGTAATCATTGGTAACAGATACTTGTTCTTGATGGTTAATTTGCTCAATTGTCGATAGTCCATACACATGCACATAGTTCCATCCTTCTTCTTGACGAACAAGACCGGTGCTCCCCATAGAGACACACTAGGCCGTATAAATCCTCTATCCAATAATTCCTAAATTTGAGCCTTGAGTTCAACCAACTCCTTCGGTGGCATTCTATATGAGGCAATGGATACTGGAGTTGTACCCGACAATAATTCTATTCCAAATTCCACTTCGCAGTTCGGCGGTAACCCCAGTAGTTCATCAGGAAATATATCAGAAAAATCTTTAACCGCCCTTATCTCTTTAACAGATAATTCTTTAGACTCTGAATCACTGACATACGCTAAATATGCTTCGCATCCTTTTTGCATCAATTTTTCATCTCTCAAAGTAAAAATCATATTGGTCAGATAGTCACACGTTCACCAATGACCACCACTTCAGTTCCCTTAGATGTCTTTAAAACCACCCCCTTAGCCGCACAATCTAAAGTCCCCTACTACTGTACTAACCAATCTATTCCTAAAATCAGATCAAACTCACCAAAGGGAACTTCCATTAATTCCGTTAGAAAAGTTTCTCCCTAAACTTCTAAAGGTACTTCCTTAAACAACCTATTTACTCTCATTGTCTGTCCTAAAGGGCTCAATACAGTAATCTCCCTAGCAGTAGTTTCACACATCACACCTAACTTCTCAAATACAGTACATGTAATATATGAATGCGTGGACCCCACATCGATTAGAGTAGTATAAGGTAAGCCATGAATGAGGAACGTGTCAATTATCACATCTGGTGCATCCCTATCCTCACGACAGCGTGCAGTATACACTAACGCTGGTTGCCTCGCCTCTGCAGTAGCAGCACCTCTGCTAGGAGCCCCACGACCATGTTCTATACCATTCCCGCCTCTGGCCTGACCTCGACCCCTAGACAGCTGTTGACCACCCATTGGTGGCTATGCATTACCCACACCAGCTATTTGCATCTGCTATGACCTACGCGGACAATCTCTGATACGGTGTTCCATCGATCCACATCTCAAGTAGGCTCTAGTCTTCTTCCAGCACTCTCCATAATGACTTTTCTCACAAGCATCACAGGCTTGCAGTCTAGTATTAGCAGCAGGGGGCCCAACTCTAGATGGCCCATGATACCTGGCCCTCCTCACAAGCCTCTAAGCATAATTAGAGTTCCCCACACTTCTCTTTGTTTTCCCTTTATCCATGTCGTGATTTTGACGTTCCGTCTGTTTCACTTCCTTAGCTATCTTGGCTTTATCCACTAGCATAGTAAAGTTCACTCCCTTTGTGGAGCTATCAATACACGGATGTTGTCCCTGAGACCATCCTCAAATCATACGCATCGTTCATGCTCAATAGCCACAATCCCACGGGCATAACGACTGAGTTGTAGAAATTCCTCCTCATACCCAAATACTGACTTATCTCCCTGCACCAAGTTCAGGAATTCTTTCTTACAAGCATTGACATAACCAGTATCCATATACTTCTCTTGAAACCCAGTCTTGAAAAACTCCTATGAAATCTGCTCCGGTTGAGCTCCTTCCTTTATCATGAGCCACTATTGGTAGGCTTCATCTCGTAGTAGAGAAACTACACCTTTCAGCTTCTGTTTAGGTGTGTAGTCAAGGTCGTCCATGATTCATTCTGTGGCTTTCAGCCAATACTCGGCCACATTAAGGGCTACTCCAGTAATGCCCTTGAAAACCTCTGCCCCGTTTGACCTTAGTCGCTCAGTAACTGACCTCCAGCTCGTAGCTTCATTGTTGGGTCCAGCGACCCTTTCTAGTATCCGCAGTATAGCTTGGGACAGGGTATCGTCCCCAGCCGCATGATCAAATGAACCATTCTCAGCTACAGGTGGAGCCGGTACTTCCCTGGCTTCTTCATTTGACACATGTCCCAATGTCGAGGACCCAGCTGAAATACTAGCACAGCCCCTCCCACGACCTCGAGTAACTCTTACTCCTCTAGCGCTCATGTCGACTCGTATTATCTGACTTAAAAGTTTTATCCGTTAACTTATAGTTTCAGTAATTATTAAGAATGTCTTATACAAACATAAGTTTAAAGTATGTTTTCGTGAATTAAGATCACACTATAGTTTTAAGTTTCCTACAGTCTCAGTCTAACCTATCTAAAGTGTCATAGCGTAGTCTGATGTTTATAACAATCTCAATATTCAATAAATAAATAGATAACAGTGATAAAAAACACTTACAGATTGGGCGCCAGAGACTTAGAGACCACACTTTCAGTAGTAAACTTAAATTTTTTCCCAAAATCCTTTGAAAACAGTTTGTAGAACATTAAATTTTGAAGTATTCCCAACTTTTGAAAACATTTTCCAGAAATTTAAAATTTTTTGAAATCTCATTCCATAGTTGAGTTTTGCAACCTGGCTCTGATACCACTAAATGTAATGTCCCAAACCTGGCTTAGACGTTATGGCCGTATTTGATAGCGTCACATTGAAGTGTTTCGAAATCGTGTTTCACTTTAACTAGATTTGTTGTAAAAACCCTTTTTGTTCCTCAAGGTTTGAAGAAAACATCATTCCGTTACCCTTGATTAAACATATTATAAAAGTTTGTGCTTTGGAAAAACGTAATGATTGCGGAAGCTTTGTTCAAATTCTCGTTTGTTGTGAAAACGTGATTTTTAATAAACAGATATCTTTTTTGTAAAATGTGCCTAGAGCTAACAAATTTTAAATGAAACAAATAATCCCAATATTTAAGAAAAATTAAATAGCAGCCTTATTACAAACCCAAAATAAAAACCATAATTTAAAGTAAATGAAAATCGAAAAGAACATAAAAGCAACTGGTGAGTATACGAATACTCAGTGTGTATTCCTGGTAATAACAATATAACAGAATCAGCCTGGGCTAGAGCCCATTACAGTAGCATATCACAATCAGTGGGCCTAAGCCCATAACAGTAACAGCATAACATGCAATCAGAATCCTACCCAACCATCCACTACACTCCATCTTCGTCCAACCCAACACTCCATGTAGGGATATAATCAACCCACCCAACCCTACACTTACAGTATAGTACCGAGCGGCACTATCAATAAAATGCAGTAGTGCTGCCAGAATATTAGGCTATAAGCCAACAGAATAATGCAGCAAAGCTGCCAGAACAGTACACTTCCTCCAAATACATATATCCCATCCCACATGCAATGCAACAGACTCAATGTCATGTAAAGTCATAATACAGAATATACACACACACACACATATATATATATATATATCAGAGCATGCATAAACCTTTATAACTCATATTGGGTCAAAACGGACATTTTACCCACGAGGGGTATTTTGGTCATTTGGCCCGTTAGGGGCATTTCAGTCAGTGTGGTCATTCGTATCTGAAGACCTATCAGTAGGCCCATGGTTGTCTAGCAACACATACAGCCAAACAGTTCAGAGATTCCAGAAACGGTCTAAAACCCATCTAGCGAGCCCACGGGCCCATTCAGCCCATTTTGGCCCAACTTATGAAATCACTAATGAAAGCCGATTTCTGATGTAGGGCCACAATTCGTGGCCTCAATCAAACACATGAACGTTCGCATGCCCATGAGGCCAACATTCAATTCGTCGACTTTTCGGCACTTGCTGCTTTGGCATTTCGCCTTTGTATAAAAAAAATGCGATAACATACACCTGAAACGAGATAGTCACCCAACGTTTCCAACAACTATGCACCTATAGTCACCATCATCTCTTTGTTATTAACTACCATAATTGAATCAAAAATCATGGTATAGGTTATAATTTAGTCAACCTAACGCCACTTACCAACAAGGTAACAAAAATGATCAGTTGTAAGAGACAGAGATTCGGCCCCTTTCTCTCTTAAACAGATCAACCCCTAATCATACGATCAAAATACGATGCCATAAGACCCTCACTTAGAAGAAAACAATTAATCAATAAGGGTACACGTAAACTTCCAATTAGCGTAAACAACACTTATGATTAAGAAACTTACACAAGACCCAAAAAAAAGTCCATAATGAAAAGGAATTCGAGTCAAGGTCTTACCACCAAAGACTTAGATTTAGCCTACGCAAAAGAATGAAAGAAAAATAAACAAAAGGCAATAACAAGGTTCGACCAAAGCCAAGGTTTCGACAAGAAAAGAATACACACTGGCCCTATGAAATGCCAGAGTTCTTACCGATTGTTCAATAATGAAAACGAAAATGAAAGGGAGAGAGATACAATCGATTCAAAAGAATATTGCTGCAAGAAAAAGAAGATGAGATGAAGAAAAAGAAAAATCGATCTAAAAGGGAATACGATTAGGAGAGGAGGAAAGAAATTGGTCAAAAGAGATGAAAGAAAGACTATTATAGGAGGTTCGACAAAATGAAGAAAAATATGGTGAGAAAGAAGTAGAGGGAGTCAATGGTGACCAAGACCAAAGGTGCATTTGGCTTTGCAAAGTCAAGAGAAGAGAGTGTGCAAGTGCAAGGTAGTGTCGGCCAATGCTAAGAGAACTAAAAGGAAAGCAATCTTCTATCCCATAAAATGCCGAAATATCCTAGCCTAAGCACCTAAACTAGGCAACAAAATCACCTTTGACCGAAGGGACCAATAAGTCTCACTTCGGCCGATTCTTTCCACAAATGAGCCCTTAAATAGCAGCATGAAATCAGCCTTCATCAGTCCAAAATTTCAAATCAAATAAAACACTCCCACCGCTTGACTTTTTTTCACCGACAGCAGCCCTCCATTCACAATGCCATCGCTTAATTTCAGCCACAAATTCATCTTACCTAAACTGCAAAAAAAAAATAGCATCCAAAAGCGTCCAAGTTGCTCGAAACTGCAACCTCCAATACATGCCCCTTACACACACACCTTGCCACTGAACCAATACGATTTTCATGTCAATAACCCCACGCAACAACTTATAAACCTTCCGTCCAGTGTCGTGCTCCCTTTTAAAAAGAATAACACTTTTCTCTTATACAAACTCGAACCCCCGACCCAAGCACACTAAACTCGCCTCCTTGCCAACTTACTAATGCCCTTTTCATGACATGCTGCAGCCAATTTAATATAAAATGCCTACTAATCGTGCCTATATCTTCTTGCCAAAACAAGAAAATTTTTTCAAGACCCAGGGTCACTCACAGGACCCTTTAAACACTCCAACCCACTCTTAAATCACTTAATTAACACCCCCAAACATAAAATCAAAACAAGACAAACAAAATTACAAAATCTAAAAATTTAGGGTGTTACACTATGATATTAAGAACGTTTAATTTTTATTACTTTAGCCATTTTTATTTTTACTACAATTTATTTTTGCTTTTAGTTTAAATTTTGTTTTCTGATCTTTCTTTTATTTTGCTTCGGCATGTATCGCTAGTTTATGACTAGAAGAAACCCGTCAGGACCTCTATTATTTGACAGTGAGATTGAATGTACAGCTCGCAGAAATCAAAGAGAAATAAGGCGAAGTCTATAATATATTGAGGAAGATCAAGAGGATGTTACCACTACCACCGAGGAGATGGCTGAAAATTAGAATAATCCACTACCTCCTGTGGTAGCTACAAATCTTGTAAATTAGAATCTTGCTCCTTGTACTATGTACGATAACACCAAGCCCAACTTAAATAGGGCTGAATCGAGTATTGTTAGACCTACTATTGCTGCAAATAATTTTAAATTGAAACCTAACATTATTCAAATAATTTAGCAGTTTGTTCAGTTTGATGGTTTGCAATGACCAAAATACTCCTTTGGCCAATTTCCTACAATTCTGTGACACTTTTAAAATAATTGGCATTTTTGACGATGCCATTCATCTTCAGTTATTTCCCTTTTCATTGAAGAATAAAGCAAAACAGTGGTTGAACTCGTTACCACGAGGTTCTATCACTACATGGGAACAAATGATCGAAAAGCTTTTATTAAAGTATTTTCTACCGATTAAAACGGTAAAGTTGAGGAATGATGTCTCTTCTTTTGTGCAGATGGATTTAGAAACTCTTTACGATGCATGGGAGAGTTATAAGGACTTATTGAGAAGATGCCCTCACCATGGGTTACCTTTATGGCTACAGGTTCAGACTTTTTACAATGGTTTGAACCCGTCAACAAGGCAATTGATCGATGTGGCTACTAGTGGGACCTTGAATAACAAAACACCTGAGGAGGCTTATGAATTTATTGAAGAGATGTTACTGAATAACTATCAATGGCAAGTTATGAGAACAAATCCTAATAAAGTAGCCGGTGTTTTCAACCTCGACACGGCCACTCTGCTATCAAATCAGGTAGAACTCTTAAATAAAAAGATTGTTGGTTTGTATGGTTCTACGCAGGTACATCCAGTGCTGCGAGGTGATTCAAATGAAGGAGGGGTGCACAACACAGATTATTCATCCTACAACCCTAGTATAGAGGACGAACAAGTCAACTATATGTGTAATAGTTCTAGACCTTAGAATAATCCCTATAGTAACACTTATAATGCAGGCTGGAGGAACCATCCCAATTTCTCGTGGGGTGGTCAAGGAAACTAAAGGCAACAACCTACCCCCTTCGGGCTTTCAACCACCTTACCAGCAAGAAAAGAAGCCAAACCTTGAGGAGATGCTAACGAAATTCATCTCAGTATCAGAAACCCGTTTTTAGAATATTGAAACAATGCTTAAAAATCAGCAAGTATTAATTCAAGGGCTCGAAAATCAAATTGGTTAACTTGCCAAGATGATTTCAAAATGACCACAAGGAAACCCAAGAGAGCAGCTTCATGAGATTACTATTCGAGATGAAGAAGGGTCAGTCGAAGACGAACCAGAACCGAGGCAAAAAGATGTGGTAGGTAAAAGTAAGGTTAAGGTGAGCAACAATAAACGAAAACCGGTAAATAAAGAGTATACACCTCGTGTGCCATATCCCAACGCGACAAAGAAAGACTGCATAAATGAACATTTTGATAAATTTCTTAATATTTTGAAAAAATTGAATATTAACTTATCATTTATTAAAGTTTTTTCGCAGATGCCCAACTAGTAAATTTTTTAAAAGAGCTTCTGGTGAATAAATGGAAGTTAGATGATTCATTGCACGTGTAGTTGAATGCAGTTTTCTCGGTCATTCTGCAGAATAAACTACCCAAAAAATTAAAGAATCCAAGGAGTTTTACTATTCTGTGTTTAATTGGTAGTTTAACTGTTGACAATGCCTTAGCTGATTTTGGGGCAAGTACTAACGTCATGCCTTATAAAATGTTTAAGCAACTAGGTCTTGGGAAACCCAAACAAACTAGGATGAGCATTCAATTAGCTGATAAAACCATTAGATTTCCTAGGGGTATTGTTGAGGATGTACTCGTAAAGATTGATAAATTCATATTCCCAGTAGACTTTGTTGTCCTAGACATGGATGAGGATAGTGACGTCTCTCTAATTTTAGGACGGCCTTTTTAGCAACTGCCAGGACTGTTATTGATGTTGGTACAGGTGAACTCACACTTCGTGTAGGTGATGAAATAATTACCCTTTAAGCTTGTGATTCGATTGAGATATCAACTAAAAAAGATGACTTTATAAAACCTGTTAATGAAACTAATCATGTGGTTCAACCCTCTTTGTAGGAAATACTTCAGAAAAGCACAAATGAGCCACGTTCTAGTGCTAATAGTGAAACTGTCCATGAAGAACGAATGCTACATATAGATGAACTAGACGAATGACGGACTTACATCAAAGAGGAACAAAAGCAACACCTTGATGAACTTAAGGATGGAACAAATCAATTTAAGGTTGGGGATAAGGTACTGTTGGACAAAGAAGATCCTCGAGTTATCACTTCAAAGTCCAATACAAACAGAGTGTACTAAATGTCTTCCTATACGGTACAGTCGAGGTAACAAATATTGAATTTGGTACTTTTAAGGTAAATAGCATTCGACTTAAACCTTACTTTGATGTTAGCAGAAGAGAGGAGTTCCAACTCCTCGAACAACCATGACCATGCGAATGAGAGGTAAGTCGAGCTTAGACTCTAAATAAGCGCTTCTTGGGAGGTAACTCAAGCACTAACACTACTAACTAGTTTATTTTTATCTATTTTTCTGTTTTAAGTGCAGGTTTTTGACCCACAAGGCTTGGACACACGGGCGTGTCCTTGGCCGTGTGGAAATAGGTTGAAAATTCCCTAAAAATCAATAAAGACACAGCCTTAACCAAAACCACATGGCATGCGACATGGCCATGTGGACCACACGGCCTGGACACACAGGCATGTCATAGGCCGTGTGAAACCTGGAGCTTAATTTTTCAAATTTAACCAAGTCAGAGAGTTATACGGGCAAGGCACACGGCTGTGTGCGAGACATGGCCTAGCCATAAGGGTGTATGATAGGTCACATGGGTGTGAGAGAAGCGAAGAACGATATACACGACCGTGCGACATGGCCATGTGAACCACATAGCCCGGACACACGGACGTGTCCTAGGCCGTGTGACGAATAGGTATAAAATTTTCGCAGCAAACACAACCTAAACTCGATCCACACGGGCATGTGACATAGTCGTGTGGCCCAACACGGGGCCCCAACACAACCGTGCCACACTTTAAAACCCACCCTAATTTTTATTCTTTTCATTTTGTCTTCTTCTTCTTCAAACCCCTAAGCCCCAGCCGTTGCCTCCATCTTGGTTCTCTATTCTGGCCAAACTAAATCTCTCCCTTCGACTACCAAAATACCCATCTGTTGGACCTTCCTATACCCCCTTGCTCACCCATAAACCCGACTCCTCATCCCTCTAGCCCTTCCTCTTTTCTATCATTTTCTTTCCTTTCTCTTCTTCTTCCTCACCTCCATCCAAACACCCCAACTCCACCCTCTCCCTTTCTCCTTGCCGACCGAAAGCCTGGCCTCCACTTTCTTCGACGTGCCACGAATCACTCCACAAACCTGACCCTCACAGCCCCTTCTTTTTCCACCACCCTTCCCACTCGGCCCTCCCTCTTCATTGCGCACCCACAAACCCGAACCTCTGTCTCATCTCACGCTGTCCGGCCACGTACCTTGACCATCGGTCAACTCTTTCCCTTATCTATTATTATTATTATTAACTTATTATTATTACTAATATATTGGTTATTTTATGTTAGCCATTTATTTATCATTATTTCATTTTCTTGTTATTATTATTCTATTATTTATTAGTTTTGTTACTTACTGTTTCAATTTTTATTTGGCCTTTTTATCTTTACATTGCATTTGTTTCTTTATATTTCTGCTTATTAGTTTTATTCCTAGTATGATTGTCTCTGCCATTTTTCTTCTTTTTTTCAATTACCATTGTCAGTATTATAAACCTAATCTGTCTTTTATTTCTGATTTATTTTTAGTGTGGATTCTTTTATGCATTTATTACTCTTTCTTTAATTTCTTTAATTTGTACTTAGAGTCACTATATGAATTTCACATGCTTTGATTTCAAACATATTATTTTAAGAGTAATCTAGGACTACTTAGACCTAGCCATCTCAAGCTATCTTTGCATACTTTGTGACTCTTTACATATTTATGAAAGTCGTTTATAATTTCGTACAGGTATGTTATGACAAACACACGAGGCAAGTCAAAAGTTACCGTCCCCGCTTTGAAAAAGTAGAAGGGTCCTGGGCGACCTCCTTAAGTGCCTCTGCCGGGGTTCGCCATCCATATCTTTGATTCTCAGTGGCCCTACAGAGGAGTTATTCCAGCTCTTACGTGCGCGACCACTTGGGTTGGGCCGATACATTGACTGTGTAATGCCCTGATTTTCGAGTTTTTGTGTGATTTTTGTGAATTTGGTAAAAATTTAAATTTTGGTATTTGGCTATACAATTCAAGTTTGGAGTGTGTAAATGGGTCTATGGAAGGCCCATGTGTTGGTTAAAACCCGGTTGAATTTTTAATTTTTGGACTTAAAGAATAAGGGGCTTGAGTTGGAGGTCTTATAAGAAAATGTGGGTAAAATGTGTCACAAGTGAGCTCTTGGTAAAGTGGCAAGGTGGAGCCACTACGCTCCTATGAAAGTGGCGTGTGGAGGAGTGTACAAGGGCCAAGGTTCAAGTTGCAAGGTAAGCAAATAAGGATATTTATTTTTATGTGCAGAAAGGGTGAGTGTTGGAAACTAAGTGGACTCTGTTGGAGGAGTTTGAATTCGGCATGAGCATGTATCAAGGAGTGATAAGGGGGAGGATAATTAGGAGGGATTTTAGGAGATTGGAATAGGTGATGGCCGGCCAAGGGACTTGTGTAGTGCAAATTCGGCATTTGAGCTAAGCCAGGCATATTTTGGCATTTTATTTTTCTACCGATTAGCCATAACCAAAAATTCCTCTCTTCTTCTTTCATTCTCTTCTCCCATACTCTCTTCTTCTCTTATTATCTTCCTCTTTAATATCTAAAAAAGCCGAACCTATTTCCCTCTTTTTCTCTCTTTAGCCGAATACTCTAAACAAAGCCAAAATCCCAAAGGTTTCAAGAAGTGCCGATCTCTTTTAATGGTACACCTTTATTCTTTTCTTCTTTTAAACTGAATCTTACCCTCTCAAAAGCCTTTACTCTCTATCGTCAACACCCTTTCATTCCATAAACACTTTCTTCTTCTTTGGTCTAAAAGCCGAAAACACAACACTTTTGGGGACTTAGTAGCCGAATCCTAAGTCTCTGGGATTCGTTTTTTACTGATACTTTGCGGGCAAGTTCTATGTCAGATTTGAGATAGTACGAGTTGGAATCGTTAGTAAGAGAATGGCTGGTAAGTGTTCGAAACCTTGGTTCAATTCATTGTTATGAGAGTTAAGAAAAGTCAAAACCCCTAAATCTTTAAAAAGGTTGTCGTTTTAGGCTTAGGGCCTTATTGGCCTCTTTCATTCGGTTTTATGGTCTTATGTAGAGAAACAGGTGATTTTTAAAGGAGCATCGAAAGCTTGGAATATTGGTGTGGCTAGTCTAGGATCTAAACAATCAGATTCGGCTAAGATAAGGGAGATATGGATTGCTTGTATGGTAGCCGATTATGGCAATAGTCTGGTAAGTAGACTTCATCGATTCGTAGTTAATAACCTCATAATTAACTGTAGGTTCATTGTGTGGGAGATCTCGTGGTGGTAGTTGCAAATCATGTGTGTAACGAACCCTCTTTAGTTGCATAACTTGATATATGTCGAAAAGCTGAAATGTAAAAATTTCGGCATTTCAGGGACTGTGAGTATGCGAATGCTCATAGGTTAGTTAGATACGCTAAGTTCGATGATCGGGATTATTAGAACAGGTAAGGGCATGATTTCATGCATCACGGTTTGTTGGGCCTCGAGGGGCTGGAATCGGGCCCAATGGGCTTTCGGCCCATTTGGGTAAATTTGGTAGAAAATGGGGTCTGGATAAATTGCACATTAAGATAGTTAATACCATTATGGAATATAGGCTAAATGGGCCTAGATGACTAAATCGACTACGTAGGGCCCATTAGGGGTTTTTGGGCCCAATAACTCAGTTTTGCTAAAATGGGCTAGAATTGTTGTTTAAACACTTGGAATTGTTGATAATTGATAATGAGCATGAAAACCCTAATAGTTGGTAAAATTACTAGATTACCCTTAAATGGTAAATATTACTATTTTACCCCTAGGTGAAAATGACTATTATACCCTAGGGTTTTATTTTGATTGAAATGCATGTGATACTATTATTGTACATGATATGCCATGATATGTTCATTTTATGCATGGGTTGGGTTATATTGATGGAGGAAGTGTAAGTGGCAATGCCACAGATACCGAAAAGGGGCTTTGCCCTAGTTACCGAAAGAGGCTAGGCCTCATGTTATATGATAAAGCAGCTATGCTGCCAGTGGAGAGTATTGGTTGGGTGGGTCGAGTTATTCCCCACATGGAGAGCTTGGTTGGTACGTGATACTCGTGATATTAAGTAATAAAATTTATAAAAATTGATCATACCAAAAACTAACTAATATCACAATTTTAAAGGCAAGCGCACCTATCGAACAGTAGTATAGTTTAGCGACAAGACCGAGTTATCGTACCTAAGGGAACCAAAAGTACTAATACTTACTTCCTTTCTATTATCTAGCCTAAAAATAAAAGAGGATTGGTTCAAACTAATTCCAAAACTGACTAAAAGTGCACAAAAAGTAAATTGGGGAAAACTTTAGGGAAAAGCTGATTGATGTGAGCAATACTTAAGGGAGAATCCACCTAGACTTCACTTGTTATTAATTTCTTGAACTAGATGATTTCTTCACTTGACTTGATCCGTAGAGATCCCTAACTTATGTTAATACCTTCGTCGAGGATAAGAACAACTAATCCTAGGTGGTTAATTAAAGTTTTTTTATTAATTAACACCCCTAGGTTGCATTAATTTGATCTATGGATCCCGTATTAGGTTTGACCCTAGTCCGACAGATTTATGTGGCCCTATGTCTAGGGTTGCATGCAACTCCGCTTAATTATGGTAGATCTACTCTTAAAACAGGGACTTTTGCTCCTCTACCTAAGCATATTAGGTTCTTGAAGTAATACCTAGGATTATTAAATCAAGAATAAAGAACACATAATTAAGAACAATTCAAGTATTTATCATATAATTCAAGAATAAATAATAATAAGATTTGTCTTAGGTTTCATCCCCCTCAAGTATTTGAGGGGTTTAGTTCATAACTAATAAAGAAAACATCTCAGAAGAAATAAGATAACAAAACATAAAGAACCCCAAAATCCCTGAAGGAATTTAGGGAGATCCTCTGTCTTGATGTAGAATTCTGGCTTCTGGGATGAATCAATCAGCTTCCCTTGGAGAAATTCCTTGCTTTCACTCCTTGTGTTGGCAGAATTATGGTGCTCTCTCCTGAGAGAAAAGAGTTAATTCTTTAGAGTTGCCTCCTAAGGTCTTTATATAGAGTTTAGAATGGCTTTCTTAGCCCCTAAGTATCCAAATCTAATTGAAATTGCACTTTCTCAGGACAGGGACACGCTCGTGTGCTACACCCGTGTGGTTTCGATAAGGGCCGTGTGCGGGCCTGTTGATAGTGGCATGGCCGTGTGGCCTTGCCATGCTTGTCGAGGCTGGGCCGTGTGGACTTCATATGGCACGGCTGTGTGGCATAGCGATGTGGCGACTTCTTGGGCCGTGTCGTTTTTATATTTTTGGCTCATTTTCCTCATTTTTGGCCCATTTTCCGTTCTTTTCTCTTCCCTATGCTCTCCTGAGTGTAAGACATGAAAAAGAAGGATTAAGAGCACCAATTCTCACAAAATTGATAATAATCCATCCAAAATATAGGCTAAACATGAGGTAAAAATATGTATAATTTATCGTTTATCAAATACCCCCACACTTAAGCCTTTGCTTGTCCTTAAGCAAAATCTCAATCCCTAATCAAAAATCATTCCTCTTAACTTACAATCGCTATTAATAATGTTTCAAACTAATTCACAGGTAATCATAAAATGATAATTTAATCAGAAGAACATTAAAGATTCAATTACTCTACGTTGAGAATTTTATCATTGAAACATAAGTTTTCTCCCTTCTCCTAAGTAATTATCTCTCCATCTTAATTAACAGGAGTTGACATTCTTACTAAAGATTCACTCTATCCACTCAAGGTGTTTAGGGTTCAAGATTTAAGCACTCTCTATTCAATCTGAAAAGTTATTACTATAGGCTTGCAAGAAAATCAAATCTCCACCACTGTAGATTGATATGATACATCGATCAAAAGGTCTTGTAGTGGTTGTAACGGGGCTTGGTTAGGGGTGTTGTTACAGGCTACAAAAGAGGGTTAGAATCGAGATTGAACTGAAAAATTATCTAGCTAGAAAAATCTCTATCACTGGAACATATTTCTCGAGCTAATTCTTATAATAACATCATTTCTGCCTTGGTAGCCTTAAAATAGAAATATGCAAAAACTATTTGAGCTATTACATATTATAACTGAATTAATACATACATTTTTTTAAAACAATTCAAATACAATAAATTGGATAAAATTTTACATTCTGGAAAAGAGAATAAAGCTAGATGAAAATCTCAACTCAAATCTCGACAAAAATAGGGGTCAAAATAATTGAATGGAATTCAACAAAAAATGGGTGACAGGTTAATATTAGAGGTAAGTTAAAGAAAATGTTGTTAGGCTCAATGGGGTTCACTAGGGGTTACTTTATGGAGGTAGGCTTTTGTGGAGTAAGTGGGTTAAATCCTAGGTGCCTTTATCATTTCAATGTATCAAATCAATGATGTGGTCTCGACATGTATAATCAAAGCAAGTTCTAGAATAACAAATCAGTTGACTCACTCAAAGCAATAATAAAAGTGAGCACGAAAGAATGTATGCTCAAAAGGCTCAAAAATCTCACCAGAATTATGGCTTTTGATGTCAATACTGCGAATTTCAAATCTCAAGATAATACTTAGAATTAAGGAAAATAACTTATGAAAAAAATTTGGGGTTCTCAAAAATTTCAACTTATCGTGCTTGATTCCCTAGTGTTTTAAAGTTTGAATAATCAAAGTACAAGCACCTATGTCTTAATTCTCAACATATCAATAAAAATCATAAATTAATTAGAATTAATTCCTAATAGGAAATTGAAGATAATGCAAAGAGTGAAAGTGAGAATTTGAGAACAATACAAAATGTTAGAAAAGTTCAGGGATTTCAAAGAGAGCGTAAATACTGAAAATAGATTCCCCCACACTTAAGATGTACATTGCCCTTAATGTACAAAGATAACATTAGTAGCAATAAAAGCACAAGATCATAAGATAGGAAAAGGTATGAAACTCCCTGCTTTGGATGGATTAGTGAGACGGAGATTGGAAAAGTTGGCAGTTGTGGCAGGGTGTTCCAATTTTCATAGAGATTTGAGCTGTAAAGCTCCTTTGAAACTGTAAAAGTATTTATTAGTTGTGGGAAATTTGGATTAAGAGAGATTACTCATTAGGGGTTAGCTGATATGAAAAATAGTAAAAGAAATAAAAGGAAAATAATAAACTACGTTCTAAAGAATACTAATATTCAAATAATGAAAAAGATAAAATGAATTAAAAATAAAAATAAAAAGGAAAATAAAGGAGAAGAAGTTAGAAGATGAAAATAGAGATCAGTATTAAAATAAAAATTAAGATAAAAATAAAGTTAGAAGGAATAGAAATCTCTAATCCTCATGTGGGTCATGCGGCGGCGGTGGGGAAGTGATGTGAAGGTGCTGGCATATCTGCTGTAGTGTGCCGTCGATGTGATCAAGGCGCCGAAAGCATTGCTGCTCGAATCTAGATAAGCATTCAGATATGTCAGCATCGGTGGCTGCTGCACGAGATGGGTGGCGAGGTGGTGGTGGCGAGGCTGGTGCATCCTCCTCTGATGGTGGGACATCGTCCGAAATTTCCTCTGGCTCCTCGCCCTTCTGGATGAGGCGATACTGGAAGTGGCTGCCTCCTGGCTTGCATTGGATCATCCTCATGTGTAGCATAGTCTGGATGCCCTGAGGGGACATTTGGCCCACCAAAGTGTATGAGGATGTCTTGGCCGCAGTATTGAGGTGCCCAAAGTGACGGGCCAAGCGTGTGATGTACGGGCCCATGGATATAACGCCCCGACGGTGACACTCAGTCTGGTGCTGCATAGCGTGCACGATAAAGTGGGTGAGGTCGATGGGGTGCACGTTCGCCATGCACCATAGGAAATAGGCATCGTGACTGTTGACAACGCCTGTGCTTTCACGTCTGTCTGTCAAAGTATGAGCAAGGAGGGCGTGGATGTACCTCAAAGAGGGGGCGAGGATGGTCGCCTTGCTGCTACTGGGATTGTATATCTGGCACCTCGGGGTGATTTCATTCTAACAGTCGACTGGCCTGAGATAGATGTGATGGGAGAGGTTGGGGAAGTCTTCTTCTTCCATGAATTGCTCCGTGTAGAGCCCGAGTGCTGAGCCAAACTCTGGTACGCTCAGGTGACGTACTCAACCTCCTAAGCAGAACTGGACCGTTCTGGGATCATCAAACCAGTTCATGACTGTCTGGAGGTGGAATGTGGAACAAAAATCAAGGGTGAGCTCCATGTATATAGGCTCGATGATCTGGAAGAAGTGCTCCCAAGGGTCTATCATAAGTAGGGCTCGGACTGAATCAGCGAGGTTTACTTGTTCTAGTGCTGCTCAATCTATGCATGACCAGTGCTTAATGGACGCTTCTGTAGTATTTGAAATAATTCCTCTTGTGAGGTTTGAGAGAATGTGATGGATGGGTGGCGAACTTCGGAGATGGGTCTGGAGGAAGAACCACCTGGTACCTTTCATTTCTTCGAGGCGGGGACAGCAGCTTTCTTATTACGCGATGACATGTTACCTACAATAGAGTTAGAATTATTAGTTCTAAAAATCGAAGTTAAATTACAAACTATAGTAAAATTAAATGTGTAAATTAAAATGACAATGTGCGTAAAAAAAATAAAATGGGGACTAACCAAAATAGTAAATATAATCCATTCTAAGTGGTAGCAAAAACAAACAATATGGGTATGTATTTATACTAAATGTATGAGATAAATGGCAAGCAATTGAGTACTTAAATGGCATGCAATCCTAATATATTCTCTAACATTCTAGATTATTCATCCTAATGTAACAAATTCTATGCTTGAAAGTAAAATTTAACTAAATATAAATGAAATATAAATAAATGAAATGAGAAAAATGAGAAAATAGAACCAAATATAGGGTTGTATGGTCGTGGGTTGAGGTCAAACGGTCATGTAGGTGAGGTTGCACGAGCGTGTGTCAGCTGTGTGTGAGCGTGGTAGTGGTTTTAAGGTCAGCGGCAACATTTATGGTAGTTGTGGAGAGGAGATTTTAGGGTTTAAGTGAAAAAGAGAATGAATAGTGGCTTCCTTTTTATAGTTTTTGGGTTACACGGGCATGTCGCACGCCCGTGTGACTCGGGGTTTGCCCGTGTGAATTGAAATTCGGTGGTTTTGGTGCACCTGGTTCGAAGTACACGCCCGTGTTGCTATCTCGCATGGCCGTTTACGATCGTGTTCACTTTTCATACGGTCGTGTGATAAGTTCCACGGCCGTTTACGATCAGTTTCATTCTTCACACAGCCGTGTAGACGGGCACACGGTCGTTTCTAAATTGATAGTGTTGGCCACGGTCTAGGGACATAGGCGTGGGGATTTGAGCAAGCCCGTGTTGAAGTTGAAGGGTTGCCACAGCCATGTCGCATGGCTGTGGAGGTTTCTCGACAGCCCATGTTTTGGGAAAAATTTTCACTCTGTTTGTACACGTCCTAGTGCACGACCGTGTTGCCGCTTTAAATGTTCACACGGCCTGAGGCACACCCGTGTGCAAGGCCGTGTGGTCCTAAATTTCTACATTTAAAAGGATTAGTTGATGCATGAAAAATACTAAAATTTTAAAGAAAGAAAAGTTACTAAGTTAGTGCTCGGGTTGCCTCCTGAGAAGCACTTATTTAGAGTCTAAGCTCGACTCTACTTGGATGTGTCACGAAGAGATTTTGTGGAGCTGAAGCTCCTCCCTGTAATCTTTAAAATTCTTACCTCTGTAGTGTTTAAGCCTATGTCCATTTACCTTGAACGCACCATAGTTGGGGTGAGTTACCTCAATTGTGTCGTATGGAAAGACAGTTTGAACAGTGAATGGACCTGACCACCTTGAGTTTCCCAGGAAATAGTCTCAGCCTTGAGTTGTAGAGTAAGACAAGATCACCTGTTTTGAACTGCTTAGGTTGTTTTAGTTATTTGTCATGACGTCGCTTCATGCCTTCCTTAAATAGTCGTGAGCTCTCGTATGCATTGCAACGCCATTCATTGAGTTTATTTAACTGTATTAATCTCTTCTCACCTGCAAACTTAAAATCAAGGTTTAAAAATTTGATAGCCCAAAATGCTTTATGTTCAAGTTCAAATACAAATGACAACTTTTTCCATAGACAAGCTTATAAGGAGATGTACCTATGGGTGTTTTAAAAGCAGTTCTATAAGCCCATAAAGCATCGTCTATTTTCCTTAACCAATCCTTTCTATTTGTTTCAATTATTTTCTTTAGGATGCGTTTTAGCTCTCAATTTGTCACTTCGACTTGGCCACTGGTTTGTGGGTGATAAGGGATAGCTGTTCTATGGTGTACTCCATACCTTTTTAAGACTTTTTCAAACTGGGCATTGCAAAAATGTGTGTCCCTATCACTAATAATTATCCTAGGTGTTCCAAATCGAGAGAAAAGTTTCTTCAAAAATCATACTACCATTCTAGCATCATTAGTAGGTAAGGCTTGGGCTTCCACCCATTTTGACATGTAATCTACCGCTACTAGGATGTACTTATTCCCAAATGAAGTAGGGAATGGACCTATGAAATCAATACCCCATACATCAAATATTTCGCATAAAAGTATATAGTTCTGAGGCATTTCATTATGTTGAGAAATATTACCTGTTCGCTGACATTTATCACAAGAGGTCACATACCTGTTGGCATCCTTGAAATGTGTAGGCAAGTAAAATCCTGATTTGAGTACCTTATGAGCAGTTCTAGCTCCACTGTAATGTCCTCCTGTGGGTCTTGAATGGCAGTGATTTAAAATCTAGTAAGCTTCTGTTTCTGTAACGCATCTTTGAATAACCTGATCTGCACAAATTTGAAAAGGAAAAGGATATTCCCAAAAGTAGTTTTTACATCAGCGAAGAATCACTTCTTTTACTGATGGGTCAGCCCTTTTGGGGTTATGTTAGCTGCTAAATAATTTGCAAAATTAGCAAACCAAGGAACTGTTGCATCTACTAAGGATAGGAGTTGTTCTTCAGGAAACAAGTCATTTATTTTGTCGAGGTACTTGGGTTGCATGTTTTCTAATCTTGAAAGGTGATATGCTACCAGGTTTTCAGCTCCCTTCTTGTCCTTTATCTCTAAATCGAACTCCTGTAACAATAGAATCCATCTTATTAATCGAGGTTTTGCATCAGTTTTAGTTAAGAGGTAGCGAAGAGCAGAATGGTCAGTATAAACAATGACTTTCGAAAAAATCAAATAAGATCTGAATTTATCAAATGCGAAAATAACATCTAGCAATTCCTTTTCTGTGGTAGTATAATTTGCTTGAGCGGCTGTCAAAGTTCTGCTAGCATAATAGATCGGTTGAAAGTGCTTGTCTCTTCATTGTCCCAAAACTGCACCTACGAAAACTAAAAAATCATCCACAAATATCTCTATGATGTCTTCCACGAATTCATTGAAGATAGCTAGCATGCATCGCTAAAAAGTGGCAGGAGCATTACATAAACCAAAAGGCATTGTACGATAAGCAAACATATCGTATGGGCATGTGAATGTCGTTTTCTCCTGATCTTCTAGAGCTATCAGGATTTGGAAGTAACCAGAGAGGCCATCTAGGAAATAATAATGCATGTAACCTAATAATCTTTCCAACATCTGAT
Source organism: Gossypium stocksii (assembly GCA_020496765.1). NCBI lineage: Eukaryota > Viridiplantae > Streptophyta > Magnoliopsida > Malvales > Malvaceae > Gossypium > Gossypium stocksii. The sequence continues at coordinate 61,753,758 of CM035630.1, forward strand.
CAATAAAAGGTAAGGGAAAATGATCTTTTAGAGTGGCGTCATTCAGCTTCCTATAATCAATGCAAACTCTCCATCCAGTGACTGTTCTTATAGGTATTGACTCTTTTTTCTCATTAGACACCACAGTCATGCCTTCCTTTTTAGGAACAACCTGCACCGGACTTACCTAAGAACTGTTAGAAATAGGATAAATAATGCTTGCATCTAGAAATTTAATTACCTTGGCTTTTACGACTTCCTTCATGTTGGGATTCAATTGTCTCTGAGCTTGCACTGATGGTTTAAATTGATCTTCCATTAAAATTTTGTGGGTGCAGAAGGATGGATTAACTCCCTTAATATCTGAAATTTTCCAAGCTATAGCATGCTTGTGTTCCCTTAACATATGGAGTAGTTCCTCTTTTTCTACAATGCTCAAATCTGATGCGATAATGACTGGTAGAGTTGAATCTTCCCCTAAAAAGGCATATTCTGAATGATCTGGTAGTTGCTTCAACTCTAATTTAGGGGGTTAATCAATGGAAGGTTTTTGTCTCAACTCATCATTCATCTTTATACTTTTATAACTTATGTGTCTTGTGATGATTTCATTAGAATCTAACTCCTTTCTTACTTCCTTAATTTTAGTGGTGACTTCATCTTCTCCCCCACTTTGAACAAGACACAGTTACAATATGTCTACGATAGAAAGTTCTTGAAACTTATCTTGAACAAAGTAATCAATAATATCAACAAAATAACAGGAATCATCTTGTTCTTTAGAAAATTTTAAAGTATCATAGATTTTAAAAATGACTTCTTCCTCACCAACTCTGAGTACTAATTTACCATCCCCTACATCAATAACAGCTCTAGCAGTGGCTAAGAATGGACGTCCCAAAATTAAAGGTACCTTAATGTCCTCATCCATATCAAGCACAACAAAATCAACAGGGAATATAAATTTATCTACCTTTACTAGCACATCTTCTATGATTCCCCTAGGATATTTAACAGATCTATTAGCTAGTTGAATACTCATCCTAGTGGGCTTTGGTTCCCCTAGACCTAATTGCTTGAACATTTTGTAAGGCATGAGATTAATGCTAGCACCTAAATCGGCTAAGGCTTTATCAATAAGTAAACTACCAATTAAACAAGGAATAGTAAAACTTTCAGTTTTGCCGGCAGTTTATTTTGGAGAATAGCTGAGCATTCTTTGTTGAGTTCCACTGTGGCTAATTCTTCCAACTTCCTTTTATTTTCAGAAGTTTTTTAAGGAACTTCGCGTACTTCAGCATCTGCGAAATTGCTTCAACAAAAGGTAAGTTAATGTGTAATTGTTTAAAAAGTTCAAGAAATTTACCGAATTGAGCGTCTGTACGGTCTTTCTTCAACTTTGCCGGATATGGAATGGGCAGTTTGTATTCTTTGAGGGTTGGTGCAGTGTTTTCCTTGGATTCCTCTGCCTTGTCTCCTGAAGATTCTGGAGTAGATTTCTTTTCTGGTTCAGCTAGTACTTTCCCATCTCTTAGAGTAATTGTTTTGACATGTTCTCTAGGATTTGGCTCAGTATTACTTGGTAGTCCACCTTATGGTCTTTTTGAAATTAATTTTGCAAGCTAATCGATTTGATTCTCAAGCCCTTGAATTGAAGATTGCTGGTTTTTTAGTGCTGTTTCAGTGTTTTGGAAACGGGTTTTTGATGCAGCCATAAATTTAGTGAACATCTTTTCAAGATTCAACTTTTTCTCTTGTTGTGGTGGTGGCTGCTGAAATCCCGGAGGAGGCTGTTGTCTTTGATTTCCTTGTCCTCCCCATGAAAAATTAGGGTGATTTCTCCAACCTACAATGCAAGTATTGCTATAAGGGTTATTTTGAGGTCTAGAATTGTTACCCATATAGTTGGCTTGCTCAGTTTCAATGCTGTGTCCAGAAGATGAGTAGTCTGGATTGAACATATTTGCTGGAGTTGTGTCACACTGCATCACTTGCTGTGCCTGTGTAGAACCAACAAAATGATCAAACTTTTTATTTAAAAGTTTTACTTGGTTAGTAAGCATAATGACAGCATTAATATTATAAACTCCTGCAGCTTTTGTTGGCTTTGTCCTCATGACTTGCCACTGATAGTTATTCAATGACATCTCTTCAATAAATTCATAAGCTACTTCGGGTGTTCTATTATTGATCGTTCCTCTTGCGGCTGCATCGATTATTTGCCTTGTTGAAGGATTCAAACTGTTATGAAAGGTTTGAACTTGTAGCCATAAAGGTAGGCCATGATGAGGGCATCTTCTCAAAAGATCTTTGTATCTCTCCCAGGCATCATATAGTGTTTGTAAATCCATCTGCACAAAAGAAGAGATATCGTTTCATAATTTAGCTGTTTTAGCTGGAGGAAAATATTTAAGTAAAAATTTTTCGGTCATCTGTTCCCATGTGGTGATTGAGCCTCGTGGTAAAGAGTTTAACCACTATTTGGCTTTGTTTCTTAAAGAAAATGGAAATAGCCTTAGACGAATGGCATCATCATCAATGCCATTTATTTTAAAGGTATCGCAAAGTTCCAAAAAAATTACTATGTGTGAATTTGGATCTTCATCCTGTAAACCATCAAACCGCACCAATTGCTATATCATCTAATAGTGTTAGGCTTTAATTCAAAATTATTAGCAGCAATAGCAGGTCTAAGAATGCTAGTTTGGGTACCAGCCAACCTAGGCTTAGCATAATCATACATAGTGAGAGGAGCTTGTTCCTGATTTGCTGGTGGCGCGACTACTGCGGGAGGTGGTGGAATGTTTTGATTTGCTTCCATCTCTTCTGTAGGTTCTGGCATTTGTTCTTGATCTTGTTCTAGATACTGTAGGCTTCGTCTGATACCTCTGCGAGTTCTGCGAACTGTCGCTTCTAAATCTTCGTCAAAAAGCAATGGTCCTGCTGGGTTGTTTCTAGTCATAAACCAGAAATACCTAGAAGGAAAAAGCAAAGAAAAATAGAATAAAATAAAAGAAAAGAAAAATAATAAAATAAAAATAAATAAAAACTGAAAATAGATAAATATAGTAATGGCTAAAGTAATAGAGATCAAGTTTTCTTAATATTTTATATCCCCGGCAACGGCGCCAAAAACTTGATACTTGCGGTATTAAGTAATAAAATTTATAAAAATTGATCACACCAAAAACTAACTAATATCACGATTTTAAAGGCAAGCATACCTATCAAACAGTAGTATAGGTTAGCGGCAAGACCGAGTTATCGTACCCAATGGAACCAAAAGTACTAATACTTACTTCCTTTCTATTATCTAGCCTAAAAATAAAAGAGGATTGGTTGAAACTAATTCCAAAACTAACTAAAAGTGCACAAAAAGTAAATTGGGGAAAACTTTAGCGAAAAGCTGATTGATATGAGCAATACTTAAGAGAGAATCCATCTAGACTTCACTTGTTATTAATTTCTTGAACTAGATGATTTCTTCACTTGACTTGATCCGTAGAGATCCCTAACTTATGTTAATACCTCCGTCGAGGATAAGAACAACTAATCCTAGGTGGTTAATTAAAGTTTCTTTATTAATTAACACCCCTAGGTTGCATTAATTTGATCTATGGATCCCCCTATTAGGTTTGACTCTAATTCGGCAGATTTATGTCGCCCTATGTCTAGGGTTGCATGCAACTCCGCTTAATTATGGTAGATCTACTCTTAAAATAGGGACTTTTGCTCCTCCGCCTAAGCACATCAAGTTCTTGAAGTAATACCTAGGATTATTAAATCAAGAATGAAGAACACATAATTAAGAACAATTCAAGAATAAATAATAACAAGATCTGTCTTAGGTTTCATCCCCCTCAAGTATTTGAGGGGTTTAGTTCATAACTAATAAAGAAAACATCTCAGAAGAAATAAGATAACAAAACATAAAGAACCCAAAAACCCCTGAAGGAATTTAGGGAGATCCTCTGTCTTGATATAGAATTCTGGCTTCTGGGATGAATCAATCAGCTTCCCTTGGAGTAATTCCTTGCTTTCACTCCTTGTGTTGGCAGAATTATGGTGCTCTCTCCTGAGAGAAAAGAGTATATTCATTAGGGTTACCTCCTGGGGTCTTTATATAGAGTTTAGAATGGCTTTCTTAGCCCCTAAGTATCCAAATCTGATTGAAATTGCACTTCCTCACGACAGGGACACGCCCGTGTGCCACGCCCGTGTGGTTTCGATAAGGGCCGTGTGCGGGCCTGTTGATAGTGGCACGGCCATGTGGCCTGGCCGTGCTTGTCAGGGCTGGGCCGTATGGAATTTATGTGGCACGGCTGTGTGGCACGGCCGTGTGGCGACTTCTTGGGCCGTGTTGTTTTTATATTTTTGGCCCATTTTCCTCTTTTTTGGCCCGTTTTCCGTTCTTTTCTCTTCCCTATGCTCTCCTGAGTATAAGACACAAAAAAGAAGGATTAAGAGCACCAATTCTCACAAAATTGATAATAATCCATCCAAAATATAGGCTAAACATGAGGTAAAAATATGTATAATTTATCATTTATCAGTACGGGTGGTGAGTAGCGGTTGGGTGGGTTGATAGTTTCCCCAAATATGGATATGGGATTGCATACATGCATTGGGATTTACATGTATTGTTGAAATGGGCCAGTGGGCCATACCATTTACAGAATAAGGCTTCGGCCTAGTGAGTTTATATATGAAAAAAGGCTAAGGCCCAGTAACCGATATATAAAAAGGCTTCAGCCCAGTGACAGATGAGATTGAATCAGGGCTTAGGCCCAGTATGCTTGTGTTGATATGGGCTCTGAAAAGGCTTTGTTGCACACTGAGTTTCCAAACTCACCCCTTTCTTTAACCTTGCAGGTGAGCCTTGATTCGGAGACTTGAAGCTGGAGGGGATTCAGAGTGGCCATGTAGATTGCATTCGAACGTTTTCCTTAAATGTTTAATTTTCCCAATAATTTCTGCTTAAATTATTTTATTCAGTTTTTGGGTTGTAATAAGGCTGCTATTAATTATTTTTCTTAAATTATTTTTCTTTGATATGATATTATATTGGAATAGACCTAGGTCATGGTTTAAAAAAAAAAGATACTCGTTTTCAAAATAATGAAATGTCTACAACAAACCCGTTTATAAAAATTATAAAATCCTCAAATGAATTCTAAACTTAACTTGTTTTTCTAACTATCGCTAAGTTAAAGTGTGGCAACGGTTGTGTGCATGTCTAGGGCTGGATCCAATAAGAGCTTGGTACTTAAGAGGCCTACTTGGCTCACCTCCTCTATTCCGGAATCCTACCTGGTGCACAGCTTTCATTCACTTTAATTCTTAACTAAGATATTCTTAAAAACGCTACGACAGACTTCGAATAAGACATAGTTTTCTTGTAACCTTCCGATGTGACTCGTCACATCCGTTCGTAACGTTTAGGCTGGGTTTTGAGTGTTACATTTAGTGGTATCAGAGCCAAGTTACAACAACTCGGCTGTGGGTTTACAACGATTTTAAAATCTATAAGGCCCCGGATAGGTATTTTGAAATCAATTTTGGAAATATTTTTAAAACACATCTTCCTTTCTACTTCAAAAGTTTTCACCCTAAAAAGTTTTATTAGATTGGGTTTTTGAAAATTAGTTTTGAAGGAACGACACACTGAATCCCCGGCACCAAGTTTGTAAGTGTACCTTTCTTGCACTATACTGAAAAGATGCTATAGATAGAACTGAGACTCTATTATGATACTTTAGATAGGGAAGAACAGCAAATAGTAGGATTGAGACTGTAGCTAGGCTACGATGATGCGAAAATAAACTCTGAACTGCTATGCTTTCTTTCATAAGACATCTAGTAATAAACAACTGAAATAGTAAACTAACGTCATAAAATTCGTAATCAGAAAATTCAATATGAGTACGAGGGGAACTCGTGGACGAGGCCGCGGACGTGGTCACGGAAGGCTGCAAGCTGAGTCTTCGTCCTCAGGGCCTAGGCCAACAAAGGAGGCATTAGTGCTGCAAGCAACTGAGACAGGGTCGCATGGTCGGGCTGCAGGGGACGATGCTCTGTCCCAAGTAATGCTCAGGGTCTTAGAAAGGGTTGCTGGAGCTAGTACAAGGACAGTGAATAGGGGATCCATCTCTGAACGACTCCGGGCTAACGGAGCAGAGGTCTTTAGGGGCGTATATGGAGTAGCCCCAAACGTGGCTGAATATTGGCTGGAGCAACATAATGGATCATGGACGACCTAGATTACTCGGTGGAGCAAAAGCTAAAAGGAGCAGTGTCTCTGCTACGAGATGAGGCATACGAGTGGTGGATTACCGTAAGGGAGAGTACCCCAACTGAGTGGGTAACCTGGGAACTGTTTAAGACTGCTTTTAAAGGGAGGTATGTTGGAGCTAGTTATGTAGATGCTCGTCGAAAGGAATTTCTGAACCTGACCCAGGGTAACAAGATTGTCGCTGAATACGAGGTGAAATTTCTAAGGTTGAGCCGATATGCTAGTGGGATAGTTGCGACGGAATATGAGCGTAGTGTTCGATTTGAAGATGGTCTCCGGGATGAGCTTAGAGTGCTGATAGCTCCACAGAGGGAGCGTGATTTTGCTACTTTGTAGAGAAGGCCAAGATAGCCGAGGAGGTAAAACGAGTTGAGCGACAGAATCGTGAGAAGGATCGAACCAGATTCAGAAGGGATTCTGGACCCTCGGGTGTCACAAATAGAAACGTCAAAAGGGCTAGAGTGGAAGAACTGGTTCAAGCAGTTTCGGTGAATACCGTTAGACCGCAGCTTGTAGGGACTGTGGCAGAGTACATTTGGGAGAGTGCTGGAAGCAAACCGGGGCATGTTTCTAATGTGGGTCCAAGGAACATAAGTTCAGAGAGTGTCCTCGGAGAGCAGCTCAGGATCAAGTTGCTGATCAAAGGGTTGTCCAACCGGTGCGAGGTGGACTGCAGCCACCTAGAGGCCGTGGACAGGGTAGAGGCGAAAATGGTAATAGACGGGGACGTGGAGCACCTAGCAAAGGTGCTGGAAATACTGAAGCACGACAACCGGCATTGGTATATACTGCACGATGTCGTGAGGAGGGTGATGCTACTGGTGTTATAACTGGTATGTTTTTCATTCATAGCACGCCTTACACTACTTTGATTGATGTTGGTTCCACTCATTCGTATGTTGCCTGTAATGTATCTGGGGCATTGGGTATGCTTGTTGAGGAGACTGTGAGTGGGGTAATAGTGATAAGTCTACTGGGTCACTCGGTTAAGGTAGATAAACTCTTTAGGGAGGTGCCTTTAAAGACACAATGTAGGACATTTGTTGGAGATTTGATGGAGCTACCATTCAGAGAGTTTGATCTTATCTTGGGAATGGACTGGTTAACTAAGCATAGGGCGACGTTGGATTGTGCTGCTAAGAGAATGGTACTGAAGACTGTCGAGGATGAGGAGGTAATGGTCATAGGGGAGCAAAGGAATTACTTGTCTAATGTTATTTCAGCCTTAAAGGCTGAGAAGCTGATTTGGAAGGGTTGCACGGCGTATTTGGCTTAGGTGAGTCAAGCTGAACCCGAGAAGGTGACTGTGGAGATGCTCAGGACCATTAAGGAGTTTCAGGATGTCTTTCCTGAGGAGCTTCCTAGATTACCTTCGAATCTGAAAGTCGAGTTTGGAATCGATCTGTTACCTGGAACGGCTCTAGTGTCCATTGCACCTTACAGAGTGGCACCAAAGGAGTTAGTGGAATTGAAAGCTCAGATTTAGGAATTGTTGGATAGAGGATTTATTAGACCGAGTGTTTTTTTGTGGGGAGCACTGGTGCAGTTCGTAAAGAAGAAAGATGGGACCATGCAAATGTGTATCGATTATCGGCAGTTGAACAAACTGACGATAAAGAACAAGTATCCTTTGCCAAGAATCGACGATCTGTTCGACTAGTTTAGAGGAGCTTCAATATTTTCCAAGATCGACCTTCGGTCAAGATATCACCAGTTAAGAGTCAAGGAAGTGGATATTCATAAGACGTCATTTAGAACTTGATATGGTCATTACAAGTTTTTGGTTATGCCCTTTGGTTTGATGAATGCACTGGCAGCATTTATGGATCTGATGAATCGAGTATTTCAGTCGTACCTGGATTAATTCGTGGTCGTTTTTATCAACGATATTTTGGTGTACTCAGAAACTGAAGAGAAGCATGATGAGTATCTTCGTATTGTTCTGCAAGTGCTAAGGGAAAAACAACTCTACGCAAAGTTTAGTAAGTGTGAATTTTGGTTGCGAAAAGTAACTTTCTTGGGGCATGTTGTTTCTGCTGAGGGGATTAAGGTGGACCCTCGAAAGATAAAGGCAATTCTAGAATGGAAGCCACCGAGGTCAGTGACAGAAATCTAAAGTTTTTTGGGTCTAGCAGAGACTACAGAAGATTTGTGGAAGGGTTTTCGGTGTTGGCGGCACCATTGACGAAGCTCATAAGGAAAGGAGCACCGTTTGTTTGGATTGAAAAGCAGCAGGAGGCTTTTGAGAAGTTAAAGAAAGTTCTAACTGAGGCACCAGTATTGATTCAGCTAGAGTCTGGTAAAGATTTCACAGTGTACAGTAACGCATCGCATGTAGGTTTGGGCTGTGTGTTGATGCAGGAGGGTAAAGTGGTCGCTTACGCATCACGGCAGCTTAAGCCTTATGAGGTTAGCTATCCTACTCATGACTTAGAGTTGGCAGCGGTGATCTTTGAACTTAAGATCTGGAGGCACTATTTGTACGGAGAAAAGTGCATCATCTATACAGATCATAAAAGTCTCAAATATTTACTGACTCAGAAGGAGCTAAATCTTAGGCAACGGAGATGGATAGTGTTGCTAAAGAATTACGACTGTTCGATCTAGTACCACCCAGGCAAGGCAAACATAGTGGCTGATGCGTTGAGTTGAAAGGCGGTGGCTGACTTGAAAGCGATGTTTGCTCATTTGAGTTTATACGATGATGGAAGCTTGTTAGCAGAGTTACAAGTGAGACCGACTTGGACTAGCAGATTAAAGAAAAGTAGTTAGTGGATGGGTCATTGATTCCTCGATTTCAACAAGCTGAGAGTGAGGAAAATTCAGATTTTGGGTTGAATAAGGATGGGGTTCTCTGTTTTCGAGGAAGAATTTGCGTTCCGAAGGACTCTAACTTGATGCGGTTGATTTTAAGAGAAGCCCATGATGGACCTTGTGCCATGCACCTTGGAGGAAATAAGTTGTATTGAGACTTGCGAGAGTTGTACTAGTGGCCCAGACTTAAGAGAGAAGTGACTGACTTTGTGGGAAAATGCTTGACTTGCCAGCAAGTAAAAGCTGAGCATCAATTGCCTTCTAAGCTGTTGCAGCCAGTGAAGATACCACTTTGGAAGTGGGAGAGGGTAACCATGGGTTTTGTAAGTGGATTGCCGTTGACACCTTCCAAGAAAGACTCGATTTGGGTGATTGTGGATAGGTTGACCAAATCTACCCATTTCATACCTGTTCAAACTAATTACTCACTTCAGAAGTTGGCCAAGTTGTATGTGGCAGAGATAGTGCATTTACATAGGGTGCCAGTATCAATAATTTCTGATCGAGACCCGAGGTTTACATCTCGCTTTTGGCAGAAGTTGCATGAAGCATTGGGAACGCAGTTGGATTTTAGCACTGCTTTTCACCCTCAGACGGATGGACAGTCAGAAAGGGTTATTCAGATTCTAGAAGACATGCTGAGGGGTTGTGTTATCGACTTTCGAGGAAGTTGGGAGGATTACTTGCCATTGGCAGAATTTGCATATAATAATAGTTACCAGGCGAGTATCCAGATGGCTCCATATGAGGCACTTATGGGCGAAGGTGTCGTTTGCCTACTTGTTGGACAGAGTTGGGAGGGCAACAAGTACTTGGACCAAAGTTAGTGGCAGATACTAAAGATAAAGTTAAGGTGATCAGAGATAGGTTGAAGGAGGCAGCAGATAGACAAAAGTCCTATGCGGATCTTAAGTGTAAGGATATTGAGTATGCAGCAGGGGATATGGTCTTTTTGAAGGTTTCACCCTGGAAAAAGATATTGAGGTTTGGTAAGAAGGGCAAGTTGAGTCCACGATTTATCGGGCATTATCGTATTCTTAAGCGGATAGGGCCGGTGGCTTATCAGCAAGAGCTACCACTAAAACTGGATCGTATCCACGGCGTTTTTCATGTATCCATGCTGAGGCGTTATTGTTCTGACCTACTCATATCGTGCCGGTTGTAAAAATTGAGGTACAGACGGATTCGACCTTCGAGGAGGAACCTGTGCAGATACTTGATCGTGACGTCAAGGTGTTAAGAAGGAAATCAGTTCCATTAGTAAAAGTGCTTTGGAGGAACCATGGCAGAGAAGAGGCTACTTGGGAGCTAGAGGAGTCGATGCGGCAACAATACCCTCATCTATTTGAATCAGGTAAATTTCAGGGCTGAAATTTCCTTAAGGGGGTAAAGTTGAAACGCCCTGATTTTCGGGTTTTTGTGTGATTTTTGTCAATTTGGTAAAAATTTAAATTTTGGTATTTGGCTGTGCAATTCATGTTTGGAGTGTGTAAATGGGTCTATGGAAAGCCCATGTGTTGGTTAAAACCCAGTTGAATTTTTAAGTTTTGGACTTAAAGAAGAGGGGGCTTGAGTTGGAGGTCTTATAAGAAAATATGGGTAAAATGTGTCACAAGTGAGCTCTTGGTAAAGTGGCAAGGTGGAGCCACGAAGCTCCTATAAAAGTGGCATGTGGAGGAATGTACAAGGGCCAAGGTTCAAGTTGCAAGGTAAGCAAATGAGGATATTTATTTTTATGTGCAGGAAGGGTAAGTGTTGGAAACCAAGTGGACTCTGTTGGAGGAGTTTGAATTCGGCATGAGCATGTATCAAGGAGTGATAAGGGGGAGGATAATTAGGAGGGATTTTAGAATATTTGAATAGGTGATGGCCGGCCAAGGGACTTGTGTAGTGCAAATTCAGCATTTGAGCTAAGTCAGGCATATTTTGACATTTTATTTTTGTACCGATTAGCCATAACCAAAAATTCCTCTCTTCTTCTTTCATTCTCTTCTCCCATACTCTCTTCTTCTCTCATTCTCTTTCTCTTTAATCTCTAGAAAAGCTGAACTTACTTTCCTTTTTTTCTCTCTTTAGCCGAATACTCTAAACAAAGCCAAAATCCTGAAGGTTTCAAGAAATGCCAATCTCTTTTAATGGTACACCTTTATTCTTTTCTTCTTTTAAGCCGAATCTTACCCTCTCAAAAGCCTCTACTCTCTATCGTCAACACCCCTTCAGTCCATAAATGCTTTCTTCTTCTTTGATCCAAAAGCCGAAAACATAACACTTTTGGGGACTTAGTAGTCGAATCTTAAGTCTCTGGGATTCGTTTTCTACTGATACTTAGCGGGCAAGTTCTATGTCAGATTTGAGACAGTACAAGTTGGAATCGTTAGTAAGAGAACGGCTAGTAAGTGTTTGAAACCTTGGTTCAATTCATTGTTATGGGAGTTAAGAAAAGCTGGAACCCCTAAATCTTTAGGGAGGTTGTCGTTTTAGGCTTACGGCCTTATTGGCCTCTTTCATTCGGTTTTATGGTCTTATGTAAAGAAACAGGCGATTTTTAAAGGAGCATCGAAGGCTTGGAATATTGGTGTGGCTAGTCTGGGATCTAAACAATCAGATTCGGCTAAGGTATGGGAGATATGGATTGCTTGTATGGTAGCCGATTATGGCAATAGTCTGGTAAGTAGACTTCATCGATTCGTAGTTAATAACCTAGTAATTAACTGTAGGCTTGTTGCATGGGAGATCTCGTGGTGGTAGTCGCAAATCAGGTGTGTAACGAACCCTCTTTAGTAGCTTAACTTGATATATGCCGAAAAGTCGAAATGCCGAAATTTCGGCATTTCGGGGACTCGTGTGTATGCGAATGCTCATAGGTTAGTTAGATATGCTAAGTTTGATGATCAGGATCAGTAGAATAGGTAAGGGCATGATTTCATGCATCACGGTAAGTTGGGCCTCGAGGGGCTAGAATCGAGCCCAATGGGCTTTCAAGCCCATTTGGGTAAATTTGGTAGAAAATGGGGTCTGGATAAATTGCACATTAAGACAGTTAATACCGTTATGGAATATAGGGTAAATGGGCCTTGTAACGCCCTAATTTTTGGGTTTCTCTTAGATTTTTCTTTATCTGATAAAATGTTTAAATTCTAGTATTCGGGTGTGTAGTGTACGTTTGGAGTGTGGTAATGGGCCTATGGAAGGCCCATGTGTTGGTTGGAAGCTCGGCAAAATTTTGTATTTTTGACTTAGGAGATAGGGGTCTCTTGAAGATAGGTGTTATAAGAAAATATCGGTGAAATAAGACACAAATTGTTCAGTGGTAAAGTGGCAAGGGAGGCGCCACTAAGCTCCTAAAAAAGTGGTGCCTAAGTGAGCTTAGAGGTCAAGGGTTCAAGCTCCAGAGGTTGCAAGATGGCATTTTATTTTTATGCAGGAAGCAAGTAAGAATTTGAAGCACAGTTAAACTCTGCTTAGGGAGATTTGAATCGGTCAAGGGAGCAAATCGTGGAGGAGGTTGAGGAACAAATCAAGGAGCCTTTGAATTTTGAATGGAAGTGGCCGGCCAAGGGACTCTTGATGGTGTAATTTCGGTCATATGCTTAGGTGAACATTTTCGGCAATTAGGGTGCTAGATGTGCCGATTTTGTTAAGGTTCCTTTTGAAGTATCTTTTGCCGATTTCTCTAGGTTAGTAAGCTCCCTTCTTTTGTTGATTTTACGTAGCATATTAGGTATCTTTTTGCCACCTTGCTCCTTTCATCAAACCTAGTAGCTGAACCCTATTGCACCTCATTACCGAATCTTTTTCTTCTTTTCATTGCCGAATATAGAACTTCCAAAAACCCCATCTTGTGCCGTTCTTCTCTTGTTAAACCGATTTCTTATTTCTTACCCTCTCAAATCTCTTTTCTTATTTTCTTCCTTTCTATTTTCCTCTGCTATCATCTACATACCTCCTTTTGACATTACTCTCTAGTGGATAGACACAAAAGCCGAAAGCAAACACCCACTTTGCCGAAACACTTCCTTTGCACTCTCATTCTTTTCTTCTTCTTCTAAACCCTTCCATAAATCGAAACCCTTATTGGGTTTAGCCAAATCCTCTGTACTCTCAACTCTTCCTTTCTTTTACTTAGATCGTGGCTAAGAGGGCTTCTGGAGGTACTTCTTGAACCGATTAACTCAGTGGTAAGTATTCGGGAACCTTTCTTGCTAGTAGGTTTTGTTTTGAAGTAAAAGCCGAAAACCCTCTAGGGGGAAGGCTATCGTTTGGACTAAGAGGTCTTGTGACCTTTTCTTCTGTTTATATGCGCTAGAGAAGGAAAGGGACGTGCTTCAAGGGACTTCAGAGACTGAGCAAGTGGACTTCGGGATTTAGTCTATAATCGGCAAAGAGGGGTAAGATTTCAATGTTTTGGGTCATGATAGTCGATTATGGGTAAGTAATTTTGGCTTAATGGTTGTTGGCTATTAAACTAACACTAAGGTGATTAATGATAGGTTTTCATACGTAGGTTTCGCCAATTGTTTCAACAAGTAACAGGTGTGTAACTAATCCTAACTATTGACTAAAGTGGTAAAAGCCGGAAAGGGCGTAGCGTTACCGACATCTGGTGTAAGTGATTGAAAATGCATTCGTATGATATTTGAGAGTAACCATTTACTCCATTGGGCTTAACTATGAATTCAGTGCCGGAGGAATTGCAGAAGGTGCAATTCTGAACGTTTTGGTAAGTTGGGCTTCAATGGGCCAAAAATGGGCCCAATGGGCTTTGGAGCCCAAATCGGTAAAATGACTATGATAGGCTTTCTGGCGACGTGGTTAATGATAACATGGTTAAGTTGGTAAGCTAGACCTAAAAACTAGACTTAACGGGCTTGAGATAATAATGGACTTAGTAAGGCCCATTAGGGGTTTTAAGCTAAAAAGGGTAAAACTGGAAGTTTGGCTTAAATAGACTTCCGTGGCTATTTGTGAACTAATAATTAATTCAACGTGCATAAAAACTCTGAAAATTTGATAAAGGACTAAGATACCCCTGAATATGGAAAATTACCAAAATACCCTTAGGTGTAAAAAGACTATTATACCCCTAGGGTCAATTCTGTATGAAATGTATGATTTTATGTATCTGCATGAGTTACCATTTAATATGAATATATCTGATGCATGAGATGCTATATGTTGCATGCTAGTATGTAAATATCTGTTGCATGGGGTATGGGTTTATGATGGAGGAAGCGTTCTGGCAGCCTCGCTGCAATTTGGTGACTTTGTCACATTATTATCTGGCAGCCTCGCTGCAATCTGGTGACTTTGTCACATTATTATCTAGCAGCCTCGCTGCAATCTGGTGGCCTCGCCACGTATATATATCTGTTCTGGTGGCCTCGCCACAATATCTGTATCTGGTGACCTCGTCACAATATCTGGCAGCCTCGCTGCAAATTATATCTTGCAGCCTCGTTGCAAATATCTGTGGTGTGTAGCGGTTGGGTGGGTCGAGTAGTCTCCCCACATGGTGTAAGGTTGGTACGGGGGTGTTATGGATGGATTTGGGTTGGGTTTCCGTCTGCATATTATTTCTGATCTGTATCTGTTATGGGCCTATGGGCTTAACCTGATTTCTGTAATGGGCAAGGCCCAATTAATCTGATTCTGAGGCTTGATCTGTTTTGGCCTATGGTTGAGATTATGTTATACACTAAGTTGTCAAACTCACCCCCATTTAATTTCATCTCTGCAGGTAACCCTCAACCATAGTGGGCTTGGAGCTGCGAGAGATTCGGAGTGGCCACAACATTTGCAAGTTCGGGTTTTCATATTATTTTTAGTAATTTTATTTTGCTATTATTTTTGGGTTTTAATTGTAATAAGGCCGCTGTTTAAATTTTCTTTATGGGTTTTATTTTCTTTAATGGTTTAAATCATATTTGGTCGAAACTACTAGTATAGGCTGCGCGGGTTTTCAAATTCTTAAGAACGTTTTCACAACTCAACAAGTTTAAAATTTGGACAACTTAAAAGAGTAACAAACTGACTTTTTCACAAGCTTACTGCTTTACCGAAAATCACACTTACATCACAATAGACAAAAGGCCGTAAACTTAGTTTTAGGTTCATGTGACACACTAGATCTGGTCATAACGTCTAGACCGGGTTTGGGGTGCTACATTTAGTGGTATCAGAGCTAAGTTGCAACAACTTGGCTGTGGATCGGGTCTAAAATGGGGGCTTTCAAAGAATCAAAACAAAGATTTTCGAAAGGTCATGTTTTCAACAATTATTTTCAAAATTAATTGGAACTTGTTTTGATGAACTTCTTTTGTATATAAATGATTTATTTTCAAAGAATAAATCAGGTTTTCCTAAGTAATCTTTCTAAAGAGTGGCACATCGAATCTCCGGCCCAAGCCTGTAAGTTTTCTAAACTTTTCTGATTGTTTTTGAAAATTCTGATTATATGCCTGACTAAAGACTCTATTATGATACTTTAGCTAGGGTATTACTGAAACTATAGAGACTCTGATAGGTGGACTGAGACTGTAGCTATGCTACCGCGGAAGGAGATAACCTCTGAAATGCTACTTATTCATAAGACATCTGTAATAAACATTGAAATATTAATCTGACTCATAAAATTTCTAAAATAGAAAATACGAAATGAGTACGCGAGCAGCTCGTGGTAGGGGCCGTGGACGTGGCCGAGGTAGTGCACGAGCTGAAACTTCATCTTCGGGTCATGCGCCAGCAGCTGATATACCGATACCACCGGCAACAGAGGTGGAGTCCCATGATCGAGGTGTTGGGGACGACGCCCTATCGCAAGAGATGCTTCGAGTTCTGGAAAGGGTTGCTGGGGCAAGTACTGGTAATGGATTTCGGGGATTCATTTCTGAGCGACTCCGAGCTAATGGGGCAGAGTTCTTTAGGGGTGTGTCTGGTGTAGCCCCAAATGTGGCTGAATATTGGCTGGAGGCCACAGAGCGAATCATGGACGATCTGGATTGCTCTATGGAGCAGAAGCTGAAAGGAGCCGTATTGTTGCTTAGAGATGAAGCTTACCAGTGGTGGCTCACGGTAAGAGATGGAACTTCCGATGGTGAGGTAACGTGGGAGCTGTTTAAGAAAGCCTTTAAAGGAAAATATGTTGGGGCTAGCTATGTGGATGCCCGCAGGAAAGAATTCTTGAATCTGGTTCAGGGAAGTAGGACAGTATCTGAGTACGAGGCTGAATTTCTGAGGCTGAGCCGATATGCTTCGGGGATAGTTGCCACTGAGTATGAGTGTAGCGTGCGTTTCGAGGATGGTCTGAGAGATGAACTAAGGGTACTGATTGCTCCGCAGAGAGAGCGTAACTTTACTGCTTTGGTTGAGAAAGCTAAGATAGCTGAGGAAGTAAAGCGTACCGAGAGACAGAATCGCGAAAAGGATAGGAACCGCTTCCGGAGGGATTCTGGATCATCAGGTGGGGCTAATAGAAATGTTAAGAGAGCAAGAGTAGCAGAACCAGTGCGAGCAGTGCCAATGAATGCTGTTAGACCGCAGGGTTGTAGGAATTGTGGTAAGATACATATGGCGAGTGTCGAAAACGTTCTGGAGCCTGTTTTCGATGTGGGTCGATGGAGCATAGGATTAAGGACTGTCCCGAAGAATCGGATCAAGGACAAGTATGGCTCAAAGGGTTGTCCAACCAGTGAGGGGTGGCCCACCAGCTCCGAGCGGTCGTGGACAAGGTAGAGGCAGAAATGGTAATGGTCGAGGACGAGGAGAACCTGGCAGGGTGCTGGTTTCGCTGAGGCTCGTCAGCCAGCGCTAGTTTATGCAGCTCGTCGCCGGGAGGAGGGTGATGCTCCTGACGTCATAACCGGTAAGTTTTTGATTTCTAGTATGCCATACACTGCGTTGATAGATGTTGGATCTACCCATTCTTATGTTGCATGTGCCATGTCTGGGTCGCTGGGAGTGCGTTCTGAGGAGACAGTGAGTGGGGTATCTGTATTAAGTCCGTTGGGTCACTCGGTTAGGGTAGACAAACTGTATAGAGACGTATCTATAGAGACTCAAGGAAAAATCTTTTTTGGAGACTTGATGGAGCTACTTTTCGGAGAATTTGATCTCATATTGGGAACGGATTGGCTTGTAAAGCATAGGGCTACTTTGGATTGTGCTGCAAAGCGAATGAGGCTAAAGACTGCAGAAGATGAGGAAATTATGGTGATAGGAGAACGTAGAGATTATTTGTCAAATCTGGTGTCAGCATTAAGAGCCGAGAAGTGGATTCAAAAAGGATGTGAGGCTTATTTGGCATTCATAAGTCAAGCAGAAACTGAGGAACTAACTGTGGACAAAGTTAGAACCGTTAAGGGTTTTCAAGATGTGTTTCCAGAAGAGCTTCCAGGGCTACCTCCGAATCGAGAAGTTGAGTTTGGGATCGACTTGTTGCCTGGTACGGCACCGGTGTCCATTGCACCCTATAGGATGGCACCAAAGGAGTTGGTGGAGTTGAAAGTGCAGATTCAAGAGCTGTTAGATAGAGGTTTCATTAGGCCAAGTGTGTCTCCGTGGGGAGCACTAGTGCTATTCGTAAAGAAGAAGGATGGGTCAATGCGAATGTGCATCGATTATCGGCAGTTGAACAAACTGACG
The DNA here is from genome assembly GCA_020496765.1 of Gossypium stocksii. Lineage (NCBI taxonomy): Eukaryota > Viridiplantae > Streptophyta > Magnoliopsida > Malvales > Malvaceae > Gossypium > Gossypium stocksii. The sequence continues at coordinate 61,771,483 of CM035630.1, forward strand.
ATTAAGAATAAGTACCCGTTGCCAAGAATCGATGATCTATTCGACCAGCTTAGAGGAGCTTCAGTATTCTCCAAGATTGACCTTCGATCTGGGTACCATCAGTTAAGGGTAAAAGAGGTGGATATACACAAGACAGCATTCAGAACTCGCTATGGTCATTATGAATTCTTGGTTATGCCATTTGGGTTGACCAATGCACCTGCAGCATTTATGGACCTGATGAATCGAGTGTTCCAGCCATACTTGGATCGATTCGTGTTCGTCTTTATCGATGATATTCTGGTTTATTCTGAATCCAAGGAGAAACATGATGAGCATCTCCGTATCGTGCTGCAAGTGTTAAGGGAAAAGGAGCTTTATGCGAAATTCAGTAAGTGTGCGTTCTGGTTGAGGGAGGTAACCTTCTTGGGTCATGTTGTATCTGCTGAGAGGATTAAGGTAGACCCTCGAAAGATTAAAGCAATTCTGGAGTGGAAACCACCGAGGTCAGTGGCAGAAATTCGAAGTTTTCTGAGTTTAGCTGGATACTATAGAAGGTTTGTAGAAGGATTTTCTGTGATGGCAGCGCCATTGACAAAACTCGTAAGGAAAGGAGTGCCATTTATTTGGACCGAGTAGCAGCAAGAAGCTTTTGAGAAACTAAAGAAGGTTCTGACCGAGGGACCTGTACTAATTCAACCAGAGTCTGGAAAAGATTTTACCGTGTACAGTGATGCATCACATGTTGGGTTGGGCTGTGTGTTGATGCAAGAGGGTAAAGTGGTTGCTTATGCATCGCGACAGTTTAAACCTCATGAAGTGAACTACCCTACCCGTGATCTGGAGTTGGCAGCAGTAATCTTCGCACTTAAGATCTGGCGACATTATCTGTATGGAGAAAGGTGTATTATATACACAGACCATAAGAGTCTTAAGTACTTGTTGACTCAGAAGGAGCTGAATCTTAGGCAACAGAGATGGATTGAGTTGCTTAAGGATTATGATTGTGCGATTGAGTATCATCCGGGCAAAGCTAATGTGGTGGCTGATGCCCTAAGTCGTAGAACTGTATCTGATCTGCGAGCGATGTTTGCACGTTTGAGTCTGTATGATGACGGGAGTCTATTAGCAGAGTTGCAAGTAAGATCGACCTGGGTGGATGAGATTAAGGAAAGGCAGTCAAAGGATGAGTCTCTGGTCTCTCGATTTCAGCAGGTTAAGGATGGGAGTACTTCTGAGTTTGGACTTAACAGTGAGGGAGTTCTATGTTTCCATGGTAGAATCTGTATTCCTAAGGATTCCAATTTGAGGCAAGCAATTCTGAATGAAGCTCATAAAGGACTGTGTGCTATGCATCCTGGAGGTAATAAGATGTATCATGACCTAAAGGAGTTGTATTGGTGGCCTGGGCTGAAGCGAGAGGTAACAGAATTTGTGGGGAAATGTCTGACTTGTCAGCAAGTGAAAGCTGAACATCAGTTACCTTCTGGACTTCTGCAACCAGTGACGGTACCACTCTGGAAGTGGGAAAGGGTGACCATGGATTTTGTAAGTGGATTGCCCTTAACGCCGTCAAAGAAGGACTCGATTTAGGTGATTGTGGACAGGTTGACTAAATCTGCTCATTTCATCCCTGTACGTACTGATTATTTGCTTCAGAAGTTAGCCAAGTTGTATGTGGCAGAGATTGTGCGACTGCATGGGGTGCCACTGTCTATTATCTCGGATCGAGATCCTAGATTCATATCTCGGTTCTGGCAAAAGTTGCATGAGGCGTTGGGAACGTGACTGAACTTTAGCTCGGCTTTTCATCCTCAGACTGATGGTCAGTCGGAAAGGGTTATTCAGATTCTGGAAGATATGTTGAGGGGATGTGTTATCGATTTTCGAGGCAGTTGGGAGGATTATTCATCGTTGGCAGAGTTTGCATATAATAACGGTTATCAGGCTAGTATCCGTATGGCACCTTATGAGGCACTGTATGGGCGTAAGTGTCGTTCACCTAGTTGTTGGACTGAATTGGGCGAACGGCAAGTTCTTGGACCTGAGTTGGTAGCAGAGACTGAAGAGAAGGTCAAAGTGATAAGGGATCGGTTAAAAGAGGCATCTGATCGACAGAAGTCTTACGCGGATTTGAAGCGTAAGGAGATTGAGTATTCAGTGGGTGACATAGTCTTCCTGAAGGTATCACCTTGGAAAAAGATATTAAGATTTGGTAAGAAAGGCAAGCTAAGTCCGCGGTTTATTGGGCCTTATCGGGTTCTTAAGCGAGTGGGTCCAGTGGCTTATCAGTTGGAATTACCTCCAGAGTTAAATAGAATCCATGATGTGTTTCACGTATCCAGGCTAAGACGATATCGTTCTGACCCTACTCATATTTTACCAGTTGCAGAAGTGGAAGTACAGCCTGATTTGACTTTCGAGGAAGAGCCTGTACAGATTTTGGATCGAGACGTGAAGGTCCTAAGGAGAAAGTCGGTTCCATTAGTAAAGGTACTTTGGCGTAACCATGGCAGAGAGGAAGCTACTTGGGAACCAGAGGAGGCAATTCGTCAGCAGTATCCCCATTTGTTTGGATAAGGTAAATTTCGAGGACGAAATTTCTTTAAGGAGGGTAGAGTTGTAACGCCCTAATTTTCGGGTTTCTCTTAGATTTTTCTTTATCTGATAAAATGTTTAAATTCTAGTATTCGGGTGTGTAGTGCATGTTTGGATGTGGTAATGGGCCTATGGAAGGCCCATGTGTTGGTTGGAAGCTCAGCAAAGTTTTGTATTTTTGACTTAGGAGATAGGGGTCTCTTGAAGATAGGTGTTATAAGAAAATATCGGTGAAATAAGACACAAATTGTTCAGTGGTAAAGTGGCAAGGGAGGCGCCACTAAGCTCCTAAAAAAGTGGCGCCTAAGTGAGCTTAGAGGTCAAGGGTTCAAGCTCCAGAGGTTGCAAGATGGCGTTTTATTTTTATGCAGGAAGCAAGTAAGAATTTGAAGCACAGTTAAACTCTGCTTAGGGAGATTTGAATCAGTCAAGGGAGCAAATCGTGGAGGAGGTTGAGGAACAAATCAAAGAGCCTTTGAATTTTGAATGGAAGTGGCCGGCCAAGGGACTCTTGATGGTGTAGTTTCGGTCATATGCTTAGGTGAACATTTTCGGCAATTAGGGTGCTAGATGTGCCGATTTTGTTAAGGTTGCTTTTGAAGTATCTTTTGCCGATTTCTCTAGGTTAGTAAGCTCCCTTCTTTTGTTGATTGTACATAGCATATTAGGTATCTTTTTGCCACCTTGCTCCTTTCATCAAACCTAGTAGCCGAACCCTATTGCACCTCATTGCTGAATATTTTTCTTCTTTTCATTGCCGAATATAGAACTTCCAAAAACCCCATCTTGTGCAGTTCTTCTCTTGTTAAACCGATTACTTATTTCTTACCCTTTCAAATCTCTTTTCTTATTTTCTTCCTTTCCATTTTCCTCTGCTATCATCTACATACCTCTTTTTGACATTACTCTCTAGTGGATAGACACAAAAGCCGAAAGCAAACACCCACTTTGCCGAAACACTTCCTTTGCACTCTCATTCTTTTCTTCTTCTTCTAAACCCTTCCATAAACCGAAACCCTTATTGGGTTTAGCCGAATCCTCTGTACTCTCAACTCTTCCTTTCTTTTACTTAGATCGTGGCTAAGAGGGCTTCTGGAGGTACTTCTTGAGCCGATTAACTCAGTGGTAAGTATTCGGGAACCTTCCTTGCTAGTAGGTTTTGTTTTGAAGTAAAAGCCGAAAACCCTCTAGGGGGAAGGCTATCGTTTGGACTAAGAGGTCTTGTGACCTTTTCTTCTGTTTATATGCACTAGAGAAGGAAAGGGACGTGCTTCAAGGGACTTCAGAGACTGAGCAAGTGGACTTCGGGATTTAGTCTATAATCGGCAAAGAGGGGTAAGATTTCAATGTTTTGGGTCATGATAGTCGATTAAGGGTAAGGAATTTTGGCTTAATGGTTGTTGGCTATTAAACTAACACTAAGGTGATTAATGATAGGTTTTCATACGTGGGTTTCGCTAATTGTTTCAACAAGTAACAGGTGTGTAACTAATCCCAACTATTAGACTAAAGTGGTAAAAGCCGGAAAGGGCGTAGCGTTACCGACATCTGGTGTAAGTGATCGAAAATACATTCGTATGATATTTGAGAGTAACCATTTACTCCATTGGGCTTAACTATGAATTCAGTGCCGGAGGAATTGCAGAAGGTGCAATTCTGAACGTTTTGGTAAGTTGGGCTTCAATGGGCCAAAGATGGGCCCAATGGGCTTCGGAGCCCAAATCGGTAAAATGACTATGATAGGCTTTCTGGCGACGTGGTTAATGATAACATGGTTAAGTTGGTAAGCTAGACCTAAAAACTAGACTTAACGGGCTTGAGATAATAATGGACTTAGTAAGGCCCATTAGGGGGTTTTAAGCTAAAAAGGGTAAAACTGGAAGTTTGGCTTAAATAGACTTCCGTGGCTATTTGTGAACTAATAATTAATTCAACGTGCATAAAAACTCTGAAAATTTGATAAAGGACTAAGATACCCCTGTATATGGAAAATTACCAAAATACCCTTAGGTGTAAAAAGACTATTATACCCCTAGGGTCAATTCTGTATGAAATGTATGATTTTATGTATCTGCATGAGTTACCATTTAATATGAATATATCTGATGCATGAGATGCTATATGTTGCATGCTAGTATGTAAATATCTGTTGCATGGGGTATGGGTTTATGATGGAGGAAGCGTTTTGGCAGCCTCGCTGTAATCTGGTGACTTTGTCACATTATTATCTGGCAGCCTCGCTGCAATCTGGTGACTTTGTCACATTATTATTTGGCAGCCTCGTTGCAATCTGGTGGCCTCGCCACGTATATATATTTGTTTTGGCGGCCTCGCCACAATATCTGTACCTGGTGACCTCGTCACAATATCTGGCAGCCTCGCTACAAATTATATCTGGCAGCCTCGTTGCAAATATCTGTGGTGTGTAGCGGTTGGGTGGGTCGAGTAGTCTCCCCACATGGTGTAAGGTTGGTACGGGGGTGTTATGGATGGATTTGGGTTGGGTTTCCGTCTGCATATTATTTCTGATCTGTATCTGTTATGGGCCTATGGGCTTAACCTGATTTCTGTAATGGCCAAGGCCCAATTAATCTGATTCTGAGGCTTGATCTGTTTTGGCCTATGGTTGAGATTATGTTATACACTGAGTTGTCAAACTCACCCCCCTTTAATTTCATCTCTGCAGGTAACCCTCAACCATAGTGGGCTTGGAGCTGCGAGAGTTCGGAGTGGCCACAACATTTGCAAGTTCGGGTTTTCATATTATTTTTAGTAATTTTATTTTGCTATTATTTTTGGGTTTTAATTGTAATAAGGTCGCTGTTTAAATTTTCTTTATGGGTTTTATTTTCTTTGATGGTTTAAATCGTATTTGGTCAAAACTGCTAGTATAGGCTGCGCGGGTTTTCAAATTCTTAAGAACGTTTTAACAACTCAACAAGTTTAAAATTTGGACAACTTAAAAGAGTAACAAACTGACTTTTTCACAAGCTTACTGCTTTACCGAAAATCACACTTACATCACAACAGACAAAAGGCCGTAAACTTAGTTTTAGGTTCATGTGACACACCAGATCTGGTCATAATGTCTAGACCGAGTTTGGGGTGCTACATTTAGTGGTATCAGAGCTAAGTTGCAACAACTCGGCTGTGGATCGGGTCTAAAATGGGGGCTTTCAAACAATCAAAACAAAGATTTTCGAAAGGTCATGTTTTCAACAATTGTTTTGAAAATTAATTGGAACTTGTTTTGATGAACTTCTTTTGTATGTAAATGATTTATTTTCAAAGAATAAATCAGGTTTTCCTAAGTAATCTTTCTAAAGAGTGGCACACCGAATCTCCGGCCCAAGCCTGTAAATTTTCTAAACTTTTCTGATTATTTTTGAAAATTCTGATTATATGCCTGACTAAAGACTCTATTATGATACTTTAGCTAGGGTATTACTGAAACTATAGAGACTCTGATAGGTGGACTGAGACTGTAGCTAGGCTACCGCGGAAGAAGATAACCTCTGAAATGCTACTTATTCATAAGACATCTGTAATAAACACTGAAATATTAATCTGACTCATAAAATTTCTAAAACAGAAAATACGAAATGAGTATGCGAGCAGCTCGTGGTAGGGGCCGTGGACGTGGCCGAGGTAGTGCACGAGCTGAAATTTCATCTTCGGGTCATGCGCCAGCAGCTAATATACCGATCCCACCGGCAATGGAGGTGGAGTCCCATGATCGAGGTGTTGGGGACGACGCCCTATCGCAAGCGATGCTTTGAGTTCTGGAAAGGGTTGCTGGGGCAAGTACCGGTAATGGATTTCGGGGATCCATTTCTGAGCGACTCCGAGCTAATGGGGCAGAGTTCTTTAGGGGTGTGTCTGGTGTAGCCCCAAATGTGGCTGAATATTGGCTGGAGGCCACAGATCGAATCATGGACGATCTGGATTGCTCTATGGAGCAGAAGCTGAAAGGAGCCGTGTCGTTGCTTAGAGATGAAGCTTATCAGTGGTGGCTCACGGTAAGAGATGGAACTTCCGATGGTGAGGTAACGTGGGAGCTGTTTAAGAAAGCCTTTAAAGGAAAATATGTTGGGGCTAGCTATGTGGACGCCCGCAAGAAAGAATTCTTGAATCTGGTTCAGGGAAGTAGGACAGTATCTGAGTACGAGGCTGAATTTCTGAGGCTGAGCCGATATGCTTCGGGGATAGTTGCCACTGAGTATGAGTATAGCGTGCGTTTCGAGGATGGTCTGAGAGATGAACTAAGGGTACTGATTGCTCCGCAGAGAGAGCGTAACTTTGCTGCTTTGGTTGAGAAAGCTAAGATAGCTGAGGAAGTAAAGCGTACCAAGAGACAGAATTGCGAAAAGGATAGGAACCGCTTCCGGAGGGATTCTGGATCATCAGGTGGGGCTAATAGGAATGTTAAGAGAGCAAGAGTAGCAGAACCAGTGCGAGCAGTGCCAATGAATGCTGTTAGACCGCAAGGTTGTAGGAATTATGGTAAGATACATATGGCGAGTGTCGGAAACGTTCTGGAGCCTGTTTTCGATGTGGGTCGATGGAGCATAGGATTAAGGACTGTCCCGAAGAACCGGATCAAGGACAAGTTATGGCTCAAAGGGTTGTCCAACCAGTGAGGGGTGGACCACCAGCTTCGAGGGGTCGTGGATAAGGTAGAGGTGGAAATGGTAATGGTCGAGGACGAGGAGCACCTGGCAGGGGTGCTGGTTTCGCTGAGGCTCGTCAGCCAGCGCTAGTTTATGCAGCTCGTCGCCGAGAGGAGGGTGATGCTCCTGACGTCATAACCGGTACGTTTTTGATTTCTAGTATACCATACACTGCGTTGATAGTTGTTGGATCTACCCATTCTTATGTTGCATGTGCCATGTCTGGGTCGCTGGGAGTGCGTTCTGAGGAGACAGTGAGTGGGGTATCTGTATTAAGTCCGTTGGGTCACTCGGTTAGGGTAGACAAACTGTATAGAGACGTACCTATAGAGACTCAAGGAAAAATCTTTTTTGGAGACTTGATGGAGCTACCTTTCGGAGAATTTGATCTCATATTGGGAATGGATTGGCTTGTAAAGCATAGGGCTACTTTGGATTGTGTTGCAAAGCGAATGAGGCTAAAGACTGCAGAAGATGAGGAAATTATGGTGATAGGAGAACGTAGAGATTATTTGTCAAATCTGGTGTCAGCATTAAGAGCCGAGAAGTGGATTCGAAAAGGATGTGAGGCTTATTTGGCATTCATAAGTCAAGTAGAAACTGAGGAACTAACTGTGGACAAAGTTAGAACCGTTAAGGGTTTTCAAGATGTGTTTCCAGAAGAGCTTCCAGGGCTACCTCCGAATCGAGAAGTTGAGTTTGGGATCGACTTGTTGCCTGGTACGGCACCGGTGTCCATTGCACCCTATAGGATGGCACCAAAGGAGTTGGTGGAGTTGAAAGCGCAGATTCAAGAGCTGTTAGATAGAGGTTTCATTAGGCCAAGTGTGTCTCCATGGGGAGCACCAGTGCTATTCGTAAAGAAGAAGGATGGGTCAATGCGAATGTGCATCGATTATCGACAGTTGAACAAACTGACGATTAAGAATAAGTACCCGTTGCCAAGAATCGATGATCTGTTCGACCAGCTTAGAGGAGCTTCAGTATTCTCCAAGATGACCTTCGATCTGGGTACCATCAGTTAAGGGTAAAAGAGGTGGATATACACAAGACAGCATTCAGAACTCGCTATGGTCACTATGAATTCTTGGTTATGCCATTTGGGTTGACCAATGCACCTGCAGCATTTATGGACCTGATGAATCGAGTGTTCCAGCCATACTTAGATCGATTCGTGGTCGTCTTTATCGACGATATTCTGGTTTATTCTGAATCCGAGGAGAAACATGATGAGCATCTCCGTATCGTGCTGCAAGTGTTAAGGGAAAAGGAGCTTTATGCGAAATTCAGTAAGTGTGAGTTCTGGTTGAGGGAGGTAACCTTCTTGAGTCATGTTGTATCTGCTGAGGGGATTAAGGTAGACCCTCGAAAGATTGAAGCAATTCTGGAGTGGAAACCACCGAGGTCAGTGGCAGAAATTCGAAGTTTTCTGGGTTTAGCTGGATACTATAGAAGGTTTGTAGAAGGATTTTCTGTGATGGCAGTGCCATTGACAAAACTCGTAAGGAAAGGAGTGCCATTTATTTGGACCGAGCAGCAGCAAGAAGCTTTTGAGAAACTAAAGAAGGTTCTGACCGAGGCACCTGTACTGATTCAACTAGAGTCTGGAAAAGATTTTACCGTGTACAGTGATGCATCACATGTTGGGTTGGGCTGTGTGTTGATGCAAGAGGGTAAAGTGGTTGCTTATGCATCGCGACAGCTTAAACCTCATGAAGTGAACTACCCTACCCATGATCTGGAGTTGGCAGCAGTAATCTTCGCACTTAAGATCTGGCGACATTATCTGTATGGAGAAAGGTGTATTATATACACAGACCATAAGAGTCTTATGTACTTGTTGACTCAGAAGGAGCTGAATCTTAGGCAACGGAGATGGATTGAGTTGCTTAAGGATTATGATTGTACGATTGAGTATCATCCAGGCAAAGCTAATGTGGTGGCTGATGCCCTAAGTCGTAGAACTGTATCTGATCTGCGAGCGATGTTTGCACGTTTGAGTCTGTATGATGATGGGAGTCTACTAGCAGAGTTGCAAGTAAGACCGACCTGGGTGGATGAGATTAAGGAAAAGCAGTCAAAGGATGAGTCTCTGGTCTCTCGATTTCAGCAGGTTAAGGATGGGAGTACTTCTGAGTTTGGACTTAACAGTGAGGGAGTTCTATGTTTCCATGGTAGAATCTGTATTCCTAAGGATTCCAATTTGAGGCAAGCAATTCTGAATGAAGCTCATAAAGGACTGTGTGCTATGCATCCTGGAGGTAATAAGATGTATCATGACCTAAAGGAGTTGTATTGGTGGCCTGGGCTGAAGCGAGAGGTAACAGAATTTGTGGGGAAATGTCTGACTTGTCAGCAAGTGAAAGCTGAACATCAGTTACCTTCTGGACTTCTGCAACCAGTGACGGTACCACTCTGGAAGTGGGAAAGGGTGACCATGGATTTTGTAAGTGGATTGCCCTTAACGCCGTCAAAGAAGGACTCGATTTGGGTGATTGTGGATAGGTTGACTAAATCTGCTCATTTCATCCCTGTACGTACTGATTATTCGCTTCAGAAGTTAGCCAAGTTGTATGTGGCAGAGATTGTGCGACTGCATGGGGTGCCAGTGTCTATTATCTCTGATCGAGATCCTAGATTCACATCTCGATTCTGGCAAAAGTTGCATGAGGCGTTGGGAACGCGACTGAACTTTAGCACGGCTTTTCATCCTCAGACTGATGGTCAGTCAGAAAGGGTTATTCAGATTCTGGAAGATATGTTGAGGGGATGTGTTATCGATTTTCGAGGCAGTTGGGAGGATTATTTACCGTTGGTAGAGTTTGCGTATAATAACAGCTATCACGCTAGTATCCGTATGGCACCTTATGAGGCACTGTATGGGCGTAAGTGTCGTTCACCTAGTTGTTGGACCGAATTGGGCGAGCGGCAAGTTCTTGGACCTGAGTTGGTAGCAGAAACTGAAGAGAAGGTCAAAGTGATAAGGGATCGGTTAAAAGAGGCATCTGATCGACAGAAGTCTTACGCGGATTTGAAGCGTAAGGAGATTGAGTATTCCGTGGGTGACATGGTCTTCCTGAAGGTATCACCTTGGAAAAAGATATTAAGATTTGGTAAGAAAGGCAAGCTAAGTCCGCGGTTTATTGGGCCTTATCGGGTTCTTAAGCAAGTGGGTCCAGTGGCTTATCAGTTGGAATTACCTCCAGAGTTAAATAGAATCCAAGATGTGTTTCACGTATCCATGCTAAGACGATATCGTTCTGACCCTACTCATATTCTACCAGTTGCAGAAGTGGAAGTACAGCCTGATTTGACTTTCGAGGAAGAGCCTGTACAGATTTTGGATCGAGACGTGAAGGTCCTAAGGAGAAAGTCGGTTCCATTGGTAAAGGTACATGGCGCAACCATGGCAGAGAGGAAGCTACTTGGGAACCAGAGGAGGCAATTCGTCAGTAGTATCCCCATTTGTTTGGATAAGGTAAATTTCAAGGACGAAATTTCTTTAAGGAGGGTAGAGTTGTAACGCCCTAATTTTTGGGTTTCTCTTAGATTTTTCTTTATCTGATAAAATGTTTAAATTCTAGTATTCGGGTGTGTAGTGCATGTTTGGAGTGTGGTAATGGGCCTATGGAAGGCCCATGTGTTGGTTGGAAGCTCGGCAAAATTTTGTATTTTTGACTTAGGAGATAGGGGTCTCTTGAAGATAGGTGTTGTAAGAAAATATCGGTGAAATAAGACACAAATTGTTCAGTGGTAAAGTGGCAAGGGAGGCGCCACTAAGCTCCTAAAAAAGTGGCGCCTAAGTGAGCTTAGAGGTCAAGGGTTCAAGCTCCAGAGGTTGCAAGATGGCGTTTTATTTTTATGCAGGAAGCAAGTAAGAATTTGAAGCACAGTTAAACTCTGCTTAGGGAGATTTGAATCGGTCAATGGAGCAAATCGTGGAGGAGGTTGAGGAACAAATCAAGGAGCCTTTTAATTTTGAATGGAAGTGGCCGGCCAAGGGACTCTTGATGGTGTAATTTCGGTCATATGCTTAGGTGAACATTTTCGGCAATTAGGGTGCTAGATGTGCCGATTTTGTTAAGGTTCCTTTTGAAGTATCTTTTGCCGATTTCTCTAGGTTAGTAAGCTCCCTTCTTTTGTTGATTTTACGTAGCATATTAGGTATCTTTTTGCCACCTAGCTCCTTTCATCAAACCTAGTAGCTGAACCCTATTGCACCTCATTGTCGAATCTTTTTCTTCTTTTCATTGCCGAATATAGAACTTCCAAAAACCCCATCTTGTGCCGTTCTTCTCTTGTTAAACCGATTGCTTATTTCTTACCCTCTCAAATCTCTTTTCTTATTTTCTTCCTTTCCATTTTCCTCTGCTATCATCTACATACCTCCTTTTGACATTACTCTCTGGTGGATAGACACAAAAGCCGAAAGCAAACACCCACTTTGCCGAAACACTTCCTTTGCACTCTCATTCTTTTCTTCTTCTTCTAAACCCTTCCATAAACTGAAACCCTTATTGGGTTTAGCCGAATCCTCTGTACTCTCAACTCTTCCTTTCTTTTACTTAGATCGTGGCTAAGAGGGCTTCTGGAGGTACTTCTTGAACCGATTAACTCAGTGGTAAGTATTCGGGAACCTTCCTTGCTAGTAGGTTTTGTTTTGAAGTAAAAGCCGAAAACCCTCTAGGGGGAAGGCTATCATTTGGACTAAGAGGTCTTGTGACCTTTTCTTCTGTTTATATGTGCTAGAGAAGGAAAGGGACGTGCTTCAAGGGACTTCGGAGACTGAGCAAGTAGACTTCGGGATTTAGTCTATAATCCGCAAAGAGGGGTAAGATTTCAATGTTTTGGGTCATGATAGTCGATTATGGGTAAGGGATTTTGGCTTAATTGTTGTTGGCTATTAGACTAACACTAAGGTGATTAATGATAGGTTTTCATACGTGGGTTTCGCCAATTGTTTCAACAAGTAACAGGTGTGTAACTAATCCCAACTATTAGACTAAAGTGGTAAAAGCCGGAAAGGGCGTAGCGTTACCGACATCTGGTGTAAGTGATCGAAAATGCATTCGTATGATATTTGAGAGTAACCATTTACTCCATTGGGCTTAACTATGAATTCAGTGCCGGAGGAATTGCAGAAGGTGCAATTCTGAACGTTTTGGTAAGTTGGGCTTCAATGGGAAAGATGGGCCCAATGGGCTTCGGAGCCCAAATCGGTAAAATGACTATGATAGGCTTTCTGGCGACGTGGTTAATGATAACATTGTTAAGTTGGTAAGCTAGACCTAAAAACTAGACTTAACGGGCTTGAGATAATAATGGACTTAGTAAGGCCCATTAGGGGTTTTAAGCTAAAAAGGGTAAAACTGGAAGTTTGGCTTAAATAGACTTCCGTGGCTATTTGTGAACTAATAATTAATTCAACGTGCATAAAAACTCTGAAAATTTGATAAAGGACTAAGATACCCCTGAATATGGAAAATTACCAAAATACCCTTAGGTGTAAAAAGACTATTATACCCCTAGGGTCAATTCTGTATGAAATGTATGATTTTATGTATCTGCATGAGTTACCATTTAATATGAATATATCTGATGCATGAGATGCTATATGTTGCATGCTAGTATGTAAATATCTGTTGCATGGGGTATGGGTTTATGATGGAGGAAGCGTTTTGGCAACCTCGCTGCAATCTGGTGACTTTGTCACATTATTATCTGGCAGCCTCGCTGCAATCTGGTGACTTTGTCACATTATTATCTGGCAGCCTCGGTGCAATCTGGTGGCCTCGCCACGTATATATATTTGTTTTGGTGGCCTCGCCACAATATCTGTATCTGGTGACCTCGTCACAATATCTGGCAGCCTCGCTACAAATTATATCTGGCAGCCTCGTTGCAAATATCTGTGGTGTGTAGCGGTTGGGTGGGTCGAGTAGTCTCCCCACATGGTGTAAGGTTGGTACGGGGGTGTTATGGATGGATTTGGGTTGGGTTTCCGTCTGCATATTATTTCTGATCTGTATCTGTTATGGGCCTATGGGCTTAACCTGATTTCTGTAATGGCCAAGGCCCAATTAATCTGATTCTGAGGCTTGATCTGTTTTGGCCTATGGTTGAGATTATGTTATACACTGAGTTGTCAAACTCACCCCCCTTTAATTTCATCTCTGCAGGTAACCCTCAACCATAGTGGGCTTGGAGCTGCGAGAGATTCGGAGTGGCCACAACATTTGCAAGTTCGGGATTTCATATTATTTTTAGTAATTTTATTTTGCTATTATTTTTGGGTTTTAATTGTAATAAGGCCGCTATTTAAATTTTCTTTATGGGTTTTATTTTCTTTGATAGTTTAAATCGTATTTGGTCAAAACTGCTAGTATAGGCTGCGTGGGTTTTCAAATTCTTAAGAACGTTTTCACAACTCAACAAGTTTAAAATTTGGACAACTTAAAAGAGTAACAAACTGACTTTTTCACAAGCTTACTGCTTTACCGAAAATCACACTTACATCACAACAGACAAAAGGCCGTAAACTTAGTTTTAGGTTCATGTGACACACCAGATCTGGTCATAACGTCTAGACCGGGTTTGGGGTGCTACAGGCCTAGATGACTAAATCGGCTACTAGGGCCCATTAGAGGTTTTTGGGCCCAATAACTCGGTTTTGCTAAAATGGGCTAGAATCGCTGTTTAAACACTTGGAATTGTTGATAATTGATAATGAGCATGAAAACCCTAATAGTTGATAAAATTACTAGATTACCCTTAAATGGTAAAGATTACTATTTTATCCCTAGGTGAAAATGACTATTATACCCTAGGGTTTTATTTTGGTTGAAATGCATGTGATACTATTATTGTACATGATATGCCATGATATGTTCATTTTATGCATATGTTGGGTTATATTGATGGATGAAGTGTAAGTGGCAATGCCACAGATACCGAAAAAGGGCTTTGCCCTAGTTACCGAAAGAGGCTAGGCCTCATGTTATATGATAAAGCAGCTATGCTGCTAGTGGAGAGTATTGGTTGGGTGGGTCGAGTTATTCCTCACATTGAGAGCTTGGTTGGTACGGGTGGAGAGTAGCAGTTGGGTGGGTTGATAGTTTCCCCACATATGGATATGGGTTTGCATACATGCATTGAGATTTACATGTATTGTTGAAATGGGCCAGTGGGCCATACCGTTAACAGAATAACTCTTCGGCCCAGTGAGTTTATATATGAAAAAGGGCTAAGGCCCAGTAACTGATATATGAAAAGGCTTCGGCCCAGTGACAGATGAGATTGAATTAGGGCTTAGGCCCAGTATGCTTGTGTTGATATGGGCTCTGAAAGGGCTTTGCTGCACACTGAGTTTCCAAACTCACCCTTTTCTTTAACCTTGCAGGTGAGCCTTGATTTGGAGACTTGGAGCCGGAGGGGATTCAAAGTGGCCATGTAGATCACATTCGAACGTTTTCCTTAAATATTTGATTTTTCCAATAATTTTTGCTTAAATTATTTTTATTCGGTTTTTGGGTTGTAATAAGGCCGCTATTAATTAGTTTTCTTAAATTATTTTTCTTTGATATGATATTATATTGGAATAAACTTAGGTCGTGGTTTTAAAAAAAAAGATACTCGTTTTCAAAACAATGAAACGTCTACAACAAACCCGTTTATAAAATTTATAAAATCCTCAAATGAATTCTAAACTTAACTTGTTTTTCGAACTATCGCTAAGTTAAAGTGTGGCAACGGTTATGTGCATGTCTAGGGCTGGATCCAATAAGAGCTTGGTACTTAAGTAGCCTACTTGGCTCACCTCCTCTATTCCGGAATCCTACCTAGTGCACAGCTTCCATTCACTTTAATTCTTAACTAAGATATTCTTAAAAACGCGACGACGGACTTCAAATAAGACATAGTTTTCTTGTAACCTTCCAATGTGACTCGTCAAATCCGGTCGTAATGTTTAGGCCGGGTTTGGGGTGTTACAGACTGGGTCACGTTGGAACAGGTCCACATCGCTAATGAGGTTCGCACCTTCACCACCACAACCCCATGGGACCGTTTCTTTAATATCGTCGAGCCCACATATCTGGAGCTTACTTTGGAGTTTTGCTCGACGTTTCACCTACAGTGCATCATGACGGTCCATAATGAGCCAGGCACCATCACTTTTCGCCTCGGTGGTTTGGTGTGACATATGAGCGTTCCAAAGTTCGGTGCTGCTATGGGACTCTACACAGAGAAATTCATGAGCACTGAGGACTTCCTTCAGCTTCATCGACACATCCATCACTCACCATTGTGTTGTTAGACCGATCTTATAGAGAGTCAGACACCATACGATGTGAGTCGCTCAAAGGCAACATCTCTCTCCACCCTTACGGTACATTCACGCCTTATCAGCTCACACTTTGATTGGCAGAAGAGAGAGCACAGGAGTCGTGAGCATTACTAACGCATACTGCCTTTAGAGTATGGCGACCGGCCACGTATTCGACGTAGCTTATTTCATCGCTCTTGCCTTTTGCCATCAGACAGACTGCCATAGGAAGGGCTCGATCTGCTTAAGTCCTTATGTGATTCACCTCGCTCGACACTTCGGCCTCTTCGATACACTGGAGCAGTCCTCCACACTTACCATTGTAGGCTAGATGTCCCCACAGGGCATCTCAAGGATGATATATATGAGGATGATCGAGTGACGACTTGGCGTGGATCCCCCTTAGTACCGTTTAGTTCATTCTAATCCTCAGAATGATCCAGAAGACTTCACTGATGAGGTCCCACTACATCACGAGGATCCCCTTCAGCCACCACCTTCGAGTTATAGACCTATTCCTTCTGCTGCTAGCTTCGGAGGAGTACCTGCCGAAGAGTTCACTAGTTCAGTACTGTGTTCAGAGATTCGACAGTATTGATGCGACATTGCAGTGGATCTGTCAGTACTTTCATATATCTCCTCTAGCACTGATGATTCACGACGCATCTAATGATGAGGACTTTTGAGTCCATTCACTTTCTTTTCTTTTTATTTTCTTTATCTTGTATGTTTCTTAATTCTCTTTTACGGACTTATCTTTTGTATTTTGAACTATATTTGTGGTTGTTATAGAGTAATCCTTTAATTCTCTTCCACAGTTGTGTTTTATTTTCTTAATAGTTACTCAGAATCATGCACTTCATTAGCTATATCTATAAATCTGCTTTCACTATTCTAAGGATTTTATCCAACAATCAGGGTAGTTTCACTTCTCCCCCTCTCTTACGATATTATGATTTTATTATTATTATCTATCTTTGTACATTAAGGACAATGTACATCTTAAGTGTGGGGAGGTTATTCATATCATTATTAGAAAATCCCTGAATTATGTCTTCTTCTCAAGTAATTGTCTTATGTTACTGTTAGAATGAATATTGATTGACTTATGATTTTATTGATGTGTTTTGGAGTAATTCATAGGTAATTGTGCATTGATTGTTTAAACTTTAAGACATTAGAGAATCAAGCATGATATGTTGATTTTTGAGAATTAAAACTTTCTAGGTTGTTTCCCCAATTTGAGGTATTATCTTGAAGTTTGAAATTTACAGGATTGACATTAAAAACAATAAATTTTTGTGAGATTTTGAGCCTTTAGAGCATATAATTTTCTTGCTCACTTCTATTTTTGGTTATGAGTGTGTCAATATTGATTTCGTATTCTAAAACTTGCTTTGATTATACATGTCAAGACCACACATTTGATTTGATATACTGAGATGATAAAGGCACTTAGGTTTTAACCCACTTATTCCAGTAAAAGCCTACCTTCATAATTAACCCTTAGTGAATCCCTTTTAAGCCTAAAACACCATTCTTAATTTTCCCTTAATATTAACCCATAACCCATTCTTTTTTATTCTTTGAGAATTTCTCTTATTTTATTTAACTCCCTTTTTGTCGTGATTTGATTTGAATAGTTGCCTAGCTATGTTCTTTTGTCCAGTTAGTAAATTTTCCTTATTATTAAAAAAAACATATTCATAGTTGTTAAATTATCACTTATTATCCTTATTATTCAAATAAATAAATACACATTTAGTATTGTTTATTACTTGGTTCTATGGTGCTTGAGCTTCAACAGTTTAAATTTTGAGGAGAAGCTCATCTTTATGATTAGTTATTCATTAATTATTCAGTTTTACTTTATTAATTTTCCAATTCAATCTCGATTCTAACCTCCTTTTTCAGCCTTTATCCACACCGCTAACCTAAGCCCCATTACAACCCTTTAAAGACCTTTTGATTTGTGTATCATCTCAATTTATAATGGTAGAGATTTTATTTTCATGCAAGCCTATGGTAATGACTTTTCATGATTGACTATTGAGTGCTTATTTCTGAACCTTAAACACTTTGAGTGATTTGAGTGAATCTTTTGTGAGGATGTCAACTTTTGCTGGTTTTAAATTAAAGATAATTACTTAGATAAAGGGAAATACCTATGATTTCATGATTAAAATACTCAACTTGGATTGTTTGAAACTTTAATGTTCTTTTAATTAAATTCTCAATGTGTGATGATTTGTGGATAATTTCAAAACATTATTGATAAGAATTATAAGTTGGGAAGAATTAATTTTAATTGTGAGTTGAGGATTTTGCTTGAGGACAAGCAAATGCTTAAGTGTGGGGATATTTGATAAACCATAAATGTAACAAATTTTAATCCCATGATTAGCATATTTTTGGATGATTTATTATATAATTTAGTGAATTTGATGCTCCTAATCCTTTACATTTATGTTGTTATACTTGGGTGAGCATAGGAAAGCAAAAGGAGCAAGAAACGGGCAAAAAATGGACAAAACGGGCTAATTTTGGTATTTCACACAGGCTTCTCACACCGCCGTGTGACATACACAGGCTGGCCACACACCTATGTGTCAAGGCCATGTTGATTTTGAACAATGTCAGTATTACACACAGGCTAAGCATTCTCATACAAGCTGGTCACGCGCCCATGTCCCTATCAAACCCTACATTGTTTTCACGCGGAAAAATCTATTTTTTAGGTATTTTGAGCATTCTAAAGTCTATAAAAATACACAAGAGGAAGACCTAAGGGGGACACACAGAGCAGAAAGGAAAAATTACTCGAAGAAAGCCAACGGATTCAACTCGGAAGCAGGATCTCCTTCAAGACTGAACATCTCCATTTAATTTCTCTCAAAGTTTTTAGGTTTCTTTATGTTTTGTTGTTTTCCCAATTTTGAGATGTTTTCCTCTATGAGTATGAACTAAATTCCCTAGATACCTAGGGAAGATGAAAGCTATGATGGATCTTATTATTTAATTATCTGAATTACATGATAAATACTTGTTCTTGTTCTTAATTATGTGTTCTTAATTCTGGCTTTAATATTTCCAGGATATTAATTCAAGTTTGATGTACTTACTCAGTGGAGCAAAAGACCCTATTTAAGAGTATATCTAGTATAATTAAGCAGAGTTGATTGCAACCCTAGAAATAGGATGACATAAATCTTCCGGATTAGGGTCAAATCTAATAAGGGAATCTATAGATTGAGTTCATGTGACGATAGGGGTTTTAATTAGAAAAAGATTTCAATTAATAAACCTAGAGTCAGTTGTTCTTAGTCTCGAAAGAGATATTAACATAATTTAGGGATCTCTACAGATCAAGACAAGTGAATAAATCATTTAATTTAGAGTCAGAATAATAAGTGAAGTCTAAGTGGGTTCTTCCTCGGGTATTGTCTTTATAAATCAGTTTTCTTAAAAGTATTTTCCCAATTCACTCTCTGTTGTGTTCATAGTTAATTAGTTTAGTTAAATTTTAGATTAAAACAAATCCCTTTTAATTTTTAAGCTAGATAATAAAAAGATAGTTAATACTAGTACTTTTAGTCCTTGTGAATACGATATTCCGGTCTTACCATAGCTATACTATTAATCGATAGGTGCGCTTGCCTTTGTCGTGATCATAGTTAGTTTTGGTGATCATCAATGGCCGAAAGATATGGTTCATTAAATCCATAAACACAGTAGGGGCATTAGTTAACCCGAATGGCACGACAAGAAATTCATAATGACCATACCTTGTTCGAAATGCAGTCTCCGGTACATTGGACTCATTTGCTCTTAACTGGTAATACCTAGATATCGAATCTATCTTGGAGAACACCGTGGCTCCTTTCAATTGGTCAAATAAATCATCAATCCTTGGCAATGGATACTTGTTCTTTATGGTCACTTTATTAAGTTGTCGGTAATCTATGCACAACCTCATAAAGCCATCTTTCTTCTTTACAAATAATACGGGAGCACCCCACGGAGAATAACTCGGTCTTGCAAAACCTTTATCCGTCAATTCTTGTAACTAAGCCTTCAATTCCTTTAACCAATCGGAGCCATCCTGTAAGGACCAGCAGAAATAGGTGCAGTACCAGAAACTAACTCAATACCAAATTCAACTTTTCCAACTGAAGGCAATCCGGGCAACTCTTCCAGAAATACATCTGGATACTCACATACTACCGGCACTGATTTAATTCTCAACTCAGACTTTATTGTATTCATCACAAAAGAAAGATAAGCTTCATACCCTTTTCTTATACATTTTTGAGCAAACATGGTAGAAATTAATGTAGGCAACGTATTTGATTCAACTTGAAGAGTTTTACCATTTTCACATTTCAGCTCAATAAACTTTCTTCCACAGTTCACTATCATATCATGAGTAGTTAACTAGTCCATACTAAGAATTACGTCAAATTCATCAAACGGCAAAAGCATAAGGTTAGCCGGAAAACAATGACCCCTAATCATCAGAGGACAACTTTTGCATACCTTGTCAACTAGCACACATTTGCCTAGGGGATTTGATACTTTTATAAAATTCTGTGAACTCTACGGGCATGTTCATACTAGATACTAATTTCATGCAAACATATGAGTGGGTAGATCTCAGATCAATCAAAGCAATAACATGAGTATCATAAAGAGAAAATGTACCTGTAATTACATCAGGTGATGATGCTTCTTTGCAAGCACGAATGGTGTATGTCCTCGTAGGTGCTCTACCCTCTGGTTTCGCAGTCTGTTCTCTAGGTGCACTCTTACTACTCGCTCCAATTCCCAAATTTCTCTGGGGTCTACCTTTAGAGGGAGCATTACCCAGTCTCGCACTCTGATCTCTATCTTTCTTAATCATTTGGGACACTCTCTAATGAAGTGGTCCTAGGAACAACACTTGAAGCAAGCTCTCTCATGTGCTCGACACTCGTGAGGTGACGTCTACCACACTGGGGACATTCTGGCCTACTAGGTCGAGTATTACCAACACTTGCAACTGAGGTAGTTTGAGCTTTAGAGACTGAGTACTGTTTACTTTTACTTTTGTTTGAAAATCCCACTGAAGCAGCTGATCGAATGGTGAACTCTTTCGATTTCTTAGACGAGGATTGAAATGATTTGCCCAACTGTCTCTTTCTCGAGTCACGAAATTCAATTTTAGCTTTTCTTTTCTCATTGGCCAATTCTTCGGCCTTGCAAGCTCTATCCACAAGTACCACAAATTCTTTCAATTCTAGAATACCAACAAACAATCTAATGTCCTATTTAATCCATCCTCAAACCTCTTGCACATAATGGCCTTGGTAGATGCGCACTCTTGAGCGTATTTACTGAGCCTCACAAACTCACACTTGTATTCCGTTACGTCATTCGGCCTTGCTTCAATTTAAGAAATTCCTTACATTTCTGGTTGATAAATCTTGGGATAATATATTTCTTGTGAAACTCTTCTTGGAAAAATTCCCAATTAACCTTTTCCCTCGGCACAACAGACACAAGAGTGTTCCACCATTGGTAAGCCGAGTCTCGTAAGAGTGATACAACACACTTCATGTACTCCTCAAGTGTGCAAGACAATTCATCAAACACCCTGATGGTATTTTCCAGCCAAAACTCTGCTCTTTCTAGGTCGTCATCTTTATTAGCCCAGAACTCCTCAGCTCATTGTTTCTGGATTCTGTCAACTAGAGGCTTTTCTTTTCTTACCACTTCTACTATTTGTTGCGCTATAGGGGTAGGCTGAGGGTTTGAGGGGTGAAGCTTGTTGTTAAGCGGCCAGGTTCGTTCGAACGAACTCTGTGAACCACTCATTCATCATTTGAAAGAAAGCTTCTCGAGCCTCTCCTCCTTGACTCATAGTCACTGGTCTATTTTTAGTTTCAGCTGGCACTGTCCCTTGAGAAGAAGCCTGTGCGTTACTTTCTACATCATCTGCCACTGCTCTGTCGGGATCCATTTACTATATGAAAACACATTTTAAGTCGTCAAGAGTCGTCACAATATCATCATCATATATATATACATAAGTATGACATGTATAGCTAGACTCTCACACATGCTACGGTAGTCCGAGAAACGACTAAACCATTGCTTTGATACCACTAAATGTAACACCCCTTACTTGTGTCTGACGCTGGGACGGGGAACGAGGCGTTACCGAACTTAAACATGCTTGAACACCTTAAAACGAACCATCTAATATCTTTCAAATTTAAAACATTGCATTCATACTCATAACGTCCCTATTATAGGCCCACGAGGCCTTAAACATACTTTAGAAAAGGTTCGAGACTAAACTAAAAATTTTTAAACACTTAGAAAATTTTTGCATCAAAACAGGGTCACACGCTCGTGTGACTTAGGACACGCCTGTATGGGCAGGTCCTGTGGTTGCACACGCCCATGTCCCTATCCCATATGGAATTTATTTTTTATTTCAAACCTACAGAGGTTTTCACACGGTTTGGCACACGTTTGTGTCCACAGCCTGTGTCCCTCACACGGCTGTGACACGCCCGTATCCTCACCCATGTGTGAAAACCTGCGTATTCTGTTTATGACGTCATCACTCAATATAAGGCACACAACCAAGCCACACGCCCATGTGCTAGCCCATGTGACAAACTTAATTTTTTACAAACTTGATGCAAGGGACACTTGGCCTGACTACACGCCCATGGGGCTGATTGTGTGTCACACACAGCCTAGACACATGCCCGTGTGCCTACCTGTGTGGACAAATATAGGCTATTTTTCAAGCCCCTTTGCCACACTTAAACATAACCAAACTTATAAAAATTTCAAAAACATACTACAAGGCATAATATCCATCCAAATTTCTACAAACAAGAAATCTATACCCCAATTTAATTCCATAATCATCACACATACATATCCCATCATCTTTTTCCTTTTAAACATGCAAACTTGCATTATCACATATCATCATAATTGGATAACCATACTTAACCATCAATGGCTCATTTCGAATGGCCATATACAAAATATATTGAGTAGAAATTTAGCCAACACTTTGGCAACCAATATGACATAAACAAAATGACCAATTTCCTATTCATGCCATACTCAAAATGATAAAACTTTACAATACCAAGTTACAATATGGGTGAATATTCAATTTAATGCACCACTTTATTCTAAAATGAAAATTTTCACTTATTTAGTTACCACATTGACTAAATCAGTCCATAATTCATACTTTGGCAAAATTATGATTTTGCCCCTAAACTTTCACATATTTACGAAATAGTCTTTAGGCTCGTATAATGAAATGTACTAAATTTCTTGGTTTCCAAAGCCTAGCCAAACCTTATATGAACTCTTAATAGTCACATTTCTCATCAATCTATACTTTTACTACACATTTTTTCACATTTACAATTTGGTCCCTATTAGGTGTTTTCATGAAAAATTACTTAGAGAAAGATGTTCATCACACCTTAATCTTTCATATTCCTCCATAAAACATCAAAATACATGCATGTCATGTATGGGTAAATTTTTGAACATGAACCCTAGCTTAAAATAGTGGTAGAAATAGCTAGTTTAAGTTACGAGGATTTAAAAAATACGAGGAACATTAAAAATGGGGCTAGGAGTCACTTACTTGGAGCTTGAAAAAATGTCAAAACCCTAGCTATGGTTCCCTTCAATTTTCGGCACCAAGAGGAAGAAGATGGACAAGATTTTTGGTTCTTTTTCCTATTTATTTCATTAATTAACCAAATGACTAAAATGCCCTTATGGCCTTTCTTTAAAATTTTGCCCTTCCTTGGGCATTTTTGTCCATCATGCCATAAAATGGTCTAGTTACTAAATAAGGACCTCCATTTTTCACATGCATTACAATTAAGCACCTCAAAGTTTCTAGAACCTCATATTTGCTACTTTTACATTTTAGTCCTAAAGGACAAATTAATCACTTATTCATAAAATTCCTTTATGAAATTTTCACACAATCATGCAATCACCTAATAGACCTTAAAAATAATCATAAAACATATATTTCTATTTCAGGTTTGTGGTCTCGCAACCACTATTCTAACTAGGCCCTAAATCGGGCTATTACAAGTAGGATGTACGAGACCAGCATCCAGATCACATAATCACATAGCACATGGTAACCCTAGTGACATGTCACTTGTATCCTAACTTATTCCTAAGGTTCAAACGAGATTTCTTGTCGAATCATTGTCGGACTCATCCATAGAGTTAAACTCATTCACATAATCAAACATATAGTTCATGCAATATTAAGGCACTTAAATACAATTATTTTAAAGCTTATTTTTAACATACGAACTTACCTCGGTACAAAACTGGCGAAATAGACCTATTCATCAAATACTTTGTTTTTCCCCGATGTAGGTTCGAACCTCGTTTTTCTTGATGTATAGTAACAAATTTAACTTATTTAATACTCACATTATTCAATTAAGCGCAAGAATCATATTATGGTAAAATTACATTTTTACCCCTTACTTTTCAACTTTTTACACTTTAGTCCCTAGGCTTGTAATATGATTTTCATTCGATTTCTTCATTACCCAAGCCTAGCTGAACCTATTTCATACTCATAACAGCCTACATTTTTCATTTATTCACATTTTTACACACATTTTACAACCTTTTACAAATAGGTCCCTATTTGACATTTTCATCAAAAATCACTTGGTAAATGTTGTTTATCTAACACCAAACATACATTTTCTACCATTAAACATCAAAATACACAAATGTCTAACATGGGTAAATTTTGAGACTTTGATTTTCTTTCAAATTAGTCCTTGAAATAACTAAATCAAGTTACAACATTTAGAAAAATATAAAAATCATTAAAAATAGGCCAAGGATGGACTTACAATCGAGCTTGGAAGTGGCCAAAATCGTAGCTATGTCTTCTTTGTAAATGTAACACCCCAAACTCGGGCCAGACATTACGACCGAATTTGGCAGCGTCACATTGAAGGGTAACTCGTAAAATTTGATATTGCTGGAAAACCACAAAATCATTTGATTGTTCGACGGTTAAACAGTATCTTCAAAATAGGCTTTTATTTTCAAAACAAGCATCGCTTGATGAGTTCTTAGTTTTTAAAACAATTGCTCGTGAAAACTTAACACTAAGTTCGACTTCTTTTAGTATGTTAAGGATTGATTCAAAACTTTATGTTGCTAGTGAAAATCTTAGTCTTTATAATCGTTACTAAATTTTCATGATTCAATTACAACGGAAGCTTTTCTATGAAATCATTTGTGTACTTACATTTGATTTGTAAAATGTTGTTTTCTTTTTAAAACCCGAGACCTAAAACTAGAGGTCAAGCAAACAAAACATAATAAAATCCCGAAACTTAAAATAAGAACTAGAGAATGGCCTTATTACAACAAAAACCCAAATAAAAGAAAACATAATTAAAATAAAGTAATTTAAAATACTAAATTCAACTGTCCATAGTGTGGCCACCTCTGAGTCCTCCGATATGTCGAACCGTCTTTCACTAGGGATTACCTGAAAAATTAAAAAAGAAGGGTGAGTTTGCAAAAACTCAGTGTGTACTACACCCAACAACCAAATAACAAGAAACACATCAATCTGGGCCTAAGCCCATTACAATAACGGTGGCAATTGGGCCTGAGCCCGTAACAGCCTCGGTTGGGCCTTAGCCCAAATCAATATCAGAATCAAAATATGTAATGCATATATATATCCCAACTAACCCTGCACTCCGTCTCCGATCCAACCCTATGCTCCTGTGAGGATTAAATCGAGCCACCCATCCTTACACTCCCAATGTAGCACCGGTTGTGTAACACCCCAAACTCGGCCTGAACGTTATTGTAACGCCCTAATTTTTGGGATTTTTGAGATTTTGCGTGAATTTAATTTTTGCTTGCCTGGATGTGTTAATTCATGTTTTGAGTGTGTTAGTGGGCCTTTAGAAGGCCCAAGTTTAAGTTAAAACCTGGTAGAATTTTAACATTTTAGATCTAAGGGAGAAGGGGATCTGACTAAGTGGGCTTTTAAAAAAATGTTGGTAAGTTAAGACACAAGTAAGCTTGGGTTGAAGTGGGAAGGTGGCACCACTTAAGACACAAGGGGTGGCCTGTGGAAGCTGTGAAAGAGCTAAGGTTCAAGTATCATGGTAAGCAATGTGATGTTTTATTTTTAATGCATGTGCTAGGCATGTGGTAGACTCTAAGTGAAACTCTATTGGGAAGAGTTTGAGGTGCTCATGGGATTGAATCAAGGAGAGATAAGGAGAGAAATTTTAGAAATTTTGAATGGGAGGTTGTGTTGGCCGATTGGGGGGTTGAGAGAGCATATTCGGTTAGGGTTGCTAGGGGACTTCACTTTCAGCAATTAGGGTGGTTTGTGCTGAAATCTTTAGGGGTTAAGCCTTTGGGATTCAGCAATTAGGGGCTGTTTTCTTTGACCGAATAGGTATAGTGACCCTAGTTTCTTTTTCTTCCTCCTTCATGTTCTAAAAACCGAAAGTTAGATCTCCACATTCTCCTTATGCCAACTTGTGTGAATAACCAAACCACCATCTCTTTTTTTTCTTTTCTTCAAGCCGAATCTGTCATCTTCTTTCTCTCCTCTTCTTTCTCTTCTCTTCTTCTTCACCTTTTCCCCATCGATTAAAGTAACCCCATTCTTAAGCTTGTTAGCCGATTTCTTTCAAAACCCAAAACTCGAATTTATAGTTGCCGAATTCTCCTTTGTCTAAACTTCTTCTTCTTTCCATTACTAATCTTTCAAGAGCCGAATCTCAACCTCTCATCTCTCTGCCGATCATCTATTCTCTATTCCATAAACTTCTATTCTTCTTCTTCATACAAAGCTGAAACCTCTGTACTCTATAGTGATTCGAGAACTAAGTCTTTAGATCACTTAGATCCATTTTCTTCTCAAGTTTCGATTAGATCTATACTAGACCTGGAATAGGCTAGATCAGGATTGCTTCTTTGGTAAATAGAGCATTAGTAAGTACTCGAAACCCCTTTTATTCATTAATTTATGATTCAAGAATAGCCGAAAACCCCTAACTCCTTGGGGTGGCTGTCGATTGTGGCTAAGGGTTTCATTAGTCTTCTCTTTCAATTTCTTATGTGCTAGTATGGAGTAGAGGCTATCAATCGAGGAGTATTGAAGGTTAGAACCATTGGAGCAAACTAGATTTAGATCTAGTTAAAGAATCGATAGAGGTAAGTACTTAAGGCCTTAGATGGTGTTGGTCGAATATGGTAGGTTGTTAGTTTTATTGTTTCCATTGGGTTTTAGTTAATAGTGTGTTTGCAAATGATTGTAGGATAATTTAGTGCGGATCTCGTCGTAGTTTATCGCAAAAATAGGTGTATAATCGACACCCACTAGTAGACTAGATCGGCAAAATTCGAAAAGCTGAAATGCCGAAATTTTGGCATTTCAAGAGCTTGCGAGCGTGCAAGCACTTATGGGTCGGTTTGAATCGGTAAAATCGGTAATCACAAACGGTAAGAATGATGTGTGCGCATTTTCATGCACGCTGGTGGTTTTGGGCCTTAGAGGGTCGAATTTGGGCCCAATGGGCTTACGGGCCCATATGGATGAAAACAAGCGGCAAGTGTATTCGGATAATCTGAGTAATAAATCTGCTAAAACGGACATAAAATTTGGGCTTAGTGGTCCGTAATAGTTAGTGGACACCGTAGGGCCCATTAGGGGTTTTTAGGTCCAATAACTCTGTTTTAATAAAATAGGCCAAATAAGTTAGTTGAATGACGTTAGGGCTATTACTAAACTGTAATGAGCATGAAACCCTAAAAGTTGTCAAATTTACTAAAATACCCCTTAAGGGTGGAAAATTACCGTTTTACCTTAGGTGCTAAAAGACCATTTTACCCCTAGGGTTAAGTTGACTGATTTACATGCTAATAAATCTGTTACTCTGTATGCCATATCATAATATATTCTGTTGCATGGGATTGGGTTATTTTGATGGAGGGAGTGTTAAGTGGCAATGCCATGTATACTATTAGAGGCCTTGCCTCGTTTTACTATTTAGTGGCTTGGCCATGTTATCTGATTTAAGTAGCTAAGCTGCGACTATGGTGTGTAGGGCTGAGTGTGTAACACCCCAAACCCGGCCCAAATGTTATGGCCAAATCTGGTGTGTCACATCAACGATGAGTTGAAACACATTCCTTAGTTGTTACGATTAGAGTGAGTTTGCAAAACCATTGTTGAAAGTTTGGAAAGAAACCAGGTTTTTTTAAATTAGTGAAAGTCCTATCCACTACCGGATTATAGTTTATCTTATTTCAAAGTCTTGTTTGTCTTTACGTTATCCATTTCATACGTGTGGTGTACTTTGATATCTTGCTTAATTTTATAAAAACCAGCGTAGCCTAAATTTATCCATTTTAAGCAAGTTATAATAAAAGAATTGAAAACCAATTTAAAATACTTAAGAGCGGCCTTATTACAAATGGAACCTAAAAGGAAATAATTTAATAAAATACTGAAAATATAATAACTTAAGAAAAGTTAACCAAATGCAGTCCACATGGCTACTCCGAATCCCTTCAGCTCCAAGTCCACTAGTTTAGGGCTCACCTGCATAGATGAAAGGGAAGGGGGTGAGTTTGGAAAACTCAGTGTGTAAAGTAAACCCAACCAGAGCCCAAATCAGTTCAAGCTTTACTGGGCCTAAGCCCTATTCAGATTTAGTATTATCAGGGCCTTAGCCCTGTTCAGTAATAGTATTAACTGGGCCTTAGCCCTATTCAAAATTCAGTACGGCCCTTAGGCCCATTATAGAACAGAACAGAAATTATGCATGTATGCAAAGCCCAGCCCAAATCCAACCCTACACACCACCCGTACCAGCCCTACACACCATGTGGGGAATAACTCGACCCACCCAGCCCTACACACCACAGTCACAGCATAGCTGTTTAGTCAGATAACGTGGCCAAGCCACTAACAGTAAAACGAGGCAAAGCCCCTAATAGGAAACGTGGCATTGCCACTTAGCACTTCCTCCATCAAAAACCCAATCCCATGCAATAGTATAAAATGTCATGGCATACAGAAAACAGATTTAACTTAGCACGCATTTCAGTCAAGTTTAGCCTTAGGGGTATAATGGTTTTTTTACACCTAGGGGTAAAATAGTAATTTTACACCCATAAGGGGTATTTCAGTAAATTCACCAGTTTTTAGGGTTTTATGCATATTTTAGTTGTTAACAGTCCAAAAAATCTTCTAGGCAACTTATCTAGCCCACTTAGTCAACTTAGAGTTATCAGGCCCTAAACCCCTAATGGGCCCTATGGTGTCCACTAACTATTACGGCCCACTAAGCCCAAATTTTATGCCCATTTCAGCAAGACTAGCAGCCCACCATCCAGATTAACCTTACCACTCATTTTCACCCATATGGGCCCGTAAGCTCATTGGGCCCAAATACAGCCCCTCGAGGCCCAAATTCACTAATGTGCATGAAATCGCGCACACATCCTCCTAACCATTTACGATTACAGATTTTACCGAGTCAACCAACCCATGAGCATCTGCACGCTCGCAAGCCCTCGAAATGCCAAAATTTTAAAATTTCGACTTTTCGGCTTTTGTCGATCTAGTCTACTAGTGGGTGTCGTTTACACACCTGATTTGCAAGATTTGCAGAACCCCTCAAACGATCAACCTACAGTCATTTAGATTGCACTTATCAACCATGAATCAATGAAACCAATCTAACTCACACCTACCATATTCGGCTAACATCCCCTTAATTTCTTGAATACTTACCTCTGCCGAAACCAGTGACTAGGTCTAAATCTAGTTGCTCTAACGGTCCTAGCCTCCAACGCTCCTTGTTTGATCATCTTTTATCCATACTAAACACAAAGAATCGAAAGAAAAAGGTTAGTAAAGCCCTTAGTCCAAAATGATAGCCTCCCTAAGAAGTTAGGGGTTTCGACTTTTCTTGAATCCCAAAGTAAAGAATAAGATGAGTTTCAACCACTTACCAAAGACTTACTTGCCTGAAAATGTTCCCAAGTACCTTCCTATTCTAGATCTATTGTAGATCTAACCCAAAGTGCAAGTAGAGAATAGATCTAGAGATTCAGTTCCTGAATCACTATGAATCCGGAGGTTTCGGCTCTTGTGTAATGAAGGAGAAGAAAGTTAGAATTTTTGTAATAGAAAAGAGAAGATGTCGACAAGGGTTGTGGGATTTGGCTAATTTGACTAAAGAAAGACTGGGGTTTCGGTCAAGGGAGAAAATGACAAGAGAAAATCCAAGGTCTTGATATTTCAGCTTCTATAGAAATCAGTCAAGAAGAGTTTGGCTAAAAAGGTTCAGGTTTTAGCCTTGAAGCAATCAACTAAATGGGGTTTAAGGAGATCGATGAAGAAAAAGAAGAAGATGAAAAGAAAAGAAGGGAAGAATAAGGAGAGTAGATTCAGCTAGAGGGAAGAAATCGGCAAGGAAAAGCTCAAGGTATAGGGTTTCGGCTTTTAGAACAGAAAAGAGAGGAAAAGTGTGAACGAAAGGGACCCAACTACTTAAACCTATTTGGAAATCAAAGTAATTGACAAAAATCTGGAAAGCTAACCTCAAGAAATCGGCACCCAACTAGCTCCTAATGTCGATACTACAACCTCCCAAAGCCCAAGTCGAAAGTGCATCCTCCTCCCTCCAATCGGCCGCTACACTCCCCTATTCAAAATTCCTAAAATTTCTCCGCTTATCCCTCCTTGACTCAATCTCATGAGCATCTCAAACTCTTCCCAACAATGTTTCACTTGGAGTCTGTCACATGCCCTGCACATGCATTAAATAAAATAGCACATTGCTTACCATGGGACTTGAACCCAAGCCCTTGCAGAGCTTCTACACGCCACTTCCCTAGCTTTAAGTGGCGCCACATTGCCACTTTACCAAAGGCTTGTATGTGTCTTATTTTACCTGCTTTTGTTTAAAAGCCCACTTACTTAAGGCCCCCTTCACTTTAAGTCTAAAATTTAAAATTTCCACCAGGTTTTAACTTAGGCTTGGGCCTTCTAAAGGCCCACTAACTTACCCAAAGCATAAATTATACAACTAGACAAAAAAATTTTAAGTTCACACCAAAATCATATAAAATCCCAAAAATCTCGAAAATTAGGGCATTACAGGGTGGGTTGAGTTATTCCCCACATGGTGTGTAGGGCTGGATTGGGCATGGGTTTTGCATTCATGCATAAATACTGTTCTGTTACTATAATGGGCCTAAGGGCCATACTGATTTCTGAATAGGGCTAAGGCCCAGTAATCACTGTTTACTGAATAGGGCTAACGCTCAGTTAATACTGTATCTGGATAGGGCTTAGGCCCAGTTATGCTTATACTGATCTGGACTCTGGTTGGGTTTAGCTTACACAGTGAGTTTTACAAACTCATCCCTTTCTTTTCATCCATACAGGTGATGTAACATCCCAGACCCAGCCCAAACGTTACAGCCAAGTCTGGTGTGTCACATAACCTACAACTAACCATGTTACCTAGCTACTAAGATTAGGGCGAGCTTTGCAAAACTGATATTAAAATTTTAAGAGGAAATCTCGGTTTATTGGTGAACGTCCTATTCACTACCAGTTTAAAATATTTATAAAATTTAACTTTGTTACTCGTTTGAAACGCGTGATTTTTTTTGAAAAACGTTTGAATGAATTTTAAGAAAACTTGCGCAGCTTTGTTCATAGCATTAGAAGTATAGCATAAATAAAAAGTTGAAAAACCAAAATAATTAAAGCGGCCTTATTACAACCCAAAACCATAATGAAAATAATTTAAAATAAATACGGAAATAAAATAAAATAAAACTTAAATAATTAATTGTAGTCTATGTGGCCACTCTGAATCCCTCCCAGCTCCAAGTCCACCAGTCTATGGCTCACCTACATGGATGGAAGGAAAAAAAGGGGTGAGTTTGGAAACTCAATGTGTAATGAAAGCCCATCCAAAACCCATATCAGCTCAGGCCCACTGGCCTAAGCCCAAACCAGTCTCAGTAATAACTGGGCCGAACCCCATCCAGATACAATAAATTAGGCCTTAGCCCTTTTCAGATAACAGTACAGCTTAAAGCCTCGTTGCAGTAACAGAACAGATATCAAGAATGTATGCAAGCCCAAACCAACCTAAATCCAACCGCTACACTCCACCCGTACCAGCCCTACACTCCATGTGGGGAATAACTCAACCCACCCAGCCCTACAATTTACAGTTGCAGCAAAGCTACTCAGATAACAGTATAACGAGGCAAAGCCCCTTTAGTACGTGGTCAAGCCACTATCAGTACTTCCTCCATCAATAACCCAGTCCCATGCAACAGATAATCATGTCATGGCATACAGTGAACAGAAACAAAAAACATGCATTTCAGTCAAACTTAGCCCTAGGGGTATAACGGTCATTTTGCACCTAGAGGTATTTCAGTATTTATACCAGTTTTTAGGGTTTTATGCACATTTTAGTCATTAATAGTCTAATTTTCACCTCAGTAGCTTATTTAGCCCATTTTCGCAGTTTCTAGTTATTGGGCCCTAAAACCCCTAATGGGCCCTACAGTGTCAAATAGCTACTTAAGCCCATTTAGCCCAAATTTCATTATCGGATTACCAGCTTTAATGGTTTTAGACCTACAGTATACCAGAAGACACTTACCACTTATCCATACCCATATGGGCTCGTAAACCCATTGGGCCTATTTTTAGCCCATCGAGGCCCAAACTTATCGAAGTGCACGAAATTGCACACTCACCAACTTTACTGATTTCGGTTATAGATCTATCGCTTCCAACTGACCCATGAGCACTCGCATGCTCACAAGCCCACGAAATGCCAAAATTTCGACATTTCAGCTTTTCGGCTTTTGCCGATTTTAACTACAAGAGGGTGTTCGATACACATCTGATTTGCGACTACTACAGTGAGATCTCCTACACGATTAACCTCTTTTCTAAAACAATGACTAGATCTAGTCGTCCTAATAGCGCTAGCCTTTCACTGCTCCTTGATCTTTAGTCCACACTACACATAACAAATCGATGATAACCAACGTAACTCTCACTTATCACATTCGGCTAAAATAAGGCATTATTAATGACTTACCTTGCTGATCTTAACTATTAGATCTAGATCTAGATCTAGATCTAGATCACCTCCACGTCCCTAGCCTAAATGTAACACCCCAAACCCGGCCCAGATGTTATGGCCAAATCTAGTGTGTCACATCACCTACATCTAACCATGTTAACTAGTTACTAAGATTAGGGTGAGCTTTGCCAAAATCGTGTTTGTTATTTTAAGAGAAATTCCCAATTTGCTAAAAAAAAATGTCCTCTTTACTATTGATCGTGAAAGGTTTATTTAAAAACGTGAATTTTGAAACTCTTTCGGGAGTGCATTCGGTTTGGAAATCATTTGTTTATTGTGTTATTTCAAAAACAAGTAAATCCAATTTTCAAAAACAATTGAAACAATATTATTCTTAAGTTAAAACAAATAAAATAAGTAAAGAATTAAAACCCAAAATAAAATAAATAGAGCAGCCTTATTACAACCCAGAAACCAGAATAAAAATAATGTAAATAAATAATAAAATAAAATAGTTGAAAACTAGAAATTTAATCTTCGTGGCCACTCTGAATCCCTCCCAGCTCCAAGTCCACCATCTAGGGCTCACTTGCATGGATGGAAAGAAAGGGGGTGAGTTTGGAAGACTCAGTGTGTAAAAAATGCCCATCCAGAGCCCAAGTTAGCTCAAGCCCACTGGCCTAAGCCCTAATCAGTCTCAGTTTTAACTGGGCCGAAGCCCTATCCAGTTACAGTAAACTAGGCCTTAGCCCTTTTCAGATAACAATATGGCCCATAAGCCCATTTCAGAACAGAACAGATAATAACATGAATGTAAGCCCAAACCCAACCTAAATCTAGCCGCTACACTCCACCCGTACCAGCCCTACACACCATGTGGGGATAACTCAACCCACCCAGCCCTACACTCCACAGTTGCAGCATGGCTGCTCAGATAACAGTAAATTGAGGCAAAGCCTCCAGTACGTGGTCAAGCCACTTTCAGTACTTCCTCCATCAATATCCCAGTCCCATGCAATAGATAATAATGACATGGCATGCAGTATATAGTAACAGTATTATCATACTTTTTGCTCAACTTAGCCCTAGGGGTATAACAGTCATTTTGCTCCTAGAGGTAAAATAGTAATTTTCCACCTCTAAGGATATTTCAGTAATTCTATAAGTTTTTAGGGTTTTCATGCATTACACTCACTAATAATCCATCCGTCATTGCAAAAGTCTATTTATCTTAGTTTATCAGTTTTAGCTATTGGGTCCTAAACCCCTAATAGGCCCTACAGTGTCTATTAACAAATTAAGCCCATTTAGTACAAATTTTATGATCAATTTATCAGTTTAAACGATATTGAACCTACAGTCTATCAGTACATATTATTTACCTATTTTCACCCATACGGGCCCGTAAGCCTATTGGGCCTATTTTCAGCCCATCGAGGCCCAATTACTGAAATGCACAAAATTTCACACACGACTAACTTACCACTTTGTAATTTCATATCTAACGTTTCCTAAACGTCTTGTAAGCACTCGCACACTCACCAGCCCACAAAATGTCGAAATTTCAGTATTTTGGCTTTTGCCGAATTGAACAAGAGAGGGTGTTTGATACACACCTATTTCGTGATGACTGCTACTGAGATCCCCCACGATGTCCTACAATCGATTACCACAATTCTTAGATTGCAAATCTACAACAAACAATCCCAATATTCACTTACCCATATTCGGCCAATGCCCCTAAAGCCTTCAAAATCTTACCTTTGCCGGAAACCGATGACTAGATCTAAGTCTAGTTGTTCCAAAGATCCAAGCCTTCGATCAATCACCTCTAGTATATACTAATCACCAAAATAAATCATTGGTTAATGACCCTTAGGGCCCTATGCCCCAATCGACAGCCTCTCTAGATTTTAGGGACTTCGGCTTTTTCTAAATTGTAAAATAACTTATAGATCTGGGTTAATAAGCACTTACCACTGATTTCCCTTCTGTTTCTACTCAGATTTGATGTAGATCTAGCCCCTAAACAATAGTAGAACTTGAATCCAGGAGATCTGAAGTTTCGGCTACAAGCTCCTAAATCTATGGTGGTTTCGGCTTTTGAGTGATGAAGAAGATGATGATTTGAGGCTATAACTTTAGAGTAGTGTTGCCGACAGATACTAAGGGTTTAAAGAAGATGAAAATTAGTCAAAAGGAATGAAAAGAAAAGAAGGAATTGGCTTGGAGAAATCGACACAAGAAGTAAGTTTTCAGGATTTCAGCTTTTATGACAATCGGCTATGGTGGTTTTGTGGTGGATAAGATTGACAGAGAAGGTGAATAAAGTGATAAGAAGGTTTCGGCTAGAAGAGAAAGCAAAAAGGAAGAAAAGAATGGAGGAGGAGGAAAGGAAGAAGAAATCAGCACAAAGGAGAAGGTATTTGCATTTTCGGCTTTTGTGAAAACTAAGAAAATGATGAATGAAAGTGAAAGCTTTCAGGTGGCTAACCCTAATTCTCCAAGATAGAAAAAGAAAAGAACCTAACCCTAATATCAACTAAAACAATCGGCCCAACCTCCCTAAGGCCCTTGCCGAAATTCATTTAAGTGATCACATGCCCGGCACATGCCTAAAAACTAAAAAGTAACAATACGCTTACTTTGCAACTTGAGCCCTGGACCTTTAATTCCTTCCCAGGTGCCACTTTTTTAGGAACTTAGTGGCGCCACCTTGCCACTTTGCCAAAGCTCTTCTTGTATCATAATTTACGAAGTTTTTCTTAAAAGCCCACTTAACCAAGTCTCCTATTCACTTAAAATCCAAACTTGATATTTTACCGGGTTTTAACTTAGGCTTGGGCCTTCGAAAAGCCCACTAACTCATTTAAACTCAATTCCAATATTCAGAACACCAAAATTTCAAAATTCACCAAAAATCACAGAAACCCAAAAATCTTGAAAATTAGGGCGTTACACTTTATTTCTCCTTGCGAAATCCCCCTTTTTTGCAAACTAGAACACATAAATCGATTAGAAAAAAACTAGCATTACCTATTACCATAGTCGACAGCCTTCCTAAAGTATTTAGAGACTTTCGGCTTTCTTAAATCCTGAAATAAAGAATGGAAATAAGATTTCGAGTACTTACCACCAACGATGTACTTGTCAAGAGCGTTTCCAACACCTTCCCAATCTCAGATCCACAGTGAATCCAACTTAAAACGTGAGTAGAGAATAGATCTAGAGTTTAGTTCCCGAATCACTATGAATATGGAGGTTCGGCTTTCTTGGAAGATTTGAGAAAAAAGAGAAGAAATAATTTTGATCAAAGGGTGATTGGTGGATCCGGTTTCTAATATAACGAAGAAGAGGAAATTATGAAAAGAAAAGTGAAGGTGATCAACAAAAGAGAGGCTTGAGGTTTTGATTTCATAAGGGTGAAGACAAGAAGAACAAAAAGAATGGAAATTGATTTCAAAAATAGCTATAGATTTGAATGGCCCCGAACCAAGTCGGCTTAACACACTAACAAAAATACTCCAAATCTTAAAGAAGAAGATAACTCATAAAAGCCAAAATAATAAAAGCAATCGGCACTTAATGCTTATAGCCAAATGAGTGTATTTCGGCATAAAAAGAATCCTTCCCAAAATCAAATTCTCCTTGATTTTAGCTAAAAACAAAGTTTGAATTTCATTCAAACTTTCCACCGATTAACAGTAGCTTTATCCCCTTTTCCACCGATCAGTCAACCCAACCTGCTGCTAGGGAGAGTTTCGGTCCAGCACAACTACTCTCCCCATACGTGCAGCAAAAAGGCCGCCCTTCGCGCACACAGTAGCTCGAACCCAGGACCTCCAGGCACCCACACACGCTGCTGGCCACTGCAACGCGACTTCGCTTTCAACATAATACGGTCGCATTTTATTTTAAGGCTTATCCGCTTCAGTCACGGGTTCCTTAAAAATAAATACTAAAATTTCAACTGCCAGGGTTCGAACTTGTGCCTGTTCGGCCTTCCTAGCACGTTGCCGCCACTGTGCCACAGGAGCTCTTGTGGCATACTCCAGACGCAACTTCTTTTAAGCCCTATTTTAATGCAACCCTGATTACTAAAAAAAAAAAACCAAACATTACGTGCGCCGTGCCTTGAACCGTGGCCCCCGTCCTGCTTCTTGGTGTGTCTAACCACTGGGCCAGGTCCTTATTTTGTGCCTAATTTACCCCAAAATAATTATAAGCCCTACTGCCTAGATTCCCCTAAGAAAGCAAAAATCAAAATTTTTTTACTAAAGCCCTAGGCCAAGTCCAGGACTTTTCCCACACTATAAATCCTTCGTAATTTACTTAAAAACTAAACTAAACATAAAATTAATAATTATAAATTTTTTAATAATAATAATAATAATAATTTTCCATAAAAATTTAAAACATCAATAATTTTATTTCGAGACATCTTCTATCCAAACCCGGACTCAAAGCCCAATAATTCTAGGCCCAAATTCAGGTGTTACAGGTGAGCCTCAACCTTAGAAGACTTGGAGCTGGAGGGATTCGGAGTGGCCATGTGAACTGCATTTGGTTATATTTTCTTAAAATTATCTCTTTCAGTATTTTCTTAATTTATTTTCTGTTTAGGTTTTAATTTGTAATAAGGCCGCTCATTAATTATTTTACTTTTACTTTGATTTTTATTTATTTATTTGATTATAACTTGCTTAAAACGAATAGACTAAGGCTGCGCGGGTTTTTATTTAAAATTAATCAACGTTTTTAAAACATATCCTACGCAACAATGGATAGCCTAATGTTAGGTAAGATCTTCACAAAGAAATAAACTTCAACTGATAGTGGATAGGATTTTCATAAATTAAAATAACCTATTTTTTCTCAAAGCTCTTAAAACAGTTTTGCTAAGTCACACTAAAATGGCTATAAGAGGAACGAGGTGTAATTCACTGTCCATGTGACACACTAGATCTGGCCATAACATTTGGGCCGGGTTTGGGGTGTTACAGTTATGGCCAGATTTGTTGTGTCACATGGAAGTTACGTTTGAAATTGATCTATTCAATAAAAAGATTCTTCCATTTCAAAAACCCTGTTTAGGTTTTGGGCAAAGAACAAAATCCGGTTAAAACTATTTTTATAAGTTTGAAAATATATTTGTAGAAGTGGTTAACATATTAGTTGTATTCAATTACTTGAGGTTATGAATCTCTTGATATTTGAAAACATTATGTGTGAGTTTCTTGAGAATGTTTGTTATTAGTTTTGAAAACCCGATAAACTATTCTACTAGTTTTAAACGATAAAAACAGCGCAATTAAGAAAAGTTAAATCAAAAACTCCATAATGGCCTTATTACATAGAAAATACCCAAAATAAAAATTATTTTAATCTAAAACAAAACCAAAAGCAGAAAGCGTGTGGCCACCCCGAGTCCCTCGCAGCTCTAAACCATCTATGGCTGGAGGTTACTTGCACATTTGAAACAAAAGATGAGTTTGCGAAAACTCAGTGTGTAACTTCCCCAACCAACAACAGTGAACAGATAAGTAGATCAGACTGGGCCGAAGCCCTATACAGAAACAGGGTGGGTCCAAGCCCATTACAGAATCAGAATAGTGTATGCATGAAAACCCAACCCAGTCCAACCATCACACTACCTGTACCAACCTATCACACCGTGTGGGGAATAACTCGACCCACCCGGCCCGCACACCAATACGCTGCCATACTACTAATAACAAATATCGTGGTAGCGCCACCAAAAACAGATTACGTGGTGAAGCCACTATACAGAGTTACGTGGCAAAGCCACATTTATAGAGCTTTCTCCAATACCATACCCAACCCTATGCAGAATAACAAATCATAATCAATTATAACATGCAAACAGATTAACAGACACAAATACAATCTTTTAGGCAGTCAAGGGTAGAATGGTAATTTTCTCCCTTAAGGGTATTTTGGTCATATTAATAAGATTTAGAGTCTCGGCACCTAAAACGACGTCCTAACAGGTCTAACATCGCGTCAGTGAATCAGATAACCTATATGGTTGAAATAGTGTATATAGGCCCAAAACCCCTATTTCACAACTCGTATTGGAAGTCTTACAATCCAATCAACCAGCGATCGCTTACCGAATAGTTTGCACGTACGGGCCCGTAAACCCATTGGGCCTATTTCGGCCCATAACAGCCCAAGTGGACGAAATCGTGCACGGTGGCCCCCATAGTCTATTGCCCATGATTCGTGGATTTGGCTCAGCCCACATGTTTTCGCACACTGGTAGGGCCTCGGATGTCGACGTTTCAACATTTTGGCTTTTTAGCTTTCGCCTATCTATACTACAATAAGGTGGGGTTACACACCTGATTACGATTCGAGTTGTATAACTCACGAACACCGTACCTATAATCGGACATGATCAAAAGTTAGCTTTAATCCATTTAGGTTCATCAATAAATAACCCATACTTGGAAATACTACTTACCCCAATTGAGAGAACTACAACCCGTTCCTTAGATCGAAGGCTTGAGATTGGCCACGCTCTCCTTATCGATACACCGCGTTAGCGAGAGGACTTATTAGATAAAATCGATCATAAACGTGACTACCTCTTATGAATAC
Source organism: Gossypium stocksii (assembly GCA_020496765.1). Lineage (NCBI taxonomy): Eukaryota > Viridiplantae > Streptophyta > Magnoliopsida > Malvales > Malvaceae > Gossypium > Gossypium stocksii. The sequence goes on from CM035630.1 coordinate 61,810,872, forward strand.
CACACCATAACCGCAAAAGAACCATTCGGCCTTCCCAAGAACCTATGACACTACTACCTTAAATAAAAGACAAAGGAAGGATTTGCTTACCAATAGACCCAGACGGTAACCCCTCTGATAACGAGTAGTCGGCTAAAGGAAAGGTTGTGAGTGTATTAAGAAATTAAAGAAGGGCAAGTGACTAGATGAAGGGAAAAGGGTTCGGCTAGAAAAGATCAAGACAACCTCTACCAAGAATTGGTCAAGAAGGAGAAAAGAAGGGTTAGATTCGATCCACCATGTGAAGAGTATTTAGAGTATAAGAATAGGGTTGACCAAAGTTATGCGAGACGAAATAAGGGAAGAGTTGTACGCTTCATGATCGTGATGTGATGAAGTAATAAAATTGATCGTACCTAGAAACTAACTATTATCACGATAAAAGGCAAGCGCGCCTATCGAATAGTAGTATAGTTAGTGGTAAGACCGGAATATTGAATCCAAGGAACTAAAAGTACTAGTAATGACTTTCTTCCTATTATCTAGCCTAAAATAAAGAGAGAGTTTGTGTAAACTAATTAACTCTAAACTAAACTAAGGATGCGATAAAAAGTAAATTGGGGAATTGCTTTGGGAAAACTGAATGATAAAGACAATACCTAAGGAAGAATCCACCTAGACTTCACTTGTTATCTAACTCTGAACTAGATGATTTCTTCATTTGACTTGATCCGTAGAGTTCCCTACATTATGTTAATATCTTTGTCGTGAATAAGAACAACTAATCCTAGGTTGATTAATTGAAATCTCTTTCTAATTAAAACCCCTAGTCTTACATTAACTCGATCTATGGATCCCCATATTAGATTTGACTCTAATCTGGTAGATTTTCATCATCCTATGTCTAGGATTGTGATCAATTCTGCTTAATTGTGTTGGATCTACTCTTAAACAGGGACTTTTGCTCCTCTGCCTAAGCACATGACTTAAATTAATATCACGGAAATATCAATTTAAGAATTAAAAGCACAATTAAGAACAAATTGAATATTTATCATATAGTTTAGATAACAATAACAAAATTCATCTTAGGTTTCATCCCCCTCAGGTATTTGGGGGTTTAGTTCATGTTTATTAAAAGAAACATCTCAGAATAAAAAAAATAACAAAACATAAGAAGACCCAAAACTCCTGAAAGGATTGAAGGGAGATCCTCTATCTTGATGTAGATCCTAGCTTCTGAGATGGATCACTCGGCTTTCCTTCGAGTAATTCCCTGCCTTTTACTCTCCGTCTTGGCAGGGATACTGTAGACCATTGTAGTTGCCTTCTAGGGTCTTTATATAGAGTTTGGAATGTCTTTCTTAGCCCCTCAGTAGCCTTTTTTCACGTGAAATTGAACTTCATCACGATAGGGACATGCCCGTGTGAGTCGAGTTTAGGCCATTCTCAAGCCTATTAATGTGGCATGGCCGTGTGGGTTACCCTTGTGCTGAGCTCCAGGCCGTGTTGTTTTCTTGCTTTGGCACATTTTCTCTGTTTTCGGCTCGTTTCTTGTTCTTTTCACTCTCCTATGCTCTCCTAAGTGCAAAACATGAAATTAAAAGATTAGGAGCATTAAATTCCACAAATTTAATGATAATTGATCCATAAATGTGCTAAATGTGGGATAGAAATATGTATAATTTACAGTTTATCAAATACCCCCACACTTAAGCCTTTACTTGTCCTCAAGCAAAATCTCAACTCACAATTAAAAATCATTCTTCTTAACTTATAATCCTTATCAGTAATGTTTCAAACTAGTCCACAAGTAATTATACATTGAGAATTTAGTCGGAAGAAAATTAAAGTCTTAAACAATCTAAGTTGAGAATGTTGTCACAGAAACATAGGTTTCCTCCCCTCTTCCAGGTAATTACCTTGAACTCAAAATCAACAAGAGTTGACATCCTCACTAAAGATTCACTCTATCCACTTGAAGTGTTTAGGGTTTAAAAATTAAGCACTCATTAGTCAACATGAAAAGTTATTACCATAGGCTTGTAGGAAAATCAAATCTCCACCAATATATATTGACATGATACATCGATCAAAAGGTCTTTCAAGGGTTGTAATGTGGCTTTGGTTAGGGGTGTGGTCACAAGCTGAAAAAGAAGGTTAGAATCGAGATTGAACTAAAAAATCATCTAACTAGAAAAATCTCTATCACTGAAACATATTCCTAGAATAAAGCCTTTTTCTTTTGGATAACATCGTTTAAGAATAGAAGCTCAAAAATTACATGGAAATATGTGAAACATTGAATTACAACTGAAATATACATTTTTATTAAGAGCATAATTAAATATTTATAACTTACAGGCTGAAAAGGAGAACATAGCTAGATAATTATTCAACTCAAATCTCGACAAAAATAGAGATCAAAATAATTGAAAGGATTTCAACAAAAAATGGGTTTTAGGTTAATATTGAGGGAAAGTCAATGAATGGTTTGTTAGGCTTAATAGGATTCACTAGGGGTTAATTATGAAGGTAGGCTTTTATGAAAAAAGAGGGTTAAAACCTAGGTGCCTTTATCATTTTGGTATATCAAATCAATGATGTGGTCTCGACATGTATAATCAAAGCAAGTTCTAGAGCAACAGATCAATATTGACTCACTCAAAGTAATAATAAAAGTGAGCATGAAAGGATGTATGCTCAAAAGGCTCAAAAATCTCACTAGAACTATGGCTTTTGATGTCAATCCTGCGAATTTCAAATTTCAAGATAGCACCTAAAATTGGGGAAAACAACCTAGAAAAATTTAAATTCTCAAAAATTTTAACTTGTCATGCTTGATTCTCTAATGTCTTAAAGTTTGAATAAACAAAGCATAAGTACCCATGTCTTAATCCTCAACATATCAATAAAAATCATAAATCAATTAGAATTCATTCTAATTGTTAAGGCCAAGATTCAGGGATTTGAGACAATACAAAAAGTTAGTGGCAAAAATTTTTAGAGGGTTCGAGGATAATGCAAAGAATGAAAGTGAATCCCCTCCACACTTAAGATGTACATTATCCTCAATGTACAAAGATAAAGTTACTGAAAATAGAAGCAGAAAATCATAAGATAGGGAGAGAAGTGAGACTCCCTGAATATTGGATGAATTCCTTGAGTTGGAGGTGTGAAGATTTGTACGGAAGGGTGTTGATCCATAATTTCTATGCCAAAAGAATATGATGATCGGTGTCGTGGTGGCTAGAGTTGTGGTCGTGTAGGAACCGGTAGTTGTGGTAGGATTTTCCCATTAGAGATGGATTTGAGCTATAAAGCTCTTTTGTAACTGCGATAACATTAATAAATTTTTAGGGAATTTAGATTAGCACAATGTACTCGTTAGGAAATAGCCAATATGAAATGTTTGTAATAAAATAAACTAAGTTCTTAAAATATTGAAATTCAAATAATGAAAACGATAAAGTTTAAATAAAAGAAAAAGAAGAATAAAAATAAAAAGGAAAATAAAAATAAAAAGAAAAATAAAGAAAAAGATAAGAGGACTCGAGAGTCCTAATCCTCAGATGGTTCGTGAAGTGTAGGCGGTAGTGTAAGATGGAGATGCTGACAAATCTGATATAAAGTAGCATAAATGTGATCAAGGTGTTGAAAACATTATTGCTCGAATCGTGTAAAGCGCTCAAACATGTCAGGATCTGAAGCTACCGGATAAACTAGATGACGAGTGGGCGGTGGCTCCTCGTGGGATGGAGGGACATCATTAGGAATGTCCTCTGGGTCCTCTTGCTCAGTGGACTGAGATAAACGGTATTGAGGGGGGTCTGTCCCGCATCGTTGCTCGATCATCCCCATATGAAGCATGCTTTGGATGCGTTGCGGGGACATCTGACTGATGAGAGTATAGGAAGATGTTTGGGCCGCTGTGTTGAGGAGGCCGAAGTAGTGGGCAAGACAAGTCATGTATGGGCCCATCGAGATCACACCCCTACGATGCTGCTCCGTCTGGTGCTGAATGGCATGGGCGATAAAGTATGCCAGGTCGAGCACGTGCCCGTGTGACATGCTCTAGAGGAAGTAGGCGTCGTGGGTGTTGACGAGGCTAGTGCTCTCTTGTCTACCCATCAGTGTATGTGTGAGTAGGGCATGTAGGTACCTCAGTGATGGGCCGAAAGCTGTCGTCTTGGAGCGACTGGGGTCGTAGCTGGCTGAAACAGGGACTAAGGCTTGCCAACACTTGGCTGGAAAAATGGATGTGGTGGTGAAGCTCTAAGAGGTTTTCCTCTTCCATAAACTACTTAGTGTATAGACCTAGTGTTGTACCGAACTCCGGTACACTAAGCTGTCGAGCAATGCCCCTAAGGCGAAACTGGACCGTCCTTGGATTATCATTTCTGGACATGACCGTCTGGAGGTGGAAAGTGGAGCAGAGATCTAAAGTATGCTCGAGCTATGTGGGCTCAATGATCTGAAAGAATTGGTACTATGGGGTCCATTGTTAACAGGGCCTGAACTGCGTCTGCCAGTTGGACTCGCTCTAATACGGCCCAATCAATACACCTCCCCACTCCGAGGGGTTTTGCTCTAAGAAGTTGAAATAGTTCCTCTTAAGAGTTTTGTGGGAACTGGAAGAAGGGGTGTCTAATTTCAGTGGTGGCTCTGGAAGAGGAACCACTGGGCCCCTTTCGCTTTTTAGAGGTGGAGACAGCGGCTTTCTTTCCTCTAGATGATGGCATTGTTCTGGAAAGGAAAATAGACAAATGAGAATAAAAGGATAGAAAAATATTATGAATACTCATAAGTTCCTAAACTAAATGTCAAATTAAACTAATCAAAAACTACTAAGTACTTCATGCAAAAGGTAATTTCACTAACCTAATTTTGATGTTTGAGTTTTCCTAAGCATAGAATGAGACAATGGAAATAGTAGTAGCTATGGTTAACATTATATATCAAGAATCAATTGCTTAGGATAGATAAAGATGGAAACCAAAGAATGGTTCAAAATGGCATAATGAGTATTCTAGATTAATCATGCAAAATGTATGAGAATCACATAGATAATATGGTAAATAACTGAATAAATGAAATCATGAAAATATAAGTAGTTAGAACACATTAAAAATTAAAAGAAAAGGGAGAAAGGGGAACTGATAGGGTAGGATTTGGTGCGGCGCACGGTCGTGGTAGTGCTACACGGTCGTGGTGGCGTGGGCTAGGTCGACGGCGGCACTAGGAGGGGCTGGAGTAAGCTGTAGTGGAAGAGGATTTAGGGTTTTGAGTGAGCGAAATGATGAATGGTGAGGGGTTTTGTATAGAAATTGGGGCACACGAGCGTGTCACACGCCCGTGTGAATTGTTTTTAGCCTGTGTGGTTCGAATCTTAAGGGTTTTAGCATGCCTAAGTCATGGCACACGCCCGTGTTCTTTGGGTGTGTTAGGGAACACGGCCATGTCCTTCCATGTTTGCTTCTCCCATGCCCATGTATGGGGTCATACGCCCGTGTATGAATTGACAGGTTCATCCACGGGTCTAAGACACGGGCGTGTCGCATGCCTGTGTTAAATTAACAAGATCGACCACGGCCTTGGGGCACGGGTGTGTCCTACGCCCGTGTCAATTTGTCAAGATTGGCCACAGCCACATCACACGGCCATAGCTATTTGTTGCAGCCCGTGTGTTGGGAAAGTTTTGTCCTACTTGTATACGACCGTATCACACGGTCGTGTCTTTGCCCATGGTGTCCCCACGGCCGTAGGCACGCCCGTGGGCATGGCCATGTGGCTTGAAAAACCTACGTTCAGGAAGTTAGTTGATGAATTAGAGTTCGAGAGCTTAAATAAAGGAAATTTACTATGTTAGTGCTCGGGTTGCCTCCCGAGAAGCATTTGTTTATAGTCTAAGCTCGACTTCTTTCAAGCTTGCACGGTCATGGTGGTTTGAGGAGTTTGAACTCCTCTCTCCTGCTATCAGTATCAATATCAAAATAAGGTTTTAGTCGAGTAGAATTTACCTTGAAAGTGGCCAATGTCTTATGTGTTATCTCGATTGTACCATAGGGGAAAATTTTCATTATCATGAAGGGAGGTGTATCACCTGTATGAAGTTTTGAAATTCGAGGATCCTCTCCCTCTACTAAGACTTTATCCCCTACCTTAAATTGATTCGTTTTTACCTTAGGGTCATCATGGTGATGTTTCGGTTCGATGTGGAATATTTTTGGTTTCTCTTAGCAGTAGTTCAGCCACTCGCCTAGTTCTTCAATCTATAGCATTCATTTTTCATGTATTGTTCCCTTGGATGGATTCGTCTGGGGTTTGGTTGCACTTATGTGAGGAGTATCCTGCAAAGAAGGTTGGACGGTGAGATCATTCTTATTACAAGAACTCGTAATAGTATCTTTATCGTTAACAGACTTATTAGAATTACGAGCTTGCAAAGTAATTGTATCATCACCTATACGAAGTGTGAGTTCGCCTATGCCTACATCAATTATGGTTCTAGCAGTTGCTAAAAAGGGTCGCCCTAGAATTATGGGTACATTGCTATCCTCATCTATGTCTACAACAACAAAGTCGACTGGGAATATAAATTTATCAATTTTGACAAGCACATCTTTGATTATACCCCTAGGAAATCTAATGGCTTTATCAGCCAATTGAATGCTCATCCTAGTTTGTTTAGGTTTCCCAAGACCTAGTTGTTTAAACAATTTATATGGCATTACATTAATACTTGCTCCTAAGTCAGCTAAAGCATTTTTAACATCTAAACTACCAAGTAAACAAGGAATTGTAAAACTCCCTGGATCTTTTAGTTTGTTGGGTAGCTTATTCTACAAAATGGCTGAGCAAATTGCGTTCAGTTCCACATGAGATGACTCATCCAGCTTTTGTTTGTTTGTTAGAAGCTTTCTTAAAAACTTAACAGCGTTTGGCATTTGCAAAAGAGCTTCAATAAATGGTAAGTTAATATGTAATTTCTTTAAGAGTTTAAGGAATTTACCAAATTGTTCATCTATGCGATCTTACATTGTCGCCTTAGGATATGGGACACGAGGCTTATATTCTTTGACAACTGGTTCGATGCTACTTACCTCACCCTTACCTCTACTTACCACACGTAACTAATGTCAAACCAAGTCATACGTTCATATTGCCTACTCATCAATCATACACAAGTTAGTACTTATAAAACCTTGTGACCATTCATTCTCTCAATGGAACATTTACATAACACAAGCATTTACGAAATACTTATGACATATAATTCATGAAATTCATCTCATATAGTTCATATAAATCATGTGGTTCATGTAACTTGTAATTCATATATCCTTTGATCATCATGTAACATGTATCGATAATTGCCCGTTGAACCTTTAAGAACATCGAGGGATACTCGGGTGATACACACACAGTGTATATACATATAACCTGTAATCTGTCAATGCATTATGTATGCTCTTTCGAGCCTGTAACAGTAAGCCAGAAACCTGAACATGTGATCCCGAAGGATGAACGGTAAGCCCATAGGCTGAACGGTAAGTCCGAAGACTGAACATATAATCCCGAAGGATGAAAATATAGCTCATGAGTTGTGGTGAGTCAGCAACAAATGCAAGAGCTCAAACCACCCTGTAGCCCTAGTGACATGTCACTCGTATCCTACGACTTTCTACGGTTCAAATGGGACTCGGTAATCATATTAAACTTGGGATCTTTAATCTTTCCATATCAATTCATATGCATATAATCAATAGGAAATTCCTTTTCTATAGTGTACTATACTTTCACATGACAAATTAAACCACAATTATAAGCATTTACAATTCAATTCTAATTATACGAACTTACCTCGATTTCCCGATGTCTACTCGTCTACCTTTCTTTTTCCCCGATCAAGTTTCGGGATTTGATTGTCTTTATCTATATTAATACAAATTCAGCTATTTAATCACCAACACATTCAATTTAGTCCAAGAACATTATTTGGCCGATTTACAAATTAGCCCTTAACTTTCATACTTTAACACTTTAGTCCTAAATTCACAAAATAGCAAATTACACAATAGAACCCTCAATTTATCATAACCAAATATTCATATACTTCATATAAGCACATATATGTCATTTATTTACAATTCCAACCACAAAAATTCTACCTTTTTCAATTTAATCCTCAAAACTCATTTTTATCAAAAATTACTTTATTAAACTTGTATATTTCCAAATAACCTTCAATAATTCATCAAAAATCATCAAAATAACCACGTATTCATCAATGGCATATTTCAAAAACTCAACCAATTTTAGAAATTGAGGTACGAGTCAGATAGTATACAAAGCAACGATCTCAAAAACGTAGAAATCATTAAAAACAGATCAAAACCGTACCTTAATTGAGCTAAAACCCTTGGCCGAATGAAAAAGCTTTTAAAACCTTAGTTTTATTTGAAGAATCGGTGGAAGAGAAGAATGAAAATTAAAGCCATTTTGTATTTTAATTAAACCATTGTAACATATAATTATCAAATACCTTTTATAACCTTAATAAAACTATTTCAAAACCATGCATTTAAAGGCCACTACCGTCCATGCATTATAAAAAGGGTAAATTTCATTTTAAGGACTTCTAAATATAAAGCCAAGGTCATTTTAGCCCTTATGCAAAAGAACTCCTATTTATCGCTTTATGCGATTTAATCCTTTTTATCGAATTAACTATTTAAACGATAAAATTTCCATACGAAACTGTAACACCCCAAACTCGGCCTAGAAGTTAGGCTCGAATCTGGCGATGTCACATTGAAAGGTTTCTTTCAAAAAATGGTTTAGTTAAAAACTTAGTTCGAAACGAAATATGCTTGATAGGAATTTACTTAGTTAAAAATCTGAAGAATTAAATTAAATGAATAATTAGAAAAAAAACCATGTTTATTAACTATAGCAGTAACTAAATAAAATCCCAAGTAAATAATGAAATCGAAGATATATAGCCTTATTACATCACAGTGGAGATTTAAAAGTAATTATCATAAAACACTTAATAAATATATATTGAAAATTCCTAAGTAACTTGTAGTGTGGCTATCTCTGAGTCCTCTCCCGCGTCGAGCCGCCTATTGTGGATCACCTGAAATATTAATAATAAGGGTGTGAGTTTCATAACTCAGTGTGTACGACCCTTGGCAACCAAATCAATTCATTATACACATATCGCATTGGGCCTAAGCCCTAACAATATCGGTGGTCTGGGCCTTAGCCCACATTGACCTCATACCATACCAGAATTACATGCATGCAAATGTTCCCATCCCAAATCCAACCGCTACACACCACCCGTACCAGCCCAACACACTTGTGGGGATGTCTACATCAACCCACCTATCCTCTACACTCCAAAGATAGCACCGGTTGCGGCACTACTCACGTTGTAGCAAGGCTGCTATATATGTGCAGTGTAGCAAAGCTACTTGGTGGCTTAAAAGCATACGGTGGATCCACGGTCGTCAAGCGACTATGCGATCCTCAAAACACTTCCTCCATATCATCAAACCCACCCAAGTGCAACATACAATTCATGAATGCAACATACACATTTTCACACATTTTCACATTTTAAGCACTTAGGGGTATTTTGGTCATTTCACTACCTAGGGGTATTTTCGTAAACCTACCCTACAGGGGTATTTTGGTATTTCCACCCTACAAGGGTGTTTTAGTAGCTCTACCTTACAGGGTATTTTCGTAATTCTTCCTTAGAAGGGTATTTTCGTAATTTTATCCTAGAAGGGTATTTCCGTAATTTCTTAATGGTACGGATTTTAGTTATGCATTTTGGCCCATCAACAAGTCCTCGCGGTTAAGATGAACGGACACTATGCACCAGGTAGGATTCAAGAGAAGAGGAGGTGGGTCACTCGGACCGTTTAAGTACCAAGCTCTTCCTAAATCCAATCCTAGACATGCACACATCCATTGCCACACCTTAGTCTAGCGACTTGTCCATGGACATGTTTAAGTATTTAATTAAGTCTTATGTAAAATTTGAGAGATCAGAACTAGGCCTATAGTCCATTAAAAACCCTAGCATGCATTCCTACAACCCCACAAAGTCCAAACATGCTTATAAAGCCCATTAAACCCAATCATGCTTATAAAGCCCATTAAGCCCAATCATAATTCAATCATACAATTCATGCATATCATTCCATCACAAAATTTCATAACACAACTTTGCCAATTTGGGCCCACAAATTCAGAAGGCCCATTAGGGATTTTGGGATTTCAATTTTTACCGATTTGCCGTGTGTGTAGTGTATCTACACACGTGATTGATGTCTCGCACCTACACTATCCTCAATCTTGACCTACATTCAAAACCACTTCCAAATCAACTCCAAACCTTACTAAAACTTTATCAAATCCCGAAGCCTTACCGTAGCCTTATCGTGAACTTTCGGCTTTTCTAGCCTTTCCTTAGCGAATAGTCTCGAATATTCCTAGATCTGCATCAACACACATATTTTATCAACATCAGGTGACTCGTCTTCCACACGATTCACCCTTATGGCTACACATATTCGACCATCCCCCTAAGAAACCAAAATTGAGACTTACTAAAACTCGCCTTCAAACTAACGGCCTAGATATCTGCTATTTAAGCAATTGACTTTTCAACACTAACTTATGGATGGTAATCAAAGATGGATAGTGATGAAGGAAAAGAAATTTGCAAGGGAGATATGAGTATTCCAGCTTTCAAGAAATCAATGATTTTCGTGCTTTTTGAGAAATAAAGAAACTTAATGGAATTTGGTAAAAGAATGAAAAGGGAGAAGAGAGGTTGGCAATAGAATTAATTCGGCAAAATAAACCAAAACCCTTATGCACATTCGGCATTCCTTTAAATAGGCACAAGCCAATTCAAGCCTCCCTTGCAGTCCCATTCGGCACCAACTCCCTCTCTCTCTCAATCTCCTATTTTCTCACCATTATCTCCACCTTAAAAATCTCTCCTGAACACTCCCATTAGAGTCCATCTTCACGCCACTTCCAACCTTCTAGAGGGCCAAAATTAAACTCCTAAAAATACTAAGCTAGGATCTAAAACTCAAGGCCCAAAATTTCTAGGCCCAAATTCAGGGTGTTACAATTCATCCCTCCTAAAAAAAATTTCGTCTTCGAAATTTCTAAATAATAAGATAGTCGTGTATCGACTACCCTACTACGCTACCACTGCGCACTCTGATCTAAATAATTTTTATTACAAATGTCTTAGGCACATATAGTGTTTTAGAGTTTGTTTCCGCGAAGTCGTAGCCTAGCTACAGTCTCAGTTTCTTAGGGTTTAATTTCCCTACTGTCTCAGTCTCTACAGTTTCAGTACTACCCTATCTACAGTATCATAATAGGGTATCAGTTCTATCTACAGTAATGTTTCAATACAGTACAGTATAAGTAACAAAAATACTTACAGACTTGGTGCTTGGGATTCACTGTGCCACTTCTTCAGTTATCAGATTTTAGAAACCCAGAAAAATAGAAAAACTTAAACCTTTTTAAATCAAACTTTAAAACATGTATATCTTGAAAAAAACGAGTTTGAAAGGATTTCCTAAATTTTCGAAAAATTGATTTCCAAAAATACCCTTCTTGGGCCTTGATTTAAAATTTTTCGAAAATGTTTTAGACCCGATCCACAGCCGAGTTGTTGCAACTGGGCTCTGATACCACTAAATGTAACACCCCAAACCCAGCCTAGAAGTTAGGCCCGAATCTGGCGATGTCACATTGAAGGGTTGCTTTCAAAAAATGGTTTAGTTAAAAACTTAGTTCGAAACAAAATATGCTTGATAGGAATTTACTTAGTTAAAAATTTGAAGAACTAAATTAAATGAATAATTAGAAAAAAAATGCTTATTAACTATAGCAGTAACTAAATAAAATCCCAAGTAAATAATGAAATTGAATATATATAGCCTTATTACATCATAGTAGAGATTTAAAAGTAATTATCATAAAACACTTAATAAATCTATATTGAAAATTCCTAAGTAACTTGTGGTGTGGCTATCTTCGAGTCCTCTCCCGCATCGAGCCGTCTATTGTGGATCACCTGAAATATTAATAATAAGGGTGTGAGTTTCACAACTCAGTGTGTACGACCCTTGGCAATCAAATCAATTCATTATACACATATCACATTGGGCCTAAGCCCTAACAATATCGGTGGTCTGGGCCTTAGCCCACATTGACCTCATATCATACCAGAATTACATGTATGCAAATGTTCCCATCCCAAATCCAACCGCTACACACCATCTGTACCAGCCCAACACACCTGTGGGGATGTCTACATCAACCCACCCATCCTCTACACTCCAAAGGTAGCACCTGTTACGGCACTACTCATGTTGCAGCAAGGCTGTTATATATGTGCAATGTAGCAAAGCTACTTGGTGGCTTAAAAGCCTACAGTGGATCCACTGTCGTCAAGCGACTATGCTATCCTCAAAACACTTCCTCAATATCATCAAACTGACCCAAGTGCAACATACAATTCATGAATGCAACATACACTTTTTCACACATTTTCACATTTTAAGCACTTAGGGGTATTTTGGTCATTTCACTACCCAGGGGTATTTTCGTAAACCTACCCTATAGGGGTATTTCGGTATTCCCACCCTACGAGGGTGTTTTAGTAGCTCTACCTTACAGTGCATTTTCGTAATTCTACCTTAAAAGGGTATTTTTGTAATTTTATCCTAGAAGGGTATTTTCGTAATTTTCTAATGGTACGGATTTTAGTTATGAATTTTGGCCCATCAACAAGTCCTTGCGGCTAAGATGAGCGGACACTATACACCAGGTAGGATTCAAGAGAAGAGGAGGTGGGTCACTTGGACCGCTTAAGTACCAAGCTCTTCCTAGATCCAATCCTAGACATGTACACATCCATTGCCACACTTTAGTCTAGCGACTTGTCCACGGACATGTTTAAGTATTTAATTAAGTCTTATGTAAAATTTGAGAGATCAGAACTAGGCCTATAGTCCATTAAAAACCCTAGCATGTATTCCTACAACCCCACAAAGTCCAAACATGCTTATAAAGCCCATGAAACCCAATCATGCTTATAAAGCCTATTAAGCCCAATCATAATTTAATCATACAATTCATGCATATCATTCCATCACAAAATTTCATAACACAACTTTGCCATTTGGGCCCACAAATTCGGAAGGCCCATTAGGGATTTCGGGATTTCAGCTTTTGTCGATTTGCCGTGTGTGTAGTGTATGTACACACGTGATTGACGACTCGCACCTACACTATCCTCAATATTGACCTACAATCAAAACCACTTCCAAATCAACTCCAAACCTTACTAAAACTTTATCAAATCCCGAAGCCTTACTGTAGCCTTACCGTGAACCTTCAGCTTTTCTAGCCTTTCCTTAGCGAATAGTCTCGAATATTCCTAGATCTGCATCAACACACATATTTTATCAACACCAGGTGACTCGTCTTCCACACGAGTCACCTTTATGGCTACACATATATTCGGCCACCCCCTCTAAGAAACCAAAATTAAGAATGAGACACTTATTGAAACTCACCTTCAAACTAACGACCTAGATATCTGCTGTTTAAGCAATCGACTTTTCAACACTAACTTAAGGATGGTAATCAAAGACGAATAGTGATGAAGGAAAAGAAATTGGTAAGGGAGATATGAGTATTCGGCTTTCAAGAAATTAATGATGATATTCAGCTTTTTGAGAAACAAAGAAACTTAATGGAATTTGGTAAAAGAATGAAAAGGGAGAAGAGAGGTTGGTAATAGAATGAATTCGAAACCAAAACCCTCATGCAGATTCGGCTTTCCTTTAAATAGGCACAAGCCGATCCAAGCCTCCCTTACAGTCCCATTCGGCACCAACTCCCTCTCTCTCTCAATCTCCTATTTTCTCTCCATTATCTCCACCTTAAAAATCTCCCCTGAACACTCCCCTTAGAGTCCATCTTCATGCCACTTCCAACCTTCTAGAAGGCCAAAATTAAACTTCTAAAAATACTAAGCTAGGATCCAAAACTCAAGGCCCAATATTTCTAGGCCCAAATTCAGGGTGTTACAGAAACTTTCACACAATGAATCTATCATGCTCTAAAACACATTAAAGCAACAAAAAATAATATTTCGACTCGGTTAAGTGATCCCGAAACCACTCGTTCCGATTAGGGTCTAAAATGGGTTGTTAGATCCAGTGGTTTAGTCTGATCTGAATTATTTGATTTAAAAGAAGATTGAGTTATATGTGTTTGAATCTATTCACCAGAATGGTAATAAATTTTGAGTGTACATATGTGATCTAAGGAATAGTCTGGAAGAAGAATACAAATTCTGTGAATAGATTCAAACACATATAACTCAAGACTATTCCTCAGATCACATATGTACATTCAAAATTTATTACCATTCCGGTGAATAGATTCAAACACATATAACTGAAGAATACAAATTATTCTTCCAGATTATTCCTCATATCACATATGTACATTCAAAATTTATTATCAGTCCGGTAAATAGATTCAAACACATATAACTCAATCTTCTTTTAAATCAAATAATTCAGATCAGACTAACCACTGGATCAGTCTTTTCGAAGAAATTATTTCTTCCCGTTAAAAGAATAACTCAAACATATCATTATACAAAAGCCACAATCATCGAATAAGAATCATAATATCATAATGAGATTGACGTCTTACCCGAAATAATAGATAATATCCCAGTTGTTAATAAAGTATCTAAACCTAGAAGAAAACCCGATATGATTTGGACAGCAACCAATGTAGAAATACAGCTTTTATAACTCTAATAACAATGCTGCAGTTATCACAGATATAGCCATTTCTGTTAGGTAAAAATTTCTTACAGATAATCACATGGGATCATAAAAAGACCGGAATACTGAAATTTTAACATCTGAAGCTACACAAAATATCAAAAAATTACAACCCATATAGAATGATATCAGCCCCGATGATATCCCAGAAAATGTCCAGAAAAAACAATATCCCTCGTAAATACTAAAATCCATAGTAACAGAAGTAATAAAATCTTTGTATATTTTCAACATAACCATATCCAGTAGAAATAAAATATAACCATTATACAGATTTTACCGTCGAGTTAATATCTATACAATAGAATAAATATCAGAGAAAGACAGAGCAATGTCGAACATAACCAAAATAGACCAACGATGCTTTCACCTGCAATAAGAATTCCTTCTAAAATTAAATAGTCACCGATACTTCTGAGAATAAATGTACACATAGAATGCCAAAAAGGAATCATAATAACTGCCCGACTATAACCACTACACTCAACCATCAATACTATTCAACATTATTTTAACTGTCTAATATTGCCATCAGAAATTTTCATATTATCCCTCCATTAACAGAAGTCAATCCAGATAAGCTTCTAACTCATATTGTCCTTGGATAACATACCTGTATAGGTCATTTGATTGTAGATAACTTCTTCCTTAACAGTGATGTCACAAAATCTGAATAATCTTCAGGACTATCCAATGTCTCTTTTAATACTGTCTTCATTTGTTGATTCAATCTCTTTTCTGACCACATTATTAATCTTCTGTATACGGACTTCTGTAACTCTACACTCTTAAGCTTAATCAACCCAAATCTTACAGATTTCATAATTAGGGGTGTTCAATCAGTTAACCGACCAGTTAACCGACCCGAAACACCATTAGCTAAATTAACCAACCCTTTAAAAATTTTAACTATTAACTGCACCGAAATTTTTTCGATTAATTTGGTCGGTTAACCGAATTAATCGAAAATTATATATCTTTTTATTTTTGGTTAAAATAAGTATAAAATTAATCGAATTACTTGATTTACCCGAATTAATTGAATTAATCAAATTAACCGAATTATTTTTATTTTTTTGTTTTTATTTTTATTTATTAAATTATTTGTAATTTTTATGATTGGGCTGGGTAATTGGGTTGGGTAATTAGTTTCAGTTTGATTGGGTTTATGTTGGATTGGGTTTGAGTGAATAGTGGGCTATTTATATAATATTATTTTATTTATTAATTTTTTCAGTTAAATCGAAAAAATTCGGTTAATCGACCGGTTTTGAATCAAATTAACCGTTAATCGAAAACTCAAAAAATTATTAACCGACCCCTAACCAAAAAAATTTGGTTAACTGACTGATTAACCAAATTCGGTCAGTTAACCAATTTTTTTTATTTTACCCGTATTTTGCACACCCCTATTCATAATAACATTTCACTAATAAGGGGGTGAGGGTAATAAAGCCTCAAATTTAACTTACACATAAATACATATAACAACACTTTCACAAATAGTCAATTCATTAATAATTTCACATTATCCAAACATTTAATAAACATTTTCTTTTAATCACTTTTGTTCTTAGTACTTAATTCATATACCAACTCAAATTTTTAATTCACAATCAAAATATTTCTAATAGCAATCATAACTCAAATATTATAATCTATATGCTCGTATAATTATATCATTTATCAACATCAATATATCATACTATTTGATCCATACCTTTATGACTTTTAACTCATCATCTACACATTTCCATTCAAACACTCGGGTACACATTCCGTACTATCAAAATTAGCTCGGTTGAAAACTTATCTGTCTCATCAAAATAATTTTCGTCAGAGTCAAGAGATATCACACTATCGCAGGTTGATTATGGCATGTATAGCTAGATTCACATATACTATGGTAGTCCTAGAACCGACTAAACTATAGCTCTGATACCAATCAAATGTAACACCCCTAACTCATATTCGTCGCCGAATAGAGTTACAAGGCATAACCAAACCAATGCACAACTTCTGAACAATTACAAATGTATACATATAATATTCATTTATAAATAAAACATATAACTAATTATTTATGAAGCATTTAATGTCAATCGAAACACAAATAATCTTTTTTTATATACCTTATAGTCATATAATTCATATCGTGCACTTAATTATACTTACATTCTAATAAACATTTTTCAACGTCACATTGGATATACAAAAAATAATCAAACACTTACTTACTCAAATAGGTCATATCACAAAGTTTTATAATCATTATCAAATGCGGCTTTAACATTAGTACTATATGGTTTATTATAATTCCTTAAGTACTGATCCTTATGCACATTTACCCACTACTTTTTGGACCATTCAAAACATAATCATAAGCATACTTTGCTATTCAATCAAACTTTTATTTAATTAACTTCTAGCATATAATTTCACTCTCGATTTAAGCTTTACTTGTTTAACTAAAAATCAGCCAATAATCCGTTCAATAAAAAATACGTCTTATGAGTATATATATAAGTATTTAACTTAAACATACAATTTACTGGATCAAAACTTACTTATTTTCTCACTACAAGTTTTAAATGCAAGGCAAAATCTACCATAACGTCCAACATATACATGGATAAAATTCTATGTTTTATCCATTTGGCTAGCAATCATATCGACAAAAGAGTACAAATATTTATCACTCAAAATCAACTCAAAACTTTCCATTTCAAAGCATATGAAACATGATCACTACTATACGACATCATTATGCAATTATACGCACTGTATTACAATTAACACATACTTACAATTTTAAAATTTTATAATACATAATTGGTTATATATATAGCAAGCTATTGAACATTTATCCCATTCTCTTATTAATTTAAAAAACCAAATCATGAATTAATAAATATAAAAGCAATTGCTGAATTTCAAGTTAGTCATAACCAATTTACCTACTTTTATCTTATGAACGAATTTATAATACATTATTACATAATTTCAGACCAACTAATTTTACAATTTACACATTACAAGACTAAGACATTAACCATGATTAGACATATAATTAAAACTTGAGTATATCATGCCATGTAAAAACCATACTTTAACAAGCTTATATTAGGAACAGACTTAGCTAACAACTTGAAATGCCAAATTACAAAACAAATTATACCTCCAAATTAAAAATCAATAATAATAAGCCATCATCGAAACACATGCAGTAACCATATTTATTTTACTTGAGTCGTATTATAGCCATTCACAAATGCATATCATACCATGTTTCAAGCTTCCCACAATGAGTTAATGATAAACATTCATATCAATACTCCATGCCGAAATCATATAGCTAAACATCACATTCATTTATACCATGAAATAAACCTCCAGTTAAAGTTTAGACCATGATCAAACACATACGAGCATTGACATCTTAATCAAGCCATAATCATGAACAAACATAATAACTTTAATCATTATTAGATTAAATCAAACCCTTAAACCCTCTTCAAGGTATTTCACCCGAATATAGCAAACATTCAATTCGAAAAATATATCATGACTAACTTACCTTGATTCCAAAATGTAACACCCCTGACCCGGCCTGAACGTTATGGCCAAATCTGACGTGTCACATAGACTTATGACTGATTGTGTTCTTTGCTTATGGTGCCAAAAGTGATCTTGTAAAATAGTTGTTTAATAAAAAATCGGTTTATTAAGCCCTTAGGTAATCCATTTGTTACGTTCGTTGTGTATTGAAACCATTCTTTAAATTTGATTAGAAACTCGCGCGACCTAGAACTAGCAGTTTCAACCAAGTGTAATTATAACCAAATATGAAAACCAAGAAAAATATTAAGAGCGGCCTTATTACAACTTAAAACCCAAAAATAATATAATGAATCATTGAAATACTGAAATAAGTGTGCGATGAAAACCAAACTTGCAGAATATGTGGCCACTCCGAATCCCTCACAGCTCCAAGTCCGCTATGGTTGGGGATTACCTGCATGGACGAAATTAAGGGGTGAGTTTGGAAAACTCAGTGTGTAAAATAACCCAACCATAGTCCAAAACATAACAAGCCTCAGAGTCAGATTTATTTGGGCCTTAGCCCAATACAGAAATCAGAATAAAGCCCACAAGCCCATAATAGATACAAAACAGATATATCATGCATGCAGAAACCCAACCCATATCTATCCATATACACCCCCGTACCAACCTTACACCATGTGGAGAGACAACTCAACCCACCATCCGCTACACACCACAGAATTTGCAGCAAAGCTACCAGAACAGATAATGTAACTGAGTCACCAGATACAGATATTGTGGCAGGACCACCAGAACAGATATTTGTGGCATAGCCACCAGAACAGATATTTGTGGCATAGCCACCAGCACGCTTCCTCCATCAATAAACCCAGATCCCATGCATCAGATATACATATCATGACATATAATCATATAGAAATAGAGTATCATACTTTTCATACAGAATTAACCCTAGGGGTATAACAATCATTTTGCATCTAGGGGTAAAATGGAAATTTTCATACTTAGGGGTATTTTAGTAAATTTACTATTTTAGGGTTTTCATGCATATTACAGCCATTAACATTTTAACAGAAACTCTTACCGAGCGTTTTTATCGAATTGGGCCCGCTGGCCCTTTTAACCTGATTTCGGCCCATTAAGCCCGAATATACCGAAGTGCACGAAATTGCACACTAAGCAATCTTACCACTCGCGCTAATGGATCTAACCATTGAATGAGTATTCGCACACTCACAAATCTACAAAGTGCCGACCTTTCGGTCACTTTCGGTCACTATGGCCTTTGCCAATTTAGTCTATAGAGAAGGTACGATACACACCTGATTTGGAATGATACGCTGGCAAGATCCACACGTGAGTTGCCTACAATTGAGTTACTGGTACGTCAGACTACATATCAACAAAAAATACGTACTAATCTCCTTACCATATTCGACCAACAGTGCCTTAGTCCCTAAAGTTCTTACATTTCTACCGAAATATGGACTAGATCTAGATGTCCGACTGTGTTAGCCTTCAAAGCCCTATGCTGTACGTCCCCTTGTCCACACTAGCGCATACAAAACCAAAAGAAGAGGCCAATATGCTCTTAGTCCAAACGTTAGCCACCCTTGGTAGATAGGGATTTCGGCTTTTATCTTAAACATGGGTAACTAATGAAAAGAAGAGTTTCGAAATACTTACCAACACTTATCCTTGTCAAGACAAGTTCCTACTATCACCCTAACCCCGATCTACGATCATTCCACTTGCACTCACGAGAGAAGAGTTAAGTGATCCAAGATTTGGCTTTTACACCACAGGTATGAAGATTTCGGCTCCTAAAAGAAAAAATGAAGTATTCGGCTCCAAAAGGTATTCAGCTATCTTGGTTTCGAGAGAGATTGACGAAGAAAAGAAATAAGAGAAATATGAGCAGGGTAGATTCGGATATAGAAGAAATCGGTAAGGAGTATCAAGGTTTCGGGATTTGGTTTTAAAGGTTTCGGCAAAAAGGGAAATCGGCCATGGAAGGCTTTGCTTTTGGCTTTTGTGATTATCAAAGTGAGAGGGAATGAGATGGAGAAGTAAGGGTTACGGTTGGAAGAAGAAGTAAAGAAGAAAAGATTAGAGAAGAGGAGAAGTAAGTAATCAGTTTTGGCAGAGAAAATGGCACAAGGAGAAGTGGAAGCTTGTATTTCGGCTTTTAGCAAAAAGAAAGAGTAGAAGAATAATCCCTAAGGCACCAACCCTATTTCGGCTAAGCAAAAGGAAGACCAAAACAAAAACCCGAAAGAGATCAAAAGAGAATTCAGCACATACTACCCCTATTGCCGAAATTGCAAATACCCAAACCCCTAGCTGATTTGCCTACCTAAAACCCCTTGGTCGGCCAACTCTTGCTCTTCAAGAGTCCATCATTCGGCCAACACCTCACTCCTTGATCAGCTCCTAAATTTCCTCCACTTATCCTTCCTTATTCCACTCTCTTGAACACTTCAAACTCTTCCTTTTAGAGTTCCATTCAAGCTCCAACACCTACCTTTCCTATTCACAAAAATAAATACTCTAATTAACTTACCTTGCGACTTGAACCTTGGCTCCCCCCTAAACATCCACACGCCACTTTAATAGCACCCTAGTGGCATTACCTTGCCACTTTACCACAGGTTACCTTGTGACTTATTTTGCCCACTTTTCTTTACAAGTCTACTCTGTCAGAACCCCCTTCTCTTTTAAACTAAAATTTATTAAATCCGTCGGGTTTCAACTTAAGACTGGGCCTTCTAGAGGCCCACTAACGTACTAGAACATAATTTATACCATCAGAACACAGAAATTCATGAATTAACCAAAATCACAGAAATCCCGAAAAGTCCCAAAACTAGGACGTTACACGAATCATATAGCCAAATAGAATCAAATCACCAAACCAAAGCCAAACATAATCATTATTAAATTTAAGCATAAGAACCGAGCTTAACTAAGTCATAAGCCATTTTCGCATGGCCTTTATACATAACCCAAGTTCATTATTTCAAAACACATCCAGCCTATACATGTCATAGTTTCAAAATGTAACTTTATAAATTACCGAAGGCTATCGATAGTGTGATAAGCTTCTCTGACAATTTTGGAGCTCGTAACTTGAATTTAAAATCTATAAAATAGGGTAAATATGCACAGAGTAAGCTATCATAGCTTATTAAGTCATAAGCAAATAACAACTTAATAATATTGTCAACTCTTTAAATTTAAACTAAGCCAATTTACTATATCAATGCAATATTTAATCTCAACTTATACATTCCATAAACCACACATTTTTAACATAACTATCACTTTGGCCGAATACCTATAAGGTTAAATTTTACAATTTTTCATCTAACCTTCAAAGCCAAATGTCATTACACATTCAAATATACTTCCACTCATTTATACAAGCTCACAAAACAAGATTTAATGTCATATACAAACATCACTTATTTGGCCGAATACACAAAATTATAACATCACATATGTCTATTACCTATATGGCCGAATATGCATGGTCTCACATATGCACACAGTGAAGAATTATTTCATTGATATTCAAATCATTTAGTCATAAGGCCGAATACACATACTCATCTCACATATATTTTTTTGTTTCTATCATACATGATTTAACACAAATATTCAAAGTACTTACTTACCTTATCTCCCATAGGTAACAAGTTAGTTCGTACCTGGCCCTTTAGCTCGTTTTACTTACTCAAACACAACTTATCCTTGCTCGATGAACCATTCAGAATTGGATAGGACACTCGAATAATCGCACATATATCGTACAATGCTAATGTCCCAGACGTGGTCTTATATGTAATCACATATCGATGCCACTATCCCAGACAGGGTCTTACTCGCACACATATATTGGAGTCATATATCGATGCCATGGTCTTACTCGCACATATAAATAGAAATCCTATGTCATGTCATATGTATCCTAACTATTCCTACGATTCATACGAAGCTTTCGGATGTCATATCTCAGTTGAAACGAACTCAGAAACATAATATTCAACTTATTCACATTCGGCTATTCCATAAATAAAATCACATATTACATTTCAGCAAGTATAATTTACATATGGTTATAATTTGGTACGTCTATTTGCTTATAAACTTACCTCAGATGATGAAAAACGGAGCGAGACTGCTAGTCGATAACTTTCGTTTTTTCCCCAATCCAAATTCGATTTCTTTGGTTCTTGATCTAAACATATGCAAATTAAGCTCATTCAAACATATTTTCATTCAATTTAGTCCAACAACACACAAATAGGTAAATTACCATTTTACCCTTGACATTTACACTTTTTACAATTTAGTCCCTATTGCACAAAACACAAAATATGCAAAATTTGACAACACCCATGTTAGCCGAATGATCCTAATGTCCATATAAGTCCATATATTTCATTTATTTCACATCTTAGTC
Source organism: Gossypium stocksii (assembly GCA_020496765.1). Lineage (NCBI taxonomy): Eukaryota > Viridiplantae > Streptophyta > Magnoliopsida > Malvales > Malvaceae > Gossypium > Gossypium stocksii. Next base: position 61,833,807 of record CM035630.1, read on the forward strand.
CCTCAAATTATTATTTTTGCAATTTAATCCTAATTACTCAAAATCATCCAAAAATTCCAATACAAAATATGTTGACCCAAACATATCTTTCATATTTCATTATCAAACAACAAAAAATCAAAAGTTCTCATCAATGGCATAATTCAAAATATTCATCAAAATAAAAAATTCAAGCATGGGTCTTGTAGATTACTTAGCAACGATCTCAAAAACGTAAAAATTATAAAAAACCGAGCTAAAACTTACCTTGGATTGAGCTTGAGAAGTGCCAAACCCTAAGCTCTATTTCTTTTCTTCTTATTTTGTTATTTCGGCAAGAACATGATAATATGAAACCATGTTCTAATTTTTTTATGTTTTATTATTACAAGAAATTTCATAATTTACCTATTTAGCCTTTGAAATAAAATTATAAAACCATGCAGAATAAGGTCACTACTGTCCATGTCACTTTTATATAATTTATCAATTTATGCTTTATTATATATATACATATTATTATATATTTTACTATTATAACTTAATAAAATAACATAAAAAAACTATATAATACAAGCCCATTACCGTCCCACTAATATATGAATGGGTTATTTACCACTTAAAGGCTTTCATTTATAAAGCCAATAGCAATTCGGCCCTTTACACATTAAATTACCAAATTTTATTTTTATGCGATAAAGCCCTTTTATTTAATCAGACACCTAGACGATAAAATTAAATCACGAAAATTTCACAGATATAAATTCACACATAATAAACACATAAAATAATTTAAAAATATTTTTCTGACTCGGATTCGTGGCCCTGAAACCATCGTTTCGATTAGGGTCTAATTCGGGCTATTACAACACCTTTTTGTGAAACTGCAGTAATATAAATGAGTCTCCAAACCTATATTCAGTCAAGAGGTACAGTTAGTCTTTCTATCGTTAAAGATCCTAAAACTCTTATTCCCTAAATCGTTAACTGATACCCACATTGTCTAAATGAGAATCGGCTTATTCTTTTCTTAAACCGTTTGGTTATGAATCGTTCTCACCTCCTTGTGAATTATCTGAATCACAAGCGTAATCCATCAATTATCAATGTATAAAACAAAGTTAATCCTATGCTAATCTAAAGAAAACACACGCCTAAAAGAGAAATGACAATCGGCCAACATTAGAAACACAAGCCTATTTACCTCAGATAATCGGTCAAAAGATAAGTAGATCTCCACCACAATTGTATCACTTGATAGCCCCTTCACTCCTTGCGAGTTCTAGAACCCAATATGAGAGAGGGGAACAAGAATCGTTATTATAACCCGCATGAACAAAAATATTCAGCTTTGATAAAAAGAAAAAGAGGGAACAGATTGAATAAGAAGAGGTTACAAGAACACCTATCGATTGCCAAGAGTCCTCGCAGAACCCAAATAACCACACCAATAGCAGTATGAAAGAACCATTAGCCTAACTAAATAACATGCAAGCAAAAATGGTAATCAAAAAGGGGGTAAAGACTATTCGGCCTAGATTGTGAAAAGTGGTGAATGAAGCAAAGACAGTGAGGAGGAGAGATAGGGTATTCGGCCACTTCACAAGAGCAGAAGATGTCAGTTCAAAACTGATAGGGAGAAACTAACAAAAATCTGATAGAGGGAGTTATGGAGAGAATATTGAGTGAAAGAATGGTGAAGGAGGGAAGAGATGTATTCGGCTAAATAGTAATGAGGAAAAAAGAGAAGTAGAGAGAGAGAGCAAGGAAGAAAATGAACTAGAGAGAAAATAACATTCAGATAACCAAAAGTAACACTCAACTTGCACAAATGAAACCTGAATGAACACAAGAGTCAAATACTGAAGGAAAAGAAAAGGGAATTTCGGTAAATGCATATACCAAAATGTTCTCCAATACCGAAAATGACAACCCCCTTTTTTCCCTAGCCAAATTTTCCATGCTTTTCCCTTTCCAATTCGGCACAAATTCCTTCTAACTCCAACTCCCAAATTTTCTCCAAATATTTCTCCTTGATTCACTCCACAAATCACTCAACATCCAATTCAATTTTCCTTGAAACACTCATGACCAAATCAACCTCAGAGTCTCAGTCCAACTCCACCTCCTTCCAAGCTTAGCCAGCAAAATAAATAATTCCTTTACCTATGCCACGAATTAAACCTTAAACCTCATGCACCCACCACACGCCTCTTACCACTAAACCCTAGGCGCTCCTTATGTCATGTTTTACCCATCAAGATTTAAAAGGCTTACCAACTGGAGTCAGGATTCCCTTAAGTGCAAACAATAAAAATTTTCCAAAAGCTAAGGCTTGCACCCAAGACTTCACAGAGACCCCCAAACACTCCAAAATCACTAACCTAGTAGTGCTAACATGCATTTTATGTCACAATACACAAAATTAAAAGCTTAAGTTTTGGGGCATTACGGTGAATTTTGACTATGAGGGGAAGAAGATGGACAAACATTTGTCTTTCTTTACTTATTAGTCTATTTATTAACCAAATGCCCAAAATGCCCAAAATGAATAACTTTGAAATTTCACCTAACCATGTCCATTTTTGTCCATCTTAAAGTATAATGGTCTAATTACCATTTAAGGACCTCCAATTTACAATTTCATTACAATCAAACACCCTTAGCTTCTAGAACACACATTTTGCACATATTGCAATTTACTCCTACTAGTCAAATTGGACACTATTGATAAATTTTTTTTAACGAATTTTTCACACAATCATTCAATCATACTGTAGACCTTAAAATAATATCACAATAAATATTTCTACTTCAGATTCATCGTCCTGAAACCACTGCTCTAATTTGACCTAAAAAGGGGTTGTTACATGAAAATTCTAATAAGAAAATTTTATCAATAATATGTTAAATTAGGGAAAGGACTAAATTGGAAATTTAAATAGTTAAAGGATGATAAATAATTAAAAAGAAATATCATCATATTATTATAATCTTTATCCCCAATATTTTATGGAAACCCTAAGAGAGAGAAGGGAAACTAATCAAGCTTAATTAGATCCGGAAAGATCAAATAGAAAGTTCGATCGAGGAAAAGAAAAGGTGTCGAATTAGTAGACTTGTATATTCGAACAATTGACAAGCTCTCAGAAGCTCGTTGTAACACCCTAAATTTTAGGCCTGGAAGTATTGCGCCTTGAATCTGGGTTCGGGTAGAAGACGGCTTGAGTAATTTAGATGTTTTAATTAAAAAATATATTATTGTTATTAATTTCATGTTTAGTTTAGTATTTAAATAAATTACGAAGGACTTATAGTGTGGGAAAAGTCCTGGGCTTGACCCAGTACTCTAGTAAAAAAAATTAATTTTAGCTTCCTTAGGGAAATTCGGGCATTAGGCCTTATAAATAAGTTGGGCCAAGATTAGGCACAAAGTAAGTACCTGGCCCAGTGGTTAGACGCGTTAGGCAGCAGGAAGGGAAGCTGGGGTTCAATTCCCAGCGTGCGTAAATGTGGGTTTTTTTAAAACCCCAGGGACTGTCGTAAGGAGGCCTTATTGGTTGTTGGGGGAGAAAGATAACACAAAGAACGCCTGTGGCGCAGTGGCAGTAGCGTGTTAGGAATGTCGAATGGGCGTAAGTTTAAACCCTAGGTAGGCGAAAATTTTGGTTTTGTTTTTAAACAGCCGAGGCTTCAACAGGTAAGGCTTAAAAGTAATCATAACGCTATTATAACAAAAGTGAAGTCGCGTCGCAGTGGTCAGCAGCGTCTGTGGGTGCCTGGAGGTCTCGGGTTCGAGCTGCTGTACGTGTGATGGGCTGCGTTTTTGCTGCACTCGTGGGGAGAGTGTTTCAAGTGGACCGAAACTCTTCTTAGCAGCAATGAGAGTCGGCCAAGCGGTGGACTATGCTACTGATAGTGCAGGAGTTTGAATAAAATTCAAATAGTGCTAGCTAAAAACAAGGTGATAAGCATTAGCTTATTAGCCAATTTTATTTTTTCTTTCAATCGATTTTTGTTATTTTATTTTTGCTCATCTTCCCTTCACCAATTCTTTTACCCATATTCTTAAATTCTTCCCTTTTGTTTTTCTTTCCATGATAGCCGGAACTTACATTCTTTTTTACCCATTTGTATACTCTTCTTTTTCTTCATACAAGAGCCAAATCAACTCTTACTTTTCTACTATCTTCTCAAACCCCTTAGCCGATTTCATACATGCCAAAACCTAAGGCTAGTATTGTCGTTTCTATCTTAACCCAACTTCTTGCCATTGCGATTTCTTTTCAAAGCCGAACCTCTAATTTCCTATCTCATTCTCTGTCGATTAGTTTTTGCACTTGGGAACTCCTTTTCATCTATTCTTCTTTAAAACTGAAATAGACATTCTAGGATAGATCCAAAAGCTGAAATCGTTTAGATTCATTCTCTGCTCTGTCTTGAGGCTAGATCTTTCGCTGTTGTAGATCTTCGGTAAGTGCTTAGAACTCTTCTCTATTAATTATTTTGAGATTTAAGAAAAGCCGAAACCCCTATATGTATAGGGTGGCTGTCGACTAAGATTAAAAGGGTTTAGTGGTGTTATTTGATTTGTTTTGTGCTAGTAAGGACTAAAGGCTACTGATCGAGGGCTTGGACAATTGGAATGACTAGATCTAGATCTAGTCACTATTTTCGACAAAGGTAAGTGCTCTAAGGCCTTAGGGGATGTTGGTCGAATTTGGTAAGTAAGTATTATGTTGGTTATCATTGATTTGTAATATGATATCATAGTGATCGATTGTAGGATACACGTGGGAGATCTCGTTAATGTTTGTCACAAATATGTGTGTAAACAAACACCCTCTAGTAGACTAAATCGGTAAAAGTCGAAAAGCCAAAATGCTGCAATTTTAGCATTTCATGGGCTTGCGAGCGTGCGAGCACTCGTGGGTCAGTTGGAAGTGGTAAGATTCTGTAACCGAAATTGGTAAAGTTGGTGAGTGCACGATTTCGTGCATCTCGGTAAATTGGGCCTCAAGGGGCTAAAATTAGGCCCAATGGGCTTGCGGGCCCATATGGGTGAAAATAAGCAGTAAGCACGTTCTAGCAATTTGTATGTTAAAACTATTAAACTGGACATAGAATTTGGGGCTAAACAGGACAAAATAGCTAAATGACACTGTAGGGCCCATTAGGGGTTTTAGGGCCCAATAACTGTAAACTGCTAAAATGGGCTAAATGAGCTACTGAGATGGAAAATTGGACTGTTAATAACTAAAATATGCATAAAACCCTAAAAACTGGCATAATTATTGAAATACCCCTTAAGGGTGAGAAATTCCTATTTTACCCCTAGGTGCAAAATAACCGTTATACCCCTAGGACTAAATTTCACTGAAATGCATGTTTTACTGTTTTTGTTCACTGTATGCCATGAAATGTTTAAATTGTTGCATGGGACTGGGTTTATTGATGGAGGAAGTGTAAGTGGCATTGGCACATTTACTGAAAGGGGCTTTGCCTCGTTTTACAGAAAGGGGCTTTGCCTTGTTATACTGTTAGTGGCTTGGCCACATTATCTAAGCAGCTATGCTGCGACTGTGGAGTGTAGGGCTGGATGGGTTGAGTTATTCCCCACATGGTGTGTAGGGCTGGTACGGGTAGAGTGTAGCGGTTGGACATGGGATGGGCTTTGCATACATGCATTATATCTGATCTGTTACTATTATGGGCCTATGGGCCGCATTGATTACTGAATAGGGCTTTGGCCCAGTAACTGAATACTGAATAGGGCTTCGGCTCAGTTATTACTGTGACTGGATAGGCTTAGGCCCAATGGGCTTGAGCTGATTTGGGCTCCGGATGGGCTTTATTTATACACTGAGTTCCCAAACTCACCCCCTTTTTCTTCCATCCATACAGGTGAGCCCTAGATTGGTGGACTTGGAGCTGGAGGGATTCAGAGTGGCCATGTAGATTGCACTGCTAGTTTTTAATTAAGTTATTTACTTTCTTATTTATTTTAAATTACTTCCGTTCTGATTTTGGGTTGTAATAAGGTCGCTTTAATTATTTTAATTTGGGTTTTCAATTTTTTATTTATACTATATTTTAAAGGATTTGAATAAGGCTGAGCGAATTTTCTTGAAATTAATCAATGTTTTCAAAATAAATCATACGTATCAAACAAGTAATAAAAGTTAATCCAAGATCTCATAATAAGAATACCCCTAAAATTTGGTAGTGGATAGGACGTTCACAATTAAAACTGGATTTTCTCTTTAAACTTCAATAATGGTTTTGCAAAATTCACCCTAATCTTAGTAACTAAGAAACATGGTTAATACGTCGTTGATGTGACACACTAGACTTGGCCGTAACGTCTGGGCCGGGTTTAGGGTGTTACACTCGTAAAGGTTGGAAATTGGTCAGAGCATGATCACGCTATCCACCACCTCGTTTTGGTATAAATAGTAAACTTCTTTTGGTATAATGGCATGTATAGGTTAACTTGGCCAATTATTGGTTTGTAAACGGTTTTTTGTAATCTAGCCATTGGAATGGCTAGTAATGGTTTGATTTGGTATAATTATAATGTTATATCATGGTAATTACCTATGTGTCTAGTATGGTTTAATTAAGTTATGTTAAACATATATGTGTATAAAAGGTAAGATTATAAACATGAAAACATGTGATGATATATCATGCTAAATGGTAGAGTTGGCTTGATTATAATGCTTGAATTGGTTGGTATATAATTACAAGTATTGGTGTAGGTTGTTGGCAAATTTGGGTGAGAAATAAGGCTAGGAAATGGCCTTAATTTGTCCATAAGGGTAGACACATGGGCGTGTGTCTTGACCATACACGGCCTGTCACATGGGCATGTTCTTTGGCCATGTGTCCCTTGCATCTTAAAATTTAGAAATAGAATGCTCAAAATTGAGCACACGGGTAGAGACACGGGCATGTGTCTCAGCCGTGTAAAACACGTGGCCTAGAACACGAACGTGTGTCTTGGCCATGTGAAACCTTCACCTAATTTTCAAAAATTAAATTGTCTACACGACCTAGCACATGAGTGTCTGGCCTGGTCTTGTAACCTCTATACTTAATTAAATTACAAGTCAGAGAGTTACACGGGTTAGGGACACAAACGTGTGCCCTACCTTATATGTTACATAGCTTGAGACATAAGCATGTTACTTGGCCATGTAAGCCACACGCCTGACCACATGGGTATGTGACCCCTATATATAAGAAAAAATTTAGAATTTTGTGAAAAACTCTCTGGGATCCTGATTTAGTCCCGACTTGTTTCTAATGCTTAAATTAGGCCTCGAAGGTCCAAATAAGGGACGATATGATTAATTCCAGATATGAATAGTAAGTGACATAAATTATCTGTATATGTTCTGCAAACACTGGTAACGCTTCCTAACCCTATTTCAGCGACAAATACAAGTTAGGGTTGTTACATTTGTTGGTATCAGAGCTACAATTTAGCTAATTCTCAGACTAATGTAGTAAGTATGAGTTTAGCTATACATGCCATTATATAATTTGTGATAGTGTGATATCTCCTGACCATTTTAAATGTGCTTTTCATATAGTAATGTCATCCAACCAAGCTAGAGCTAAATTCGAGGAAGCTGAGAGTACAACTCAAGCTTCTGTACAAAGAGTTGTATCTAATAGTAGTGTAACAGCCCAAACCAGGGACTAACAGAAAAGTGGTTTTGAAACCATGAATTTGAGGTTTAAAATATTAATCCAATTTAGTTTTGATGTTTATTGGGTGCTTGGATAAATATGTGAAATTTTAGTATGTGAATTTTATTGGTTACATGTCCAATTTGGTATGTTGGACTAAATTGCAATAGGTAAAAAATATGGGTTTTAATCTATAAAGGTATTTGATTGAATTGGGTTTCTAAATTAGAGGTCCTTATATGGTAATTAAACCATGTTAACTTAGTTTGGACAAAAATGCCCAAGGACGGGAGGAATATCAAAGGTTTTTAATGAAAGGAATTTTGGTCATTAGTTAATAAAAGAAATAAAAAGGGAAAAATAAGACCAAAATGTGTCCATAATCCTTCCTCATTGGCTGAACATGGTAGGAAGCCATAGCTAGGGTTTTGTTGATTTTCAAGCTCACAAATCGAGAAGATCGAGGAATCAACTTTGACTGGGGCAAGGGCAAGGTCTCGAATTAACTTGCAAATTATCGCTTTGTGTTGTCGAGGTAAGTTTTTATGTAAGTAATGTGCCTGTTTTATTTGTAAATTAATAATTCTATTGGATATGGTGAAATGTTGATATTGAAAATCTTCTATGATGTTGGATGAGTTGGAAATGAGAGTTCCCGATTGAACCTTCAGAATAACGGGTGATATGGATAAAATATGGTTCGGTCACATGTGTGATAAAGTGATCTTCACCATGTAGACTCGATGGCTATGGAGGTCAATGGCTATGTCATATTTGTGATAATGTGACCTTCATCATGTGCAAATGAGGATTATGGGACTTAATGGCTATGTCACATAGGTGATAAAGTGATCTTCACCATGTGTACATGAGAGCAATGTCCTATGTAGCTAAGTCACATGGGTGATAAAGTGACCTTCACCATCTGCATATGAGGGCAACGAGATTAAATGGCTAAGTCATATGGGTGATAAAGTGATCTTCACCATGTGCACCCGAGAGTGGGGCGCACGTGTTGGCAGAATTATGGGCAGAAAGTCCATCGAGTATCAAATGTTAATCTGAAGAGTTCAATGGGAATGCTCACTAAAGAGATTGGTATGGTAGTACGATATGTGTATGCAGGTGTATTTTTGGGCACGTGTAATTGTGGAAAAATGCATGTGGTTGTGAGTGCGCATGAACACTGAAATAAGTGAAAATAATGTGTATGAATTGTATGGGAAAGTTGGTATGTTTTGGTGGTAAGTTGGCATATGAGAGATATACTTGGTGTGGCAAAATGTCATTTTAATGTTAATTATTTACATATAGACTTACTAAGCTTTTGAAGCTTACTCCTTTCTCTTTTCATTTGTTTTATAGATTCAGTCAAGCCAGCTCAGGATCGGATCGAGTCGGAGGATCACCCACACTATCGACATTATCTTTTGGTATACTGAAACAAACTCTTAGACTATGACATGTATAGAGGCTTAGTGAGGTTGTTGGTGTTAAGTTGGTTTGGTTATGTTATAGTGATTGTCATGGAATGAGTCATTTTGAAACCAAGGCTAAGTGATTTAGCCAATGATGATGATATTTTGTTTATCTATCGTTATGAGGAGATTTAATGGAATACTTAGTGTGTTTGTGAGTTTAAATTTGAAATGGGTGAGGGATGGCAAAATAGAGTCATTTTGATGACTAAAGATGTGTTTGATATGTGGTGTTAAAAGTGGTAGTGATTGTATGTGTTTTGGGCAAAGTATGGCTTGGAAAATAGCCTAACTTAGGGCCACACGGCTAGCCCCCACGGTCATGTGTGTAGGGTGTGTGAACCTTGTATGGGATGTTCGAAGTTTAAGGACCTCACACGGCTTGGTCACACGGGTGTGTCCCGTGGCTGTGTGACCAAAATGGCATATGGATATCATAAACAGAATGCCTCAGTTTTTCACACGGGGATGCCAAACGGGCGTGTCGAGGCTGTGTGAAGGACACGGGCCAAGGGCACAGGTATGTGCTCGGCCGTGTGAAAACCCCTGTAGGTTCAAAGTGAAAAATAATTTTCCAATAATTCAACATGGGTAGGGGACACGAGCGTGTGTGACCACTTGGCCTACCACACGGGCGTGCCCCTGTTTCACACAGGCGTGTGCCCTGTATTAGGTCAAAATTTCCAAAATTTTTCTAAGTTCTCTGTTCGGTCTTGAACCACTCCCAAACTATGTTTTGGGCCTCGTAGGCTCACTTTAAAGGTTGTATGGTATTTAATGAATAAGTTTTAAATTGCAACAAAAAAAATTGTGGTTCGATGTGCATGAATGATGATGATATTGTTTGGTAATGCCTCGTGCTCGAGTAAGACGATAAACCCGGGTAAGGGGTGTTACAAGTAGAATGCCCATATCTGAGGGCCGAGGTGAAGAGGCAAAAGAAGCCCTCTTTCAAATGATGAATGGGTGGTTTACAGAATATTTGAGAACAAATCATGATGTACAACAACCTCCCCCACTTGCTCCTCAACTAGTTCTAGAAATGCCATAGTCTGCTGAATCTATTAAATTGGTAAGCCTCCAGTAAATAAAATTCATAAGTATGGGACAAAGGAATTTAGGGCTACTGCCGATGATGATCCGAAAAGGGCTGAATTTTGGTTAGAAAATACAATTAGAGTTTTGGATGAACTATCATGCACACGAGCTGAATGTCTGAAATGTGTTGTATCATTGCTAAAAGATTCGACTTACCAATGGTGGAATACTTTGATTTCTATTGTACCGAGATAAAATGCTACATGAGAATTCTTCCAGACAGAATTTAGAAAGTATATTAGTCAGAGATTTCTAGATCAGAAAAAGAAAGAATTTTTAGAGCTAAAACAGGGAAACATGACTGTATCTGAATTCGAGTGGGAATTCGTTCGGTTAAGTAAGTATGCTAAAGAATGGGTTCCGACTAAGATTGACATGTGTAAACACTTTAAAGAAGGATTAAATGAAGATATCAAGCTATTGATATGAATTCTTAAATTAAAGGAATTTGTAGTACTGCTGATCATGCACACAAAGCTAAGGAATTAAGCAAAGAGAGGAGATAAGCAAAGAGGGAAGCCCGGAATTCTAGTAAAAGATTTATGGGGAAGTCACAAGCATCAGCTTCAAAGAAATCAAAGAAATACCATAATCATTTTACCGCATCTATGGGATATTCTGGAAAAGAGTGGGGGCTTTCAACACTCTAACCTAAGATCTTCTTCTCCATCTATACCAAGTGTTGGAAGTGTTGGTAACCCCAAACCAAAATATAAGCATTGTAATAAATATCATTTTGGGTGGTGCCTTATGAGAAGTGGAGCCTACTATAGATGTGGTTCTCTTGATCATTTTCTCAAATATTGTCTAGAAAGAATTGAAAAGGATATTGATAAGAATTCGAAGCCGAGTAATACCGTTTCGAGTGGCAGACCACCCCGTTACTCCAGAAATGTTAGTCGTAGCTGAGGTGCAACAAAAGATTCAATAATTAAATCTGAAGCATGAGCACAGGCTAGATCGTATGCTATTCGTGCCAGAGAAGGTGCTTTTATGCCAGGCGTCATTATTGGCACCTTTTCTCTTCTTGATACTAATATTACTGCTTTGATTGATCATGGTTCAACACATTCATACATATAAACAAATTTAGTGTCTGTTAAAAATCTACCTATTGAATCCACTGAATTCGTGGTTAAATTTTCAACCCCCTTAGGCTAGTATGTTATGGTGGATAAAGTTTGTAAAGACTGCCCGTTAATGGTACGGGGCTACTGTTTCTTGGCTGATTTGATATTGTTGCCATTTCATAAATTTGATGTAATTTTGGGAATGGACTGGCTAACTCAGCATAATACAGTGGTGAATTGTAAACAGAAATACATTGTGTTAAAATGTCAAAACGGTGAATTACTTCATGTTGAATCTAATAAATTGGGTGGGCTGTTCAATGTGATCTTAGCTATATCAGCACAGAAATATGTCAAAAAAAGGTATGATGCTTATCTTGCATATGGGTTTGATACTAACGTATTAGAATCAAAGATTAAATTGGTACTGGCTGTTTGTGAGTTTCCTGATGTGTTTCGGAAGAATTACCTAGCTTTGCACTAGTTAAAGAGGTAGAATTTTCTATAGATCTTGTCCCGGGAACAACTCCTATATCTATAGCACCTTATCGAATAGCCCCAATAGAGTTAACAGAGTTGAAAGCCCAATTGCAAGAACTTACTAACAGAGGATTTGCCTGACCTAGTTTTTCACCTTGGGGTGCACTGGTTTTGTTTGTAAAGAAGAAGGATGGATCGTTGAGATTATGTATTGATTATCGACAACTCAACAAAGTTACAATAAAGAACGAGTATCCATTGCCTCGTATAGATGATTTATTTGATCAACTGAAAGGTGCTACTGTATTTTTGAAGATTGATCTTCGCTCTGGTTACTATCAACTACGGATAAAAGAATCAGATGTTCCAAAGACAGCCTTCAGAACTAGGTATGTAATGGCCCAACTTTCAATGACGTCAAAAATAGTGGTTCGAGACCACCAAATCTGACAAATGAAATCGTAGATTATATTATTTAATATTTATGAGCTAAATGTAGCTTTTAAAAGATTTTTGAAATAGTAAATTGTGTTTTATAAAGATTTATTTGCTCAAGAAATTGAGAAAAAGAGATATCAAAATCTTGGTGTTATAAACCGAGCCATAAATATTTTATGACTATTTACGGAGTGTTAATAAGGTAGTATTAAAATTTCGTTAGAAAATTTTGACGTTTGGTTGGTTAATTAAATAAAAAGGACTAAATAGCAAAAGTGAGAAAAGTTTTATTGCCCAAGAGTAAATACTCAAAATTTGAAGGGTTAAAGTGTAAATATGAAGAAGTTGAAGGACTAATAGTGAAAATATTTTGAGGGTGGAATAATCTAGAGACTAAAGAAAATTGATGAATTAAGACCAACTTGAATAGGTGAAGAATTATGAGGGACCAAATTGTAATTTTACCAAATTAAGTGATGACTCAAGAATGGAATTTTAAAGGATCACTAAGGGCAAAACGGTAAATTGGAAGAGAGAGAAATCTAGAAAGTAATGATGATGTTGGTAATATTTTATAATTAATTAATTAGATAATTATTATTTATTTAATATTTTAATAAGATATTTTATTATTGTATTATTTTATTTAGTATATATATATGTGAGTGTGTGTGAGGAAAAAAGGGGGGAAGAAGAACAGAAGCAAAACGAAAAAAGAAAGGGAGAAAAGGGAAAGAAAATGAAAAAGTGGAAACTAGAATTTTGAAGCTTCATGTTTTAATAGGTAAGTCAATCAAGTCCTTTTCTTTTAATTTTGATATCTTAGAAGCTTTAGAATAAGATTTTAATGAAATTAAGTTTGTAACACCCAAACCTGGCCTGGACATTATGACCGAATCTGGCGTGTCACATTGAAGTGTTTTTCAAAATCCAAGTTTTCATTGAAAACCCTTCTTGTTTAAAACTTTGTGTAAAACCTCAGTTTGCATTTGATCAATTCCCAATGAGGTTTATTAAAAAGATTATTCTCTATTTAATACGTTACTAATTATAAAATCTTAATCTTTGCGGAAGCTTAATTTAAAACAATTGTTGTTTTGAAAAACCCGTTTTGTAACGCCCGAAATTGGGCCTAAAAGAATGGGCCGTGTGGGCCCACATGGGTCGTTGTCTTTGGACTTACGAGAATTAGTGGACCGACTGTTTCGTACACGTGGCTATGGGCAAATCTGGCTTAGCGGGCCATACGAGCACATGGCCCCACTTGGGTTGCGTAATGGGCCCAGGCCCATATTCACTGAATGGCGTGCTGGTGTGATGGCTAAGAGGTTTGGGAGTGCTGGAGAAGTCCTGGGTTCAAACCTGGGCCTTAGCAAAATTTTTTGTTTTTCTCTTATGGGAGTCTTGACGTTAGTGGGTAGGCTTTAAGAATATTTTTGTTGAAAGCATGACACAAAAAGGAGTGTGGTTTAGTGGCAAAGTGGCGCCACTTAGGGGACAAGGAAGTGACTCCATAAAGGAAGCAAGGGGGTCTAAGGTTCAAGTCTTGGCTCTTGCAATTTATTTTGGTTTCCCTTTTAAATAAATCTGGAAGCGAGTAGGCGGGCTTTAAAGTTAAATGTGTTGGACTTATGACACAAAGGAGCTTGTGTCGTAGTGGTGGTGGCATGACATGGTTATTAAGAGGACTATAGTTCGAATCCCTTTGCACGCAAAGGTTGATTATTTTGCTAATGCTTTAATTTTAGGGGATTGATGGAGAATCCCACATCGGGAAGCTAACATGAGAATAGGTGAGGAGCTGGCTTTAAATAGAGCAAACCATGAAGAGAGTAGGCATACCTTTCTCGGCTTATCCCTTTCGCTTTGTGGCATGTTCGATAGGTTAGGCGTTGGATCATTCGTTGATTTGTATGCCATTGGGTCACAATGGTGGTGACCGAAGTTGACCAACACACTCCTTGGGAGTCAAGGGTGCGATTATTGTAGGCTTCTGGGCATAGCAGTGTTCGGAGCATGGATAAACTTTAGATTCTTATCAGATGTGTACTTCTAACCCTTGTTTGATGGGCCAGAATGGGCCAAATAGGCCCAACGGGCCCGTGAGCCTAGATAAGTAAAAATTGGTAGATTGGTAATAAATGACGAGCTGATTAAGTGGGTTGTATGGCTTGAAATAGATTTGGGCCTGAGGGACCGTATAAATGTGATTGGGCCTGATGGGCCATATAAATGTGATCGGCCTGATGGGTCAAATAAATGTGATTGGGCCTGATGGGCTATATGAATGTATGTGGACTTGTTAGGGTTTTGTAGTGGACTTTTGGGCTAGTATCTAATAATTGTTTAAGCAGGCATAAAACTTAATTAATCAATTAAGTGTCACTGTGGACAAGTCATAGGGTTGAAGTGTGGCAATGGGTATATGCATGTCTAGGATTGGATCTCGGGAGAGCTTGGTACTTAAGCGGTCTTATAACTCACCTCTTCTCTGGAATCCTACCTGGTGTATAGTATCTGTTCGCTTTAGCCAACGATGACTTGTTGACGAACCAAGGTGCATAAATAGACCTATAGTGTTAAGAAATTACAAAAATACCCCTAATTTGTAAAGTTCCCATTTTACCCCTGATTTGTACAGTTTCGTTTTACCCCTGAATTATAAAATTACCGTTTTACCCTGATTTGCAAAATTACCAAAATACCCTTGATTTGGAAAATTACCATAACACCCCTGATTTGCAAAATTACCAAAATACCCTCGAATTGCAAAATTATAGACATACCCTTAATTTGCGAAATTACTAAAATACCTTTGAATTACGAAATTACTGAAATACCATCGACTTGTGAAATTACCGAAATACCCCCGATTTGTGAAATTACCAAAATACTCTTTGATTGCAAAATCACCCAAATACTCTTATATTGCAAAATTACCGAAATACCCCTGTAGGGTAGAATTACAGAAATACCCTGGTAGAATTACGAATATGCCCTCAAGGGTAGGTAACTGTTGTGAAACTGTTTTAAGCTATTAATGTGACTGTCTTTCGTAAGCATGCTATGT
Organism: Gossypium stocksii; assembly: GCA_020496765.1. Classification (NCBI taxonomy): domain Eukaryota; kingdom Viridiplantae; phylum Streptophyta; class Magnoliopsida; order Malvales; family Malvaceae; genus Gossypium; species Gossypium stocksii. The sequence continues at coordinate 61,849,118 of CM035630.1, forward strand.
GATATACATAGTAATGTATGGGCCCACCTTGGGTTATGTAACGGGCTTTTAGGCCCAGTATATTTGTAACTTTCATAATAGTAACTTAAATGCTTCGGATAAATATGAAATTGTTAATGGGCTAGAATGTGTACTTGGGCCCACGATGAGATGATGATCGATATGCCTAAGGGCAAAATGACTAAAATGCCCCTGTGTGATATATGTACGATTCGTATGTCACATATGTATTATGATGCATTCATGTGATTATGTGTATTGCATACATGTCATATTACATATGGGTTGGGATTATATTGTAGGAAGTGTTATATGAGGATCGCATAGTCGCTTGACGACCGTGGATCCAATAAAGGCTTTTTAGCCACCAAAGGCTTTATAGCCACCACAGGCTTTTTAGCCACCGAGCAGCTATGTTGCATCGATAATGTTACCGAGCGTTGTATGCCATTAATATGGGCTTCGTGCCGTAATTATAGGCTTTGTGCCAATACCAAAGGCTTTGTGCCGATATTATAGGCTTTGTGCCGGTTATATTACCCTAATAAATGGCTATGTGCCAATCCTATTACAGTTACCTATGGCTTTGTACCGAATATAATACTGCTACTGAAGGTTTTTAAGCCCATTATATGACTAGTAGCTCTGCTGCAACGATTGAGTTAGTGCCGCAACTGGTGCTACCATTGGAGTGTAGGGATGGATGGGTTGACATTCATATCCCCACAGAAGTGCAGGGTTGGAAGGGAAAATGGAGTGTAGGGTTGGATTGGGATGGGAGCATTGCATACATATGATATTAATGTGATATGGGCTCAGGCCCAACTGAGGCCACTAGGGGCTAAAGCCCAAAGGCCACAGATATTGAATAGGGCTTAGGCCCACCCGATTCTGTTAAAGGGCTCTAGCCCAGATTCATTCTGTTTCTATTTCTGTTCACTGACTATTACTCTAATAAGGGGATTACACACTGAGTTTTCGCAAACTCACCCCGTTTATTAACCTTTCAGGTAATTCCCAGCCTTAGACGGATCGGAGCTGCGAGGGACTCAGAGAAGGCTACACATCTGCTTTTGTATTTCTATTAAATTATTCATGAGTACTTTAATTTGGTTTTGAGTTGTAATAAGGCCTTTATAATTTTTGAATTTTAAGTTTGGTTTTTTTTTTTCTTTGATTTATATATGTTAGAGGTAAATCACAATTTTCCAAAATGTTAACTGTTTTTCTTAAAACATCTCATTTTCGTAAATCGGTTTCTTTTAGATAAAGCTTTCGCAACAAATAGGGTTTAAAAGGGTAATAACGTTTTATAATAGAATAGTTTTTAATAAACCACGTTTTGAAAATAAGCAAATGAAATTTGAGATTTTATGCAAGGTTTAAATGGCAATAATTTTTAAGAAGGGTTTTCAATGAAAACACGGTTTTCAAAAAACACTTCAATGTGACACGCTGGATTCGGCCATAGTGTCTAGGCCAGGTTTGGAGTGTTACACGTTTCTACCACTAATAATTATAAAACCACAATTAATATCCCAAATTTGTAATCCAGAATTTAAAGGCCTTATTACAACCCAAACGAAAATTAAAGATAAAGTAAAGGAAACTATTAAAAATTATTAATCCATTTGCAGTGTGGCCACCTCTGAGTCCTTCCACACGTCGAACCACCTACTGAAGATCACTTGAAATATTTATAAGAGGGGGTGAGTTTGTGAAAACTCAGTGTGTACGTCCCTCGACAGACGTATAACATGCAATAAACAATTTGGTCCTAAGCCCTATTCAATAACGATGGCCTTTGGACCGTAGCCCATAATGGCCTCAGTTGGGCCGGAGCCCATATCACAATTAGCAGTGGCCTTTGGGCCTTAGCCCATAGTGGCCTCAGTTGGGCCTGAGCCCATATCACAAAATCAATATGATTATACAATATGCAATTACCCATAACCAACCCTATACACCCCCTTCCCACCCTGCACTCCCATGGGGATATAAATATCAACCCACCCATCCATACACTCCCGTTGCAGCAGAGCTGCTAATATCTGTTGTAGCACCGGTTGCGGCACTACTCATCGTTGCAGTAGAGCTACTCATGGTTTAAAAAGCCTTCATTGGATCAACAGTCGTCAAGCAACCATGCGGCCCTCATATACACTTCCTCTAATCATAACCCAACCTATATGCAACATAATGTCTCATGAATGCATCAAATCATACATATATCAAATAGGGCATTTTAATCATTTTACCCTTAGGGGCATATCAATCATATCACATCGTGGGCTTGAGTACACAATTCGACCCGTTAAAATTTTCACAATTATTCAGAGCATTTAAAGTCAAATCATTAGGTTTACAAATTTACTAGGGCCCAAAATCCCAATACATAGCCCAAGTAGGGCCCATACACTTATATGGTCCGTTAGGCCCAAATCTATCAAAAACCATGTAATTAGCCTAACCAGCTCGTCAAATCCTACTAGTCCATCCATTTTACATGCGATGGGCCTACAGGCCCATCAGGCCCATTTGGCCCACTTCGGCCTAGTTGGCCAGAAAATGGCCCAAGACCATGAGATCGCTCCTGAGGCCTCAGTCGTTGTATCAGTATTTCCACACGAGTGTTCGCACGCTTGTCTAGTTGCCGGTGCCAACCTTTTGGCTTTTCGGCATTTCGGCATTTCGAAATTTCGGCTTTTGCCGATTTGTCGTGTGTGTGGTGTATGTACACACTTCGGCTCTATATAAAACAATCAAACATATGTTAGAAGTGCACACCTTATCACCTGAAGTACTAAGTACTCATAATCGCCAGAACCTATAACCAAACATTACACGTCATTAGTCACTACCCTTTTTTTCAAAATAAATCTACTATAATCACTTACCGAATGACAAACTATACTTGCCTTGATCTACTGCGATTTTCCTACTTAATTCGAGGTCCGTTGTAGCCCCTCTTCTGCATCCAGGCGAAAAGTCTTGAGCTGCCGACACCTTACATCACTTAAACTTGAGAATGGTGGTTACATGCTCGAACCCCGTCGTCACATTTGCCATCTCTTTACCACTAGAGTTCCCTTTTTCCCTCACGATAAAATACTGTTATCTTCTAAAACAGGAAAAATAAAAGCAACACCAAAAAGAGAGGAATGGAGGGTTGGTTCAACAATTGCCGAAATAAATAAAAGAAAAATAGAGAGGAAGCGTTCAGCTTTAGAGGGTTTGGCGAAAGAAACAAGAAGAAACAAATAGAAAAGAAAATATACCAAGTACGAATGAAGGCTAGAAGGCTAAAACTCGAATGTTCAAAATTTGGTTCAAAGAAAATACAAAAACTTGGCAAAATCAACAATTCTTTAAGGAGAAAGTTTACCAAAAAAAAAAACCAAAATATTACCCAATATTTCCCCACACTATTTTGGCACTAGACAAAAGTGACCGAATAAATATTTTCTACTTGGCCACTCAGTTCCAGTTCATCAACAATTGAATTCCTTTACATTCTCCAATTTATCTCCATCCTATCCACACTAATCCCCATCTGAAATTCTCCTTTAAACACCCATGGTCTAGTCAAACTCTTCCCCCCATCAATGTTTGATTTTAACACAACCACCTGTCCAGTAGATACCAAAAATACACACCCTTACCTATAGCATTGCTACTCGAACCCTAGCTCCCTCAGCTTCCAATACGCTACCTACCACTGCACTGTAACTCTCTTTGTGCTATAATTCGGTCACAACTAATTATAAGGCTTGCTTGCTGAAGCCGCGGTTACTTAAGAATAAAATGAAAACTTTGCCTGACATGAGATTCGAACCTGCACCCCTTTAGCACGCTACTTGCCACTGTACCCCAAGCTCTCTTTGTGTCACACTCCCTCCTCAACTTCTTTTAAGGCCTATTAACGCGCAACCAAGTTATACAAAAAAAATCTAGAAACATTGCTGCTAACCAGATTTGAACCCATAATCTCTTGGCTATGCTTCACGTCTCTTGCCACTTAGCCACCGCATAATTTGCATCATTTTTCCTCCCCATTTAATTAAAAGCCTTCAAGCCGAGTTCCAGGTTCACTCAAAATAAAATTGCAAGAGCAAAGTCTCAAACCTAGGCTCCCTTACAGCCTGACCACACGCCTCTACCACTGGACTACTCCTTACCTTGTGTCAACTTTTTATCCAAATATTTAATAAGCCTTTCTGCCCATCAACCAGGTTGTTAAAAAAAACCCAAATTTTCGTACCTATTGTGACTTGAACCCAACACTGCCTTATTGCTCCTAACACCTTTTGCCACTAGGCCAGACGCTCTATTCGAGTCAAATTTTACCAAGACTAATTAATAAGCCTTTCACCTAATGGCCAGGGTCCTTTAGAAAAAAAATGTAAAATTTTGCTAAAGCCCTAGATTGAGCCCTAGACTTTTTCCACACTACCAACCCTTCCTAAATTACTTAAATATTAAACTAAACATGAAATTGTAAATTTTTTTTAAACACATTTAAATTATTTAAGCTGCCTTCTAACCGATCCCAAACTCAAGGCCCAATACTTCTAGGCCCAAAATTCAGGGTGTTACAAAGTTGAAATATTGGAAGTTTATGGTTTTCAAGTATAGTTTATTTGAACTAAAAGATGAATTAGGGACTTAATTGAATGAATTTCAAGTTAGAATTGATGAAAGGATTAAATTGAGAAATAAGTTATAAGAAATAGTTTTGGATATCAGTAGTAGCCTAAATTTGAAAAATCACAAAAAATGGTAGAAATTGAATTAGAAGTTGAGTAGATATGGAATTAAAGCTTATTGGGTTTATTTTCATATAAAAGAAACAAATCAAGTAAAGAAATTCTGTATTCTGAGATATTTATATTTTTGTAAGACAAGTTCAAAATGATTTCGAGATCCCCTCTTTTGACTTGGAAAAATCGTTAAAAATTGTAAAAAAATAATTTTTGGATATAATTTATATGGTTAGATTCCTTAATGAGTCTATTTTTATAAGAAATAAATGAGAACATCATTTGAATCCTGCACAAGGAGATAACTAAATTTTAGCAAAAAGTGGTCAGAACTGTCTAACAGTGAAATAGGGGAGACTTTAATGAATAAACTATACTAATAGGCTAAACCAAAAATTCTGAAAATTTTATGGTACGAAGATATGTGAGTCTAGTTTCAGGGGAAATTAACGGATCTTAATTTGACGTTCTGTGGATCAAAATAAAAATAATTTACTAACTATGACATGGATGGATAACTTGAATATGCACATAAGTAAATAGTGGAAATTAAAGATAATGTTACTTACAAGTGTATTACTTATACTAAGGATGTGGATGGAGAGGAGGAGGAGGAAAAATTATATGAATGACTTGTGTATAAATTGATCATGTGGCCGCTTATAATCGATAAATGTTGAATTGAAAATGAGATAATGTTTGATTTGGAATATTTATTATGAAATTATGATTATCATTATAATACAAAAATCAAACTTGTGAGTTGATATGGCTAAATTTTAGTGAAGGTTGAAATTGGCCTCAATAAGTGATTTGTCAATTTAGATTGTGATTGGCAGGAAGAGTTAATGAATTGCATGCTTACAAATTATTACACATATTTGTCTGAAATACAAGGAAATGATGGTAAATGATACATGGAAATATGAGACTATAATCCATAAACATGGAATATGTCTGATGAATGAGTTCATTTGTGATTATATATATATTTGTACACCTTGAGTATACTATTTGTATGAATAGGTATTTTAAATGAATTAATGAGAAAAGTTCTAATATGAAATAGTCTGAGTTCAAATTGAAATATTATGAAACGTACTTAAATACACTAATATGTCTTGTATATGTTATTTGAGTTCATGATGTGGGAAGTAAATTTGTATGTAAGTAGTGTATCATTTTTAATTACATTTTCATAATTTGATATAATTTATGAAATAATGCTGAATATTTGATGCAATTGATAAAGTATCGGAAAGTGAGATAATTTCCTAGTTGAACATTAGGAATCGAAAATCGATACGAGGGACTTGTGGGAAATCTAAGTGATAAAGTCCATGGCATCAAAGTGAAATAAGTCCATGGCATTGTGTTAAATGCGATTAGCTCAAGAATGAACCTATGTGATTTATGTGAAATGAAGTAGTTTTGGCTACAAATGTGGCACATGTGAAATGTCCCGATGTACCCATTATTATTCCGATGTGTTCAACGGGAATTGAATTAAAATTACTAAGTGAAAATGAATATGTTTATGATGATGATGATATTTCGAATGGTTTAATGAAGAAAGTTTCGACATGGAATAATCTGAGCATGAGATAATTAATTATGAAATTAAACTTGAAATACATGTAAATCGTAAATACATGTATGTGAAACTTACCAGATAGTTATGCATATTTATGATTATGAATTGTTACACGAAATTTATGAAAATGATGGTACAAGAAATATTGATACAATGAATTGAATGATTTATGTTTATGATGAAACAACAAGAGAATGATATACATCATGACATGTAAATATGTGACTATCTCTAATATGTGATATATGAAAATTATGTAAATTGTGATGAGCAATAAACTCAAATGTAATATGTTGATACAATAAGTTTATCAATATTGAATTTATAGGAAATATGATCAAATATATTAACAAGTGTTATTCTTGCTGTTGTTAACGCTTAAAAAAGTGTCTAATTACTAGTTAAACGGTAAAATGTTTATTATATGATGCATTGAAAGGGTAAGTACTCAAATGAAAATATATATTGTGCTCGTGGAAGAGTGGTAAGTTTTAAGTTGTGAAATTCTCTTATAAAACAGATTATCTGAATTTGTTCTAAAATTTTCAGTAATGTCTCGTAACCTTATTTCAGTGACGGATTTAGGTTAGGGACATTACAATACATGATTGAGTTGAGTGAGCAAATGGTGAACAACTGAAAGGTTTTAATTTGGGCATAAATTTTATGCCTCGGTTTTGGACGATTGTATCTGTTTTGCTCTAGTAATGCCTCGTATCCTGTTCTGGCATTGAACACGGGTAAGGGGTGTTATAGTTAGTGGTATCAGAGTTATGGTTTAGTCGGTTCTCGGATCGAATGTAGCATATGTGAAGTTTAGAAATACATGTCATTATAAAATCTGTGATAATGTGATATCTCTTGACCTTGATGAGAATTATTTTACTAATAGATAGAGATGCATCCAACCGAACTAATTCTGACAATGATGAAAGTGATATTTAAGTATTTTATAGAAAAAGGAGAAATTGCCTATGACAAGAAAAGATTTATAGAGGTACGAAATAAATGTTTGTAATGAATATATTGACAATAAAAATCATGTTATGTGTGCATATATGAAAGCTAAAGGCAAGGTTTCGGACCAAATTGTGATCTTGACATATTGTATCGAGGTAAGTTTGTATGTAAATAATACATCGTTTTTATTCAAGTTATAATATTTTGTCATAATATATGAGATAAGGTCGAACATTGAATAATTATTCAATGTAAATTATGAATTGTAGTTGATTAAGAATGAATTGGTAAAATGAGTAATTCTTGATTGAACTTTCGGAATAGAAAAGATACAAATGATCCGCTGGGAGAACACGTGTGTAGTACTATGTGCAGGCTACTATGTGTTCAAGATGGTTTAGGTCACGTGTGTAGTTCTAAGTGCAGGCTACTACGTGTACCATATGGTTGGGGTCGCATGTGTAGTACTATGTGCAGGCTACTATGTGTACTTGATAACTTCGATCACATGTGTGGTACTAAGTGCAAACCACTATATGTAAGGGATGATTTTGGTCACATGTGTTGTACTAAGCGAAGGCTACTATGTACCCCAATTAACTTCAGCTTCAAAGGTGGTACTGTGTACAAGCCACCAAGTATCTATTATTATACCATTCTTGTAACACCCCAAACCCGGCCCAGAAGTTAGGCCCGAATCTGGCGTGTCACATGGAAGTGTTTTTTGAAACCATAATTCTTGTTGTTAAAAACTTGTTTGGGAGTTAAAACCTATTTGTTAAAACTCAAAACAACTAAGTGATTTGTTATCCACTTGAAAACGTAATTACTTTGAAACCTTATCTGTTGCGGAAGCATATTTAAAATAAACAATTTACAAAAACGTGATGTTTAAAAGTTAAGTTGCTGAAACATTTCGAAAACGTTGCGAAATCGTAGTGTTTTGAAAATAGTTATCGTTTTGGAAATCGTGTTCCACTTTTAGCAGTTATAAAACATCCTAAACAAACATCCCATATTAAACCTTAAGAAATTTAAAAGAGGCTTTATTACAACCCAAATCAAAACATTTAAAAACAAATAATCAGAACAGAAAGCATAAGCAATGTGTGGTCTTCTCCGAGTCTCTCGCAGCACCAATCTTCCTAATGCTAGGAATTACCTGCACAGTTAAGTAAACAGGGTGAGTTTATGAAAAACTCAGTGTGTAATCCCTTATTATATAAAACAAGCAGTCAGTCATACAAAAGAATTAAAAGTCAAGGCCCCAGCCCTACTATAGTGCCCGTATCAAGTGGGCCTTAGCCCATTATAATAGGCAGTACCAGATGGGCCTTAACCCATTACAGAATCAGAAACATTATCGGAATCAGAATCAGAATCAAAATGTAAATGCAATCCCAACCCAGTCCAACCATCACACCACTCGTACCAAGCATCACACCATGTGGGGAATAACTCGACCCACCCATCCCGCACACTAATACGCAGCCATGCTGCTAATAGCAGATAATGTGGCAGAGCCACCAAAATCAAATTACGTGGCAAAGCCACTATTAACAAAAATATGTGGCAAAGCCACTAGTACAGAACTTCCTCCAAAATAAGCCCAATCCCATGCAGAATATCATGCATGTCATCTCAATCATCACACGTGTATGCATAATGGCCATGCTTAGTAACAGTCATTTAAACATATATAAAAAAACCTATCAATCATGCAACCAAGGTCATGCCAGTCAAATCGCTATCATATGATCACAGTTAAATCAGTGAAATACATAATCTAAGTCAATCACTTGCCCACAAGGGCAAAACAGTCATTTTACACCCTAGGGGCAAAATGGTCATTTTACATTATAAGGGTATTTCGGTAATTCTACCCTATAGGGGTATTTCGGTAATTTTGTAAACTGAGGGTATTTTTGTAATTCTGTAAATCGAGGATATTTTTGCAATTTTGTAAACAGAGGTATTTCTGTAATTTTGTAAACTGAGGCCTTACCAGCCCAATAGAAAGTCCATCGTCGCCTCGAGCGACTTTTATAACCTAAGCAGACAGAACGAGATAATTGGGCTTAAGGCCTATTACTCGACCCAAGTGGGCCCACACTCTCATGTGGCCCATTTAGCATAGAAACAATCACGGCTATGCGAGCAACACAGCCCAAATCAGTCACTTACCACATCACATACATTTTATCCGTGTAGGCCCACAAGCCCATTGGGCCCACACGGCCTATCGTGGCCTAGAACCGCCCAAAACCACAAGAGTGCTTGTGGAGGCCTCTACAGTCTATGCCCACGATTCGTGGGCTCGGTTCACCACACGTGTAGTCGTACGCTAGTGTGGCATCATTCGCCGGTATTTCGGCTTTTCAGCATTTTTCCGATCAACAATCAAATCAATGTGAGATACATACTTTATCAGCTTTTAGCAGAGCAACCATCAGAATAGGGTATACGATTATACTACTATACACCTCTTTGGCTCATTTACCTATTATTAGATATAGGTAGAGTTACACACCTAATTTCCTACATTATTCAACATCAACAATTAATCATTAGATCATTACTAGTACCCAGTTTTCCTCAACAAAAGCCGAAACTGCTAATACCTGCCTCAATGATCTAGCTTGGTAAAACCTTCCCAATTGATAGCGACAATTAATCCCCTTGACTAGATCTTCGTTACAAACACCTAATTAAAAAGATTGCAAAACATGTGGTTAAATCCACACTTATTAGTTCCTAGAACCATCATGGTATTTCGGCCTTAACCCAAAAATAAAAAATAGGCAAGGCTACATACCTTGATCAAAAGCTTGGAGTGCGCAAACCACTATCACTAACTGCCACAAATCGGCAAGAAGGAGAGATTCCTAAATTGAACTCTCTGGCCAAATAATCAAAGATTTGAGTTTAGGAGAATTGGAGATGAACGATGAAGACAAAGAAAAATAGGGGAAATAAAGTATAGCAGTCGACTAGCGGTCTTTAACAAACAAAGTACGGCCACCAAGAATAGGGTATTCAGTTTTATGTGAAAGAAGAGCACAAAAGAAATTTGAAAGGGTAAGAAAAATGTTCAGACTAGGGATGGACATTCGGTTTATAGAAGAAAAAGTTAGAAAGGAAAAGAAAAGGAATTAAGAAGAGAAGAAAGAGGGAGAAGTCGGCAAAGGTTGCACAAGCATATTTGACACCAAAGAGAAAAGCAAAAAGAAAAGTCGATGAAGAAGTGAGCAGGTTGAGTAGGGAGGAGTCGGCACAAGTAGCAGTTGTTTGAGAAATGGCAGAGTAAAAAGGTAGTTTTCAGTTTTGACAATAAGGCAAATAACTCAAATGAAAAGCACAACACTACCAAAAGCAAAAAGGAACAGAACATTCGGTAATACACCTAAAATGGCAATATATGGCACCCATAGCTACCCTAAACCAAATTACCATACACACAAACACCAAAAACCGATTACAACCTCCTCAAATCAAATCCCCTAGTTTTCTCCTTAATCCACTCCCCAACATCTCTCCATGAAAATCTCCTTAACCGATACTCACCACACATTCAAATTCCAAGACCAATTTAAACCTCCAACAAGAAGAGTTTTAAACAAATACAACCACTTACGTGGCACAGGTGCAAAACAAATCCCTTAATGCTCATCCCAAGACTTGAAACTCTGACCTCCTCACCATGCATGTGACGCCACTTCCACTAAGATACATGGCTTTCTTGTGTCACACTTAATCCTCAATTAAATATAAGGTCTACTCCTAATCACCAAGGGTTCACTTAGGAGCAAAAATAATAATTTTACAAACGTCAAGACTTGAACCCCAGACCACATGCATACTCCTAACGCCACCTTGCCACTAGACCACTTGCTTCATTTTGTTATAATTTTACCAAAAATATTTATAAGCTCTTCAAGCTAACACCAAGGTCCTCTAAAGGGAAAAAGTAAAATTTTTGCTAGATCCTTGGTTTGGAACCAAGACTTCTCCAACACTACCAACTCTTTTTAAATCACTTAGCCACTACACTAAACATGAAACTTTTCACGCACAACTAAAATCCAATTTCTCTGACACACGAAGCCCATTTCTTCTAGGCCCAAAATCTGGGGCGTTACAATTCCGAAGTGTTCATCAGGAGAAACAAATTTACTAAGTGTAAATTGATGTGAAAAATGTGGAAATAAGTACTGGGATATGAATATGTGTGTTTTGAACCATGAGATCGTTAAATGATCGAACTTCGATAAGATAAATATGAGTACGTGTTATTTTGAAGATTGATATAAGGAAATTTATGGAAAAAGTGAAATTTGATGAAAAAGGTGAAATTTATATGATATTGCTTTCTACTTCTATTGGGTCAAAGCTCCGAATTGCAAAAATGATTTATTCATGAAAGATATTTATTGATTGAAAATGAAAGTTCTGTTGACTAAAACATCAGTTCTGGTTCAGCCTAAATCGAGTAAGAAAGTTTTGATTTACAGTGATATATCATTGAGTGGGTAAATTGTGTTTTGATGCAGTAAGACAAAGTAATAGTCTATACTTTTAAACAATTAAAAATTTGTATGAAAAGAATTACCTGATATATGATTTAGAATTGGTAATTAATGTTTTTGCCTTGAAAACTGGTGATACTATTAGTTAGTGAAAAATATTTGAATCTCTCCACCGAAGGAATTTTCGAGGATGAAAATTCTTAAAACGGGGGAGAGTTGTAATAGCCCAACTTTCAATGACATCGAAAATAGTGGTTCGAGACCAACGAATCCAACAAATGAACTCGTAGATTATATTATTTAATATTTATGAGTTAAATGCAGCTTTTAAAAGATTTTTGAAATAGTAAATTGTGTTTTATAAATATTTATTTGGTCAAGAAATTGAGAAAAAGAGGTATCAAAATCTCAGTGTTATAAACCGAGCCATAAATATTTTATTAATATTTACGGAGTGTTAATAAGGTAGTATTAAAGTTCGTTAGAAAATTTTGACGTTTGGTTAGTTAATTAAATAAAAAGGACTAAATTGCAAAAGTGATAAAAGTTTTTTTGCCCAAGAGTAAATACTCAAAATTAGAAGGGTTAAAGTGCAAATATGACAAAGTTGAAGGACTAATAGTGCAAATATTTTAAGGGTGGAATGATCTAGAAACTAAGGACAATTGATGAATTAGGACCAAATTGAATATGTGAAGAATTATGAGGAATTAAATTGCAATTTTACCAAATTAAGTGATGACTCAAGAATGGAATTTTAAAAAACCACAAAGGGCAGAATGGTAAATTGGAAGAGAGAGAAATTTAGAAAGTAATGATGGTGTTGGTGATATTTTATAATTATTTAATTAGATAATTATTATTTATTTAATATCTTAATAAGATATTTTATTATTGTATTATTTTATTTAGTATATATAAATATATGTAAGTGTGTGTGTGGAAAAAAGGGGGGAAGAAGAACAGAAGCAAAAACGAAAAAAGGAAGGGAGAAAAGGGAAAGAAAAAGGGGAAACTAGAATTTTGAAGCTTCAAGTTTTAATAGGTAAGTCAATCAAGTCCTTTTCTTTTAATTTTGATATCTCAGAAGCTTTAGAATAAGGTTTTGATGAAATTAAGTTGACATATTAGAAGTTTATGGTTTTCAAGTATAGTTTATGTTGAACTAAATGATGAATTAGGGACTTAATTGAATGAATTTCAAGTTAGAATTGATGAAAAGATTAACTTGAGAAATAAGTTGTAAGAAACAGTTTTAGATAGCAGCAGTAGCCTACCTTTGAAAAATCATCAAAAATGATGGAAATTGAATTATAATTTCAGTGAGATAAAGAATTAAAGCTTATTTAGCCTATTTTCATATAAAAGAAATAGAACAAGTAAAGGAATTCTGTATTCTGATATATTTATATTTTTGTAAGACTGGTTCAGAATGATTTCGAGATCCTGTATTCCGACTTGGAAAAATTATTAAAAATTGTAAAAAAATTAATTTTGGGATATAATTTATATGGTTAGATTCCTTAATGAGTCTATTTTTAAAAGAAATAAACAAGAACATCATTTGAATTCTGTACAAGGAGATAATTAAATTTTACCGAAGAGTTATTAGAACTGTCTAACAGCGAAACAAGGGAGAATTTAACGAAAAAATAGCACTAATTGGCTAAACCAAAAATTCTTAAAATTTTATGGTAAGTTTTCAGGTGAAATTAATGGATCTTAATTTAAAGTTCTGTGGCTCAAGATAAAAATAATTTAGTAACTATGACACGGATGGACAACTTGAATATGCACATAAGTAAATAGTGGAAATTAAAGATAATGTTACTTACAAGTGTATTACTTATACTAAGTATGTGGATGGAGAGGAGGAGGAGGAAAAGTTATATGAATGACTTGTGTATAAATTGATCATATGCCCGCTTATAATCGATAAATGTTTAATTGGAAATGAGATAATGTTTTATTTGGAATATTTGTTACGAAATTATGATTTCGTTATAATACAAAAAATCGAACTTGTGAGTTGATATGGCTAAATTTTAGTGAAGGTTGAAATTGGACTCAATAAGTGATTTGTCAATTTAGATTGTGATTGGCTGGAAGTGTTAATGAATTGCATGCTTATAAATTATTACACATATTTGTCTGAAATACAAGGAAATGGTGGTAAATGATACATGGAAATATAAGACTATGATATATAAACATGGAATATGTTTGATGAATGAGTTCATTTGTGATTATCTATATTTGTACACCTTGAGTATACTATCTCTATGAATTGATATTTCAAATGAATTAATGAGAAAAGTTCTAAGATGAAATAGTCTGAGTTCGAAATGAAACATTATGAAACGTACTTAAATACACTAATATGTCTTGTATAGTTATTTGAGTTCATGATGTGGGAAGTAAATTTGTATGTAAGTAGTGTATCGTTTTTAATTACATTTTCATAATTTGATATAATTTATGAAATAATGCTGAATATTTGATGCAATTGATAAAGTATCGGAAAGTGAGATAATTTCCTGGTTGAATATTAGGAATAGAAAATGGATACGAGTGACCTGTGTGGAAATCTAAGTGATAAAGCCCATGGCATCTAAGTGAAATAAGTCCATGGCATTATGTTAAATGAGATTAGCTCAAGAACGAACCTATGTGATTTATGTGAAATGAAGTAGTTTTGGCTACAAATGTGGCACATGTGAAATGTCCCGATGTACCCATTATTATTTCGATGTGTTCAACAAGAATTGAATTAAAATGACTGTGATTATGATGATATGATATTTCGAATGGTTTAATGAATAAAGTCCCAACATGGAATAATCTGAGCATGCGATAATTAATTATAAAATTAAACTTGGAATACATGTAAATCATATTTATTTGATATATTGAAATACGACATGGAAAATACATGTATGTGAAACTTACCAGATAATTATGCATATTCAGGATTGTGAATTGTTACATGAAATTCATGAAAATGATGGTACATGAAATATTGATACAATGAATTGAATGATTTATGTTTATGATGAAACAACAAGATAATGATATACATCATGACATGTAAATATGTAACTATCTCTAATACGTGATATATGAAAATTATGGAAATTGTGATGAGCAATAAACTCAATCGTAATATGTTGATGCAATAAGTTTATTAATATTGAATTTATAGGAAATATGATCAAGTATATTAACAAGTGTTATTATTGTTGTTGTTGATGCTTAGACAAGTGTCTAATTACTGGTTAAACGGTAAAATGTTTATTATATGATGCGTTGAAAAGGTAAGTACTCAAATGAAAATATCTATTATGTTCGTGGAAGAGTGGTAAGTTTTAAGTTGTGAAATTCTCTTATAAAACAGATTATCTAAATTTGTTCTAAAAATTTTGGTAATGTCTCATAACCCTATTTCGGTGACGGATTTGGGTTAGGGATGTTACAATACATGATTGAGTTGAGTGAAAAAATGGTAAACAATTGAAAGGTTTTAATTTGGGCATAAATTTTATGTCTCGGTTTAGTACGATTGTATATGTTTTTCTCCCTCGTATCCAGTTCTGGCGTTGAACACGGGTAAGGGGTGTTACAAGGTATGGGCACTGTGAGTTTCTTGTGATGCCGTTTAGTCTGACTAATGCACCTGCAGTATTCATGGATTTGATTGTAACACCCTCAAACTCGGCCTAGACGTTATGGCTGTATCTGGCGATATCACATTGAAGTGTTTTTTGAAAACATAACTCCGTTGAAAAAAAACCCTGTTCTATATTAAAACCCCTTTGTGATCTTAACGAAAATTTTAGGGTATCCCATTCATTGTTAAAACTCAAGTCGTTGTAGCAGAATGCTGATCATCTTGGACTGTTATTATATTTTAAAACAATGTTTGATGCGAAAGCTTTTAAAATATGTTATGCAAACGTGGTGTTTTGAAAAGCATTTATCTTTTGGATATCCGTGTCCTACTACTATCCAATATGAATCAAAATAAATAAAATCCCAAATTAAAAGTTAAAAGCTTAAAGAGGCATTATTACGAAACAAATACCCAAATCAAATTTCTTGTAAATAAAAAGGCATATATGGAAACATGTGTGGTTGTGTGGCCACATTCGAGTCCCTCGCTACACCGACCCTCCTAAACCTGGGGATTATCTGCACAGATAAACAGCTAGGTGAGTTTACGAAAACTCAATGTGTAATCCCATATAAACAAACAGTCAGACATGCCGTAGGCAAGTACAATCTGGGCCTAAGCCTGCAACAATAATAGTTTAGCTTCAGTTAGGGCCTTAGCCCATTACGGTATCAGTATCAGTGTGGGCCCTAGCCCATTTCAGTGACAATAACAGTTCAGATATGCAATCAGAAATCCTACCCAATCCAGCCTCTACACTCCACTCTGTCCAACCCTACACTCTATGTAGGGTTAAAATCAACCCACCCATCCCTACACTCCAAAAATTAGCATCGGTTGCGACACTAAACTGTATTTGCAACAGCGCTGCCAGTACAGTACACTTCCTCCAATCATAATAATTCCATCCCCATGCAACATATCACACATGTATGCAACATATATATATATACCGTGGCATGCTCATACACAGTCATATATAACACAAAGGCATAACAGTCATATTATCTCATACGGGCATAACCATTAGTTTATTAATTTGAGGTCTAGATATACTTACTGTCCCGTCAGTAGGTCCACATTCGTCTCGGGCAACCCGCTCAACCTTAACAGTCAAACAGTGAAAATGGGCCCAAAGCCCCTTATGCGAGCCCATGTGGGCCTACATGCCCGTATGGCCCACAAATCCCAGAAATGACCTTAGCCGTGTGAACTACACAGCTTGGCCCAATATTTCCCACACATCCGTGTGGTTTACTCGTGTGAGGCCCACAAGCCAGTTAGGCCCACATGGCCCATTTTGGTCCAACATGGCCCAAAATGGCCTAAGCCCATGAAATCACTCATGGCGGCCTTTACAATCAAACACCCATGTTTTTTCATTCTAATTGCCACATGAGTGAGCGCACGATCGTGTAACGTTGACGGTCACTTATTCCAACTTTTACCGATTTACAATTAGAGCAGTGTTTACACACCTAATTGCGAAAGTGCGCAACTAGCCCACGAGCACTCCAACCTATCACAAACAGAGGCTTCAATTAATTGCCTAACAATCGAGTTAAAGCGAACCTTAACCAAACACTTACTCAAAAGATTACCTATCCCTTACCTTGATCGATCAATTGAGGCTTGCGCAAGAGATTGGTTGCAACCCCTTAAAGATTACCTGTATTCCAACAGAGACTTGTTATCTATTACCATACCCGCAACTAGTTGAACCAAGTGCAAAATAACTTACCGAAGGAGCAGAACTAAGAATGAGAGATAAAAGTATTTGGCCAACCCCCAAAAGCATAACCTTAAACCAAGGTACGAGAGAGAACAATCGTACCCCTATCAATAATCGGTAGAGAAAAAAGTTGCTAATAGAAGGAAAATTACAACAGAGAGAGGGAGACAGAGAAAAAGAACAGTACAGATTGATAAAAGAACACTTGCCTAGTCGAAGCAACAATAAAGAGATATGAGGAATTCGACCAAAGTAATCAGATGAGAAGAGCAGGAATCCATTAGCACAAAAGAATTGAAAGAAGGGAGAAGACGCACTCGGTCAAGAGGAAATAAATTAAGGAAGGAAGAAGAAAGATAGAATCGACCAAAACCCTAAGGTTAAAATCTAAAAGAGTTTGGGAGAGAGGAAGGAAATAGGTATTCGGTTAAAGAGAAAATTGTTTGAGAGGGAGTAGAGTAGAAGAGGCAAAGATGAAAATTAGGAGACTTAAAAAGGAGTGAACATTGAAATTAGCAAGGGCAAAAGGTACTACCAAGTTTTTTTCCTAGCATTATTAAGCCTCTAGAGAACAAAAGAAAAGAACCAAAATGTTCACCCACCTGAAACAGAGTACTTAACTCACCAAAACTGAAATTCTTGAGTGCCTCCTGTTCAAAACTGGCACATTACTCCCTCTCACCGCAACTTCCCTTGATTTCCTCCTAAAATCCCTTCTCAAATCCCTCAAACCAATCACACCTCCCTCAACTACTCAATTCGAATTCCCCTCAACCACTTCAGTGTTTCGGTCAACTAATGACACTTCTACAACACTTGTAGCAAAATAAAACACTCCACTGCCCCCATTAAGATTTGAACCTCAACCCTCTGGTATAGGTAACACGCCACTTACCCCCTAGACCAGCAGACTCTTTATGTCATGCTTTACCCACAATAATTTAAAAGCCTATTGACTTAGATAAGGGTTTATTTAAGAAACACAAAATTCTGCTCAAACCAAGGCTTGAACTCAGGACTTCTCCAACACTTCTCAGGATACTTAACCACTGAAGCAAACACATATTTATGCAACACAATATACAAAAATAATTACTAAAATTTTTGGGGCGTTACAACTCTACCCCTTAAAGAAAATTTTGACCTCAAAATTTACCTGATCAGAATAGGTGATTGTATTATTGTCGCATCACCTCCTCGGGTTCCCACATGGCCTCCTCAAAACTGTGATTATGCCAAAGTACTTTAACCAGTGGAAGGGATTTCTTCCATAGCTTCTTCACATTTCGATCCAATATCTGAATCGGCTCCTCAAAAGATAAGTTCAATCTAACCTCGATCTCCTCTACTAGGACAATGTGCGAGGGATCAGAGTGGTAGCGCCTCAACATTAAGACGTAGAATACATCATGAATCTGCTCCAACTGGTAGTCGACTGGGCCCACTCGTTTCAGTATGCGATAAGGCCCAATGAATCTAGGGCTCAACTTGCCCTTATGACCAAATCTCAGTATCTTCTGCCATAGGGAGACCTTAAGAAACACGAAGTCCCCCACAGAATACTCTATCTCTCGACGCTTCAAATCTTCATATGACTTCTGTCTATCTGATGCCTCTTTCAATCGATCTCGAATCATCTTGACCTTATCCTCAGTATCAAAAACTAGTTCAGGACCCAACATACGATGCTCGCCCAACTCAGTCCAACACAAAGGAGTGCGACACCTACGCCCATATAATGCCTCGTAAGGCGCCATCTGTATGCTAGATTGGTAACTATTGTTGTAAGCGAACTTCGCCAATGGAAAATAGTCCTCCCAACTGACTCAGAAGTCTATTACACAACCCTTTAACATATCCTCCAATATCTGAATCACCCTCTCAGACTAACCATCTGTCTAAGGATAGAACGCTGTATTGAAGTCCAATCTTGTACCGAAGGCCTCATGTAGTTTTCCCTAGAACCGAGACGTGAAGCGAGGATCTCTATCAGATATTATCGAAACCGTTACCCCATGCAATGCACTATCTCAGCCATATACAGTTTAGCCAGCTTCTAAAGGAATAATTAGTACGGATTGGTATGAAATGGGCAGACTTGGTTAATCGATCCACGATGAGCCATACTGAATCCTTCTTAGTAGGCGTTAGGGGCAACCCACTAACGAAGTCCATAGTTACCCTCTCCCACTTCCAAAGTGGAACTTTAACTGGCTGAAGCAACCCTAAAGGCAACTGATGTTCAGCCTTAACCTGCTGGCAAGTCAAGTATTTACCTACGAAGTCGATAACCTCATGCTTGAGACCTAGCCACCAATACAACTCACCAAGGTCTCAGTACATCTTGTTTCCACCAGGATGCATAGCATAAGGGCTACTATGTGCCTTTCGCAGTATAGATTGCCTCAAATTAGTATCCTTCGGTACACAAACTCTCCCACAAAAATAGAGTACCCCTTCACTATTCAATCCAAAATTTGATGTGCTACCAATCTCAATCTATCGAAATCGAGGACCCAGTGACTTATCGCCCAACTGTTTACCCTTAATCTGCGCAATCCACCTCGATTTAACTTGGAGCTCAGCCAACAAGCTACCATTATCGAATAAGTTGAGATGAGCAAACATCGCCCTTAGATTAGACATAACCATACGGCTCAGTGCGTCAGCCACCACATTAGCCTTACTCGAATGGAATTCAATCGAACAATCATAATCCTTAAGCTGCTCAATCCATCTATGCTACCTAAGATTTAGCTCCTTTGAGTGATGAGGTACTTGGGGCTCTTGTGATCCGTGTAAATGATACACTTCTCACCATATAGGTAATGCCTCTAAATTTTCAATGCGAATACCACAGTGGCCAATTCCAAGTCATGCGTCGGATAATTCATCTCATGAGTCTTAAGTTGACGAAACACATATGCCACTACTTGACCCTATTGCATCAGAACACATCCCAAACCAACGTGTAATGTATTACTGTAAATAGTAAACTCTTTCCTAGACCCTGGCTGTATCAAGACAGGGGCCTCAGTCAAAACTTTCTTAAGTTTCTCAAAACTCTCTTGTTGAACATCAGTCTAGTTAAATGGCGCACCTGTACACAACAACTTAGTCAGAGGTGCAGCAATCAATAAAAACCCCTTAACAAATCGTCTATAATATCCTGTCAGTCCCATAAAACTACAAACCTCAGATACCGTCTTAGGTGGCTTCCAATCTAGGACAGCTTCAATTTTCTGAAGATCAACCCTAATCCCTTCAGTAGATACCACATGACCCAGAAATGTTACCTCTCTTAACTAGAATTTACACTTGTTAAACTTAGTGTATAATTGTTTCTCCCTCAGAATCTACAGAACAACTCAGAGATGTGCATCATATTCATCTTTAGTTTTCAAATATACCAGAATATCATCTATAAACACCACTACGAATCGGTCCAAATAGGGCTGGAACACTTAGATCATCAGATCCATAAAAGTCACTAGTGCATTTGTCATTCCAAATGGCATCATTAGGAACTCGTAATGACCATAACAAGTCCTAAACGCTGTCTTGTAAATATCAGTCTCTTTGACCCTCAATTGATGGTACCCCAATTGGAAATCAATCTTAGAGAAAACTGAAGCTCTTTAAAATTGATCGAATAGGTCATCAATCATCGGTAGAGGGTATTTATTCTTAATAGTTAATTTATTCAGTTGTCGGTAGTTGATGCACATACGCATGAATCCATCCTTCTTTTTCACAAACAAAACCAGTGCTCCCCACAGAGACACACTAGGGTGAATGAACCCATGGTCTAACAATTCTTGAATCTGAGCCTTAAGCTGCACAAGCTCTTTTGGTGCCATTCTATATGGGGTGATGGACATCGGAGCTGTACCAAGCAAGAGCTCAATCCCAAACTCAACTTCACAGTTCGGAGGTAACCCAGGTAGCTCATCAGCAAAAACATTCAGAAAATCTTTAACTGTTCAAATATCCTTAACAGAAGAAACCTTAGAATCTGAAACACCGATGTAGGTCAGATACGCCTCACAACCATTACGAACCAATTTCTCATCCCTTAATGTAGAAATCACATTTGACAAATAATCTCGATGCTCCCTAATAACAATTACCTCCTCATCCTTTGCAGTTTTCAATACCACAAGTTTCGCAGCACAATCCAAGCTGGCTTGATGTTTTACCAGCCAATCCATTCCATAAATTAAATCAAATTCCCCACAAGGAAGTTCCATCAAATCCGCCAAAAAGGTAACTCCTTGAACCTCTAAAGGCACATCTCTGAACAGTTTATTTACCCTCACTAATTGCCCTAATTGACTCAACACAGTAACCTCACTCGTAGTACTCTCAACCAATATACCCAAAGTTTCAGGCACATTACAAGGTATATAGGAATTAATAGATCCTATATCTATCAGTGCAGTATAAGGTACATTATAGATTAAGACATACCCGTGATAACATCTGGGGCGTCTCCATCCTTTTGGTGACGTGCAGCATAAACTAGAGCTGGCTGCTTCGCCTTAGTATGACCAGTACCTCTGCCCAGTGCCCTTTAACCACGGCCCATACCATTTCCACCTTTGGCCTGACCTCGGCCTCTCGGTGGCTGCTAAACACCCCTCAGCGGCTGAACAATACCCATGCCAGTAGCTCGCATCTAGTCAGGCCTCCGTGGACAATCTCTGATACGGTGCTCCAATGATCCGCACCTCAGACATGCCGTAATCCTTTTCTAGCACTCGCCCTGATGGCGTCTCTCACAATTAGCATAGGGCTACAGTCCAATAGTAGCAACAGGGGGCCCAACTCTAACTGGCCCATCAACTCTGGCGTTTTTCTTAGGCCTCAAAAATGAACTTGAGGGCTTTGAATCCCTCTTGTTCCTACCCTTTTCCTTTTCACATTTCTAGCACTCAACGCGCTTCACATTCTCAACAATATTTGCCTTTTACACTAAAGTAGCAAAATCTCGCTCCCTCTGTGGAGCTATTAGAACCCTGAGGCTATCTCTAAGGCCGTCCTTGACATGAACGCAGTGCTCATACTTAGTTGCCACCATCCCAAGAGCATAGCGGCTTAGTCATAGAAATTTAGACTCATATGCAACCACTAATTTATCCCCCTGAGTCAAATTTAGAAGCTCCCTCCTCCGAGCATCCACATAACTAGCTCCCACATATTTTTCCTGGAAAGTAGTCTTGAAAAATTCCCAGGTCAATTGGTCGGGCTAAGTACCCTTTTTAACTGTAAGCCACCACTAATAGGCTTCATCTCGCAATAATGACACTACACCCTTTAGTTTATGCTTAGAGGTGCAGTTGAGGTCATCCATTTTCCTCTCCGTGGCCTCAATCCAATATTTAGCCACATTAGGAGCAACTCCAGTAATGCCCCTAAAAATCTCAGCCCCATTAAATCGGAGTCGTTCCATAACTGACCCACGGCCCACAGTACCAGCATTGGGCCTAGTGACCCTCTTTAAAATCTGCAACATAGCTTGAGACAGTGTATCGTCCCCTGTCGCATGATCGTGAGACCCAGTCTCAGTCAGAGGGGAAGCTGGTGCCTCTCTAGCTTCAGCTTTAGGCATGTGGCCAGATGACAAGGACCCAGCCCAAGCACCTCCACGGCCTCCGCCGCGGCCTCCTGTACCCCTTCCACGAGTACCTCTGGTGCTCATTATCATTTGTGAATTATCTATTTTAAAAATTTTATGCATCAGATTATAGTTCCAGTGTTCATTAAAGAATATTTTATGAGAAGCAGTATCAGTATTTCAGAGTTTGTTTTCGCTGATCGCAGTCTTACTATAGTTTTTAGTTTACCCTAAATATGACATTTTAATACAGTCTACTACTTACAGTAGTCTCAGTGTTTCGATTTAAACAAATAGTAGTTTCAGAGAACTTACAGAATCAATGTTGGCGACTCGATGAACCACACATTTGATAAAAACTTCTAAAAATACTTTCAAATCATTTGAAACAATTCTTTTTAAAATTTTAAATTTAAAAGAACCAAAATCCACAACTGAGTTTTGCAACTTGGCTTTGATACCAATAAATGTAACACGTCCAAACTCGACCTAGACGTTATGGCCGTATCTGGCAATATCACATTGAAGTGTTTTTCGAAAACATAACTTCATTGAAAAAAACCCGTTCTATATTAAAACCCCTTTGTGATCTTAACAAAAATTTTAGGGTATCCCGTTCATAGTTAAAACTCAAGTCATTCTAGTAGAATGTTGATCATCTTGGATTGTTATTATACTTTAAAACAATGTTTGATGCGGAAGCTTTTAAAATATGTTACGCAAACGTGGTGTTTTGAAAAGCATTTATCTTTTGGAAATCCACGTCCTACTACTATCCGATATGAATCAAAATAAATAAAATCCCAAATTAAAAGTTAAAAACTTAAAAAGGCCTTATTACAAATACCCAAAAAAAATTTCATGTAAATAAAAAGGCAAATATGGAAACGTGTGCGGTTGTGTGGCCAATTTCGACTCCCTCGCTGCAATGACCCACCTAAACTTGGGGATTATCTACATAGATAAATAGATGGGTGAGTTTATGAAAACTCAGTGCGTAATCCCAAATAAGCAAACAGTCAGACATGCCGTAGGCCAGTACAGTCTGGGCCTAAGCCCGTAGCAGTAATAGTTCAATTTCAGTTAGGGACTTATCCCATTATGGTATCAGTATCAGTGTGGGCCCTAGCCCATTTCAGTGACAATAACAGTTCAGATATGCAATCAAAAATCTTACACAATCCAGCCTCTACACTCCTCTCCGTTCAGGCCTACACTCCATGTAGGGATAAAATCAACCCACCCATCCCTACACTCCAAAAATTAGCATCAGTTGTGACACTAAACAGTATTTGCAGAGAGCTGCCAGTAAAGTTCACTTCTTCTAATCATTATAATCCCATCCCCATGCAACATATCACACATGTATGTAACATATATATATCGTGGCATGCTCAAATACAATCATATATAACACAAATGCATAACAATCATATTATCTCATAAAGGCATAATGATTATTTTATCTGTTTGGGGTCTCGGTATACTTACTGCCCCATCAGTAGGTCCACAGTCGTCTTGGGTGACCCGTGTAATTTAAACAGTAAAAATGGGCCCAATGCCCCTTATGCAGGCCCATGTGGGCCCACCTGCCTGTGTGGCCCACAAAGCCAAAAAATGACCTTGGCCATGTGAACTACACAGCCTAGACCAATATTTCCCACACATCCGTTTGGTTTACCCGTGTGGGCCTACAAGTCTGTTAGGCCCACACGGCCTGTTTCGGCCTAACATGGCCCAAAACGGCCTTTGCCCATTAAATCGCTCATGGTGGCCTCTACAATCAAACGCCTGTGCAACATCAACGGTCACTTATTACGGCTTTTACCGTTTACAATTAGAGCAGTGTTTACACACCCGATTGCAAAAGTGCAACTAGCCCACGAGCACTCCAACCTATCACAAACAGAGGCTTTGGTTAATTGCCTAACAATCAAGTTAAAGTGAACCTTAACCAAACACTTACTCAAAAGATTACCTATCCCTTGCCTTGATTGATCAATTGAGGCTTGTGCAAGAGATTGGTTGCAACCCTCTAAAGATTACCTATATTCAAACAGAGACTTGTTATCTATTACCATACCCACAACTAGTTGAACCAAGTGTAAAACAACTTATCGAGGGCTCAGAACTAAGAACGAGAGATAGAAGTATTCGACAAACCCCCAAAAGCATAACCTTAAACCGAGGAATGAGATGGAACAATCGTACCCTTATCAATAATCGACAAAGAAAAGAAGTTGTTAAAAGAAGGAAAATTACAACAAAGAGAGGGAGACAGACAAAAAGAACTATACAGATTGATAAAAGATCACTTACCTAGTCGAAGCAACAATAGAGAGATATGAAGAATTCGACCAAAGTAATCAGATGAGAAGAGCGGAAATCTATTAGCACAAAAGAATTAAAAGAGGGAAGCGGACGCACTCGGTCAAGAGGAAATCAGTTGAGGAAGGAAGAAGAAAGATAGAATCGACCAAAATCCCAATGCTAAAAGCTGAAAGAGTTTGAGAGAGATGAAGGAAATAGGTATTCGATTAAAGAGAGATTTGTTTGAGAGGGAGGAGAGTAGAAGAGGCAAATATGACAATTGGGAGACTAGAAGAGGCAAAGATGACAATTGGGAGACTTGAAGAGGAGTGAACATTCGAAATTAGCAAGGGCAAAAGGTACTACCAAATTTTTTCTAGCACTATTCAGCCTCTAGAGAACAAAAGAAAAGGACCAAAATGTTCACCCACCAGAAATAGAGTACTCAACTCACCAAAACTGAAATTCCTGAGTGCTACTACTCAAAATTGGCACACTACTCCCTCTCACCACAACTTCCTTTGATTTTCTCCTAAAATCCCTCCTCAA
This sequence comes from Gossypium stocksii, assembly GCA_020496765.1. Classification (NCBI taxonomy): domain Eukaryota; kingdom Viridiplantae; phylum Streptophyta; class Magnoliopsida; order Malvales; family Malvaceae; genus Gossypium; species Gossypium stocksii. Next base: position 61,874,836 of record CM035630.1, read on the forward strand.
ACCCCTCAAACCAATCACGCCTCCCTTAACTACTCAATTTGATTTCCCCTCAACCATTTCAATGTTTTGGTCAACTAAGAACACTTCCACGGCACTTACAGCAAAATAAAACACTCCACTGCCCCCACTAGGATTTGAACCTCAGCCCTCTGGTATAGGTAACACGCCACTTACCCCCTGGACCAGCAAACTCTTTATGTCATGCTTTACCCACAATAATTTAAAAGCCTACTGACCTAGACAAGGGTTTATTCAAGAAACACAAAATTTTTCTCAAACCAAGGCTTGAACTCAGGACTTCTCTAACACTTTTTAGGACACTTAACCACTGAAGCAAACACATATTTATGCAACACAACATACAAAAATAATTACTAAAATTTTTGGGGCTTTACACTGATGAATATAAATTTTAGACCGTATCTAGACATGTTTGTAGTTGTATTTATTGATGATATTCTAGTTTATTCCTAAGATGAAAATGAGCATCCTGATCATTTGAGAATTGTGTTGCAAACTTTATGTGAGAAAGAACTATATGCCAAATTCAATAAGTGTGAATTTTGGCTTCGGGAGGTCGATTTCCTTGGGCATATAGTGTCTGTAGAAGGTACTAGGGTAAATTTGAGTAAAATCTCAGCTATTATTAATTAGAAACTTCCAAAGACTGTGTCTAAAGTTGAAAGTTTTTTGGATTAGCCGAATACTATCAGAGATTTGTACAAGGGTTTTCTGTGATAGCTTTTTCAATGACTCGTCTACTGCAAAAAGATGTAAAATTTGAGTGGTCTGATAAATGTCAACAGAGTTTTGACATATTGAAAGCTTTGTTGACTGAAACACCTGTGTTAGTACAACCTGAATCGGGTAAGGAATTGTGATTTATAGTGATGCATCATTGAATGGTTTAGGCTGTGTATTAATACAAGAAGGTAAAGTAATAGCTTATGCTTCTAGACAGTTAAAACCACATGAAAAGAATTACCCGATACATGATCTTGAATTGGTAGCCATTGTGTTTGGACTAAAAATTTGGCGACACTACTTGTTTGGTGAAAAATGTCATATATTCATTGATCACAAAAGTTTGAAATATCTGATGTCGCAAACAGACTTTAACTTAAGACAACATAGGTGGCTTGAACTATTAAAAGATTATGACATGGTTATTGATTATCATCCGGGAAAAGCCAATGTGGTTGCAGATGCTTTAAACAGAAAATCACTATTTGCTTTGTAAGAATGAATACTTGGTTGGCTTTATATGATGATGGTTTAATTATACCTGAGTTAAAAGCTAAACCGGTATTTCTGCAACAAATCTGTGAAGCTCATAAAAATAATGATGAATTACAAGCTAAACGGGTGCAATGTGAGTCAAATTCTGATTTAGAATTTCAAATTGGGCACCCCTTACCCGTATTCATGCTGGAACAGGATACGAGGCATTACTGGACTTAAACACAAACACACATACATTTTCGAGCCATAAATTTCCATCCAAATTTAAAACTTCTCACATTCATTCACATCGTCCCTAAAATGAGTCTACAAGACCTAAAACATACTTTGGAAGCAGTTCAGGACTAAACCAAGAACTTTCAAAATTTTTAGAAACTTATAAAAATTTTGCCCTAAACAGGGGTTACACGCCCGTGTGGGTATGCCGTGTGATCACACACGCCAGTGTCCATACCCTGTGTAACTCTTTATTTATGATGTCATCACCCAAATGAAACCATACGGCCAAGCCATACGCCCGTGTGTTAGGCTGTGTGACGAATTAAATTCTCACAAAATTAGGTGCAAACTTTACACGCCCTTGGCACACGCCATTTGCACACGACCGTGTTCAAGGCCGTGCTGTCCACACAGCTGAGGCACACGCCCGTGTCTCTGCCCGTGTGCTCCATACTAGGCATTCTGTTTCTCAAAATTAAAGTGCAGGGGACACACGACCTGTTCACACGCCTATGGGTCTGACCGTGTGTCACACACGGCCTATACACACGTCCGTGTGTCTACCCGTGTGGACAACTTTAAGGCTATTTTCCAAGCCACTTGCCACCCTGAAACACAATCACACTTGCACCAATTCAACAACACATAACTTGACATAATTAAGCCATCAAACATTCCGCAGCCAAGACATCAACATACCATTCACATGCTACATCTATCATACATAAACATCACATACTTATCCACTAAAACTATGCAAACTAATATATCCAAGAAAGGCATCATCACATGCTCATAAATATGACCAAGGTTAGCCAACTTAAATGGCCAAATATACTGACCTTTACAAGCCATTTCAAGGCCAAACACATTACTAAAATGATCAAAAACACTTGGCTAGTCCTATTAAACTCATCTAGGCTTTAATAACCATAAAAACTTATACACTTCCTAACCAACTAGCCTATTCATGCCATATAACTAAATTCACAAGTCTTTCAGTACCGATACGATAGTTAAATAGTATGATGAGATCTCTGACATCTTCCAACCCGAGCGAGTCTTCGAAATCCTATAAGCATAGGAGAAATAAAACAAGTAAGCTATAAAGCTTAGTAAGCTCGTATGAAAATAAAGACAACTTATCAAATAAGCACTTATTAAGACATTTTAGTAGTATGGTGTAAACTCATTTGATTTCACCTTTATACCATAAATCCAATCATGTAATTAACCAAAAGTTTCACGAGCTTATTCAATTCCATGTCCGTATGGATCAAATATGTAACAATCCGATTTAGACCCTATTCAGAATGGTGGTTTAGGAACACGAATCTGAGTCAGAAAAATATTTAAAAATTATTTTATGTGTTTATATCCGTGAAATTTTTGTATTTTAATTTTGTCGTTTGAGTGCCCGATTTAATAAAAGGGCTTAATCGTGTAAAATGAAAATTTGATGGTTAAATATGTAATGGTTGAATTGTTATTGTCTTTATAAGTGGAGGTGTTTAAGATGCAATTATGCCATTAAGCTAAGTGATGGACGATTTTAGTCATAAGTTATAAAGGTTTTATATTTTATTTATAAGGTTAATTTTGGTAAACTTATTAAATATGTTATTATAATAAGACATTAAAAAAAAAGGGAACATGTATGTTCATCTTTTAAGAGCTAATTTCATCAAAGAAAGAAAAGAAAGAAAGCTCTTAAGGGTTCGGCCAAAGATTAGCTTGATTAAGATCAAGAACCAAAGAAATTTAATTTGGATCGGGAGAAAACGAAAATAGTTGAATAGTCATTCTATACCATCCGTTGATATCCGAGGTAAGTCTATAGGCAAATAAATGTTTTTAATTTTGAATATATATATGTATTTTATATGCTGAAATGAATAATATGAAAGTATATATATGAAAGCTAAATATGTATAAGCGTGGGAGCTATATTTACGATTTTGATTCAACTGAGATACGACATCTGAAAGCCCCATACGAACCCTAGGAACAACTAGGATACATATATCATGACATAGGATTTCTGATATGTGTTCTTGTGTAAGACTGCGTCTGGGACATTGGCATGGATATGTGATTGCGTGTAAGACCATGTTTGGGACATCGGCATCGTATTTGTGATTCGTGTAAGACCATGTCTGGGACAGTGGCATCAATATGTGATTACATGTAAGTCCATGTCTGGGATGTTGGCATTGTATGATATATGAGATTTTCCGAGTATCCTATTCAATTTCAAGTAGTTCAACGGGCAATGTTATTTCAAGACCAAATGTGAAAATGAATTAAAAAGGTTCAGGTATGTGTTAGTTAAATATTCATATGAATTAAGGTAAGTTAGTTATTTGAATTATGAGATAAATTATGAATGAAATAAATGATGTAATATGTGTATGTATGTGAATAATCATATTTGGCCTAATGATTTTTGATTGATAGATTGAGATGTGAAGTTTATATTGATACTAAAAGTTTTATGTGCACTCGGCTATTTTGGTATTTGAAAGTGAATATAGGTATAATGAAATGTGAACTATACATATGAAAATGTGAAAGTACATGTTCGGTTAAATAAGGTATTTGCGGTATTAAGTATGAAAGTTAATCATGCCAATGAATCAATGTGTATTTGGCAATGGTATAATTTATGTATAGATGTATGTTTGATATTTGAATTTTATAATTCTGGTTCGATTGTACATTAATGAATTACTAATGTCATTAAGTGTTATTTGCTTATGACTTACTAAGCTAAGTTAGCTTACTGTGTGTGTGAATGTTTGCCTCTGTTTTATAGATTTTAGAAATTAGTTACGGGCTTGAGGATCGTCAGCAAAGTCAATCACACTATCGTCTATTTATCGGTACTTTTAAAAGTTTAAATTTAAAACCTATGGCATGTATAGGCTATACTATCTTTTGGATTTGTTAAAGTGTTGTAATTATTATGCCATGGGAAAATGGCTAATATGATGCATAAGTTATGCTATTTTGATCATGGTATTTTTGTGTACTGAGTTGGTTTGTTTGTTTAGATCAAATAATGATTTTACTTGGTTAGATTGAATCGGCCAAGGTATGTTTTTATATGTGAAATATACTTGTCATGGTTGTTTGTGGTTTCAATGATTCGGTTAAAGGTTGCATATAGGTATTTGACTTATAAGTAAATTTGGTCGATAATTCGGCAATGATGAGTATATTTATGTGAACAATGTTGATATGTTTGGTAAAGGTATTATTATGTGATAATATATAAATGTATACTTGGTTATGGCATATAGATGAGATTAAGGATGATTATATGAGCGAGTAATGTTTAATGGTTGGTTGTGGTAATTAGTAAAGTTGATTGGTATGATTTTATATATTATAAGTTTATTGAGATTTGGCATTTGAATTTGAATCAAATGATGTTTATGCTTGGTTTTGGTTTTGGATGATTTTACACTTATATATATAGGTATATGTTATTTTGGTTTAATAATTATACTTAGTTGAGATACATTTGTAAAATTTTTTACATGATATAAATTTTGGTTATATGTATATTCATGTACTTGGTTGAATATATGATCTCTGAATTAGATTTGATTATGACCTTTGCTACATTGCATGATAAGTAATATTAGCATGTTTAGATTTAGTCTTGGTATATTAAAGTACTAGAATAATGGTTGCTTTGTATTATGCGTATATACATATTTATAGGGTGTTGATGTGAAATGCAATCTATGTTTAATATATCAGTTTGGTTCTTCGAAATGGTTAGGCATATAAAATGATTGAATAAAGTTGAAAGTGGACATTGGTTATTGCATAAGTATTAAGCATTTTTGTATTCAGCTAAAGCTTTAAAAAATTGACCATATGAATAGTAACTTATTTTTTTTTTTAGTAAACAAGATGATTTGATGCATGTTTAGTAAGTGGCTTTGTTGATTGTACTTTTTGTAAGCATTAATGGAAAAACTTATAAGTAAGCTTGGTTTAGTTTAAAATTTTATAATATGATTGCATGTATTTTTGGTCTTGAATGTTAAGTTATGAGTTGTTTAATTTTTATGCTTATATTCGACTAATTGATGATGAATAATAGTGGTATGTTTGTTGATTGTCGTGCAACCTAATATGTTTTGATGTGATTTGGTATACGTTCTTATGTAGCAAATAAAATGATATTTCCTATGTATATTTATGAATGTCCGGAAGTTGTGTCTCGTTTGGTAATACCTTATAACCCTTATCCAGTGACGGATTCGGGTTAAGGGTGTTACAAAATCCCTTATATCAATTTGTCCATATTTATACATACATAATCGAACATCAATATAATTTCATTCAGTCCAATATCCATCACAAATACTTTATTCAAGATAAACCATGTAAAATCTCATCATATAATCGTACTTTGCACACTATGTGCCATACTTGCGTATAATTAAAAACAATTATAACTCATATCTCATATATCATTCAATTCATATTTCAATATAACCAAATATACACATTATGGCATGAAACATGCTCATACACAAATCTTTTTCTCGTTTCATGTACACGATACATTGTACTATTTTTACCTTCATTAGATTTTCACATAGATTTGATACATACCTGGTTTACTTAATTTAGTCTCACTTATGTTCTCATCTTGTCTTTGCCCATTGGACACTTGGAATATTAACAGCTATTCAGAATCTTGCACATAAGTGCCATAGATGTAGCCGAAACTCCTCATATCTCATAACACGTATAGGCTCGCTCTCGAGCTAACCACGAGTCTACTCACACAAGCTGAGACGTAGCTACCCAATACTGCTCATACAAGTTGTCGAGCATTTGCAACACATGCCAGAGTACCTAGCCACTGGTAGGACGTACAAGACCAGCACCCAGATCACATATGCATAATACACTACAATATCCCAGATATGGTCCTACAAGTAATCACACACTGATGCCATAGCCCAGCTATGGTCTTACATGGAAATCACATATCTCACTAATGCCATATCCTAGATATGGTCTTACACGGAATCACATATCACATACCAATGTCATATCCCAAATATGGTCTTACTCGGAATCATATATCGATGCCATAGCCTAGCTATGGTCTTATACGAAATCACAACTTGCCATGATCCAACAATAGTCTTTACCATCAGTTCATCTTTCATTACGAGACTGTTTCAATAGATTCTATGCTTTTACTTGTCTCAAACATTTAATTTAAGTTCTACAATTCAATCAATTATATATGATCATAATACATAATTAATACAATCCAATAATGTTTATTAACATACAAACTTACCTCGTCTGTTGTATCGACGAATTAGGTTGACAAATTCGAAACTTTGTTTTCCAACCGTTCTAATTCTAAACCTCATTTTTCTCGATCTATAACATCACATTTAACTTATTTAATCATTATACTATTCAAAACGGCCCAAAATCACATTATGGCAAAAATTACATTTTTGCCCCTAAAGTTTCACATTTTTACAATTTAGTCCCTAGGCTCGTAAAATAAAATGTGCTCAATTTCTTCGATACCCAAGCCTAGCCAAACCTCATACATGCTTATAGTAGCCCACATTATTCATTTATTCACATTTTCAACACATATTTTACAATTTTTACAAATAAGTCCCTTTTTTGACATTTTCACCGAAAATCACTTAGCAAAAGTCATTTATCTTACGGATAACATGCATTTTCTACTAGTAGACATCAAAATACATGCATGTCTAACATGGGTAAAATTTTAAACTTTGTTAATACTTCAAATTAGTCTGTGAAAAGGATAATCATGTTACGAGGATTTCAAAAACATAAAAATCATTAAAAACGGGGCTAAAATGGACTTAAAATCGAGCTTGAAAGCTTGACAAACCCTAGCTGTAACACCCCTTACCCGTATCTGACGTCGGAATAGGGTACGAGGCATTACCTTACTAAAACACAAGCAAACACACACTTCCGATTCATAAAACTTCGTTCTAATTTAAAACTTTTTCAAACATTGTCTTACAATCCTTAATATGGACCTACGAGGCCCATAACATGGTTTGGAAATGATCCGAGACCAAACCAAGTGCTTAGAAAACTTTCAAGAAAATCTACTAAAATGTAATACCCCCAAACCTAGTCTGGACGTTATGGCCGAATCTGGCGGTGTCACATTGGAGTGTCTTTTGAAAACTTGATCTTGTTGATTAAATTTCGTTTGAAAGTAAAAGCCCCTTTGTTAGGGATTACTTGTACACTTAAAAGCGGGATGAGTTTATAGAAACTCAGTGTGTAATCCCCTAATATAAAAATAGTTAGTGGAAAATACAGAATACAGAAACAGTCTGGGCCTGAACCCATTATAGCAGATAGTACCAGATGGGCCTTAGCCTATTACAGTAGAAGAATCAAAAGTTGAACATATGTGGGCCTAAGCCCAATACAATAACAGTTGGCCTCAGCCCATAACAAAAACAAAATCAGAATGTAGTATGTATGATGTATGATGCAAGTTATCCCATCCAACCCAGCACTTGCCTCCGTCCAACCCTGCACTCCTATTAGGAATTAAATCGACCCACCCACCCCTACACTCTTAATGTAGCACCGGTTGCAGCACTAACCAATATCGCAGCAAGGCTACTAGACAACAAAATCATAGCTTAGCTACCAGTAATCAGAATCGCAACATAGCAGCCAGTAAGATAAGTGGCGTAAAGCCATCCATAGCGGCAAAAAGCCTTCAAAATGGCACAAAGCCTTAGTAAGGCCACGAGCTTTCGGTAATATGGACGGCACTAAGCCATCGATAATATGCGTGGCACAAAGCCATCGGTAAAATGGACAGCACTAAGCCATCGGTAATATGCTTGGCACAAAGCCATCGGTAAAATGGACAGCACTAAGCCATCGGTAATACGCGTGGCACAAAGCCATTGGTAAAATGGACAGCACTGAGCCATCAATAATATGCATGGCACTAAGCCATCGGTAGTATGTACAAATGTACAGCTTAAAGCCTTCGGTGGATCCACAGTCGTCTCGTGCGACCCGTGCGACCCTAACAGATCAGTACCAATATATGGCTTAAAGCCTTCAGTGGGTCCATAGTCATCTCGTGCTACCCGTCCAACCCTAACAGATTAGTACAAATATACAGCTTAAAGCCTTCGATGGATCCACAATCATCTCGTGTGACCCGTGGGACCCTATCAGATCAGTACTTCCTTCATAACAATAACCAAACGCATGCAGCAAGTCGTGCATGTATGCAAAACACATAATCACCACATAACATACTCAATCAATCAAACATCATATAAGGGCATAACAGTCATTCCACCCCATAGAGGCATTACGGTCATTTTACCCTACAGGGGTAATTCAGTCATTTTACCCTTCAGGGGTAATTCAGTCATTTTACCCTTCAAGGGTAATTCAGTCTTTTTTCCCTTTAGGGGTAATTCAGTCATTTTACCCTCCAAGAGTAATTCGGTCATTTTACCCTCCAGGGGTAATTTGGTCATTCTGCCCTACAAGGGTATTACGGTCATTCTACCCTATAAAGGTATTATGGTCATTCTGCCCTATAAGGATATTACGGCCATTCTGCCCTATAAGGGTATTACGGTCGTTATACCTATTTGGGGTCTTGGTATAGTTAACGACTTCTCTGAAGGTTTACTATCGCCTCGAGCAACTCAGGTAACCTAAATGGTCATTATGGCATAAATGGGCCTAAGGCCTAATACTCGGCCCAAGGCCCAATACTCTACCCAAATGGGCCCATACATTCGTGTGGTCCGTTTAGCCCAAATTCAGTCACGGCTATGTGAACTACGTAGCCCAGTCCAATATTTGACTCCTGCCGTGGATCTCGTCCATATAGGCCCACGAGCCCATTAGGCTCACACGGCCCATTATGACCCAACGAGGCCCAAAACGCCCTAAGCCATGTGCGCGACATGACAAGTCAAACTAATTCCCACTCAACAGTGAGATTCACCCATGCGGGCCCATGACCCCATTATGGCCTAAGCCCATGAATTCGTTCATGGCGGCCTTTTCCATCACCCACCCACGTTTCGTGGGCTTGATTTACCATACAAGCGATCGCACGCTTTAAGCCCCTCATTTCGGCTTTTTGGCTTTTTGGTATTTCAGTATTTCGACATTTGTCGACCTATGGTCAAATCAATTTGTGTGGATTCACACACTCTTTCGGCTTTTTAGCCGATTAGCAAGTATGATATACTATTACACACCTGATTACATAGAGTACTAAAAATCCACGAGCGCCAGAACCTATATTCAATCATAACATACAATTAATTTCCTATCAAAAGAGTTAGGAGAACTTTAACCAAACACTTTTAAGAGAGATTGACTACCACTTGCCTTGACTAGATCGGTCGACTGTGATTTGCTTACTTGATCCAAAGTTTGGTGCAGCCACTCTGCCACACCCTGGTGGAAAGTCCCGAACCGCCGACACCCTATGCTGCTTAAACTTGGGGGCAGGGGCTACTAGTTCATTCTCAGCCAGCACTACTGCCATCACTTTGTTACTAGAAGCCTCTTCCCCCATCAAAAGTTCTAGAACCCGAAAGAACATACACATAGGAGAAAAGAGAAGAATCGGTAATAAGGAGCTGAACCATTTGGCTTAAACAGTAAAAGAGTAAACAGAATTAAGCCAAGAGACTTACCGATTAACAGAGATTACTTGCCAAATCAAAAATAGAAATGGAGAGAGTATAGGATGTAGGAGCAGAGAATCCTTTAAACCAAGCCTAAATTGAAAGGGGTTTGAGAGGGGATAAAAATAAGTATTTGGCTAAATCTTTAGAACTAGAAAGACTATCGAGAGCAGTAGAAGTAGGGAATAGAGAGGAAGAGAAACAGAAATTCCATCAGTCAAGAAGAATAATTGAGAGAACAAATTTGGTCCTGTCTCAAAAAGAAAAAGAAAAGAACGATTGACCCAAAAGGAGAACTATGTGAGAGAAGAAATCGACTTATACCAAAAAAAGACAGAGAACAATTTTTTGAAAAAGAAATGCAATATTTGGCCACTACAATCTAAAGAATAAAAACCAAAATGTCGAAAATGAATAGGAAAGAAAATTCGACAATCCACAACCCCAAAAGAACTCCTCAATTTCGTTCAGCCTTCCACACACTAAACACCTCCCGCAACATCCCTACACAACCGAAACACTAAGTGCCAGAGTTCAAACCCGGCAAGACTTTCTCTCCATTCGAACTTGCTTTGTTTTCTCTTTAATTTCCTCCCATCCATCTCTTTAAATTCGGCTAACAACAACCTCATTCAAATCTGTTCAAACCCTTGGTGTTTCAGTCAAACACAACCTCCTCCTATGGCCTCCAGAAAAATAATCTCCATTTGCACAAGCAGGGATTCGAACCTCAGACCTCAGGCACCACTCCTCATGCCACTTTACCATCAAGCCAAGAGGCTCCTTCTGTCATAACTTATCCTCAATATTTTATAAAGCCTACATGCCAATGTCCAGGTTTATTCAAGGAAAAACCAAAAATTCTACTCATGCTAAGACTTGAACCTCAAACCTTACAGTTACACATCACGCCATGCCAGCTTGCCACTAAACCACAAGCTTTTTTTGTGTCACATTTTATCCTACATTAATTATAAGGCCTACTTCCAAGCACCCAGGGTTTTATTCACCTAAAACCAAAAATTTTACTAAAGCCCAAGTTTGAACCTAGGACTTCTCCAACACTCCCAAACACACCCAAACCTCTTAGCCCTTACACCAACATGCAATTCAGTGTACATGGGCCCAAGGCCCATTATATTTTCCAAGTGAGGCCCACGTGCTCGTATGGCCTGCTAAGCCAGATTTAACCATAGCCATGTGTATGACACAACCAGTCTATGAATTCTCGCAAGTTCAATGACAAACACCCGTGTTGGGTCTACAAGCCCATTGGGCCCATACGGCCCATTTCGGCCCAAAACTTCTAGGCCCAATTTTGGGGCATTACATAAAAACAGGGCACATGCCCGTGTGGAAAGGCAACATGCCCGTGTGGCCTCTAAACATGGTCGTGCTAATGGCCCGTGTGGTTCCCATGGCCTAAGCACCTAGGGATACGGCCGTGCCCCTCGTCCGTGTTGATTTATTTTCTAACATCGAACTTATAGGGGTTTTCACATGGCCTGGCACACACCCGTGTCCATGGCCCGTGTCCCTCACACGGTCATGACACGCCCGTGTCCATGGCCAATGTCCCTCACACGCCCATGACACATTCATGTCCTCTACCCGTGTAACTCCCTGACTTGCACCTTATGAACAAATTGGGTTCACACGGCTAAGGCACACACCCGTGTGCTCAGCCTGTGTCCCTTACACAGCCATGACTCCCCCGTGTAGCGGCCCGTGTGTAAAAACGTTAGTATTTTGTTTCTAACATCAGCAACTCCTAAGGGTCACACGGCTGTGGCATACGCCCGTTGGCTAAGCCATGTCCTCTACACGGTTGAGACACACGGCCATGTCTCAGCCTATGTGTTTAATATTAGGCATTTAATTCTACCAATCTATGGTGCAGGGGACACACAACCTAACCACACGCCCATGGGGTGGACTGTGTGTCACACACGGCCTAGACACATGCCCATGTGTCTACCCTTGTGGACAAAATAAGGCTATCTACCAAGCCTTTTTGCCATCCTAAAACAAGTTCAAACACATACCAAAACATAACAAGTCTCCAATACTCAATCAATGGCCATAACTTGGCATCCACACATATTCACATAAAACTAATCCAACCAAGCATGCATATTACTACTCCTAGTACACATATTCATCCACAACATTTTTCTCATTATAAAAACCTCATTTGCATTTATCAATGATGAATATCAGCCATAATCCTTGGCCTTATACAAAATGGTGTATCTTCAAAACAAGCCGACATACTTGGCCTAAAATAAAATGACACATAACAAAAACTAGTCCCTATATATGCCATTTCTCAAAATTTTAGAATTAACTATACCGAATGCTTTGTTGATAGTATGAATGAAGCCTCCGACGTTCATTGATCCACAAGCTATTTAGGGGGCACTATAAGAAGATGGAAAGGAGAGGGAGTAAGCATAAAGCTTAGTAAGTTATAAGTAAATAAATAACAACAATATACCATGCTCTCAATCCAGCTCAATATGTGCATGATACAAAAGAATAGCTACAAGCATAACTTAATCATTTTCATGCCTCACTAATCAAACAGCATAAGTTCGAGCTCATATTTTATACATTACATAAAGGTACCTGCACCACTCACAAGATCAACATAATATCTCTCAATTTTAATACAACTTTAAATTTCATATTGAACCATTTAGAATAAAGAAGGATATTCAATAAGCCTCAAACACAAGGTATCAAGCCGATGCCATATCCCAGACATATTCTTACACTAGCTCGCATGTCAAGTCAACACCATGTCCCAGACATGGTCTTACATTGACTCGAAAGTATCGAGGCAATGCCATATCCTAGACATGGTCTTACACTAGCTATTCTTTATCCATGCCGATCCATGTCCCAGACATGGTCTTACACTAGCACTTGTATCAACGCTGATGCCATGTCCCAAACATGGTCTTACACTGGCTAGTACATATCCGTGTCGATGCCATGTCCCAGACATGGTCTTACACTAACACATAACGAAGCCGATGCCATGTCCCAAACATGGTCTTACACTAGCACTCGTATCGACCCTAGTGTCACGGCATGAATATCTAGTCTATTCTTAAGGTTCAACCGGGTTCTATCACATAGGTTTTCATCGTATCATTACCACTAATTATAATTATCAATTCATGCTCAATAAATGTTCTCGTACATAATTCATTTTCACAATTCAACATTTTATGCCGAAATGATGGTTTCATGGATAATTATAGTAAAGTTGTATTATTTACCTACAACTTACCTCAGTATCCCAAAATGCGAATGACTTCTCGGTTTAGTCTATTTGCTTGGCCTTCCCCCGGTCTAGGTTCGGGTTTTATACTTCTTGATCTATAATAATAAAATTTTGTTAATTCAATCACTATATTAATTTGATCAATTAAAGATTCATAAATTGGAAAATTGACCATTTTGCCCCTAGACTTTAGCAAAATGACCATTTTACCCCTAGGCTCGAAAATTGATTTTTATCGAATTTCCTTACTAACCAAGCCTAACTCTTATGATAGCCCATAATTTCCATTATTTCATGTAATTACCACACTATTTATCAACTTTAGAATAAAGCCCAATTTAGGTGTTTTCCATGAACACCCTTTCACAAAAGTTGTTTATTTAACAACCTACACTAATTTTCCTTCATAAAATTCCAGCAAACCACACAAGTGTTCTCATAGTAAAATTTTAAACTTTTAACCATTTGCAAAATAGTCCCCTCAATAGGTATCTCATGCTACAAGGGTCCCAAAAGTACCAAAATTTATCAAGAAAATTATCAACATCACTTACTTGAGAGTACTAGAAGTTGCTGAAAATTTTGAACTTCAAAAACCCTACAATGGCTGATATTTTCAGTGGAGAATGGAAAGAAATGAAAAAGATGAAGGATAGACTAATAGGCTATTATTTTATCCCAATTTGGTCACCTAATTTTGACCAAATGTTAACAAAAATTGATTTTTCTCAATTCTTTGTCTCTTGGCCAGCCATGCCTATAAAATGTGTGTATTTGCCCATTAAAAACCCCCAGTTTAGGTTCTCTAGCTATTTAACACCATTAGCCATCAATTTATTACTTTTGCCCTTTATGCGATTTAGCCTTTTTTTGCAATTAAGCTCTCAATCGCATAAATTAATTTGCCAAAATTATCAAGCACTCTTATAAAAACACTATAACAAATAAAATAATGCTAAAATAATTTCTGCAACCTCGAGTAAGTGATTTCGAAATCACCATTCTGACTAAGACCAAATTCGGGTTGTTACACTAGCCATGTCTTCCTTTGTGATATTCAGGCATGGGAGAAGAAGATGGACAAGATTTTTGGCTTTATTTTGGCTTTTTAATTCATTTAATTACCAAATGACCAAAATGCCCTTTTAGCCTTTCTTTGAAAATTTACCCTTCCATGTCCATTTTTTTCCATCATGATATATAATGGTCTAATTACTAAATAAGGACCTCTAATTTTTAGATCCATTTCACTTAAACACCCAAAACTTCTAAAACACATATTTTGCACTTTTTTGCAATTTAGTCCTACTAGTCAAATTGGACCCTCTATCGATAAAATTTCTTAACTAAACTTTCACACATGCATTCAATCATACTATAAATCTTCAAACTTTATCACAAGAAATTTTTCTAATTTAGATTTGTAGTCCCGAAACCACTATTCTAACTTGGCCCTAAATCAGGCTGTTACAGATTATTTGTTATTCAGAGGTAGAGTATGTGTACCAAGGAATTTGGAGCTAGTACAAAAGATTCTACACAAACCTCATAATGGTACAATGTCTATCCATCCAGGGAGTAACAAAATATACAATGATTTGAAAACGATGTACTGGTACCCGAGAATGACACGGGATATTTCTGAATTTGTATCTAAATGTTTGATATGTCAGCAAGTAAAAGCTGAAGATCAAGTGCCTTCAGGATTATTATAGCTAGTTACGATACCAGAATGGAAATAGGAAAGGATTACTATAGAGTTTGTGTCGGGATTGCCTTTATCTCCAAAAAAGAAAGATGACATTTGGGTAATCGTCGACCGGTTAATAAAGTCTGCACACTTTATTTCGGTACATACAAATTTCCCTTTGGACAGATTAGCTGAATTATATGTTTCTGAGATTGTCAGACTGCATAGGGTGCCGATCTCCATTATTTCAGACAGGGATCCTCGGTTTACATCTCAATTTTAGAGCAAGTTCCAAGAAGATCTGGGTACACAGTTACATTTCAGCGCCACTTTCTATCGTTAAACTGATGGCTAATCCAAACGTGTTATATAGATTTTAGAAGATATGCTTCGGTGTTGTATTCTAAAATTTGAAGGTAATTGGGAAAAATATCCGCCTTTAGGTGAATTTTCTTATAATAATAGTTACTAGTCTAGCATTAAAATGGCACCGTATGAGGCTTTATATGGTTGTAAATGTAGAACTCCATTGTATTGGACTGAACTTAGTGAGAAAAAGATATATGGAGCTGATTTGGTCCGAGAAATCAAAGAAAAGGTAAAGGTGATTTGGGATAGCTTGAAAACAGCCTCTGGTCGTCAAAAGTCTTATGCAGATCTTAAATGAACAGAAATAGAATTTCAAGTCAGTGACAAAGTATTTCTGAAATTATCACCTTAGAAGAAAGTTCTTCAATTTGCTCGCAAGGGAAAATTGAGTCCACGATTTATCAGACCATATGAGATCATTGAGAGAATCGGACATGTTACATATCGATTTGCACTCCCACCAGAACTTGACACAATTAATAATGTTTTTCATGTGTCCATGTTACGATGGTATCAGTCATATCCTTCATATGTAATTTCCCTAACAAAAGTTGAGATTCAGCCTGATATGACTTACAGTGAAAAACCGATCAAAATCCTAGCACGTGAGATGAAAGAGTTAAGAAATAAAAAGGTAGCTCTAGTGAAAGTTCTCTGGTAAAGACACAGAATAGAAGAAGCTACTTGGGAACCAGAGGAAACAATGAGAAAGAAATATCAAAACCTTTTCCCTGGTAAGATTTTCGAGGATGAAAATTCTTAAGGGGGAGAGTTGTAATAACCCATTTTTAATGAAATTGGAACAGTGGTTTCGGGACCACAAATTCGAGTCAAAAAGAAAATTTATTTTAATGTTATTGCATGATTTATATAATGATAGGAAAGATATATGAAAATTCTGATAAGAAAATTTTATCAATAATATGTTAAATTAGGGAAAAGACTAAATTGCATAAAATGCAAAAGTTGAGTTCTAGTAGCTACAAGTACCAAATAGATATGGAATTCGAAACTTGAGGTCTTTCTATGGTAATTAGATCATTAAAGAAAAGTTAGTAGATATTTTTTATGAGTCATCCATGGAAAATTAGAAAAAAGAAAATAACTAAATTGGAAATGTAAATAATTAAAGGATGATATATAATTAAAAAGACATATCATCATATTTATTATCATCTTCATCCCTAATATTTTATAGAAACCCTAGGAGAGAGAAGGGAAACTAATCAAGCTTAATTAGATCTGGAAAGATCAAATAGAGAGTTAGATCGAGGAAAAAAAAGGTGCCAGATTAGTAAACTTGTAGATTTGAACAAGTGACGAGTGCTCGAAAGCTCCTAAAGGTTGGAAATTGGTTGAAACATCATCACACTATCTACCAGCTCGTTTTGGTATAAATAGGAAACTTATTTTGGTATAATGGCATGTACAGGTTAACTTGGCGAATTATTGGTATGTAAACGGTTGTTTGTAATCTAGCCATTGGATTAGCTAGTGATGGTTTCATTTCGTATAATTATAATGTTATATCATGGTAATTACCTATGTGTCTAGTATGGTTTAATTAAGTTTTGTTAAACATGCATGTGTATAAAAGGTAAGATTATAAACATGAAAACATGTGATGATATATCATGCTAGATGGTAGAGTTGGCTTGGTTATAATGCTTGAATTGGTTTGTATATGATTGCAAGTATTGGTGTTGGTTGTTGGCAAATTTGGGTGAGAAATAAGGCTAGGAAATGGCCTTAATTTGTCCACACGGGTAGACATACGAGCGTGTGTCTTAACAATGTGTGACAAATGGCCTGTCACATTGGCATGTGATTTGGTCGTGTGTCCCCTGCATCTTAAAATTTAGAAATAGAATGCCCAAAATTGAGCACACGGGCAGAGACATGGGAGTCTATCTCAGCCGTGTGAAACACATGGCCTAGAACATGGGTGTGTGTCTTGGCCGTGTGAAACCTGCACCTAATTTTTGAAAATTAAATTTAGCACACTGCCTAGCACACGGTCGTGTGGCTTGGCTGTATGACCCCCACACTTAATTAAATTGCAAGTCAGAGAGTTACACGGGTTAGGGACAGGGCTTACCTCATATGTCACACGACCTGTGACATGTGTATGTCACCTAGCCGTGTGGCTGACCACACGGACGTGTGACCCCTATATATAAGAAAAATTTTGCAATTTTATGAAAAACTCTCTGAGATCCCAATTTAGTCCCATCTTGTTTCTAATGCTTAAATTGGGCCTCAAGGATCCCATCAAGGGACTGTAAGAGTATGCCCAAAGATCAATCACGAGATGGTTGTAACAACATACTTGATTTATCATGTTTATTAATATAAGGCTTTGCCATTATTATTTCAGTTTCATTTCTGTGTGCATAAATAAACTGTTTTATAATAATGTCCTAAGAATAATATGATTATTCTTAAAAGATCCTTAGTCAAGTATTATTGTTGGCTAGGACAATAATAATGCATTGAGACTAACATGTAGTTGATTGATGATAAAGAGTTGTCATTGATATCGAGTATCAGAATCAATGCATGAATGTGTGTGTTAGAGAACAACATATTGGACCGACCCGCTATGAGTATGTTTCTTGGATTATTATGTAATTGTCACAATATTACTCATAGTGATTAATATGTATATGATCCTCATACTTGAGATCATCATCATTCCAACATCGTGAGTTGTATATTTTGATATAGTCAAACGAACACTGTAATTGGTTGTTCTATTAAGACTAATGTTGGATATACCACAATCTATGTAGAGGGATATGGTTGATCAATATAGGATAAGTCCCTCCTACATAATAGGAGTAATATCTCAGGCCACTTGATTGAGTGAGACTAGAAATGCATGGCCATGCTCAAATAAGTTGATATGAGATGTCATACTTATTTGTATATCATAGTCTACTCAAGGTATCAAGAAACATAGGATGGACTATGCAAGTGTGACTATTCCATGACTTGTGTCTATTCTAAAGATATTGGACTTAAGGATTAATGCATGAAAAGTTAATCACAAAAGGTTATGTCGAATCATGACTTCTTGTAACTTAGGTAGCAATGATGCATTGCTAGATGCCACTCATTGTTTGTAATATTAGAATAGTTCTAATATTACTGCTAATGTTACAAGAACCTATAGGGTCACACCTTTTAATTGAAATGAACGGAGTAAAACATAGTTGGTATTGTGTCTGGTTGTCGCATGAATTAAATTAATTATAGAATTAATTAAATTCGGCAATCAAATTATTGAACATACTATATGTACAAGGATGTTGTACACATAATCAAGAACATAATTTTCTAATATATGATTTTGGTTCATATATATATAAATTTAAATAAATATAGTTTACCGAAATCTTTATTATAATTAACGTAATTATAATTTTCGGTTAAACGTTATTATATTTATTTAATAACGATTATTATGATTCGGATTATTTATGGTAATAAATATTCATTATGAATATATACCAATTAACACAAAGTTTTAAATATGGCAAGGGTAAAAACCCTAAAGGGGATATACATAGGCAATCCCGAAACCATAAAAGTGAGGCCTAGCAGCCGTCAAAAGTGATACTCTCTGAAAATAGTTTCTGAGAGATTTCCGTTCATTGTCAATTGGGTGGACTACGTAGAGGCCGACATCGTTAAAGGTTGCGGCTTGGTTCGATAGTGCTTCAGGATTCCCGTTGCCTTGGCGTCGCTGTCTACTCAGATTGAAGTTTCGGTAATTTCGAAACCTTTATCACCCCGATTCGTTCCTTACACATGGATCCATGGTATGGATCGCCGGTAAAATTTATTATTCTAATTTTCCGCTGCGCCTTGGAGGCACCGGGCGATCCTACAGGGACGATATGATTAATTTTGGATTTGAATAGTAAATGACATAGATTATCTATATATGTTTTATAAACTTCGGTAATGCTTCGTAACCCTATTCTAGTGACAGATACAGGTTAGGGGTGTTACATGCACACTTCATAGCATCGAAAACATTAAAGGTTATCCACTAATCATTAACTCTCATAGTTAATTTAACTTTTTGTACATCAATTAATGTTCTACCAATTGCTAGAAAAGGTCTCCCAAGTATGACTGGAACCTCTTTATCAGCCTCACATTGCAAATTAATAAAATTTGCGGGAAAAATAGATTTGTCAACTCTTACCAACACGTCTTCTATTTTACCTTCTAGATGTGCATATGAACAATCAACTATTTGCAATATGACAGTGGTAAGTCTCGCCTTCCTTATTCTCAGCTTCCTGAAAATAGACATAGGCATTAGATTTATACTTACACCTAAGTTACATAATGCTTTGTCTACATAATGGTTTTCAATAGAGCAAGGTATACTAAAACTCTCTAGATCCTTCAATTTTGGTGGCAATTTTTTTCTTAGCATTGCTATGCACCCTTCAGTGAGAGCAACATTTTTGAACTCCTCGAACCTTCTCTTCTTTAATAAGATATCTTTCATGAATTTCACATAATTGAGCATTTGCTCCAATGCTTCCACTAACAGTCTGTTGATATGTAATTACTTCAGGACATCCAAGAATTTCTTAAATTGAAAATCTTGCTTAGATTTTTGGAAGCATTAATGAAAAGGTGGTGGTGGCCTTCCTTCCATTTGTTAAGGTTGTTTGGCCATGGCATTTTTATTAGTAATACAAGATGAATATCTTTCAACATTTTTTTGGTTGCTCTTTTCTTTTACAGCCTGTTCCACTATTGGTTTTAAATTCTTCTTATTTGTGAAATATAAGCTTCTTTCTTCAATAATGGTGTCATTAACAACTCCTAGTAGTTGCGTACCACTTCTAAGTATAATAGCTTTGCACTGTTTCTTCCCTTAAGATCGTGAATTTTTTGTATCACTAAGAAGTTCTCCTTGCAGTCTTGAGCTTAATGCCTTGGCAATTTTCCCCACTTGATTCTCTAAAGATCTTAAAAAATACAGGTTGACTTTTAATGATAGCATCATTCTTGGCCATGTATTCCTTCAATAGATTTTCCATAGATGAAAAACTCGAAGCTAAATTTCGTTGAGCATTTTTTTGTGGCATGGGTTGATTGTATCTAGGTGGTGCGCTCGTAACATTCTAGCGAATAGCATTGCTAGAATTTCCCACCCCTTGATTACTCCAATTGAAATTAGGATGTTGCTTCCACCCCAAATTATGTGTGTTGGAATATAGATTGTTTTTGCTGCTATTAAAATTTCCCATATAATAAAATGAGGTAGGATTTGATGGGCATTCATCAAAAACATGATATTCTCTGCAATAAGCACATGCTAACGCTTTTGTTTCTTACACTTTAGTTAGTCTTTTCAGTGTTTTAATCATATTCGTTAAAGATGATACCTGAGCTGTTAGGAAAGTAATTGCATCAAGTTCCATTGCTCCAGCATCTCTTCTACCAGTCTCTACTCTTGTAGTAGGGTATTGATAATCATTGTTTACTATCCTTTCCCAAATTTCATATGCCTCATTATATGATTTATCGAGCAAAGTCCAATTGGCAGATGCGTTAACCACCATCTTTTTATGTCCATTCAATCCATTGTAAAACATTTCCATTTGTGTCCAATGTTGAAAACTATACATTGGGCATTTTCTAATTAACTCCTTAAATAACTCTCATGCTTCATATAATGTTTCATCCTCATATCACCAAAAGGACGTAATATCATTCCTCAATTTAGCATTCATGTTCGAAGGATTATATCTTAGCAGAAGCCTCTTACAAAGTTTATTCCAAGATGCCATCGTACCTAATGACAATATTTAACCATGCTCTAACACAATCTCACAATGAATAAAGGAATAACTTCAGTCTTAGGGCATCTTCAAGAACACCCTGTTGCTTGAATGAATCGCAAACTTCCAAAAAGAGTCTTGAGTGCAATCGTGGATCCTCAATAGGCAAGCCACTAAACTGCCCTACAGTTTGTAACATTTGAAACTTCACCGGTTTTAACTCAAAATCTTGAACTTAAATATGCGGCCTGACAATTCCAGGATTCAGATCATCCAAGATCAGCATTACATGTTCTTTGATGGTTCTATCTCTATCATCTATGATTGATGTAATGGCTCTTCTCTAACTTGGTCATTTCTAATTCTTCCCATTTCTTGCAATTCTTTTCTCCTTCTTTTCAAGGTTCTCTCTATTTCTAGATTAAAAGAGTACTATTCAATTACAGAAATATCTCTACTCATGCACCAATAAAAATCTTGAAAAAAATTAACGCAACTAATTAAGCTAAACTAACAAAATTAAAGAGGTAATAACACACCAAATTTTCACCAATATTGCTTTGTCGATCCCCGGTAATGATGCCAAAAACTTGTTGCGTGTGAATGTGTAATGCAAATGTGCAAGTATACACATCGAATAAAGTAATAAAGTGTTGAGTAAGTATTGTCTCCATAGGGATCAAAATTGATTAAAATAATCGGTTACGCTATTATTTATGAAATTTACTAATTAAATTGTGCAAAAGAAATAGATAACAAATTGATAAAGAGACTTAATGAATGGATTAATAAAATCAATTATGAATGAAAATATGCTAAGGCAATTGAAATGCTGTGGCAATTCTCAAAGACTAAGTGGGGAGGATTTTTATTGTTGAATAATAAAGGTTGGAATTACTCAGATGTTATTTTTATATCATAATAATGCTATGGAAAAATATTGACCTTCTACTACTCAGGGATTCAATATTACAATCTGTTTCTTTTGAAAGCCAAACTTTGAGCTATCATTTTGAGTTTTTGCATGTCTACAGAACTCGAGAATGATACCTAGATTGTTCTTCCATTCTCTATATAGATCGCAACTTCTACATCTAGAGTGCTACAAATATTCTTTCGAATACTTGCATGTATCAACTAAAAATAATCCAATCAGTTTAATCTTTTCAGAATTAAATCAGATCTAAAAATATACCATAAAATAATCTATGTCTAGAGCTTGCATTCATGTATTTAAAAGAACCATAAATTGAATGAAATAGTAATCTACTAAAAATCAGACCACGGGCTTTAAAAGATAACAAAAATTCACCCATATAATTCAACCCAATGATATTTAGCTCATGGGTTGGACATTCAAATCCAAAACAAAACCATTCAACATCATTTTTTAAGTTTATGAATCACAACATTGAAATCAGAAAATAAATGTAGAATTGTAAGAAGCTCTCGTTACTCCAGCTTTTACTTTAATAATGAGGTTTGATATAAAATTGAGGGTAGATTTATCTTCCCCTTCCTTGTGTCTATGACTTTTCTATTTTTTAAGCTGCTACCTTCTCCTCTCTTTTTTCTGAGATTTTCCATGAGAATCTGGTGTAGAGAGCAAACTACTCTCCAATCCTCTTTTTCCCAAAATCCTCTTTGTTTTATTTTCTCTTTCCTCCTTTATAGGGTAGGTCCCTCCTTATGAGCACACACCTTTTGCTTCCTCTTTTTCAAAGTGGTTTATTTGGTACAAGTACAGTTGGCTGAGAGTGACGTGGACTAAGTGTTGCGTTATCTTCCTGGAATTGCATGGCATTCTTGTTGGCAATTTAACCAACAATTTGTCATGTCAATATTTCACTACCTTCATTTGCCTACTCGTTTCTCTCTTCTCTACTTCATCCTATACTTGCTGCCAACCACAACCCACACCTTTATTCACCCACAAGAAAAGTAACAAATAATAACATTTATAACACAATCCAAGCTTTGTTATGCAATATTCTAAAAATACCTTTAAAATGCAAACATATTTACTTAATTATAAATAATTAATTCAATTTAGAGGCTTGAAATATAACTCTTTTCAAGAGTTATCAATGTTGGGTGGTAAAAAGTTTTCCAGAGTTATAAGGACCGATCTAACCATAGCTGAGTACTAGTTGGAAAGAGTCGAAAGGATCCTCGAGCAAATGTCCTATTTTGATGAGGAGTAATTGGGTTGTACTGTGTCTCTCCTTGATGGAGAGGCTCATTGTTGGTGGAATACTGTTAGGAGAGGTACAACCATTGATTGTTTAACTTGGGATTATTTCTTTGAAGTGTTTAGGAGGAAGTTTATGGGCAAGAAGTGTATGAAAGCTCGTAAGCAGGAATTTTTAAATCTTGTACAATGTGGGTTATTTGTGGTTGACTATGAGGCAGAGTTTTTGCACCTCAATCAATATGCTCTTGAGCTGGTGTTGATTGAGAAGGATCATTTTAAGAGGTTTCATTTTGGCATTAATTGAGAGATTCGAGTTTATTTAGTGACCCACAATACAGAGTTTTTTGATGAGCTTGTGGAAAAAGCCAAGGTCGTGGATGAGACTTTGGCTGAGCCAGCTCATTCTATAGTGGCTGAAATTGGTAAGAAGGCTTCCAATGGTGCTTTTGGATGTCTGCCCAAGAGGGGGCATGATAATTACAACTCTAGTAGGGGTGCGAGATGTGGGTCTCAGCCGAGTCAATCTAAACAATAGAGTGGCTGCTTTATGCTCATTGTGATCGTAGTCATCTTGGAGAGTGTCATAAGTTGATAAGTGGATGTTATAAGTGTGGTTTGAAAGAACATTTTCTTAGGGACTGTCTGAATAGAATAGAGGTATCACAGACTCAGAGTTCGGCAAGTACTGCGCCTGCTAGGGGTTGTGGTCGCGGTAGAAGTAATGGAAGACTGGTTGGGTAGTGGACTGTTGCTCATACAATAGCCTCACAGGTTGAGTTTGGAAGTCCAATGTTGTTAGGGAACCTGAGGATCAAGATCCGACTGATGTTATTACAGGTACTGTCACTTTGCAATCTATTCTACTGTTTTCTTTGGTTGATTCTAGTTCTACACATTCATATATTCTGAGTGAATTAGCTTGTAAGTTAGGGATTCCTGTAGAGACTATTGATTTGGGGATGACTATAATAAGTTCTTTTGGAGATAGTGTTATTGCAAATAAGTTTTATCGTAGGTGTCCTCTTATGATACAAGGGCACGTTTTCTTTATTGATCTCATGGAACTACCATTTTATAGATTTGATATTATTTTTGCATAGACTAGTTAACTAATCATAAGGCTAAGGTAGATTTTGAGACTAAGTGAATTACCTTGAGAAATAGTAATAGGTTGGAAATTATTGTTGTTCGCGAAAGACCGGGTTTATGTCTAATGTGGTTTTAGCTATAAAGGCTGAGAAGTTGATGGGTAAAGGTTGTGAAGCTTAGTTGGGTTATGTGATGAATTCGATTAGTAAGGAGTTGAGAGTTAAGGATATTCAAATTGTTAGGGATTTTCCTGATGTGTTTTCTAAAGAGTTTCCTAGCTAGTCGCCGAAAAGAGAAGTGGAGCTTAGAATTGAGTTTTATCCTGGTACTGCATTGGTATCCATTGCACCCTATAGCATGGCACCAAAAGAGCTCAATGAGTTAAAGATTCAGTTGCAAGAGTAGTTGGATAGAGGGTCCATTCGACTAAGTGTATCTCTATGGGTTGCATCAATTTTATTTGTTAAGAAAAAAGATGGTATGATACAGATGTGTATTGACTATAAACAGTTGAATAAGTTGACTATTAAGAATAAGTACCCTTTTCCTCAGATTGATAACTTGCTTGATCAGTTTCGAGGTGCGACGGTGTTCTCGAAGATTGATTTAAGATCTGGGTATTATCAATTAAAGGTGAAGGAACCTGATGTGTTGAAAATTGATTTTAGGACCTAATATGGGCATTATGAGTTTTTGGTGATGTTGTTTGGTTTAACTAATGCCCCTGTTGCATTCATGGATTTGATGAACTGAGTATTTCATTCGTACTTGGATCAATTTGTGGTCATATTTGTAGATGATATTTTGGTGTATTCTCAGTCTAAGGAGGATCAGGACGAGCATCGAAGGGTTGTCTTGCAGATTTTAGGGGATAAAAACTATATGCGAAGTTAAGTGTGAATTTCGGATTAAGGAAGTGGTATTTTTGGGACATGTGGTTTTGGCAGAAGGGATTCGAGTGGATCCTAAGAAGATTGAAGCGATTGTAGAGTGGAAGTCGCCTAGGAGTGTTACTGAAGTTCAGAGTTTCTTAGGTTTAACTGGTTACTATCATAGATTTATTGAAGGGTTGTCTCTCATTGTTACACCCTTAACAAAACTACTTCAAAAGAGTGTGGTGTTTGAACGAACTGATGAAAGGTAGAAGACTTTTGATCAACTTAAGGAAGTGTAAACAAAGGCACATGTGTTGATTCAACCGGCACAAGGAAAAAATTTTGTGGTTTATAATGACACTTTGTATACAGGGCTCAATTTTATGTTCAAGGTAAAGTTGTGGCTTATGCTTCAAGGCAATTGAAGACGCGTGAATGAAACTATCCTACTCATGATTCAGAGTTAGCGATTGTGGTGTTTGCGCTTAAGATTTGGCGCCATTATCTTTATGGAGAGAAGTGTGTGATTTACACTGATAATAAGATCCTTAAGTATCTCCTCTCCCGAAAAGAGTTGAATTTAAGGCAAAGGCATTAGATTGAACTATTGAAGGACTATGACTGTGTGATTAAGTATCATCCTGGTAAGCCGAATGTTGTTGCTGACACTTTGAGTAGGAAGTCGATGACAGGGTTGAGAGCTATGTTTGCGCTCTTGAGTTCAACTAGTGATGGTGGTTTGTATGCTGAACTTCAAGTGAGACCGACTTTGATTTAGTAGATTAAGGGAAAAAAAATTGTTAGATAGGGATTTACTAAAGAGGATTCAGCAGGTTGAGCAAGGAATTAAAGGGGATTTTCAAGTAGACGACGATGGTATCTTGAATTTCTGAGGTAGATTGTGTGTGCCACAAGATGTGGATTTAAGGCAAGTGATCCTGATCGAGGTTCATAGTAGCCCTTATGCTATGCATCCCGGTAGTGGGAAGATGTATCATGGTCTTCGTGAAATTTATTGGTGGCCTGGGTTGAAGTGTGACGTTATGAATTTTGTGGCTCGATGTTTGGTTTGTTAAAAGGTGAAAGCTAAACATCCATTTCCTTCAGGTTTGTTGCAATCTATTATGATTTCCTGAATGGAAGTGGGAAAAGATTACTATGGATTTTGTTTCGGGTTTTCTATTGACACCGTCGAAGAAGGATTCGGTTTAGGTTATAGTTGATTGATTTTCAAAGAGCGCTCATTTCCTAGTAGTGCGTACCAATTATTCATTATAGAAGTTAGCATAGTTGTATATTGCTGAGACTGTTCATCATCATGTGGTTCTAGTTTCGATTATTTTTGGTACGGATATGAGGTTTACCTTAAGGTTTTGGAAGATTTTACAAGAGTCTTTGGGATCAAAGCTTACTTTCAGTACGACTTATCATCCCTAAAGTGATGGTCAATCAAAGAAGGTAATTCAAGTGTTCGAAAATATGTTGCGAAGCTGTGTGATTGAGTTCAGTGGTAGTTGGGAGCAGTATTTGCCCTTAGCAGAGTTTGCTTACAATAATAGTTTCCAAGTGAGCATTCGCATGGCACCGTTTGAAGCACTATATGGTAGGAATTGTAGAACTCCTTTGTGTTGGACAGAGTTGGAGGAAAAACGTGTTGTTAGACCAGAATTAGTTTGTGAGACCAAAGAGAAAGTAAAATTAATATGTGAAAGGTTGAAAGAAGCAACAGATAGGCAGAAATCTTATGCAAATTTGAAGCGTCGAGATTGTAATAGCCCATTTTTAGTGAAATCATAACAGTAGTTTTAGGACCACAAATTCGATGAATAAATTATTATTTATTATTATTTTAATGTCTATGGGATGTTATTAAGGTCATAATAAAATTTCGTTAAGAAATTTTGATGTTTACATGATTAATTAAGTGAAAAGGACTAAATCGTAAAAAGTAAAAAAGTAGAGTTCTATTTGTTAAACGGGTCAAATGGCTATGAAATTTTAAATTAAATGAAATTAAATGGTAATTAGACCATTTGAATAGTTAGTGGATATTCATGGCAAGGTTTTATTGAAATTTTGATAGTTTTTAAAGGGTAAAATGGTAATTTAGTAATTAAAGTTAAAATTAAACTAAGAAAAGATGTCATCTTCCTTATTTGTTTTTGTTTCAACCGAAATTGCCATGGGAGTGGAAGCTTTAAATTTGGCTAGGGTTAATTTACTTGCATGGTATGATTTTGAGTCCCATTTTTAATGATTTTTGTGTTTTTGGAGTCGTTGTAGCTTAATTTAGCTACCCTAGGGATCAATTTGTAAAATTCTTAAAGATTAAGGGTTATTCCATGAATTCTTTTGTACAAATCTTGATGTTTAATGATAGATTATGAGTCCTTGTTGATAAATAAACAAGTTTTGTAGAGTGATTTTTTATGGAAATTGTATTTGGGGACTTGGTTATAAAAATAGTAAAAGTTCATATTAAATTTATGAAATGATGGTTTGTATGAATTGATTTGAGTCCCTAGAGAATTTGACTAGCTTGAAATGAGGATTAAAATGTTTAAATTTCAATTTATGAGCTTAAGGACTAAATTGTGAAAAGTTAAAATGTTAGGGGCAAAATAGTAATTTTTGCAAAATATGAAATGTGGACTAAATTGAATGCTAGGGATATTAAATGGATTAAATTTTTCTATTTAGATCAAGATAGACCACATACGGATCTAGATCAGGGAAAAAGTTAGCGCCTTGGATTAGTTATTACTTTCCTACACCTTAGTCATCGAGGCAAGTTCGTAGTGTTTTGATATGTAAACAAATTTCTATTTGTGTACTTATATTATAATGCTTTAGTTATTACGTTTTTAGAAGATTATTCATGAATTGCACATATATGCCCATGTTTTTACTTCGATACCCCTGAATTGCGTATACGTGCTCCTGTTTGTACTTCGGTACCCTTGAATTGCACATACGTGCCCCCGTTTGTACTTCGGTACCCTTGAATTTATTTTTGTGCCCTAATTAGACTTTGGTAGCTTTGAATTGAATAATATATGAATCGTATTCAATTATTGCTAGATTAAATGATATACTATGTTCTTACTAAGCTCTATAAGCTTATTCGTTCTTGTGGATTGTTTTATAGATCATTGCTGCTAACATTTTGGAAGGATCAAAACTTCAACTCACACTATCCATCGTTATTACTAGTTTTTGTATCTCCTAGGGTAGTGGCATGTATAAACTTATGGAGTTGAATTTGTGGTGTTTGATGAATATGTAAATAATAACTAAATGTGTTTGTGTTTTAGTGTTATGTATGCATAATAGGTATAATGCTTGCTTTAGAAAGCACTTTTGGTCACCTTTGATAATGGATGGGAATGGTTTATTAATATTATTTGATGGTTTGTGTTATTAAGCTACCTTATGTTGTATGTTTAGTAAGTTCTTAGAACTAGTAGTTGATGAATGGTAAGTGATAACATATGCATGTGTAGGTAAGTTTTGGATGTTTTCATTTGAGGTGCCTTGCATGGCATATTGGTTGATTGATTTTGAACTATTGAATTTGTCCTTTCATGCGAGTTTTAGTCATGTTCTGATATCTTAATTAGGTGCACAAAAGGCCTATAGATGTGCGCATGATTTGGTGTTGAAAATGGCTTGATTTTGGGCAAATTCATGTCCACATAGCCTGAGACACGGGCGTGTGACTTAGTCGTGCGTGACACACAGCCTATCAAGACAGCCGTGTGTTCCCTTTAGGTTTTATTGCATGCAAATCAGTTGGTTACACACCCTAGCACACGAGCATGTGGGGCTATTTCGAGAGTTACACGGGCTGGCACACGGGCATATGACACGGCCATGTGACCTTACTCAGAGAGTTTCACGAGCTGGGACACAGCTGTGTGTCCTTAGTTCAAAGGTTACATAGCCTGAGACAGGAACGTGTGTCTCAGCCGTGTGAGGCACACGACCGTGTGACCCCTGTAGTCAAATTTTTCTAACCTTTTCTTAAACTTTCCAAATGTTTTCGGTTGGGTCCCGAATTGTTTCTAAGGTGTTTCTAGGGCCGAGGGCTCGATTAATGGAAGATGTGTATATGAATGAATGTATTATAAAATGTTTTTAATGATATATGAAATGCATGTTTTGATGTTCCATTTGTACAGTAATGCTTTGTAACCCTAATCCAGTGTTTCAAGTTGGCAATAAGGTGTTTTTGAAGGTTACCCCACGAAAAAGGTTTTAAGATTTGGAAGAAAGGGTAAATTAAGTCCAAGGTATGTTGGACCTTATGAAGTTGTTGAGAGGATTGGAATCGTAGCTTATCGACTCAAGTTGCTGCCAGAACTTGAGAGAATTCATGATATTTTCCATGTATCTATGCTGCAGAAGTATCGCTTATGTAACATCCCGAATTAGGGCCTAGTCAGAATAGTGGTTTCGAAACCACAAATCTGAAGTAGAAATAATTATTATATGATTGCTATAAGGTCTGTGATATGTTTATATGCTTGTGTGAAAATTTCATGAAGAAATTTTATGTGAAAAGTGTTCAATTTGATTTTAGGGACTAAATTGAATACGTTGTAAAAGTTTAGTTCTAGAAGCTTTTAGCATGAAATTGAATTGGAACTTTAATTAGAGGTCTTTAAATAGCAATTTGACCAAATTCTAAAATTTTGGACAAAAATGGACATGGAAGGGTAAAAATATTAAAGTTTTAAGTGAAGGGCATTTTGGTCATTGGGCCATTAAATGAATTAAAACACAAAATAAAAGCCAAAAACCGTTGTCCATCTTCGTGTTTGGCCAAATATACCATGGGGGAAGTCATGGCTAGGGTTTTCAAGCTTCCAAGCTTCATAGTAAGTCCGTCTTTGCCCCGTTTTTAATGTTTTTCGTATTTTTGAAATCCTTACAACATAATCTATCTATTTTTACCTTTTATTTAAGATATGATGAAGGTCTAGGTTTTGACCCATGTTATAAATTTGTACATTTTGATGAATTATGGTAAATTATGCATGTTTATTGTTAGAGAAACGGTTTTTTACTAAGTGATTTTCGGTGAAAACGTCCGAAAGGACTAAAATGTAAAAGTTGTAAAATTGGTCATAAGTGTGTGAATTAATGAGAATTGTGGACTGCCATAGTTATGAAAATGGTTCGGCTAAGGTCAAAATACAAGAAAATTGAATAAAAATTTATTTACGAGCATAGGGGCAAAAGTGTAATTTTGAAAAACTTTAAGGGCAAAAACATAAAATTTTCAAAGTGTGATTTTTGGACTAATTTGAATAATGTGTATGTTAAACGAGTGTTATTTGATATGTTAGACCAAGAAAACACGAAATTTGGGCTTAGATCAGGGGAGAACGAGATTTTGGATTAAGTAGAAAATAATTGTCGCATTTGCATTCGAGGTAAGTTGGTGTGATAATAATAATGCAAAGATGCTGTAGTTTATGTTTGAAGAGTTTATGTTTGAAGCTTAAATTAATATGTTAATTTGATTTTTGTGAATAAATTGTTTTAAGTGTTATGTAGATGAATTTAATAAAAAAAATGTGTCTATGATATAAGATGTCATGTAATTGAATTGAAATCTTGTGTTCAAAGAGCTTTTCATGACTATCGTTATTATGTGGAATTGTGAATTAGTTATCGTCATGAGACATGTGATTAAGTGTTTATTGACAAATTTACGACAAGTGTGTAAAGTCCCGATTGAACCTTAGGAATCGTATAGGATACAAGTGACATGTCACTAGGAACCTATTGTAAGTGATCAATTGTATATGTGATTCCGAGTGCTGGTTTAGTTCGACTACCAGTGGCTAGGTAATCTTGCATTTGTTGTGGATACCTGTCAGCTTGTGTGAGCAGCACTGAGTAGCTTCAACTTGACCGTCAGCTTGTGTGAGTAGGCCCGTGAATAGCTCGATAGTGAGCATATTAGTGGTAGCTTCGACACATTTCAATGGTAGCTTTGGCTACATTTCAGTGGTAGCTTCGGCTACATATCAGTGGTGGCTTCGACTACAATATATGTCTGGCACTTTTGTGTATTTTTTTTAGTACCCTTTAGAATTCCGCATAGTTCAACGGGTAACGAAATGGTATGATAAAGTGTAATGGAAAGTGAAAATGACTGTGTGTTGTGATGAATTAATGTATAAATGTGTTTCATGCCATGATCTTTTATCTGTGTAGTGTGAATATGGAATTTTATGAGTAAGTGTAGGTATGTATGTGTAAATTATGATCAATTTGATCGTATACAATCGAACTTTGGTAAGGTTGATAAGGGGTAAGTGCTACAATTAAAACTACTATAAAGAAAGCATGAGAAAGTGAAACTTAATAGTAAAATAGTTTTGTACAGTAGCAGTTATGTGCTTTTGAAAAATCACCAAAAATGGTGGGAATTGGATTAGAAATTGAATTAAATATCAAATTAAATTCTATTGAGTCTATTTTTATATAAAAGAAGTAGAGTAAGCAAATGATTCTAAATTTGGAAGATATTTGTATTGTTGTGAGACAGGGTTAGATGGACTTCGGAATCCCTTATTACAACTTTGAAAAATCACTAAAAATTGTATAATACTTTCTATGATGTGTAATTTATATTTTTAAAATCCATGATGAGTCTACTTTTAGGAGAAACAAATAGGAAAGTCATCTAAATTCTGTATAATGAGAAAATTAATTTTTAGTGAAGAGTAGTTAGAACTGTCAAACAGCAAAATAGGGAAAAATTTAATGAATAAACTGTACTAATTGGCTAAACCAAAAATTCTAAAAATTTTATGTAAAGAAGATATATGAGTCTAGTTTCAGGAAAAATTTACAGAACTTAATTTTGAGTTCTGTAGCTCAAGATATAATTAATTTAGCAACTGTGAGTCACGAAGATAGCCTAAGATGAACATAAGTAAAAAGTGGAAACATGTGAATAATGATTTTATCTCTTAAGAATACCTTTTAAGGAATGGGAATACCTTGTTAATGAAATTGCTTACTATTATATGCCAACTTACTAAGCTTTAAAGCTTACACCCTCCTTTCCATTTCTTTTAGTGCTGCCAGGTTGGCTCGGGGTTGGATATCGTCGGAGGCAGCATCACACTATCAATTTATCAAGTTGGGGTACTAATAAACCTTAATTTCTTTCTAGTGAGTGGCATGTATTAAGATTTAGTTATTGGTAGTATGTATTATTGTGAATTGGCCAAATGTATTGGCTTATATTGCTTCATTGTATATAGCCATGAGATGTGGCTTAAATGGTTATGGGTATGTAAGCCTATTTTATGCATGCATGTGGAAATATTTTGATGCAGTTATGTATATTACATATGCTTGATGAAAAGTTAAGAATAATTAAGGGTATAATATGTGTCTATGCAATATACATGAGTGTGAAGAGTTAAGAGCACAAAAAGGGCTTAGAAAATAGACTAAGTGTTGGCCACATGGGCAGAGACTCGACCGTGTGTCTCAGCCGTGTAGAGAACATAGCCTAGCACATGGGCATGTGACTTGGCCGTGTGCCCTTAATGGTATGCTGACGTCATAAATAGAATGCTCGATGTTTTTAACACGGCTGGGACACGGGCGTGTGTGACCACATGGCCTGCCTACATGGGCATGTCCTAAGTCACACGGGTGTGTGACACTGTTTTGTTGAAAATTTTTGTAATTATTCCAAAGAACCCAGTTTAGCCCCAAACCATTCTTAAAGTATGTTTTGGGCCTCGTAGGCCCGTAATAAGGACAAAATGAGTTTAACTGAGAAGTTTTAATGGTAAGTGGAATTTACAACTCGGAAATTTATTGATTGTGTGTATTAAGTCTGGTAACGCCTTGAACCCTAATCTGGCGACGGATGTGGGTCAGGGGTGTTACAGCTTAGATCCGTTGCATGTTGTGTCAGTTGAAGAGATTGAGGTTTGACTTGAACTTACTTATGAGGAAGAACCAGCTGACATTTTAGCTCGTGAAAAGAAGGTTTTGTGAAATAAGTGAGTTCCGTTGGTTAAGGTTTTGTGGCACAATCATAAAACGAAATAGGCTACTTGTGAATCTGAGCAAGAAATGAGACATCAATATCCTTACTTGTTTAGCTCAGGTAATTTTGAGGACAAAATTCTTTTAATGGGGGAAAGTTGTCACACCCCAAAATAAGGCCTAGGAGTTTTAGGGGTATTTTAGGAATTTAACCTATATGAGCTTGGAATTTCGTAAAGTTGGTACTCGATAATGTTTTTGACAATAGTTTTCATGAAGTTAAGTCAATTTTTGGAAACGAGTTTTAATTGTCATTAATTTTAGACAATGGACTAATTTATAAAAAGTTCAAAGCTGTGAGTCTTCATGAAGTAATTAAACCAATTTTTCAAAATCAACTTAATAACCCCCCATTCCCGGTTTTATTTCACGAATGCTTTTCTTCTCATTTGCTTGTGTCATTTCTTGCTCTCCTATATCCCTCCCTCACTTTTAATCTTCAGTTCCTAATTCTCTTTGAATCCTAACACCCTTGAACCTTACACCTCCATTAAAACCAAGAAAATCACCCTAGAATTCCACCATCTTCATCACCTTCTGCAAAATGTGAGTTTTTCTGAATTTGAGTCAAAGCTCAATTCTCTTGCATTCAAGGCAACCAATCGTTTTCCTATTAGATTTAAACATTAATTAGTTCTTTAAATTGAATTTTTAGCCATTAAAATGCATGTTTATGTAAAAGCCGAAAATTAGGTCTTTAATGGTGAATTTCGAGTTTATGGATAAAAACTTGGTTTTAAAGTGTTTTTCAATTACTTTTAATCTAATTAGAAGCTTTCTAAAGTAACTTTGAAGTTTCATCAAGGATTTCTCAGGTTTTAATGAATTTTTTTTATTGAATTTTGATACCTTAAAACGTGTAGTATTGTGTAGTTTAAATTTTGAGAATTAGTTGTAGATGAATATGTAGATGAATGGAATTTGTTTCATGCGAAATGGTTAAACGTAGACTGAGTTATTCAAATTTTAAGTTTGTTGTGCTAAAATTTTTGGTTAGAAAAGAGTGTAGCCTAGGCTTGTGTTTGTGGCTGTTTTAGGTGAGTTATTGACTGATTGTTGACTAGATATATGGTTGGTTTGTAACAACCTGAATTTGGGCCTAGTCAGAATAGTGGTTTCGGGACCACAAATCCGACGCTAAGAAATTTATTTTTAATATATTTTTATGGTCTACAGTTTTACAAAATGATTTCGTGAAAATTTCATTTGAAAATTGTGACGTTTGGGCACTTAATTTAATTAGAAGGACTAATTTGTAAAAAGTGCAAAATGTGAGTTCTATAGCTTAAAGGTGTCAAATTGTTATGAAATTTTAAATGGGAGGTCCTTAAATGGTAATTAGACCATTGGTTAAGTTGGTGGACAAAAATGGACATGGTTAGGTATGTTTCGAAAGTTTTTCAATAAGGGCATTTTAGTAATTTGGCAATTAAATGAATTAAAAAGCCAAATGAAAAATAAAATTTTGTCCATCTTCCTCCCATGGCCAAAATTCTCAAGGGGAAACCATGGCTAGGGTTTTCAAGCTTCAAAGCTCGATTGTAAGTCTGTTTTAGCCCCGTTTTTAATGATTTTTACGTTTTTGAAATCCTTGTAACCTAATCTAGCTTTTCCAAGGATTAATTTGAAGTATTAGAAAAGTTTAAAATTTTACCCATGTTAGACATGCATGTATTTTGATGTCTAATGGTAGAAAATGCATGTTAGTCGTAAGATAAATGACTTTTGCTAAGTGATTTTTGGTGAAAATGTAAAAAAGGACCTATTTGTAAAAAGTTATAAAATGAGTAGTAAAAGTGTGACTAAGTGGAAAATGTCGGCTTCTATAAGCATGTATAAGGTTCGGTTAGGCTTGGATTTTGAGAAAAATGACCACATTTCATTTTACGAGCTTAGGGACTAAATTATAAAAATGTGAAACTTTAGGGACAAAAATATAATTTTTGCCATATTGTGATTTGAGGCTGTTTTGAATAATATTATGATTATATAAGTTAATGTGATGTTATAGATCAAGAAAAATGAGATTCGGAATTAGAATAGGGAAAAACGAATAGTTGACGATTAAGCCCTTTTCGCCAATCCTATGCTGAGGTAAGTTCATATAGTTAAACTTCAATGTTTTTCTATTAAGTTGATGAATGATGTTGTGAATTTATTCATATTATTGGTTGAATTATGAAAATTAAATGTTCGAAATAAGTAAGCGCAAGGTTAAGCTCTTTCGTTCAGCAATAAAAGTTGAATTGTCGCAAAAAACCATGGTTGGACCATGGCAAAAATGTGAAATCGTGTAAGACCATAGATGGGCTATGGCATTGATATGTGAAATCATGTAAGACCATATCTGGGATATGGCATCGATGTGATATTCCGTGTAAGACCATATAAGACTGTAGCTAGGCTATTGGTATCGATATGAGGTTACATGTAAGACCATACTCGGGATATGGCATTGTACTATGAATGTGTGGTTCTGAGTATCTTTTAGTATTCCGAATGGTTCAATGAAAAATTCAATGGGTATGTCAAATGAGAGAAGGAGTATATAAGTATTTACGAATTGATACCAGTATGTGCGTAAAGTTTATAAGCATTGATTTCATGATATCTTGAATTTGTGGGTTCTATGGCAATGTTTTTTGTGAAAGCTTTGAGATTTTTGGTTTATACTTGTGATGTATGAAATACATGGTAAATAAGGGCAGTGATCGTGTAGTTGATTTTGGGCCAAATTGAGTATGATATGGCATGATTTATTCACATAAATTGTGATTTGTCGGCTATAAGAAAAAGGAAAAAGTGGCATAATTGCCATTTAAAATGAATATGAAAGTATTAGAATATATGAGCCTTAAAAATTGATAAATGTTAAAATATATGCTCAAAATGTGAATACTCATAATGAATGTGCATCATTATTATGGGTTCGAAATGATTAGTTAATTGTGGTAATCTGTTATAATGGAAAGATTACGGCTATAGGCTAGTGTCAGGACATGTTGAATTATGCTTGCAAAATAATAGAGCAATCAATGTGACTAAATAAGTTATAACTATGAGTTGGTAATAATTGATATTACCTTGTGCTTATATTGTTGGTTTTAGTAAAGGATGGGTAAGAGTTGTTTAATATGTTTATGCGGACTTACTAAGCTATATAGATTACTCTTTTTTATTTCCATGTCTTGTAGTGTCACCAAGTCAGTTCGGGTTGGAGATCGTCGGAGATTCTATCACACTATCAAGCTAATAATTTGGTATCAGTGTTTTCAAGTGTTTTAAGTCTATGGCATGTATAGGGACTAGATTACTTTGTTATATGAGTTATCATTGATTAGCCAAGTGTGTCGACTTTTAATGGTCAAATTGATTCATTTGTATTTGGCCATGAGATATGGCTTATATTGGCTAATTGGGTTGTAAACCTATTTATATGTGCATGCATGAGTTAATGCCTTTGATGTTGTGAGAATGCCATGTTCAAGCCGTGTTTGTGGATGTTTGATTGCCAATTAATACCATGTTAAAAGCTATTGAATTGTATAAGTATGTGCGTAAAGTTGACGGTGGCAAATGGCTTGGAAAATAGCCTTAAAGTTGTCCACATATGTAGACACACAGGCATGTGTCTAGGCCGTGTGTGACACACGTCAGCCCCATGGGCATGTGAACAGGCCATGTGTCCCCTGCACCTTAATTTGAGAAACAGAATGCCCAGTATGGAGCACATGGATAGAGACACGGGCATGTGTCTCAGCCATGTGGATGGCACAGCCTTGGACACGGGCATGTGAAGTTTGCACCTATTTTGCGAGAATTTAATTCGTCACACGGCCTAGCACACAGGCGTGTGGCTTGGCCAAGTGGTTTCATTTGGCTGATGATGTCATAAACAGAGAGTTACACGGGGGATGGACATGGGCATGTGTGACCACACGGCCTACCTACACGGGCGTGTCCTATATCCACACGGGCGTGTGACCCCTATTTAGGGCAAAATTTTTATAAGTTTGTAAAATTTTCAAAAGTTCTCGGTTTAGTCCCGAACCTCTTCCAAAGTATGTTTTGGGCCTCGTAGGCTTATTTTAGGGACGATATGAATGAATGTGAAGAGTTTTAAATTTGGATGGAAATTTATGGCTCAAAAACGTATGCGTGTTTGTATTTAAGCCTGATAATGCCTCATACCCTGTTTCAGCGTGAATATGGTTAAAGGGTGTTACATGGTTTGTCTTGTTGAAGTGTCAGAGTTGATAGGACCTTTAATGAGTAGAGATAAGGGCAAAGGGAAGCTTGTCTAAGCTTTCAATTTTTCGGCAAAAGTGAATATTTCGATAAGTGTTTTAGAATTGCTGCTCATAGATAATTCGTTGTGTATTTGGGAATTTAGAGGTAGCTTAATCCCCTACTCTAAATTCCTAGTGCAAGTGTTCTCGCACCTATGATTAAATGTGAGATATGTTTGTTTGTGAATTTGTGAATTTGTGAAATTGTGAAATCATAAACATATGAGATGCTATGATATGTGCTATGAGTTTATGTTGACTGTTGTGGAAGTGAATATGAGAGTATATTATTCATGCCATGTGATGGTAAATACGAGGGTATATTCTCATGCCTTATTATAGAGATTACATTGTGTTAATAATGTGAATATGTAACACCCTTAACCTGTATCCGTCGCCGGAATAGGGATTTGAGGCATTACCGAAGATTACAAAACACTTTCAAATAAATTGAGTCAAACATTATTCATTTTCCAAGATTAGTTATAACGTCCCTTAGTAGGGCCCTCGAGGCACAAAACATGCATTAGAATCGATTCAGGACCAAATCGGGATCTCAGGGAATTTTTTACAAAATCCTAAAATTTTTCTCACTATTAAGAGTCACATACCCGTGTGGTATGGGACACGCCAGTGAGGTCAGGCTGTGTGGAGTCACACGCCCATGTCCTGAACCGTGTAACTTTCAAACTTGCAACTCATGAACAAATTGATGTTACACGGCCAAGTCACACGCCCGTGTGCTAGGTCGTGTGGTTCATTCGAATTTTCAAAAAATAGGTGCAGGCTTCACATAGCCAAGAGACACGCCCGTGTTCTGGGCCGTGTACCTCACACGGTTGAGACACACGCACGTGTCTCTACCTGTGTGCTCAATTCTAAGCAATCTGTTTCTCAAAATTTAGGTGCAGGGGACACACGGCCTAACCACATGCCCATGTAACTAGGCTGTGTCTCACACACAGTTTAGACACACGCCCGTGTATCTGCCCATGTGGACAAAATAAAGTCCTTTCTAGCTTCATTTCTCACCCAAAATCACACCCAGGACCTGCACTTGAAACACATATCCAATACCAACCACTCCAAGCATTCAAATTAAACAAATTAAACGATGTGTGTTTATAACTTACCCTGATTTAACTTAGGTGTTAACTACAAGTGATCTCATATACTTAACATATCACATGTGAATATATCATAATAACCTACTTAACATATATTTAACTACCATTGTAACACCCCTTACCTGCGTTCAATGTCGGAACAGGGTACGAGGCATTACCGGACTTTAACTGTAATGCCCTCTTACTCGAGACCGTCGCTGGAGTCGAGCTTGAGGTGTTTTTAACCTTAATTTATCATTTAAACAACTTTAAATCATTTATTTTAACTTTTGGAATAAGCTGTCCTTCTATGTCATGGTCGCTAAAAAAATCATATCTTGAGTTATGAAACTCAAAATTTGAATCTGTAAATTTTCCCTGAAACTAGACTCATATATCTATCTACTAATGTTTTTCTAGAATTTTTGGTTAGGCCAATTAGTACAGTTTCTTAGTTAAAGTTACCCCTGTTTCAGAACTCGACTGCACTAACCGCTGCTTACTTCAAACCACTTTTCTCTCTGTAAAAAATTCATATGACTATACTGTTTGTTTATATTAAAACTAGACTCAATAAGAAATCTGGACATATAAAGTATGACTCCTAATTATTTTTTTACAATTTTTAGTGAATTTCTAAACTCATAACAGGGGATTCAGAAATTGCTCTGACCCTGTTCCACCAAAACCAAAATATCTCATAAAATACAACTCTTTTACTTGTTTCGTTTCTTCCATATGAAAATAGACACAATAAGATTAAATTTAATATTTTATTCACCACCTGATCTTGTCTTTACTATTTTTAGTGATTTTTCAAACTCACGTCACTGCTGCTGAAAAATTTTGTTTTATAACAAAGTTCATCTTTTTATGGATTTTTATGGACTAAGTAACACATTAAACAAACATGACACCAAATATAATCTAGATTGGCCATTCCAATGGCTAATCATTTCCAAGCATTTCCTTACCAAACCATCACCATACCATAAGATTATTTACACAAAATGATTATAATGCTATACATGCCATATTCAAAATACAAGCCATTATACCAAATTGTCCCGGATAGTGTGATCGTTCCTTCGACCCTTCCCGATTTCTGAGCTAGCTTGTCAAAACTACAATGAATGAAAAGAAGGGAGTAAGCATAAATGCTTAGTAAATTCACATGCAAATAACAAGTAACATAATCATGCAATTCAACATTAACATCAATTGCATTAATATCACTAAGACATTCATGTTACAAGTATACTTGCTATCTTACCACAATCTTGTCTTACGAAGTTCTCAACTAGAGATTTAGGGTCATACCTGTCCAACTTCCTCTTTCACCATACTTTCCAACATACCTCTTTCGTTTAGGCCTTCTCATTATTCATTTAAAAATCCACCCGTTGAACTCATCGGAATATAATTCGGATACACGGATTTCACATACATAAGTGTCATATCCGTAGCTAGACAACTCAATAGCCTACGGAATTTACGTAGCCAAGCTACCATGTAACCCGCCCATAAGCGAACTCAGACTCAACTCAACGAGCTCGGGCGTTCGCATCCATAAGTGAACTCGGACTCAACTCAACGAGCTCGGATGCCTAGTTACATCTCACGAACTCGGACTCAACTCAACGAGTCCGGAACTCAACCATCCTAGTGACATGTCACTTGTATCATAATCTATTCCCAAGGTTCAAATGGGATTCTCTTCAATCGCACCTCTTGGTCGTCTTCCTCGAAATATCGGAACCGATACTTGGTAGCATTTCATATTTATCAAGTAGCTCACATAATTTGTATATTACTAAATAATAATTCACAAAGCATAATATTTCATGATAATAAGTATCATATCATATAAATAACATTAAATCATTTAAAATAACAATTATGTTACCTTATTTACACATGAACTTACCTCGGTACAAAATATAGAAATTTTGCAATTTAGTCCACTATCTTTTCTTTTCCTCGATCAAGGTCGATTCCACGTCTTTCTTGATCTAAAATAACACATTTAGCTTATTTAATACTCACATTTATCAAAATAGTCCTTAACTCTAACTTTGGCAAAATTATAATTTTGCCCCTAAACTTTTGCATATTTACACTTTTGCCCCAAAGCTCGGAAATTAAACTTTTTCCATAATTCTTATGTTTTAGGACATGCTGATCATTTATTTACTAACAGCAACCTCAAATTCCCACTATAACATGTACTTATGAACAATAGGTATTTTTACCGATTAAGCCGTTTTACTCGTTTTTACTTAAAACCGAGTAGCACAAGTTGTTTAACATAATTTAAAACCTCATATTCTATCATAAAACATCAAAATACACAATTATTCAACATGGGTCAATTTTTGAAATCAAACCCTAGCTCAAATAAATGGTAGAAATAGAGAAATCATGTTACCGGGATTTCAAAAACGTAAAAATCATTAAAAACGAGGCTAGAACAGACTTACAATCGAGCTTGGAAGCTTGAAAAACCCTAGCCATGGTTTCTCCATGCTATTTTTGGCCTTGAGGAAGAAGATGAGCAAAAATTGGCTTTTAATTTGATTTTTAATTCATTTAATCACTAAATGACCAAAATGCCCCTAACTTAAAAATATTCTTTTTTTTCACCCATTTCATGTCCATTTTTGTCCAATAAATTAACCAATGGTATAATTACCATTTAAGGACCTCCAATTTAAATTTTCATAACAATTGGACACCTTTAACATATAGAACTCAACTTTTGCGCTTTTTACAATTTAGTCCTTTTGACTAAATTGAGTGCCCAAACGTCAAAATTTTCGTACGAAATTTTTTTACAAAATAATTTCATAAAAATGTAAGCCATAAAAATATAAATAAAACACATTTCAATTTAACACCTTTACCATTTGACAAAAATGCCCTTAATGCCTTTCTTTGTAATTTTTCATGTACAACCCCATTTTTGTCCAAAATTTTAGAAATTGGTCAAATTGCTATTTAAGACCTCCTAATTAATATTCCAAAGCAATTTCATACTAAAAGCTTCTAGAATGCAAGTTTTGCAATTTAGTCCCTAATTTCAAATTAAGCACTTTATGCATAGAATTTTTTCACAAAATTTTCACACAATCATGCAATCATATCATAAACCTCAAAATAATTATAAAATGATTATTTCTATCTCAGATTTGTGGTCACGAAACCACTATTCCGATTAGGCCCTAATTCGGGATATTACATTAACACACATAAACATACAAAATCGAGTCATAAAATTTGTGTCCGATTTAAAACCTTTCAAACTATATAATTAAGTCTCTAAAATGGGCCCACGAGGCCCAAAACATACTTTGGGGACGGTCCAGAACCAAACCGGGAACTTTTAAAACTTTTACAACACTTAGAAAATTTTCTTGTTTTGAAGGGTTACACGCCCGTGTAGATAGGCCATGTGGTGACACATGCCCGTGTGTTTCGGGACACGCCCATGTGGCTCGGGACATGCCCGTGTCCTCTATCCATGTAACACTCTATTTATGACGTCAGCACATATTTAAGGTCACATAGTCAAGGCACACGCCAGTGTCCCAGGCCGTGTGGATACTTCTAAGGCTATTTACCAAGCCTTTTTGTCATCCAAAATCACTTATACACTTAGGCCAATTTCATCAATACACGAAATGTCCTATTTAAGCTTCCTAGTAGCCACTATTGAAGCATAGACTCATTACTCAAATGTCTCAAATTTAACGCACCAGCTCACACTTACCTTGCTATTAACCACATACAACT
Organism: Gossypium stocksii; assembly: GCA_020496765.1. Lineage (NCBI taxonomy): Eukaryota > Viridiplantae > Streptophyta > Magnoliopsida > Malvales > Malvaceae > Gossypium > Gossypium stocksii. Next base: position 61,917,629 of record CM035630.1, read on the forward strand.
TATACTACCACCTTTACACTTAACCACCCAACATACACTTGTATGACCATTCACATGACACATTTATCACGTCCTTATCATATACTAACTCATTCAGCCACATGCAAACATACTCATTCATGTATTGCATCATTATGACTTATAACATAGCTATTATTAGCCATATCAAATGGCCTTATACAATAATAAAATTTCCATTAACTTAGGCCAACATTCTAGACCAACTTAATAACATATACACATGTATTCAATTCCCTATACATGCCATAGACTTATAATTTCTTGGAAATCTTTTAATACCGATCTTAGCTTGACAGTGTGATTGAGTCTCCAGCGACCTCCAACTCGAGCTAACATCTGAAACACTATAAGAAAAAGGAAAGGAAGGAAGTAAGAATTTTAACTTAGTAAGTTAGTATGTAAATAATAAGCAATTCATTAACATGCTTCAATAAAACTTCCCAATTTGTTCTCAAATCAATATGGACATAATCACACATAGTTTCCACTTTTCACTCCTGTTCACCTTAAGCTGTTTACTCATGCCATAGTCACTAAATTATTTTTATTTGGAGCTACGGAACTTCAAATTTAGATCTACTAACTTTCCCTAAAACTAGACTCACTTATCTTTTTACCATAAAATTTCCAAAATTTTTGGTTTAAGCAATCAATACAGTTTATCATTAAATTATCCCCTATTTCACTATCTGATGGTTACTACCCCTCTTCACTATAAATCAAATATTTCATCGTACAGAATTTAGATAATGTTCTTGTTTGTTTCTTTTTGAAATTAGACTCAGTAAGGAATTCAAGCACATAAATCATATCCCCTAATTATTTTTATAAAATTTTTAATGATTTTCCAAAATTAGAACAGGGATTTCCAAAACCATTCAGACCCTATCTCACCAAAATTTAAATATCTTATAATATGAAACTCATTTGCTCATACGTTTCTTTTATGTGAAAATAGACTCAATTAGCTTTAATTTCATATCTCATTCAGCATCTAATTCTGTTTCTACCATTTTTGGTGATTTTTCAAAATCACATAACTGCTGTTGTTTCAAACTATTTTATTGAAAATTTTACTCTCCCATGTTTTTCTTATATTACTTTCATTTATGCACATAGAACACCAAGCATGTTCAATAATAGCCATTCCAATGGATAATCATCATCAATATTTACAAGGATTCATAGTAACACTTACACCATATCAACGTTACCACAATTTCAATCACATATCGAGCACATTGCTCACATTATACATATTCGTATACCTGCACTTGTCACCACACTTTTACATGAGTTTCACTTAATAATTATCCCGTTGAACACTTCAGAATGCTAATAGATATATGGTGGTTTCACACACAGCCTACCAATCATAATAAATACCTAGTGGTTTCCACACATAGCTCCACCCTTCATATGATCTGGCTCTCGTGTACACATGGTGTACATTTAGTACCACGCATGTGACCTAGCCACTTAATCTCGTAGCTCTCGTGTCCACATGGTGTCCAACAGGGAACCACAAATGCGACCTAGCTACTTAATCTCGTAGCTCTCGTGTCCACATGGTGTCCAACACTTGGGACCACACATGCGACCTAGCTACATGTACATAGCTTTCGTGTACACATGATGTACTCTCGGTATCATACATGTGACCTAGTTATTTTTAACCTGTAGCTCTCGTGTCCACATGGTATACCCATAGTATTACACATGTGACCTAGCTACCACATAGTATCTCATAGCTCTCTTGTACACATGGTGTCCTATCCTTGGAACCACACATGTGACCTAGCTACATATCATCCGTATATTTCGATTTCCGAAGGTTCAACCGGGAATTCCACTTTCCCACATTTCACCGATCATAATTATTATACAATTACATTCCATAATATGCATCAAAATATTATAACACATATGAAAACAATGAATTATTCACATACAAACTTACCTCGATCCAAGATATCGAATTATTGCACTTTAATCCGAACCATTTTTCCTTCTATCGTTCTATGTTCGAATCTCGCTTTTCTCAATCTATATCAACACATTCAACCCATTTATTCAATATTCAGTTCAAATTGACTAAATTTTACATTTCAGCAAAATTTACATTTTTGCCCCTAAACTTTATCAAAACTACACTTTTGCCCCTAGGCTCATAAAATGATTTTTATTCAATTTCCTTGCATTTTAGGCCTAACCAAACCATTTTCACAACTATAGCCATCTTCAATTCTCACTAAAACACACTTTATTTCACATTTTATCACTTTTATAATTTAGTCATTTTTGGATGTTTTCACCGAAAACTACCTAGTAAAACTCGTTTCTCTCATCGTAGACATACATAATCTACCATTAATCATCAAAATACACAATTATTCAACATGAGTAAATTTTTAAACATAAGCCCTAGCTCAAAATAATGGTACAAATAGCTAAAGCAAGTTATGAGGATTTCAAAAATACGAAGAACATTAAAAACGGGGCTAGGAATCACTTACTATTAAGCTTGGAAAGCTTGAACAAACCCTAGCCATGGAGGACATGAAAGGTTTGGCCTTCCCATGAAGAAGATGATAACAGTTTTGCCTTATTTTCCCCCATTTTATTCTTTTATTAACCTAATGACCAAAATGCCCTTCATTAAAACTTGGTATTTTGTCCATCCAAGGGTATTTTTGTCCAAACCAAGTTATAATGGCCTAATTGCCATTTAAGGACCTCTATTTTAAAAACCCATTCCCATCAAGTACCTTTATGAATTCGAACACACATTTTTCACCTTTTACAATTTAATCCTAAATGCCAAAATAAACACTTAATCGATAAAATTTCTTAACAAAAATCTCACACGATTATTCTATCACCTTATAAACTTTAAAACTTAATCGCAATAAATTTTTCTACTTCAGATTTGTGGTTTTCAAAACCATTATTCCATTTAGGCCCTAATTTGGGCTGTTACAACCATAGCATGACATTACAAGTATATCAAAACAACCATTTCTAGCCATTCCAATGGCTAGATTACAAACATCATTATCAAGCCACTAATGGTCAAGTTTTCCTATACATGCCATTATACCAAAAGGATTCAACTATATATGCCCAAAATAAGCTAGTTGACAAGTTGTCTTATACATGCCATTATACCAAAAGGATTCAACTATATATGCCCAAAATAAGCTAGTTGATAGTATGACGATGCTCCAACGATCTTCTAACCAATCCTGTTTATTAAATCTAAGCATATAATATCATGTTTTCCATCCATTAGCAAAACTTCCTAAACATATGCATTCAATCAAATATGTTAGTCACCAAAATCTCCATTTCAATCAAGTAAACATAGATGAGCTCATCATGCAATACTCTTTCAAGTCATTATCATTTCATCTCATTTTCTCATAATATGCCCAAAGTGTGTCTGTTGAATCATTGAAATCCCGATGAATGCTCAAGTGGTACACTCGAAGTGTACGATTCAATAACCTGTCAATTCTTTTTCGAGAGTACCCATTAGGGCACTTAATCAAGGAAACACTCTCAAGCCACATATCGTATAATAGGGTTATAGTCTAGGCTAAATCCTTTATATATATCGTATGCTCAAAAAAGCCCAACTAGGTTTACCAGTCCAGGCTAAACCCTTATCATTACGTATACTCGAGAGGTGTTATATTAGGATTACCGGTCTAGGCTAAATCCTTTCTATAATGAGGTCAATAGGATTACTCGTCCGAGCTAAATCATGTCCACAACAAATGCAGAACCTCATTCATTTCGGAAAAGCACATATGTTCATTGAAATTCAATATTCAATCGAGACTTAACCCTTTTTCACCATTTTCAAGCATGCATTAAATTTTTCATTATAGCATTCAAATAGTGTACATCAATATTATTTGTATTCCATACAAACATAACATTCAACTAATCATCTTTACATGCTCAATTAAGTTCACGAACTTACCTTGACACTTGTTCACGTATAAAATCTACTAATCCGAAACCTTTTCTTTTCCTCTATCTAACCTCGAAATTGAGTTGTCCAGATCTATATAAATAACTGTAATTGTTAATTTCATACATTTCATACTTATTAGGACTCAATCAACGTCCTAGGTAAAATTACCATTTTGCCCCTAATTTTTTCCTAAATTCCAATTTCGTCCCTAGGCTCGAAAAATGAAACTTGTGCAATTTACTCCTTATTCCAAGCCTAACCAAAATTTCAAAGTAGAATTTACAGCACATATTTTCTATAAATTTCAGAATTTTTCATCAATTTTCACTACTTTACATTTTAGTCCCTAAATCATGTTTTCACCAAAAATCACTTTGTAAAAGCTGTTTATCTCTGAACAACCTTTCATTTTCTACCATCAATTTCTAATTTTCAGCATATACATCCATGACCCATTTTCCATACATTGATAACTTTTCAAATTAATCCCCCAAATAAATTGTAACACCCCAAACCCGGCCCATACGTTATGGCCAGATCTGGTGTGTCACAGAACGTTTGATCTATCTAAGATCTTCTTTTAGCAAAACGTTATGTTGTTAGGAGAAAAACCATGTTTAATATCTTGTAATTAAGAAACATTACCAGTTTTAAAAATCGTATCTATTACCAAGTAAAATTTACTTTTTAAAAGATCTCATTGATGTGTTATCGTTAATGAGTTCTCCAATCGCGACGTATTCATGTTTTGAAAATGTTTGATTAAGTTTGGAAGAAACCCTGCATAGACTAGTCTACCGTTGAAAATAAATAATAAAGAAAACCCAAAACAAAATACCCGAGCAGCCTTATTACAACTTAAATCCAAAATTCAAAAATGAGATATAAATAAATTAAATTTATGGAAACATTAAAAACCAGAAGCATGAATCATGTGGCCACCCCGAATCCCTCACAGCTCCAAGTCCTCTATCGTTGGGGGTTACCTGGATGGATGAAAATGAAAGGGTGAGTTTGTGAAAACTCAGGGTGTAATGCAACCCAACCAGCATCAAAGATCAGACAAAACTCAGTCTAGGCCGAAGCCCTATTCAGATACAGATCATACTGGGCCTTGGCCCTTTTCAAAAATAGAGTGGGCCTTGGGCCCATTTTAGATACAGAATAGAATATATATATAATAACGTATGTATGCAAAGCCCAAGCCCAGTCCAGCCCTACACACCACCCGTACCAGCCCTATACACCATGTGGGGAGTAACTCAACCCACCCAGCCCTACACACCAAAGACGCAGTAGAGCTGCTACTATAGAAATCGTGGCAGAGCCTCTAAGTAGATTACGTGGCAATGCCACTTTTAGCACTTCCTCTATATCCATAACCCAACCCCATGCAAACTAGAGTACTACATGACATGGGCATACAAAATATCAGATACAATAACATGCAAATCAGTCAACGATTTCTAGGGGTAAAACAGTCATTTACCATTTAAGGGTAAAATGGTAATTTAACATCTAGGGGTAAAATGGTAATTTTCACCTTTCAGGGGTATTTTGGTCATTTAGCTACGTTTCTAAGTTTCATGCTTAATACGACCTTCTAGCAGGTCTAACATCGCTCCGAGCGACTCAAATAGTTCATACTTTCATATAGTGCCATCGGGCCCTAAAACCCTTAATGGGCTCGAGGGAGCCCACATGCTACTGTGGCCTGCTTAGTCTAATATTTACACATATTATCGCAGATTTAATATCCAGTTTACCAGAAATCGCTTACCGCATACTTTTACCCATATGGGCCCGAGAGCCCATTGGGCCCTATTTCAGCCCATTAAGTCCCAAAACAGCCTCAATGCACGAAAGCGTGCACAGCAGCCCTTACTGTCCATTATTCCAAATTCACGATTTCGACTTGACCCACAAGCGTTTGCACACTCACAAGTCCATGAAATGTCGGCATTTCGGCATTTCGACTTTTCGGCATTTGCCGATCTAAGCTACTAGAGGGTGTTGTTACACACCTGTTTTCGCGATTTCCATAGTTGGCATGTTCTCAACCTATTACCAAAACAACAATCGTCAAAACCCAAACTAGTACCTAACGAACCTATACGCCAACTTACTCATCAATTACTTACCACTGCTCCGCTTGCCTACAACCACTTAAATCCAACGTTTCCCTCCGGGATTGATCGAACGATATCAGATCTAAGTACCTACGTCCATGGATAGATCCAGTCCAACATATGAAATTTAAAGGAGTGTTAACCTCCCAAACCAAATCTCTACTAACAGAAAATCGAAATACACAAAACTGAAATCGATAACGAGAAGTATTTACCCAATTCACTTTAACCGATCTATTGAAATCTAGCAGCAGTCGCTCACTAGCCCAAACTTAACCCTCTTGCAGATCTAATCGAAACTCAAAGCAGGAGAAGATCCTACTATTCGGCTAATGTAGACAACACAGGAAGGATGAATACTTGATGAAGGTAATTGGCTTAGGGACCTGTTTAACAAAAGGGAATAGTATTCGACTATACAAAAAGTGGGTATAGAACGATTAGGTTTGGTCTTAGCAAAGTATAGAGTATGAAAAAGAAGAGAAAGATGTAAGTTTCGGCTTTGAAGAAATCGGCAAGAAGGGGACTAAATGTTTCAGGTTTTCGGCTTCTGAAACAATTGGCTAGGAGATGTTTAAGGGGTTTGAATTCAAATGAGAGAACAAAAAGAACAGGAAGGAGAGTGCTTTGATATTCGACTAGAGTAGAGAATGCCGAACCAAAGGGTACGAATGAGTAGAAAGAAGGATGATGGGTTTGGCTCTTTAAGGCAATCGGCCAAGGTGCTATCTTTGACAAAAAGAAACAATTGAAGGATAAAAGAGAGAAGAAGAATTTCAGCACACTCACAACCTACAAAGCCGAATGCCCAAACTGCTCCTAAAACATGATTTCTCAAACCCGAAAAGGAGAAATCAGCATACACACACTTCCTATTTACCGAAATGCTAACCCTTACCCCCTAGCCGAATTTGCACATCCTACAGTCCCTCATTCGGCCAACACTAGCCTCACACTCAAACTCCTAATTTCTCTCCTTGATAATCTCCCCTTATCACTCCTTAATCCAATCCCATGAGAAACTCAAACACTTTACCTCAGAGTTCAACTTGGGTTCCACCTCTTACTATGCACATACAGTAAAATAAAATAAGTACCTTGCTCACAAAGGGATTCGAACCTTAGCTCCCTCACAAGCCTCCACACGCCACCTCCTTGAGCTTTAAGTGGCGCTACCTTGCCATTTTACCACTGGTTTACTTGTGTCATAAAACCCAAACAATAACTTAAAAGCCCACTTAGCCAAAGTCCATTCTGACCCAAGGCTAAAATTTAAAATTCTGCCAGGCTTTAGACTTAAACCTAGTCCTTCTAAAGGTCCACTAATCACACCCAACACAGTAATACAACACATCAAGCCATGCAAACTAAATTCAAGCAAAAATTTAAAAACCCTAAAATTTGGGGCATTACAACTCCACCCTCTTAAAGAAATTTCGGCCTTGAAATTTTACCTAGTCTAAACAAGTGAGGGTATTGTTGACGCATCGCCTCCTCTGGCTCCCACGTAGCTTCTTCTCTGCCATGATTACGCCAAAGGGCTTTTACCAAAGGGACTGATTTCTTTCTTAATATTTTGACATCACGGTCCAGAATCTGCACAAGCTCTTCCTCAAATGTCAGATCAGATTTAACTTCAATTTCCTCAACTGGTACAATGTGGGAAGGATCAGACAGTTATCGCCTTAACAAGGAGACATAATAGATGTCATGAATCCGGTTCAACTCTGGAGGTAGTTCTAGCTGATATGCTATTGAACCCACCCGTTTAAGAACTCGATAGGCCCCAATAAACTGCCGACTCAACTTGCCCTTGTTTCCAAATCTGAAGATTTTCTTCCAAGGTGTGACCTTCAAGAAAACCAAATCTCCTACCGAGTACTCAATTTCCTTATGCTTCAAGTCGACATAAGATTTCTGCCATCAAATGCCTCCTTTAACTGATCCCTGATCAGCTTGGCCTTATTTTCTATATCTGCTACCAACTTTAGCCCAAGAACCTGACGTTCTCCCAATTCTATCCAACAAGTAGGCGTGCGACACCTACGACCATACACCGCCTCGTATGGTCCCATTCGAATACTCACCTAGTAACTATTGTTATATGCAAACTCCGCTAATGGTAAGTAGTCTTCCCAGCTACCTCGAAAATCGATAATACACCCTCTCAACATATTTTCCAGAACCTGAATCACCTTTTCTAACTGTCCATCCGTCTGGGGGTGAAAAGTAGTGCTGAAGTCTAGCCGTGTACCCAACGCCTCATGCAACTTCTACCAAAATCGAGATGTAAACCTAGGGTCCCGATCAGAAATAATCGAAACTGGCACTCCATGAAGTCACACTATCTCTGCTACACACAACTTGGCCAATTTTTGAAGTGCATAGTCGGTTCGGATGGGTATAAAATGAATAGATTTGGTCAACCTATCCACAATCACCCAAATCGAGTCTTTCTTGGTAGGTGACAAGATTAGCCCACTCAGAAAGTCCATAGTTACGCTTTCCCACTTCCAAAGTGGAATCTTCACTGGTTGCAGAAGTCCAGAAGGCAGTTGATGCTCAGCTTTCACTTGCTGGCATGTCAGACACTTACCCACAAACTCTGTTACTTCCCACTTAAGTCCAGGCCACCAATACAATTCCCGTAAATCCTGATACAACTTATTCCCACCAGGATGCATGGCACAAAGACCGCCATGAACCTCCTGTAGTATAAACTGCCTCAAACCAGAGTCCTTTGGGACACAAAATCTTCCACAGAAACACATAATCCCTTCATTATTCAAACCAAAATTAGAAGTTCCACCCTCTTTAACCAGTCGAAACTAAGGAGCCAATGACTCATCCAATAATTTTTTCTCCTTAATTTGCTCCCTCCAGGTCGGTCTTACTTGCAATTCAGCTAACAAGCTACCATTATCATACAAACTAAGACGAGTGAACATTGCTCTCAGATCAACTATAGCCCTCTGACTCAGTGCATCAGCCACCACATTAGCTTTTCCCGGATGATACTCGATAGAACAGTCATAATCCTTAAGCAACTCTATCCATCTTCGTTGCCTAAGGTTCAACTCCTTCTGAGTCAAAAGATACTTGAGGCTCTTATGATCCGTGTATATGATACAGTTTTCTCCATACAAGTAGTGCCTCCAGATCTTTAGCGCAAAGATTACCGCTGCTAATTCCAGATCATGCGTAGGGTAATTCGCCTCGTGAGGCTTAAGTTGTCGCGATGCATAAGCGACCACTTTACCCTCTTACATCAGCACACAGCCCAATCCAATGTGTGATGCATCACTATATATAGTAAAATCCTTTCCAGACTCCAGCTGAATTAACACTAGTGCCTCAGTGAAAACTTTCTTCAACTTCTCGAAACTCTCCTGTTGTTTTTCAGTCTAGACAAATGGTACTCCTTTTCTCAAAAGTTTTGTCAACAGTGCCGCAATCAAGGAAAATCCTTCCACAAAACTTCTATAATACCCTACCAAACCCAGAAAACTCTGAATTTCTGACACAGATCTCGGTGGCTTCCACTCCAGAATCGCCTCAATTTTCCAAAGATCCACCCTAATCCCCTCAGCAGAAACAACGTGACCCATGAATGTCACTTCCCGCAACCAAAATTCACACTTGCTGAATTTTGCATACAGTTGCTTCTCCCAAAACACTTGCAGAACTATCCGGAGATGCTCGTCATGATTCTCCTCAGTTTTTAAATACACCATAATATCGTCTATAAAGACGACCATAAACTGGTCTAAATAGGGTTGAAATACCCGATTCATCAGATCCATGAAGGCCGCTAGTGCATTCGTCAACCCGAATGGCATTACCAGGAACTCGTAATGACCATATCGAGTCCTGAATGCTGTCTTATGAATATCCACCTTTTTGACCCTTAGTTGATGATATCTAGGTCGAAGATCGGTCTTGGAAAATACCGAAGCTCCTCTTAGTTGGTCAAATAGGTTGTCGATCCTTAACAGAGGGTACTTGTTCTTAATAGTCAGTTTGTTCAACTGACGATAATCAATCCACATGTGCATCGTCCTCCTTTTTCTTAATGAACAAGGCCGATGCTCCCCACGGAGACACACTTGGTCTAATAAAACCTCGATCTAGAAGCTCTTGGATTTGCGCTTTCAACTCCACGAACTCCTTCGGTGCCATCCTATAAGGAGCGATGGACACTAGAGCCGTTTCAGGCAACAAGTCGATTCCAAATTTGACTTCGCAGTTTAGAGGCAACCTAGGAAGCTCATCCGAAAAAACATCCTGAAACTCCTTGACAGTTCTAACTTCTCCTACGGTCAAACCTTCAGAATCTAACTTGCTCACATACGCTAAAAATGCCTCGCAACCTTTGTGCATTAGCTTTTCAGCTCTTAAAGCCGAGATAACATTGTACAAGTAATCTCTTCGCTCCCCTATTACAATTACCTCCTCATCCTCCGTGGTCTTTAACACCATCCTCTTGGCAGCACAATCCAACATCGCTCGATGATTTGCGAGCCAATCCATACCCAAGATGAGATCAAACTCTCCAAATGGTAACTTCACCAAGTCCGCAGAAAAAAATTCTACCCTGTGTCTCTAAAGGTACATCTTTAAAAATTTTGTCTACCCTAATCGAGTGACCAAATGGACTTATCACAGATACCCTACTCACAGTTTTCTCAGATTGCACACCCAACGTCCCAGACACATCACAAGCAACATACAAATGGGTAGATCCAATATCAATTAGAGCAGTGTATGGCGTGTTATAAATTAAAAACATATCGATTATTACGTCAGGTGCGTCACCTTCCTCTCGGCGACGAGCAACATAAACCAACGCTGGCTGTCGTGCCTTAGCATTTCCAGCACTCCTACCCGGTGCTCCACGTCCACGTCCATTTCCATTGCCGCCCCTTGCCTGTCCATGTCCCCTCGGCGGTTGTTGAACACCTCTCACTGGCTGAGCAACCTTTAGTTCAGCAGCTTGCATCTGCTCTGACCTCTAAGGGCAATCTTTGACTCGATGATCTTTGGACCCACACTGGAAACATGCTCCAGAACACTTCCAACATTCACCCAGATGTACCTTTCCATAGTCCCTACAAGCTTGCGGTCTAACCACGTTCACCGAAACTGCTCAAACTGGCTCGTCCACGCTAACTCTTTTAACAGTCCTACCCGCAGCGCCCGCGGGCCCTGAATCCCTCCTGAATCGATTTCTGTCTTTTTCACGGTCCTGGCACTTCGTGCGCTTCACCTCCTCAACAATCGTGGCTTTTTCCACCAAAGCAGTAAAATCACGCTCCCTCTATGGAGCAATCAACACTCTTAGCTCATCTCTGAGGCCATCCTCGAATCGCACACTGCGTTCATACTTCGTAGCGACTATACCACCAGCATACCCGCTTAACCCTGAGTCAGATTAAGAATTCTTTCTTCGGGCATCCACATAGCTCACCCTGATATACTTCCCTTTGAAAGTCGTCTTAAACAACTCCCAAGTCACTCGCTCAGCTGGTGTACCATCTCTCACAGTGATCCACCACTGGTAGGCCTCGTCACGCAGCAAAGATACTGCTCCTTTCAGCTTCTGCTCCACTGAGCAGTCCAAGTCATCCATTATCCGCTCCGTGGCCTCTAACCAATATTCAGCCACATTCAGGGCTACACCAGATACGCCCCTGAAAATCTCTGCTCCATTAGCTCGAAGCTGTTCAGAAATTGATCCCCGATTCACCGTTCCTGTGCTCACTCTAGCAACCCTTTCCAGAACACGAAGCATCGCCTGGGATAAAGCGTCATCCCCAGCAGCCCGATCATAAGACCTCGTTTCAGTTGTCAGTGGCCCTAGTGCTTCCTCAGCTGGCATATGACCCGAAGATAAAGATCCAACCTGAGTACTCCTTCAGCCTCGACCATAGCCTCTTCCACGTGCTACCCTTGTACTCATATCGTATTATCTGATTTAAAAATTTTACGAATTAGTTCACTATTCTAGTATTTATTACAGATGCTTTATGTAGAGATAGTATTTCAGAGTTTTGTTTTCGTAGAATCGTAGCCTAGCTACAGGTTTAGTCTTCTAAAGTTTCCTGTTTTTCCTACTGTCTCAGTCTTTTACAGTCTTAATGTTACCCTAACTACAGAATTCAGTGGGGTCTTAGTACTATCTACAGTAATGTTTCAGTTTTACAGTATCATAGTTAAGTACAGTAAGGCAGAAGATACTTACAGACTTGGTGTCAGAGACTCGATATGCCACTCTTTAGAAACCAAATTCAAAAAAACCAAGTTTCATCAGTAATACTTGTTTTAAATATATTTTGATAAAAATTTTCTCAAAAACCATAGACTTTTGAAAAAAAATAAAAATATTTTTGGAAAGGAAATAAATTTTTAACAGACTTTTCTTAAAGAAGTTTTTCCAAAATCAAATTTCAAAAACAAGTTACGACTTAAAATTTAAAGAGATATTTTTGATACCACTAAATGTAACACCCCAAACCTGGCCCAGACGTTATGGCTAGATCTGGTGTGTCACACGAACGTTTGATCTATCTAAGATCTTCTTTTAGCAAAATGTTATGTTGTTAGTAGAAAAACCGTGTTTAATATCTTGTAATGAAGAAACATTATCAATTTTAAAAATCGTATCTATTACCAAGTAAAATTCACTTTTTAAAAGATCTCATTGATATGTTATCATTGATGAGTTATCCAATCGGTACGTATTGCATGTTTTGAAAACGTTTGATTAAGTTTGGAAGAAACCCCGCATAGATTAGTCTACCGTTGAAAACAAATAATAAAGAAAACCCAAAACAAAATACCCGAGCGACCTTATTACAACTTAAATTTGAAATTCAAAAATGAGATATAAATAAATAAAATTTATGGAAACATTAAAATCCGGAAGCATGAATCACGTGGCCACCCCGAATCTCTCACAGCTCCAAGTGTTGGGGGTTAGCTGCATGGATGGAAATGAAAGGGCGAGTTTGTGAAAACTCAGTATGTAATGCAACCCAACCAGCATCAAAGATCAGACAAAACTCAGTGTAGGCCGACGCCCTATTCAGATAAAGATCATACTGGGCCTTGGCCCTTTCAAAAATAGAGTGGGCATTGGGCCCATTTCAGATACAGAATAGAAAATATATGTAAGAATGTATGTATGCAAAACCCAAGCCTAGTCCAACACTACACACCACCCGTACCAGCCCTACACACCATGTGGGGAGTAACTCAACCCACCCAGCCCTACACACCATAGACGCAGTAGAGCTGCTAATACAGAAATCGTGGCAGAGCCATCAGAACAGGAATACGAGGCAGAGCCTCTAAGCAGATTACGTGGCAATGCCACTTTTAGCAATTCCTCCATATCCATAACCCAACCCCATGCAAACTAGAGTACTACATGACATGGGCATACAAAATATCAGATACATGAACATGCAAATCAGTCAACTATTTCTAGGGGTAAAACAGTCATTTAGCATCTAAGGGTAAAATGGTAATTTAGCATCTATGGGTAAAATGGTAATTTTCACCCTTCAGGGGTATTTTGGTCATTTAGCTACGTTTCTAAGTTTCATGCTTAATACGACCTTCTAGCAGGTCTAACATCGTTCCAAGCGGCTCAAATAGTCCATACTTTGATATAGTGCCATTTGGCCCTAAAACCCCTAATGGGCCCAAGGGAGCCCACATGCTACTGTGGCTTGCTCAGTCTAATTTTTACACATATTATCACAGATTTAATATCCAGCTTACTAGAAATCACTTACCGCATACTTTTACCCATATGGGCCCGAAAGCTCATTAGGCCCTATTTCGACCCATCGAGGCCCAAAACAGCCTTAGTGTACGAAAGCGCGCACCGCAGCCCTTTCCGCCCATTATTCCAGATTCACGATTTCGGATTGACCCACAAACGTTCGTACATTCGCAAGTCCATGAAATACCAGCATTTCGGCATTTCGGCTTTTTGGCTTTTGCCGATCTAAGCTACTAGAGGGTGTTGTTACACACCTGTTTTCACGATTTCCACAGTCGGCACGTTCTCAACCTATTACCAAAACAACAATCATCAAAACCCTAACTAGTACCTAAGAAACCTATATGCCAACTTACTCATCAGTTACTTACCACTGCTCCGCTTGCCTACAATCACTTAAATCCCCGAGATTGATCGAACGATATCAGATCTAAGTACCTACGTCCATGGATAGATCCAGTCCAACATATGAAATTTAAAGGAGTGTTAACCTCCCAAACCGAATCTCTACTAACAGAAAATTGAAATACACAAAACTGAAATCAATAACGAGAAGTACTTACCCAATTCATTTTAACCGATCTATTGAAATCTAGTAGCAGTCGCTCACTAACCCAAACTCAACCCTCTTGTATATCTAATCAAAACTCAAAGCAGGAGGAGTCCTACTATTTGGCTAATGCAGACAACACAGGAGGGATGAATACTAGATCAAGATAATCAGTTTAGGGACTTGTTTAACAAAGGGGAATAGTATTCTGCTATACAAAAAGTGGGTAGAGAACGATTAGGTTTGGTCTTAGCAAAGTATGAAGTATGAAAAAGAAGAGAAAGATGTGAGTTTCAGCTTTGAAGAAATCGGCCAAAGAAGAAATTGGTAAGAAGGGGACTAAATGTTTCGGGTTTTCAGCTTTTAAAACAATCAGCCAAGAGATGTTTAAGGGGTTTGAATTTAAATGAGAGAACAAAAAGAAAAGAAAGGAGAGTGCTTTGATATTCGGCTAGAGTAGAGAATGCCGAATCAAAGGGTACGAATGAGTAGAAAGAAGGATGATGGGTTCAGCTCTTTGAAGCAATCGGCCAAGGTGCTAACTTTGACAAAAAGAAATAGTTGAGGGATAAAGGAGAGGAGAAGAATTTTGGCACACTCACAACCTACAAAGCCGAATGCCCAAAGTGCTTCCAAAACGTGATTTCTCAAACCCAAAAAGGAGCAATCGGCACACACACACTCCCTATTTGCCGAAATGCTAACCCTTACCCCCTAAACGAATTTGCACATCCTACAGTCCCTCATTCGGCCAACACTAGCCTCACACTCAAACTCCTAATTTCTCTCCTTGATAATCTCCCCTTATCACTCCTTAATCCAATCCCATGAGCAACTCAAACACTTTACCTCAGAGTTCAACTTGGGTTCCCCCTCTTACTATGCACATGCAGTAAAATAAAATAAGTACCTTGCTCACAAAGAGATTCTAACCTTAGCTCCCTCACAAGCCTCCACACACCACCTCCCTGAGCTTTAAGTGGCGCTACCTTGCCATTTTACCACATGTTTACTTGTGTCATAAAACCCAAACAATAACTTAAAAGCCCACTTAGCCAAAGTCCATTCTCACCTAAGGCTAAAATTTAAAATCCTGCCAAGCTTTAGACTTAAACCTAGGCCTTTTAAAGGTCCACTAATCACACCCAACACAGTAATACAACACATCAAGCCATGCAAACTAAATTCATGCAAAAATTTAAAACCCTAAAATTTGGGGCGTTACATAAATAGATTAAGGTATCTTGGTTTCAAAAATATCAAAATTACTAAAAACGGGACAAAAAAACTTACCCAATTAGGCCTTGAAAGTTTTTTCTCTCTCTCCTAGGGTTTCCATATAATTTTCAGGTTGAAGATGACAAAAATAAGATGGTATTTCTTTTATCATCTTTTTAATTAATTATTTATTTCAATTTCCAATTTAGTCCTTGCCCTTTTCCTAAATTTCCATGGATGATTCAACAAATATATTTTCCATCTTTTAATTGATGGTATAATTTCTATGTAAGGACCTCTAGTTTTGAATTGCATAGCTATTTAATCCTTATAGCTACTAGAATTCTACTTTCACATTTTATGCAATTTGATCCGTCTCATAATTAAACACGAAATCAGTAAATTTTTCTTACCAAAATTTTCACATGACATTTCTAACTTAATACGGACCATATAATAAAATAAAATAAATTTTATTTTCGGATCGAATTTATGGTCCCGAAACCACTATTCTGATCTTATTAAAATTGGGTTGTTACAGAATATGCAGCGAATATGTGCGGAAAATTGATACGTAAATATGTGATATTAATATACATACTTTAGCCTTGTGACTTAATAAGACTGTTGGATATAGTTGGCATGTCATAGGATTGTGAGTACTCACCTTTGTGTGTGATATATGGGGTGCTGAGGCCCAAGGACAGTGTTGGAGAGATAAGAGAATATGAGCTGAGCTCCATTCATTAGGATTTGCACGTGTGGTGTGTTGGAATGTGTTAGCTATATGCTTCACTTACGGGATATGATTGACTCTACGGGTCTATGTGTGGTGTGATGGAGATCCATGTATCTGATAAGTGGTGATAGAGTCCGCTTTAAGTTTGAATGATTTAAATGCTCTTATATGTTGAATTTTTGTAATTGAAGCAAAGGTATCGATATTAGGGCTTTTAAAACGATACCTCTATATTTTCGAAAGTGTAGGGAGTCAGAATACCAATTTGGTATCGATACCTTGGCTTGAGTATCAATACTAGAGTGTAATTATCGATACCTTGCAAAAGGCGCCTATATTTTCTGATGTTTTCAAATTTTGCGAGAAACAAAATGCTAGTTTGGTATCAATTTTTCTGGTGGTATCAATACCACCTAAAGGAAATGTAACACCCCTTACCCGTATCCGACACCGATACAGGGTACGAGGCGTTACCTTATTTAAACACATACAACCATACAATTCTGAGTCGTAAAAGTCCGTTCAAATTTAAAACTTTTCAAACTTCACCTTAAAGTCCTTAATACGAGCCTACGAGGCCCAAAACACACTTTAAAAGCATTTCAGAAATAAATCAAATACTTTAGCCAACATTACAAATTTCTATTAAAAATAAGGCACAGGTCCGTGTGATCTCTTAACATGGCCATGTTAAAGGTCCGAGTAACTCACATGGCCTAAGCATATAGGGACACCCCCGTGTCCCTTGCCTGTGTAGATTTATTTTTCAATTTGAACCTAGAGGGGTTTTCACACAGCCTGTCACACGCCCGTGTCCCCCATACAACCATGACACACCCGTGTCTCAGCCCGTGTGCAAAATTGACATTTTGTTTCTAAGGTCAGTAACAATTTAAGGTCGCACGGCCACGGCACACCCCTGTGTGCTAGGCCGTGTGGTGATTTTAAACTCCACATGCAAGGTACAAACCTCACACGGCCTAGGCACATGCCCATGTGCTATGGCCGTGTCTTCAACACAGTTGAGACACACGGCCGTGTCTCAGCCCGTGTGGTTACTACTGGGCATTCTGACTTGGCCAACTTAAGGTGCAAGGGACACACGGGCTGACCATATGCCCATAGGGCGGACCATGTGTCTACTCGTGTAGACAATATAAGGCTATTTACCAAGCCTTATTTCCACCCTTACTTGCACCAACCTAAACTTCACCAAGCAAAACCAATTCACACACAATCACATGACCAATTCAGCCACACATCAAAGCCATTGCACTTCATGCACAAGCAACACTAATCACATACTTAAACAACCCAACTATGCACTTATCCATGCATGCATTAACATACCACATGTCTCACCATACCAAAATTACACATTCATGAAGGACCTTCTCGTATGCATGTATCAATATTTCAATATTAGCCATCATTCATGGTCTTACACAAAATGACTAGTTTCATATCAAGCCAAAACATTTGGCGAAATTTAACAATGACACAAAACACAAAAAAACTAAGTCCCTATACATGCCATTGCTCAAATGATAAAACTAGCTATACCAAGCACTTCAATTGATAGTGTGATCGATGCCTCTAACGTCCATTGATCCACGAGCTAAATAGGCGGGACTATAAGAAAATGGAAAGAAAGAGAGTAAGCATAAAGCTTAGTAAGTTGCATGTAAATAATTAACAACAAGTTACCATGCGCTAACATACTCGCAACATATAATAATTTGCGCACAAAACATAAATGGTTATAAGCACAACTTACTCATTTTCATCCTTTACTAATTACACAACATAAATTGAGCTCACGTCTCATGAATTTCATATAGGTACCTGTTCCACTCACAACATGGCCATAACCACTCTCATTTTAACTTAAACTATGAATTTCCCATTGAACCATTTGGAATATTAAAGGATACTGGATGAGCCTCAAACATAGGGTAAGACGCCGATGCCATGTCCCAGACATGGTCTTAAACTGAATCTTATACATCAAGGCCGATGTCATGTCCCAGACATGGTCTTACACTGACACATATCAAGGCCAATGCAATGTCCCAGACATGGTCTTACACTAGCTCACATGTCGAGGCCGATGCCATGTCCCAGACATGGTCTTACATTGGCTCTCGTAACACCCTAATGTTATGGCATGAATATCCAATCTATTCCTAAGGTTCACCCGAATTTTTACCATATCAATTTCATCATGCATATTCATAATCCACATGTAAACATTTTATAATATATCAATTAATCAATGTCAAATAACAATATAGTTGCATTATTTACACACAACTTACCTCGGCATGCAAAATATCGACAACTAGTTGGATTTAGTCCACTAGCTTGGCTTTTCCCCAGTCTAGGTCTGGATTCCGTATTTCTTGATCTATAATGATAAAATTCACTCATTTAATTACCACATTAATTAAGACATTCCATAATTCATATTTTGGCAAAAATGATCATTTTGCCCTAGACTTTCACAAATTTACGATTTTACCCCTAGACTCGTAAATCGATTTTCATCAAATTTCCTCACTAACCAAGCCTAGCCAAATTCATTTTATACTTATGGCAGCCCACACTTTAAATTATTTCACACATTTACCACCTATTTTACAACCTTTACAAAATGGTCATTTTTAGGGGTATTTCATGAAAACCACTTCACAAAAGTTGTTTATTTATCAACCAAGATTCATTTTCTTCCATAAAAATTCAGCAAACAATATGAGTACTCAAATGGAAAAACCCTGGACTCTCTACCATTTTGCAAAATAGTCCCTCCATTAGCTAGATTAAGCTATAAAGGTCCCAAAAGTACAAAAATTATCAAGAAATGCCATCAAAATCACTTACTTGCAAGTGTGAAGAGTGGCTAAAATTTTTGAGCTTCAAAACCCTTAGAATGGCTAATATTTTCGATGGGGAAGAGAGAATAGAAAAAGATGAAGCCTTTTGTTTTGTTTTATTTTATTTTATTTCTAGTCAAATAAGCTACCAAATTTCACCTAATTTTGACTTTTCCATTTTCTTGCCTCCATGACCAGCCATCACTTAATTATAGGCCTATTTATTCAATAAGGGACTCTAAATTAATGTTCCATAACCAATTAACACCCTTAGCTATTAAAACAAAGCTTGCACACCTTATGCGATTTAGTCCTTTCTCGTAATTAAGCAAGCAATCGTTAAAGGTTAATTCACCAAAATTTCATGCACTCATGTAATCATGCTATAACACATTAAATAATATTAAAAAAATTTCTTCGACCTTTTACTAGTGGTTCCGAAATCACTGTTCTGACTAGGCCCAAAATCAAGTTGTTACAAGAAATATCGATACCATAAAGGTGGTATCGATACCTACATAACATTTTTGGAAAAATTTGATAAATGGTCCTAATGCATAATTAATACCTATATTTGATAAATGGTCCTAATGCATAATTAATACTTATGTTATGTTATTTTATGAATTCTTGGCATCGTTTATCAACAAAAAGTGAATGTATGGTTTATAATTCATGATAAAGCTATAGTATTATTAATCGGAAAAAAAAGATGCATGACAAATAACAGGTCATTTTAAATGAACAACTAGTGAGACGGTGGTGTGGCATCTTGATATTCGACTTGGCATCCAAGCCGGTATGGGGTGTTACAATGGATTTGCCTAAACTCACATTGCATGAGGTTTTCCCATCATCGTCCTAGGACACACAGAGAACCACATTAGGAAATCTCCATTCATTAGTTCCTTTTTAAGAGGTTGTCATGGCAATGGATTTTTCCTTCAGAATCTAATATCAAAGTTCATGCTTTCTATCCTGTAGTGATTAGACACAGATTTTTTTACAGAATTTCATGCACTAAAACAATCTAGGCCCAACACTTTAATTCCCCAACATACACCCCAAAGAACACATATATCATAGCATACATTCCAAACATATGTTTCTAGACAAACTTCAACATCACAATACTCATACAACACCCATTATATACTTGAACTTTTTAGATTCCATACAAATTATACGTACTATCCTTAGCAAACATTCATAATGTCACAAATATTCTAGAGTAATCATTCATATAATCGCATACATATCCT
Source organism: Gossypium stocksii (assembly GCA_020496765.1). Lineage (NCBI taxonomy): Eukaryota > Viridiplantae > Streptophyta > Magnoliopsida > Malvales > Malvaceae > Gossypium > Gossypium stocksii. Next base: position 61,938,192 of record CM035630.1, read on the forward strand.
AGTCATACTATATTTTTCTAGATTTCAGATTCATAGTTTGATCAATTTTCCTACAGATATGCTTCGGTATGAACAGTATACAGGCAAGAGTCAGCATAAACACTTACCTGACACTCACGTATAGTAGCTTGAACTCTAAACTCAACATCCAACGTGAAACTGCAACAACCACTACTAATAGAACATAGGAACATCGTCAAAGACTCACTTAAAAACAATTCTTTACAGCTCAAACACTAACAACCCCTATGCAGAGTCTTATACTTTCATTCTACTACTCGTATTTTCTTTACAGATTACTCTTTTGGAGTTCAACATGCAGAATCAAATTACTTACCCAGACATGTAGTATTTATTGATGAGATCTGAAATTACAACTTCCAGCTTAAAAGAGAAAGAAATGCATTTAGTTCCAAAAAGAACCAGATAGCAGTAATTTAGAAGAAGGAAGAAAAAGAACAACCCTCTATCTCTAAGCTGATACACATATAAATAGTCAAATTTCACTTACAAGAGCTCAACATGCGTCACCTGAATTTAGAATTTGTCTTTCATAATGGCCTATAGAATTTTAGGGTGAAATAAAAACAATTTTTTTAAATACCCATTTACTCAATCTGGTTGACTCCTAACTAGATTACCTTGTATTGTAACTTGAATATTACTTCAGATATATAAGTGCATTTTATTTGTAGCGTGAACTCATACCATAACTACCTTTTTACTTTGTTGTAATCATATTCCAATTAACATAGTAATCTAACCTATAACCATCATTAACTTAAACATCACTTGGAAAATGCCTATCCTATACCCCAAAAGAAGTACTTGGATGGATACTACTTCACAAGACAAACTATTTTGAAACTACACGCCATAACCTTGAATTCACCAAAATTAGGATGTTACACAAATCTTGTATTCAAGACCACAAATGAGGATGGTACATTGGGTCTTCCTTAGGGAAGGGCTATGCAAGGGCTAAGTCAAAAGAAGCTAATCATCAGGGTAATATGGTAAACTTATGTTTAGTTTAGTGTGGAATGAATGGATTAGGGTAAGGAGTCATCGATGTGGTGAAGGCAATTGCAATTCTACCAATAACAATAGTAGTTGCCAATCCGTATATACACATATATGGTTATCTTTAAGTAGTCAAATAGAGAAAGGTAAAATAGGAGTCTGAGATGAAGCTGGACTGAGTTAAGTCCTATAAGAAATTGTTATTTGGAAGAGCATATTTATGGCTAGATAAGTGGATATGTTTACCAGCGGTTAGCTTAAAGAAAGCAAGGGATTGGTTACACTAGTGAATTTATGGAATCTCCTACAAAACATAAGGAGTTTTAATTTTACGCATGAAATCCTACTTTCCTTAAAATTTAAGAGTTTTCTATGAATTTTGATGTACAAGATCACACTAAGTTCATTTGAACTTATAAATCTACTACCTTATATGCAGGGTAAATGAATGACTCGCGGATCATGTGGTGGGACCAAGCCAAACATCGCCAGAATTTCATGAAGGGCGTGGTAGTTGTTTCATGTATTTAGAGGGCACCCTTAGGGGCCATGCCTCGGGGACTAATTGAGTATATTTGTAATAAAGACCTAAGTTTCAAGTTATTTAAATAATTATTCATGCTTAATAGGGTAGGATGATTGTAAGATCTTAGTATTAGTATGATATAGAACATGCTGGAAGTTTAAATTTTGAAATTTGATGTTATTCAAGGGATTGAATAAAGTTGAATGGTAAGAAAAATGAGGGTATAATTTGGTATCATCTAAGTTTGGAAGTAACTCAGATTAGAAATTTGGTTAAGTAATTTGGGTTAATTGTGACACTTGGTATCCGAACCCAGTGATCGATTCAAATATAGGGTGTTACATGCTAAACGGGTCAGCAAGGTTTTCCTCTTATACAACCTTGACTACATCCACTATTCAGTTTGCAACTACCTCATTTATGATGTAATACTTTCTATCAATGTGTTTTGTCCTTTTGTGGTTTTTGGTTTCCTTAGTGTTAGCTATTACCGTAATGTTATCACAATACAACGTGATAGCTTTTTCCTTACTAGGGATGACTTATAGATCTGTAAGGAACTTTTGAAGCCATATTACTTTTTTTGTTTCCTTTGAAGCAGCCGTATATTCGACCTCCATAGTAGAGTCGGCAATACAACCTTGCTCAAAAATTTTCCATACTATGGACTTGCTGCTTAGGATAAAGACACAAACCAATGTTGATTTCCTCGAATTCGACACGTTTGGAAGTAAGAACCGATATAACCAATAGGAGTGAGATCTTCTCCAGAATACATAAGCATATATAATCCCTCTGTAATGCCCACCACTCGATTAGATTTACCGAATCCGAGTGTTAGACGTTACACCCTATTTCAGATGTAACTTAACTTTCAATTCATGTACGATTTTAATCTATTAATAAAAAAAAGTCTTTTATGGGTGTACATTGTATGGTTTACATGTACAATTCACATTAATAAATTTCAGTATTCCCTATTTTATCTCTCAATCTACTATAAACACATTGGAGCGATACTTAAGCAACTTATGCTTAGACTTAAACACGCTGATTAGCTTTCTCTGTATGCACAATAGCCCATCGTGCCACTTCCTTCTTGGCGTAGCCCTAGCATTGTTCCTTAGCTCATACTCCCTTATAACCTAAAATAGGAAATAACTTTAGTAAGTTGTAAGAACTTAGTGAGATAATCCTTAAATACCTATTTCATTATATTATAGTGTGATGATTGATTAGCGTGTCCTTCATGTGTCCTGTGACTTTTCCTTATTCCTTTTGGCAGTTACTTCACTGAGATTTCTATTAATAGACTATAACTAATTCTTTCTATATTTGACCTTTTTCTTCTTCTCTATGCCTTCAAAGACTAATCTTCCTTTCATATTAATTAAGCCTTCACTCTATTAAGTTTCATGTTCAAAGTCTAGACTCAAATGACCGTTTCTTTCCTTTGAGCATACTATATGTTCTTCACTTTCTATGTCCTTTCTTATTTCTTATTTTGCATCATCCTTAACCATGTAATTTACCTTATTAACAGACTTAAGATCTCATTTCTTGTTACTATATGGAATGTATCACCCCTAACCCGTATCTGTCACCGAAACAAGGTTACAAAACATTACCAAAAATTTCACTTCAAACGAATACAATTTTTAAACATTTCAAATCATAACAATAATCATATAAAAAAATCCAAACCATACATATTCTCCCTTAAACGAGCCCTCGAGGCCTTAAAAACATGTTTGAAACAAGTTAGGACTAAATTAGAAACTCATAGACTATTTCAGAAACTAATGAAAATTTTCAACACTATAGGAGTCTCACGGTCGTGTGACTTACATAGCCAAGAGACACGCTCGTGTCTCAGACCGTGTGGGCATTTGAAGTAGGGACACACAGCCGTGCCCTAGCCCGTGTTCGTGCCTCGTGTAACTCACTGACTTGGTTCACATGGCCAAGCCATACGCCCGTGTGCCAAGCCGTGTACCCTTTGAAATAACCTCACACGCTCGTGTGCTAGGTCATGTGTTAGGCCATGTAATAGCCTGAATTGCAACTCTTTGAAAGCTATAGGGGACACACGGCCGTGTTGCCTGGCCGTGTCTCACACACGACTGAGACAAATGCCCATGTAGATGAAAATAGGCCATTTTACAAGTCATTTTTCTCACCCAAAATTGCACATATATACAAACCATAACAAAACACCAAAATCATGCATAATCAAGCTATATACATAAGGTATAATAACATACAACCAATATGCCCATAGGCACTTCAAATAACTACAACAAAATATGTACAACCATGTACTCAATTTGGCCAAAATAAACAATCAACTTCTATGCATATTTGCATCAATATAGCATTGAATTTACTTACCAAAACACACTAAATGGTACTAAACATGCCATTCAACTACTAGAATCAACATTCATATATATCATTCACAACAAATTACCAATTCACCACATTTCCAAACAAGGCACATGACATATATAATATGCATATTCATTACTATCATTTCATCTTCCATCATTCAAACATACTAAACCAAACATAAACTATTTTAAGGCTATTTATATACATACCAAAATATGTCATTTCACCAATAAAATGCCAAAACACAAGCCAAGTAAAATGGCCATATCAACAACCAAAACACATAAGCTCATATTTGCCAATATACCTATACATGCCATTATAACCAAAATCAAAACAACCGAAAGTACCAAAAGAGCTGATAGATAGTGTGATATAGCTCCGACAAGCTTCCAACCCGAATGAGCTTCCGATGCACTATAAGATACGAAAATAACACAGCATAAGCATATAAGCTTAGTAAGTTTGTATAACATAAAACATGGCTTACCATTTAATCATATAATAGGTAAGTGATCGCAATTGTGATGAAATAATAATAATCGTACCTAGAAACTAACTATTATCACGATAAAAGACAAGCAATCCTATCGAATAGTAGTATAGGTAGTGGCAAGACCGGAATGTCGAATCCAAGGAACTAAAAGTACTAGTAATAGCTTTCTTCCTATTATCTAGCCTAGAAATAAAGGGAGGTTGTTTATAAACTAAAATTCTAACTAACTAAAGACGTGACAAATAATAAATTGGGAAAATACTTTCGGGAAAACTAATTGATGAAAGCAATACCTAAGGAAGAATCCACCTAGACTTCACTTCTTATTTAACTCTGAATTGAACGATTTATTCATTCAACTTGATCTGTAGAGATCCCTAAATTACGTTAATATCTCCGTCGAGACTAAAAATAACTAACCCCAGGTTGATTAATTGAAATCTCTTTCTAATTAAAACCCCTACCTTTGCATTAACTCAATCTATGGATCCCCACATTAGATTTGACTCTAATCCGGTAGATTTCCGTCGTCCTATGTCTAGGATTGCGATCAACTCCGATCAATTATGTTTGATCTACTCCTAAACAGGGACTTTTGCTCCTCCAAATAAGCATATTCGACTTGAATTAATATCCTGAAATATTAACTTAAGAATTAAAAACACAATTAAGAACAAATCAAATATTTATCATATAATTCAGATAACAATAAAAAGTTCTGTCTTAGGTTTCATCCCCCTCAGGTATTTAGGGGTTTAGTTCATAATAAAAAGAGAAAACATCTCAAAATAAGGGAAACAACAAAACATAAAGAAAACCTAAAACTCCTGAGAGAAATTTAGGAAGATCTCCAGTCTTAATGTAGATCCTTCCTTTTGAGATGGATTAATTGGATTTCTTTGAGTAATTTCCTATCTTCTCCTCCGTGTGTCCCCTTTAGTCCTCTCATTGGGTGTTTATATAGACTTTGGAATACCCTTCTTAGCCCCTAAGTAGCTTTTTCCGCGTGAAATTGAAACTCGTCACGACAAGGACACGCCCGTGTGGCACGCCCATGTGAATGGTGCACCCGTGTGAGGAACTCCAGACCGTGTTGATTTCTTACTTTGGCCTATTTTATCCGTTTTTGGCCCGTTTCTCGTTCTTTTCACTCTCTTATGCTCACCTAAGTATAAAACATGAAATTAAAGGATTAGGAGCATCAAATTTCACAATTCAAGGGATAATTCATCCAAAATTATGCTAAGCATGGGATAAAATATGTATAAATTACGGTTTATCAGTAAGATAAGCATGGCATAATCCACCACAATTTGGCCGAAGCCTAAATATGTAGACCAAACATGTTAGTCATATAAGTATACATCATAAAAAAATTAATAATGGATGAACACAAGATTTAGACATGTAACAAATTCATATACCATCCATTTCAATGTTCAATATCATGTAACACCGATTCAATGTAATTCACATGTATCCCTGTCTTAGTCATACCAAACTCATACCACTCCGTATTAGAATAATACCCATTGAACCATTTAGAATATAATTGGATACCTGGGATAGCTCGCACATAGTGTGATAAATCATACAACTGTAATTTGTCAAATCTTGTACATGTATGCTCACACGAGTTATGAATCAGAATGCTCACACGAGCTATGGGTTGAAACGTAGCTACACTATACTGCTCACATGAGATGTGGAGCATCTACAACACATGCCAAACCTCAGCCATCGGGAGGACGTTCAGGACCGGCACCCGAATCATGTAAACCCTAATGACATGTCATTTATATCCTACAAATTCCTGAGGTTCAAATGGGACTCAGTAATCATCGTATATCATTAGATATGCAACCGATGTATATGTATAGCAATTTACAACACAAGTATATTTCATTTTAAAACATATATGCACAATTTAATTACACGAACTTACCTCGACGAGTATACGTAGATATGAAGGCGATTAATCCGAGACTTTCTCTTTACCCCGATCTAAAGCCATATGAGGTCTATCTTGATCTATGCAGATAAATTTAACTCAATTCAATATGTATTTTATTTAATTTAATCCAAAACCATATTTTTGACAAAATTACCATTTTACCCCTATATTTTTAATTTCTTGCAATTTAGTCCATAGCTCATAAAAGTAGAAATTTATGCAATTTCACCATAACCCACTATAGTCGAATATCAATTAGGTCCCTAGCAAGCACTATATTTCATTTATTTCACAATTTCACCATGTAAAATTTTCCATTTTTTCAATTTAACCCCTATTTAACAATTTCACCAAAAATCACTTAACAAAAGTTATTTATCTAACAACAAATACTCATTTTCTTCCATAAATCATCAAAAATCATGCACATTCATTAATGGAAAATCCTAGTAGTTTAACAGTTTCACAAATTAGTCCCTAGGCTAGCTAGATTAAGCTACAACGATCCCAAGAATATAGAAATCATTAAAAACGAGACAAAATATCTTACCAATCAAGCAAAACAAGCATGGCTGAACCCTAGCTTCAATCATGGCTTCTTCTCTTTAATTTGTTGATGATGATGAATAAAAGATGATAGCGTATTTTATTTCATTAGTTTTTATCATTATTTTACCATTTACTTAAATAACCTTTAAAAACATCACTAATTACACTTATACCAAGCCATGTACTTCCACTATCACCATTTATGGTCTAATTACCATATAAGGACTTAAAATTTAAAGTTCTATAGCTATTTAATACCTTTAGCTATTAGAACTTGACTTTTGCACTTTATATGATTTAGTCCTTTTTATCCAATTGAGCATGTGAACGGTAAAATTTCTTAACTAAATTTTTATACGCTACTATTATCATGCTGTAGGAAATAAAATAATAATAATAAAATAAATTTTTTGACTTCGAATTTGTGGTCCCAAAACTACTGTTCCGATTACACTGAAAGCGGGATGTTACATGGAGTTTGCCAATTCATTTACATACGATGCATTTCTTTAAGAGTTTATTGGATACTTAGTTCTTTCTACTTGTCTCATATGTCATCTTACACTTACTATACCTCAAAGTCTTATCTTTACTTTGCCTTTAAAGGACCATTCATACCATTCTTTTCTAATAATTGCACATGCCATTCATTTAGAATTTTTCCATGAAAGAATTCCCGCATTTAAAATAGCTGCAAAGGCTTCCTTTGTACTCGCCACAAGGGCTTTCCTTTACAGAGTTGCCACCACGGCATCCTATCCTTAGGTTGCGCCATGAAGGCTTCCTTTACGGAGGTAGCCACAGAGGCTTTCCTTTGATAGAAATCGCCCCAAAGGCATTTCCTTTCAAAGAGTTGCCGCAAAGGCGTTCTTAAACATAGGCTATCACAATGGCTTTCTTGTCTAGAGTTTTGCCACAAAGGTTGGCCTTTACATTTAGTACTCACCACAAAGGCTTTCTTGTCTAGAGTTGTGCCATAAAGGCTATTCTTTATATCTAATACTCACCATAAAGGCCATCTTTTATATCCAGTACTTGCCACAAAGGCTTTCCTATCCAAAGTTGTTCCACAAAGGCTATCATTTATATTAGGTACTCACTACAAAGGCTTTCTTTCTCCTAGTGAATTAGGCTATAGGGATTTTCCTAGACTCACAATTAGTGAGGTTTTTCTTTCATTGTCCTAGGACACACAGAGAACCACATTAGGTAATAACCTTTCTTAATTTTCCCCATATAGTGTCATAACCCACCAATTACAATCTTACATGATATATTCTTCTTTAGTGCCATGACCATGGACTTGTCCTTTCAAAGATTCATGTTTTTAGTTCCAACGAACCCTTTTGATGACTCTGGAAACAAACACAAACTCTTCATACTTGGACCCATCTTTCATGAACTCATCATATTTTAACTTACTCGTAATAAACACATCTAGACCTTTCAAATACATTAACACATTTTCATTATCTAGACACAAGCATACTTTCACCTCAAGGTTCACGTTTCATACTTTGACCACGAAACTTCATGTTATCCATACATGCAAGTTCATAAATCTTATGTTCCTCATCAAAGTCATCACATCTTATTTCACCAGTTTTATTTCACGATTTGGTTACTTAGCATTAAAGTTTTTAGTAGGCATTTTATACATGCATGAGTTAGTTTAAAGACTCAGCTGATGACCTCAAAGAGTAGCTTATCTCCAGATCCATCATTCATCAAGATGCTACAACCTCATCTGCCTTGTAGAATAGAAACACTTTGTTAAAACTCATTCAGCTAACCGTTATTATCATTTTAAATCCAGATATCTCTCAAAGCCATGTTTCCTTAATCATACTTACAGATCTATGTTTCCTTGACAGATAGAGTCATGAAATGTACCTTGTAGTGAAGAAAATCACTAGAGATATCGTCCTAACTCAACTTAGAACAATGTTTCTATCTTTCTTGAACTCTAGATCTTAAATGCTTTCAGAGGAAGAAGGGTGAAGAAGATAACCTTCTTCTTAACTTAATCAAAGTGTCCATTTAACTCAACCAAAGTCTCCATAGGAATTTGGTAAGCTGAGTGGCCTTATAAAAATCTATCACCTCTAAGAATTTACTCGATTACTTCTTTAGCCCTAAACCCTTCTAGTTTATGCTCGATTAATTCCTAACCACATTTCCTCACAACTTAGCTGCCACGGGACCCAATAGTCACTAGATGTAATATATCGTTGGCGTAGACTCAAACCTTATAACCATTCCTTTCGTATTACCATTTCTATTTCACTTATCATTGTAACTTGATGAGGAGTCCTTGTCTATTTGTTTTCACGTTAGAGTTTGTCCATTCTATACGACGAAAAGGGCTTTTGGGCGAACACTACTTCGCAAATAGTACTTCTTTATACTATGTGCCTTACACACATATATATTCTTACCAACACACCTTGATTTGTTATACTTACCTTTCTTCAGAGTTAGTCATAAACTTTGTTCTTTCAAAACATCCTATATGTTGTACATACGAGAGTTAACCATGGGTTCCTTTATTTTTTGTTCAAAGTCCGCCAAATTAAGGTATCATTGGTGCATTAGGAAAGTCTTTACACTTAATCGAGTCCTAACATTGGGCATTTGAAACTTACCTTTAAACCTTACTTTTATAAACGACACTTAAATAGTTAGGACTTCGCTGGGCGGGTTGTTACACCTTCGTTCTTCGTAAACACTTAAGTATATGCTTAATTGTTTGTCAGTGTCTCAAACCTAGATTCACCTACTATCGACTCACCAACCCTATTGCAAAACAAATATTTGGACGTCTGTATAACATAGCATACATGAGACTTCCTACTACTGAAGCATAAGGAACCTTTCTCATATATTCTTTTTCTTTTGCTATCTTTGGACAATCCTTTAAAAAAAAGATGAAAGCCTGATATGGATATTTGGACAGTTCTCATGTATTCTTTATTGGCTAAATTTTTTTTTCTAATTATCTTGTGTTTTCATTTGGTTCTTTTCTCTATTGTTCAAATATGTTCTTAGCTCTTCGTTTTCTCATATTGCTAGCCCTAATTCGACTAGAACTCTTCAAGAACAAGTCACTACATAGCCGAATTAGACTCTCTCTTAAGATTCCTAATTTGATTTGATTTGATTATTTTTTTCTATCTTAATTGCTTGTCTTAGTTTATGCCATTTTGATTATTAGATCTAACTTGGATTATTGCACTTCAAATTGTGACAAACTCCAAGTTTCCTATCCTTCATCTAGAGCCTTAAGGCAAATCTATGACTTTAGGAAACTTGTGATCATGTTCCACACGCATCCCAATCAAATTGCTAATTAAACTTTTCCATAGTAAAATTAGAGAAGTATTTAGAATACAATTGACATGCTAATAAAGAATAGATTTGGAATTCTATTTTTGCTTAGGAGGTGTCGCACTTATGTGTGCTTTATATTGCCTTCAAGCCTTACATTTAGGTGTATCATGGTTTGGTGCATTGTGTGCTCTCATAAGCCTTTAGGTGTGTTAGAAGGGATGTTATATGATGCCTTCGAGCCAACACTCATGTACTTCCTGAGTGTTATGGATGATTACCATGTATACAAGTCTTCTTTTACTAGTGTTTACTAAGGGTTGCATGTTATACAAGAATGAAATTATAATATATGAAAAATATTGATTTAAACATGAATTGTGAAATGAATTTTAGGCGTTAAAAATGACGTTATTGAATGTAATTTTAAGTATAAGATAATATTGAACCATGAAGCTATGAAATTAAAAAAAAAATAAGGAATGAATTTTATAAATCAATCTAATTAAAAAGAAATTTGAATTCATGAAATGTATGATATGAAAACTTGAACTATGCTCATTATAATTTTATTTATAATGTGAAATAACCTCTTATGAGCCTTCAAGGTAAGATGAGTATCTTCCTTGATTGCTTGCTAAGCATTTATGCTTAATGTGCCATTGTTTCTTGCACATAGATTTGTTGTGGATTTTGTGAAGTCACATCCGTTTTGGAAGTCTCCATCACCTTTGCAAAGTTGAAGAGTATATATTAGTACTTAGTTCTTGTCTCCTATAGCATGGCGTGTACATAGGTTGAGTGTCATTCAATAACAAGTTTGTATGATTTGGTTTTAATTCTATGAATGATAAGATATAGTTTTTTTTCTTGAAAATGTTGAACATGTCTTTATGAATGAATGAGTCTAAGAGTCATTTTAATGTGTTCAAAATTATTTGAGACTTATTGTACAATATGGTGTTGGTTGGGGATAGTTTTAAGTGTTTTTGGATCCATTTTTTGCCTTAGGGAACCCAGATTCCGATACCAAACCTATTGTTATCATAACATAGCTTGATGGTAGCTAAATTACTACAGTAACAAGCCTAGGTATCGATACCTTGGGTACAAGTATTGATACCTAGCCTTTGGACAAGGCCACTTGCATTGCTGTGGTCATTCTGAGCACCCCAAAGCTCGCACTTGACCCCAAACACCTCTAATCACAGACAAAAAGTTTTTAAATGGTTTTAAAATTTTAAAACATTCAAAATGATTTTATCTTATTTCTAAAATTTTTATTTAAGCTTGAAAGTTACTAGTAGCATCTTCCGTTCGTACCATACATCAAGACGAAGAGAAATATTATAATTAAGATATTATTTAAATAAGATTTCCATCGATAAATATAAATATGTGTAGATTCCTTAACTAATGACATCTTTAACTTTTCTTCAAGTTTTTTTCTCCACTTATCGATTCAAAATATATTTCTCATACTTAATTTATTTTTCTCAAAACAAAAACAAAATATACAAAATTATATATTTCAAAAGCGAAATAAACCTTAACATCATTAATGATGTTATACTCAATGAAGGTCTTACCAAGTTCCAACAACTGCATAAAATGGCTAAAATATACGTAAGGAAAGAGAAAGGGATATAAATGGAGAACACAACAGGAACACCAAGAATAACCCTATAATTGTTTTGATCAGTCAAAACATTATTACTTTAATTCGATCAAGCTATAAGCATTACATTCTTTTTGTCAATGTGAAAGATAAATTCAACAAGCCAAATAACGCAGTTGCTCAACCAAAACATCTACATATTGCTCATCTTCTTCTTCCACATCTAAAACTGATATTTCTTGATCAATATCATGAGTATCACCATCCATTAAATCATCCCAAAACCCTTCATCAAGGCCTTTACCTTTACTTCCATGATCTTTGCTTTCTTCTACATGCTCAAGTTCTATATTGTTTTGGCTCCCCGTCAGTCTCTGCAAGTTCATAACAAGTTTATCTAACTCAGTAACTTCAAAGTCAGCAACATCGTAGCCCTCAGGCTCAGTTTTGGCTCCTAAAAGTTCTCTAGTTTCGACATCCATGGACCTTTGATCGATCCGCCGCTGTCTCTTCTTGGTGATTGCTTCCTCAAGTTCTTTACTTCTATCATTGTGTCGGATTAGTTGCTGAACAAAGCTTGGATTCTGCATTGCTTTGGCCAAGAAACTCATCATTTGCTGCTGTTTCATCTCAGTCTTTCTTAGTCTTTCTTCCACTGTTAGCAGGCAAGTTCTTGTGTTCTGCTGTTGCTGTCTAAGTTTCACCAGTTCCACCATTAAAACCTGCTTGTCACGCCTTAACCTATCAATCTCTCCATCAAGACCAAACCTCCCAACTTCAACACAATGATCTAAAGCATACTGTGAAGCCTGAGGTTGATGTATCTTTCTCCTCCTAATATTCTTAAGCAAATGCCTTTGCCCTCTAAGAAACTTTTCATTAGCAAACTCCCACCTATCTGTATCAACCTTTCTAAACCCCTACAACCAAGTCTTTATTCTTAATTGACAAATACCAAATCCAAAACTGAAGAAAAGGAAAGAGCACGACATCTATTGACTTTAAACTCACAAATCTAACTTCCATAAAATATAATTATTCTAATGCGACTGATTGCAGATGCTAAAGCATCATAATATAGTGGAATAAATGTGTGGTTTATATAATATGATTTCTGCACTTTCCATTTCCTAGCTAGTAATCAAACAAAAATGTCCACAACTAGTAACCTTATCAAACAATAAGGAAAAAAAAATGCACCAGTTAAATCTCCATCCAAACAGATAAGTCAGTACTCAGGAAAAAATACACAAATAAAATAAACAATCTAGCTCTTTCATGAATACGGTTTAAGTCACATCTAAAGAAACATGTACGGTTTCAGAAACTAATCAAAGCAATTTTATTTCATTTTATTTTGCAATAAAGGAACATCGTAAGCTGGATAAAAAGGTTAACCCAAGAGCACATAGATATGCCATTTACTTACATAGGTATTGAGTTGCCTGACGAAGCTTGAGAAATTGTTGTGCTTGAAGAATCTAGGCAAAAGAGTCATGGAAAATGCCTGGGGATCCCATACAATGAAACTATTGTTGGCTCTACCCCAAGAGATGATGTTATTGGTGCCTGAATCATCAATAATATCATATGTTTTTGTGAGGAAAGGAGGAGGACCTGCATCATGTAGTCCTTTCATTGGTTGAGCGATAACCATAGAAGGCATACCAGCTGGATATGAAGAGCTCGCTCCTGGAAACTCTTCTTTAGCTCTTCCATAAGGATTCATCTTTCCTTACCAGGGAAAAATAAAAACTCGATCTGGTTTAGTTTCCTTTTTCTTTCTATATCAACCTGAAGCAATTGAACTTTTCTGCTCTGCTGCTGGGTGCTGAAAAGAGCCTTCGAAACCGGGGCCTGAAATGCAGAGATATATATATATATATACAGAGAGAGAGAAAGAGAGAGAGAGAGAGAGTATAGAAATGAAATTAAATTCAGGTTATGAATGGAGCCAAAAAAGTTCAGAGTTCTGAAGCGACCAATAAGCATGAAAAACATGGAGGAATTGAGAAACAAGAGATCGCGTATGTGACATGGGTGTCATTAGTTTATATAATAAAGAGGCTTAATAGAAAATTTTCATTTTAGTTCTTCTACACTGTCAAGACATTTCTTTCCCTTTTGTCAGTTAGGATATTGATAATGCAAAAAGATGCCATAATGAGATATTTTCCTCTCTCACATGCAGGTAACTACCGTTTTAAAAAATGGATTAATGAATTCTTCAAAAAGAAGATAAAGAAATTCGTTGAATTAGAACTTATATATTTATTTCATCATCAAATGGTGGAAGAAGTAGAAGTATATTTTTGTTCGAAGTATTTGAACAAATTCACAGGCAAATTACACGCTTATCTTTAAAAAAATTAATGATGTTAATAAATTAGATTAATATGTGTGATAAATTTTAAATTCAGATGTTAATTAGTTAGAGAAAATTTAAGTATCAATTAAATATTTTTAAAAAATTAAAGACATAAAAGATAAATTTAACTTTTATTATTCATATCAACTTTAACTTGGTATTATCATAAATCTTAATTGAAGGATTCATTATAATAATATTATATTTTAACATCTAATATAATCGCGTCAAACAATAAATGAATATTTGAGAAGCAAAATAATATAGGTTTTGGCCGATCAACGCGCTTGGTAGAATGATGCCTCAAAATAACACTTTGGTCGGGATTTAGGAAAGATGTACGGGGTTCTCCAAAAATATCTAAGTGTTGGAGTTTTTTTTATGGAAAATATCTAAGTGTTTAAGTATTATTGTATGCACTAATCGACTTCAGTAAATTACAAAATTCTAGCATTATAACAAGGAGTTAAGCTTCCCCGTCTTTATTGGACCCTACAATCTTTTTATATTTTTCATTTCATCAGATTTTCTTGAAGGTGGTATGTGGGTGGGCAACCCCTTTTTCTTGTTTGGCAAAGTAGGGTGGATCTGTCGGCTAAAATAGATTAGGTCTTTCAAATATGATAGTGTGGCACCATCTCATTACTTACTTCTGCGCTCAGTTAGCACTTTTATTCTTAATCAGCGTCTCAAAAGTCTGCAGGTTGGACTGCTATATATAGTTAAGTAAAAAATAATCACATGCCATGTCACTTTTATTCTTAATCAGCGTCTCAAAAGTCTGCAGGTTGGACTGCTATATATAGTTAAGTAAAAAATAATCACATGCCATGTTTCTTTATTATTTTCCCTGTTTTCCATTTTAATCCAAATGATTAAGTGTTAAATTTTTCTTTATCTCCAAATACGATCATATGTTAATATTTTGTATAAAAAATAATAAAAAACAAGACCTTTAATGAAACTAAAGTCCCTTAGGTAGAGATTGCAAAGATTTTTAGAAACAACTTTTTTTAGTTTCAATAATATTTAAAAATATAAAAATTAATTAATAATGTAAAAGAAATGTTAAAGTTCCTAAAAATACGAGTATGAATATGAAGATTTTAAATTAAAATATTTTCATGTATAAAATTTAAACTATTGAGATTTACTTTAGTCTTTTGAATTTATAAATGGAGATGATTCAAGCAATAGTGATTAATTAGTACAGCCTAATAGCGAATGACAAGTGTAATTAACAATTATTTATTTAATAATAAAAATAGAACAAGAAGATATTTATACGGCACTTTGACCTGAAGCTCCTAAGGAGGAAAAGAGAAAAAAAAAAGTTTAAAAGATGGGACTCGTGGCCCAAAGCTTCTACTTCACTTTATTCAAATTGGGGCACACTAAAAACGATAGAAGTGGCAAATTTCCAAGCTTCCACGTAATCAAATAAAATAATATCAAAAACCGAGTAAATTAATAGTTATTATAGGATGAGTGTAGAATCCGGGGAGAGCAGAAGTAAGTTTTAACCGTAAAAATGGGTAAATTTGATATAATCCATTTTTTCGGTTTTTTAGTATAAAAAAAGTTAATTACAAAAATTAGACTCCCAAGAGGGGTCTTAAACAAATATAAACCTTTAGAATTATGATGGATTAATTTGACTAAACGATGAACTCTCTAATTTTCCTCTTTAAATATATGTTTAATATTCTAATATTTGAAGTGTAACAACTTTCTAATCAAAACAGAATTGGACCATTCTAAAAACTTTTCCTAAATAGCCGTAACCGTCTCAAGATAATCTGATTGAATTATAACACTCTCATAGCCCCTCTCAGATAAAATAATTAGCTCATCTAAGATATCTCACGACTAAACATAAAAAATAGAACAATTTCCCAAATAATTATTAAAACCAAAAATTCATGCTCTGTCTCGATCACGTACTATTCCTCCTGCCACCACAAAACCAGCTTCTTCTTGGATAAACCCATTTGTATTCAAAATGACCAAATCCTTAAATAAATCGGAAGAAAAAAACTTACCTCATGACTCGATCGTCTTGTCCTTAGTAGAAGAGGCATTTTTTTGGTTTTGATTTAGTGTATTGGAGCAATTTTTTTAAGATTTGTCATCGGTTATTGTTTTATTGGTTGATTTTTAAGTTTTAAATCACAAAACTAAATTTACTAAAAGAAATTGACTTTATATCATATTACTTTTCAATTATTTAAAAAATATATAATAAATATATTTATATTTTAATTATTTAAAATTTGAGTTGTTTAACTGAAAAACTAATCAAATTAATTTAAGTTTGATTTTATTGATTTTATCAAAAGAAAATCAATCGATTTAATTTTAATGTGTTCAAATCAATTTCGAGAAAAATTGACTGATTAAATTGATTACTCATCACTATCCACAGCAATCTAACAATAATTTCATAAGTAATATGGCAGTTTTCTTAAACTCTTGTGTGGTAGAACCTTTTACCTTAAAATGAAGGAAAATCTTTCAACTGGTGTTTCGCTTTAGGAATAGCACTCCGTTTGAAATTTTGAACACACCGCAGCCCCAAAAATCAATTTGGGGGGAGAAGCTGCAATTTAAAAACTGAAACCTTAGTGGAAGAGAAAAGATTTAATTTACCCGTTTTAATTGTAATTTATTTATTATATTTTTTAATTTGTAACTTCTTTAACATTTTAATTATTTATATTATTAATTTATTATTAATATAAATATTATTTTAAAAACATTTAATTATTATTCAGCAAAAATATATTTTTAAAAATGTCATTTTACTAATCTTTCTTATTTTTGTTTAACATAAATATAATTTTAATATATTTATTTATTACTCAATATATTTTTTTAATATATTTTAATTATATTTCATTAATCAATATAAATATGATTTTAATTTTTTAATTTTTTATTATATTTAAATATATACTTTAATCTAATGTCTTTAATAATTATTTTCTATTATCACCTCAATACTATTGCTGCGTTTGAATCTAAATGCATATCTTGCTTTAATTTTAATCTCATCACTATAATACTTAATCTCACTACTATTATAACTAAACTTGCTGTTACACTATTTTCAATATCATTAAAACTAACTCATCACTTATTCAAACTAAGTCTTATTCTTTTCAATTTTAGAGTTACTAATGTTTTTCTCTCTCTTTCTTTGTTTTTGTTTTTTTTTTTATATTTTGTTTGTTAGCTTAAATCATTGAATTATTCCCGTGATGGAAAGAATGATTAACCGAATTGATTGGTAGGACATTTGTTTTTAGCAATTATTGGGTGATGAACACATTTTTAAGCATGATATATTATCTTTTCCTTTTAAATAATCAATAATTTTTTATTTTAACTGAAATTTTGATAGATAAAAAGAAAAATATATTAATGCAAAGTTAAATAAGAAGAAATAAATAAGAAGAAACAAGAGAGTATACTTTTCTATTTATTTATTATACCAGGTTGAGAATTATCAATTTAAAGCTTAAATAATATGACCTAGACCAAGCTTGCGTTTAACAAAATGCAATTAGTAACACATGAGATAAGTTTTTATAACTTTTGGTGTTTGGAAGAACCGCATACAAGCACTTTTAGTGTGTTGACGGATGCCTGACAAAGATAACCTTGTATTTTTTACAATTTACTATTGATCGATGAAGATTAGAGTTAGGGGACCACTGATTAACCTATACTTGGCCTCTAAGTTAAATTGTCTCTATAAATGGTTTAAATAACACCATACTCCTCTAATCTTATAATGCCTCAAACCCAACCTAGTTCGCCTGAATCTCGAGTGTTACTACATATAATACTTAACAAAATTTTAAGTAGTTGACAAACATTTCTTATTTATAACGTTTCACTTATTATTTCATATAAAGACTCGATATTAAAGAAACAAAAGATGATATTTAGAAAGAAAACATTATATCAGACCGAATACGGTCCATTACAACAAAAACATTTACTAAAGATTGACTCCTGGGGTGTAATATTACAATACGCCACATTTCCACAATATGCATAATAATCCAATTTGCTGCTTTCTTGGCGGATTCATGGTATCGTTGTAACAACCCATTTTCTGTGAAATCGAAACAATGGTTTCAGGACCACAAATACGGGTCAGAAAGAAAATTTATTTTAATATTATTTTAAAATTAAAGTAAAATTATAGACATGTATGCATGGAATGATATGCCATGATGAATGATGAAATTTGCCTAATTCGAATGCTTGAAATAGTTGGTATATAGATGTGTGATTTCAAGTGCCCGTGTGTAACACACGACCATGTACATGGGCGTGTAGTTAGGCCGTGTAGTTAGGCCGTGTGTTTCCTGCACCCTAAATTTTGAGAAACAGAATGCTTAGAATTGAGCACATGGGCAGAGACACGGGCGTGTGTCTCAACCGTGTGAGGCACACGACCTAGAACATGGGCGTGTCTCTTGGCCATATGAATCTTGCACCTATTTTTGACAATTCGAATTAACCACACGGCCTAACACATGGGTGTGTGACTTGGTCGTATGACATCAATTTGTTCATGAGTTGCAAGTCAAAGAGTTACACGGGCTAGGGACACGAGGGTGTGAATCTACACGGCCTAACCAGATGAGCGTGTCCCATACCACACGGGCGTGTGACTCTTAATAGTGAGAAAAATTTTAGAATTTCATGAAAAATTTCTTGAGTTCCTGATTTAGTCCCGATTCGATTCCAACACTTGTTTTGGGCCTCGAGGGTCTATATAAAGGACGTTATGAATGATTTCGAGATATAAATAGTAATTTACATGAATTATCTGAAAATGTTTTAAAATTTTCGATAATACTCCAAAACCTTATTTTGGCGACGGAAACAGGTTAGGGCTGTTACATTTAGTGTTATCAGAGTTACGATTTAGTCTGTTCTTGGACTGAACGCAGCATATGTGAAGTCTAGAAATACATGCCATTATATAACCTGTGATAGTGTGATATCTCCTGACTCTGATGAAAATTGTTTTGCAAATAAACAAAAATGCTTTCCAACCGAGCTAATTTCGATACTGCTGGGAGTGATACTCACGTGCTTGAGTAAAAATGTTATTTATGATGAAACGAGATTCATGAAGGTATGAAATAAATGTTTTACAATGGACATGTTAATGACAAATGTTAAGTGATATGTGTGTATTTATGAAAGTTAAATTTTGAGGTTTACGATCTCCACCCCTTACCAGTATAGTGTTATACAATGAAATTCACAATATTTATATTGATTAAGTTCAAAAGTGTGAAAGAAGGGTTCAAAGGCTGAATGATTAATAATGTAGTCAAAATTGATAATGGGTTAATAAGTAAAACCGGTATTAAAAGAGATATCAGATTTTTCTGAGGATTATTCTGAATATGTGATGTCATTGTTAAAGAATAAGTTATTCATGAGTAATTGACTTATCCAGATATGATATTTATTGAACGAATTAGCCAAAAATTCATCTGAATTGACTTTTTTAGTGAACTAGATAATGTAAGATTATTGATGACTTAATTAGTTAGTAGAATAGTGATGACATTGCAAAGATATTTGAAGGCAACTATTATAATTGAGTATGTAAGAGTATGCCCAAAGATCAATCACGAGATGGTTGTGATAACATACTTGATTTATCATGTTTATTAATATAAGGCTTTGCCATTATTATTTCAGTTTCATTTCTATGTGCATAAATAAACTGTTTTATAATAATGTCCTGAGAATAATATGATTATTCTTAAAAGATCCTTAGTCAAGTATTATTGTTGGCTAGGACAATAATAATGCATTAAGACTAACATGTAGTTGATTGATGATAAAGAGTTGTCATTGATATGGAGTGTCAGAATCAATGCATGAATGTGTGTGTTAGAGAACAACATATTGGACTGACCCGCTATAAGTATGTTTCTTGGATTATTATGTAATTGTCACAATATTACTCATAGTGATTAATATGTATATGATCCTCATACTTGAGATCATCATCATCCCAACATCGTGAGTTGTATATTTTGATATAGTCAAACAACACCGTAATTGGTTGTTCTATAAAGACTGATGTTGGATATACCATAATCTATGTAGAGGGATATGGTTGATCAATATAGGATAAGTCCCTCCTACATAATAGGAGTAATATCTCAGGCCACTTGATTGAGTGAGACTAGAAATGCATGGCCATGCTCAAATAAGTTGATATGAGATGTCATACTTATTTGTATATCATAGTCTACTCAAGGTATCAAGAAACATGGGATGGACTATGCAAGTGTGACTATTCCATGACTTGTGTCCATTCCAAAGATATAGGACTTAAGGATTAATGCATGAAAGGTTAATCACAAAAGGTTATATCGAATCATGACTTCTTGTAACTTAGGTAGCAATGATGCATTGCTAGATGCCACTCATTGTTTGTAACATTAGAATCGTTCTAATATTACTGCTAACGTTACAAGAACCTATAGGGTCACACCCTACGATTGAAATGAACGGAGTAAAACATAGTTGGTATTGTGTCTGGTTGTCACATGAATTAAATTAATTATATAATTAATTTAATTGTGCAATCAAACTGTTGAACATACTATATGTACAAGGATGTTGTACACATAATCAGAACATAATTTTTCTAATATATGAATTTGGTTCATATATATAAATTTAAATAAATATAGTTTATCGAAATCTTTATTATAATTAATATAATTATAATTTTCGGTTAAACGTTATTATATTTATTTTAATGATGACTATTATGTTCGGATTAATTTTAATGAATTAATATTCGTTATAAAAATATACCAATTAATACGGAGTTATATATGGCAAGGGTAAAAACCCTAAAGAGCTAATATATAGACAATCCCGAAACTATGTTAATGTGGTCTTGCAGCCGTCAAAGTAATAGAATCTCTGAAAAATAGTTTTCTGGGATATTACTGTTCATTGTCAATTGGATGGACTACGTAGAGGCCGACATCAGTAAATGTTGCAGCTTGGTTCGATAGTACTTCAGGATTCCCGTTGCCTAGGCGTCGCTATCTACTCAGATTGAAGTTTCGGTAACTTCAAAACCTTTTATCATCCCGATTCGTTCCTTACACATGGATCTATGGTATGGACCGCCGGAAAAGTTTTATTATTTTAATTTTCCGCTGCGTCTTGGAGGCACCGGCGTTCCTACAGAGTATATTACAACAACATCTCCTGGGTACTCTATAAGTTCTGTTATTCTCAGAGGCATATGAAATTGTTTATGTTCAGATGCAATATTTGTCATATTGAAAGGCTAGTAAATCATGATAAATGGAATTACTGTAAGTCAGGTTAATTTATGAGCGACATTGCTCTACCTTGGGTTTTCTAATTCATCATGATTGATATAAAATTTAAGGATAAGATTCATATGATGTTATTTTCTATTTCTACTGATTGAAGCCCTGAATTCTGAATGTGAAAGTTATATTGTTTTTATCACAGTTGTTTCTACTGAGTATGTGAGATATTACTCTTCTGAATTTTCTTTGAGATATCATTAATCTCTTTATTATTCAAACATGGTTTATCTGTGAAAGATATTCATTGGTCAGTGGTAATTATATTTATTACCACTATGAATTCTGACTTGATCATGGGAATTTGGTAATATGGAACACAGATTATAGGAACTATATTACTGCACTGGTTGATATTGGAGCCACTCTTGGTTTTCCTCTTTTGTTTGAAAAATATTATTAAAGTTGAGGTATTGTTCCATTTATATTGTAGAAACATCAGATCTATTAGTATTATGGTTTTAACCTATTTGATGATTGTGATCATGGAATAATTCAAAGCTTTGATATCCTTTTAATTCTTGTAAAAGTGTTTTCTATGATAGCTACATCAATGATATGGATCCCACAGAAAGATGTAAGATTTGAATGAACTGGCAAGGGTTAGTAAAGTCTTGATTAGTTAGAAGCATTGATGACCGAGGCATCAGTTCTGGTTCAGTTTGAATCGGGTAAGAAATTTATTATCTTGTGATATATTATTGAATGGAATAGACTGTATTTTGATGAAGAAAGGCAAAGTAATGGTCTATACTTCTAGTCAGATAAAGCTACAGGAAAAGAATTACCCGATAAATGATCTTGAATTGGCAATTATTTTGTATGCACTGAGAATTTGGTGTAACAGCCCGACTTAGACCCTAATCGGAACAGTAGTTTCGGGACCACATATTCGAGTCAGAAAAAATATTTTATTATTATTTTTAATGTATAAAGTATGTGAATTAATATGTGTGAAATTTTCGTAAATTAATTTGATCGTTTATGTGTTTAATTTACAAAAAGGACTGAATTGTAAAAAATGCAAAATTATCCTTTTATTTGATTAAGTGCTGAATTGATGTGTCTCTTTTAATTGTGAGGTCCTTATGTTGTAAATGGACCATTAAATTTATGAATGGACATTTATGGACAAAGGTTAGTGCTTTTTAAATGAAATTAAAAAGGGTAAAATTGGTATTTAGTAATTAAGCATAAATTAAATAAAAAAGCATAAAATATGTCCATTATATGTTCATATTGCCGAATTTAGCAGCGAAAAAGAAAAAGAAAAGAGTTCTAGCATTCGACACTTGCATTGGTTAATTAGGTATGTGTTTTCAATCCGTTTTTGATGATTTTTACGTTTTTGAGATCGTTGCTTTGTGTTCTATCAAGCCCATGCATAAATTTTGAAAATTATTGATGATTTTGTGATATGCCATTGTTGATTTTGTGAGCTTTGAAGTGTTAATTAATGAAATATGAAAGATATGTGTTGGGCTAACATGTTTTGTCTTTGAATTTTTTATGAAATTGAGTAATTAGGGCTAAATTGTGAAAATAATAAATTGAGGGACTAAAATGTGAAATAAATAAAATGTATGGACTTGTATGAACAAGAGCAAGATTCGGCCTAGTCATGATGTTTGAGATTTTGCATATTTTATGTTTTATGAAATATGGACTAAATTGTCAAAATATGAAATTTTGAGGACTAATTTGCAAAAGGCCCTAATTATGTGTTTATGGATTGAATTGATTGAGTTTGAGATTGAATTATTTAAATTTTAATACGTATATATCAAGAAAATCAAAATTCAGATTTGGATCGCGGGAAATCGAAAGTTAACGAATAATTGACTCAATTTGACGTATCACACTCGAGGCAAGTTCATAGGTAGTAATTTACTATAAATGAATGTTAAATGCATTGATATCATATGAATTGTGATGGATGAAATTTCAGATGACATGGAAATAGTGAAGGTGATGTTAAGAATGTGGATAATGATGGAAATGAAATGTGAGAGAGCTCGGTTGAACCGTAGGATTATTTTCGGAATGCTAGTGACATGTCATTAGGTTATGAGTTGGCTATGGGCCATGATATCGGCACCACGGGTGTGAGAAATACCTTGATTTGGCTGCAAGCCATGGTATAGGTACTCCGGGATAAGTTACCTTGATTTGGCTACGAACCATGGTATAGGTACTTATCGATCGAAATATACATGTATCTGATTTAGACTTCGAATGGTTCAACAAGCGAGCAAAGGTTGTAAATGAGTAAAAGAGATTAGTACAAATTGAACAGGTACGTACAATATCTATACAAGATTTATTGAGATGAATTAATGAGATGTATTGAGAAAGGCTTATTGAGTTGTATAAACCATGTTATAAGACATGGATAAAGGTTTGTGGTATTATATGTATTTGGTTTGAAATCATGTAAATGGATGATTTACAATAGAATTTGCATGTTGAATTACTTACTTGTGAACTTACTAAGCTTTAAAAGCTTATTTGGTGTGTTTATTTCTATTTTATAGATTATCAAAGCTACTAAAGGCTCGAGAATTGTCAAGGATCATCATCACACTATCCAAATATACTTGGTAGTTTTTTATGGTAGTAAATAGCTAAGTATGACATGTATAGGCTAGAGGTATTTTGAATATATTTTGAGTTGTAAATATGTTATGCCAAGTGATTTGGCTAACTAATGGATTAGATTATGGTTGGAATTGGTATGTGACTTGTGTTGCATTTTGGTATGTTATATAGAGCATATATGGCTTATTTAGAAAATGGTCATTTTGGTATGAAACAAGTAGTGACTTGGTAAGTTATGAATATGAATTGAAATGAACATTGAATGAGTTATGGAACATGTATTTTTATGTGAATATAGCTTATGATTTGACATGATTTAGAATGGGAAATGAGTATGATTTTGGTTGATTATATTATTCTTTGAATAATGTAAGAATTGAGGTTGAAATTGGCCAAAATTGTGGTATATTTGGTATTGGAATGATGCTTGTAGGTTCAAGAGAAATGGGGTGTGAAAAATGACTTAAACCAAGCCTATTTCGTGCCACATGGCATGAGCACACAGGCGTGTGTCTCAACCGTGTGACCCCTGGCTTGAAGCTAATTTGGGCAATATAGCACACGGGCCAGACACACGGGCATGTTTGGTAACCGTGTGGCCAATTCAGTATGACACACGAGTGGACACACGGGCGTGTCTAGTGATTGTGTGACCCTAGTTAGTGTTGCACATGGGCTAAGGTAAGATTGAGGCACGGTCATGCAGAGTACACGGCCTAGCCACACGGGCGTATGCCCTATTTTAGAGGAAAAATTTTCTAAGCCTCATAGAGGTTTCAAATATTATCGGTTTAGTCCCGACCCCTTTCTAATGTATGATTAAGGTCTCGTTGACCTTCTAAAGGGACTTAGTGATAATGTATATTGGAGAATTAATGTTGTATATAGACTGCTTGTATGACGATGTGTATTGATCGGTAATGCCTCGTAACCCTAGTCCAGCGATGGATACGGGTTAGGGGTGTTACATTTGGTAACAGTATCTCTATGGTGAAATTATCATATATGTACTAATCATAAAATTTTAAAACACCCAATGGTATAGAATAATTTGAATCTAACACAAAGTAAACGGTTTGAATCATTGAAAGACCTTGATTTGATGATTGATTATCATTCAAGAAAAGTAAATATAGTCGCTGATATTTTGAATTTGATGATAACTGGGAAAAGCATTTGCCTCTAACTGAATTTGCTTTTTATAACAGTTAACAGTCAAGTATAAAATTGTACCGTACGAGGTCTTATATGGTCACGGGAATTCCGGTGTTTTGGACTGAGTTCAGTAAGAAAAGATACATGTAGTTGGTTTAATTCTTCGAAACCGAAGAAATATGAAAGTGATGTGAGACAGTTTAAAAACAGTATTTGATCATCAGAAATCCGATGTGAATAAAAAAAATGAAAAGAAATAGAGTTTTAGATTGGCGACAAAATATTTTTGAAAGTTTCTCCATGGGAGAAAGTTCCCCGGTTTGGCCGTAAAGGCAAATTAAGTCTGTGGATTATCGGGTTACATAAGATTATTGAAAAGAACCGGACCTATTGTGTATTAATTGGTATTATTATCAAAGTTCTACAAAATTCACAATGTTTTATGAGCATATGTGTTATAACAGTATCGATCAGACCCATCATTTGTTATTGCTTTGATAAATGTTAAATTCAGCCTGACATGATTTACAGTGAGAGATTAATTAAAATTCTGGCACCTGAAGAGAAAAACTGAGAAATAAAGAGGTAGCTTTAGTAAAAGTTTTTTGACAATGACATGATATAGAGGGAGCTATCTAAAAACTAGAGGAAACTTTGAGAAAGTAATGTCTGAATCTTTTTATTGGTAAAATTTTTTAGGACAAAAATTCCTTAAGGGGGAGAGTTGCAACAGCCTAATTTCGGTGAAATTGGAACAGTGATTTCGAGACCACAAATCTGAGCCGAAAATAAAATTTATTTTTATTTTATTATATGGATCATATTATGTTAGAAAAGTCATGTGAAAATTTTGATAAGAAAATTTTACCGATTTTGTGTTTAATTACGAGAAGGACCAAATGGCATAAAATGCAAAAGTAGAATTCTAGTAGCTAAAAGGATGAAATAGCTATGGAATTCAAAACTAGAGGTCCTTATATGGTGATTAGACCATTTAAGAAAGTATGTAGATATTTTAAGGTGACTCATCCATGGAAATTTAGAAAAAGGGCAAGGACTAAATTGGAAATTAAAATATTTAATTAATTAAAAGATGATAAAAAATAAATATCATCTTATTTTATCATCTTCTTCCCCAAAAATACATGGAAACCTTAGGAGAGAAAGAAGAAACATTCATTATAACACCCCTAACCCGTATCCATCGCCGGATTAGGGTTACGAAGTATTACCGATCGAAACACAACTTTAAACATTCTTTTCACAATTCAATAACCAACCATCATCAAATAAAGTTCATTCACATATACAATGTCCCTTAAGTAGGTCTATGAGACCTTAAACATGCTTTAGAGAAGGTTCGGGACTAAATCGATCCCGTATAAAACTTTTCGAAAACTTTAAAAATTTTCTAAGTAATAGGGGTCACACGCCCGTGTGAACAGGCCATGTGCCTCACACGGCTTTAGACAGCCAGTGTGAAAATAGGACATACATACTGACTTGTACCACATGGCAGACCGCATGCCCGTATGCCTGGCCGTGTGAAAACTAGAGGGGTTACTGACTTGGGTCACACGGCCAGTCACACACCCGTGTGTGAAGCCATGTGTTGTATCTAAGCTCAATTCAAATTGAACCCTCGAACAACACGACCGAGACACACGCCCATGTCTCAGCCTGTGTGGACAAAAAATAGGCCATTTACAAGGCCTCTTTGCCACCCAAAAAGGGTCAACCTTACAAGTTCAATTCAAGCATCAATTGACACATAATTTCCAGCCAAAACATCACCAATTTCATGCACATTTCATGTCATAAACACATTAACCATTGCTAAACACAATACCTACTCAAGCATACCAAATTCATGTAATAATTTCATACCAAAACTACATAACTTAATCATCAATATATCCTATTCCAAATCATACCATTTCTCACAATTTTAAACATCAAAACATCCATACCACAATGACCAATTTCACAAGGCATATCATATTTATTATGTACCATATATTAACACATACCAAAAACACATCTACAATCACATATCATAAAATAAGTTCTCATTTATCATTGCCATCATTTACAAGCCAACTCACATGGCTAGAATCACAACTCAAACCACATCAAAATGACACTAGCCTATACATGTGATATACCATATATACAAAGCTTCAAAACTACCAATAAAGTGATCGATAGTGTGACAATGTTTCTTGACGATCCCTGAGTCCGAGCTAGCTTCGATAATCTATAAAGGAAGGAAAAATCACACAAAGTAAGCTTTCAAAAGCTTAGTAAGCCATATACAAATAAAGTGATCAAATGAAACCTTTGTAATTCAATCCAATTGTACAAAACATAACTAAACACATAAGTAAATGCCCACTTATCTTATATCATATATATATTCACATATATTTTTATTACTTACCTTCATTTCAATATTCCCATTAACTTCATACATACCTGAATTGTTTAACTCATTTACACATTCTTTCTCGTATTCTCATTGCCTATTGAACCTATCGAAATTGCTAAGGATACTCGGAAGTCTCGTATATCACAAACAATGCCAATGTCCCAGACATGGTCTTACATGTTGTCACATATCGATGCCAATAGCCCAGCTATGGTCTTACACGAACTTACATATCGATGCCAATATCCCTAACTTTTCCATAAATTTCGATTTTGTCCCTAGGCTCAGAAAATAAATCTTGTGCAATTTACTCCCTATTCCAAACCTAACCAAAATCCTATTACAAATTTTATAGCACAAGTATTCATAAAAATTTAGCATTTTTCCTTAAATTTTAGAACTTTGCATTTTAGTCCTTAAATCATGTTTTCATAAAAAATCACTTTGTAAAAGTGGTTTATCTATCAACAACCTTTTATTTTCTACCACAAATTTCAAATTTTCAGCATATACATCCATGAACCATTTTCCATACTTTGATAACTTTTCAAATTAGTCCCCAAAATAGATAGATTAAGTTATCCTAGTTTTAAAAATGTCAAAATTACTAAAAACGGGACAGTGAAACTTACCCAATCAAGCCTTGAATGTTTCTTTTCTCTCTCTTAGGTTTCCATGTATTTTAGGCTGAAGATGATGAGAAAATAAGATGATATTTTCTTTTCTCATCTTTTAATTAATTAACTT
Organism: Gossypium stocksii; assembly: GCA_020496765.1. Taxonomy (NCBI): domain Eukaryota; kingdom Viridiplantae; phylum Streptophyta; class Magnoliopsida; order Malvales; family Malvaceae; genus Gossypium; species Gossypium stocksii. The sequence goes on from CM035630.1 coordinate 61,966,775, forward strand.
TTCCTATTTCCAATTTAGTCCTTGCCCTTTTTCTAAATTTCCATGGATGAGTCACCAAAATATCTACATACTTTCTTTAATGGTCTAATTACTATATGAGGACCTCAAGTTTTGAATTCCATAGCTATTTAATCCTTATAGCTACTAGAATGCAACTTTTACATTTTCTGCAATTTAGTCCTTCTCGTAATTAAGCTCATAATCAGTAAAATTTTCTTATCAGAATTTTCACATGACATTCCAAACATAATATGAACCACATAATAAGATAAAGATAAAGTTTATTTTTGGGTCAGATTTGTGGTCCCAAAACCACTATTCCGATCTCACTAAAATTGGGCTGTTACAACTCTCTCCCTTAAGGATTTTCATCCTCGAATATCTTACTAGTAAAAAGGTTTGGGTATTATTTTCTCATGGTATCCTCCGGTTCCTAATGTAGCCTCCTCTATACCGTGTCGTCCAAAGAACTTTTACTAATGCTACCTTCTTATTTCTCAACTCTTTTGTTTCCCGAGTTAAGATTTTAATTGGTTCTTGACTATATGTCATATCAGGCTGGATCTCTACCTCTGTTAGAGAGGTAATATGTGAAGGATCGCATCGATACCGCCAGAGCATAGACACATGAAAAACATTATGAATTCGATCAAGTTCCGATGGTAAAATTAGCCGATGTGCTACTGGTCTAATTCTTTTCGAAATCTCGTATGTCCCAATGAATCGTGGACTTAATATTTTCTTTACGACCAAATCGAAGAACTTTCGACCAAGGTGATACCTTCAAGAATACCTTATCACCAACCTGAAACTTTATTTCTTTTCATTTAAGATTAGCATAGGACTTTTGACGATCAGAAGTCGGTTTCAAACTATCCCAAATTACTTTTACCTTTTTCTCAGTCTCACAGGCTAAGTCAACTCCGTGAAACTTTTTCCCACTAATTTTTGTCCAATACAATGGAGTTCTACATTTGCAACCATACAAAGCTTCATACGGTGCCATCTTAATACTGAACTGATAACTATTATGATAAGCAAATTCAACCAAGGGCAAATACCTTTCCTAATTACCTTCAAACTCAAGTATACAACATCGAAGCATATCTTCCAAGATTTGTATTATCCCTTCAGATTGACCATCTGTCTGGGGATGAAATGCAGTACTAAAATGTAGTTATGCACCCAAGGCTTCTTGCAACTTGCTCTAAAATCGAGATGTAAACTGAAGGCTTCTATTTGAATGTAACACCCCTATCCCGTAACCGTCGCCAGAATACGTAAAGGGCATTACCGGACTTGTAATACAGATCGAAACAATATTTTATCAACATGTATAACATTTATCAACAAATCCAATAGTTTTCAAACATTCATAACCAAATCATACATTGATCAAACATATAAAGCTCTAATCATATTATTGGGACTAATGTGAATTCATATAAAAGTTATAGGAAAACTTAGAAAATTTTTTAAAATAGGGCCACACGGTCGTGTGCCTCACATGGTCACCAGACATGCCCATGTGTCCAGGCCGTGGTAAAATAGGGCATACATATTGACTTCAGCACATGGCCACAAGACACGCTTGTGTGTCTAGGCCGTGTGAAATTCATGGAGCTACTGACTTGCACCCACGGCCATAAGAGACGCCCATGTGTCTTGGCAGTGTGGCAACCTGACTTGGCTACACGGATACCAGACACGCCCGTGTGTCCCTCTCGTGTGCAATACTGACTTAATCATGCAAAATACAGGGGTCACACGGCTGAGACACACGCCTGTGTGCTCTGGCCGTGTGGCACGAAATAGGCTTGGTTTAAGCCATTTTCACACCCCATTTGGTCAAATACCTAAAACATTAAATGTATAATAATTTCATATATTCAATGAGCAACAAAATCAGCCAAAACATACACATTTATACTAATTTATAACCAACCAAATATCATACCAATTTGCATAATCCAAACATGTACCTATATGAACCAATCCAACATCTATATCAACTTACGAAATCACATTTAAAACTCATAATATCATTTACTCCAAATTATACCAAATGGTCATTCATCCAAAACCATCATATAAAACATTTTCATATTAACCAGTTCAAAACATTTACCTCAAGCATGCACCAAAATACCATTACCAATACACACAAATAACATATAAAAGACATATCATATAAGTCCTCATATGAAAACATCCATTTCTAAAATCAAGCCATATCACATAGCTTGAACATATACCAAAATCATTCCATATACATTAACTTATAAACTAGCCTATACATGCCATATTTACAACATTAACAAAGATCTAAAAGTACTGAAATCTTGTTTGGATAGTGTGATAGCAATCTCAAACTTTATCCAGAATCGAGCTAGCTTTCGAGATCTATATAACACAAGAAAAATAAACAGAGTAAGCTTTAAAAGCCTAGTAAGCTCGTATAATATAGAAACAAACTTACCAAGTATAAATAAGCAATTTAAGCAATAATAACCAACTCATATGGTCATATTGCCTATTTAAAGGATTCAACCACATGTTAGTCATATGTAACAAGCATATATTCATCCAAACAAGGGATGAAATTAAGCATATAACATTCATGTACATTTCAATAATTATAACATATCACCTTTCATCTTCTATTTATAAGATCATGTAAACCATGTCACATTTCATACATATAACTCGTATACTTCCTTAATCAATTCATCATATAGCATTTCTACTCTTATGCCACATAATCTTTTTAAACCATGTAACATATACCATGTAACATATCATTCATGTAGTTCATGTAGTCCATGTAATTAATACAACATGTATACATACCATGTACATTTTGTATCTTTGTAACATGTATTTTCTTATTTTCATATCAGTATATTGCCCGTTGAACCTTTGGAAACATTGAGGGATACTCGGGTGATACACACATAGTGTATATGTAAACCTGTAAATCCGTCAATTCATCATATATGCTCTTTCGAGCCATGTACGGTATGCTCCTCCTGAGCCGGTAACGGTAAGCGCGAAGGCTGAACATGTAAGCCCGAAGGCTAAACGGTAAGCCCAAAGGTTGAACAAGTAGGCCCAAATGTTGAACGTTAAGCCCGAAGGCTGAACATGTAAGCTCATGAGTTGGGGTGAGTCTGCAACGAATGTAGGAGCTCAACCAACCTGTAGCCCTAGTGACATGTCACTTGTATCCTACGACTTTTTGCGGTTTAAGCGGAACTCGGTACTCAATTTAAACATGTATTCAATAGGCATTTAAGTTCTATAATTCATTATACAATCAAATAACATTAAAAATTAGCAATTATGAATATAATATAAGTTTGATTCTAATTATATGAACTTACCTCGATTTAGCTTGTATATCCGATATCTACTCGTCTACCTTTTGTTTCCCTAATCAAGTTCTAGGATTTGTTTGTCTTGATCTATATTAATTCAAATTTAACTCTATTATTCATTAACACATTCAATTTAGTCCAAATACATGTATTTTAGCCATTTTACAAAATAGCCCTTGTATTTCACATTTTGTCAATTTAGTCCCTAATTCATAAATATGCAAAATACATCAAATTTTCATATACTCACCATAGTCGAATATTCATTTATACCTTACAAGCATATAACTTTCATTTATTCACATTTCTAACTACCAAAATTTCTATCTTTTTCAATTTAATCCTTTTTCGACATTTTTGTCAAAAATCATTTTATAAAACTTGTATATCACTATATAAAAATCAATAATCCACCATTATTCATCAAAAGAACCAAGCATTCAAAAATAACATAACTCAAAGACATCATCAATTTCAAAAATCAAAGCTTGGGCATGATAGAACACAAAGCAACGATCTCAAAAACATAAAAATCATTAAAAATCGAAGCAAAACATACCTTTAATCTAGGAAATAATGGTCGAATATCATGTAAACCTAAAACCCTATTTCTTTGTTGATTTTTGGTTAAGAATGAATGAAAACCAAGGTTTAATTCATTTGTTTTCATTAAAAAAATGACTAAATGGCCATTTACCATTTTAACCTTAATAAAACTATAATAAAATCATACCAAAATATGGACATTATTGTCCACCACCGTCCATACTCAATAATAATGGGTAAATTTCACTTTAAAGTCTTTCTTTTATAAAACCAAAATCAATTAAGCCATTTTACTAATTTAACTCATATTTATCGCTTTACTCGATTTAGTCCTTTTTACCGAATTAGCTAATTAAACCGTAATATTTCTTTACGAAAATTTTATATGGTAATTCTATCATGCCATAAGATAAATTAAAATAATAAAATAAATATTTTGACTCGGTTAAGTGGTCCCAAAACTACTCGTTCCGATTAGGGTCTAAACCGGGCTGTTACATGAATGATGGAGATAGGCACTCCATGCAATTTGACAATCTCAGAAACACACAACTCAGCTAATCTATCCAATGAATAATCCATACGTACCAGAATAAACTGGGCAGACTTTATCAACCGATCAACAATTACCCATATGACATCTTTCTTCTTTGGAGACAGGGGCAACCCCGATACAAAGTCCATAGCAATTCTCTCCTATTTCCATTCTGGTATTGTAACTAGCTGTAGAAGTCCAGAAGGCAACTGATGTTAAGCTTTTACTTGCTAATGTATCAAACATTTAGATTCAAACTAAAAAATTTCCCGTTTCATTCCTAGTCACCAGTACATCTTTTTCAGATCATTGTACATTTTATTACTACCAGGATGAATAGACTTGTTACCATTATGAGCTTCATTCAAAATCTTTTGTATTAGTTCTGAACCTTCGGTACACATATTCTGCCTCTAAATAACAAACAACCATCAGTCTTGATCTGAAATTCTGGGTCAGAAGTCGATTCACTTTGTATCTGTTTTGCTTGTAACTTATCATCATCTTTCTGAGCTTCAGAAATCTACTGCAAAAATGTTGGTCTAGCTTTTAACTCAGCTATAATTGAACTATCATCAGATAATGACAATCGAGTATTCATTTCTCGTAAGGTATACAAAGATTTTCTACTCAGAGCGTCTGCCACTACATTGGCTTTTCCCAAATGTTAATCAATAATAAGATTATAATCTTTCAGTAATTCTAGCCATCTACGCTGCCTCAAATTCAAATCCTTTTGTGACATCAAATACTTCAAACTTTTATGATCAGTGAATATGTGACATATTTCACCAAACAAGTAGTGCCGCTAGATTTTCAATGCAAACACAATGGCTGCTAATTCAAGATCATGTGTCGGGTAGTTTCTTTCATGTCGCTTTAGCTGTCTTGAAGTATAGACCACTACTTTACCTTCTTGCATCAAAACATAACCTAACCCATTTAATGACGCATCACTGAAAATTGTAAATTCCTTTCCCGATTGTAGCTGAACTAACATTGGAGCTTTTATCAATAAAACTTTAATCTATCAAAACTCTACTGGCATTTATCAGTCCATTCAAATTTCACATCTCTTTGCAATAGTTGGGTCATCGAAGAAGCTGTCATTGTAAAACTTTTTACAAACCTTTGATAATAACTAGCTAGTCCCAGAAAACTTCAAACTTCAAACACATTCCTTGGTGGTTTCCAGTTAACAGTGGCTAAAATTTTATTCGAATCTACTCTGACACATTTAGCAGATACTATATGCCCAAGAAAACTAACTTCACATTGCCAAAATTCACATTTATTGCATTTGGCATAGAATTGTTTCTCTTGCAGAGTTTGCAACACTATTCTCAAATGTTCAGTATGGTCATTTTCATCTCGAGAGTAAACTAAAATATCATCTATAAATGCCACCACAAACCTGTCTAAATATGGGCTGAAAATTTTGTTCATCAGGTCCACAAACACTGCAAGTGTATTTGTCAAACTAAGTGGCATCACTAGAAACTCATAGTGCCCATATCTAGTTCTGAAAGTTGTATTCGGTACATCCAAATCCTTCACCCGTAGTTGATAGTAACCAGAATGGAGATCAATATTTGAAAATACAATAGCACATTTTAACTGGTCAAGCAAGTTATCAATACAAGGCAATGGATACTTGTTTTTTATGGTAACTTTGTTGAACTACCTATAGTAATGCACAGCTTCAACGATCCACCTTTCTTCTTAACAAACAAAATCGGCGCACCCCAAGGTGAGAAACTAGGTCGAGCAAATCCTCTGTCAATAAATTCTTACAATTATACTTTCAACTCTTTCAATTTAGTAGGAGCCATTCTGTAAGGTGCTATTGATGTCGGTGTTGTTCCTGGTACAAGATCTATAGAGAATTCCATTTCTTTATATGGTGGCAAGCTAAGTAATTCTTCTGGGAATACATCAAGAAATTCACATATAACAGGCACTGATTGGATCTTTAACTCAGATAATTTAGTATCCAACACATATGCAAGATAAGCATCATACCCCTTTCTGACATATTTCTGTGCTGATATTATTGAAATCACATTAGGCAATCCATCTAGCTTATCAGATTCAACACAAAGTAATTCACCACTCTTATATTTTAATACAATATATTTCTATTTAGAATTCACCACTGCCTCATATTGGGTTAACCAATCCATTCCCAAAATCATGTCAAATTCATCAAATGGCAATAACATCAAATCAGCTGGAAAGCAATGACCTTTTACCATTAAATGACAGTTATTACAGACCTCATTCACCATAACACACTGACCCAAGGGGTTTGAAACTTTAACCACAAATTCAGTAAATTCAATAGGTAAATTCTTAACAATCACTAAGTTTGTGCATATGTGTGAGTGTGTGGAACCAGGATCAATCAAAGCAGTAATTTCAGTATCAAGTAGAGAAAATGTACCAGTAATGAATCTGGTGCAGAGGCATCTTCTCTAGCACGAATTGTATATGTTCTTGCAGGTGTTCGTGCCTCAGATCCAACTGTTGTATCCCTGGTAGTACCTTAATTATCGCTAACATTACTGAGATGGCGGGGTAGTCTGCCTCTTGAGACAAATTACTAGGCTTTGGAGCTGATTCTATATCTTTTTCAACTTTTTTTGGACAATCCCTGAGAAAATGGTCAAGTGAACCACATCCAAAATAAGCTCTACTTCTAGATTGACATTCTCCATGATGAAATTTGTTACAATGTTTACATTTCGGTTTGGGATTTCCCACACTACTCATGCTGGTCACAGATGGAGATAAAGACCTCGGGTTAGAATGTTGAGACCTTCACTCTCTTCTAGAATATCCTGTAGAAGTGGTCACACGATCATAGTACTTTTTTAATTTCTTAGAAGCAAATGATTGTGAATTACTCATAGTTTTTTTTCCAAAAACCCGAGCGTCTCTTTCAGCTTGTTTATTCTCCTTACTCAATTCCTCAGCTTTTTGTGCTCGATCGGCTAACACCATAAATCCCCTTATATCAATAATTCTGACTAACAATTTAATGTCTTCATTTAAACCCTCTTCAAAGTATTTTCACATCTCGGCCTCGATTAGGACCCATTCTCTGGCATATTTGCTCAATCGAACAAATTATCGTTCATATTTGGATACAGTTATGTTTCCCTGCTTGAGTTCTAAAAATTCTTTCTTTTTCTGATCCATAAATATCTGGCTTGCATATTTCTTTCTGAATTTAGTTTAGAAGAATTCCCATGTAATGCTCTCTCTCAGCAGAACTGAAGTTATGGTATTCCATCAATGATAAGTTGTATCTTTCAATTGGGACACCGCACATTTCAGACATTCGGCAGGTGTACATGATAATTCATCAAAAACTTGGGTAGTATTTTATAGCCAAAACTCAGCCCTTACCGTATAGCTAAACTCATGTTTGTTACGTTAAATCTAAGAATCAACTAAACCGTAGCTCTGATACCACTAAATGTAACACCTCTAACTTGTATCTGTCACCAGAATAGGGTTTTAGAGCATTACCAAAACTTTTGAAACATTTTTAGATAATTTATGTAATTTACTATTCATTTACCGAAATAACTTATAACGTCCTTTAGTAGGGTCCTCAAGACCCAAAACATGTATTAGGATCGATTCGTGCCAAATCAGAACATCTGGGAATTTTTTACAAAATCCCAAAATTTTTTTACTATTAAGAGTCACATGCCCGTGTGGTATGGGACACGCTCGTGTGGTCAGGCCGTGTGGGGTTTACACGCCCGTGTCCTTTACCCATGTAACTCTCTATTTTGCAACCCATGACCAAATTGATCTCACATGGCCAAGTCACGCGCCCGTGTGCTAGGCCATGTGGTTAATTTGAATTTTCGAAAAATAGGTGCAGGTTTCACACGGCCAAGGGACATGCCCGTGTGCTAGGCCATTTGGATCACACGGCTGAGACACACGCCCATGTCTCTGCCCGTATGCCTAATTCTGAGCATTCTGTTTCTCAAAATTTGTGTGTAGGGGACACATAGCCTAACGACATGCCTATGTTACCAGACCGTGTGTCACACACGGTCTAGACAAATGCCCGTTAATTCTTTTTCAAGAGTACCCATTAGGGCACTGAATCAAGGAAACTCTCTCTCGAGCCACATATCATATAATAGGATTACTAGTCCAAGTTAAATCCTTTATATATCGTATGCTCAGAAAAGCTCAACTAGGGTTACTAGTCCTAGCTAAACCCTAATTGTTACGTATACTCGAGAGGTGTTATATTAGGATTACCTATCCGGGCTAAATACTTTCTACAAAGAGATTAACAGGATTACTCATCTGAGCTAAATCCCGTCTGCAACAAATGCAGAACCTCATTCATTTCGAAAAAGCACATATATTCATTGGAATTTAATATTCAGTCGGGACTTAACTCCTTTTTCACTATTTCAAGCATGTATTCAATTTTTCAATTTAGTATTCAAATAATGTACATCAATATAATTCACATTCCATTCAAACATATCATTCAATTAAACATATTTACATGCTCGATTAAGTTACACGAACTTACTTTAACACTTGTTCACGTTTAAACTTCTACTAATCCGAACTTTTTCTTTTCCTCGATTTAATATTGAATTTGTGTTGTCCAAATCTATATAAATAATTTTAATCATCAATCCTCATTTTTCATACCCAAGTGGACTCAATTTACGTCCTAGGAAAAATTACCATTTTGACCCTACCTTTTCCATAAAATTTGATTTAGTCCCTAGGCCCGGAAAATGAATATTGTGCAATTTACTCCAATTCCAAACCTAACCAAAATCCTATTACAAATTTTACAGTACAAGTATTCATAAAAATTCAGCATTTTTCCTTAAATTTTACAACTTTGCATTTTAGTCCCTAAATCATGTTTTCATCAAAAATCACTTTGTAAAAGTTGTTTATCTATCAACAACCTCTTATTTTCTACCATAAATTTCAAATTTTCAACATATACATCCATGACCCATTTTCCATACTTTGATAACTTTTCAAATTAGTTCCCAAAATAGATAGATTATCTTGGTTTTAAAAATGTCAAAATTACTAAAAACGGAACAAGGAAACTTACCTAATCAAGACTTAAAAGTTTCTTTTCTCTCTCCTAGGGTTTCCATGTATTTTAGGTTGAAGATGATGTGAAAATAAGATGATATTTTCTTTTCTCATCTTTTAATTAATTAACTTTTCTTATTTCTAATTTAGTCCTTGCCCTTTTTGTAAATTTCTATGGATGAGTCACCAAAATATCTACATACTTTCTTTAATGGTCTAATTACCATATGAGGACCTCAAGTTTTGAATTCCACAGCTATTTAATCCTTATAGCTACTAGAATTCAACTTTTACATTTTATGCAATTTAGTCCTTCTCGTAATTAAGCTCATAATCAGTAAAATTTTCTTATCAGAATTTTCACATGACCTTCCTACCATAATATGAACCATATAATAAAATAAAAATAAATTTTATTTTCGGGTCAGATTTGTGTTCCCGAAACCACTATTCTGATCTCACTGAAATTACGCTGTTACAGATCTCGATCTAGTCCCGACTTGTTTCTAATGCTTAAATTGGGCCTCGAGGGTTCAATCAAGGGACAATATGATTAGTTTCAGATATGAGTAGTAAATGGCATGAATTATCTGTGTTTGTTTTGTAAACTCCGGTAATACTTCGTAACCCTATTTCGGTGACGGATACAGGTTAAGAGTGTTACATTTATTGGTATCAAAATTATAGTTTAGCCGATTCTCGGACTAACGTTGCATGTTTGAGTTTAGCTATACATGCCATTATATAATTTGTGATAGTGTGATATCTCCTAACCATTTTAAATGTGTTTTTCATATAATAATGTCGTCTAACCGAGCTAGAGCTAGATCTGAAGAAGTTGAGTGCAATGCTCCAGCTTCAGTTCAAAGAGTTGCATCTAGTAGTAGGAGGCTTGAATCTGAGGCCACGGTGGGGAGGCAAAAGAAGCCTTCTTTCAAATGATGAATGAGTTGTTTACAAAATTTTTGAGAACAAATCCTGTTGTACAACAACCTCCCCCTTCTGCCTCTCAACCAGTTTTTGATATGCCAGAAGGTGTTAAACCTATTAGAATTGGTAAGCCTCTGGTAGATAAAATTCATAAGTATGGGGCAGAAGAATTTAGGGCTACTGTTGAAGATGATATGGAAAGAGCTTGATTCTGGCTAGAAAATACCATAAGGGTTCTGGACAAATTATCATGTACCCCGGTAGAATGTTTGAAATGCGCAATATATCTATTAAAAAACTCAGCTTATCAGTGGTAGGATACCTTGATTTCTGTTGTACGAGGGAGAATGTTACATGGGAATTTTTCCAAACAAAATTGAGAAAGAAATATATTAGCCAGAGATTTCTTGATCAGAAAAAGAAAGAATTCCTAGAGCTTAAACAGGGAAACATAACTATATTTGAATATGAGCGAGAGTTTGTTCGATTAAGTAAATATGCCAGAGAATGGGTTCTGACTGAAGCTGATATGTGAAAACATTTTGAAGAAGGATTAAATGAGGACATCAAGCTATTGATTAGAATTCTTGAATTAAGAGAATTTGTGGTACTGGCTGATCGAGCACACAAAGCCGATGAATTGAGTAAAGAAAAGAAACAAACAGAGAGAGAAGCCTGGATTTTTGGTAAAAGATTTATGGGCAAGTCACAACCATCTACTTCAATAAAAATCAAGGAAATACCAAGATCGTTCTACCATATTTACGGGGTATTCTGGAAAAGAACAAGGCTTTCAACGCTCTAATCTAAGATCTCCGTCTCCATCTATACTAGTGTTGGAAGTGTTGGTAACCTCAAACCTAGATGCAAACATTGTAACAAATCTCATTTTGGGAGTGTCGTACGAGAAGTGGAGCCTGTTATAGATGTGGTTCTCTTAACCATTATCTTAAGGATTGTCTAGAAAGGATTGAAAAAGATACTGATTAGACTTCAAAGCTAAGTAACCCCACCTCAAGAGGTAGGCCACCCCGAGACTCTAGCAATGTTAATGGTAGCCGAAGTGCTACAAAAGATTCAATAGTTAAATCTGAAGCACGAGTACCGACTAGAATATATGCTATCCCTGCAAGAGAGGATGCCTCTGCAATAGATGTCATTACTGGTACATTTTCTCTTTTTGATACTGATATTATTGATTTAATTGCTCCTGGTTCCACACATTCATACATACGCACAAATTTAGTGTTTGTTAAAAATTTACCTAGTGAGTCCACTGAATTTGTGGTTAATGTTTCAAACTCCCTGAGCCAGTTTGTGATGGTAGATAAAATTTATAAAAAATATCTGTTAATGGTATGGGGTTATTATTTCTCGGCTGATCTGATGTTGTTGCCTTTTGATAAATTCGATGTAATTTTGGGAATGGACTGGTTAACTCAGCATGATGCAGTCGTGAATTGTAAACAGAAGTACATTATGTTAAAATGTCAGAATGGTGAATTACTAGATTGAATCGGACAAACTAGATGGGTTATCTACTATTGTAACAATCTGAAAGTCAATGAAGTCAGAAACGGTGGCTTCGGAATACTGTTTCCAATGATAGGATCAGTGAATATTATTTATTAATATTTGCGAGGATATTACAATATCATATTGAAGTTTGGTCTAATAATTTTAATTATTGGAAAGTTAGACCAGGTACAAGTGTATCAGTTCTAAAGTCGATGGTTTTGGAAATTTAGGTATCGAGACTTCATTTCCCTAAACTGGACTCGTAAATATTTAATAAAAATATTTACAGATTTATATTAGAAGTGAATTAAATTTTAGTTTTGTAATTTTTTTTGACAAAAGAGTGTAATTGAATAAAGTAGGATTTATAAATAGAATTAAATATATAGGACTTATGTAATAAATAGACCATAAGATATGTGATCTTATTAGTGCTCAAATATGACTTTACTAAATATGTCTTTGAATATATGTTATAACGTTTAATTACTATTATTGTATTCATGAATATTATAATGTAAATCAAAGCTAAAGGATTTATAATGCAATTATACCTATGTATTTATGTAGTGAACGGTGGTGGGGACTTAAATTGTTTTAAATGTTAGAAATTTATTATTAATAAATAGTTATAATATAAAAACATTATGGGTAATAAAAGAGGAGTGGGTGGAGAAGAAAAAAGAAACCTCTCGAAAGTAGGTTTGACAGCTGTTTGGGGGAGAAGAGAGCTTTACCTTCTTGTTTTTGCTTGTTCATTCGAATGGAGAGAGAGACCATGACACCGGCTGCATGTAGGGACAAACCATTGTTTTGGCTTGTTTAGAAGATTAATTCTTCAATGAGTTGCTAACGGAGAGGAAGAGGGTTGTAGCAAGAAGGTGTAAGAGCATATTGGAAGCTAGGATCAGCTGGGGGAAAATCTCTGTGAGTTTCTCACATCCTTTTTCCTTTTCTTTTTTCTTAACTACTCTATTAAAATGTCGAAATTGGTTCGTCTGGTATGAAGGGAAATGAATAAATAGTGATGTATTTATTATGTTTGAAACCTGTGAATAAGAGTGTTTGATGCTGCCATTATTGTAGCTGGAAAGGTAATAGAAGACTAATTTAATGCTGCAAATGTATGACCGAATGTCATTTGATGTGCTAAATTAATGCTGTTTATTTAGTTGCAGTTTATGGTGTCTAAACCTGATTGTTAAAGGGGTTAATGAAACCATTTATGAAGTTATTGAATGGGAATAAAAGCAAAGTAAATGCTGTAGAATTTACGTCTAAGTGCTAGTTAATGTGCTGGTTAAATGGTGTTCAATAACTGTGTGTTTATGTTGTTTGGCCTGTTGATGAACAATTAATTACAATAGGAGAAATGGTTGTAATAATGTAAATTAATGATGTCTAAATTGATGCCAAATTAAGCTGCCGAAGAATGTAATTGGTAATTAATATGTGCTGCATTAATAAGTTAATTGTTAATTATTATTTAAGTCTGATTTGGTGGGTCATTTGGGCTGCTAGAATGCAGAATTTGAATGTTGTCTGAGTTGATATTAAGCACCCAATTATACTGCCATAATTTGTTCATTAAAGTTGTCTCTTTTAGAAGTATCCGAATGCTGTCTGAATTGGTGTTATTTTCCCATTTATGCTATAATATTTTGTATATTAATGTTATTTATTTTAGAGCATCTTAATGCTATCCAAATACGTAAGTCTTTGAGACTTTCTCTTAGGTTTCATGAACTAATCTAAATTCCTACTACATTCATGTTGTCCAAATTTGAATGAATTGAATGTGGTTTGACTTGAATAATGACTGCACTATGTTGTCCCATTTTTGGACAGGTTAAATATGTTTTACATGAATGATTTTATAGATTTAATGATGTCCAAGTTTAGATATATTGAATATGACACTAGCTTAACAAATTTAGTGTTTGTGCCTTATTCATGGCTGTCCTAAACAGCCTATATAAATTAAAATTTCAGTAATTACTTGAGTGTTATTAAATTTTAATTATACTGTTTGAGCAGCCCAACATGTTAGAATTTTAGCATTTATTTAAGTGATTCCTAATTTATATTTCTACATATTAAAATATAACATTTATACAAGCGACCTCAATGACTCAATTAAGTTGTTCGGAATAGTCCAGTACATGTAAATTCTCAACATCCATGTGAAGTAATTAAATATTTTCTTTAATGCTAAGAATTTGCATCCAAAGTTGGAAGGGCGATTAGAAGTGAGAGGGGGCTATTGAAGTAGGTTAGTAATGGGAGATAATGATTTCTTTAAGTTTCCTTGGAAACTAAAATCTTGTGTTTACATGCTAAGTAAGTCGTAATTCCTTAATTTGAATTATTTAAATTTTCACTTGTGAACTTTGATATTTATATAGATACATATGATACTTGTATACATTTATTAATTATTTGAGATATGATAAAATGTATATTTAATCCAATGAACGGTTGATAAAATGAATTAATGAATAATTAGCCTTAAATTGATAGTATGGGAATGTTACATATGGAGTCGCATTGTTGAATTGATAAGACCATAACTGGGTTATGACACTATGGACATAAGACCATGGTTGGATCGTAGCAATGTTTATATGTAAGACCATAGCTGGGCTATGACATTCTAACGATAAGACCATAATTGGGTTATGGTACTATGGACGTAAGACCATGGTTGGACCTTGACACATAGACGTAAGATCAAGATTGGACCATGGCAGTGTTTTTATGTAAAACCATAGTTGGACTATGTTACAAAGGAAACATGTACCAGGGTTTCAATCGTCTTCACAATATTCATCGATTATAAAAAAAGGGATGGTTTCGACCATTGTTTAACACACTTTGTATGAGCTCCGGTAAGGGTTTCGATTGACTTCATTACGACAAATATGGAAAGGTGTGATGTGCAAATGATTAAAGTATGAATATTCTTGAATATGAAAGGTATGATTTAAGAGATGTTATGTTTATGTACTATATCTTACTATAACACCCTAAACTCGGCCTAGAAGTTAGGCCTGAGTCCGACGTGTCACATTGAAGTGTTTTTGGAAAACCCTGTTTTCATTGAAAACCCTTCTTACAAAATTTTAAAGAATTCACTATTCCGTCTATCTTGATTAATCAGATTATGAAAGTAGTTTACTTTGGAAAAACATTATCGTTGCAGAAGCTTTGTTTGAATTCTCATTTGTTGTGGGAACGTGATTTTTGGAAAAACAGATATCATTTTGTAAAACACGCCTTAAAGCTAACAGATTTTAAATCATGCAAATAAATAATTCCAAAACTTAAGAAAAATTTAATAGCGGCCTTATTACAAACCCAAAATAAAAACCATAATTAAAATAAATAAAAATCCGAAAACCATATAAAGGTAAAGTGTAACAGTAAAGTGTGGCCGCCTCTAAGTCCACGTAGCAACGAATCGCCTATGCCTCGGAATTACCTGTACAGTTAAAATAATTGGGTGAGTATATGAATAACCAGTGTGTAACCTTGGCAAAAACAACATAACACAGTCAGCCTGGGCTAGAGCCCATTACAGTAACATATCACAATCAGTAAACAGTATAGCATGCAATTCAGAGTCCATATCACAATCAATGACATATAATTAGGAATATTACAGTAATAGTATAGCATGCAATCAGAATCCTACCCATCCATCTGCTACACTTCATCTCCTTCCAACCCTACATTCCATGTGGGGATATAATCAACCCACCTAACCCTACACTCCATAGTGTAGTACCAATGCGGCACTATCGATAAAATTTAGCAAAGCTGCCAGAATATTAGGCTATAAGCCTCAGAATAATGCAGCGAAGCTGCTAGAATAGTACACTTCCTCCAAAAATATATATCCCATCCCCATGCAATGCAACATATTAAATGACATGCTATCATGATACAGATAACTCATACAAGCATTTCATAATATAAAAGTATAATCAGAAAACATACACAGTCAAAACAGTCGATTTACCCCCAAAGGGTATTTTCGTCATTTTGCCCCTTAGGGGCATTTTCGTCATTTGTCAGTGTGGTCCTCCATATGTGAAGGCCTAACAGTAAGCCCATGGTCGTCTAGCGACACATGTAGCCAAATAGTCTAGAGATTCAGAAACAGTTTAAAAACCCATCTAGCGAGCCCACAGGTCCATTGGGCCCATTCGGCCCATTCCGACCCAACTCATGAAATCATTCATGATAGCCGTTTTTCGATGTGAGGTCACATTTCGTGGCCTCAATCAAACACATGAACGTTAGCAAGCCCATGTGGCCAACAATCGATTCATCGGCTATTTGGCACTTGTCGTTTCGGCATTTCGCCTTAGTATCCAAAAAGTGCGATAACACACACCTTATCACGTAGAGTATCAAATAATCCTGAGCGTCGTCACCTAAATTAAACATAACACGGTTAAAATATTTATCTAAAAATAATTAAGGAAAAACTAATCTGAACACTTAGCCAAAATATTTACTATCACTTGCCTTCATCAGAGTGGTCAATTGCGATTTGCCTAGTCAAACAATAATTTGACGCGGTCACCCTTCTGCATCCCGGCGGAAAGTCCTTAATTGCCGGTATAGTTAAACTGTAGTTTGATGCGGTCGCTCTTCCGCATCCTGGTGGAAAGTCTCTAACTGCCGACACTGTAACACCCCAAACCTGGCCCAAACGTTATGGCCAAATCTGATGTGTCACATGGACAATCGACTAAAATTTGATCTTCTTTTACTAAAACGTTATGTTGTTTGTAGTTAAACCGTGTTTAAAAGCTTGTAAATAAGAATCATTTTCAGTTTTAAAAATCGTTGTTATTACCAAGTAAAATTTCATTTTTTAGTGGATCTTATTATCGTGATATCGATGTTAAGTTATCCAATCAATACGTATCGCATGTTTAGAAAGCATTTGATTAAGTTTGAAAAAAAACCCCGCATTGACTATTTTACCGTTAAAAATAACAAATAATAAAGAAAACCCAAACAAAATACCCGAGCGGTCTTATTACAACCTAAACCCGAAATTTAAGAAAAAAAATCTAAATAAAGTAAATTTAAGAAAATTATAACCCAGAAGTATGAATCACATGGCCACCCCGAATCCCTCGCAGCTCCAAGTCCTCTATGGATAGGGGTTACCTATATGGATGGAAATGAGATTGTGAGTTTGTGAAAAATCAGTGTGTAATGGAACCCAACCAGTATCAAAGATCAGGCAAACTCAGTCTAGGCCGAAGCCTTATTCAAATACAGATTAAATTGGGCCTTGGCCCTTTTCAGAAATAGAGTGGCCTTAGGCCCATTACAGAAACAGATCAGAGTATTTATATATATGCATGTATGCAAAGCTTAAGCCTAGTCCAGCCCTACACACCACCGTACCAGCCCTACACACCATGTGGGGAATAACTCAACCCACCTAGCCCTACACACCACAGTCGCAGTAGCGTTGCTAATACAGATATTGTGGTAGAGCCACCAGAATAGAAATGCAAGGTAGAGCCTCTAAGCAGATTACGTGGCATTGCCACTTTTAGTACTTCCTCTGTATCCATAATCCAACCCCATGCAAATCAGGGTATTACATGACATGACACACAGAATATTAGATACAGTAACATGCAAATTAGTCAGCTATTTCTAGGGGTAAAACAGTCATTTAGCATATAAGGGTAAAATGATAATTTTCACCTTTCAGGGGTATTTTGGTAATTTAGCTATGTTTTTGGGTTTTATGCTTAATATGACCTTCTAGCAGATCTAACGTCGCTCCGAGCAACTCAAACAGTCTATTCATTCATTTAGTGCCATCGGGCCCGGAAACCCCTAATGGGCCCGAGGGAGCCCACATGTTATTGTGGCCCGCTCAATCTAATTTTACCCATATTATTGCAGAATTAATATCCAGTTTACCAGCAAACACTTACCACATATTTTTACCCATATGGGCCCGTAAGCCCATTGGGGCCAATTTCAGCCCATCGTGGCCCAAAACCAACCAAGGGCATGAAAACACGCATGACAACCCCTTGCCGTCCATTATTCTAGATTCACAATTTGTGGTTGACCCACGAGAGTTTGCATGCTCGCAAGTCTACGAAATGCCGGCATTTCGGCTTTTCGGCTTTTGCCGATCTAAGCTACTGGAGGGTGTGTTACACACCTGTTTGCGAACTACGTCGAGATCCTTCGAATAATCAACCTACATCAGTTTAATCACTATGTCAAATCCATAATCCGATTTACAACTATCAACATTTACCCTTAAAGTATTTGGCTATAACCAAATAATCCAATAGACACCTACCTTGGCCGAGATCTACCAAATAGATCTAGACCGCTTTGTCATCACTTGTCCACCAACACCTTTTACGAGATCAATCCCTAAGATCGGCCACAGAATCACAAACAAACAACAAGAGAAAACCTTGAATTAATTTCCAAAGATGAGGGTCGACAAGTGTAAAAGATTAGGGATTTCGGCTCTTTATCAAACAGCAGAAAGAAAACAATAAGAAAAGTGACCATTTACCCAAAAGTTTGCCTACTTGCCTTGACAAAAGAGAGCCCCCAATCACTAGCCTAATCTCAGATCTACACTTAATTCTAACCGAAGCACTAGGGAGAGAATGAATAGATGGAAAGGTTAGAGAATAATAGAGAATAGAAAATGGAGTTCGGCTTTTGAAAAGAGCACACTAGAGTGAGTGGAGGTTTCGATTTTGAAAGAAAAGGTGGAATGAGGAGAAGAAGTTAAGAAAAGAGAAAAGATGGTCGACAGGGAGATGGGAGGCTTGAGGGTTTCGGCTTTTGTAAGAGTAGAAACAATAAGTGTTCGGCCAAAGGAGAAATCAGCACAGAAATTAAGTATTTAGGGATTTTGACTTTTGAAAAATTGGCTAAAAACGGTTTTAGGGAGACCAATTTGAGCAATGGAGAAAAGAAAAGAAGAAGAAGATAGGTTTGGCTCTTGTGCCAACCGGCTAAAAAGATTAAGGGTCTAGGGACTTTTGGCTTTTGAAGAAAGAAAAGAGGAGAAAAAAAGAAGAGAGGTGTAACACCCCAATAACCCATATCCGTCGCCGGAGTGGGTTACGAAGAGTTACCAATCCAAAACACTATATTTGTACATTCACATAGATATAAGTTCATTACCATTTGTAAGCATATCCAAACACAACCAAGATAGAAATTTATAACTTAAACAGACATTCAAAAAGTGCCATATTTGCATGGATTATACACAACATCCCAAAATATCATTCACTCATAGTCTATTCTATACATGCCATACTAGATCCAAAATATAGAAGTACCAAAACAGTAGATAGTGTGACGAGTTGCTGACGATCCCCAAGCTAGTGATTGGAGTCAATGATCTATAAAACAGAGAAACATAACAAACAGAGTAAGCTTTTATAAGCTTTGTAAGTCTTAAGCAATTTAAAACCATTGAACTCAAATATAACCAAATATTTGAATTCACATATAACATTTCATTTCATTCACGGTTCAATACCTTTTTGGTCGAACATGTATATTCATTTATAAGCTCATAAAGTTTTATTATCTCTTTTAATTTCGAAAACATATAGCCATGGGCATTTATATACTTCAGTGTCAACTTTAATTCAATCAATTTTAATCAGTGTACCATTTCATATCTATAGTTACCTTCATCGGTCAAATCAAAATGGTATATCTCACAATATCCTATAACTTTTCTCCATAATCAAATACACAATATTCATATGACATTTTCATATATGTTTCTCATTTCACATTCATGATTTAATTCCGATAGATCTAACATGTACAAGTATATAACACATACCTGACCAACTCAATTATAAGTCGATCTTACGAATTCTCATATAACCTCTTTCTAGGTATATTACTTTTTTGGCCGAATATACACAACTACATAATGCACATATAACAGATTGATTTTACTTGAATCTAAACTCATATAAACATAGGTGAATCGAATATCTTCACATAACACGACACATTGTCCGAATGTACCATAATTATATATAGTCTTATAACTTACTCACATAAGCATCACATTATACACTTTTGGTTTAATCCAAATCAGGCTCACATGTAAGTTCATGATACGTACCTGGCCAACTTAACGTATTGAACGTATTCAATTGTCGTTTTAACACGAGATTTCATAGTTTTAAACTTTTAACAAATCACCGACAATAAGCCTGCTAGGTTTTAAACCCGAATTCATCATCGGCACGAAGCCTGCTAGACTTTCAGTCTGAACTCAATCACTGGCATTTCGCCTGCTAGGCTCGAAGCTCGATATCATCTCACTGGCATTATAGCCTGCTAGGCCCGAAGGCCCGATATCATCTCACCGGTATTATAGCCTACTAGGCTTGAAGGCCAGATATTATCTTACGATAGTCAAATCATCAAGTTTCATACATATCAAATCATATGCTACTAGGTTTCACATAATGTATACACATAAGTAAGTTGTTTCCCTTCACTCGAATATATGCACATATCACACACTTTAAGTTTAATTCATGATAGCCATTCGGCCACAACACATATAATTCACTTCACATTCGGCTTTGTAAAAAAAATAGTACAATAGAGTCATATTTCTCCTATTATATATATATATATATATATATCATGGCACATTCAATTTTAATCTATGTTTAATTACTCAAAACTTACCATTCGGCCTTAGAACATATCATGGCCACATCTTATTTTACAAATTAGCCATTCGGCTTTAGCACATATAATGAACTCTTATTTTAAATCTCATCCTTACTAATAGACCATAAAACATTTCTAATTATAATTCTTTCATCTTAACTTTCACATTCGGATATAAGCATTTCTATGAATAGTATCCATTAATCAAGATACAAAGTAGGTTTAATTACTTAAAGACTTACCTCAATGTGGTTAAGTTATTACGGATCACTATTCCACTAATCTCGCTTTCCCTTTTTCCGAATTGGTCTCTTTTTGATCTTGAGCTTTGATTTAAATAATTAAACTAGTTTAATCCTCTTATCAAATTATCGAAATCAAAATACTAATAATTTCATGCACATGATACATACGACACTTCCATTTTTTTTACTATTTAAACACTTATTAACATAAACATTCTTTAGTAAGACATACATTCGGTAATCATATAAATTTCCAAGATCCATCATACTTATCTCGTTTGGCCACTTAAGCTTATCACAATCTCATTTTTTTTAAATCATATACTTGTAAGTCACAATCGAACACTCAATTACATATTAACTTAGCCATTTCTTTCATTTAAAAGTCACTAGCATGATTCATTCTTTCATGAATACATTCGGTGTAACACCCTAACCCCTGTCCATCGCCGGAATAGGGTATTAAGGTATTACATATCTAAATACAACCTACCGAGGTTCATAGTTACACGCTAGACATAGATTCATTGAGTTCTATAACCGAACACCATATTAGAAACTCATTGCATATTGGGTACTAACTAAATATCATGCCACAAACATCGAACCATATGAGTATCATCCAAACATATAATCAAACTAGAAGACTAGGCAAGCGATTTTCGCATGGCTAGAATAATTACAACTCAAAATGTAATTTGGTTCAACAAAAAGGAGATTAGCCTATTCGTGCCATTGATCCAAAATAACTATCAAATGTACCAAAATAACGGCGATAGTGTAGGTGATTAAGGCTCCAATCCCCGAGTCCGTAGCTTCCAAAATGAGATCTATAAAACAGAGGAAACAAAGTAAACGGAGTAAGCATTACAATGCTTAGTAAGTTTTAAGCAATGACAACAGATAAAACTCAAATTATAACATAGTTGTTCGTATTTTTGTTTCCCTCTTCTTTTAGGTATGTCACCCTTTAACCGAACATACACATTCTCATCATATACGAAAGTAGATAACTTTCACTTATAGTAAGCTCATGCAAACATAGACATGTTGCATAATTTCACATAACATTTCGCATTGACCAATTGTATTTTGACCATATTAATAGTCTCATTTCATGCACACATATGTAATCGCATAATGACCTTAGTATTTGGTCCAAAAACCAGCTTGCATATAAGCTTAGGGTACATACCTGTATAACTTAACACTTTAAGCACATTCATTAGCAATCGTTACCATGAAGACTTTTAGTCTTAGACTTTACTCACATCATCATCGAGACCTTTAGCTCGGGTAAAATCTCCATACATAGCCATCGGGCCTCTACCCCAGATATAATCTCCGCATATAGCCTTTTGGTCTTAACCCGGACATCATCTCTGTATATAGCCTTCGGGTCTTAACCCGGACATAGTCTCCACATATAGTCATCGGGACTTTAATCCCGGATTCACATCACTGAGTCTCATACATATGTATTCACATGTTGCCACATTTCACATAGCAAGATCACACTTGTAATTCAATCCATTCATTCGCATACAAACACATAACATGCTCCTTGACTTTATATCGTAAATGTAAATCAAAACTTATACATGTATACTCTTCCTTTCTAGACTTTCGGCCCAATGAGCAAACATACATAAGCAATACATTTCAAATCCCAATTTCAGTTTCTTTCTCTATGAGCCATTCGGCTATATAGCAAACATGAATAAGGTTTCTTTCTCAATGGAACATCGTTCAACTATCATGTATGTATATCATGGCATTTTAAATTAAATACCAAATTCAATTACTCAAAGCTTACCTTAAACTTTCACGACCGACTATGAATTGGCTATTCGACCACTTTAGCCTTCCCTTTATCCGAACTTGTCCCTCTATGCACTTGAGCTAAATAAAATATTTAATTTTATTAATCCTTATTCAAACATCTCAATTGATCATTTTCACTTATAGTCAAATAATAAATGCATATACTTCTCATAGCAAACACACACACACATTCGGCCACTCACATACATATTACAAGTCGCAACAAGTTGATTTCCTGAGCAACATTCAATAAATTACTCATAACTGGAGCTACGAAACTCCAAATGAAGTACCGTTAATTTTTCCTGAAAATAGACTCATATATCTTCCATCCATAAAATTTTCAGAATTTTTGGTTTGGCCAATCAATACCAGAATTTTCTTAAAGTTTCCCCTATTTCACTATTTGACTAAACTGACCACTCTTTACTACGCATTGAATTTCTCCTTGTACAGAATTCAAAATATGTCCTAGCCTATTTTATTCGAAACTAGACTCATTAAGGAGTCTAAGCATATAAATTTTATCTTATAACTATTTTTATACAATTTATAGTGATTTTCTAAAAACAAAACAGGGGATTTCGGAGTCATTCTGACACTGTCTCACACAAATTTAAAAATCTCTTTATCGGCAATTCCATTACTTGTAAGGTTTCTTTTATAAGAAACTAGACTCATTAAGCTTTAATTATATTATTTATTCAGCCTCTAATTCAACTCCCACAATTTATGGTGATTTTTCCAAAACATGTTACTGCTGCTGTACCAAGCAGATTTATACAAAATTCACTCTTTAAAGTCCTTATTCACATAATTAAAACATTACATCATATATGGCATCATTTAGAGAAGTCATTGACCTTAACATATATATACATAATTCATATTCATTCCATTTAACTAGATGAATCACACAAGTCAGTAATAATCAACTCACAACTCAATTTGCACCATACGTTAATTTCATACTCCTCTATATAAAATCTAACCTTATAGCCGAATATGCAAATGTCTCATCAAAAAGCTATTTAATCATGTTTTCTAACACACTTAATCAAATGGTCATGAGATAGCCCTTGTACACATTCGGCCCTTTTATTCGAAAAAAAAAATCAATTTAACAATGCAAGATTCAAAAACGCTAAGTCTTCAAGACCACATTAAGCAATTGTATAAGCATGTATTAAGTATTGAACATTAAGCTTCTATTTCTAAATTTTCTTAAGACCGAACATCATATGAGGCATTTTTAGACATTTGTTTCTCAAGTCTACTCTTTACTATCATTTAATTTACTACTTTTGAACTCATTTTTAACCAATTTGCAAGACCCCAATACGGGATGCTATAGTGAACTAAATCGAAACATATCCATTTTAAAACTCTCATTTCCTAATTTAATTTAACTCAAATGGTTCAAATTCAACTATTCATTAACAACAAGTTCATTCGGCCATCCTAAATTCAATTCCAACATCAAGGCATCATTTTCCAACGTATATCAACATTTTACAACTTAATTCCAATTTGCCGAATTCATGTATGTTTCATAATTCAAAATCTTTGGCCATGGGTTAGTTTAGAAATGCATGAACCATGCTAACCTCACAAGCAAATTGGACAAATTTCACACCACATACCTTCAATTCACATTCGGTACCACACACACAACAAAAATATCCAAGCATGCTATTATATCATACCTACATTGCCCAAGGTTCACTCGGCCATCAAAGAAATTCTTAACACCTAAAGCATTTAAAAATCTCATGAATTTCTTCCATGGCCGAAAGCTCCTTCCTTTACCAAATCAAAGATTTTAACATGAACCAAGGAAAAGGCTTTCTAAACAACTCAAAGCATAGGATAGTTTCAATTGATGCGTCAAACATACCTTAGATTAGCTTCACTCATGGCCAAACCCCAAAAACAAATTTTCTTCTTCATTAACTAGCTACGGCAATGAAAGAGGAAGAATGAACAAAAACATTGTTTTTGTCACCCAATTTCCTTAATTAAATTTTATCTTTTCATTTCATAATATTATTTTAACTTTTATTTTATGATAACTAAATAAAAATTTCTTTTATTATATTAATATATGACTAAACAACAATTCACAAAGTGTCAAAACCTCATCATTACCATCCACTATCATAAAAGTGGGTAAATTGACATGCAAATCCACTATTTCTCATGCATGCATTAATAAGTCATCACACATTTGTCTAGCATATTTTCAAAGTTCATAATTTAGCCTTTTTAGGTGCAATTCATAATTATAATACTAAATTGAAGCACCTAAGATGTCACACATGAATTGGCACATACAATAGGCATCAAAATGAATATTTAATTATTTTTATGCCTCGATTTTGTGGTCTCGAAACCACATTCCGACTAGCGTCGTTTTAAGGCTGTAACATTTGGCACTATAACTTTATAATCATTTCAATTTAAAAACATCACAAGCCTCAATCGGCCATTTCAAAGAACATCAATTAAATCATCCTTTAATATCAAAATGATATCTCATGTGTACTCATTCCAAATAACCGAATGTAATTTAGTTCTTAATTTCATCTTTAACAATTTTCCAAGCTTCAAACTCAATTATAAATATACACATATCATTTGAAGCATCCACCACCAATTCACTAGACAATTTAATCATAGCCGTATGATATATATAAGATCATCAAAACATAGCATACGTCAACTCACATATTCACATCTTGAAATATCACAAATGGTTCAAGTCATTTATTAAGAGCACATTCGGCAATTTGCTAAATTCAATTTATTATCAAACAACACCTTATAACATTTAGTTTAAGATGTCTTAAATTGCAACATAGCCTAATATCATCTATCCCTTGAGACCACATTCATCAATTTTAATAACTCACAATTCATCTTTTGACTGCTTCACATTTTCAGCACATTTAAAGCACCAATTTCATGCATAAATCTTATGACTGAATCAAGGCCGAATTCTTCATTAAGCTACTAAAATTCACTATTTGCCATTTCCTTAAACACTCAACTCAATTATTTCATTTATCAATAAATTTCATTACCTCATAGTTCAATTTAACAATGGCATGACTAATTCCCGCAAAAATAGTTTCCTTTCCCAAATTCACATATACGGCTACTTCATTAACAACCATTTATTCATATATAGTATATATCCACATTCTTTCATGACAAAGTGTAAATTAACATGCATAGTGACTAATTTAACCGATTATCACTTATTAATTGAAGCACATATATAAATTTTACAAGCTCAACCTCGTCATTCATCTCATTTCTCATCTTAGCTCATATTCGGGTAGCATATAATTACACACTATCTATTTAATTAGCAAAAATAATAAAAATGAACATAATTATCACATTTTCCACAATAGCCGAATGTTACTATTCAATTTAGATAATCTTAGCAAAAATTAACAATTCAAACTCACTTATAATCATTTTCCCATTTACAACCTCAATTTATCAACAAATTTAGCACATCAAAAAAAATCTTGGCCGAATGCATCATTCATCACCATTTCAAAAATTGATACACGGGTCATGGTAAACAGTTAACAATCAACTTAATTTCACAAAATCTAAAGAAAATAACAAGAATTCATACCTTAAATTGAACACTAGTATGGCCGAATGCCTTAACTTCTACTTCTCTTCTCTTCTTTATGTTTTTCGGCAAGAACAAAGAGAATGAGCAAAACACTTTGTTTTTTTTTTTCACCCATTAACTAATATAAAATTCATGTTTTATCTTAAAATTATTTTCTTAACAATTACTTCACCAATTAAATAAAAGAAAATAAAGACAACAATGATTTCATGCATGAAATGACCGGCCACTAACTTCAAGTTGGTCAATTTGACATGCAAGTCCCTCATATAAATAAACCATGCATTATTCGGCCACCCAAATTCTATCCATCACATTTTCAAATTTTATCACTTGAGTCGTATTACATAATTTAACATCCAATTGATAAAAATCAAAGCACAAAATATTCACACATGCAAATTCACAAACTAAAAATATAAAAAATATCATTTTTAAAAATTTTCGGACTCGGTTTAGTGGTTCTGAAATCACTTTTTCGATTAGGGTCAAGTTAGGGCTATTACAACTTTCCCCTATTTAGGGATTTTCGTCCCCGAAAATCTTACCGGCAAATAGGCTAGGGTAACATTCTTTCATCGAGTCCTCAAGCTCCCAAGTCGCTTCCTCAATCCCGTGTTTGAGCCATAACACTTTTACTAACGAGATTTTCTTATTTCACAATTCTTTCACTTCGTGAGCTAAAACACGAATCGGTTCTTCCTCATAACTCAAATCAGTCTGAATTTCAATCTCAGATGGACTAATCACATGTGAGGGATCGGATCTATTTCAACGGAGCATCGAAACATGAAAAACATTATGGATCTTTTCAAGTTCAGGTGGCAAATTTAATCTATATGCTACCGGTCCAATACGTTCTGAAATTTCATACGGTCCAATAAATTTGGACTCAACTTACCTTTATGGCCGAATCGAAGCACCTTTTTGCATGGTGAAACTTTAAAAAACACTCTATCTCCGACTTGATATCAATATCTTTCCGTTTCAAATCTGCATACGATTTCTGACGATCTGATGCTGCTTTTAGATTATCACGGATCACTTTTACTTTCTGTTCGGCCTCTTTAATCAAGTTGACTCCGTAAATCTTATTCTCACTGAGCTCGGTCCAAAATAACAGTGTACGACATTTTCGACCGTACAAAGCCTCATAAGGTGCCATCTTGATACTCGATTGAAAGCTATTATTGTATGCAAATTCAATCAAAGGCAAATATCGTTCCCACGAGCCACTAAACTCAAGGACGCAACATCTCAACATATCATCGAGTATCTGAATAATTCGTTCGGATTGTCCGTCGGTCTGAGGATGGAAAGCGGTGCTAAAATGCAACTTGGTACCCAATGCTTCTTGCAATTTCTTCCAAAACCTTGATGTAAATCTTGGATCTCTATCTGACACAATAGAAGTAGGCACCTCATGCAATCTCAAAATCTGAGAAATGTACAATTCAGCTAACTTGTCAAGCGAATAATCGGTACGAACAGGGATAAAATGAGTCGACTCTGTTAATTTATCAACCACAATCCAAATCGTATCTTTCTTGCTTGGTGACAATGGCAACCCGGATACAAAGTCCATCGTGACACGATCCTATTTCCACTCCAGTATCATAATCGGCTAAAGCCGACCCGAAGGCACTTGATGTTCCGCTTTCACTTGTTGACATATCAAACACTTCGAAACAAAGTCAGAAATATCTCGTTTCATACTGTGCCACCAATATTGACGTTTCATATCATTATACATTTTCGTGCTACTCGGATAAACTGACATTCGACTATTACGAGCTTCATTCAAAATCATCGTAATAAGCTCTGAATTTCTCTGAACACACAGTCGATTTCTAAACCTCAAACAATCATTGTCGTAAATCTGAAACTTTGAATCCACATTCGATTTACACTGAGCTCGTTTAGCAACCAAATCATCATCGGTTTTCTAAGCTTCATTAATTTGCCGCATTAACACTGGTTTTACTTTTAATTTCGCTATCAACACGTAATCCCAAACCGTTCGAAGAGGTATCGCTGTAGATCACGAATTCTTTACCAGATTTCGGCTGAACTAACACTGGGGCTTCGGTCAAAAGGGCTTTCATCTGATCAAAACTTTTCTAACACTTTTCTGACCACTCGAATTTGACATCTTTCTGAAGCAACCTTGTCAACGGTGTTGCTATCATCGAGAAATTTTTCACGAACTGTCTATAATATCCGGCAAGTCCCAAAAAGCTCCGAACTTTCAAAACATTCCTCGGAGGTTTCCAATAAAGTATAGTTGAAATTTTACTCGGATCAACTCGGATACCCGATGCGGATACAACATGTTCTAAAAAGCTAACTTCTCGCAACAAAATTCACATTTACTGAACTTTACGTAAAGCTGTTTGTCTCGCAAAATCTGTAGCACCAATCGCAAATGTTCGGCATGCTCAGTTTCATCGCGTGAATAGATCAATATGTCATCTATAAACACGACTATAAACTGTTCTAAGTACTGTCAGAAAATTTGGTTCATTAAATCCACGAAAACCGCAGGGGCATTAGTGAGCCCAAACAGTATCACTAAGAACTCGTAGTGTCCATACCTCGTTCTAAAAGTAGTTTTTGGCACATCGGAATCTCTAACTCGCAACTGATAATAACCCGATCTCAAGTCTATCTTTAAAAATACGGAAGCTCCCTTTAGCTGATTAAAAAAATCATCAATCATCGGTAACGGATATTTGTTCTTTATCATGACTTTATTAAGCTGACGATAGTCGATGCACATTCGTATAGTTCCGTTTTTCTTTTTCACAAACAGCACGGGTGCACCCCAGGAAGAGAAACTCGGTCGAGCGAAACCTCTATCTGTCAATTCTTGCAATTGAGATTTTAACTCTTTCAATTCAGTTGGTGCCATACGGTACGGAACTGTCAAAATCAGAGTCGTACCTGGTACTAGCTCTATGCCAAACTCAATCTCCCGAACATGTGGCAACCCCAGAAATTCTTCGAAAAAATACATCCGGATATTCACAAATCACAGGCACAGTCTCAAGCTTTCATTCTGATACTCTACTATCCATAACATATGCAAGATAAGCTTCACAGACCTTTTTCACATATTTCTGAGCCAACCCAGAAGATATCACTGCCGGTAGCCCGTTTAGATCAGTAGACTCAACTCGAATTATCTCATTATTCGAACATCATAAGTCAATCGTCTTTTGTTTACAATTCACTACAGTATCGTGCACAGTTATCTAATCCATACCAAGGATGATATCAAACTCGTCAAATGGCAATAGCATCAAATCGACCGGATACAAGAATTTCGAATCATTAGGGGACAGTTCTTGCACATTTTATCCATTAACACACACCGGCCCAAAAGGATTCGATACTCGAATCACAATTTCAGTGGACTCAACAGGTAGAGTCTCACAAATTCTCGTTCATATTCGGTAACTGTCATTCGGCCCTGTTTAAGCTCAAGAAACTCTTTGCACTTTTGATCGATAAATCTTTGACTGATATACTTTTTACGGAACTCCGTTAGAAAGAATTCCCAAGTAACCTGTTCTCTCAGAACAACTGAAACTAAAGTATTCCACCACTAATAGGAAGCATCACACAGCAAAAACACAGCGCATTTCAAAAACTCGTTTGGGGTACACGATAGTTCATCAAAAACACGGATAGTATTATCAAGCCAAAATTTCGCTCTCTCAGCATCATCAGTAACTGTGGCCCTAAACTCTTTAGCCCCATATTTTTTAATTTTATCAACTGAGGCTTATTCGATCTCAACGGATCGGTCACAGGAGACACCACAGGTGTCGGAAGCGGAGTATTCGGGGGCGAGGGTTGTGGAACAGCCGGATTAGTTCGAATGAATTGAGTGAACCAATCACTCATCATAGCATAGAAGGCTTGTTTTGCCTCCTCATCACGGTTACTCGCATTTGGCTGAGAGTCATTTGGCGCTGTCCCTTGAGCGGAAGCAAGCGCTACGCTCTCAACATCGTCAGCTATGGCTCGATCGGTATCGAGATCCATTTACTATACGAACAACGCATTTCAACTGTCAAAAGTCATCACATTATCGTATTCTCATCTTATGGCATGTATAGCTAGACTCGCACACACTACGTTAGTCCTAGAATCGACTAAACTGTAGCTCTGATACCAATAAAATGTAACACCCCAATAACCCATATCTGTCGTCGGAGTGGGTTATGAAGAGTTACCAATCCAAAACACTACATTTGTACATTCACATAGATATAAGTTCATTACCATTTGTAAGCATATCCAAACACAACCAAGATAGAAATTTATAACTTAAACAGACATTCAAAAAGTGCCATATTCGCATGGATTATACACAACACCCCAAAATATCATTCACTCATAGTCTATTCTATACATGCCATACTAGATCCAAAATATAGAAGTACCAAAATAGTAGATAGTGTGACGAGTTGCTGACGATCCCCAAGCTAGTGACTGGAGTCAATGATCTATAAAACAGAGAAACATAATAAACGGAGTAAGCTTTTATAAGCTTAGTAAGTCTTAAGTAATTTAAAACCATTGAACTCAAATATAACCAAATATTTGAATTCACATATAACATTTCATTTCATTCACGGTTCAATACCTTTTTGGCCGAACATGTATATTCACTTAAAAGCTCATATAGTTTTATTATCTCTTTTAATTTCGAAAACATACAGCCATGGGCATTTATATACTTCAGTGTCAACTTTAATTCAATCAATTTCAATCAGTGTACCATTTCATATCTATAGTTACCCTCATTAGTCAAATCAAAATGGTATATCTCACAATATCCTATAACTTTTCTCCATAACCGAATACACACATATTCATATGACATTTTCATATATGCTTCTCATTTCACATTCATGATTTAATTCCGATAGATCTAACATGTATAAGTATATAACACATACCTGACCAACTCAATTATAAGTCGATCTTACGAATTCTCATATAACCTCTTTCTAGGTATATTGCCTTTTTGGCCGAATATACACAACTACATAATGCACATATAATAGATTAATTATACTTGAATCTAAACTCATATAAACATAGGTGAATCGGATATCTTCACATAACACCACACATTGTCCGAATGTACCATAATTATATATATATAGTCATATAACTTACTCACATAAGCATCACATTATACACTTTTGGTTTAATCCAAATCAAGCTTACATGTAAGTTCATGAAACGTACCTGGCCAACTTAACGTATTCAACGTATTCAATTGTTGTTTTAACACGAGATTTTATAGTCTTAAACTTTTAACAAATCACCGGCATTTTGCCTCCTAGGCTCGAAGCCCGATATCATCTCACCGGCATTATAGCCTGCTAGGCTCGAAGGACCGATATCATCTCACCGACATTATAGCTTACTAGGCTTGAAGGCCCGATATTATCTCACCGGCATTATAGCCTATTAGGCTCGAAGGCCCGATATTATCTTACGATAATCAAATCATCAAGTTTCATACATATCAAATCATATGCTACTAGGTTTCACATGATGTATACACATAAGTAAGTTGTTTCCCTTGACTCGAATATATGCACATATCACACACTTTAACTTTAATTCATGATAGCCATTCGGCCACAACACATATAATTCACTTCACATTCAGCTTTGTAAAAAAAAATAGTACAATAGAGTCATATTTCTCCTATTATATATATATATCATGTCACATTCGATTTTAATCTATGTTTGATTACTCAAAACTTACCATTCGGCCTTAGAACATATCATGGCCACATCTTATTTTACAAATTAGCCATTCGGCTTTAGCACATATAATGAACTCTTATTTTAAATCTCATCCTTACGAATAGACCATAAAATATTTCTAATTATAATTCTTTCATCTTAACTTTCACATTTAGATATAAGCATTTCTATGAATAGTATCCATTAATCAAGATACAAAGTAGGTTTAATTATTTACAGACTTACCTCAATGTGGTTAAGTTATTACGGATCACTATTCCACCAATCTCGCTTTCCTTTTTTCCGAATTGGTCTCTCTTTGATCTTGAGCTTTGATTTAAACAATTAAACTAGTTTAATCCTCTTATCAAATTATCGAAATCAAACTACTAATAATTTCATGCACATGATATATACGGCACTTCCATTTTTTTACTATTTAAACATTTATTAACATAAACATTCTTTAGTAAGACATACATTCAGTAATCATATACATTTCCAAAATCCATTCATCCTTATCGTTTGGCCACTTAAGCTTGTCACAATATCATTTTTGTTTTAAAATCATATACTTGTAAGTCACAATCGAACACTCAATTACATATTAACTTTGCCATTTCTTTCATTTAAAAGTCACTAGCATGATTCATTCTTTCATGGATACATTCGGCACTGTAACTTTGTAATCATTTCAATTTAAACACATCACAAGCCTCAATCGGCCATTTCAAAGAACATCAATTAAATCATCCTTTAATATCAAAACGATATCTCATGTGTACTCCTTCCAAATAACCGAATGTAATTTAGTTCTTAATTTCATCTTTAACAATTTACCAAGCTTCAAACTCAATTATAAATATACACATATCATTTGAAGCATCCATCACCAATTTACTATACAATTTAATCATAGCCGTATGATATATATAAGATCATCAAAACATAGCATACGTCAACTCACATATTCACATCTCGAAATATCACAAATGGTTCAAGTCATTTATTAAGAGCACATTCGGCAATTTGCTAAATTCAATTTATTATCAAACAACACCTTATAACATTTAGTTTAAGATGTCTTAAATTGCAACATAGTCGAATATCATCTATCCCTTGAGACCACATTCATCAATTTTAATAACTCACAATTTATCTTTTGACCGCTTCACATTTTCAGCACATTTAAAGCACCAATTTCATGCATAAATCTTATGAATGAATCAAGGCCGAATTCTTCATTAAGCTACTAAAATTCACTATTTGCCATTTCCTTAAACACTCAACTCAATTATTTCATTTATCAATAAATTTCATTACCTCATAGTTCAATTTAACAATGGCATGACTAATTCCCACAAAAATAGTTTCCTTTCCCAAATTCACATATACGGCTACTTCATTAACAACCATTTATTCATATATGGTTTATATCCACATTCTTCCATGACAAAGTGTAAATTAACATGCATAGCGACTAATTTAACCGATTATCACTTATTAATTGAAGCACATATATAAATTTTACAAGCTCAACCTCGTCATTCATCTCATTTCTCATCTTAGCTCATATTCGGGTAGCATATAATTACACACTATTGATTTAATTAGCAAAAATAATAAAAATGAACATAATTATCACATTTTCCACAATAGCCGAATGTTGCTACTCAATTTAGATAATCTTAGCAAAATTCAACAATTTAAACTCACTTATAATCATTTTCCCATTTACAACCTCAATTTATTAACAAATTTAGCACATCAAAAAAAAAAATCTTGGCCGAATGCATCATTCATCATCATTTCAAAAATTGATACACGGGTCATGGTAAACAGTTAACAATCAACTTAATTTCACAAAATCTAAAGAAAATAACAAGAATTCATACCTTAAATTGAACACTAGTATGGCCGAATGCCTTAACTTCTACTTCTCTTCTTTATGTTTTTCGGCAAGAACAAAGAGAATGAGCAAAACACTTTGTTTTTTTTCACCCATTAACTAATATAAAATTCATGTTTTATCTTAAAATTATTTTCTTAACAATTACTTCACCAATTAAATAAAAGAAAATAAAGACAACAATGATTTCATGCATGAAATGATCGGCCACTAACTTCAAGTTGGTCAATTTGACATGCAAGTCCCTCATATAAATAAACCATGCATTATTCGGCCACCCAAATTCTATCTATCACATTTTAAAATTTTATCACTTGAGTCGTATTCTATAATTTAACATCCAATTGATAAAAATCAAAGAACAAAATATTCACACATGCAAATTCACAAACTAAAAATATAAAAAATATCATTTTTAAAAAATTTCTGATTCGATTTAGTGGTTCCGAAACCACTTTTTCGATTAGGGTCAAGTTAGGGCTGTTACAAAAGGTATGATCGGCACACTTCAACCTTACCTAATTGGCACTAGAGAAAAACCAAAATGTAAATCCCAAAGGAATAGCAAAAAGAAATCGGCACACCCTACCACAAAAGCTGAAAATGCTTGACCTTACACCCTCTAGCCGAAATGTATTTCCAACAACCCCATAATTGGCCAACACTCCCTTCTCATCTCATCCCTAAGTTTTCTCCTTAAAAATCTCCCCTTATCACTTCTTAGTCCAATCCCATGAGCAACTTAAACTCCTTCCTTCAGAATTTTACTTGGAGTCCACCTCTTACCATGCGCATACAATAAAATAAAAACCTTGCTCCTCAAGGGATTCGATCCTTGGTTCCCTCACAAGATTCCACACGCCACCTTCATGTGTTTTAAGTGGCGCCACCTTGCCACTTTACCACATGCTTTCTTGTGCCTTAAAACACAACCATTAATTTAAAAGCCCACTTGCCCAAGTCCACTCTCACCTAAAGCCAAAAATTAAAATTTTGCCAAGCCTTAGACTTAAACCTAAGCCTTCTAAAGATCCAATAAACACACTCCAATCATTAATTCAACACAACAAGTTATGCAAAAATGAATTCAAGAAAAATTTAAAAACCCTAAAATTTTGGGGCGTTATAGACACACTACATCTTTTGAACTTGGGAGTAGAAACCGCGAGTGCACTTCCCATAGTTACTTTTCCACGACCTCTCTCAATCCGATTATCACTTGCTTCCATGATTTATATTCCAAAAGTCACAATCCTTATTTGGCCACTAAAAGGCAACAATCAATATTAAACGCTTTAGAGGAAAAATAATTGATCCCATAAGGGTACACGTAAACTTTTAAATAATGAAGCCAAAACTTGCGATTAAGGTACTTACCCAAAACTTGTAACGTTCATAGTGGAAAGGAATTCAAGTCGAATACCCTAATCGAATGTGATAGCCCTATTTCGACCCTAGTCGGGAAGTGGTTTCGGGACCGCTAAACCGAATCAAATAAATTTTGATTTTTAATAATTTATGTCCAAAATAGGTGAACATTGCATGTGTGCATTTGTGTGCTATGATTTTTGTCAAATTGCATGTGTTTTAAAATTAAAGGACATAGGTGGAAAGAATTTATTTTATGTGTGGCTAAATTGAAGATGAGTGATTGCATAATATTGATTAAAACATGGATTTGCATGTTAAATTCACCTTTTTAAGGTGAGTGGCCGGCCATGATATGATGGGGTGCACTAAGTATGAATTTCTTTGATTATTTTTATGTATATTTTAATTAAAAGTAATTAAATAATGAAAAATAAAATGGGGAAAGAATTTTCGTTCATCTTTTCTTCTTCTAGCCGAAACTTGGTGAAAGAAAAAAAAATATCCCTAAAGCATTTGGCACCTTCTTTTGATTATTAAGGTATGTTTTGAATGTTGTTTTGAGTAAAAATTATGATAATAGATTCATTTTTGTGTCCTTACCACTACTCATATGGAAATTTTGAGTTTGGTGGTGGTATTTGCATTCGGCCATGTGAATGAATTTTGAATTGTGGGTCGTTTTCATGCTTTGAGTTGTAATGGATATTGTTGAAGCTTAAGTTGATGAATTGTGCATATAGGGACGTTATTTGGTATTGGGAATTTCGGTCAACATGAGTTCGGTTAGTAAGTTAAACTTTGAGCTAGATAATGCATTATGCATTTGGCTATTTGGAATTGAATATAGATGTTTCCCATGTATTGATAAGGTAAGAAGTTTAGTTGATGCTTGAGCTAAATTATAGGTGTTTCCATGTGAATTAAATGTTAGTTTAGAAATAGCTAAAATGGTGAGTAATTTTACTCATGAAATTACCGATTCTTGAATTGAGAAATGTCTTAAGAAATTTGATATGTTTCTTATTGAATTTTTATGGAATTTACTATAAGGGAAATTGAGAGTGAAAGGAGTTGGTAAATTGTTAAGTATGTGACTTACTAAGCTAGTAAGACATTCGACTATATCTAGTAGAACAATTGAATTCGGTTTGGATATTTAGTTAGAATTATAGTGCTAATTAAATTGGGATTGGTTAAGGCAAAACGTTAATATGCATTATGTGCTTGTATATGTGTTTAAATAGGGACACTTGATATGAAATTAGTAGGACCTTGAATGTTGTGTGGCCGAATGAACTTTGAGTCATACTTAAATGATCAATAATGCACGTGAATGTATGTGGTTAATGGGAAGGGCATCCGATATTATGGAGTTAAAGTTTTTAAATGAATGAATGTTGAGCCTTGTTGTTATATGACCATAAACGGTCTTACATGGAACTTTAATGAGTTAAATTTTGTTCTGATTAAGCTCAAGAGCTAAGAGAGCCACACTCGGACAAAGGAAAAGCAAAGGTGGTGGAGTAGTCGGTTCGTAGATAATTATCGATCAACGAGGTAAGTTCTTGAGTAACAAATTTTAGTTCATGACATGATGAAATCTTAGTACATATGTATATTATATAAATTTGAAACTTAAGAACTATGTTTGAATGGTGTTGTGGCAAGTGTAATTTATGAAATTGTTGGAAATGGCAAGTGAACTTTGAATTCGGTTATACCATGATATGAAATTTTGTCCTTTGTATATGACTAGTGATTTAAATGTGATATGATACCTATACATACACGTGTGTGAACGTTAAATTGAGGTTTAGATCTGAGCTTAGTCTCGAAGGGCTTTCGAGCCAGTGATACAATCCGAGCTTGGTCTCGAAAGGCTTTCGAGCCAGTGATACGATCCGAGCTTAGCCTCGAAGGGCTTTCAAGCCAGTAATAATACCGGACTTAATTCCGAAGGGCTTAAAGCCAGTGATTGAAACTGAGCTTGGTCCCGAAGGGCACCCGTGCCAGTGTTATAAAATAAATGTTGAGACAGTCTTATTAAATATGTTACCTACCGTAAGATAGCCAGGTATGCATCTTACTCTTGTTCGAGAATTTTGTTACTTATGAATTTTGAGTTTAAAATTCAGTGGAAATGCTTTGACTTTTATTAAAGGTTACTCAAACGCCTATGACGTGATAATGACATATTTATTCTGAATTAGAAGAGTTTAACTATTCGGATATGGAATGTATTACTTTAAGCATGAGTTTAGCTTTATACTTGAAATGAACCTGTTCGGTTAAAAGTTGAATTTAGTCGGATACCTTGAAAGTACCTTTGTGATATGAATGATAAAAGTGTTATCATAATATTATTCTATTCGGCCAAAGGATAAAATAAACAAGCTCAGATATGCTATACTACTATTTCAATGATTTACGTTACTTAAAAACTTACAAAGCTTAAATGCTTACCTCGTTACTTTGGTTTGTCTGTTTTATAGATCTTGTTCATTAGCTACGGTCTCGACAATTCCAGGACTAAAGTCATCCACACTATCGCTAACTTCTTTCGGTATTTTGAAACTAAACCCTGAAAATGGCATGTATAGGCTTGACATTTTATTCTTAAACAAATATCTTTTGATGATGTAATTAAGTATTGCCATGCGAAAATGGCTTCCTAAATACCTTACTTCTGTGTCAATGATGTTAAACTTGGTTATGATGCATGTGAATGGAAGTGTAAGTATTATTTTATAAACGAGGCTCGAAGTATGTCATATCTTGAGATTTATGTTCTATGAAAAAAAATGTGTGGTTTGATTATGAATAACGATGACTTTAAATAAAACCATTCGATGTGTTTTTAATGACTAAATGGAGTTTATATGAGACTTGTTAAATGGTTATGTGTGATCATTGATCCGACTTATAAGTGTCCAAATTATGATTGAATTAATGATATGAGTTGGGCGAGTGAGTTTACGATTAGTTAAATGATTGTTGGGTGATGCCTCTTGACTCTCCTGCGATGGGTACGGGTCTAGGGGTGTTACATTTTATTGGTATCAAAGCTACGGTTTAGTCGATTCTCGAACTACCGTAGTAAGTATGCGTCTAGCTATACATGCCATTTAGTGTCGTTGTGATAGTGAGATGACTTCTAACAGCTGAAATGTGATTTTTTTGGTATAGAGTGGATCCCGAACCCGATCGAACTGTAGCGGACGATGTCGAGAGCGTAGCGCCTGCTCCCGCGCAAGGGACAGCGCCCCCTGTCTCTCAGCCGAATATCAGTCATCGAGATGATGACGCTAGACAAGCCTTTTATGTGATGATGAGCGACTGGTTCGCTCAATATATTAGATCAAATCCGGCTGTTCCGCAACCTCTGCCCCCAAATACTCCACTTCCGACTTATATGGTCCCTCCTGTGACCGATCCAGTGAGATCGAGTAGGCCCCCAGTCGACAAAATTAGAAAATATGGGGCTGAAGAGTTCCAGGATAACCCTAGTGACGATGCCGAGCGAGCCGAGTTTTGGCTCGATAACACCATCCGAGTATTCGACGAGCTATCCTGTACGCCTAAGGAATGTTTAAAATGTGCGATATCTCTGTTGCGCGACTCTGTACATTACTGGTGGAATACTCTGGTCTCTGTCGTCCCGAAAGAGTGGGTCACCTGGGAGTTTTTCCAAACCAAGTTCCGTAAGAAATACATCAGTCAGAGATTCATCGATCAGAAGTGGAAGGAATTTCTTGAGCTTAAACAAGGTCAGATGTCAGTAACCGAGTATGAGAGAGAATTCGTGCGGCTCAACCGACATGCTCGAGAATGTGTATCCTCTGAGGCTATCATGTGTAAGCATTTTGAGGATGGATTAAACGAAGATATCAGACTACTGGTGGGAATTCTGGAAATTAAGGAGTTTGTCGTGCTAGTAGAGCGAGCTTGCAAAGCCGAAGAGCTCGGTAACGAGAAAAGAAAAGTCGAAGATGGAGCTAGAGAGTTCCGTAAGAGATCTGCAGGAAAAATCTGTTCAGCAATCGTCCAAAAAGACTAGAGATGACTCGGGCCGATCTAAATATACATTGGGTTCTTCTAGACGTGAGCATCATCGACCTCTCGTGAGTTCGCGAGCTACTTCCATTGCTAGTGTTGGCAATGAAAGTCGAGACAGATCTGAATGTAAACACTATGGTAAATGGCACCTGGGGAGCTGTAGACATCATGACCGCTCCTGCTTCCGATGCGGATCTGCCAATCATTTTATCAAAGACTGTTCGAAAGTTGATGAACGCACTCCTGATTTGAGTTAGAGACTTAGTGGCACGGCTGCACGGGGTAGACCACCACGGCGAGGAGGTAATACTAGTGGTAGTCAGAGAGGGACTAGAGACACTGCAGTCAGATCCGAGGCTCGAGCACCTGCCAGAGCGTATGCTATTCGTGCCCATGAGGAGGCTTCTTCTCCGGATGTTATTACTGGTACTTTCACTCTCTTTAACACTGATGTTATCGCTCTGATTGATCCCGGTTCAACCCATTCGTATACGTGTGAAACTTTAGCCTCTGGTAAGACTCTTCCTGTTGAGTCTACTGAGTTCGTAGTTCGAGTATCAAATCCTTTAGGTCGATGTGTTCTGGTTGATAAAGTATGCAAGAAATGTCCCCTAATGGTTCGAGATTTCTGTTTTCCTGCCGATTTGATGCTTTTACCCTTCGATGAATTTGACATTATTCTCGGAATGGATTGGTTGACCATTCACGATGCGATAGTGAATTTCAAGCGGAAGACTATTGATTTGCGATGTTCGAATAATGAAATAATCTGAATTAAATCCGCTGATTTGAACGGGCTATCTGCCGTAATCACTACCATGTCAGCCCAGAAATACGTGAAAAAGGGTTATGAAGCATATCTAGCCTATGTGCTAGACAACAAAGTTTTCGAATGAAAACTTGAGTCTGTGCCTGTAGTTTGTGAGTTTTCGGATGTGTTTCCTGAAGAATTGCCAGGATTGCCACCTGTAAGAGAGGTCGAGTTTAGTATAGAGTTGGTTCTGGGTACGACTCCAATTTTGATTGCCCCGTACCGTATGGCACCAACCGAGTTAAAAGAATTGAAATTCTAGCTGCAAGAGTTGACAGACAAAGGTTTTGCCCGACCGAGTTTCTCACTCTGGGGTGCACCAGTTTTGTTTGTGAAAAAGAAAGAAGGGACTATGAGAATGTGCATCGACTATTGACAATTGAATAAAGCCACTGTAAAGAATAAGTATCCGTTGCCCCGAATTGACGACTTGTTTGATTAGCTGAAAGGAGCTTCAGTGTTTTCGAAGATTGATTTACGATCCGGTTATTACCAGTTGAGGGTTAGAGATTTCAACGTGCCGAAGACCGCATTCAGAACGAGATACGGACACTACGAATTCTTAGTGATGCCGTTTGGGCTCACTAATGCCCCAGCAGTTTTCATGGATTTAATGAACTGAGTGTTTAGGCCATTTTTGGATCGTTTTGTGGTAGTGTTCATCGATGATATTTTGATTTACTCTCGCGATGAGATCGAGCATACCGAGCATTTGAGACTTGTACTTCAGACTTTACGTGAAAATCAATTGTTTGCGTAATTCAGCAAGTGCGAATTCTGATTGCGTGAGGTCGGGTTCTTGGGACATATAGTATCTGCTTCGAGTATTCGAGTGGATCCGAACAAAATTTCAGCTATTCTCGATTGGAAACCCCCTAGAAATGTTTCCGAAGTTCGAAGCTTCATAGGACTTGCCGATTATTACTGACGATTCGTCAAAGGTTTCTCGATGATCGCAGTACCATTGACGAGACTGTTACAGAAAGATGTTAAGTTCGAGTGGTCTGATAAGTGTCAGCAAAATTTTGATCAACTAAAGACTCTTTTAATGAAAGCTCCAGTGTTAGTTTAGCCAGAGTCTGGTAAAGAGTTTGTATTCTATAGCGATGCAAGTCTGAACGGTTTAGGTTGCGTTTTGATGCAAGAAGGCCGAGTTATCGCCTATGCTTTGAGACAGTTGAAGCCACATGAACAAAATTATCCGACTCATGATCTTGAATTAGCCGCTATCGTTTTCGCCTTGAAGATTTGGCGACACTATTTGTTCGGTGAGAAATGTCACATCTTCTCCGATCATAAAAGTCTCAAATATCTGATGACTCAAAGAGATTTGAATTTGAGGCAAAGACGGTGGCTAGAATTGCTAAAAGACTAGGAACTTATTATTGATTATCACCCGGGAAAAGCTAATGTGGTGGCAGACGCTCTTAGCCGAAAATCCCTATTTTCTCTGCGAGCTTTGAACGTGATATTAACGTTATCGGCAAACGATGTGTTGATTGCCAAATTGGAAGCAAGATCTGTGATACTTCGACAGATTCGTGAAGCTCAGAAAGTCGACGACGATTTAATTGCTAAACGAGTTCAGTGTGATTCAAGTGTAAATTCGGAGTTTCAGATTGATAGTAATGACTATTTGAGGTTTAAGGATCGTGTGTGTGTTCCGAGAAATTCAGAGCTCATTTTGACTATCCTGAATGAGGCTCATAATAGCCGAATGTCTATACATCCGCGCAGCACTAAAGTGTATAACGACTTGAAACGACAATATTGGTGGCACGGTATAAAGCGTGACATCTCTGAATTTGTATCTAAGTGTTTGGTGTGTCAGCAAGTAAAAGGGGAACATCAGGTACCTTCGGGATTACTTCAGCCGATCCTAATACCCGAATGGAAGTGGGATCGAGTTACGATGGACTTTGTGTCTGGTTTACCGCTAACGTCGAGCAAGAAAGACTCCATTTGGGTTATTGTGGACAGACTAACAAATTCAGCTCATTTTATCCCGGTTCGTACAGATTTTTCACTTGATAAGTTAGCAGAATTATATGTCTCTCAGATTGTGCGATTGCACGGAGTGCTGACTTCGATTGTTTCAAATCGAGATCCCCGATTTACTTCGCGATTCTGGAAGAAATTACACGAGGCATTGGGCACTATGCTCCATTTTAATACTGCTTTTCATCCGTAGATTGACGGCCAATCTGAGCGGGTTATTCAGATACTCGAGGATATGTTGAGATGTTGCATTCTCGAGTTTGGGGGTTCGTGGGAAAAATATTTGCCCCTGATTGAATTCGTGTATAATAACAGTTTTTAATCGAGTATTCAAATGGCACCTTACGAAGCTCTTTACGGTCGAGTGTGCCATACACCTTTATTTTGGACCGAACTTAGTGAGAATAAGATTTTCGGACTTGACTTAATCAAAGATGCTAAGTAGAAAGTGAAAACGATTAGTGACAATTTGAAAACGGCATTAGACCGTTAGAAATCATACGCGGATCTGAAGCGTAAAAATATCGAGTATTAGGTTGGCGATAAAGTATTTCTGAAAGTCTCACCGTGGAAAAAGATACTCCGTTTTGGCCGTAAAGGCAAGTTGAGTCTGAGATTCATTGGACCGTATGAAATTTTAGAATGTATTGGGCCGGTTGCTTATCGACTAACTCTACCCCCTGAACTTGAAAAGATCCACAACGTTTTTCATGTATCGATGCTCCGTCGTTATAGATCCGATCCTTCGCATGTGATTAATCCGTCGAAAGTGGAAATTCAGCCTGATTTGAGTTATGAAGAAGAATCTATCTGTATTTTAGCTCAACAGGTTAAGGTATTGCGAAACAAAAAGGTTCCGTTAGTTAAAGTGCTGTGGCTCAAACACGGGATTGAGGAAGCGACTTGGGAGCCCGAGAATGCGATGAAAGATTGATACCCAAACCTATTTTCTGGTAAGATTTCCAGGGACGGAAATTTTTAAAGGGGGAGAGTTGTGACAGCCCTATTTCGACCCTAGTCGGGAAGTGGTTTCGAGACCGCTAAACCAAGTCAAAGAAATTTTGATTTTTAATAATTTATGTCCAAAATAGGTGAACATTGCATGTGTGCATTTGTGTGCTATGATTTTTGTCAAATTGCATGTGTTTTAAAATTAAAGGACTTAGGTGGAAAGAATTTATTTTATGTGTGGCTAAATTGAAGATGAGTGATTGCATAATATTAACAAAAACATGGATTTGCATGTTAAATTCATCTTTTTGAGGTTAGTGGTCGGCCATGATATGATGGGTGCACTAAGTATGAATTTCTTTGATTATTTTTATGTATATTTTAATTAAAAGTAATTAAATAATGAAGAACAAAATGGGGAAAGAATTTTCGTTCATCTTTTCTTCTTCTAGCCGAAACTTGGTGAAAAAAAAAAATATCCCTAAAGTATTTGGCACCTTCTTTTGATTATTAAGGTATGTTTTGAATGTTGTTTTGAGTAAAAATTATGATAATAGATTCATTTTTGTGTCCTTACCACTACCCATATGGAAATTTTGAGTTTGGCGGTGGTATTTGCATTCGGCCATGTGAATGAATTTTGAATTGTGGGTCGTTTTCATGCTTTGAGTTGTAATGGATATTGTTGAAGCTTAAGTTGATGAATTGTGCATATAGGGACGTTATTTGGTATTGGGAATTTCGGTCAACATGAGTTCGGTTAGTAAGTTGAACTTTGAGCTAGATAATGCATTATGCATTCGGCTATTTGGAATTGAATATAGATGTTTCCCATGTATTGATAAGGTAAGGAGTTTAGTTGATGCTTGAGCTAAATTATAGGTGTTTCCATGTGAATTAAATGTTAGTTTAGAAATCGCTAAAATGGTGAGTAATTTTACTCATGAAATTACCGATTCTTGAATTGAGAAATGTCTTAAGAAATTTGATATGTTTCTTATTGAATTTTTATGGAATTTACTATAAGGGAAATTGAGAGTGAAAAGAGTTGGTAAATTGTTAAGTATGTGACTTACTAAACTAGTAAGACATTCGACTATATCTAGTAGAATAATTGAATTCGGTTTGGATATTTAGTTAGAATTATAGTGCTAATTAAATTGGGATTGGTTAAGGAAAAACGTTAATATGCATTATGTGCTTGTATATGTGTTTAAATAGGGACACTTGATATGAAATTAGTAGGACCTTGAATGTTGTGTGGCCGAATGAACTTTGAGTCATACTTAAATGATCAATAATGCACGTGAGTGTATGTGGTTAATGGGAAGGGCATCCGATATTATGGAGTTAAAGTTTTTAAATGAATGAATGTTGAGCCTTGTTGTTATATGACCATAAACGGTCTTACATGGAACTTTAATGAGTTAAATTTTGTTCTGATTAAGCTCAAGAGCTAAGAGAGCCACACTCGAACAAAGGAAAAGTAAAGGTGGTGGAGTAGTCGGTTCGTAGATAATTATCGATCAACGAGGTAAGTTCTCGAGTAACAAATTTTAGTTCATGACATGATGAAATCTTAGTACATACGTATGTTATAT
Source organism: Gossypium stocksii (assembly GCA_020496765.1). Classification (NCBI taxonomy): domain Eukaryota; kingdom Viridiplantae; phylum Streptophyta; class Magnoliopsida; order Malvales; family Malvaceae; genus Gossypium; species Gossypium stocksii. The sequence goes on from CM035630.1 coordinate 62,011,722, forward strand.
AAATTTGAAACTTAAGAACTATGTTTGAATGGTGTTGTGGCAAGTGTAATTTATGAAATTGTTGGAAATGGCAAGTGAACTTTGAATTCGGTTATACCATGATATGAAATTTTGTCCTTTGTATATGACTAGTGATTTAAATGTGATATGATACCTATACATACACGTGTGTGAACGTTAAATTGAGGTTTAGATTCGAGCTTAGTCTCGAAGGGCTTTCGAGCCAGTGATACAATCCGAGCTTGGTCTCGAAGGGCTTTCGAGCTAGTGATACAATCCGAGCTTGGTCTCGAAGGGCTTTTGAGCTAGTGATACGATCTGAGCTTAGCCTCGAAGGGCTTTCAAGCCAGTAATAATACCGAACTTAATTCTGAAGGGCTTAGAGCTAGTGATTGAAACCGGGCTTGGTCCCGAAGGGCACCCGTGTCGGCGTTATAAAATAAATGTTGAGACAATCTTATTAAATATGTTACCTACCGTAAGATAGCCAAGTATGCATCTTACTCTTGTTCGAGAATTTTGTTACTTATGAATTTTGAGTTTAAAATTCAGTGGATATGCTTTGACTTTTATGAAAGGTTACTCAAACGCCTATGACTTGATAATGACATATTTGTTCTGAATTAGAAGAGTTTAACTATTCGGATATGGAATGTATTACTTTAAGCATGAGTTTAGCTTGATACCTGAAATGAACTTGTTCGGTTAAAAGTTGAATTTAGTCGGATACCTTGAAATTACCTTTGTGATATGAATGATAAAAGTGTTATCATAATATTATCCTATTCGGCCAAAGGATAAAATAAACAAGCTTAGATATTGCTATACTACTATTTCAATGATTTACGTTACTTAAAAACTTACAAAGCTTAAATGCTTGCCCCGTTACTTTGGTTTGTCTGTTTTATAGATCTCGTTCGTTAGCTACGGTCTCGAGAATTCCAGGACTAAAGTCATCCACACTATCGCTAACTTCTTTCGGTATTTTGAAACTAAACCCTGAAAATGGCATGTATAGGCTTGACATTTTGTTCTTAAACAAATATCTTTTGATGATGTAATTAAGTATAGCCATGCGAAAATAGCTTCCTAAATACCTTACTTCTGTGTCAATGATGTTAAACTTGGTTATGATGCATGTGAATGGAAGTGTAAGTATTATTTTATAAACTAGGCTCGAAGTATGTCATATCTTGAGATTTATGTTCTATGAAAAAAAAAAATGTGTGGTTTGATATGAATAACGATGACTTTAAATGAAACCATTCGATGTGTTTTTAATGACTAAATGGAGTTTATATGAGACTTGTTAAATGGTTATGTGTGATCATTGATCCGACTTATGAGTGTCAAAATTATGATTGAATTAATGATATGAATTGGGCGAGTGAGTTTACGATTAGTTAAATGATTGTTGGGTGATGCCTCTTGACTCTCCTGCGATGGGTACAGGTCTAGGGGTGTTACATCGAACCCCTAGCCAAGAGGGTCAATACAAAGTGTTACAAGACTATTACTAAAGCGAAACAATCAAAAAGCATGAGGGCACAAACAACCCTCAAATATCGAAATCAACCTTTATGATCGAAAACTTACCCATATCCACACGGTCACGAATAAGGGAAAGCAAGACATCAAATAGAAATCAAAGTTTTGGCTTGAAGAATCAAGAACTGATTGATCAATAATGAAAACGAGAAATGAGAAGGAGAAAGGTATAATCGTTCAAAAAGAAAGAGAAGGAACAAATTTGGCTATAGCATATATGGCCACTATTGCACAAAGGAAAAAAAAAGAAAGAGAAGGGCAGTGATGAAATCGGCTTTTGCAAAAACCCAAAGAGAAAATAAAGTGACCAATGGAGCACTAGGTGTTGCCAAATCCAAAAGAGAAGAGAAAAGAGTAGAAGGAGACCAAGGCTAAAAGTGCATTTGACCTAAGAAAGAAAAAAAAATGGAGATCAACAATACCCGATTGATCAAAAGAAAAGAGTATGTAAGAATTTAACAATGTACCAAAAGAAATTCCAGCACACCAAAATTGAACAAAAAGCCTCAAATGTGCCTAAGCAAAACCGAAAGAAAAAGAAGACGAGGACTCCCCAAATCAATACTCTCATTCGGCACAAAAGATTTTTGTTAGAGCCAAGAATAGCTACCTTCGGTCAATGCTAGATCATGAAAACAAAAGAGGAAAGCAGATCAAAATTCTTTATTAGGCAAATTCTACAATGATCGTATGAAACCACAACTAACCATATCTTTCCAAATTAAATCCTTTAATTTGGCAATAAATAAAACCCCATTGACCGAATGGCACCTCAAGTCCCATATCCGGCAAAAAAAAATCCAAATACACTCTCTTAATATGGCAACAAAACACCATAATTGGCAACTAAAACCTTTCACTCCCATTCGGTCAAAAATTAGAACAAAATGGAAAGTAAATTTTAAACCTTTAATAACTATACTTCCCATGACCGAATATCACCCAAAAATAGCCCCACATTCGGTCCAAACATCCCAAATACAAGCTTTTAATAGCAGCTTAATTTAAGCTGCCATCAATTCAATTCCATAAAATAAAAAGAATAAAAAGCAAACAATCCACCGCTTGGTTTAAAGCCACCAACAGCAGCTATTCATTCACAATGCCACCGCTTGATTCCAGCCCAGCATTCAACTTGCCCAAGCAGCAAAAAAAAAAAAAAAACCTTCCACGCGCAGGGTGAGGCTCAAACTCTAGACCTCATCCTGTCACTGCGCCTTCAACCATGCTGCTGGCCACTGCACCAAGTTTTTTTTTACACTTTAATAACGTCACAATTAATTTTAACCTATACCTGCTAAAGCCACAGTTATTCGAAAATAAAAATGAAAATTTTACCTGCAATGCAACTTGAACCTGCGCCTACTCTTAAAAGCCCAACACGCTGTTTGCCACCCTTCCAATTCGACTTTCATGTCTAATTCCTTCCTGTGTGCCATGTTCCCTTTAAACCTTTTAAAAAAAGTAACTTTATTCCTTTATGCCGACTCAAACCTGCTCCCTTCTAACTACCCAGCACACTTCTAGTCACCTTTCCACCTTTTCTTTTTGTGTCGAAAAAATCACCCCCAATAAATATAAAGTTTACACATTAGCTTCCATGCCCAAAAGCGAAAATTAAAAAAATTTTATGCTAAGTCCAAGACTTGAACCTTGGACCACTCCATGCCACCCAACGCTCCTAGCCACCAGACCACTCGCTTCTATATGTCCAACTTTAGCCAAAAATTATTTATAAACCCTTGATTGTAATGCCAATATCCACTTAGTGAGAAAAACTAAAATTTTTCTTAAAGTCCCTTTTTGAATCCCGGACTTCTACGACATCCCCAAGCACTCCAAATCACTTAATTAATAATCCAAACATGAAATTACGAAATATTTTTCTTGACCATAAAAAATCGAATTTCTACGATACACAAAGCCCATTTCTCCTAGGCCCAAAATTCGGGGGGGTACACTTACCATGTGATGATATCGGTAAGTTATGTGCTTAATCGTTAGCTTGTGGCTATAGTAAGTGTTTAATATGCAAAGACGTGTGTATGAAATTTATTGAAATGGTGATACATGGAAAATATGATATATTCTTAAGTTAGATTATTAAAGTTGCGAAATAAATTCAAATGCTTTAGATATACTTGTGTTTATTCAAATAAGTGGAGTTGCTTAATATGGATTGTTTTGTGCCATAATATAAGTACATTGTTGATTGATCTATGCAAAGTTACTCATATAGCAAGTGGTGTGAATTGAGATTTATGTTCAAACCATCTAAAGGGGAATACTTGTGAAAATTGAGTATAGTATGAAATAAAGTGATGAAGGCATGAAATTGAGATGGTGATATCTTGTAATTGTATGTTTAGATAGTAGTATGATGATATAATTCAATTTGAGCATTCATGTATTATATTATGTCTTAAAATGTTTACATTATAGAAATATCACTAACTTTTACTCAGCATGCGATTTTGTTTTCTGTGCGCAAGTTAGGTACTCTCTTTTGATCGCTGACTCAGTATCCAACAACAACAATCCTGATCTCAAGTGTGGTGATGTTTAATTTTGTAATGGCATGTACCTGGGATGTCTTTGGTTGTTAGTTGTTTTGTGAATGTGATGTAAATTATGTTATTACAATATGCTTATGATTACTTATGAATTGGTTGTTAAATGCTCTGATTGGTTGGTAATATTCTCTAACCCTACTCTGACGACGGATACTGATTTGGAGTGTTACAAATGTGATCTTAGTGATATCAGCACAGAGATATATCAAAAAAAGGTATGATGCTCACCTTGCCTATGTGTTGGACACTAAAGTATCTTAGTCAAAGATTAAGTTAGTGCCAGTTGTTTGTGAGTTTCCTAATGTGTTTCTGGAAGAATTACCTAGATTACTGCCAGTTAGAGAGGTGGAACTTTCTATAGATCTTATGCTGAGAGCAACACCGATATCTATAGCACCCTACAGAATGGCTCCTACTGAATTGAAAGAATTGAAAGAACAGTTGCAAAAACTTATTGACAAAGGATTTGTTCAACGTAGTTTCTCACCTTGGGGTGTGCCGGTTTTATTTGTTAAAAAGAATATGGATCATTGAGGTTATGTATTGATTATAGGCAGCTCAATAAAGTTACAATAAAGAATAAGTATCCACTGCCTCATTTTGATGACTTGTTTGAGCAGTTGAAAGGTGCCACTGTATTTTCAAAGATTGATATTCACTCTAGTTACTATCAGCTACAAGTAAAAGAATTAGATGTTCCAAAGACAGCTTTCAAAACCAGGTATGGGAACTATGAGTTTCTTGTGATGCCGTTTGGCATGACTAATGCACCTATAGTATTTATGGATTTAATGAATAGAATTTTTAGAACATATTTAGATAGGTTTGTGGTGGTGTTTATTGATGATATTTCGGTATATTCTCGAGATGAGAATGAACATGCTGATCATCTAAGAATTGTGTTGCAAACTCTGCGTGAGAAATAATTATATGCCAAATTCAGTAAGTGTGAATTTTGGCTTCGGGAAGTCAGTTTCCTTAGGCATATAGTGTTTGTAGAAAGTATCAGGGTAGATCCGAGTAAAATCTCATCTATTATTAATTGGAAGCCACTGAAAAATGTATTTGAAGTCAGAATTTTTTTGGGATTAATCGAATACTATCGGAGATTTATACAAGGGTTCTCAATGATAGCCTCTTCTATGACTCGTCTGTTGCAAAAAGATGTAAAATTTGAGTGGTCTGATAAATGTCAGCAGAGTTTTGACAGATTGAAAACCTTGTTGACTGAAGCACCAGTTCTATTTCAGCCTAAATCAGGTAAGGAATTTGTAATTTACAGTGATGCATCGTTAAATGGTTTAGGCTGTGTCTTAATGCAAGAAGGTAAAGTAGTAGCCTATGATCCTAGATAGCTTAAGCCACATGAAAAGAATTACCTGATACATGAATTGGAATTAGCCGCTATTGTATTTGCATTGAAAATTTGGCGACACTACTTGTTCGGTGAAAAATGCCATATCTTCACTGATCATAAAAGCTTGAAATACTTAAGGTCGCAAAAGGATTTGAACTTGAGACAACGTAGGTGGCTTGAATTATTGAAAGATTATGACTTGGGAATTGATTATCATTCAGGAAAAGCAAATGTGGTGGCAAATGCTCTAAGTAGAAAGTCTCTGTTTGCTTTGCAAGCTATGAATACTCGATTGACAATGTCAAATGATGGCATAATTTTTGCTGAGTTACAAGCTAAGCCGACTTATCTGCAGTAGATTTGTAAAGCTCGAAAAAATGATGATGAATTACAAGTTAAATGGGTACAATGTGAGTCAAATTCTAATTCAGAATTTTAGATTGGGTCTGATGATTGTCTGTTATTCAGAGGTAAAGTATGTGTATCGAGGAATTCGAAGTTCGTACAGAAGATTTTACATGAAGCTTATAGTAGTATTATGTCTATTCATCGTGGTAGTAACAAAACATACAATGATTTGAAAAAGATGTATTGGTGGCCGGGAATGAAACGAGATATTTTTAAATTTGTATCTAAATGTTTGATATGTCAGCAAGTAAAAGCTGAACATCAGGTGCCTTCGGGATTATTATAGCTAGTTACAATATCGGAATGGAAATGGGAAAGAATTATTATGGTTTTTGTGTCAGGATTACCCCTATCTCTAAGGAAGAAAGATGCCATTTGTGTAATTGTCGACCGGTTAACAAAGTCTGTAGATTTTATTCCGGTACGTATGGATTTTTCCTTAGATAGATTGGCTGAATTATATGTCTGAGATTGTTAGATTACATGGAGTACCGATTTCCATTATCTCAGAAAAAGACCCCTAGTTTACATCTCGATTCTGAAGCAAATTACAAGAAGTTTTAGGTACATAGTTACCTTTCAGTACTGCATTTCATCATTAGACTGATGGTAAATCTTAACGTATACTATAGATTTCAGAGGATATGCTCCGGTGTTGCGTTTTGGAATTCAAAGATAACTGAGAAAAATATCTACCTTTGGTTGAATTTGCATATAATAATAGTTATCAATCGAGCATTAAAATGGCACCGTACGACGCTCTATACGGTCGTAAATGTAAACTCTGTTGTACTGGACAGAACTCAGTGAGAAAAAGATACACGGAGTTGACTTAGCCTGTGAAACAAAAGAAAAGATAAAGGTGATTTAGGATAGTATAAAAGTAGCCTCAGATCGTCAAAAATCTTATACCGATGTTAAATGAAAGGAGATAGAATTTCAAGTTTGTGATAAGGTATTCTTAAAAGTATCACATAGAAAGAAAGTTCTCTGGCTTGGTTGTAAAGGAAAACTGAGTCCACGGTTCATCGAGCCATATGAGATTATTGAAAGAATTGGACTTGTAGCATATTGGTTAGCATTACCAACAGAGCTTAATAAAATTCACAATGTTTTTCATGTTTCTATGTTACGACGGTATTGGTCAGACCCTTCAAATGTTATTTCTTCGACAGAAGTGGAGATTCAGCTTGACATGACTTACAATGAATAATCAAATAAAATTCTTGCACGAGAAACAAAAGAAGTAAGAAATAAAAAGGTAGCTTAGTAAAAGTTCTCTGGCAACGACATGGTATAGAAGAGGTTACCTAGGAATCAGAGGATACCATGAGGAAGCAATACCCAAACCTTTTCACTGGTAAGATTTTCGAGGACAAAAATTCTTAAGGGCAGAGAGTTGTAACAGCTCGTTTTCAGTGAAATCGAAACAGTGATTTTGGGACCACAAATCTGAGTCAGAAAGAAAATTTATTTTAATATTATTGCATGATTTATATTATGATAGGAAAGACATAAAAATTTTGCTGCTAAAATTTTATCGATTACATGGTTAACTGTAGAAAGGACCAAATTGTATAAAATGCAAAAGTTGACTTCTAGTAGCTATAAGTACCAAATAGCTATAGAATTCAAAACTTGAGGCCGTTATATGGTAATTAGACCATAAAGAAAAGTTAGTAGATATTTTTGATGATTCATCCATGGAAAAATTGGAAAAGGATATGGACTAAACTGGAAAGTGGAAAAATTAAAGATGATAATTAAATTAAATAGATAATGTCATCTTATTTTCATCGTCTTCCTCAAAATTTCTATAGAAACCATATGAAAGAGAAAGTAAGCTTTCTTGGCTTAATTGGGTAAGTAATCTTGTCTTGATTTTAATAATTTTTATATTTTTGAGATCAGAATAGCTTAATCTATCTATTTTGAGGATTAATTTGTAAAGATATCAAAGTATAGAAATTTTTTCACAGATGAATATGCTACAAATTTAAAATTTATGCTAGAAAATGAAAGGTTGTTGATAGATAAACAACTTTTGTAAAGTGAATTTTCATGAAATTGTGATTTTGGGATTAAATTGTAAAAATATAAAATTCATGGAAAATTTTTTACTTTTATGAAATATATGTGCTGTAAATGTTATAGGAAAAATTTAGTTAGGCTTGGAATAAGAATTTAATTTCATAAATTTCATTTTCCGAGCCTAGGGACGAAATTATCATTTATGAAAAGTATAGGGGCAAAATGGTAATTTTTTCTAGGATGTAAATTGAATGTAAATGAGTATGAAATGAATTAAATTGATGTTAAATTTATTTATATAGATGAAATGAGTTAAATTGATGTTAAATTTATTTATATAGTTTTGAAAAGATCAAATAGAGAGTTAGATCAAGGAAAAGAAAATGTACTAGTTTTGTAGACTTTTATATACGAACAAGTGACAAGGTAAGTTCGTCTAACTTAATCATGTATATTTATACGTTTGAATTAAATGTTGTATATGTGAGAATTTTATAAATGATTAATGTATGAAAATAATCATAAGCCCGAAATTTTCTTGATAAATAATGAGTTTTGTTTGAATAATGAAATACGATGGATATAGTATTTTCCCGTATTGATTATAGTCCTGCATATGTTGCGGACATTATAGCTCGGACAAGCATCCTGTTAAAAGCCCTCTCGAGCATCTTGTTATATATTTCCTGTGAGCATCTTGATCAATAGTGATTCTGCATGTGTTGCGCACTACAACAACTCTTTGTGAGCGTCCTGTTTCGCGATTCAATCAATTGTGATCTAGCATTTATTGCAGACACAAATGCAGCTCTTTGTGAGTGTCCTGATATAAGCTCTTACGAGCTTCCTGACATGGCTTGCTTGAACTCCCTGTTACACTATCCGGTGCTCCCTGCTAATAACTTTTCGTAGTTACCTGTTAAGTCCAGATAAGTGTCCTATTACATGGCTCATATGAGCATCCTGATATGTGGCTCAAGAGTGTGCTCCCTGATTAAGTGCCCTAATGGGTACCCCTAATTATGAGTTGACGATTTACTGTTTTGTACACTTTATGTGTACTACATGAGTATCCATTGATATTTCAACAATTCAATGGATAAAATGTCTGACATGAGAAATTATGAGATTAAATGAATTATGCTTCGAATGCTTCTGAAATACTTGAAAGTTTGAAACATGATGAGCTCATCCATGTTTATTTGATGTACATGTGAAATATGTGACTAACTTGCTTAATTGAGTGTTTGTGTTTAGGAAAATTTGCCAATTTGTTGGGAAGCATGTTATTGTTATGCTTATTTAAATGAATATGAATGGTAAGTTTAATTTTTGTTATACGAACTTACTAAGCATTAAATGCTTACTATGTAACTCCTCGAATTTGAGCCTAGAAGTATTGGGCCTTGAGTATAGATCCGTAAGGAGGCTATATATAAGTATTTAATTGTGCAAGGAAATGATAAATTAAATGTATGCTTTAGTGGTTAAGGGCCCTGAGAAGTGTTGGAGAAATCTTGGGTTCAAACTTAGGCTTTGGCAAAAATTTTGTTTTATGAGTAAACCCCTAGCTTTGGGCCAATAGGCTTATAGTTAAATTTGGGTAGACCATGATACAAAGAGCCCACTGGTCTAATTGGTAAGTGGCATGTGGAGTGTTCATGGGGTTAGAGGTTTAAGTCTTGGCGTACGCAGAATTTGTTTTATTTATTTAAGTGAACTCAGACTTTGGCTTGTAGGCTTTATAAATTATTGTAGGAGGAAGGTGACACAAGATGAGCTTGTAGTCTAGTGGTGGTGGCGTGTCATGGCTATTGCGAGAGCTTGGGTTCGAATCCAATGGAATGCAAAGGGATATTTTATTTTATTTTACTATGGTGAGAGAGATGGAGTTTGACTAAAACTCTACTGGAGGAGTTGAATTGGTCTTGGGGAGAGAATCAAGGGATATGGATGAAAGTTGGTATGGATTTGGAGAAGAAGTAGGTGGAGGAAATCAAGGAATTTGAAAATTGGGAGTGCTGTAGCCGAATGTGGAAGTTGACGTGTGACAAATTCGACTAGGGGAGGGAATTTTTGTGGACACTTTCGGTTTTGGAGGTTTTAAACATTTGGTTTCAGGTTTTGTTACCTTTTTGGCTTTTTTTACCAATTTCTTACTAAGGGTTAAGGGTTCTCTCGGTTCTGGGTGCCTTTGGTATTATTTTGTCTCTCAATTTCCCTGTCTCTGCTGAATCCCTGTCTGTCGAATTGCTCTCCTACTTTCACTTTTACTATTTTCTCTTTTCTATTTTCTTGACCCATTATAGTCTCTTCTTCCCACCATTTCTTCTTCTTACGATTTCTTTATAGCCGAAACCTTCCTCCTTCCTTTCTCCATTACCTGTTCTTCCTCTCTCTCGATTCGTACATTTCTTTTTGGCCGAATATTCTCCGCCGTGCACATTCCAATCTCATCTACCTTGTTTATGGTTTGGCCAAACATTCTGTTACATTGCTTTTGATCTCCGTAAGTGTTCTAGGTGAACAGTAGGGTTTCATATTTTCTCTTCTCATTCAAATGTGTTTCTTTTATTCATTTTACTGAAGCCGAGTACTTCTTCTCTAACAATTCTTTGACTTCGTTTCTGTCCCTTCCTCACATTGTGATATTGGTTGGACTCTAGATATTTCACGAGGAGTGGTGGAGTGCAAGTAATTGGGACACGATCAAGCCTTTTTCAGTTGTTATCCAATTCAAGTAAAAAGTATTACTTTGCTTTCCAGGTATAGGCCGATTGTTCCTAACAACTTAGGGATTGGTGCCGCATATATGATCAACTGTGGTTATTAAGACCCATGTGTGTGATGCAGATAATAATTTGAAGCGGGTGATTACTCATGGTTGGTGATCTTAAAGGACTAGTCGCCCTTATTCAATCAAGGTTCGGTGCACGTGGGATTCTTCGCAAATCTCGTAAACAGGTGTGTAACAATATCCTATACCTATTAGTTGGTTGAAAAGCCAAAAGTGTGTACTCGTACTATTTTAGATTGTAGAATGGTGAAAAATTGAAATGCCAGAAATACGTCAACGGTTGTCACTCGAGCGCATGAACGTACGTGTGGAAACATTCGATACAATGGTAGAGGCGACCATGAGCGACCTCATGGGTTTAGGCCGTTTTGGGCCATGTTAGGCAAAAATGGGTCGTATAGGCCTAATGGGCTCATGGGCCCTACACAGGTATTTATCACAGACATGTGAGGATTGTTGGACCTGGCCGTGCCGTTCGCATGGCCAAGGTCAATTTTAGGCTTAGCGGGCCACATAAGCGTATGGGCCCCACTTGGGCCACCTGATGGGCCTTGGGGCTAATTATACTATTTGATTGCAAAAAAGTTGCACGGGTCGCACGAGACGACTGTGGACCTACTGGGGGGTCAGAAAGTGTATCTAGACCTCGAACTGAGAAATGACCATTATGCCCTTGGAGGGTAAAATGTCTAGATACCCCTATGTGATATATGATTGATTATGTATGCCAGCTGATATGTATGTTTTGCATTCATGAGTGATATTATGTTGCATGAGGGGAAAATCTTGTAATTGGAGGAAGTGATTGATCTGTTAGGGTCGCATGGGTCGCACGAGACGACTGTGGACCTATTCTGGTTAGGGTCACACGAGTCGCACGAGACGACTGTGGACCGACCGTTGGCTTTAAGCCGCTTATGTGATTGGTAGCTTTGCTGCGATACTGTTTAGTGCCACAACTGGTGCCAACATTGGGAGTGTAGGGATAGGTGGGTCGATTTAATCCCCACAGGAGTGCAGGGTTGGACAGGCGATAGAGTGTGATATTCGCAATATAAAGTAATAAAATTTATAATAACGATCACACCAGAAACTAACTAATATCACGATTTTAAGACAAGTGCACCTATCGAACAGTACTATAGTTTAGTGGCAAGACCGAGATGTCGTACCCAAGGGAACTAAAAGTACTAGTACTAACTTTCCTTCTATTATTTAACCTAGAAATAAAAGGGGTTTTTATGAAAACTAAACTAATTCTGAAACTAAACTAAGAATGCACAAAAAGTAAATTGGGAAAAAATTCTTGGGAAAAACTGATTGATTTGGACAATACTCAAGGGAGAATCCACCTAGACTTCACTTGTTATCAATTCTTGAGCTAGACGATTTATTTACTTGACTTGATCCGTAGAAATCCCTAATTTATGTTAATACCTCCGTCGAGGATAAGAACAACTAATCCTAGTTTGATTAACTGAAATCTCTTTCTAGTTAAAACCCCTAGCCTTGCATTAATTCGATCTATGGATTCCCTTATTAGGTTTGACCCTAATCTGGCAGATTTATGTCACCCTATGTCTAGGGTTGCATGCAACTCCGCTTAATTATGCTAAATCTACTCTTAAACAGGATTTTTGCTCCTCCAAATAAGCACATCAATACTTGAATTAATACCTAGGAATATTAAAACAAGAATTAAGAACACATAATTAAGAACAAATCAAGTATTTATCATATAACTCAAGATAAAATAATAACAAGATCTGTCTTAGGTTTCATCTCCTTCAAGTATTTGGGGGATTTAGTTTATATTTAATAAAGAAAACATCTCAGAAGAATTAAAATAGCAAAACATAAAGAACCCAAAAACCCCTGAAGAATTGAAAGGAGATCCACTGTCTTGATGTAGAATTCAGCTTCTGGGATAAATCAATTGGCTTCCCTTGGAGTAATCCCTTGCTTTCACTCTCTGTGTTGGCAGAAATAAAGCACCCTTCTGAGGAGAGAAAAGTATCTCTTCTGAGGGGAGAAGAGTACATCCTTAGAGTTGCCTCCTAGGGTAATTATATAGAGCTTTGGAATGCCTTTCTTAGCCTCTAAGCATCCTTTTCCGAGTGAAATTGCACTTCCTCACGACAGGGACACGCCCGTGTGCCACGACCGTATGGATCGAGGCCCAGGCTGTAGTCAGGTTTGTTGATGGTGGCACGGCCGTGTGGTTCGGCCGTGCTTGTGGAGGCTGGGCTATGTTGGGCTCAAGGTGACACGGTCGTGTGGTGAATCCCGGGCCATGTTGTTTTTATACTTTGGCCCATTTTCTCTATTTTTGGCCCGTTTTTCGTTCTTTTCTCTTCCCTATGCTCTCCTAAGTATAAAACATGAAATAGAAAGGTTAAGAGCACCAATTTCCACAAATTTAATGGTAATTCATCCAGAAGTTAAGCTAAGCATGAGGTAAAAACTTGTATAATTTATCGTTTATCAAATAACCCCACACTTAAACCTTTGCTTGTCCTCAAGCAAAATCTCAACTCACAATTAAGAATCATTCTTCTCAACCCACAATCTTTATCAATAATGTTTCAAACTAATCCGCAAATAATCATACAATGAAAATTCAACCAAAAGAACATTAAAGATTCAAACACTCTAAGTTGAGAATTTTATCACAGAAACATAGGTTTTCTCCCTTCTCCTAAGTAATTACCTCTCAATCAAAATTAACAAGATTTGACATCCTCACTAAAGATTCACTCTATCCACTCAAGGTGTTTAGGGTTCAAGAATTAAGCACTCTCTAGTCAACCTGAAAAGTTATTGGCATAGGCTTGCAAGAAAATCAAATCTCCACCACTATAGATTGATATGACACATTGATCAAAAGGTCTTTCAATGGTTGTAATGGGGCTTTGGTTAGGGGTGTTGTCACAAGCTGAAAAAGAGAGGGTTAGAATCGAGATTGAATTGAAAAATCATCTAGCTAGAAAAATCTCTATCACTGGAACATATTCCTCGAGCTAAGCCTTATGATGACATCGTTCTAAGTTTGATAGCTTATAATAGAAATATGCAAAAATATTAAACTATAACTAAGATGTGAATTACAACTGAATTAATTGTATATATACAATTTTTTTAATTATAAATCAAATACAATACTTTGAATATTTACAAACATTACAAACTAGAAAATAGAATAAAGCTAGATAATAATTCAACTTAAATCTGGACAAAAATAGGGATCAAAATAATTGAATGGAATTCAACAAATGTGGGTTATAGGTTAATATTAGAGGTAAGTCAAAGAATGGGTTGTTAGGCTCAATGGGGTTCACTAGGGGTTAATTTGTGGAGGTAGGCTTTTATGGAGTATGTGGGTTAAATCCTAGGTGCCTTTATCATCTCAGTGTATCAAATCAAATGATGTGGTCTCGACATGTATAATCGAAGCAAGTTCTAGAATAACAAATTAACATTGACTTACTCAAAGCAACAATAAAAGTGAGCATGAAAGAGTGTATGCTCAAAAGGCTCAAAAATCTCACCAGAATTATGGCTTTTTGATGTCAATCCTGCGAATTTCAAATCTTAAGATAACACTTTAAAATTAGGGAAAACAACCTAGAAAAACTTTAGATTCTCAAAAATTTCAACTTATCATGCTTGATTCCCTAGTGTTTTAAAGTTTCAATAATCAAAGTACAAGCGCCTATGTCTTAATTCTCAACATATCAATAAAAATCATAAATCAATCAGAATTAATTCCTAATAGGAGATTGAAGATAATGCAAAGAGTGAGAATGAGAATTCGAAGTTTTGAGAACAATGTAAAATGTTAGTTTAAAAATTTTCAGGGATTTTAAGGAGAATGTAATGACTGAAGGTAAGTTCCCCCCCACACTTAAGATGTACATCGCCCTTAATGTACAAAGATAACATTAGTAGCAATAGAAGCATAAGATCATAAGATAGGGAAAGGCATGAAACTCCCTGAATTTTGGATGAATTTGTGAGACATATGTTGGAATTGGAAGAGCCGAAAGTTGTGGTAGAGTTGTCCCGTTAGATTTTGGATATGAGCTGTACAGCTCTTTTGAAACTGCGAAGGCATTTATCAATGTTTAGGCATTTTAGTGAAGCGTAATTTTCTTGTTAGGGAATAACTAATAAAAATAAAATTAAAAACTAAACTAAAATATTTACTAAACATAAAGATCAAAGTAAAGATAAAGAAAAATCTAAATATTCTAAGAAAACTTAAAGTTCAAGAGAAGGTGAAAATAAAGATCAAGAATAAAAATAAAAATTAAGATAAAAATAAAGATAAGAGGAATAGAAATATCTAATCCTCAGATAGTCCATGAGGTGGGGAAGGTGGTGTGATATGAAGATGCTGACAAATCTGCGCTAAAGTGGCATCAATGTGATCAAATCTTTGAAAACATTGTTGCTCGAATCGTGTGAAGTGCTTAGCTAAGTCAGCCTGAGAAGCTGCCGCATGAACTGGTCGGCGATGTGGTGGTGGCTCGGTGGGTGCATCCTCCTCTGGTGTGGGACATCATCAGGAATGTCCTCGGGATCCTCTTGCTCGGCATCTCTAAGTAGCTGGTACTGTAGAGGATCTGTCCAACGTTGGCACTAGGTCATCCTCATGTGAAGCATGCTCTGGATGCCCTGTAGGGACATCTGGCCAACTAAAGTGTACGAGGACGTCTGGGCTACGATGTTGAATAAGCCGAAGTAGCGGCCCAATCTCGTGATGTACGGGCCCATAAAAATCACGCATTACCGATGCCTCTCTGTCTGATGCTAGATTGCATGGGCGATGAAATAAGCAAGGTCGATAACATGTGCGTTCGCCATGCACCATAAGAAATAGGCATCGTGGGTGTTTACGACACCCGTGTTCTCGCGTCGTCCCGTCAATGTATGTGCGAGTAAGGAGTAAAGGTACCTCAGAGAATGGACAAGGGCGGTGGCTTTGGAGCGACTGGGGTCGTATGTGTGTTGTTGAGGGGCCAAGCTGCGCCAGCACTGAACTGGAGAGACGTGGATGCTGCGGTCGAGCTCAGAGAGGTTGTCTTCCTCCATGAATTCCTCGATGTAGAGACCGAGTGCTATACCGAACTTCGCTACACTAAGCTGTCAAACGAAGCCTCCTAGACGGAATTAAATCGTCCTCGGATCATGTCGGGTCATCACCGTCTAAAGGTAGAAAGTGGAGCAGAACTCGAGGGTGAGTTCGAGGTAGGTGGGCTCCACAATCCGAAAAAATTGATCTCACAGATCTGTCATCAGTAAGGCCCAGACCTCGTCTACTACGTGGACTTGCTCGAGTGCAGCCCAATCAACGCACCTTCCTGTTCCAAGGGGTCGTGCCCTTAATAATTGAAATAATTTCATTGGGAGGTTTGTAGAAATTAGAAGAACGGATGGCGGTTTTCAGCAATGGGTCGTGGGGATGAACCACCAGGCCCCTTGCACTTCTTTGACGTAGGGGCTGCAGCTCTTTTATCGTGTGATGATGACGTGGTTCCTAAAAATTAAAACGAGAGGCATTAGTCCTAATAATTGGAACTAAAATTTTAAAAAGAAAATAGTAAAAAGTTCTTAAGCTTTAAACAAAACAAAACATTTTGAAATAAAATGTGGATTTTACTAACCTAAATAGTATAATCTATTCATCCTAAGCATGGTATCAAATATGAAGGCATGGGTATGAATTTATACTAAATGAATAATAATCTAAATAAGAAAAAGTGGCAAGTAAATAGGAGTATAAGTGGCATGATATCATGAAATTTTCTATAACATTTTAGATTATTCATGCCAAAAATGGATTTTATGCCCTAAAATAATGTAAAAACTAAATAAGCATTTTATAAAAATGGATGAAAGCATTAAAAATTAAAGAGAAAATAAGAAAATGTAACCAAATGGGTGGTTAAAAAGGGCGGAGCACGGTCGTGAAGGCGTTGCACGATCGTGGGAATGCCTTGGGAGTCCGGTGGAGGCATTGGGGAAGGCTAGGATAGGTTTTGGGTGGGGGGATTTAGGGTTTAATTTGAGGAAGAAGGTGAATAATGGCCTGTTTATATAGGTCTTTGGGTCACACGAGCATGTCACACGTTCGTGTGGCTTGGGTTTTGCCCATGTGGTTCTAAAATTGGTGATTTTGGCACGCCTGGTTCGAAGCACATGCCCGTGTACCTAGGCCGTGTTGAGGCACACGGCTGTGTCGCACGGTCGTGTCCTTCGATGTTCGCTTCTCTCACGGCTGTGTATTAGGTCACACGCCCGTGTCTGAATTAACAGTGTCGACCACATTCTTGGGGTCAGCACGGCCATATCGTATGGCCGTGTCGGCTGGTTTAAGCCCCTGTTCGAATTGACAGTGTTGGCCATGGTCACATCACATGGCTGTGGCACTTTGTTGTAGCCCGTGTCTCTGGAAAATTTTTACCCTGTTTATACACAGCCAAATTGTACGGCCGTGTCTAAGCTCATAATGTCCACATGGCCTTAGGAACGCCCGTGGGCATGGCCGTGTGGTCCAAAAATCCTGCATTCAAAAGGGTTAGTCGATGTATTAGAAGACTGAAAAAAAGTTACTCAGTTAGTGCTCGGGTTACCACCCGAGAAGCACTTATTTAGAGTCTAAGCTCGACTCTACCTGTATATATCATGACGAGAGTTCATGGAGCCGAAGCTCCTCCCTATTATCTTTGAAATTCTCACCTCTATAATGTTTAAGCCAATGGCCGTTTACCTTGAAAGTGCCGTGGCTTGGATGAGTTACCTCGATTGTGCCGTATGGAAAAATAGTTTGAACAGTGAATGGACCGCACCACCTCAATTTAAGTTTTCCAGGAAATAGTTTAAGCTTTGAGTTGTAAAGTAAGACAAGATCACTAGTTTTGAAGTGCTTATTTTGTCTCAAACGATTGTCATGGCGTCGCTTTGTGGCTTCCTTATATAATCGTGAGTTTTCGTAGGCATTGCAGCGCCATTCATCCAGTTCATTTAGTTGTATTAGATGTTTCTCACCTGCAAGCTTAAAATCAAGATTTAAAAATTTAATAGCCCAAAATGCTTTATGTTCGAGTTCAAATGGCAGATGACAACTTTTTCCGTAAACAAGTTTATAAGGAGATGTTCCTATGGGAGTTTTAAATGCAGTTCTATAAGCCCATAAAGCATCATCTACTTTCCTTGACCAATCTCTTCTATTTGCTTCTACTGTTTTCTCTAAAATGCATTTTAGTTCTCTATTTGTCACTTCAACTTGACCACTGGTTTGTGGGTGATAGGGGGTAGCTATTCTATGGTGCACTCCATATTTTTTTAAAACTTTATCAAATTGGGCATTGCAAAAATGAGTACCCCTATCACTAATAATTATTCTAGGTGTTCCAAATCGAGAGAAAAGTTTTTTCAGAAAGCGTACTAGTATTCTAGCATCATTAGTAGGTAAAGCTTGGGCTTCCACCCATTTTGACATGTAATCTACTGCTACTAGTATGTACTTATTTCCAAATGAAGTAGGGAATGGACCCATAAAATCGATACCTCATACATCAAATATTTCACATGAGAGTATATAGTTTTGAGGCATTTCATTGTGCTGAGAAATGTTACCTGTTCTCTGGCATTTATCACAAGAGGTCACATACATGTTGGCATCTTTGAAAAGGGTAGGCCAGTAAAAACCTGATTCGAGTACCTTGTGAGCAGTTCTAGCTCCACTGTGGTGTCCTCCTGTAGGTCTTGAATGGCAATGCTCTAAAATTTTATATGCTTCTGTCTCTGTAACGCATCTTCAAATGACTTGATCTGCACAAATACGAAAAAGGAAAGGGTCTTCCCAAAAGTAATTTTCCACATCAGCGAAGAATCGCTTCTTTTACTGATGGGTTAACCCTTTTGGGATTATGTTAGCTGCTAAATAATTTGCAAAATCAGCAAACCAAGGAACGATAGCCTCTGCTATGGCTAGGAGTTGTTCTTCAGGAAATAAGTTGTTTATTTATCGAGGCCCTTGGGGTGTGGATTTTCCAATCTTGAAAGGTGATCTGCTGCCAAATTTTCAGCTCCTTTCTTATCTTTTACTTCTAAGTCGAATTCCTGTAACAATAGAATCCATCTTATTAATCGAGGTTTTGCATCATTTTTAGTTAAAAGATAACGAAGAGTAGAATGATCAGTATGAACAATGACTTTAGATAATATTAGATATGATCTAAATTTGTCAAACCCAAAAACAACGGCTAGCAATTCTTTTTCTGTGGTAGTATAATTTGCTTGTGCGTCTGTCAAAGTTTTGCTAACATAATAAATCAGTTGGAAGTGCTTGTCTCTTCGTTGCCCCAAAACTACACCTACTGTAAAATCACTTGCATCACACATTAGTTCAAAAGGTAGATTCCAATCAGGTGAAATCATAATCGGAGCATTAACTAACTTTTCTTTGAGAGGGTTAAAAGACTTTAAACATTCTTGGTCAAAATTGAAAAGCACATCTTTTTCTAGTAATTTTGTTAAGGGTTTAGCTATTTTAGAAAAATCTTTAATAAATCTGCGATAAAAACCAGCATGTCCTCAAAAGCTTCTTATGGCCTTAACTGAATTAGGGGGAGGTAACTTTTCGATGGTTTCAATTTTTACTTTATCTACCTCTATCCCTTTACTAGAAATTTTATGTCCTAGGACAATACCTTCTTGAACCATAAAGTGACATTTTTCCCAATTTAGCACTAAATTCGTCTCTTCACATCATATCAGAACGCGTTTTAAATTATTAAGATAAAGTTGGAAAGAATTACCGAAAACCAAAAAATCATCCATAAATACCTCCATGATATCTTCCACGAGTTCGTCAAAGATAGCTAACATGCAGCGCTGAAAAGTAGCAGGAGAATTACATAATCCAAAAGGCATTCTACGATAAGTAAACGTACCATATGGGCATGTAAATGTCGTCTTTTCCTGATCTTCTGAGCTATCAGGATTTGGAAGTAACCAGAGAGGCCACTAGGAAACAGTAATACATATGTCCTAATAATCTTTCCAACATTTGATCTATAAAGGGTAAGGGAAAATGATCTTTTCGAGTTGTATCATTTAGCTTTCTATAATCAATGCAAACTCTCCATCTAGTGACTATTCTTGTAGGTATTGACTAATTTTTGTCATTAGACACTATAGTCATGCCTTTCTTTTTAGGAACAACCTGCACATGACTTACCCAAGAACTGTCAGAAATAGGATAAATAATGCTTGCGTCTAAAAGTTTAATTACCTCAACTTTTACGACTTCCTTCATGTTGGGATTCAGTCGTCGTTCAGCTTGCACCGATGGCTTATATTCATCTTCCATTAAAATTTTGTGGGTGCAAAAAGAAGGGCTAATTCCTTTAATATCAGAAATCTTCCAAGCTATAGCCTTTTTGTGTTCCTTTAATACTTGAAGTAATTCCTCTTTCTTTTTAGCGCTCAAATCTAATGCGATAATTATTGGTAATGTAGAATCATCTCCTAAAAATGCATACTCTAAGTGGTCAGGCAATTGTTTTAGCTCTAATTTAGGAGGTTCATCAATCGAGGTTTTTTGTCTTAGTTCGTCATTTAACTTAAGGCCTTCATAGCTTATATGCCTTGTGACAATCTCATGAGAGTTCAACTCATTCATTACTTCTTCACTTCAGTGGTGGCTTCATCTTCCTCCCCACCTTGAACAAGACACAGTTCCACCGTGTCTTCAAGAGTGATTTCCTGAAAATTATCTTGAACAAAATAATTAATAACATCAATAAAATAAAAGGAATCATCTTGTTCTCTAGAAAATCTCATAGCATTATAGATTTTAAAGACAACTTCTTCTTCACAAACTCTAAGCACTAATTTACTATCCCCTACGTCGATAGCAGCTCTAGCAGTAGCTAAAAATGGGAGTCCCAAAATTAAAGGTACCTCAATATCCTCATCCATGTCAAGCACAACAAAATCAATAGGGAATATAAATTTATCTACTTTTACTAGCACATCTTCAATGATTCCCCTAGGATATTTAACAGATCTATCAGCTAATTGTATACTCATCCTAGTGGGTTTTGGTTCCCCTAGACCTAGTTGCTTGAACATTTTGTAGGGCATTAGGTTAATACTAGCAACTAGATCAGCTAAGGCTTTTTCAATAATTAAACCCTAGACCTAGTTGCTTGAACATTTTATAGGGCATTAGGTTAATATTAGCACCTAGATCAGCTAAGGCTTTTTCAATAATTAAACTACCAATTAAGCAATGAATAGTAAAACTTCCTGGGTCTTTCAGCTTGGCTGGCAGTTTATTTTGGAGAATAGCTGAACATTCCTCGTTGAGTTCCACTGTGGCTAATTCTTTCAACTTCCTTTTATTTGTGAGAAGTTCTTCTAAAATCTTTGCATACTTCGGCATCTGTGAAATTACTTCAATAAAAGGTCAGTTAATATGTAACTGTTTAAAAAGTTTAAGAAATTTACCGAAATAAGCATCTGTGCGGTCTTTCTTCAACTTTGCCGGATATGGTATAGGTGGGTTATATTCTTTAGTTGTTGGTGGAATTCTTCCTTTAGGTTCTGCCTCCTCTACCTTGTCCTTTTTGGATTCTTGAACAGGCTTCTTTTTTGGTTCAGCCAGGACTTTCCCATCCCTTAGAGTAATTGCTTTGACATGTTCTCTAGGATTTGGCTCAGTGTTTCTTGGTAATCCATCTTGTGATCTTTCTGAAATTAACTTGGCAAGCTGACCAATTTGATTCTCGAGCCCTTGAATGGATGCTTGCTGATTCTTTAGTGTCGTTTCAGTATTTTGGAAACGGGTTTCTGATACGACCGTAAATTTGGTGAACATTTCTTCAACGTTCGACTTTTTCTCTTGTTGTGGTAGTTGTTGAAATCCCCCAAGGAGGTGGTTGTCTTTGATTTCCTTGTCCTCCCCATGAAAAATTGGGGTGGTTCTGCCAACCAGCATTGTAAGTGTTACTATGAGGATTATTTTGAGGTCTAGAATTGTTACCCATATAGTTGGCTTGCTCAGTTTCCATGCCATATCTATAAAAGGAGTAATCTAAATTGAACATATTTCCCTGGGTTGCGTCACACTGCATCACTGGGTGTGCCTGCGTAGAACCAACAAAATTATCAAACTTTTTATTCAAAAGTTCTACTTGATTAGAAAGCATGGTGACGGTATCAATATTAAAAACTCCTGTAGCTTTTCTCTGCTTTGTCCTCATGACTTGCCACTAATAGTTATTCAGTGACATCTCTTCTATAAACTCATAAGCTGCTTCGGGTGTTTTATTGTTGATTGTTCCTCCTGCGACGGCATCGATCATTTGCCTTGTTGATGGATTCAAACCGTTGTGAAAGGTTTGAACTTGTAACCACAAAGGCAACCCATGGTGAGGGCACCTTCTCAAAAGATCTTTGTATCTCTCCCAAGCATCGTAAAGTGTCTCTAATCCATCTGTACAAATGAAGAGATATCGTTTTGCAATTTAGCTATTTTAGATGGAGGAAAATATTTGAGTAAGAACTTTTCGGTCATCTATTCCCATGTAGTGATTGAGCCTCGTGGTAGAGAATTCAACCATTGCTTAGCTTTATTCCTTAGGGAAAAAGGAAATAGTCAGAGGCGAATGGCATCATCAGAAGCGCCATTGATTTTAAACGTATCACAAAATTCCAAAAAATTTGCTAAATGTGAGTTGGGATCTTCATCCTGTAAACTATCAAACTGCACAAATTGCTGAATCATCTGAATAGCGTTAGGTTTTAATTCAAAATTATTTGTAGCAATAGCAGGTCTAATAATACTAGATTGAGTACCAGCCAAATTAGGTTTAGCATAATCATACATAGTGCGAGGAGCATTATCGTGATTTGCCGGTTCTGCGGTTATCGTGGGAGGTGGTAGATTGTCTTGATTTGCTTCCATCTCTTTCGTAGATTCTGGCTCTTGTTCTTGTCCTTGTTCCGGATAATGAAGGCTTCGTCTGATTTGTCTATGATTTCTGCAAACTGTAGCTTCTAAATCCTCATCAAAAAGTAATGGTCCTCCTGGGTTTCTTCTAGTCATAAACTAGAGATACCTAGAAAGGAAAAAAGCAAAGAAAATTAAAATAAATAAAAGAAATAAAAACAAAGGTTAAAAATAAATAAAATAGTAATGGCTAAAGTAATAAAAATCAAGTGTTCCTAATATTTTTATTCCTCGGCAACGGCGCCAAAAACTTGATATTCGCGATATAAAGTAATAAAATTTATAATAATGATCACACCAGAAACTAACTAATATCACGATTTTAAGGCAAGCGCACCTATCGAACAGTACTATAGTTTAGTGGCAAGACCGAGATATCGTACCCAAGGGAACTAAAAGTACTAGTACTAACTTTCTTTCTATTATTTAACCTAGAAATAAAAAGGGGTTTTTATGAAGACTAAACTAATTTTGAAACTAAACTAAGAATGCACAAAAAGTAAATTGGGGAAAAACTCTTGGGAAAAACTAATTGATTTGGACAATACTCAAGGGAGAATCCACCTAGACTTCACTTGTTATCAATTCTTGAGCTAGACGATTTATTTACTTGACTTGATCCGTAGAAATCCCTAATTTATGTTAATACCTCCGTCGAGGATAAGAACAACTATCCTAGTTTGATTAACTGAAATCTCTTTCTAGTTAAAACCCCTAGTCTTGCATTAATTCAATCTATGAATTCCCTTATTAGGTTTGACCCTAATCCGACAGATTTATGTCACCCTATGTCTAGGGTTGCATGCAACTCCGCTTAATTATGCTAGATCTACTCTTAAACAGGGACTTTTGCTCCTCTGAATAAGCACATCAATAATTGAATTAATACCTAGGACTATTAAAACAAGAATTAAGAACACATAATTAAGAACAAATCAGGTATTTATCATATAACTCAAGATAAAATAATAACAAGATCTGTCTTAGGTTTCATCCCCCTCAAGTATTTGGGGGATTTAGTTTATATTTAATAAAGAAAACATCTCAGAAGAATTAAAATAGCAAAACATAAATATCCCAAAAACCCTAAAGGATTGAAGGGAGATCCTCCGTCTTGATGTAGAATTCAGCTTCTGGGATGAATCAATCGGCTTCCCTTGGAGTAATCCCTTGCTTTCACTCTCTGTGTTGGCAGAAATAAAGCACCATTCTGAGGAGAGAGAAGTATCTCTTCTGAGGGGAGAAAAGTACATCCTTAGAGTTGCCTCCTAGGGTCATTATATAGAGCTTTGGAATGCCTTTCTTAGCCTCTAAGCATCCTTTTCCGAGTGAAATTACACTTCCTCACGACAGGGACATGCCCGTGTGCCACGGCCGTATGGATCGAGGCCTAGGTTGTGGTCAGGTCTGTTGATGATGGCACGACTGTATGGTCCGGCCGTGCTTGTCGAGGCTGGGCCGTGTTGGGCTCAAGGTGACACGGTCGTGTGGTAAATCACCAGGCAGTGTTGTTTTCATACTTTGGCCCATTTTCTCCGTTTTTGGCCCGTTTTTCGTTCTTTTCTCTTCCCTATGCTCTCTTGAGTATAAAACATGAAATAAAAGGGTTAATAGCACAAATTTCCACAAGTTCAATGGTAATTCATCCAGAAATTAAGCTAAGCATGAGGTAAAAACATGTATAATTTATCGTTTCTCAGAGTGCAGGGTTGGTTGGGGTTAAATGCATCATATGTGTTGATTTCTGATACTATTATGGGCTAAGGCCCAATTGCCACCATTATTGTAATGGGCTTAGGCCCAGATTGATATGTTGCATATTATTGTTAATGGGGTAGTGCACACTGAGTTTTTACAAACTCACCCCTCTGTTTATTTATGCAGGTAATCCCTAGTGACTGACGGTTCAACATATTGGAGGGCTCAGAGGTGGCCACACTATGGACAGGTACAATTTTAGTTTTTATCTTATTTTGCTTACGTTTTCATTATTTGGGTTTTTATGTAATAAGGCCTTTCTCTGGTTTGCATTTTTATTTTGGATTTTATTTTGTTTTGGATTTTTAACTTTTAGTCATAAGCCTCGGGTTTTTAAAAGAAATCAACATTTTACAACACAAACGTAAGTAGGCAAACGTTTCCAAAGAAAAGCTTCCGCGGTAAATTAAAAGTTTAGTAATATTACTTAAGACTCAGATTTTCATTAACAACTTATGGTTTAATCGATTCTTAATATATTTTTTCAAAGGGGCTTATCCTAATTTGGATTTTCAAATGACATTTCATTGTAATATCTAACAACTCAATAAATGATACACGTTTTTAAAGAGAAAACCCGTTTTTGAAGTTACTGTTTAAAAATGTTTTGGCCAAATGATTCTGAAATTTCCAAACATCGAACTTTATGCTTCATCCCTCAATGTGACATCACTAGGTTCGGCCATAACCACGGGCCGGGTCTGGGGTGTTACATTTAGTGGTATCAGAGTCAAGTTGCAAAACTTGACTATGGAATGGGTTTTAAAAGTTGTTTTTTAAATACTTTGAAAATTTTTGAAAGATTTTATTGTGTGGCACACCGAGTCTCCAGCGCCGAACCAGTAAGTCTTCTTGATATTGAAATCTGTTTTAAACTATTATACTGTAGGTAGGAAATATTGGGATTACTTTAGACTATACTGAGATTCTTTAGATAGAGTAAACTGAAAGCCGTAGAAAACTAAGACTGTAGTGAGCCTACGATTGCGAAAACAAACTTTAAATTATTACTTCTCATAAAACATCTACTTTAATTACTGAAACTATAACTAATTTGCATAAAATTCCTAACTCAGATAATTCATTAAGTGATAATGAGCACTAGAGGTACTTGTGGAAGGGGTACAAAAGGCGGCGACATAGGCTGTGGAAGTGCTAGAGCTAGGCCTTCGGCATCGGGCCACATGCCAAATGTTGAGGCTAGAGAGGCACCGGCTTCCCTGGTAACTGAGTCAGGGTCATATGATCGAGCAGTGTGGGATGATGCATTGTCTCAAGCAATGTTGAGGATTCTGGAAAGGGTCGCTGGGCCCAATACTAGTACTGGAGGCTGAAGGTCGATTTCTAAACAACTCCAGTCGAATGGAGCAAAGATCTTTAGGGGTATCATTGGAGTAGCCTCTAATGTGGCTGAATATTGGTTGGAGGCCACAGAAAGAATAATGGATGACCTTGACTGTACCGCCGAGCAAAAGTTAAAAGGTGCAGAGTCGTTGCTGCGAGAGGAAGCCTATCAATGGTGGCTTACTGTGAAAGAGGGCACTCAACCTGACCGGGTAACTTGGGAATTCTTCAACTCTGCATTTCAATGGAAGTATGTGGGCGCGAGTTATGTGGATGCCCAGAAGAGAGAATTCTTGAACTTGACACGGGGGAAAGATCTGTGGCTGAGTATGAGGTAGAATTTTTACGACTTAGTCGATATGCTCTAGGGATGGTGGCAATAGAATACGAGAGATGTGTTTGTTTCAAGGACAGCCTCAAAGATGGTCTTTGAGTGTTGATAGCTTCACAGAGGGAGTGAGACTTCACTACATTGGTGGAGAAAGCAAAAATCACCGAGGATATGAAGCGCATTAAGCGCCAAAACTGGGAAAAAGAAAGGGGCAGAAACAAAAGAGATTCAAAGCCTTCTAGATCCGTTCAAAGGCCTAGGAAAAAGGCCAAAGTAGATGAGCTAGTCAGAGTTGGGCCCTCTGTTGTTGCTACTAGGTTGCCACCTTGTGTTGATTGTGGGAAACGTCATCTAGGCGAGTGCTGGAAGAGGACGGGAGCCTGTCTGAGTTGCGGATTGATAGAGCACCGTATTAGGGAATGTCCTAGAAGGCTTCTCTCTAAATTTCTAATTTTAATTTGGCTTTTTATTTATCACAATTTAACTCAGTTTTTCAAAATATTAACTGTTTTCAAAACATTATGTTTCTGCAACACAATTCTTTTTTTTTTTAAGTTTCCGCAACAAACATTGATTTTAAAGTGCAACAATATTTGAATTTGATTAACAAATTTTCAATTAAGTCGTAATGAGGTTTTAACACAAAGCAGGTTTTCAAACAAAATAATGTTTTCGAAAAACACCTCAACAAGTTGATTTTTAACAAAGAGGCTTTAACCTTCAAATGGGCTTTTATCAACAGGAATGAGTTTTCAAAAAGACACTCCAATGTGACACCGCCAGATTCAGCCATAACGTTCAGGCCGGGTTGGGGTGTTACATACTAAGTTTTCTTTTCTCTGTTTTCTAGTGCTCGGAAGCTTGTAAATGTTGGAAATCAGTCGGAGCATCATCACACTATCCACCAGCTCGTTTTGGTATAAATAGTAAACTTATTTTGGTATAATGGCATGTATAGGTTAACTTGGCCAATTGTTGGTTTGTAAATGGTTGTTTGTAATCTAGCCATAGGAACGGCTAGCAATGGTTTGACTTGGTATAATTATAAAGTTATATCACGGTAATTATAACACCCCTTACCCGAGATCGTCGCTGGAGTCAAGCACGAGGCGTTACCAGACTTATCTTACTAGTTTGGGCATAAAAATTTACTTTTAAAATTAATTCTCTCACATTCATATAATATATCCCTAAAAAGGGCCCTCGAGGCCCTAAAACATGCAATTGAAATGATTCGGGACCAAACCAGGAACTTTAAAAATTTTCCAATTACTTACACAAATCAAAAAAAAATTATTTCACTATTCATAATAAAATTGTCCACCCGCATAGCAGTCACTAAATTAATTATCACTCGAGTTACGAAGCTCAAATTTTAAATCCATAAATTTTTCCTAAAACTAGACTCACATATATTCTTACTATAATTTTTTCAGAATTTTTGGTTTGGCCAATTAATACAGTTTATTCATTAAAACCTCCCCTATTTCGCTGCCCAACAATCCTAACCACTCTTCACTAACATTTTAATTTCTCTTTATATAGAATTCAAAGGATGTTCACATTTATTTATTCTAAAAATAGACTCAATAAGGAATTTAACCATATAAATCATGTTCCATAATTATTTTTTTTATAAATTTTAATGATTTTTACAAGTCAGAATAGGGGATCACAAAATCATTCTGAACCAGTCTCACAAGAATTTAAATATCTCAAAATATGGACTTCATTTGTTTGTTCTATTTCTTTCTTTTGAAAATAGACTCAATAAGATTTAATTCTATATCTTATTCACCATTTAATTCCATTTCTAAAATTTTTAGTGATTTTTCAAAATGACATCACCGATGCTATCCCAAAACTGTTTCATAACCAACTTTTACGCTTTCATAATTTCTTTGCATTAAACCTCATTTAGGCATACATAACATCAACACATGTTCTTATTTAGCCATATCATAAGGAAATACACATAAAATGGCCAAGTCCCTATACATGTCATGACTAAAAACGTTTCAATGAAAATACCCAATTGGTAACTTGATAGTCGAAAGTGTAAAGCGATCTCCGACGAACTCCAACCCGAGCTTGTTTGATAAAACTCTGGAACAGAGGAAAGGAAAGAGGTAAGCTTATAAAGCTTAGTAAGTTCACATGTAAAAGAATAGGCATTAGTAATAAATTTAGCTTATTATTAAGCTTTCATAAATTGCATAAATAATGTTAAGTTCTTACTTTCCCATCTTACTCATTGGTAACCTTAACAAAGGCTCGAAATAATAAAAAAATACCTTACTTAATAGCTTGCTTATGTACCTGCAATATCTCACTTAACACATTAATACTTTTTCATAATGTATAGGCATATTGCCAACCATGCCACAAAGCATCATAAGTATAATTGAAAACTTATCACTTACTTAATACTTGAATATACTCATTAAAATACTTTTAATATCATCAACTTATAACCTCAATATTAATAAGCCTTATGTACATACTTGTGCTCTTTCCTCATGATCTTACCTTGTCATCTCTTTGACTTACTCTTTGGATTACTCAAGTACCTTTTCTTTTGAAATCTACCATTGCCATGTCTTGACATTGTCTTACATAGAATCTTTGCCTTATAGTAACTTATCAATGCCATGTCTTAAGATGGTCTTACATGATTTCCTTGCCTTGTAAAACTTAGCAATGCCATGCCTTGGCGTGGTCTTACTTGGTATCCTTATCTTATGTTGCCATGGGTCAACCATGGTCTTTTTCTGTCAATTTTTCCTTAATTTCCATGTTATATACATGGACTTTGCCGTTAATTCTTCCTTAGTTGCCATGTTATAAGCATGGACTTTAAAATATTAATACCTTGGCAATTCATAGCTAAAATATACTTACTCAAAATTCTCAAGGTCAGTCACATAACTCAATAATAATAATAGCAACAATTTCATAATAATAAAATGCTACTCAACTTACATACTTACATTCTCAATCTCATCATATCCTCAATTTATCTTACTTTCCTCAAATTATGCTATTCAATACTTTCTTGATTTTATACAAAGCCACATTACCACTATGGTCTTATATGTAAACTTATTTGAATTCTCACCTTTAATGTCGAATCATTTCTCAATTATTGTCATTATATTCAAAAATCAATACTAAAACATTTATAACTAATATATCAATTTAGCATCCAAACATGCTTAATTAAATGCTTATTAAACACATGAACTTACCTCGATACCAACACAGTCATTTTGACCAGTTTTCTCGATTTTCAGTTTTTCTCCCATTCTAGGTCCAAATTTCATTTTTCGGGATCTAAAACATCATATTTCACTTATTTAATCAATGCACTAATCATTTCAGACCTAAAAAATATTTTACAAAATTTATATTTTTGCCCCTAAACTTTTACGTATTTATACTTTTGCCCCAAAGCTCGAAAATTAAATTTTATCTCTAATTCTTATGTTTTAGGACATACTGATCATTTTTTTCCTTCTATGGCTATTAGATTCTCTCCCTAACATGCACTTATGAACACTAATATTTTTTACCGGTTATGTCGTTTTACTCGTTTTCACTGAAAATCGCTTAGCAAAAGTCGTTTAACATAATTCTAAGCTTCATATTCTGTCATAAAACATCAAAATACACACTTTTCACTTATGGGTAATTTTCCAAATATAAACCCTAGCTCGAATTAATGGTAGAATTAGCTTAATCAAGTTATCGGGATTCCAAAAATGCAAAGAACATGAAAAATAGGGCTAGAACGGACTTACTACAAAGCTTGGAAGAAGAACAAACCCTAGCCATGGTGTTCCCTTGCTACATTCGGCCATGGAGAAAATAAATGAAAAATATGATAGCTTATTTCATGTTATTTCATCTTTATTCATTAATTAAGGCATTTTACCAAAATGCCCTTAAATACCTTACTTACTAACCATGTCCATTTTTGTCCATCAAACCTTAATGATCTAATTACTATTTAAGGACCTCTACTTTAAACCCCCATTTCAATCAAGTACTTTATAAACTAGAATACATATTTTGCAACTTTTGTAAATAAGCCCTAATAGACAAATTAAACATGCAATCTATAAAATTTCTTATTGGTAGTCTAACACATGCATCTAATCAATCGGTAAATCATGATAATTCATCGTAATAAACTTTTCTATCTCATATTTGTGGTTTCGCAACCACTGTTCCATTTAGGCCCTTTTTCGGGATGTTACAGTAATACATATGTGTTTAGTATGGTTAATTAAGTTATGTTAAACATGTATGTTTATAAAAGGTAAGATTAGAAACATGGATGCATGTGATGATATATCATGCTAGATGATAGAGTTGGCTTGATTATAATGCTTGAATTGGTTGGTATATTGTAACACCCCAAACCTGGCGTAGACGTTATGATTGAGTATAGTGATGTCACATGATAAAATTTTTAAAAACTGAGTTGTTAAGTAGAAACCGTACTCATTCGTTAATCTTTCACCTTTTGATTCATTTTAAAACCCTAAATCCACTATTTGCTTAAAAGTAAACATTTCCATAGCGGAAGCTTTAGAAATCATTGTGTTTAAGTAAAACTATTCGTGATTTTAGAAAACTTTTGCTTTTGGTACCAGTGATGACGTCAGGAGCATCTCTGTCCTCACGACGACGTGCAGCATAAATCAAAGCAGGCTACCTCGCCTCTGTCTATCCAACACCTCTACCCGATGCTCTCTACCCTCGGCCTAAATTGTTCCACCCCTAGCCTAGCCACATCCCCTAGGTGGCTACTAAACTACTCTCGGTGGCTATGCAGTACCTGGTCCCGGGACTTGCACATGATCAGCCCTTAGCGGACATTCCAGAATACGATGCTCTAAGGACTTACATCTCAAACATGCCCCAGTCCTCCTCCAACATTCTCCCGGATGGCATCTACCACAGTCTCCACAAGGCTGTAAATCAGTAGGACTAATAGGAGCTCCCACTCATCAGATCTGGCCTTTTTCTTAGGCCTCTGTACAGAACTCGAGGGCTCTGAATCCCTCTTGTTCTTACCTCTATAATTATCTCTAATTTGGCACTCAATGCGCTTGACATACTCAACGATCTTCGCCTTCTCAACCAGAATAGAGAACTCGTGCTCCCTTTGCGGAGCTATCAGTACCTTCAAACTATCCCCTAGGCCATCCTTAAACCTGACACACCTTTCGTACTCAGATGCCACCATGTTCGAGCATAGCGGCCCAGCCTCAGAAATTTAGCCTTAGACTCGACCACAGATCAATCACCCTGAGTGAGATTTAGAAGTTCACACCTACGAGCATAAATGCAGCTAGCTCCCACGTATTTCCCCTAGAAGGCAGACTTAAAGAATTCCTAAGTCAATTGATCAAACTAAGTGCCCTCCTTAATAGTTAGTAACCACTGATATGCTTCATCACGAAGCAAAGAGATAAACCCTTCAATTTCTGCTTAGGGGTACAATCCAAATCATCTATAATCCTCTTAGTGGCCCCCAACCAGTACTCAGCCACATTAGGGGAGACTCTGGTGACACCCCTAAATAATTCAACTCCATTAGACTAAAGTCGTTCCATTACTAACCCTCGGCCCCTAGATCCAGTGTTGGGCCCATCGACCCCTTCTAAAATTCTCAATATGGCCTGGGACAATGCGTCATCCCCAGTCGTACAGTCTTAAGACCCAGTCTCAGTAACAGGCGATACTGGTGTCTCACTGGTATCCAATTTTAGCATACTGCCCAAAGAAAAAGACTTGATGCAAGCCCCTCTACGGCCTCTACCACGGCCTCGAGTACCACGTCCATGGATACCTCGTGCGCTCATTGTCGAATATGGATTATCTACATTAAACTGTTTTATGCATCAGTTCAGTTCCAGTATTTATTAACAGATGTTTTATGCAAACAGTTTCACAAGTTCAGAGTTGTTTTCATAATTTCAGTCTCTATCAGTTTTACTACAGTTTTTTAGTACACTAACTAAAGAGTTTTCAGAAATAACTATCTATAGTGTTTAAACAGTTCTACCAAAATACAAAAAACTTACAAGATCAGCGCAGGAGACTTGGTGTACCACATACTCAATCAGAATATTTCAAATCATTTGAAAACCATTTTTTAAACATCAAAACTTTTGGAACCCAAAATTCACAGCCGAGTTTTGCAACCTGACTCTGATATCACTATATGTAACACCCCACATTCTAAGTGAATCTAGTGATGTCACATGATAGTGTTTTTGAAAACTGAGTTGTTAAGTAGAAACTATACTCATTCATTAATATTTCACGTTTTGATTCATTTCAAAACCCTAAATCCACTATTTGCTTAAAATAAAACATTTCCATAGCGGAAGCTTTAGAAATCATTGTGTTTAAGTAAAACCGTTCGTCATTTTAAAAATCTTTTACTTTTGGTAAAATTTGAGTTTTGCAGGTATCAAATCATAAAATGCATCAAAACTCCAAATTAAAATGATACAGTCCATAAAGTCCAAATTACATAAAAATACCCTAAAATTGAAATAAATCCAAGTGAAACTATAAATAAAAATAGTTCGAATAGGTGGTTACAGTCTAGTCCTCTACTGCACCGATCTACCTAAGACAATGGATTACCTATACAGATTAAACAGAATAGGATGAGTTTACATAAACTCAGTGTATAACCCAACAGAATTAAGCATTCACTCATATAGAATAACAGATATCAGTCAAGTACAGTCTTGGGCCTAAGCCTATTACAGATTCAGATGCAGATTTGGGTCATAGCCCATCTCAGATACAGATACAGATGCAAATTCGGGCCTTAGGCCTTCTCAGATACAGATACAAATATGCAGTTAGAAACAGATATCAGAATCCTACCCCTAGCCTTTACACACTATCTCCGACCATCCCTACACACCATGTGGAGTTTAAAACACCCATCCAGCCCTACAGACCATGTTGTACCGAATACGGTACATATCAGATATAATGCAGCTGAGCTGCCAGATAATAGGTGTAAACGCCTTTTAAAGCACTTCATCCAATAAACATCAACCCACCCCAATAACAGAAATAGATAATATGCTAATACAGATATACAGTCTAACATGCTCACATGCTTACATATGGCATACATATATAGCAAATAATCATGCATCAGTGTCTTAATCATATCAGAATATCACACTGTCACACCATACAATTAAAGGTACAATTAGCACTAACCGACCCTACAGTAGGCCCACAGTCGTGCAAGATGACCCGTGCAGCCCTAGGGGAAAATTCAGATAAATGGGATCAGAAGCCCATGTGGCCAAATGTGTGGGCCTACATGCCCATGTGGCCCACACGCCTAGATTGGCCTTGGCCGTGTGGATTACACAGCCTGGCCTAGAAACCCACACGTCTGTATGGACTATCCATGTGGCCCACACGACCCAGTTTGATTTAGCCCGTATGGCTCACACGGCCACATTTGGCCATCACATGGCAGTTTCCTGCGAACAGTGTAACGCCCTAATTTTCGGGACTTTACGGGAATTATGTGATTTTTTGGTTAATTCTTAAATTTCTGTGTTTTGGCTGTATAAATTATATTCTAGTATGTTAGTGGGCCTCTAGAAGGCCCAAGCTTAGGTTGAAACTTGACGGATTTAATAAATTTTAGTACTAAGGAGAATGAGGTCCTGAAGAAGTAGGCTTTTAAGGTTAAAGTAAGCAGAATGAACCAAAAAAGAGCCCCTGGAAAAGTGGCTAAATGACACCACTAGGGAGCTATAAAAGTGGCGTCTAGGAGTTAGGGGGAGCCAAGGTTCAAGTCACAAGGTAAGTTATTAGGGTGTTTTATTTTTATGAGCAGGAGAGCTAAGTATTGGACTTCAGGTAAAACTCTGTCAGGAAGAGTTTGAATGGTTCATGGGAGTGATTTAAGGAGTGATAAGGGGAGCAAAAGTAGGAGCTGATCAGGGGACTTGGTGCTGGCCGAATGTTGGACTCTTGAGGAGCAAGAGTTGGCCGGTCAAGGGGGTTTTAGTTAGGCAATCGGCTAGGGGTTAGGCTTTGGCAAATTCGGCATTATGGAGGAGTGTTGCCAAATTCTTTTTGAGCATTTCCAATTTTGGTTGCTCACTTTCTTTGTTTTGCCAAAATAGGGTAAGGTTTAGTGCTTAGGGTTTCTTTCTTTCCTTCTATTTTTGCAAGAAGCTAAACATAAGCCTCCTAAATACCTCTGTGCCATTTTTTTTACCAAACCGAATACCTACTCCTCCTTTTCTCTTTTCTTTTCTCCCATCTTCTTCTTTTGCCATTCGTATCCCTCCTTCTTCATCTTGTGCTCCCTCACTTTGGTACACAACCTTCCATTGCCGATTCTTCTCTTGACCGAAACCTTTGGAACCGATTGCTCTTGTTGACTGAAACCTTGATTACACCTTGCCAATTTCTTCTTAGCTGAATCTATCTCACCATCATCACTCATCTCTTTCTTTTCTTCTTTCTCTTTATCAATATCTCTCACGTCTTGATAGCCGAATACCTTGTGAAGCCGAATCTCATCTTTTTCTTTCTAAAACCGAAAACCTTCATACCTATGGTGTCAAAGCTGAATCTTTGGTTATACTTTCTTCTCCTCTCGTGTTCGTGATAGGAGCTACGGTAGATCGAGATTATATCGTTATCTAGAACTCATCTTTGGCAGTATAACGTTTTGGGGTAAGTATGCAAACCTTTTTCTTTCGATAGTTATGTGTTAAGGCAATAAGCCGAAACCCTTGGGGGAGGCTAACGATTTGGACTAAAGGCCTAGTGGCCTCTTTCTTGTGGTTCTGTATACGGTGTGGACAAAGGGTCGTTCAGTAAAGGAGTTTGGAAGGCTTACGAGGTCGAGCATCTAGAGCTGGTCCATATTCGGCAGAAAGGTAAGATCTTTAGGGACTTAGGCTATGGTGGCCGATTGTGTTAAGGAGGTTAATCCTCTAGTGTTGTCAATTTTTAGACTAACGTGTTAATGACAGATTATAGGCTTTACGTGTGGGGATCTCGTCAACATTTTAGCAGTTAACAGGTGTGTATCATACCTTCACTATAGACTAGTTCGACAAAGACCGAAAAGTGACCGAAAAGTGACCGAAGGTGACCGAAAGGTCGACACCATGTGGATCTGTGAGTATGTGATTACTCATTGATGGTTAGATCTGAAATCGTGGATGGTGTGATTGCAGATAGCGCAATTCCATGCATTTTGGTAAGTTGGGATCGATGGGCTAAATGTAGGCCCAATGGGCTTTCGAGCCCATGTGGGTAAGAATAATCACTAAAGGTGTTCTATCAGACTGTAGGAAACAACACGGTTAAAATTTGTAATCTGATAGTAAAACTTGGATTAAATGGGCATAAATTACTGTTAGACACCGTAGGGCCCATTAGGGATTTTTGGGCCTAATAGCCAAACTGTTAAATTAAATTAAAATAGACTACTGTGATGAAAAATGGAAAAGGAGTGACTGTAATATGCGTGAAATCCCTAAAGAACTGGTAAATTACTAAAATACCCCTAAGAATGGAAAATTTCCATTATGCCCCAAGGTGCAAAAATGACCGTTATACCCCTACGGTTAATTTTATCTGAGATGCATGATATTCTGATTCTATATGATGTATGCCATGACATGTATATCTGTTGCATGGGTTATGGGTTATATTGATGGAGGAAGCGTTCTGGTGGCCTCGCCACAATATCTGTATCTGGTGACTCTGTCACAATATCTGATCTGGCAGCCTCGCTGCAAATTCTGTGGTGTGTAGCGGATGGGTTGGTCGAGTAGTCTCCCCACAAGGTGTAAGGTTGGTATAGGGGTGTATGTGGATGGATCTGGGCTGGGCTTTCTGCATACATGATATATCTGTTCTGTATCTATTATGGGCCTATGGGCTTCATTCTGATTTCTGTACTGGGCCAAGGCCCAAATAAATCTAACTCTAAGGCTTGATCTATTTTGGGTTATGGTTGGGTTATGTTACACACTGAGTTTACCAAACTTACCCTTTATTTTCATCCATGCAGGTAATCCCCAACCATAGTGGGCTTGGAGCTGTGAGAGATTCAGAGTGGCCACATCATCTTCAAATTCGGTTTTCATTTAGTTAGTTTATTTTAAATATCTCATTTTACTATTTTGGGTTTTAAGTTGTAATAAGGCCACTCTTTAAATTTCTTTCTTCTTTTTTATGGTTTATTACTGGTTTTATTTATACTTTACCGAAACTGCTAGTTATAGGTCGTGCGGGTTTTAATCAAATTTAATGAATGTTTTCAAAACACAACAAACGTAAAAAATGGGTAACTTAAAGATTTAATAAACTGACTTTTCGCTAAACCACTGTTGTACAAAATTCACTTAGTCGCATTTAACAAGAACACACACTCAGTCGTAAGATCATGTGACACATCAGATTTGGCCATAACGTCCAGGCCGGGTTTGAGGTGTTACAAATGGCCTGGCCTTTGTCAATCACAAGGCCATGTTATCACACACGAGTGACCACACACCTATATGGCTTCGACAGATTAGTCTTAAGATTTCACTGAAACCTCATTTTTACATTTCTAGGTATGCACCTAGTTAATTTTTATTGATTTCACAATCCCAAAGCCTATAAAACCTATAATCAATTAAAAGAACTCTAATTTCAGTCACTTAAACCGATCCTAAACCAAATTGTTATGAATAGACAATCCTAAAAATTACCGATAACCCTTACTTCTGAATTAACAATGGCGATGTTGCACTTTTACAATACCGATTGAAAACCCACCCCCATTTAATCATCTCCTAGACACGAAACAACCCCATTATTCACAGATTCAAAATGTAGAATCTTAAACACGCTTACCCTACTTACCAAAACCCACGAAAAGTTGAAATATCACAATTAAGAAATTCAATTGATGAAAATAGGGAGTAATGGTGAAGAATTGTCAAATGAAAAAAGCAAAAGAAGAGGAAAATTCAGAGAGGGGGAGAAGAAGAGGAGTTGGCATCAGGAAATTGAAAGAGAGAAACAGAAATTTCGAAAAAAGATACTAACTCCCCATTTGGTAGCACATTCCTTGATTTTCTCCCACTATTCCACTAACATTCATCTACTCAGAATTTTCACTCCACTGAAACATTAACAAACGACCAAGCAAAAAAATATTAGCATTCGCACTTGCACCAGGATTTGAACATAAGACCTCCAGCAAACTAACACTCCACTTAACCACCGGACCAGCAGACTCATTCTAATATGGTTTTACAATAACTAAATAAAAGCCCACTAGTCAAGGTTAAGGCTTAAGTCAGAAAAATGCCAAAATTTCCTGAAGGTAAGGCTTGAACTTGGGACCTCCCACACACACCCAGAACACTTAACCACTGAAGCAGATAGATATTTGTGTCAAATTTTACAAAAGGAAAAATACAATATTTGGGGCGTTATATATATGATTGCGAGTATTGGTGTAGGTTGTTGGCAAATTTGGGTGTGAAATAAGGCTAGGAAATGGCCATATTTTGTTTACATGGGCAGACATACAAGCGTGTGTCTTGAACATGTGTGACACGGCCTGGCACATGGGCATGTGGTTT
This sequence comes from Gossypium stocksii, assembly GCA_020496765.1. Taxonomy (NCBI): domain Eukaryota; kingdom Viridiplantae; phylum Streptophyta; class Magnoliopsida; order Malvales; family Malvaceae; genus Gossypium; species Gossypium stocksii. The sequence continues at coordinate 62,049,560 of CM035630.1, forward strand.
GGCTGTGTGTCCCCTGCATCTTAAAATTTAGAAACAGAATGCTTAAAATTGGGCATATAGGTAGAGACACGGGCATGTGTCTCATCCATGTGTAACACATGGCCTGGAACAGGGGCGTGTGGCTTGGCTATGTGAAACCTACACCTAATTTTCAAAAATTAAGTTGACCACACGGCCTAGGACACGGGCATGTGGCTTAGCCATGTAACCCCTGCACTTTATTAAGCTACAAGTCAGAGAGTTACATAGGTTAAGGACACCGGCGTCTGCCCTACCTCATATGCCACATGGCTTGAGACATAGGCATGTCGTGTAACACCCCTTACCCGTATTCAATGTTAAGACAGGGTACTAGGCATTACCAGACTTAAACATACTTAATCATACAAATCGGGCCATAAATTTTCATTCCAAAGTCAAACATCTCATTCGTATTCATAATGTCCCTATTATGGGCCTACGATGCCCAAAACATATTTTAAGAATGGTTCAGGACTAAACCAGAAACCTTCAAATCCTTAGAAAATCTTTGCTCAAAACATGGCCACACGCCCGTGTGGGATGGGACACACCCGTGTGGGCAGGCTATGTGATCACAAATGCCCGTGTCCCTATTCTGTGTCGAATTTATTTTTCATTTTGAACCTACAAGGGTTTTTACACGGCCTAGCACACGCCCCTGTCCTAGCCCGTGTATGAAAACCTTGACATTCTATTTATGATATCAGCAAACATTTAAGGGTACTCTGCCAAGTCACACGCCCGTGCGCTATGCCGTGTGAGTAATTTAATTTTTGCAATTAATGTGCAGACTTCACATGGCTTGGGCACATGCTTGGGCACACGCCCATGACCTGAAGCCGTGTCCTTCACACGGTTGAGACACACGGCCGTGTCTCTACTCATGTGATTACTACTAGGCATTCTATTTTGCTAAATGTGGATGTAGGGGACACACGGCCTATCAACACACCGGTGGGGCTGACTGTCTGTCACACACAGCCTAGATACATGTCCGTGTGCCTACCCGTGTGGAAAAATATAAGGTTATTCACTAAGCCATTTGCCACGTTGAAATCAACCACACTTATACCATTTTTAACAGCACATAACATGGCAACATTACACATTCAAACATCAACAATCATAACAATCAAACCTCACTTCCATGCTACTTTCATCAAGCATATACCTTACACAATCCCATTCCATTATGCAAGCTTGCACTTTCATAAATTTCATCATCTTTGAATAAGCATAACTTAGCTAATATTGACCAACTCCAATGGTCATTTACAAAATGAATAAGTAAGATTACTAGCCAACACATTGGCTAACCAACATGATATATAAAAAAATGACCAAGCTCCTATACATGCCATACTCAAAATGATAGAATTCACTATACCAAAAGATCAACGTGATAGTGTGAAGCGAGCTCCGACTTCTTGATCCCCGAGCTAACTTGTAAGAACTACAAGGAAAAGAGAAAGGAAATGGAGTAAGCTTGAAGCATAGTTGCATGCCATAAATAACAACATAAACTTGGATTTATTATTCACAAGCACATCATGGATTATCATATAATTTCCATTAATCATTTCCATATCTTACTCATGTTATTTCTTATTGACAAAACATATTATACCGGGCTCGTTTCTCGTGAATTTCTCATGTGTACCTATATCACCCATCACATAACTTTAGTCTTTCTCATCTTTAACATCAACTTTAACTCTTTTCCCGTTGAACCACTTGGAATACCGAAGGATACTTAGAAATGTCATTCACATTATAAGATGCCAATACCATATCCCAGATATGGTCTTACATGGGACCACATGTCGAGGCCAAAGCCATATCCCAGATATGGTCTTATACAGGATCTCATATCGATGTCGATGCCATATCCCAGATATGGTCTTATACGAGTCGTATGTCGATGTCCACGCCATGGTCTTAGACGAGATCGTACGTTGATACCAATGCCATGCCCAAGACATGGTCTTATACGGGATCACATTTCAATGCCGATGCCATATCTCAAATATGGTCTTACACAAAATCTCATCTTGGTGCTGATGCCATATCCTAGATATGGTCTTATACGGGACCTCCGTAGTCTTATGTCATGACAATGGTATCCTTCGGATTCTCAAAGCTTAATTGGGATTGCTATATAATAACTTCATTATTTCATTGTAGAAATCTCACTCACAATCTTATAAAAACAACATACATTTCATACAGCATTAAAACATTATTGCACACAAACTTACTTCGGATCCAAAATGCTGGTAGGTGTTTGATTTAATTTACCATTTTGTTCTTTCCCCAGTTTAGGTTTGGACTTCGTGTTTCTTGATCTATAATGACAAATTACACTTATTTAATTATCACATTGGCTAAACGGCCCATAAATCATACTTTGGCAAAATTATAATTTTACCCTTAAACTTTCACATATTTGCAAAATGGTCCCTAGGCTCGTGTAATGAAATGTACTCAATTTCTTTTTTACCCTAGCCTAGCTGAATCCTTTATGTACTCATAACGGCACATAACGGCCCACATTTCTCATCAAATCAAATTTTTACTACTACTTTTACCATTTTTACAATTTGGTCCCTATTAGGTGTTTTCATGAAAAAAATCACCTAGAAAAAGATGTTTATCACACATCGAACCTTCATATTCTACCATTAGACATCAAAATACAACCATGTCACACATGGGTAAATTTTTTAACAAAAACCCTAGCTCAAAATAATGGTAGAAATAGCTTAATTGATTGATAACAACTTCAAAAATACGAAGAACATTAAAAACAGGGCTAAATTGCACTTATTTTTGAGATTGGAAATGTCAAAACCCTAGCTATGGAGGCTTAGGAAATTTCGGCACCCTTGGAGAAGAAGATGGACACATTTTTTATTCTTTTTCCCTTTTTATTTCATTAATTAATCAAATGACCAAAATGCCCTTATGACCTTTCTTTAGAAATTTTTGCTTCCTTGGGCATTTTTATCCATCATGACATAAAATGGTCTAATTGCTAAATAAGGACCTCTAAGAACCTTTTCAATGCTATTTGATCCTTGAAACTTCTAGAAACTCACATTTTACTACTTTTGCAATTTAGTCCTGAAAGACAAATTGATCACTAAATCATAAAATTTCTTTATGAAATTTTCACACAACCATGAAAACATGTCATAGACTTCATAAAAACCATAAAACATATATTTTTACTTCGAATTTGTGGTCTCAAGACCATTATTCTGACTAGTCCCTAAATCAGACTGTTACAATTCTCTCCCCCTTAGTGATTTTTGTCCCCGAAAATCTTACCGGTAAATAGGTTTTGATATTGGTTTCTCATAGCCTCTTTAAGCTCCCATGTAGCCTCTCCTACCCCACGTCTTTGCCACAATACTTTCACAAGAGCTATACTTTTATTTCTTAACTGTTTGATTTCCTGAGCCAAAATCTTAACCGGCTCTTCACCATAAGTCATGTTCAGTTGAATCTCAACCTCTGTCGGTGCAATCATATGCGAAGGGTCTGATCGGTAGTGACATGACATGGGTACGTGAAATACATCATGAATCTTTTCCAACTCAGACGGTGAAGCGAGCTGATAAGCTACCGGTCCTATCCTTTTGGTAATCTCATATGGTCTGATGAAACACAAACTTCACTTGCCCTTTTGGCCAAATCTGGGAACTTTCTTCCACAAGGATACTTTTAAAAATACCTTATCACCAATTTGGAACTTAATCTCTTTCCGTTTCAAATCCACATAGGATTTTTGTCTATCCGAGGCGGCCCTTAAATAGTCCCGAATTACTCTTACTTTTTCTTTGGTTTCTTTGACTAAATCAACCCCATGAATCTGATTTTCCTTGAGTTCAGTCCAATATAAAGGTGTTCGGCACTGACATCCATATCATGCCTCATAAGGCACCATTTTCAAACTCAACTGAAAACTGTTGTTATAGGCAAATTTAACCAAAGGTGCGTACTTCTCCCAATTACCTAGAAATTCCAATACACAACATCGGAGCATATCTTCAAGTATCTGGATTACTCTCTCCGGCTGACCGTCAGTTTGTAGATGGAAAGCGGTACTAAAATTCAACTTTGTACCCAATGCTTTTTGTAACTTCCTCCAAAACCATCACATGAATCTCAGATCTCTATCCAAAATGATCGATAAAGGCATTCCGTGTAATCTCACTATTTCAAAAATATACAAGTCAGCTCAATACCAAATATAGGCGCGGTACCAGGGGCTAACTCAATACCAAATTCAATCTCTCTAACCGGAGGTAATCTGAGCAATTCTTCTAGAAAAACATCTAGATACTCACATACTACCGGCACTGATTCAATTCTCATATCAGACTCTTTTGTATTCATTACAAAAGCAAGTTAAGCTTCAAACCCTTTTCTTACACATTTTTGAGCAAACATAAAAGAAATCATTGTATGCAAACTATCTGATTTATCTGATTCAATCTGAAGAATATCGCCATTTTCACATTTCAATTCAATAAATTTTCTCCCACAGTTCACTATCACATCATGAGTAGTTAACCAATCCATACCAAGGATTACGTCAAACTCATTGAACGGCAATAACATAAGATTAGCTGGAAAATAATGACCCCTAATCATCAAAGGGCAACTTCTACATACTTTGTCAACTAGTACACATTTGCCTAGGGGATTTCATACTTTTATTATAAATTCTGTGGACTCTACAGGCATGTTCATACTAGACACTACTTTCATACAAACATATGAGTGGGTAGATCCCGTATCAATCAAAGTAATAACATGAGTATCATAGAGAGAAAATGTAATCATGATCACATCAGGTGATGACGCCTCTTCGCAAACGCGAATGGTATGTCCTCCCGGGTGCTCTACCCTCGGGTCTCGCAGTCGATTCACTAAGTGTACTCTTACTACTCGCCCCAATTCCTAGATTTCTCTGTAGTCTACTTCTAAGGGGAGCATTACCTGATCTTGCACTATGATCTCTATCTTTCTCAACCATCTCGGGGCAATCTCTAATGAAGTGGTCTTAGGAGCCACATTTAAAACAAGCTCTCTGTAATAGCCTGATTTAGACCCTAATCAGAATGGTGGTTTCAAGACCACAAATTCGAGTCAAAAAATATTTAAAAATTTATTTTCTGTGTTTATTATGAGAGAATTTATAACTGTGAAATTTTTGTAATTTAATTTTGTCGTTGAGCATCCGATTTAATAAAAAGGACTTAATCGCATAAATTAGAAACTTGATGGTTTAAAGCAAAAGGGTCGAATTGTTAATGGTTATTTAAGTTGGGGATTTATGTTGTAAATAAACCATATACAAGTGAGAGGAACGGTAGTGCCCATATTTTTAATGGTTTTATAATTTTATTATAAAGGATAAGTAACTAAATAAGATATATACTAACATATATTATAATAAAACATATCATAAAATAGTGAAAGTCATTTTGCATGTTCATCATCTTTTTGCCGAAACTAAAACAAGAGAAAAGAAAAAATAGAAACCTAATGTTCGACCATTTCAAAGCTCAATCAAGGTATGTGTTTAGTCAATTTTTGTTAATTTTTACATTTTTGGGATCATTGCTATGAAATATTCAAAGCCCATGTCTTAATTTTTTTTATTTTGATGATGATTTTGTGTTCTACCATTATTGATATCTTGGTGAAATTTGAGTTTGAAATTGTTAAATAAAATATATGTGTTAGATTATTAAGTTTGTATTTGAAATTTTCATGAAAATTAAGTAAATAGGGCTTAATTGTAAAAATATTAAATAGAGGGACTAGATTGTGAATTAAATTAAATGTGAGGACTTGTAGGGGCTTGAGGAGTATTCGGCCTTAGCTAAGTGTAAGCAAATTGTGTTTGTTTTGTATTTTGCAAATTTTGGACTTAATTGTTAAATGTGTAAAATGTATGGGGCAAAAGTGCAATTTATCCATTTATGTGTTTTTGAGTGAATTGGATTGAATATTTGATTAAATAAGCTTAATTTATATTAATTTAGATCAAGAAAAGAGAAAATTGGATTCAGATCGGGGAAAGCCAAAATAGTCGAATAGTCGATCAATATCGTTCGTTGATATCCGAGGTAAGTTGATAAGCAACTAAATACTATTATTTTGATTAAATATTTGTTTAAAATATTAAAATTATAATATATAGCTAATTGAGTAATAGCCGAGTATTGTATGTTAGAATGTGAATGTTTGAATTATTTTGGATTAAGATTTGATATTGAAAAATGGAAATGGAAAAATATATGATATCAAATTTCTGATGATTGAAAATATACTTGAGTTGAATGTGAACAAGTGATATTCGGGCTTCTAGCCTAGCAAGCCTTGTGCTGGTGTATAGAAATCGGGCTTTATGCCTAGCAGGCTTAGTGCCTGTGTATCAAAATTTAGGCTTAGTGCCAGTGTATCAAAATTCAGGCTTCGAGCCTAGCAGGCTTTGTGCCGGTGTGATTTCAGGTTTATACCTAGCAGGCTTGTTGCCGGTGAATTAAAAAGAGTTTATGATTACGGGACTTTGTGATGAAGTGATGATTTCATATTTTAACAAGTTAAAATAAACCGGTATGTGATAACTATTTGTATTTGTGTTATAAGGCAAGTTAGCTATTGTATTAGTGATGCAAATTATATGAAATGAAAATGAAAGTTGATTACATTATGGTATTATGTATTTGGCCAAACAAGTCTCTATATGATATCAAAGTTGAGATATATGAGCTTATATATATATATATATATGGGAGTACATGTAGTTTAGAACATGAATATAGTCCTAAATTTGAAAGGAAACTTTGTCAATAAGTAAGTATATGTGTATTCGACCTAGATGGATAAAAGTATGGCAATGTGTTTGTTATATTGAAAATTTGGAAAATTGAATAAGTATATGTGAATATGATAGTATGAAATGGATTTTTATTTCATTAATTTGTTAATGTTAGTGAGTTGTATATTTGCTTTCGACTTACTAAGCTATAATAGCTTATTGTGTGTATATGATTATCTTGTTCTTTTTTTTTAGATTTTGGAGGTCGTTACATGCTCCGGGATCGTCAGCAAAGTCATCCACACTATCGTTTATTTTCGGTACTTATAAATGCTAAACTCAAAACTTATGGCATGTATAGGTTAAACTATCTCTTGAACAAGTTTGATTTTGGTATGTCTATAATATGCCATGCGAAAATGGCCTATTATGTAATTAAGCTTGGTTTTTATGCTTTAATTTAATGATGGTTATGTTTGGTTTAGTTTTGGTGTTTCGGCTATGTCTTATATATAAGTAAATATAGGTGAATTCGGTTTGATTTGCTTGGTTAAGTTGTGGTACCATGATTCGGTATTTGGATAAATTTGATTATTGCATATAGATGAAAGGAAGTTGAATTGGATTATTATTATGTGAGACCTAGTATGTTTAATATTGAAAGATGATTTAAATTTGGATGTTTTCGGTTATATTATATACATATATGTATATAAATGTATGATGTAATTGATGGGAAACGCAAATTATTGTTTTATAATATATTGTTGAATAAAATGTTGGTTATACGTGTATAAAATGTTTGAAAATTCCTTAGGAGTTGAATTAAGGTTAATAATGCTTCTAACTAATGAAATGGTAAGATTAATTTATTTGGGTAACAGTTATATATTTTAGATTAAATTAATTAGTGACATGTTATGCAAGTATAATTATATATTTTAATTTGTAATTTGAATTGATTGAACATTGTTTATAAGTACTTTAGTATTCGATTAGTATGAAAAAAAGAGATAGGTAAAACGGTTTGGAAATGGCAAATGATATGTATTTAGGTAATTGTTTAAAGTATATTATTATTTGGTAAGTATATCTATTGATTAAACGGGGATATGTGTTAAGTCGAAAGCACATGGTTGATTTGAGGTATAAGATTTATTGAGTATTTTACTATTGATTAATGTGCATATTGATTATAAATATATGAATGCCATGTTCACGTTACTCAGTATCAAAGATGTGTTTGAGTGTTGGAAGTTGATACTTATTAAAACATATGAATTTAGTATGTTTATATTTGGTCATTGTATTTGGTTTTGACCATATGAATAGTAATATCTGTTATAAGGAAACATGTTAGTTATATATGATATTTTTCTTCGCTGGTTTAAGAGTTTGAGTATGTGCATACCTATAATTGGTCGGATGATGAACTTTGTCCGGTAATGCCTCACAACCCCATTCTGGCGACGGATATAGGTTAGAGGTGTTACATTTTATTGGTATCAGAGCTACGATTTAGTCGATTCTAGGACTAACGTAGCATGTGTGAGTTTAGCTATACATCCATAATTTATATTATGATAGTGTGGTGACTCCTGATAGTTGAAAATGTGTTTTCTTAGTATATGGATCCCGATCGAGCCGTAGATGATGATGTTGAGAGTATAGCGCCTGCTCCCGCGCAAGGGACAACGCCAGTTGATTCTCGACCGACTTCGAGTAGACATAAGGGAGAGGCTAAACAAGCCTTTTACCAAATGATGAATGAATGGTTTACTCAGTATATCCGAACTAATCCGGCTGTTCAATAACCCCTACCCCCGAATAATCCATCTCCGATACCTGTGGTACCTCTGATGATTGATCTGATGAGATTAATTAAACCTCCTGTTGATAAAATTAGAAAGTACGAGGCTCAAGAGTTTAGGGCCACAGTTGATAATGATGCTGAGCGGGCTGAATTCTGGCTCGATAATACTATTCATGTATTTGAAGAATTATCATGTACACCTGATGAGTGCTTGAAATGTGCCATATCTTTGTTACGTGACTCTACCTATCATTGGTGGAACACTTTGGTTTTGGTTGTGCCGAAAGATCGAGTCACCTGGGAATTCTTTCAAACTGAGTTTCGCAAGAAATATATCAGTCAGCAATTCATTGATCAGAAACGTAAAGAATTTCCCGAGCTTAAACAAGGTCGTATGACAGTTACTGAATATGAGCAGGAGTTTGTGAGACTCAGTAGATATGCCCGAGAGTGTATTTTGACAGAAGCAATAATGTGTAAAAGATTTGAAGACGGTTTGAATGAAGATATTAAGTTACTAGTCGGCATACTTGAAATCAAAGAATTCGTGGTACTTGTTGAGTGAGCTTGTAAAGCTAAAGAACTCGGGAAAGAGAAAAGAAAAGCTGATGTTGCAGCTAGAGATTTTTGTAAAAGATTTTCGGGTAAAACTTTTCAGTCTTCATCGAAGAAGTGTTGAGATGATTCTGGTCGATCTAAGACTACTACGGACTTTTCTAGATGAGATCGAGACAGACCCCTGTGAGTTCGCGAGCCACTTCTTTGCTAGTGTTGGCAACGTTCGACAAAATAGAGTCGAGTGCAAACATTGTGGTAAATGGCATTTTAGAGATTGTAGATTGCATGATCGGTCTTGTTTTAAATGTGGATTGACGGATCATTTTATCCGAGATTGCCTGATATTAGTTACCAAAACCCTGTTCAGAGTGCGAGACCAAATAATATGTCAGTACAAGGCAGACCACCTAGGAATTTGGGTAATGTGAGTGGTAGCCAGAGAGGGACGAAAGATACAGCAGTTCGATCCGATGCTCATGCACCTGCCAGAGCTTATGCCATACGTGCTCGTAAGGAGGCTTCTTCCCTAAATGTTATTACTGGTACTTTCACTCTTTATGATACTAGTGTTATTGCATTGATTGATCCTGGTTCAACTCATTCATCTGTGTCTGAAACATTAGTATTCAACAAGACTCTACCTGTTGAGTCTACTGAGTTTGTGATTCGAGTGTCAAATCCCTTGGGTCGGTGTGTTTTGGTTGATAAAGTGTGTAAAAATTGTCCGTTGATGGTTCGAGACTCATGTTTTTCAGCTGATTTGATGTTGTTACCTTTCGACGAGTTCGATATAATCCTGGGTATGGATTGGTTGACTTTGCATGATGCCGTTGTTAATTGCGAAAGAAAGACTGTTGATTTGAGATGTCAGAACAGTGAGATTATTCGGATTGAATCTAATGATTTGAGTGGTTTACCAGCAGTTATATCCTTGATGTTAGCTTAGAAGTATGTGAGAAAAGGTTATGAATCTTACTTTGCTTATGTGCTTGATAGTAAAGTGATTGAAAAGAAAATTGAATCCATACCAGTTGTGTGTGAGTATCTGGACGTGTTTCCTGAAGAATTTCTAGGTTTGCCACCTATCCGAGAGGTAGAGTTTAGTATTGAGTTAGTACCGAGGGCGACTCCTATTTTGATAGCTTCGTATCAGATGGCACCTACTGAATTAAAAGAATTGAAAGCATAGTTGCAAGAGTTGACTGATAGAGGTTTTGCGCGACCAATTTTTTCTCCTTGGGGTGCGCAGTGCTATTTGTAAAAAAGAAAGATGGGACTATGAGAATGTGCATCGACTATCAACATCTCAATAAAGTGACTATAAAGAATAAATATCCATTGCCTCGAATTGATAACTTGTTTGATCAGTTAAAAGGGGCTTCAGTGTTTTCGAAGATAGACTTGAGATCGGGTTATTATCAGTTTTGAGTTCGAGATTCCGATGTGCCTAAAACTACTTTTTGAACGAGGTACGAACATTATGAGTTTCTGGTTATACCATTTGGACTCACTAATGCACTTGTTATTTTCATGGATTTGGTGAATCGGATCTTCAGACAGTATTTGGATCGGTTTGTGGTTGTGTTTATAGATGACATTTTGATCTATTCACATGATGAAACCAAGCATGACGAGCATTTGAGACTTGTGTTGCAGATTTTGCGAGATAAGCAATTGTATGCAAAATTTAGTAAATGTGAATTTTGGTTACATGAAGTCAGTTTCTAGGGCATGTTGTATCAGCAGCTGGAATTCGGGTTGATCCGAGTAAGATTTCAGCTATTCTTGACTGGAAACCACCGAAAAATGTTTCTGAAGTTTGGAGCTTTTTGGGACTTGCTGGTTACTATAGACGATTCGTGGAAGGTTTTTCTATGATTGCGTCACCGATGATGAGACTACTTCAGAAAGATGTTAAGTTTGAGTGGTTAGAAAAGTGCCAGAAAAGCTTTGATCAGTTGAAAGCCCTTTTGACCAAAGCTCCAGTGTCAGTTCAGCTTGAGTCGGATGAAGAATTTGTCATTTCTAGTGGTGCATCTTTAAATGGTTTGGGCTGTGTTTTGATGCAGAAAGGAAAAGTTGTAACTTATGCCTTGAGACAATTAAAGCCGCATGAAAAGAACTATCTGACGCACGATCTCGAATTGGCTGCTATTGTGTTTGCTTTGAAAATATGGTGTCACTATCTGTTTGGTGACAAAAGTCATGTTTATTCTGATCACAAGTGCCTGAAATACTTGATGACTTAAAAAGATTTGAATTTGAGACAACAAAGATGGTTAGAGTTGTTAAAAGATTATGAACTTGTGATTGATTATCATCTGGGGAAAGCTACTGTAGTTGCAGATGCCCTAAGTCAAAAAATTACTTTACGTTCAATCAATGCACATATAGCTATGTCTGATGATGTTGCGATATTAGCTGAGTTAAAAGGAAAACCATTATTTATTCAACAAATTTATGAATCTCAGAAAACTGATGATGATTTAATTGCAAAAAGGGCCCAATGTGACTTGTATGCCGCTTTAGATTTCTTTGTTGATGCCAAAGATTATTTAAGATTCAGAAATCGATTATGTGTTTCGAAAGATTTGGAGCTGATACGGATGATACTAAATGAAGCTTATAATAGTCGATTATCTATTCACCCAAGTAGCACAAAAATGTATAACGATTTGAAACAACACTATTGGTGGCACGATATGAAACGAGACATTTCTAACTTTGTTTCGAAGTGTTTAATATTTCAGCAAGTAAAAGTCAAGCATCAGGTACCTTCTGGATTGCTTCAGCCGATCATGATACCTGAATGGAAATGGGACCGAGTCACAATGGACTTTGTATCCGGTTTATCGTTGACATCGAGCAAGAAAGATGCAATCTGGGTTATTGTTGATAGATTGACAAATCAGCTCACTTTATTCCGGTCCGTATTGATTATTCACTTGATAAACTTGCTGAGCTATATGTTTCTCAGATCGTGAGATTACATGGAGTACCTATTTCTATTGTGTCGGATAGAGATCCGAGGTTTACATCGCAGTTTTGGAAGAAACTACAAGATGCACTGGGTACTAAACTACATTTTAGCACTGCTTTTCATCCTTAGATAGATGGTCAGTCCGAAAGAATCATTCAGATACTTGAGGATATGTTGAGATGTTGCATTCTTGAGTTTAAAGGTACATGGGATTGATACTTGCCTCTGATTGAATTTGCATACAATAATCGCTTTCAATCGAGTATTAAAATGGCACCTTACGAGGTTTTATATGGTCTTAAGTGTCGTACACCTTTATATTGGACTGAGCTCAGTGAAAATAAGATACACGGGGTTGATTTGATTGAAGAGATTGCATAGAAAGTGAAAATAAGATACACCTTTATATATTGTATCTAAATGTATGATGTAATTGATGGGAAATGCAAATTATTATTTTATAATACATTGTTGAATAAAATGTTGGTTATACGTGTATGAATTGTTTGAAAATTCCTTAGGAGTTGAATTAAGGTTAATAATGCTTTTGACTAATGAAATGGTAAGATTAATTTATTTGGGTCACAGTTATATATTTTAGATTAAATTAATTAGTGTCATGTTATGCAGGTATAATTATATATTTTAATTTGTAATTTGAATTGATTGAACATTGTTTATAAGTACTTTAGTATTCGAATAGTATGAAAAAAACAGATAGGTAAAACGGTTTGGAAATGGCAAATGATATGTATTTAGTTAATTGTTTGAAGCATATTATTATTTGGTAAGTATATCTATTGATTAAACGTAGATATGTGTTATGCTGAAAGCACATGGTTGATTTGAGGTATAAGATTTATTGAGTATTTTACTATTGATTAATATGCATATTGATTATAAATGTATGAATGCCATGTTCAAGTTACTCAGTATCAAAGATGTGTTTGAGTGTTGGAAGTTGATACTTATTAAAACATATGAATTTAGCATGTTTATATTTGGTCATTGTATTTGGTTTTGACCATATGAATAGTAATATCTGTTATAAGGAAACATGTTAGTTATATATGATATTTTTCTTGGTTGGTTTAAGAGTTTGAGTAAGTGCATACCTATAATTGTTCGAATGATGAACTTTGTCTGGTAATGCCTCATAACCCTATTCTGGCGACGGATACGGGTTAGGGGTGTTACACTCTCTCATTTGCTTGACATTCACCGAGGAGACGTCTACCACACTGAGGGCATTTCGGTCTATTTGGTCGAGCAGTACCAACACTTACGATTGAAGTGGTCTGAGATTTAGAGACTGAGTACTGTTTACCTTTACTTTTGTTTGAAAATCCAACTGAAGCAGATGATCGAGTGGCAAAATGTCTCGATTTCTTGGACAAGGATTGGAATGATTTGCCCAACTATCTCTTCCTCGAGTCACGAGATTCAATTTTAGCTTTTCTTTTCTCCTTGGCCAATTCATCGGCCTTGCAAGCTCTATCCACAAGCACTGCAAATTCTTTTAGCTCGAGAATTTCAACTAGTAATCGAATGTCTTCATTTAATCCGTCTTCAAACCTCTTACACATGATGGCTTCATTGGATACACATTCTCGAGCGTATTTGCTAAGTCTCACAAACTCACGTTCATATTCAGTTACGGTCATTTGACCTTGCTTCAACTCGAGAAGTTCCTTGCATTTTTTATCGATGAATCTCGGGCTAATGTACTTGTTGCGGAATTCTTCTTGGAGAAATTTCCAATTTACTCTCTCCCTTGGTACCACTAACATAAGGGTGTTCTACCAGTGATAGGTCAAGTCTCTCAGAAGGGATACAACACATTTCATACACTCATTGGGGGTACAAGACAATTCATCAAATACCCTAATGGTATTTTCCAGCCAAAACTCTACTTTTTTCGGGTCATCATCTTTGTTAGCCCGGAGCTCCTTAGCCCCTTATTTTTGGATTCTATCAACCGGAGGCTTTTCTCTTCTTACCACTTTTAGAACTTGGGGAGCTACAGGGGTAGGTTGATGATTCGGAGGTGTGGAGCTTGTTGTTGAGCGGTCGGGTTCGTTCGAACAAACTTTGTGAACAACTCATTCATCATTTGGAAGAAGACTTCTCGAGCCTCTCCTCCCTGACTCACAGTCACTAGTCTATTTTCAGTTTTTGCTGGCACTGTCCCTTGGCGGAGGCCGACGCATTACTTTCTACATCATCCGCCACTGCTCTGTCAGGATCCATTTGCTATATGAAAATACATTTTAAATCGTCAGGAGTCGTCACACTATCATCATGTATGTGCACATATGTATGGCATGTATAGCTAGACTCTCACACATGCTACGGTTGTTCGAGAAATGACTAAATCATAGCTCTGATACCACTAAATATAACACCCCTTACCCGTATCTAATGCGAAGACAGGGTACAAGGTATTACCGAACTTAAACATACTTAATCATACAAATTAGGCCATAAATTTTCATTCCGAAGTCAAACTTCTCCCTCTTATTCATAATGTCCCTATTATGGGCCTACGAGGCCCAAAACATATTTTGAGAATGGTTCGAGACTAAACCAGAAACCTTCAAACCCTTAGAAAACTTTGCTCAAAACATGACCACACGTCGTGTGGGATGGGACACACCCGTGTGGGCAGGCCGTGTGATCACACACGCCTGTGTCCTTATTCCATGTCGAATTTATTTTTCATTTCAAACCTATAGGAGTTTTCACACGGCCTGGCACACGCCCGTGTCCTAACCCGTGTGTGAAAACCTTGACATTCTGTTTATGACATCAGCAAACATTTAGGGGTACATGGCCAAGTCACACACCCTTGTGCTAGGCAGAGTGGCGAATTTAATTTTTGCAATTAATGTGCAGACTTCGCACAACCTGGGTACACGCCCAAGACCAGAGGCCGTGTCCTTCACACAGCTGAGACACAAGGCTGTGTCTCTGCTCGTGTGATTGCTACTGGGCATTCTGTTTTGGTAAATATGGATGCAAGGGACACACAGCCTATCAACACGCCCGTGTGCCTACCAGTGTGGACAAATATAAGGCTATTCACTAAGCCATTTGCCACCCTAAAATCAACCACGCTTATATCATTTTTAACAACACATAACATGGCAACATTACACATTCAAACATCCACAATCTTAACATCCAAACCTCACTTTCATGATACTTTCATCAAGCATATACCTCAAAAAATCCCATTCCATTTGCAAGCTTGCACATTCATAAATTTCATCATCTTTGAATAAGCATAACTTAGCTCATATTCACCAATTCCCATGGTCATTTACAAAATGAATAAGTAACATTACTAGCCAACACATTGGCTAACCAACATGACATATAACAAAATAACCAAGCTCCTATACATGCCATACTCAAAATGATAGAATTCACTATACCAAAAGATCAACGCGATATTGTGAAGCAAGCTCCGACTTCTTGATCCCCGAGCTAACTTGGCAGAATTACAAGGAAAAGGGAAAGGGGAGGGAGTAAGCTTAAAGCTTAGTAAGTTGCATGCAATAAATAACAACATAAACTTGCATTTACTATTCACAAGCACATCCTAGATTATCATATAATTTCCATTAATCATTTCCGTAGCTTACTCATGTTCTTTCTTACCAACAAAACATATTATACTGAGCTTATTTGTTTGGAATTTCTCATGTGTACCTGTATCACTCATCATATAACTTTAGTCTTTCTCGTCTTTAACATCCACTTTAATTCTTTTCCCGTAGAACCACTTGGAATACCGAAGGATACTTAGAAATGTCATTCACATTATAAGATGCCAATACCATATCCCGAATATGGTCTTACATGGGATCACATGTCGATGTCAAAGCCATATCCCAAATATGGTCTTATACGGGATCTCATATCGATGTCGATGCCATATCCCAGATATGGTCCTATATGAGATCGTATGTCGATGTCGACGCCATGTCCCAGACTTGGTCTTACACGAGATCATACGTTGATGCCGATGCCATGCCCCAAACATGGTCTTATACGGGATCACATTTTGATGCCGATGCCATATCCCAGATATGGTCTTACATGGAATCTCAACTTGGTGCCGATGCCATATCCCAAATATGGTCTTATATGGGACCTCCTTAGTCTTATGTCATGACAATGGTATCATTCGGATTCTCAAAGCTTAACTGGGATTTCTATATAATAACTTCATTATTTCTTTATCGAAATCTTACTAACAAGCTTATAAAACCAACTTACATTTCATACTTCAAAACATTAAATACATAATATCATAATGTTGATTTATTGCACAAACTTACATCGAATCCAAAATACGGGTAGGTGTTCGATTTAATCTACCCCTTTGTTCTTTCCCCGATTTAGGTCTGAACTTCATGTTTCTTAATCTATAATAAAAAATTACACTTATTTACTTATCACATTGACTAAACGACCCATAAATCATACTTTGGCAAAATTATAATTTTGCCCCTAAACTTTTACATATTTGTAAAATGGTCCCTAGGCTCGTGTAATGAAATGTACTCAATTTCTTAATTACCCCAGCCTAGCCGAACCATTTATTTACTCATAGCGGCCCACATTTCTCATCAAATCATATTTTTACTACCACTTTTACAACTTTTACAATTTGGTCCCTATTAGGTGTTTTCATGAAAAATCACCTAGAAAAATATGTTCATCACACATCCAACTTTCATATTCTACCATTAGACATCAAAATACAACCATGTCACACATGGGTAAATTTTTGAACAAAAGCCCTAGCTCAAAATAATGGTAGAAATAGCTTAATCGATTGATAACAACTTCGAAAATATGAATAACATTAAAAACGGGGCTAGATTGCACTTACTTTTGAGCTTGGAAATGTCAAAACCCTAGCTATGGAGGCTTAGGAAATTTCGACACCCTTGGAAAATAAGATGGACACATTTTTTATTCTTTTTCCCTTTTTATTTCATTAATTAATCAAATGACCAAAATGCCCTTATGACCTTTCTTTAGAAATTTTTCCTTCCGTGGGCTTTTTTATCCATCATGCCATAAAATGGCCTAATTGCTAAATAAGGACCTCTAATAACCTTTCTAATGTTATTTGATCCTTGAAACTTCTAGAAACTCATATTTTACTATTTTTGCAATTTAGTCCTGAAAGACAAATTGATCACTAAATCATAAAATTTATTCCTGAAATTTTCATATAACCATGCAAACATGTCATAGACTTCATAAAAACCATAAAACATATATTTCTACCTTGGATTTGTGGTCTTGCAACCACTATTTTGACTAAGCCCTAAATCGGGCTGTTACATGTCGCTTGGCCGTGCGAGCCACACGACCTACTCACACGGGCGTATGACCCTTGTATATAAGAAAATTTTTGAAATTTTATGAAAAATTTTCTAAGATCCCGATTTATTCCTGACTTGTTTCTAATGCTTAAATTGGGTCTCGAGGGTCCAACCAAGGGGCGATATGATTAATTTTGGATATGAGTAGGTAATGACATGAATTATCTATATTTGTTTTGTAAACTTCGATAATTCTTCATAACCCTATTCTGGCAACGAATATTGGTTAGAGGTGTTACTGTCGTCCCTCCTGGCACATATCTCTTACCATAGCACTTAAAATAGTAACACACATCGTAAGTTGAAGGGAACTTGTGAGTCTTATTACAAAATATCTTTATGGATACTTTATAATGTTTGAAGAACATCTATGCGTTAGCTATCCTTCTGTACCACTTTCTTCCGTGATGGGCCGATACTATTGCCATTTCAGCTTACAGTTTCATGCCAACTACTTTACTCTTAACTTTCCAATTCTTTCTTAACTAATTAACTTAGGATTCTTTCCAACATTCCATTCATCTCTTCTTCCTCTTAACGAAAAAAAAATCACTCAAAAGAATATACCTTCAAAGCCCATCTTATACAGACCACCTATTCACATATGCACTTATTTCAGAATTATTGTTCATAATACTAGTCACTAGCATATACATACACACTTGGCGGATACTTACCTAGATTTGAATACCATCAATTTACTATTCAAGTCATACCCTGGTTTGATACTATACAACTTGTACTAATCATGTACCATACAGGTCATTCAAATGAATTCCACACCACTTTACTTCAAGACCCTAGATACTCAGAATAACAATATCTCAGATATGGTGGATTCCAGATAACTCAACTTTAACCATTACATAACACAAACAAACTCACATTAATAAATTTTTATGTCTTTATTAACTATGAATACATCCATTTTCCACTCTAACAGATTATCATGGTGGATAGATCTTTTTAAGATACAGATACACACTTCTTTTCCAGAACTTCCCTAAAAACTTATTCAATTACTTCAAATATTAAGTTCAACTAAAATACCCTTAGACATATCATAACCTTATCGTAGCAATACTTATTACAAAACAATCAGGATTTATCTAGAACTTACCATAAGGGCAGATAAACACATTTTATCAACAGACTTGGCAGAACATGCTAGAAGGGCTAAACAAAAAACGCCATAAAGGCATCATATAGAATCGCGTGTTTATTGTCTCGATGGACTTTCATAGAAGGTGCCATGGGTTTCTTCCTCGTGGAATATGGGTTTCTCCCTCATGGAATTATCCATAATTTCATGTATCATGATCTGCCAATTAGGTTTACACATTATTGAAGGCTACACCATTAATGTAACACCCTTAAATCGTATCCGTCGTCGGAATAGGGTTACGAGGCATTAATAAACTTATAACACAATTTGACATTCATTTCTCATATAATTATAAAAAAATAACATATATCATTCATATACCATAACATTGTCCCTTAAACAAGCCTACGAGGCCTAAAACATGCATTAGAAGTGGTTAGGGACTAAAACGATAACTCAAGATAATTTTAGGAAACTTAGAAAATTTTTCTTCAAACAAGGGACACACACCCGTTTGACCAAGCCATATGTCTCATACGGCCACAAGACACACCCATGTCACATGCTGTGTGAACATTTGAAATGGGAGCACATGGCCGTGTCCCAACCCGTGTCTTACCCCGTGTATCTCTCTGACTTGGGTCACACGGCCAACCACACGCCCGTCTAGGTCATGTAACTCACTGACTTGTTTCTATTAAATGCTTCAAGGGACACACGGCCGTGTCACTTGACTGTGTGTCACACATGGCTGAGACACGTACCCGTGTTTCTGCCCGTGTGGACAAAAATAGGCTATTTACCAAGCCATTTTGTCACCCAACTTGCACATACCTACATCAACTCATTTGGCACAACAAGGAACAAATAGGCAGCCAAAACAATTTTAACCAAACACAAATCATGCCATTTCAGTTCCAACCATTCCTAAACTCCAATCACAACAGCTTACCTATTCAAAATACATACCAATTTCACATGCTTTAATAACCATTAACCACATGCATTTTATAACTGATAACTTAACCATTTAATCATCCAAAAATAAAACCATAACCAAGCATTTCCAACCCAATTATACATCACATATCCAAATAACCATTTGAACTATATATCTCAACATCAAGCATACCAAGATTAGCCAAACCACATGGTTATACATATATCAACTATTCACCATTTACAAGCCAATTCATATGGATAAAATTCATAACTAGCATATATAGACCAAATTGACCTCATAGCCTATACATACCATACAACCATATACACAAGTTCAAAAGTGCCAAAATAGAAGATCGGTAGTGTGATGAACTCTCTGACGATCCCCGAATCCGAGCTAGCTTTGAATTTACTATAAAACATAGAAAATAAAACAAAGTAAGTATTATAGCTTAGTAAGCTCATATGATAATAAACTTAACTTAGCAGATAAACACAATTCAATCAAAATAAGCATAACATGGTATAAATCGTATCAAACCACAAACTTTTCCTTTGTTCAATTCATTATTAAACTTGAAGTTCACAATTCATTTTAATTCAATGCTCGTATAGGTTCCATACATACCTGTTTCACTTGTATCAGTATTACTTCTATCCACATCTTGGTCATGCCCATTGAACCATTCAGAATTACTAAAGGATACTCGAGAACACATTGCACACTAAGTGCCACATATATATAGTCAAAGCTATCTCAATATTGTATCACATATCATGCTCCCACACGAGCTAACAACGAGATTGCACACAAGCTATCAGTCAAGACGTAGACGTACCTACACGGTGCTGCTCACACAAGCTGTTAGGTACCGCAACACATGCCGAAAACCCAACCACCGGTAGGACATACGAGACCAGCACCCAGATCACATAATCACAATAACCCTAATGTCATGACATTCGTATCTACACTATTCCTAAGGTTCGAACGGGGCTTCACATTTTTGAATCCTTTTCAATCGTATCCGTAAGCTCATTTCCAATCACAATCACACTTCAATTCAATAGTAAAGTAGTAAAAACACAATTTAACAATGCTTATTAACATACGAACTTACCTCGGACGTAAAAATGACGAAACTAGTCGATTAGTCAGTACTTTATTCTTGCCTCGATCTAAGTCTGAATTCTTCCTTTCTTGATCTATATGTAATCAAAATTAACTTATTCAATCATATTTTTATTCAATTTAGTCCAAAATAGACATTTAGGTAATTTTACACATTTGCCCCTAAAACTTCACATTTTTACAATTTAGTCTTCGTTCCACAAAGTCACAAATTCATGAAATTTTAACAACACCTATGCATTGTCGAATTACTAATAGGTCCCTCTCAGCCCATATTTATCAATTATTCACACTTTTAACCACACATTTTACACTTTTTAGAAATTAACCCCTATTTTGCATTTTCACTAAAAATCACTTTATAAAACTTGTTAATCTAGCTACAAGGTTTCTTATTTCATCATCAAACAACAAAAAAATCAACATTCATCAACATAGTAATGGCCATTTAGGTTTCTAGAGTCGCTCGAGGTGACTGTGGACCTTCCGCGAGGTCATTATTTGTACCGAGACCCCAAAATAGGTAAAATGATCGTAATACCTCTATAGGGCAAAATGAACATAATACGATTGTAGGGAAAAACGACTACAATACCCTTATAGAGCAAAATAATCGTTATACCCATAGAGGTAGGTTGACTGATGAGTTATGACAATTACATGACTGAGTATGACATTTTACATACACGTATTATTTATGACATGACATAATGCATTGCATGGGGACAAGTAGATATAATTTGAGGAAGTGTACTATACTGGTAGAGTTGCACAGGTCACACAAGGCGACTATGGACCCATACCGGTAGGGTTGCAGGGGTCTCACAAGATGACTGTGGACTCATATTGGCAAGATCGTACAGGTCGCACAAGACGACTATGGATCCATACTGGCAAGGTCGCACGGGTCGCATAAGACGACTGTGGACCTACTGATGGCTGTAAGCCGGGTATAATTCTGGCAGCTTTGCCGCAATATTGGTGTGTTGGCTGGTTTGGATGGGTTGCATTTTTGCACGATACTGATACTGTATTAAGGCTAAGGCCCACATTGTTACTGTAATAGGCTAAGGCCATATTGTTACTGTTTTGGGCTAGGCCCACATTGAACTGTTACTGAAAAGGGCTCAGGCTTAGACTGTTACTACATTTACTGCTTACTAATTGACTGATAGGGGATTACACACTGAGTTTTCCTAAACTCGCCCTTTCTTTTAACTGTACAGGTAATCCCTAGCCTTCCACGATTTGGTGCTGCGAGGGACTCGGAGGTGGCCACACATGTGCAGATATTTGCATATTTGGTTTTGTGTATACCTTTACTTATGTTTTGGGGTTTTGTTTTTGTAATAAGGCCATTTATGGGATTTAACTTTTAATTGGGCTTTTGATTATTTATTTATATCTGCTAGAAGTAGGACGCGATTTTTCAAAATATTAACGGTTTTCAAAACATTACGTTTTCGCAACACAATTCTTTCTTTTAAGCTTCCGCAACAAACACTATTTTTAAAGTGTAACAACATTTGAATATGATTAACAAATTTTTGATTAAGTCGCAATAAGGTTTTAATATGAAGTAGGTTTTCAAACGAAATCATGTTTTCAAAAAACACCTCAAACGGGTTAAGTTGAGGATTAACAAAGAGGCTTTAACCTGCAAACAGGTTTTTATCAACAAGATTGAGTTTTCAAAAAGACACTCCAATGTGACACCGCTAAATTCGGTCATAACGTCTAGGTTGGGTTTGGGGTGTTACAAGAGCGGTTCCAAAACAACAGCTCCAAGTAACCCTTTTGTTTGGAAAAAGGCTTCCTTTTTAAAGGCGAGTCTTTCATGGGAAACGATGCTTACATTTCTTCAATTGTCAAGCAACATGGATGGGAAATTTTTTGTTTGCATCCAGAGGTTGTGCTGACCAAGATTGTTCATGACTTTTATTCTCACCTTACTTCCCCAAATGCTACTTTTATATATGTGCAAGGAGTCTCATTCTTATTTGATAAAGACACAATTAATGCTTAGTATGGTATTTTTGATATCCAAGATGAGCATACTTAGTTTGCTGCAACCATCAATAATGATGGATTAACTCAGGTTCTTCAAGACCTATGTGTGGCAGGAACTAAATGGATAGTGTCGAGGCAAGATTGTTACACCGTGGAAAAGGCATCTTTGAAGCCTAAGTGTAGGGTTTGGTATCACTTCATTAAAACGTACCTAATCCTCCTACCCATAACTCAACAGTTTCTAGGAAGCAGATGTTGATGCTCCACTCTATTATCCAGGATAGAAAAATTAATGTGGGTAAGATTATATTCAATGAAGTCCACAGGTGCGCACAAAAGAATGCCGAGAGTCTAAACTTTCTTTCTTTAATCACCATGATTTGCCAGTTTCTTTAATCACCATGCTTTGCCAGTGTATTAATGTCTTAGTCCAAGCCAATGAGGATGTTATCCCAAATAAAGGGGCCATTACAAGATTAATTGTTGCAAAGCTTTCTGGGGAGGATTTGCCACGGCAACAACCTTCTAGATCAGACTCAGCAACCTCTACGACAACATTTTCCACTGCAACCACTTCCATTTCTAATAGTTTATTTGAGCAACAGGTGCTCAGTTCCTTGGTGAAGTTTCTGAGACAAAATAATCTTTTTGAGACTCAACAACTTTAGTTTGTTACGAATTTGGCAAAGGTGCCAGACAAATTGGCTCTTTACTAGGCCTATTTGGAGAGAAGGGATGTTGCTCTAAAAAGTTCCCTTCAAAAGAATTTCACCAAGCCAATGCCTACATTTCCTGACTTTCCTAATGAATTGCAGGTAGCTATAACAAAAGGGGTTGGTGAAGCCCAGCTAGTTGAGACAGACCCAGTTCCCATGGGCCCTACCACTGCCCAAAAAGAAACCAAAGAAAAACAAGAAGAAACAAAGAAAATGGAATTAATCAGTATTGTAACTGATTATGAAGAAAAAGAAGCAAATCCTACACCTGCACCACCAATAGACAACATTTCAGTTGTTCGACTTCCCTCTCGTGAACCTATGACTGAACAGGATCATGAGATCAATCAGATTATTGATGAAATCAACAAATCCAGTATTGAACAAGAGGATGTGCCACTCCAATCATTGAAGAGAAAAATGTGTTACAAACACAATGCACAGAAGTCCACCCACCACAATTAAAGTACTAAAATTTTAGCTCTAAGCCTCATAAGTTTTTCTTCCTTTAATTCATCATTTTATGTATATATATATGTTCTTGTATTCATGAATCATATCTATATATGCATTGAGGATAATGCATCCTTTAGGTTTGGGGGTGTATGGTGCATTCAGCATTGCATTGAATAGTTAGTTGAGCATGTTTTAATTTTAGTTGTCATTCATTTTGCCATGTACTTTTTGATTCAACCGTCAACTCAGCATCTAGTGGCAATCCCGGACTCAAGTGTTGCTGATGATTTTATTTTTGTCATGGTATGTACCTAATGTGTCATATGGTTATGTTCATGTTAGATTTATGTTGGCCTTTTTAAGAATAATATAGATGTTATATATATATATATAAGTGTATATGTTGACAATGTCATTTTGTTGAATGGTTTAATGCTTATGCTTAAAAGTTGATTTGGCAATGTGCTATGCAACAGGCATGGAAAGGTGAATGGTATGCCTAGGTTAAGTGGAAGGAATTTGGTAATTTTGGTACATGGTTAAAAGGTTAAGTTTAAGGTTGTTTTGAATGGCTAAATTGATGCATGATTAGTTGATAGTTTAAGGTGCCATTGAAGACATATTGGAATGGTATGAATGTGATGTTTTAGTTGATTTTGAATTATTGATTGAAGTGCCAATTGTGGAATATTGGTTAGTGTCACGCCCTATAATATATTTATTAAATCGTGCAAATTTGTATCGTAAGGAAAGAAAAGGCCTAGCGGTTTAGTGTGTTGATTAATTGCTAGAGGTCCCATGTTTGAATTCTCCTACACTCATTTTATTTATTTTTCTCATTCTTGCTGCAACTGTTGACCATTCTAGAAGGTAAACCCTCCCCCTTTCCATTCAAGTCTTTCCATAAAAGAGGGAGATTCTCCTTCCTTTTGTTGAGTCAAACTTTCCTTCCAAAGCCCCTTTCTACTTTCCTTTTTTATGCAAAATCCCCCTTTTCACTCCATTTGTCCCCAAGTTTACCCAAAATGAGTTGTTGACTACCCATAGTTAGCCCTAGCTCTCCGAAAACCTCATTTTTCATTTTGTTACTCCCTCTTTTTCTCTCATCTCTCCTTTCTCGTCCACCACCTTCTCCTCCACCATTTCTAACTTTTTCTATTATTTTTCAACACTTTTGAAATCATTCTTCTTCAAATCTCTTCCCTTCATTCACTATACTCGACTGTCCCACCTCTTCCTTTCACCACCGTCACCAACTCCATATTGCCACCGTCCCTTCAAGATCATAAAAGCTCTGATACCATTTGTTGAAACATTGGCAGCAGTAAAATACAAAATAAACAACAAATTTGCTCAAGGAAGATCAAGTGAAACCGAGAGCAAAATGAACACAAAACTTGAGCAAAAGTTGAAGGAAAAATCACCAACAAAAGAAGAAAACACAGAACGCAGAACAATGAGACAAATGCAAGAAATAAAGAACAAATTACTTGCTCACAAATGTGAAGCAAAGAAGCAATCGGCTTCAACTCAGAAAACTGATTTGCTTGCTGATATGCTTGCTCATTCAATAAGGAAACAATACATTTATAGATAAAACACATTACCAAATACTACCTACTCCCACTTAGTACCTAGGGACTTGCTAAACATAACTTGTACACAACAATAAGCTGAATTATCAGCTCAATCATCACCTAAAGCAATCAAAACATTCGATTTTTCTCATTTTTCTTCTTTTCTTTTCCTCTTTTCGAGAATCCTCTTGTAAACTCCTGAATCTAATTTTTAATTATTAAAAGTCATCTTTCAAATTATTATTTTATTTAAACTCTTCTATTTTTCGGTTATAGGGCATAATCCCCCTCTTTGATTATTTTTTCGGGATTTCGTTGCAAGTCATTTTCTCTTTGTTTAATCGTAAGTATGAAGAATTATCAAAATCATTACACTTTTATAGTATTTTTTAACAAGGATCTAACTATTTGGTTTTGTGCCTTATTGAAGAGCACTCGTAAATCCCATAATACACGCATCAACTATAGAAAAGGGTTATAGTTGACGATCTTTTTGCGTAAGTAGTGTCGAATTAATGTTATTTTATTAAGGGAATATTATTATTTTGTTAAATCGATACTAACACGTATTTTATTTAACATAGTGACTCAAAGAAATTAGATTCATCTCTTTCGAAGTGGAATCGAGATCTAATCCATCAAATCTAAGGTATAGGGATTTAAGTGATATTATTTGATATTAGTGATTAAATTAATAATAATGAAAATATTTTTTAAGTGTATTACTTTTGGATATTTGATATTTAATAAATGTGACTGCGAATACAAGTATATTCACAGAGGTCGATAAAAATCGAAAGTGAGGATAACAAGTAAGTAAATCCCGAAATTCTATGACCTGTGATGTGATTTGTTTATTGGATGATTCTACGATGTATGATAATATATGATTTTCATCACTCATGTCATGTGATTCATGGATCATAAACATATGGTATACTAATTTATATGAGAATAATATAAGTTACTAAAATTTAATATAAGGACTTGTATGTTGATTATACCCTACTATAATGTTTTGATTTGCTTGATAAAGCATACTATTGAGAAATTATGTGTAAAAATATGAGATCTGATTCACATATTAAGCATGTCATACTCTGATAATTTGATTCGCATGTAAAGCATCCTACTAAAAAATTTGTTTTGTTGCCATAACACACGCATGGGGTGGGAAAAATGTACAAAGGAAGTATCTGGCAGTAGATCTGTATTTCTAGTGGCTTGTCCACAATATTCTGTATCTAGCAGTAAATTTGCAATATCTGATGGTTCGACCACATTTTGGTATGTTATTGGTTAGATGCGTTTTGGGGAACTCTTTATGGTATGTAGCAGAGTTGGGTAGGATTTAATTTCTAGTATCTCTACTATATTCTAAAAAATGTTGCATTGATTTCTTCACTACACAATCTGCCATATCTAATTTTATAATTAAGTAATTTATATATGTTATGGACTAATTAATATGATGTTATGATGAATTATTTTGTGAAATAATTGTTATTTGAAACCTACACTGAGCCTATTAAACTCACCCCCTCAAACTTTGATTTTCAAATAATCAAGGCTAGGATGGGCTTGCCTACGGAGGTACTCTTGGTTATTTTTCAAAAAACTTTGCAAGTAGTGGTGTTGGACATTTTGGTTTGTGTTCATGCTATATGGACTTCAATTTTGGGACTTTGGTTTGGATTTTGATTTAGGAACTTTGGATAATGTTTTGGGGTTGTTTCTACATGATTTGTTATGTTAAATTATGATTTAAAAAATTTGAAGAAATAAAAATAAAACAACCAATTTATTAGACTCTAAAGTAAGGACTCTAAAGTAAGGATTTTAAACTCAATACTCGATTTTCAAAACCCATCACAACATGTTTGCAAAATTGATGATTTCCAAAGTATCAATGCCTAACTTATTGTAATGCCCTGAATTTAGGCCTAGAAGTATTGGGCCTTGAGTATGGATCCATAAGGAGGTTGTACATAGGTATTTAATTGTGCAAGGAAATGACACAATTAAATGTATGCTTTGGTGGTTAAGGGCCCTAAGAAGTGTTGGAAAAATCTTGGGTTCAAACCTAGGCTTTAGCAAAAATTTTGTTTTATGAGTAAACCCCTAGCTTTGGGCCAATAGGCTTAAAGTTAAATTTGGGTAAACCATGACACAAAAAGCCTAGTGGTTTGTTGGTAAGTGGCGTGTGGAGTGTTCATGAGGTCAAAGGTTCAAGTCTTGGCGTGTACAAAATTTTTGTTTTATTTATCTAAGTAAACTCAGACTTTGGCTTGTAAGCTTTATAAATAATTGTAGGAGGAAGGTGACATAAAGGAGCATAATGGTATAATGGTAGTGGCGTGTTCTGCTTCCAAGGAGGTTGGGGGTTTGAGTCGCACATTGCACAATGAAGAGTTTATTTTGTTGCTTGAGCTTTGTAGGAAATTGAGTTGGACTGAGACTCTGAGGTTGAAGTGGTCATAAGTGTTTGAATTGAATTTGATTGTGGACTGATATGAGGAGTAAATCAAGGAGGTTGTCATGGAGAGGTTTGAGGAGTGGCAGTGGTTGCCGAAAGTGGGATTCTTTGGGGTGCCTATTCGGTCATAGGCACTTAGTGCCGAATTTGGTTTAAAGACACTAGGGGAGTCAGTTTTAGGATGTCTTTCTCTCTTTTGATTTGATTTTTCGCATTGGTTTCTCTATTTCTTATTTTCCATTTCTTTTCTTCTTTGGTTATTCGTTTTTCCTTCTCCTCTACTTTGGGGCTGTTGTGGCCGAATCTTCGCTTCTCTTTTTCTCAATTCTCTTCCTTGTCCAAATACATTCTTTTCTTCATATCTTATTTCTTTCCTTCTGTTTTCCCCCAACCTTGGTCGAATATCCCCCTCATTCTTTTTTATTCAAATGGTTGCTTGTTACTTGCCGAACCCAACATTTCTTCCCTCTCTTCTTCTTTTCTTTCGGTTTCCTATTAGCTTGTGAACCGAATCTTTTCTCTTGATTATTTCTGTGGCGACGAAATTCCCTGCTTTCTTTTCCTCTCTGTTTCAGTTCTGCAAACGTTCCTGAAATTGGTGTGTCGGTGGAGTAAAGGAGTGCAGAGGATCTGAAGGCAACCAAAAGCCCTTCTTTTTTTCATTCTGTTAAGCTGTTCGATAGGAAACGTGTGACCAGTTTTAGTCAGTAATCTAAGGGAAACAAATCGAGTATTATTCAATCAAGGTCCGAAGCTCGTGGATTTTGGCACTATTTCGCGAACAGGTGTGTAACCGTACCCTGTATCTGATGATCGGCTGAAAAGCCAAAAGAGTGTGTATGCACACATTGAATAGACTGTAGATCGGCAAAAGCCGAAAGGCTGGAAAATTGAAAAGCCGAAAGGTTGGGTCACATGAGAGTGCAAACGCTCGTGTGGTAAAACTGAGCCCACGAACGTGGGCGTAAGACTGTAGCGGCCACCGTAGGCGTTCTCATGGGCTTAGGCCGTTTTGGACAAAATGGGCCGTGTGGGCCCAATAGGCTCGTGGGCCCAACACGACTAATGTCCACTTTATGCGACAAAGATTGGTTTGGGTTATGTAGTTTGCATAGCCGTGGCTTAATCTGGGCTAAATGGGCTACACAAGCGTGTGGGCCCACTTAGGCCGGATAGTAGGCCTTGGGTCAATATGCATTGATTTACATGTCGGGGTTACATAAGTTGCTCGAGGCGACTGTAGACCTTTTGATGGGTCGATAGGTGAGTCTAGAACCATTCTGATGAAAATGACCGAATTACCCCTAGAGCGTAAAATGACCGAATTACCTATGGAGGGTAGAATGACCGAATTCCCCCTAGAGGGTAAAATGACCAAATTACCCTTAGAGGGTAAATGACCGAATTACCCTTGTAGGGTAAAATAACCATAATACCCTTATAGGGTAAAATGACCGTAATACCCCTGTAGAGTAAAATGACCGTAATACCCCTGTAGAGTAAAATGACCGTAATACCCCTGTTGAGTTAAATAACCGTAATACCCCTGTAGGGTAAAATGACCATAATACCCCTGTAGAGTAAATAACCATAATACCCCTATAGAGTAAAATGACCGTAATAACCCTATAGGGTAGAATGACTGTTATGCCTTATATGATGTTGATTGATTGAGTATGTTATGTAATATTTATGGGTTTTGCATACATGCACGAAATGCTTCATGTGTTGGGTTATTGTTATGGAGGAAGTACTAATCTGTTAGAGTCGCACGGGTCGTATGAGACGACTGTGGACCCACCGAAGGCTTAAAATGTATATTCGTACTGATCTGTTAAGGTTGCACGAGACGATTGTTGACCGACTGTTGGCTTTGTGTTGTTCATACTATGAATGGCTTAGTGCTGTCCATTTTACCGATGGCTCTGTAACACCCCTGACCCGGCCCAGACGTTATGGCCATGTCCGGTGTGCCACATCACCTAGACTATGCTACGCCGTCCTATGTACTAAGTCTGATGTTCGAGATTTTTGAAAAGTAATATTTGTTTTTCTTGAAATTCCCAATTTGATTACTATTCGACCTAATCTCTATCTCATTTGTGAATCGTTTCATTTTAGTCTTATCATCATTCTTAGTTTTTAGTAAAGTCGGGTTGTTTAAGAAAATATTGATTTAATTTTCAAAAACAGTGTATGTTCAAGTTTGAAATAAAACCGTAAAGAAATCCCAAATAACAGTTATAGCGGCCTTATTACAACCCATATCAAAGTAAAAACCAATACGAAATATTTAAGTTAAACCAAGAAAGTTCAGTCCTCATGGCCACTCTGAATCCCTCCCAGCGTCCAAGTCACAGTCTAGGGCTCACCTGCAAGGATGGAAAGAGAGGGGTGAGTTTGGGAAAACTCAGTGTGTGCAGAACCCATCCAAAGCCCAAATTGGCTCAAGCCCACTGGGCCTAAACCCTAACCAGTCTCAGTCAGATACTGGGCCAAAGCCCTATTCAGATAGCAGTAAACTGGGCCAAGGCCCTATAACAGATACTGGGCTGAAGCCCTATTCAGATAACAGATTGGCCCATAGGCCCATAGCAGTACAGTACAGTAATACAGTATAAATGCAAACCCAATTGGGGAGACTACTCAACCCACCAACCGCTACACACCACCCGTACCAACCAACACACCATGTGGGGAATAACTCGACCCACCCAGCCCACACACCACAGTCGCAGCATGGCTGCTCAGATTAACAGTATACGAGGCAAAGCCCCTTTCAGAAACAGTACGAGGCATAGCCCCTTTTCAGTAACGTGGCTGTGCCACTCACACTTCCTCCATTATCAAAACCCAACCCATGCAATAGATATATATCATGGCATGCAATAACAGTAACAGTCATGTCAAACAGTATAGTCAATTTTAGCCCTAGGGGTATAACGGTAATTTTCTACCTAGGGACAAAACAGTAATTTCTTACCCTAAGGGTATTTCAGTAATTTTGCTCTCATGTTATAGATTTCATGCTTATTACATTATTTATTAATCACACAGCTATACAGAAGTTCAGTTACCTCAGTTTTTCAGTTTTAGCATTAAGGCCCTAAAACCCCTAATGAGCCCTATTACGCCGATTGGCCCATTAGGCCCATTTAGTCCCGATTTCACATTCGGTTATCTTGTTTTAACTGTTTCCACATCTACAGTCCATAATATTACCTTTAAATCCAGTTTAACTCACATGAGCCCAAATCGCCCATTGGGCCCATATTTGGCCCACCGAGGCCCAACTTACCAAAAAGCCCAAAATTTAGCGGTCAACACGTCTAACAGTGCCGATTCCAAAACTAACCTTCTCCTTCCAACTTGAGAGCATTCGCATGCTCGCAAGCTCTCGAAATACCGAAACTTCGGCATTTCGGCTTTTCGGCTTTTACCGATTTGTGCATGGAAAGGTGTTCGAAACACACACCTGTTTTGCAGTTTCTCCTACAAGATCTCCTATGCGTTAATCCCTACAATCCAATACTTAACTGATTAGACCATATCAACACTTAATCTGAATCGAAAACTTACCCAAAACCTTACTTACACATTCGGCCAACACCCTTAATGGCCTTAATGTTCTTACCTTGACGATTTAGATCCCTTTAGATCTAGATCTGATGTTCCAAAGTCTTCAACCCCTTGCTTGATCACCTTTTCATCCAACTAACACACAAAAGAACAAAGAAAACGGCCTTTTATTTAACAAAAATCCAAAACGACACAACCATTAACTTTAGGGACTTTCGGCTTTTCCAAACATGAAATATCGAACAGATCTGAATGATTAAACACTTACCAACGATTTCTCTTCAGTTCCTATGCAGATCTGATGTAAATCTGACCCTTAAACGTCAGTAGAAACCTTATCTCTGAGATTTGTAATTTCGGCTATCTCCCTACAACTATAGTGATTTCGGCTTTTTAATAAGAGAAGAAGATGGCGTTTTGGCTGTAGCTTTTGGGTGATGGTGTCGACAATGGTGTGATTAAAGGGAGTGTAGTAATCGGCCACAATAGGTGAAAGAAATAGAGGTGATTCGGCTTACAAGAAATCGGCAAGAAAGGAAGCAGTTTTCGGGATTTCTGGCACTTTGAGCAATCGGTTATGGTTGATTTTAAGAAGAATGGAAGCAAAAGAAAGAGTGGATCTATGCAAGATAGGTATTCGGCTAGGGAAGAGATCAAAGGGAAGAAGAAAAATGAAAAAAACAATGGTGGAGATGGGGAAGGAGAAATCGGCTATGAACTTTCCAGGGAGGCAACTCTTGGCTTTTCTGACAGTAGAAGAGAGGAAAAAACCCTAAGGTGGCTAACCCTAATTGTCATGACAACAAAAAGAAAATAATATAACCCTAGCATTCCCTCTAAAGCAATCGGCCCAAGTCCCTAAAGCCCCTTGCCGAAATTCACCTAAGTTAGGCTCATGCTTGAAAATTAAAAAGAACTCCACGAATACCTTGCAACTCGAACCCTTGTCCTTGATCATTCATTTAGGCGCCACTTTTTTAGGAGCTTAGTGGCACCACCTTGCCACTCAACCAAGGCTCCCTTTGTGACATCTTTTACACGGTTTTTCTTAAAAGCCCACTTAACCAAGTCCCCTTTCACTTGAAAATCCAACTTAATATTTTACCGGGTTTTGACTTAAGCTTGGACCTTCTATAGACCCATTAACACATGTACATACATTATCAACCTTTAGAACACCAAAATTTTAAAAATTTCACTAAAATTCACAAAACCCGAAAAATCCCGAAAATCAGGGCGTTACAGGCTCGGTGCCATGCATATTATCGATGGCTTAGTGCTGTCCATTTGACTGATGGCTTTGTGCCATTCATACTATCGATGGCTTAGTGCTGTCCATTTTATCGATGGCTCGGTGCCACGCATATTATCGATGGCTTAGTGCTGTCTATTTTATCGATAGCTTTGTGCCACGCATATTATCGATGGCTTAGTACCGTTTATTTTACCGAAAGTAGGTTGTATTGATGGCTTAAAGCCACTTATCTTACTAGCAGCTACACTGCGATTCTGATTACGGGCATCTAAGCTACAATTCTGTTGTCTGGCAGCCTTGCTGCGATATTGGTGTGCTGGCTGGGTGGGTTGATTTTATCCCCACATGGTGTGTTGGCTGGATTGGGGTGGGTTGCACTATTGCATTATTGTTCTAAACTGATACTGTATTGAGCTTAAGCCCACATATGTTCTGCTTCTAATTCTGCTACTAGAATGGGCTAAGGCCCATCTGATACCGTTTGCTAGAATGGGCTCAGGCCCAGACTACTTTTGGATTCTGTTAATTTGACTGACTGTTTGTTTTTATATTAAGGGAATACACACTGAGTTTCCATAAACTCACCCCGTTTTTAATTGTGTAGGTAATTTCCAGCGTTAGGTGGACCGGTGCTGCGAGAGACTCGAGGGTGGCCACACTACTGCTTTTGTTTTATTTTATTAGGCTTTTACTTACATTTAAATTTCGTTTTGGGTTTATTATGTAATAAGGCCTCTCTCTAAATTTCTAGTTTTAATTTGGGTTTTTATTTATCACAATTTATATCTGCTAGAAGTAGGACGTGATTTTCAAAAATATTAACGATTTTCAAAAATTATGTTTCCGCAATATAAATTTTATTTTAAGCTTCCGCAACAAACATTGATTTTAAAGTGCAACAACATTTGAATTTGATTAACAAATTTTCGATTAAGTCGTAATAAGGTTTTAACACGAAGCAAGTTTTCAAACAAAATCATGTATTCGAAAAACACCTCAAACAGGTTAATTTTATAATTAACAAAGAGGCTTTAACCTTCAAACGAGTTTTTATCAACAAGGTCAAGTTTTCAAAAAACACTCCAATGTGACACCGCCAGATTCAGCCATAACGTCTAGGTCGGGTTTGGGGTGTTACACTTATGATTTTCAAAATGACATTTTCTGTTGCGATGTTTTAGTTGAATCTTGACATTTTTATTTTAAACATAATATCAGATTTCTAAACACAATTAAATAACAAAACCTTCAATTTTTGGAAAATGATTTTTTTGAGAGATAATTTCTAAAATGTTTTATTGGGCCATCGTCATGGCCAATGTAGGGTCTAGGGGGTTACATTTAGTAATAGCAGAGCCTAGTTCAAAAATTCAGACTATGGCAAAAACTTTGAAATGCATACATATACTTAAAAAGGGTATTTTGGGGAAACATCCATACTTAATTAAGATTTTATATTTGATTTTGTTCTAAAAAATACCAAGACTTTGAAGCTGGCCCAGGATAAGTGCTTCTTCTCTGTTAAACTTTGATATGAGACTGTTGTATACTTTAGATTCTGAAAACTATATTGTGAAAACTATAGACTTTGAAAGACATGCTATGAGACTATAGATTCAGAAAACTATAGATACTGATACTTAGAGACAAAACTTTAAGAATTGAAACATTCTGGACTAATAAATAAAACTCATTTCAAATTGTCAAATAAAACTGCACAAAACTTTAGACTTTGATTAATAAAGATGAGTTCACAAGGCGTGTGTACTAGAGGAATGAGAGCTCGTGGAGAGCTGGGTCTAGAGACCCAGGTAGATTCGTCTGTGTCACGAGTGCACTCACCTAAACCCATGACTGAACCTAAACTTGTGGCTGATTCGGTCGTGAATACTTGCACTATGGAGGAGGATCATCTAGAGCCTGTTGACGATGCTGTGTCACAAGCCATGTTAAAGGTGCTACAACGTGTTGGGGGGCCTAAGGAAGATCTAGAAATCATGGGACCATTTCTAAGAGGCTTCATACTAACAGAGCTGAGTTATTCAAGGGTATTGCTGGGATGACCCTTACTGTGGTAGAATATTGGCTTGAGGCTATGGAGAGAATATTAGATGACATGGAATGTACCTAGAGCAAAAACTAAGGGGAACGGTCTCACTAGTGAGGGAGGAGGCTTATTGTTGGTGGCAAGCCGTTGTGATGGGTACCTAAGCTGATAGATTGACTTGGGAATATTTTCTTAAGGCTTTCCAAAACAAGTATGTGGGGAAGTATTATGATGAGGCCTGTCGGTTGGAGTTCATTGAGCTCAAATAGAGGGATAGATCCGTGGCTGAGTATGAGGTCGAGTTTCTACAGTTTAGTCGCCATGCCCAAGGGACCCAATACATCAGCTTTCGGTTCCTTATTTATTTGAACTCAAGCTTTTACTTATATCAAAGTTTACAAGCCATGCATACATAGTTCGCCATCCAGTCAATCACATTTATGTCTCTATCTTCTAAGAGTCATTCACTCTGATGCTTAAGACAAGGCATCTCCCCAATTGGACTTGATAGACAGCATATTAGTCTTTTAATTTGTTTTTCATTTCCGATTAGATTAAGAACATGTTTAGGTTCGTCTACTAATACAAGCTGTCTTTTTGTACTACGACCTGACCACGTAATATCGCTTAGTATTTGTTAAATATTTAGACAACCTATGAGCAACATTTTCTTCCATTTTGCTTTGCGTGCAAAAACCATTTGAGGACAATTATACAAAGTATATTAATGTAATCAATGAATTTGTTTTATTAACTAATCTTTTTGAAAAAAAAATTACAAGTTTACAAATGAATATACTACACTAAGGACACCAGATCCAACATGTCAATGGTGCGGTGAGTCTCTTAGGGCTTTTGGTAGTTTTTTCTTGGTTGATTGGTCTTTATCGTCGGTTGATTTGATGATGGCGAGGCTAGGATGAAAATTTTAGCTACTCGATCAAGTTGATGCATCTCTGGTTTGTTTCTGAATTATTCTAATCTCTGTCAGCTTGTCCTTTTTTTAGATTACTTTATAAACATGGAATTTGTGCATTAGTTTATTTATATTTTTATTATATATACCTTATCTTTATATTATTGTTGTTAATAATTCTTATTAATAATAGTATTTTCTTAAAAAAAATTTATAATCTTAGATTTCATCACATAATAACACAATTTGTTTCAAATCGATTTAATTTATTAATAAATGGAATTAGTTTCCAATAAAATTTAATGCTTAAAATTTGACCCTTAGTAAAATTTGGATACTAATCCTTAAATAGTTGTATGGTAACTCCACAACGAGCACTCTTTGCAAAGATTGATGCTAACAAACTACTATTAACAAAAGCTCCAAATCAATCATCCAATTAAGCTCAGCCATCCTGGTCAATCAGGGTCGCATATTAGGCGAGATTATGTCTTACTCAAATCTCTCTGCTTTCTTCATAGAAGCCTAGCTTTTATAACATCTCCTATCATCCATCTCTTTCTATGTTCCTTCAAAACTATCAATATGTTTTTCATTTTTGGTTGAAAGCGGGAGAACCAAAGTCCTAACCAAAATTAAATATAGATAAATCAAGGAAACTCATGCCTTCAACTAAAAGCAAATTTACAATACCTATAGGAGACTTAGAAACCATATAAATCAATCATCTATACAAGAATTGAACTTACAATATCTTTATCAAATCGTTAATTTATTTTTCTACACATAATATCAATTCTATTTTCCTAATAATTTATTAAGATTAACTGCTTAAATTAAGACTACACTTTTTAATAGATACTCACATAAAAGTCAAACCTTTCAAAATAATAAAATAAAAATCAAACCTTTTTAAGGAACTCAAATAAAAACTTTTCATCAATGCTCTTTTAAATTGGACTGTTGCTTAAATCCACTAGACCACTATTCTCAATTCAATCAGTTAGACTGGTAATCCAACCAGAATTTATTATATAATATATAAATTTTAAATTTTCATTTTATTATAACCCATACCAAGCCGAATACTTTATTATCCATATTTTATCTAACTGGGCCCAGTAACCCAAATATTAGGATATTTAACTTCCAGCCCTAGTTTTTTTATCTGCAGTCTACCACCTTCTCAATCTCGTCACTTTCATTTTTCTTTATTTCTTTAATCACTTTCTTCTTCATCTTTTTTTCTTTCTTTCTTTTTTTATTTTTTTGAAATTTACTTTATGCTTTCATGAATATTTCATATATATATATATATATATATATATTCAAAATC
Source organism: Gossypium stocksii (assembly GCA_020496765.1). Classification (NCBI taxonomy): domain Eukaryota; kingdom Viridiplantae; phylum Streptophyta; class Magnoliopsida; order Malvales; family Malvaceae; genus Gossypium; species Gossypium stocksii. The sequence continues at coordinate 62,086,722 of CM035630.1, forward strand.
TTTCAGTTTCACTCTTTGCTTTGTAGAATTTTTCTCACAATCATCAAGTTTTTTCTTTTATAGTTTTATCAAGTTTCTCTCAGCAGCGCAGATTCTCTCTTCTTATTCCTTGTTCTGTTTTTTTTTTTATTCCATTTTCATTTAAGTTTTTCTTTGGTTGAATTATTGCATTAGATAAAACTGGACTCAATAATGTATGAAACGTAAAACAAAAATTCATAAAACTACTAAAACACCGATTAAATCGATTTTTTAAATAATTTCGAACAATCCTGATTTCCTATTTGATAATGGTTCTGAACGGTTCAACATCACTATCCGAACTGGACCCCAAAGTATCAAACCATGAACTATAAAAGGCGTGCAAGAAAAGGAAAAACATATTGACCAGTGATTATAAGTCCCCCAATTATTGACTAAAGGGGACACAAAAAGTCTTCGCCTTCAATCGATCGGTCTTTTATACCCTTTACACCTTGTGTGAACTCAAAATTTAACTATCTATAACTCCATCACCAAGCTTCCCGAGTGAGCAACTTAAACTTGCAAAATCCGATATGAAATTGAAGAGATAATCCGTTAAATACAACTTGCCTATCAAAGCTATTATACATTTTTCATTTTATAATAATATGATACAGCGTTCCAGTCAGTGTGGTATATCGGATCTAACCTAACCGTTCGAACAAATTATGTAGAAAATGAGAATTTGAGCTTAGGAGAAGAACCGTAATATGTTATGTAGTAGACGTTATGATGTTGAATATCATGATCCTGAATCAAAAGACCATTCAGAAGTGGGCGCTCGGCATCTGCATTTCCTACCAACAATCTTTTCTCATGTCGCTGACCTCCACCATTAAACCTAAAATAAAACAGAAATCAAGGCAAATACTGAAAATGCCAAATATAATAAAATATATTAGATATTAAAGATTGATATTTATATTTATATTTAAATTATTAAGTAGTAATCACAGAATTAAAATATATTTACTCACCCTACTCTGTCCGAGCTAAAAAGGTTGCTCGGTCACTCAGACAAGTTAGATAATTGATGTCGAGATTATGCCCATGAAACACTTACAGAAGAGAGAACATGAACACACCAAGATAATATATGCTTGCCATAGGAATACTATTAGAGTTTCTATTGTCAAGTTCAGACGCACCTTAACACCTGAAGATGTTACTAGTTATTAATTCAAAGAGACCTATCTTACACTTTAGTTGACATGTAGGAGAAAGAAAATTCTAAGGGCCATTTTCAGAGATAGGAGCATACTACCTTAAAACCAAAACTGAATGATTTTTACTGTTGTGCCTACACGTGGACTTGCACACTACATTATTAGTTAGGCAGATTATAGTTCTCATTTCACCCTTGAGATTTGCACATAACCACCTTTGTGACTTGAAAGAGAGCCCGTGATATAGCTTTAAAGTCTGTTTGGTGAGGTTAGACAGGCGTCAAGTTGAGATTAGAATTTCCACATACTTTACACGTTCTCAGTCAATTAGAATTTTGTAAATAGAAAGTAAAGCAGCAGAGAGACCTTACACTAGTTGATTGGAGCTCCATTGTAGTTGAATCAGTTTCCTGTGACATAAAAGATCACACGTTCAAATTACTGTAGAGTCCAAATTAAAAATCTTAAGAAAAAGCTGATGCAGCTAAAAGTACCTCTTCAATCAACAAATCCTTTCTAGTGATCACACCAATCACACGAGATGCACGGGGAACAACAAATATGTGTCTCAATCCTAGTTGCCGGAAAATATTGTAAACCTATACGGTCACCATTAACAAGTAAAAGACAAAGATACTGTAACAAACATGATCATCTGTTAAAAGCAACACTGTAAAAAAGAAATCACCTTTGTTAATGACATATCTTCCGGTACAACATATGGTGAGGGATTCAAAAACAGTGCAAGATCTATGTACATTTCTAGGTCATCTGAACTAAGATGAATATCATTTATTGATATTCCTTTACTTGAAACAGGTTTAGCAAATTCACTAAAATTGTGCCTGTAAAGGGAACTATTTAGTCTTAAGCTGAACTGAATAAAAAGCCAGAATGAAACTATAGAAGTAAAACTTATAGCAGACTTCAACTTACAGAATCCCTTCGGATCCACCTCTGGGATCACAAGGCAAAGGACTATGCTGGAAATCTATCTTAGATTGAAGAAGCACCAGTAGGTGACTGCATTATAAGCAAAGTGCAGCAGTTAGTTCTTCCAAGCATGCTTCTGCTCTACAATATAAAGAGCAAAACCTCTGGGAGCGAAAAAATGTCATTTGTTGTACCTCCGAAGCATAAGGCCAATAACAAGTGTTTCTCCATTTCTTGTGTGATCAATTACCTAGGTAAGGTGAGCAATGAAATACTGTTTTCATAATTGCTAACATTGAACTAGAGACAAACTATGTGAAAGCTAAGCTTACGGGAAAGCCATTATGCTTGTTGCTCTGCAAAATAGAGACCACATCTGCAACCTTTACAACCCGAGGAAGTGAGAGAACCTACAAATGTAGAAAAGCAAGCAGCTTAGGAGTCAAAGTTGTCCTTTGCTTTAAGCACTTGCTTGATTATCAGCTCGTATCTACACTAGAGATTATTTTTATACCAAAACAACACAAAACCATGGCATCCTTGTCAGTGAAAGCAGATCAATCAACTAACCTTCTGGTTTCCGCAGGCTTCCTTGGCAGTCATTTTCCGCATCTCATACTTGGGTCTTGATTCCAGCAACGGAATACCACGCAGTCGTGCTTGTTCTTCATATAAGCCTTCATTAAAAGCATCACCAACAGCCTGGGAGGGAAGAAGTGCAAGGACATTTAGACCATGTCAATCAAGAATTGATAAAGTTATCAACAATAAACTTTATACCTTCGATATAAGAAGAACAAGCATAATAAGAGGTAGAAGTTTCAAGTTATTTGTGATTTCGACCATGATGACACACAGAGAAACTGTCATCCGCATGGAACCACCAAGAAAAGAAGCAGCTCCCAAAAGTGCATATCTGCAAATACACCAAATTGTAGAGCACTTCAGCAATGATATTGTATGGTATGCAAAAAGAAAGGTGAGACTCTTAAGAATCACTAAACAAAAGAGACAAAGGCAATTAAGAAACATGATTACCATTGACTGCAAAAACAGGTCATAACACAAGTGGACATATTCTTTATTTAAATTAAGATCTCTCTGTCATGTTTATGTATACAACCCCCCCCCTTTTTCTTATGACAAGTATATATATATATATATTATATATATCTAACTTGACTAATTACAGCTTTTTAGGAAACTTCAGCCCTATTTGCTTAGTTTGGAGGGGTTGCATGGACCCAAATGCCAAAAGCATATTAATAAAACATTGTGAGTAAAATCATAATACAGATATAGATATGATTATTCAAATTCCATAGAAGTAAAAGAAACAATGTACTTACGTTCCCTCTTCAATATTGAGCTTCTTGTAGTGATTAACTGTAAAAATACCAACCAGACGGCCATATGTTGATCCTATCATTATTCCAGGAACAAATTGACCAGCTGGAACAGCAGTACCAAATGTAATTACTGCTAAGGTATAAAACATAACCTGAAATCATTTGAATTGAAAGAAAATTCAGGCCAAGAACTGTTTTCAGGGGAAAATGTATTAGCCTATTCTTCAGCTGTATAAATATTTAAAATAAATATAATCAATACTACTATTAAACAAACCTCCTACAAGTTTTCAACTAATAAATTTGGTATGCTCCTGAACTGTTTAAATTGTGACCTGTAACAAATATATTTGGAGGATATAATATGAAAATTATAAAATATTCTGAATAATCATCCATTTTCTGGAACGATTCTGCTCTGTTTCTTCATTCTATCTAATTAACTTAAGCATTCTTTTTTTTTTTTTTTTTTTTTTTTGAAGAAAATCGTAATTAGGAACAACATGATGAAGACAACATAAATATCACAAGGGTTTAGAAATTTTCCCTCTTCAATATGAGATACCAAGGCACATTGTCTAAGCAAAGCAAATCACCATAACCTCAAGTAGCTTGGACATATTATACGCTATTCTATGATCCCAAGTACTTTAAATCTGACCATGTTTGCCTCTATTTCACCTTTTATCTCCAATTGACATACTGTTTAGCTAGACTCAACAGGAGAATGGAAGATGTTTCCCTTCTAATATGTTGTGTCCCTCCAACCCAGACTTTACATTAAAATTTCCTTTTCTAAGAAATTTAGAGTAGGAAGATAATTGGACTAGGGTTCTTGCTTAAGAAAAACAGGTATGCATCCCTGTCATGCTAACTTTACAATGTCATGCATAACAATAACCACATCAAGTGTTTAAATTTTCAAAATACATCAACCATATACTTGGAAAGGGTCAACAAGTTCACATAGCATTACCAAAAATGCCAACAAGCTTTGGGCGCTGAATTCATGAATTGTTTTTGCACTAAACAAATTTCTGATGGCATCATCCTGTGACAACTGTTAAAATAGAAACAAGCAAGGCAATAGCATTTCACAGGAAAGGAAGCATCTCAAAAGATTCGAGAAACCTGAGTATTGAAGAAGATAGTCGCAAGATCATTGTATTCCTTCTCCTTATTGCAGTAGAACTACATATAAAATTAAATCAGATTGAGGAGAAATAACCTAAATGAAAAACAATCAAAACTTCGAGAAAAAAAGCAGGAATTAGAAAACAAAAACTTAGCTCTCTCCAAAATAACTATTCATCTGAAAATATACGTATGTCGGTATGAATAAATATGTATCTATATGCATACACATATATAAATATATGCACATAATTACATCAGCATGATGGCTCCTGAGATAAATCCACTCAGAAGACAAATATTTTAGAATAAATAAAAGCTACAAAAGAGTAAGAAAACAGGAAAGTTGAAATACTCTGTTAAAAAAGTTGCTCAAGGTTCAGAAGTAAGAAAGTAAATTTAAAGTATAGCCAGATGCAGTTCCTGTATTCTTGCATTTAGTAAACTCTTAGTGATTTTAGCTGATATAATAGCAGATAAAAACCACAACCATTATAGTCCAATAAGTACAAACTGGATAGAGAAAAACATTTACCAAATGAAACTGCATCATGATTTAAACAGTAAGGAAAACATAGAATACCATGCATGTCAAGTTGATACAAACAGTAGGTAAACTATATGAGCATATCTTACATTTACATAATTCCCATACATTCCAGGAGCCCTTGGGCATTCAATTTCAGAGTCAGGATCGGAGTCTGGACACGGACTGCATTTTCTCAAAAGTGGTAGTCCAAAAGATATAACTGATGTTATCACGGAGATGAGGCATGCTTCATATATCTGCAATGGTTTTTTTTTGGATGACCAGTGTAGGAAGGAGTGGTTTAAAATATTAGACATGCTCATTGAGAACTCAAGCAGTTTCGACAAATACTAGAATTCTCACCTTGACTCGATTCCCTTTCTTGTGCAAATAATTTCTTCTCCACCGAGTTACATAAATAGTAAGTTGGTTAAACAAAGCTCCTGGGCTCAATAAAAGAATCAATAAATATAAATAAAAAAGATATTGTGACATATATAACATGAACGAAAACAAAGACTAATACTGATGGAGAAATTTGGGCCTACTTTTAATTAGGGTTATATCTGGTATTTTTAATTTTACTAGGATTTTATGTTTATATGTAGATATCATTGTTACTGTAACTTTAATGAGGTTTTGCATAATGAATATTCGAGAATTTGAGATTGTGATTTTCTTCCAACTAATGATTCTCTTCTAATACTTTCCCTAGTCCTATGTTCAGTATTTTGGATTTTATTTTTATATATAAATATCATAAGAGCAGATGGTTGTACCTAGCAGACCTCCAATGACTCCAATAACTGCCATCGGTAATAATTCCTCAAAAGAGTAGTCTTCTTGACCACTGAAAAGGAAGAAAGTAGGAAAAAATGTTGGAAGCAGTTAATCTAAAGCCAGGCAAAAAGTTTAAGAATAGTTAAGATGCAAGAGCTGAAGGAAGTTCAGATCCTAACCCTGATATATCCCATATTATGAAACCACCCGAGCCAAAATGTCCACAGTTTCCACTTTTACACCATCCCATTGCAGCACGTACCACAACAGCCACAATTGCAGAAGTGAAAAAGACACGCCACATTAGTTGACTTCTCCACCTTCAAAAGGCAAAGTTCAAATGAATGTAAAGGTTGAGTTAAATACCTGTATGCATGTATGCATGCAAAAACATATGCATCCAAATCTATATCTGCATTTACACATGAATGAAAACAAAAGAATAATTGCATAACATAAGATACATACGGGAATGCAGGAAAATTAATTAAAAATATAAACAGATTAGCCTCGGACAAGCAAACTTGTTCATATACTTCAAAAAGTAGTTGAGAACAAAAACTATTTACCACGATGTAACCTCTTCCAAGGCAAATAATACACCCCCAACTGGAGCTCTAAAAGCAGCAGCAACTCCAGCTGCACAGCCACAGGTTACCTTTTCAAAATATTAGACAAATAAATAAAATGGGCAAAAAGTTCAAGGTACATCACCTCCATTGTTAGCAAAAATGATAGACAATGACCAAATATATCTAAGTTCAATTAAAGCAACCAAAATCAATAGGAACCACAAAAAAAGATAATGGAAATATATAATAATATAATGATTCAGAAGTGGTTTATGGGAGAAAACAGCAACAATGGAAAGAATAGGGCTGAACAAACAAGTATGAAAGAAGATAGAACTCTGGAAAACTTAGAGTTTAGAAAAAACCTCTAATTTCTTTATATTAATTCAAAGAAGATAATAATAATAATAATAATAATAATAATAATGGCTGTAAAGCCTGCAACTTATTTATATAAGCTTTCTTTCTTGCAAGTAAAGTTACTAGGCTTTCTTGCAAGTGAAGTTTTATCTAGCCGCGGATTTAAACCCTAAAGAAACTTAATAATCCTAGTCATGCATAATATATCTAATACTCAATTTTATTGAAATAATAAAATACCATAAAATAAATAAAAGCTTCTGCATCATTCTCCCCAGCTTGGAAAATTTGTTCCAGTAAGAAAAACTTCACTTCAACATAAATTTCTCGACCAGCACTTTGCAGCTCTCCTTACCCTATCCATGAACTTTCACTAGTTGTTTCGGCTGACCATTTCAACAAAAATCTCAGATATTGATTACCCCATCTAAACCAAGCTTCTTCAACATCAATCACATCTTCAATAACCTCTGTTTAGCCTTAGGAAGCTACTGCATATTATCTGAATTTTCAACATCATTTTTGGTGATGTTGCTTTCAGCAATATTTGTCGCCAAAACAAATTTTTGCTTCTTAGGTAGAGCACAAACAAATAATCCTTGTTGATTAATGGTTAGCATAAAACCATGTAGAAAAAAATTCAAAAACTTGCTAGGATTCTCATGAAAGTTGTTTACTTTAATCTTGTCAAGGAGCTTAGAAGTGAATATCTTCATAGAAGCAAATATGTTTAATTGCAACCTCCACAGTACCAAAATGAATATGAGAACCTACCCATGCTTCAAGTGAATATCTTCTAGATGCACTGTAATGCTTATATTGAGAATCAATGCCAATATCCATAGAGCTTCAAAAATAGGAAACTTCCCTGAACCGGATTCCATGAACTTGGGTAAAATAATAACACCTCACTGTGTGATGCTTGAAGTTGTTCAAACTGGATTTTCTCTTCAACTGGTTGGCTTTACCAACATGTTGATTTTGACCCAAAATAAACTTATGTTGCTTCAAATCTTCCAACAAGACTTCCAGCACACCTACTTCTCTTATAGCTTTATTGTATTCATCAAATGATAGGAGCTTTATGTAAAAAGAATGGTAGTTGAGCTTTAACTCTGATGTAACTGGTTGCTATGGTAAGCAACATAGAGACAACAATCCCTGTTTAGGAACACCATTCACTACAATCACAGCATATTCAAGAATTTCAAGATTAAGAGAGAAATAATCCTCATTTGCTGACACGACTTATAGTTTCCAAGATGACTAGAAAAAGTTTAAACATTCTGTTTAAAAGTTCTGCCTATTGATCCCTGGTATCTGCCTTCAGAAAAATGTCTTGCAACAAATCCATTTTTGTGCTCATTAAAATTAGATGCAAGTCTGGACGCCAAGGAAAACGGTCACGCAAAGGCATTGACAGAAAGTCCACATTCATGCCCCTTTCACCAAGACTCTCTCCTTTTTCTGAGGATATTCTGCCACCATCTATTTCAATTGAAACCATTCAGAACCTAACGTTTAGTTGCAGCTTTCAGAAAGATAGCTTTCATGTTGGATGCAAGTTGTTTTTCTTCAAAAGACTGCATCACCTTTGCACTGTTACTTTCCTTCAAGCTTCCTTGTTTTTTCTTAAGTTCAGCACCGAGTTCTCTTGGCAAAATCTTATTCGAAAGTAGAAATTGCATCAGCTCTCTTTAATCTAGAATTATCACAAGGCATTGTGTCCCCTGAGATATCCAAGAGATTTTCGACTCACCTCCAATCCTCACCTTCCCTAAGGTTGTGGCTGTCATTCTATGAAGAACCAAAGGTTCTTCCTCTATTGGTTACACAAGAACTTCTCCACTTTATTTAGAATATTCATCATAGATAGGTTCTAATAGATCATAATCTTGCTCTTCCGCATGCATCTTGCAAAGAGAACAAACAACTTCAACATTAATTCCACACTCGTTTAATTCACCTCGTAGCGCAGGGTCTATGGGTTCAACATCAAAAAAGGGGTTTTCTTTCTCACCAAATTAGATTTATCAGTGAGACTACCTTCCAAGATGTCAAATTGATTGTGGGCACCTTCCAGAATCTCCATCAAGGTTCTCTCTTGTTCCTGTTGCAACCAAGCATAACGTGCATGTGATAATTCTTCAATTGCACCTTGTAGCGTAGCCAATTCTGTTTTTTGATCCTGATTTCCTCCTCCTCGAACTCTTATCAACCCAACCATGGGCTTAAAAGCAAACCTTAACATAGACCTCAGATCTAATTAGGCTCTAATAGCAAAACCAACGTGGTTAAAGGGAGAAAACAGCGACAACAGAAAGAATTAGGGCTGAACAAACAAGTAGCAAAGATGGAACACTGGAAAACTTAGGGTTTTAAAAAAACCTCCAGTTTCTTTATATCAATTCAAAGAAAATAATAATAATAATAATAATAATAATGGCTGTAAAGTTATATAAGCTTTCCTTTCTTGCAAGTAAAGTTATTAGGCTTTCCTCCAAATAAAGTTTTATTCTAGCCCTAGATTTAAACCCAAAAGATACAATAATTGTAGCCATCCATAATATATCTAATGCTAAATAAATAAAATTGAAATAGTAAAACATTATAAACTAAAAAAAAGCTCCTGCATCAAATACCCTGGAAGGATTGATCTTTTAACAGCTATACGTGAAATAGGAGAAAATCCATGAAGTTATTCTCTCATTAATACTCTCCAGATTTATCAATCAAAAAGGCATTCTTATACTCACAAGATCACGACGATCTCGATCACTTTTGAAACCTTGAAGCCACCTAGAACTTATATGATATTTTGTGGATCCACCCTGAATAAACACATCACACAAAATTAAAATTTAGCATGGAAAGTTCTACAGAGATGCTACACATACAACAGCAAGAATGTTAAACTTTCAAGGCAGCATTGAATGTAGATACTATTGTTAAAATACACTAATATTGCATTCCAAGTTTACAACCGAGAAATAGTTGTGGTACAAAATCAACCTCCTCTCTTCAAGGACTACTAATCAAGTCAGTCATTATAAAACTGTGTAATTTTCAGAGCAAATTATGGTGAAAATCATATCTTGACGTTAGCATACTTTTAATACTATGTGCTTACTTGTCCAAGAAGAGATGCAATACAAGCGCCGGTATGGACAAGAGGGCCTTCTTTTCCCAGAGCTAACCCACCTCCAACTGAACCAATACTTCCAGAAATCTACAAATTACAATGACAAGAATGCAACTGGAACAGATCTAGATACAGTAAATGGCATGGATACGGATTGATAAACATAAAAACCCTAATCTAAATTTATAATAATTTTAAAATACTACCAGCACATAAATTTTCTACTAAAAAAGCTGTGAACCATAGATGGACAACTAGTTTATGTCTCAGCAACAAGATCATGCTGGCAAGATTATCATACCTTTCCAATCAAGGTTCTAAGAAGAAGGATACCAGGAATATCAATTCCTGAGGAATAAGATAAGCATTGGATCGTCAGACTACACAACACTTATGACAGAGCATTAACATTAATGAGTATTGTGTGGAACATGGATTGGAAAATATCAAAACTTACCATTCAAATAACCCTTGATTTCAGGAATACCAGATCCTGCTGCTGCTGGAGCAAATTGGGTAATGATATATACAGAAGAAAAGACTAAGGCTAAGTTAATTAATATGTAAATTAGACAACCAGCCAGATATGACTTCTGTATTATGTTAAAGGTCAAGGAAAACTTCCATCCAGCAAAGTTCTCGACTGAAATATTGATAAATACAGCAGCAAATCCAGAACCTGAAAAGAAAATTACATAAAAACCATCCATTCTACCAGATACTTTATGGGAAAAAATTCATCCAAGAAAGAGATAGAAGTTCACTATCTATACAAAAAGGATCACTTAAAAGCAGAGCAATATGCAAACTCTTAAATTAATCCAGGTCAAATGACGATTCATCTAATTATCACTAAATCTTTCTCCGCCTATCAACTATGGAAATGAAGAATACTATTTCACCACTCAAGAGCATAGTTTCCGAATACGTTGTATGTGTCGATTCATGGTACATGTGTAGAGCACACGTTGGGGTCGTAGTATGTTAGGACAGTGACCCAACTGAATACATAATAGAAAGACTAGAAACCTAGCTTTTCATCAGATATCAAGGCTGAAGAACTGAACTGCTAGAAGAATGCATTGGTAGCAGTGGCTGGTCACTGGTGAAGAAGAAGGGCACCATCAAAGAGGCTGAAACCATCTTTGCAGAAGGTATTTACATCCTAATCTTAAAATAAGATGGTAATAATCTTAAAATAAGATGGTAATCATATTTAGGAGCAAACTTCTCCCGGGCTCTCAACTCCCCCTTTCTTTTCATTTCTTTCTATTCAACGGAACTCTCTGTTTCAGTCTTTGTGGAGAATCAACACCAACCAGTGATATTGAGACACCGAGCAAGGGCTTCTGATTCATGGTTCGCCAGGTTTGTGAAATTGGACCTCGTACCAGGCTATCCAGTTCATGGTACAAAGGGTAAGGTAGAGAATTAGGGGAACTATGCTCCAGTGTAAACTATCCAAAATATAATTTTGAAATAATCTTAAGTACCCATTATGATTCTAAACTTTTTACCCTTTCTGAGTTACTAAAAATTAGAAAGATTTAGTAAATAAATGAAACTAAAATAAATGTCACTCCATTCCCCCCAAATCAAAATCATTCCATCAAATACAACCCAAAATGTCAAAATCAGCTTAACAAATGATTTTCCCCTTTGAAAAACCACAAAATCTATGCCGAAACTGATTCCAGAAACAATCAACTTACCGATGCCTATAAGCAAAGCGAAGAACCATTTCATCCCCACGTTATATCCAACAAAAAGCTTTCCTCTCTGTGCCTAAATTATTAAATTCCAAAACACACAAAAAAAATATAGTTTAAAAAAAAACTAAAAGATCAATAACTTAAAACTGAAATTTTACCTTTCTTTACTTCAAATTTAAAGTTACAGTTACCTGTTCTTCTCGATAAGCGTAATTCTCAATAACTTCGTAATCTAGGCTCTCTACACAATTCCTATTGCTTGTAGTACTCAACAGTCCAACTCCGTCAAGATCACCTTCATCCGAACGTGGAAGCCGAGACCAAACAAGCCTCGCCGTTTCCATTCCGTTTTGAAAACGATTCGATAACATGATCGATCAATTTTCAAACTCGATCGACCTCTTGAAACAACGCTAAAACCCACTACGCTTCCACCAGATCACTCCACAACGAAAAGATAATCTCCTTCAATTAATTTTAAAACAATTAGGAACGGAAAAGGAGAAAATTGACAGATAAGATTTTTGGAATGGGACGTTTTATGATTCGTAAACTGAAATGAGAAAGAGAGATTCTAGCGTAGTAACTTAACGAATTTCCCCCTGTTCTTTTTTTTTTTTTAATAACTGAGATTTTTACGATTCCAATATGTGTAAAATATATTCCATAACTTTGAATCAAATACAAGAATGAAGGGAATTATAAATAATGTGAAAGCCTCTATTTATAAGATTTAGTGGTATATATTGAATTAGATTGATGGGTAACATTATTAACTCACCAATGTTTTAACTAGACAGACTTTCTTATGGGTTCCACAAATAGGGACCAATTTAAGTTAGTTAAATGAATCATATTTAATTAGTTGACCTTCGTGAATGCTTTATGTGCATTCGTCACGAGTTTTGATCCATAACTTGTGACATTCTTTTTTACTCATTTTCATGACGCCATCGTCAGGTCCTTAAATTGGCACTATTTTAACTCGTCTCGAAACTATTTCGATGTCTTGACTTATGTTTCTGTCATCTCCTAACTCGAACTGTATTTCTCTCTTGTACATCTTGTTCACAAGAGTCCACCACTCTTACTTGCCCCATTGTGACTTGTCTAGCTTGGGATTGTAACAGTTCGGTTTAGACCCTAATCGGAACGATAGTTTCGGGACCACGAACCTAAGTCAAAAAAATATTTAAAAATTAGTTTTGATGTTTATTATGTGTGAATTGATATCTGTGAAATTTTCGTGTTTTAATTTTGTTGTTTGGATGCCCGATTTAATAAAATGGCTTAATAGTGTAAAATGAAAATTTGATGGTTAATTATGTAATGGCTGAATTGTTATTGTCTTTATAAGTGGAGGTGTTTAAGATGCAATTATGCCATTAAGCCAAGTGATGAGCAGTTTTAGTAATAAGTTATAAAGGTTTTATATTTTATTTATAAGGTTAATTTTGGTAAACTTATTAAATATGTTATTATAATAAAGCATTAAAAAAAAGAACATTCATGGTCCATCTTTTGAGTGCTGAATTCATCAAAGAAAGAAAAGAAAGAAAGCTCTTAAGGGTTCAGCCAAAGATTAGCTTGATTAAGGTATGAAACTAGTTAGGTTTTTGATAATTTTTACATTTTTGATATCGTTGCAGTGTAATGTACAAAGCCCATGTTTTATTTTTTTTTTTATTTTGATGAATATTTTGAGTTATACCATTGATGAATAATTGAGTTTTGTGATGTTAGTTGATGAATTATGAAAGATATGTTTTGGATTAATATCTTTTGTATTGGAATTTTTGATGAATTTGAGTAATTAGGGCTAAATTTCAAAAATAAAAAATTTAAAGGACTAAAATGTGAATTTAATGAAATGTATGGACTTATATGATCATAAGGAAGATTCGGCCTAGCTATGTTGTTGTGAGATTTTGCATATTTTGTGTTTTGTGCAATAGGGACTAACTTGTGAAATGTGTAAAATGTCAGGGGCAAAATGGTAATTTGCCCATTTATGTGTTTTTGGATTAAATTGAATGAAATTGTGTTTGAATGAGCTTAATCTGAAAATGTATAGATCAAGAACCAAAGAAATCGGATTTGGATCGGGGGAAAACAAAAATAGTAGAATAGACGTTCTATACCGTTCGTCGATATCTGAGGTAAGTCTATAAGCAGATAAATGTTGTTAATTTTTGAATACATGTGAACTTGAAATGTTGAATTGAATTTATGTGCATATATATGAGATAGTTGAATGTATATGTATATAAAAACAATGTGTACAAGTTCAATTCGATCGAAATACGATGTTCGGAAGCCCCATACGAACCAAAGGAATGTCGACAAGTGTTCTCGTGTAAGACTCTGTGTGGGACAGTGGCAACGAGATGTGATTTCGAGTAAGACCTTGTGTGGGATAGCGGCATCGATTTGTAATTGTGAGTAAGATCCTATATGGGACAGCGGCACCACTACGTGATTACATGTAAGACCACATGTGGGACATTGGCATTGTACGATATGTGTGTGATTATTCGAGTATCTTATTCAATTCTGAATGGTTCAACGGACAAGAACAAGTTGTGAATGAACGTGTAAATCAAGCTAAAGTGATCAGGTATGTGATTGTGATTACCTATTTAAAATAAGGTAAGTTGGCTATTGGATATGTGATACAAATTATACATGATGTTAATGAAATTATATGTGTATATGAGAATTATATTCGGCCACACATTATGTATAAGTATGTGATATTAAAGTTTGATTCATGAGTATGTGTACATGAGTATATATGTATTTGGTTATAAAATGATATTATGGCTTCGAGATTGAATGATTCATTGATAATAAATGTATGTATATTCAACCAAGATAAAGATTATACATGAAAGTATATGTTGTACATGAAATTGTAAGCCCGAAATTAAGTGTGATTACGATAGTATAAAGTGGTGTGGTTAAATTGAGTTGACTATGTCATTGAGTTGTTTAAATTCCTTATGACTTACTAAGCTATAATAGCTTACTGGGTGTGTATTTGTTTGTCTCTGTTTTATAGATTTGGAGACTAGTTACGGGCTTGGAGATAGTCTGCGAAGTCAATCACACTATCGTCTGTTTATCGGTACCTTTAAAAGTTAAATTTGAAACTTATGGCATGTATAGGCTATACTACCTTTTAGATACATTTTGAATGTTGTGCATATGATAAGCCATACGAAAATGGCTTGTTTATTTTGATAAGATGGTTTCATGCTATGAGTAAATGATGTGGTTGTTATAATTGGTTGGTTGGATGATTCGGTTATGTGAAAATAGGTGTGAATTTTGCTTGACGTGTTTGGCTAAGGGTTGATCATGTGTTTGGTATTTAATTTGATGGATGTGATATTTGTGAAATGCTTAGCATGATTCATGTTGTAAGTGAAAGGTTTGATGATTCGATTGTAACTATAAGGGTTATTTGTTGTTATGTTTTGATGATATTGGTGATTTGGTAGTTGGGCATAATCGGTTATGGCACAAGGTTAAAGTAATGTTAAAATAACTTATGGATGCTTGGAGATTTGTATGTTTGAAAATGAATGACGTTTGTCATCGGAATTGAAATTGAAATTGGGTCTTTATGTGTTATATTAATAATTGTATAAAGTCATGATTCAGATAAGTTTAATTGACAGCTTAGTTATGACATGTTTATATATGTGAACCTTGTTGATATGCATATTCGATTATGGTAATTCATGTTATAAGTGAATATGTGTAAGATTGGTTGATATGCTTGTTAAGGTATAGACTTATGATTTGGATTATAAGTGAATTCGGTTTAGTAAATTAATGCAATAGTCAAAATGGTTGCTATGTATTATGCATATATGTATATTTATGATATTAATGAGTAAAGTGAATTATGTTTGATATATGGGTTTGATTCTTTGTGAGGTTTTTATTTGCAAATGATTGAATAAAGTCGAAAGTGAATATTAGTTAATGTTTAAGTATTAAACATATTTGTTTTCGGCTAAGCTTAAGAAATTGACCAAATGAATAGTAAATTTTGTTATAAAAAATTATAATGGTTAAATGCAAATTAGGTGAATTGTTTTATTTTTATTATTATTAGTATTATATGTATTATGCACATAAATCATACTTAAATAATGAATGAAGTTGGTGGATATTAAATGTTCATATTAAGCTTGAATTGATTAAATAATGTTCATGTTTTATATTGAGTAATAGTTCTCTTAGGTGTTTTTTTTTAACTTTTTATAATTAAAAATTTGTTGATACTTAACATGCCGAATGTGATAATGTCGACCATGCTATGTACTTTGATTTGTTGGTTTATAAGATTCATATAATGAAATAAATTTATTTGCTTGGTTATGTGCGCATGTTCATGTAGCATAGAGATATGTTTATTATTTGTGACTATGAATTCAATGACTACTTATAAATTAGTTATGTGTTATGAATGATTTAGTAAGTGACTATTTGAGTAGATGATTTTATATTTAAATGATTTATGAGACTTGTACATGAGTTCATGTGAATGTATAAAAGTTGTGCTTTGTTCAGTAATACCTCGTAACCCTTTTGGTGACGGATACAGGTTAGGGGTGTTACAAGGATCCCTAAGATCCTTGCAAATGGGTTTAGGCATGTCCATATTGAACACTAGACTAGCCTTGAGTTTTCGTCTATGTGCACTTTTATTTTTCTGAACAGATTGATTTAATAAAATTATTCATAAAGTACATTAATACCCTTTGTATATTGTCATCAATGGTTTTTTTTATGCAAAGCAAAATGGAAGTAAATATTGACTCATTGGTTATATAATGTTTAACTAATACTAAGCAGTATTACGTGGTTAAATTGTAATACAGAAAGACATATTATATTAGTAGATGAGCCTAAACATGTCCTTAGTCTAATAAAAAATGAGCAAAACAATTGAAAGACTAATATGTCGTCTATCAAGTCCAATTGGGGAGATAATCTGTCTTGAGCATAAAAGAAGATGACTTTTAGAAGATAGAAATGTAGATGTCACTAACTGGACTGATAGTACATCAGATAAGACCCCAATAGAATAGATACTAAATCTGTTTTGTTGGATTCGGTGCCCTAAGTGTAGAATTTTCGTTTAAGTACACTTGTAATTTTTCAAACAAATTGGTTAATAAAATTATTAATGAATTACATTAATACTTTATATTATTATCCTCAAACATTTTTTGCACGCAAAGCAACATGGAAGCAATTGTTACTCACTGATTGTCTAATGTTTAACTAATACTTAGCGGTATTACGTGGTTAGATCGTAATACAGAAAGACAACTTGTATTAGCAGATGAACCTAAACATGTCATTAGTATAATTGAAAATGAGCAAACCAATTGAAAGACTGATATGTTGTTTATCAAGTCTAATTGGGGAGATGCTTTGTCACTGAATAAAAACAATACATATTTTCTAGAAAACAAACTCCCTTAAGTATTAGAAAGGACCTAATTTGCCACAATAAATTGTGGCAAATTACCTTTACTTAAGTTGCTTGAGAAAGTTCCTAATTATGCTAAGTTTCTTTGTGAAATCATGTATAGGTAAAGGTGAAATGATAACTATGAATGCCTAGTGTAGTGTTGGTATAGCTAGGAAAATCCCTCCTAAGTTAAAAATCTCGGAAGCTTTATTATACCTATAGAGATGGGGAAGTGATATTTAGGAAAACTCTTTGTGATTTAAGAGCTAGTATTAATTTAATATCTCTCTATCTACTATTGATTAAGCTTAGGGGATTTACAAGATACATCGGCAACCTTGAGATCTTTGGTGCAACCTAAAGGTGTTCTAGAGGACATATTGGTGAAAGTGAGATAGTTTATTCTTCCAGTCTATTCCATTATGTTAGACTTTGAGGAGTACTATGACATTCCCATTTTGTTAGGAAGACCATTCTTAACCACTTCTAAAGGTTAACTAACTATGAAAATAGTTAGTGAATTAGAGGTGTTTAAATGTGTTAATGCTTGTCTTGACATGGGAAATTCTTTTTATATTGTCTATGCTTGTCACTTGATTAGCTCTTTGTTTCCTTATGTTACTAATGAACTTGATCAAAGGTAACGGTAGCGGTGGGGAGTTATAGGTACACTTTTGAGGCCGCAAGGAGTAAAGCTAAGAAAGAGCCTGAAAATGTTTCGGTGCTCAAAGAATGAGGTTACATAACTTGCTTAAGGAACAAACAGAGACATCAAGTGTCGAGCACCCCTCTTATGCATCATTTTGAGGGCGTAACAAATCTCCTGAGAAACACTTTCTATACACTATTTTAAAATTGGTTGTTTTGTAAATTATTTGAATGTTTTAGATTGTAATTTGGATTTTGGTTTTTTGGATTTTATTTTTGTGTTTTGGAATAGGATCTTATTAGTGTTTCATATAGAGTTTATTTTTCGGTTGAATGTTGAGAATGAAATAAAATTAAAAAGGGAATGTGGTCAGTGTCACAACACATTCTTGTCGTGGTCACGACACTAAAGGCAATTAAGTCATAATGGCATATATTATGTGTAGCCTCACGACACAGGAGTTTTAGTGTCGCGACATTCTCGATAGGCACAAATGAAAATTTTGATGTTTAAAAATAGAGGCTGTAACACCCCCTAACCCCAAACCGTCACCGGAACAGGGTTATAAAGCATTACCAGACCTATCAAACAATTTACATAAAATACGTATGTTCAACCAATCTAAACACATTTAAATATGCTCAAAACTTGCTAAATTTAGACATTTTATATATTATCAAATACTCAATTCCAATCACTTATCATATATTATCAATATGATTCAAATTCATACTAAATTAGTCAAGTCCTATTATATACAATTACCAAACTTAATTCTACTTATTTCATCAATACATTAACAATCCAAAACGACACATACATAAAACATCCTAGGTACATGCCATTACCAACTATTAACACGCTTTACCTCATTAAATTCAGGATCGGCCTAGGATGCTGATTCAACGATCTAACTTTAACTTAACCTGCGCACAGAAATAAACCGCACGCTGAGTATGAACTCAGTGGTATTTCTATAATCCGAATATTTAAAATAAAACAATATAACATGTATAAATAAATGTTAAACACAATTGAACATTTAAAACCATACAATACTCAATTTTAATCACTTGCTATGTATAATAGCTTTCCATAATTTGTTCACATATCATTTAAACAATGACACTATCTATTCCACATTCAATTCATGAATATATATATATATATATATATAACTTGTATATTCCATGTATTTACAACAAATTTCACATTCTATTTTCAGTTCACTATCTCATATTCTTAGCCCAAAGTAGACTTTATTAAACACACCGGATATACGGAACAAATACAGAGGTGCGTTATTACGCACTAATGAACAGAGAGCACTAAAGTGCTATACAGAGAGCACTGATGTGCTAAACAGAGAGCACTAACGTGTTAATAATCAGAGAGCACTAACGTGCTAATAATCAAAGAGCACTAACGTGCTAATAATCAGAGAGCACGCTAGAGTTCCTTAATGGCATGCCACTAATATCCTAGTAGTTCTAATTCCGTCTACTTGGGCGTTAAAGCTGAATTTTATATATATATATATAATCCAATTATCATATTTACTCAATATCACATTTACACATATATATTCAATATATATATTCCAATTTAATTAAACCAATATAAATTCATCACATACCAAATCATTCCATTTCGAGTGTAAAATACAATAATTCTCACTTTAATCACTTATCTTAATATTTAATCAAAACACAACAATTAATAATTTGATTCGGATTATAGAAATACAAACCGTAATTTCCGAGCTAACCCTCGTTGTCTTTGCCATTTTTCCTTGCTTAGCCAAGACTTCCCGAGACAACATTAGCTACGGAAATTAAAACAATTCATATTCGTTAATTCATTACTAATTTATATCTAATTGATACAATTTCTATTCAATTTCCACTTTAATTTCAATTTAATCTTAACTAAATTCACTTACTTTTCTTCTCAATTCATACTTCATTTCTATTCAAATTTTGTCCAAACTCATACTTAACTATTAAATTTCCAGCATATTTTTCCTAATTTTGAAATTTCATCAATTTAGTCCCTACAACATAGAACTTATGAATTACTTTACAATTCAATCCTTATTTCATTTCTAACTTGAATTCCTATCAATCTAACCCCTAATTCATCTTTTTATTCAACATGAACAGTATTTAGAAATCTAATAACTTTCAAAATATTAATTTAATTTCATCAAAACCTTGTTCTAAAGCTTTTAAAACATCAAAATTAAGTGAAAAGGGCTATATTGACTTACCAATTAAACTTTAAAGCTTCAAACCTTGAATTTTTCCCTTTTTTTTTCTTTCATTCTCCCTTCTCTGTTTCGTTCCTTGCTATTCTGTTTGTTTCCTTCTTTTTATTCTTTTGTTTCTTTTATATATATATAATAACAATAATAACTATAATAAGAATCTATTTAATAATCAATATTTATTTTACATTTGTATACATTTTTATTATTACACATGTCACAAATTTTTACCATACATTTGTCATAATTTAATATATTTATTACATAAAAATCTCATAATATAATTATTTAATTAATAAATATCTTTACTAAATAATAAATATCTTATTTAATATCAAATACTAATATTACAATTGTACACACTTATTTTTTCACATTTGTACCAATAAATTTAGTACAATTGTCATTATTTTATTTATTTATCAAAAAAAATCTCATTATTTAATTATTTAATAAATATCTTTTATTCTAAAATTAAGTAAATATACAATTATATTCCAAGTGTTCAAATACATATATTATACTTGTACAATTTTACATTTGTCTTTATTTAAATTTATTTAATTTAGTAATTATCTTTAACTTAATAATAATACCTATTAAATAAACCATAATAATAATAATAATAATAATAACAACAATTATAACATTTACTATACACAATTCAAGAAAAATATTGATTTTTCTTCCATTTACCGCCTCATTTCATGGGTATGGCTTAATTGCCATTTTGATCCTTTTTATTTTCTTTTAATCTACAATTCAACTTTCATCATTTATTCAATTTAGTCATTTTTCCTAATTTCTCTTAATTAAGCTAAATTCACTTAATTAAAGCCTAGTTAATTACTCAATTAACTTCGTAATTATTTTTAATAAATATTTTCTAATTCAATTTTTCAGAAACGGAGACCCGAAAATACACTTTTCCTATAACCTTAAAGTTCGGGTTGTTACAGTTCTCCCCCCTTTAATAAATTTTGTCCTTGAAATTTATCTGAAAGAGGTGGGGGTACAAAAATCTCACTATTTCTCTCGGTTCCCTTATTGATTCCTCAATATTATAGCTTCACTTACTCAAGCTAGTATCTCAACAGGCTTTTCTTCATACGATAAATCATATCAAATCTCATTATCCTTTGTTTGAGATAATATGTAAGAGATCTGTTCTATATCATCTGAACACCAAGTCCTGAAAAATTCTCATAATTTTCTGTAACTTCAGAGGCTAAACCATCCAATATATTTCCAGTCCGATCTTTCCACAGATTCACGTAGCCCAACAGAACGAGAACTCAATATCTCGACGTTTCAAATTCACATATGATTTCTGTCTATCAAACTGTTTCAGTCTATCTCGAATCACTTTCATTCAATTTCCATATAGAATTTTCGACAATCAAATATTGTTTTTAAACTATCTCGAATTATTTCCATTTTTCTTTAGTTTCACAAATCAACTAGCTCCGCATATTCTTTTTCTCACATTATTTAATCAGATCCCATGCAGTTTTATATTCATAATCATTCAGAACTTCATACAGTGCTGAAAACTGTTATCACGTACCCAGAATTTCTTGTACTTGTTCTATAATCAGAGTATAAACCATGTATCTCAATTAGAAATAATAGAAACCACCATACCATGTAATTTGATAATCTTAGAAACCTATATTTCAGACAATTATTAAGTAAGAAATTTATTCATACCTGAACAGAATACGCAGACTTTGCCATACCTTCGACGATTATTCAATACCGTCTTTCTTTTTCGAAGATCGAGATCATTCTAATTTAAACCCAAAGAAATTATATCCCATTTCCATTCTGATATCCTTTCTAGCTGTAACAGTTCTGAAGGTATCTGTATCTAATATAAACATTTACATACAATTTCAAAGTATTGCTTTTCTTTCCCCGTCTTCAACACATCTGCCTCAAATCACTGTACATCTTATTTCTTTCAGAATGCATAGACATAGTACTGCTATAAATTTCATGCAAATTCTTCTATCTAAGCTTTGCGTTCTTCAATACAGCTTCTGTAACAGCCCTAATTTGACCTTAGTCGGAATGCGGTTTCAGGACCACAAAACCGAGTCGAAAAATTTTCTAAATGCTCATTTCTATGTCTATTATATGTGTTAAACCATGTGTGAAATTTTTGATGTTTTGATGTAGTCAATTGATGTAAATTTTTCCACATAGGACTTGGTTGTGAAACATAGGAATTTTAATGGGTAAATTCGTGAGGACTAATAAGTGCATGCAATTAAAGATGTGTAGTTGCATGTCAAATTGCCCAAAATCAAGTTAGTGGCCGGCCAATGTCATGATTAAAAGCATTATACACATTGTTTAATATTATTAAATTACATAGTGTGTGTAATATGAAATAAAAAAGTAATTAAGATAATAGAAAAAATGAATAAAACAAAGAAAATAAAGATGAGTGTTCATCTTTTGTGCTTTGCCGAAAATTGAGAAAAGAAAAAGAAAGAACTTTGTTGGAAGCCTTTGATTTTCGGATGCTTATAGGTTAATTGAAGGTATGTTTGCTACTAAATTTTTGTAGTTTTTGATAATGAGATGTTGTCTTCTTGCATTTAAAATAATCCATGGTTTAAATGGGTTAAAAGATGTGTTTGAGCTTTCGGTTATGGAAGAAATTGGTGTGTTTGATGTGTATTTTAGTGAGTTGTATTTACTAAGCTAGGAACTTCTTATTTTGCTTTCACCGAAATGACTCATTGATGTTGGGTTAATTAGTATATTAGATTCGGCAATGGCTATGATGTAAGAAGAGTTTGTTTTGGTTTTAAAATTTTGGTTGTACATCCATTCAGCTATAGAAGAAATTTATGAACTTTCAAATGCTTTTGATGTTAAAAAAATTTCTTTAATGGCCGAGTGAATTTTTAAGCTATGAAAGTATGGTTATTAGCATTTTTTTTAAATGAATAATTTGAGGTGGCCGATTGTAAGGTTTTTAACCTATTCATAATCTAATTTTTAATTTATATGATAAATAAATATTCGACTATGATCAATTTGTTTAAAGGTTAGTATTAAAATGTTGAAAAGAGAAGTTGCCGTACATGTGTTAATAAGAAAGGAAATTTTCTTTGTCGAATTAATCATGTCAGTATTAAAATGAGCTATGAAACAATGAAATTAGGTATCAAATAAAAGAATTTAGTTGTGTGTGTGTGAAATGGGAAAATGGTGAGCTTTGGTAGCTTTATGAAGTATACGGCATTGGTACGTTCATGAATTAATGCATGGAATTAGTGTTTTAAAGTTCATAAATATGTTTCAAGGGCTTAATGATATTCGGCTAATGTGATTGAAGTGTGAATTTATGTATGCATATGAGAAGGTATACATTCGGATCGAGAAAAGAAAAACGAAGGCGGCCGAGTAGTTGAAATTGTCGTACGATTATAGTCGAGGTAAGTTCTTAAATGATTAAGTTGATTCTATGTGTTTAAAGATTTAATGAATATAGAAATGAGGATGTTAAGTTTATGTGATATATATATATATATATATATATATACGAATAATTATCAATGTTAATGTTACAAGCCGAAAATGACTAGCTTGTTCGATTGAATTGTGGATGGCAATGAAGCATATACTAAGAGTTTTATAAAGAAGGATAATTGATATATGTATTTCGGATAAGCAAGGGTGAATAGGATGGACATGAATTTAGTAATGGCTATGTGTGATAGCCGAATGTGTTATGATCTATTATATGTGAATTGTATTTTGAATATATGTTATGTGATGTAGTCACCGATTGCATTATGAGTTGATATATGAATAAATGATATAAAGTAAATGAAATTACTATGAGTGGTATTCAGGCCATGATGCCTAGTAGGCCAGTAGCCATTGAAACAAATTAGGCTAAGTACCGTTGAACTATTTCGAGCATGAGATTAATGGTATACCTATATTATAATGTTACAATTTGCTATTTGAAGGCCTATCAAACTAAGTTGCATTCGATCAAATATGCAAGTGCAAGGTATGGAATATATTCAGTCACTTTATATGTGTGACAAGAATATGCGTGATTTCTTATGTTTTTACACGAAAATCTAATAGTTGTCTGAATGATTCATTTGTTGATAAAGAAATATTAATGAACTAAAGAATTAAATTACTATATGCACATATGTTTATGTATATATGCGTACGAAAGGAGTACATCGGACAAGTGATTAGAAGTATTGATATGTTAAATGCAATTATAAAAATGTGATGAAGTTGATTGGTGATATACATGTTTAAATAATATGATTGCAAGGAATGTGTTAAAGAGTGAATCTGCTTGGGACAGTAGCAGTAACGTGATTTTTAGAAAATCACTATAAATTGTTGGAGTTGATTTAGAGGATGAATAAATTATGTAATTAAAGCTTAATAAGTCTAGTTTCTTATAAAAGAAACCGTGTAAGCAAAAGAATTTCCAATAATGAGATATTTGGTGTGGCGTGGGACAGAGTCAAAATGACTTTGAGATCCCCTGCTCTGTCTTTAGAAAATCACTATAAATTGTACAAAAATGGTTATAAGATAAAATTTATATTCTTAGACTCCTTAATGAGTCTAGGTTCAAATGAAATAAACGAGAAAACATTTTGAATTCTGTACAATGAGAAATCTAATTTGCAAAGAAGAGTGTTCAGGATAGTCAAACAGTGAAACAGGGGAAACTTTAAGAAAAATCTGGTATTGCTTGGCCAAACCAAAAATTCTGAAAATTTATTGGATAGAAGATATATGAGTCTATTTTTAGGGAAAATTTACAGCACTTGATTTGGAGATTCGTAGCTCTAGTTATAAATAAATTAGTAACTGTTGCTCAGGAAGACAGCTTGCAGTGAATTTGGGAAAGCTCATGCTATACGGTATCCGAATTCGTTCACTAAATTAAGTTGTTCAGGTATGTAAAAGTTATTTATACAATGCATATGAGAAGTGGTGGTATATCTATGTATTCGACTTCTGTGGAATTTATATACATAGAAGTATATGTGATACCTATGTGATTTCAGATTCTAAATAAATGAGATGTCAATGAAAATGTGTACTATTGTGGTTAGGCCTATCCGGCCAAATAATGTTATAATTAGATTATTTATACTTAATCAATGTGTTTAACTAAGTTAAGTTGTTTTATTTACTTAAGACTTACTAAGCTAATAAGCTTACTTCGAGTGTCTTTGTTACTCTGTTTTATAGATCTCGTTTGAAAGCTACAAGTTCGGGGATTCAAGTTCAAAGTCATTCACACTATCGTAACTATCTTTGGTACTTTTAAAAGTTTATACCTTTAAAAAAAATGGCATGTATAGGCTTAAGTCGTCATTTGAATCAAGATATATTTTGAGTTTGTATTACAAACATATGAATAGTACATGATTATGTTAGGCTACATAATAATGATTAATGATTTCGAGTGGTGATGTTAAATAAAATTTAAATGTTTTAAATTTCTTTAATGTTCATTACTGTAGAGTGAATAAAGATTTACTTTATATATGTATTTTTGAATGTCCGAAAGTAGTGTTCAGTTGGTAGTACCTTGTAACCCTATTCCGGCGAAGGACAGGGGTTAAGGGTGTTACAGCTTCTATTTCTAAATAGCAGACAATCATCGAATTCAATCTGAAATTTTTCAATCAAAATCATTTGTTCACTATACCCATTTAACCAGTAACTCATTATCACATTTCTGAACTTTGCAGATTTGCTGTATAGAAGTAAGTTTAACCTTTATTTCAACTAGACTTGAGCCATCATTAGATAATGACAATTGAATGTTCATAGCTCATAACACAAAGCAAAACTTTTAATTCTGAGTATACATAACTTCATATGCCTTCCCTGAACAATAATCAATTATCAAATCATGATCTCTTAATGCGAAGACAATAACCATCATTTCCAAATCACGTGTCCAATAATCCTTTTCATGTGATTTTAATCTTCAGTAACATAAACCATTGGTTTACCTTCTTGTATCAAAACACTACTATCCCTGTAAATCACAAGTTTCTTTACCGAATTCCAGACAAAACCAGAACTAGTGCTTCAATTAACTGAGCTTTCAACTAATAAAAACCTTGCTGACATTTATCAAATCATTCCAATTCCACATCTTTCTGTAGTAACCATATCGTCCAAAAATCCTTTTTCAAGTTTCTGGTAATAACCAACTAGTCTCAGAAAACCTCTGATTTCAAATATATTTTTCAATATCATTTCAGCACAAGATCTATAACAAATTCAGCTTCTCTAACCAACAGTAATTCGTGTAGCTCTTTATGAAACATATCGGAATTGCCACTGATTTAAACTTTGACTCAGATACTTTTATATCCAATACATAAGCAAAGTAAGTACCATAATCCTTTCTGGCACATTTCTGTGTTAACATGATTAATATCACAATAGATAAATCATTCAATCTTCTCTGATTCACAACAAAGCATTTCACCATCCTAACTTTGCAATATAATATACTTTTGCTTATAATTTACCATATCATCGTGCAAAATTAACCGTTCCATTCTCAGAATCACATCAAATAATAATAGCATCAAATTGATCAGAAAATAGCATCCTAATATCATTATCAGACAATTTTTACAGATTTTATCAACCAATAAATATTGATCCGAAAAATTTGATACTTTAACCAAAAATTCAGCAAACTCAACAAACAAATCTTTAGTAAATATTGAACTCATGCAATCATAGGAATAATCAAACCAAAATCAATTTAAAATATTCATATCAATATCGATAAAGAAGAAAGTACCTGGAATGACATCGGGTAGAGAAATATCCTCTTCTTCACGATTAGTATATACCCTGGTTGATATTCATTCTCCATATTTTACAGTGAAATCCTTTATCACACTTCGACCATCACTCGCATTTCTGGGTTACAGAGTAATCTACTTCTAATAACTGTGGTATTCTGTCTTGAAATTTTAATAAATTCTTTTTTAACTCTCTTCAATCAATCACTAAAATAATGATCAGAAGAATCATGTCTAACTCATATTCTGCTCTTTATTCTACATTCTTCGATTTTATGTTTTCATTTAAACCATCTTCAAACCACTTGTACATTATAGTTTCTATCGGAATATACCCTTTATATACTTATTCAATCAAACAAATTCCCTTCATACTCGGTTACAATCATATGACCCTATTTAAGCATCAATAATTCCTTTGCATCTTTGATCAAGAAATATCTGACTAATATATGTATATTTCTTTCAGGACTCATTTCAGAACATTTCAAATAACCCTTTCATAGTCACAACATAAATCAATATTTTCCACCACTGGTAAATTGAATCTTTTAGTAGAAATATCATACCTTCCTAACATTTATTCGACGAACAAAGTAATTTATTTACAGCCCTGATAATATTCTCTAACCAAATTTCAGTTCTTTCAAGACCATTTTCAGCTATAATTCTCAATTCTTCCATACTATATTTACGGAGTATTAACAACAGATAACTTACCCGTTCAATCAAGCTCAATACCTTGAAGCACTTCAGGAACCGATTGAGAAACAGGAGGGTAGATATCATAATAGATACAGTTCTTTCTACTCATTAAAGAGCATCAGTTACAGTTCTAAATAATTATGTATCATTTCTTTCTCTATTATTTCATCAGTCCTCATTCAGTAATTAATTACCCATGGAGTTAATACCCAGTGTTATTGATTCAGTTTTCATCTAATTCACGAGACTTTTCGTTTTCAGTATACATTTCATGATCAATACTATCAATATTATCGTCTAACATTTTCACTATAAAATAGAAACAAACAAATATATCAGCATCCGATCCCGATTCAATTTCAACTTAACTTTGGCATGTACCTCTAGACTCAATTCCGAGCTCGATTTAGTCCGAGAATCGGCTAAACCTAATAGCTCTGATACCACTAAATGTAACACCCCCTAACCCTAAATCGTCACCGGAACAGGGTTATAGAGCATTACCGGACCTATCAGACAATTTACATAAAATACCTATGTTCAACCAATCTAAACACATTTAAATATGCTCAAAACTTGTTAAATGTAGACATTTTATATATTATCAAATACTCAAATTTCGATCACTTATCATTTATTATCAATATGATTCAAATTCATACTAAATTAGTCAAGTCCTATTATATATCATTACCAAACTTAATTCTACTTATTTCATCAATACATTAACAATCCAAAACGACACATACATAAAACATCCTAGGTACATGCCATTACCAACTATTAACACGCTTTACCTCATTGAATTTAGGATCGGCCTGGGATGCTGATTCAACGATCTAACTTTAACTCAACCTGCGCACGGAAATAAATCGCACGCTGAGTATGAACTCAGTGGTATTTCTATAATCCGAATATTTAAAATAAAACAATATAATATGTATAAATAAATGTTAAACACAATTGAACATTTAAAACCATACAATACTCAATTTTCATCACTTGCTATGTATAATAGCTTTCCATAATTTGTTTACATATCATTTAAACAACGGCACTATCTATTCCACATTCAATTCATGAATAAATATATATATATATATATATATAACTTGTATATTCCATGTATTTACAGCAAATTTCACATTCTATTTTCAGTTCACTATCTCATATTCTTAGCCCAAAGTAGACTTTATAGAACACACCGGATATACGGAACAAATATAGAGGTGCGTTATTACGCACTAATGAACAGAGAGCACTAAAGTGCTATACAGAGAGCACTAATGTGCTAAACGGAGAGCACTAACGTGCTAATAATCAGAGGGCACTAACGTGCTAATAATCAAAGAGCGAGCTAAAGTTCCTTAATGGCATGCCACTAATATCCTAGTAGTTCTAATTCCGTCTACTTGGGCGTTAAAGCTGAATTTTATATATATATATATATATATATATATATATATATAATCCAATTATCATATTTACTCAATATCACATTTACACATATATATTCAATATATATATTCCAATTTAATTAAACCAATATAAATTCATCACATACCAAATCATTCCATTTCGAGTGTAAAACACAATAATTCTCACCTTAATCACTTATCTTAATATTTAATCAAAACACAACAATTAATAATTTGATTCGGATTATAGAAATACAAACCGTAATTTCCGAGCTAACCCTCGTTGTCTTTTTCCCATTTTTCCTTGCTTAGCCAAGACTTCCCGAGACAACATTAGCTACGGAAATTAAAACAATTCATATTCGTTAATTCACTACTAATTTATATCTAATTAATACAATTTCTATTCAATTTCCACTTTAATTTCAATTTAATCTTAACTAAATTCACTTACTTTTCTTCTCAATTCATACTTCATTTCTATTCAAATTTTGTCCAAACTCATACTTAACTATTAAATTTCCAGCATATTTTTCCTAATTTTGAAATTTCATCAATTTAGTCCCTACAACATAGAACTTATGAATTACTTTACAATTCAATCCTTATTTCATTTCTAACTTGAATTCCTATCAATCTAACCCCTAATTCATCTTTTTATTCAACATGAACAGTATTTAGAAATCTAATAACTTTCAAAATATTAATTTAATTTCATCAAAACCTTGTTCTAAAGCTTTTAAAACATCAAAATTAAGTGAAAATGGCTATATTGACTTACCAATTAAACTTTAAAGCTTCAAACCTTGAATTTTCCCTTTTCTTTTCTTTCTTTCTCCCTTCTCTGTTTCGTTCCCTGCTATTTTGTTTGTTTCCTTCTTTTTATTCTTTTGTTTCTTATATATATATATATATATATATATATATATATATAATAACAATAATAACTATAATAAGAATCTATTTAATAATCAATATTTATTTTACATTTGTATGCATTTTTATTATTACACATGTCACAAATTTTTACCATACATTTGTCATAATTTAATATTTATTACATAAAAATCTCATAATATAATTATTTAATTAATAAATATCTTTACTAAATAATAAATATCTTATTTAATATCAAATACTAATATTACAATTGTATACACTTATATTTTCACATTTGTACCAATAAATTTATTACAATTGTCATTATTTAATTTATTTATCAAACACAAATCTCATTATTTAATTATTTAATAAATATCTTTTATTCTAAAATTAAGTAAATATACAATTATATTCCAAGTGTTCAAATACATATATTACACTTGTACAATTTTATCATCATACATTTGTCTTTATTTAAATTTATTTAATTTAGTAATTATCTTTAACTTAATAATAATACCTATTAAATAATAATAATAATAGTTTAATATAAAACCATAATAATAATAATAATAATAATAATAATAATAATAATAATAATAACAATTATAACATTTAATATACACAATTCAAGAAAAATCTTGATTTTTCTTCCATTTTCTGCCTCATTTCATGGGTATGGCTTAATTGCCATTTTGATCCTTTTTATTTTCTTTTACTCTACAATTCAATTTTCATCATTTATTCAATTTAGTCATTTTTCCTAATTTCTCTTAATTAAGCTAAATTCACTTAATTAAAGCTTAGTTAATTACTCAATTAACTTCGTAATTATTTTTAATAAATATTTTCTAATTCAATTTTTTAGAAACGGAGACCCGAAAATACACTTTTCCTATAACCTTAAAGTTCGGGTTGTTACAGAGGCAAAGTCACTAAAATAAGACAACAATTTTGTGACACGAGTGAAAATCTACTTTTAGTCTCATGGCACCAAGGCTTGGATGTCGCGACATCTATGTCAGGTATTGCAGGAGACTCGTTTCCCAGTTGTGACTTGGTCTAACAAATACATTTAAAACTACTGTTTTAAGCCCTATTCACTCAACTTTATTTTTTTTTCATCTTTTGAATCCCCAGTATCTCTTATTCTTCCTTTTTTCTCTCGTTTTAGGGTTCACAACCTAAGCTTTTGTTCCTAAAATTTACACTAACAATGATTTTTTTTTTTTGCATTTTATTTCTCATCTTTTTTTCAATTTTCAACACTAGTCTTCAACTTTGGAGTTCAAAGCAACTAAGACGAGGCCCTTTTTCATCTTTTACTTTTACAAAACCAAGGTTAATGGTTCCTAACTCTTGCTTTTAGTATGCTTTAATTGATACTTTTGCACAATCAATTTTTGACTATTGATCATGATTATTTGTGACTAATGATAACATTATTAAATGCTATTATGATTCTACTATTAATTGATTTTATTATGTTGTGATTTGTAGAACTAGTAAAAGGCTTTGGGTTATTGCTTGGTTAATTGAAATTCTGTTTGTAAGGCTAGTTGATTAGATTCCTTATAGTTGTTAGGCATTGTTGTTATTTAACAATAGTGCTTAAACTAGTATCTATGACTCCAAAAGGCAAGAAAAAGGAAAAAAACCCAACCAGAAAAATCACTAACTCCAATTTTGTAAATCAAGTCAGTGAGATTATAAGAAAAAGGAATTACAAAGTTAGCATAAAATATATTAGTAAGCGGTCGAGTAATTTAATTAAGAAAATCATTAATTAAAATATAAAAACTAGATTGCAAAATGTTCAATCACTATTGAGTTTTAATTTAGAAAAATGACAAGTATAACACCCCAAACACAGCCTAGACGTTACGGCTGGATTTGGTATGTCACATCGAAGTGTTTTTTGAAAACGTAATTGTTGGTAAAAATTCATTTCCAAGTTAAAAAAAAAACCCTTTTGTTACTTTTAAACAAAATATCTCTTCAAAACGTTTTTCATGTTTGTTATATTTGATTTCTCAATCTATTATATTCTGTGGAAGCTTTTTAAATCAATGAAATTTAGTACGCGTGTTTTTGAAAACGGTTATTATTTTGAAAACTCGTCGTTTCCTAACTAGCAGTTTTAAGTAAATAATCAAAAGCCCAATTACAAGTTAAATCCCATAAATGGCCTTATTACAAAAACAAAACCCCAAAACATAAGTAAAGGTATACACAAAACCAAATGTGCAAATATCTGCAGATGTGTGGCCACATCCGAGTCCCTCGCAACACCAAATCGCCTAAGGCTAGGGATTACCTGTACAGTTAAAAGAAATGGTGAGTTTAGGAAAACTCAGTGTGTAATCCCCTATTAGTCAGTCAGTAAATAGTACGTGTAGTAATAGTCTGGGCCTGAGCCCTTTTCAGTAACAGTCTAGTGTGGGCCTAGCCCAATACAGTAACAATGTGAGCCTTAACCCAATACAGTAACAATGTGGCCTTAGCCCAATGTAGTATCAGTATCGTGCAAAAAATGCAACCCATCCCAAACCAACCAACACACCAATATCGCAACAAAGTTGCCAGAAATATACCCGGCTTACAGCCATCAGTAGGTCCACAGTCGTCTTGTGCGACCCGTGCAAACTTGCCAGCATAGATCCACAGTAGTCTTGTGCGACCCGTGCAACCCTGCCAGTATAGGTCCACAGTCGTCTTCTGCGACCCGTGCAACCCTACCAGTGCAGTACACTTCCTCCAATTATATCTACCTGTCCCCATGCAATGCATTATGTCATGTCATAAATAATATGTGTATGCAGAATGTCATACTCAGTCATGTAATTTTCATAACTCATCAATCAACCTACCTCTAGGGGTGTAACGGTCATTCCGCTCTACAGGGGTATTAGGTCATTTTGCCCTACGGGGGTATTATGGTCATTTTGCCCTACAAGGGTAATTCGGTCATTTTGCTCTACAGGGGTATGACGGTCATTTCACCTATTTTGGGGTCTCGGTACAAATAACGACCTCGCAAAAGGTCCACAGTCGCCTCGAGTGACTCAGGAAACCTAAATGGTCATAACGGTGTAAATGGGCCTAAGACCCATTATTCGGCCTAAGTGGGCCCACATGCTCGTGTGGCCCAATCTGCCCAGATTCAGTTAGGGTGATGCAAACAACATAGCCCAGTCCAGTGTTTGTCACTTATCGAGGATTTAATCCGTGTGGGCCCATGAGCCCATCGGGCTCACACGGCCCATTTCAGCCCAATGTGGCCCATGACTGCCCAAGTCCACGAGAACGCTTGTGGTGGCCTCTACAGTCTATCGCCCATGATTTGTGGGCTCGGTTCATGCATGAGTGATTGCACGCTCGTGTGGCCTCACATGCTAAAGTTTCAGCTTTTCAGCTTTTGCTGATTCACAATAGAGAGGGGTGTGATTACACACCTGATTACAAATTGTGCGAATAACCCTTGAGCAACAAACCTACAATCAAACACACTTCGCCATAAATCCCCTTTCCAATAATATCATCAACCTTCAAAACCTTTTAGTTAACATACTACCAAAGAAAACTCTAACCCTTACCTTGATTGAACGCACTACAGCCTACTCCTTTTAGATCATAGGCTAAACTAACCACACTTTTCCTTGCTGACAACTGAGTTTAACGAGAGATCCTATTAGGTGGGATCGATATTAGAGGTAGCCCAATTCCATGAATGTAACATAAGAACACAAACAACAATTGGCCTACTAGAAGAGTGAGATAACTCATTACCTTAATTGACTAATAGATGAAAGAGCCTTGATAGATTAATCAACTCTTGTGCTCCTTTACACCTTGGGAAAGCCTAGAACCCAAACAAAATTACAAGCAATGAAGGGATAGAAACCGAAATCAAAGAACCATATAAGAAGGAGTATTTGGTTTTAGCAAAAGGATAAGAAAGACACACTTGAACGAGAAGGGGAAAAAGAATGAACACCTACCGTTAATCTAGAACTCTTGCAAGCCGAAATAACACATCAACAGTAGAGCACAGAAGTAATCGGTCACAATAGGGAGAGGAGAAGGCCATTCAATTGATCTCCAAATCAAAAGGGAAGAAATGAGGGAAGAAAGGGAAATAAAAGAGGGAAGTGTATTTGGTTGAAAGAGGAAAAGAAAGAAAAAAATAGAATATTCGGCCAAGAAAGAAATATCCAAGGGGAAGAAATCGAGTAGATGAAGAGAGTAGAATAGAAAAGAAAAGAAAACCAATTAACAGGAAAGAGACAAATCCAGAAGAAACCGAAACCATAAAGTCCCTAACAACACTTGGTAAAGCAACAAAGAGGCAACCCAAAAATGCTAACGAAAATGAAATGGAGAGGAAACTGAAACCCCAAATCGTGTACAACCCCTATAATACCTAAAGTCGAATTTCCTATAAACCTACTTACCAATTCGGCACAACCTCCTAACCCACTTCAAACTCGTGCTTTTTCCCCATAATCCACTCCTCAAAATCCTCTTCTATCTTTTCCTTGAATCCCTCCCCCTTATCACTCCACAAATCACTCCCACAACTCACCCATGACCATTTCAAATTCCAACTATTATCATATCCCTTAAATTTCTCTGCTTGACCAATTCCACAACCACCTCAGCAGAGTTTCAATCGAACTCCACCTCTCATATGGCAAGGAAGTAAAATAAATACTCTTTTGCACAACATGAGACTCGAACCCAAGCTCCCTTGCAACCTTAATCATGCCACTTACCTCCTTACCATTCATCTCTCTGTGATATAACTTAACCACAAATATTCTTAAAGCCTACCATCTAAACTCAAGGTTCACTTAAGGGAAAAAACTAAAATTTTTGCA
Organism: Gossypium stocksii; assembly: GCA_020496765.1. Classification (NCBI taxonomy): domain Eukaryota; kingdom Viridiplantae; phylum Streptophyta; class Magnoliopsida; order Malvales; family Malvaceae; genus Gossypium; species Gossypium stocksii. The sequence continues at coordinate 62,121,559 of CM035630.1, forward strand.
AAGGCCCAGGTTTGAACCCAGGACTTCTCCAACACTCCCAAGCACTCCTAAATCACTTAACCACTGAAGCAGACATTAATTTGTGTCATTTTTTTGCTCAACTAAAATATTTTTATGCAGTCTCCTAACCGTTCCCATGCTCAAGGCCCAAAACTTCTAAGCCTAAAAATTCGGGATGTTACAACAAGGGGCTTAGTTAGAAATTAAGTGAGGGGCTATAAAATAAATTAACCAATTTTATACGAAATGTATGGAATGAAATGATGATACTCACCAACTATTAAATAATATGGTAATATTATATATAATGACTTATATTAAAGGTTAATTTAAATTTATTATACTTAATTATTCCATTTAAACTATATATATGTTAAAGTGGGAAAGAGAAGCTAAAAGGCATATAGTTCTTTTATGTTGCCTGTAACACCTTAACTTGACCCGATCACCGGGTTTGGGTACCAAGTGCCACAACCAACCTAAATAACTTAACAAAATTTTGTAACTTGATTTACTTACGCACCTATACAATATCAATTTATACATACATTACTATCATTCAATCTTACTCAATTGCATGAACAACATCATATACAAAATTTAACTTCTATTATAACTCATATCATACGAGCATTGAATTCTTACAAATTTTCTACCTTATTAAACATAACAGTTATTTACAGATTTTAAATTGAGGCTTCAATATAGATACACTAAATTTAATCCCCGACGCGTAGCCTCTAAGGGTGCCCTTCTATATGCATGAAATAACTTCAACACCCAACGCATAAATCTAGTGGAGTTTGGCTTGTCCTTTCCCATAAGGTCCTGACAATTCGTATTCTTGCATACAAGACAGTATACTCATAAGTTTAGAATAAACTTAATGAGATCTTGAGCAATAATGTATTGTAAAGAATCTTAGTTTTCAAGGAAAAAGAATGAATGCACAAAATTTTGAACTCCATGTGTGTATTCAGGAACTCCATAGATTTTCGTGTGTGGACGATGCCTTGTCTTTCCTTGTAACACCCCTTACCTAAGTCTAACGCCGGGACGGGGTACGAGGCATTACCGCTCTTGGAACATGCTTGGATACATAAAACAGGGCCATATAATTTTTTTCCTTATTAAAACTTTTCATTCAATCTTTTTATGACCTTATTATAGGCTTACGAAGCCCGCAACATATATCGAGTATGTTCCGGAACTGATTTGAGAACTTTCAAGCCCTAAAATTTTTTTTGCTTAAAATAGGGCCACACATCGGTGTTCCTAGCCCGTGCTAAGTTTATTTTAATTCAACCTACAGGGGTTTTGACATGGTCTGGGCACACACCCGTATCTAGCACTGGTGTCCCTCACACGGCCTAGACACGCCTTTGTCAAGATTCCATGTATAAAAGTCGTAACACCCCAAACCCGGCCTAGAGGTTAGACCTAAGTCTAGCATGTCACATTGAAGGGTGAATCATAAAAACTGGTGTAGTTGACAAACTTTGAAAACATTTGATTGTTCGAGGTTTAAAACAGTATATACAAAGCGATTTCCATTTCCAAAACCAGTCTTGCTAAATGGGTTTTTCAGTTTAAAATGAGGTTCATTTGAAAATTTGTGTATTTGTAGAGTTGAAATCAAAACCTTAAATTGTTATTATAAGTGAAAACCAAGTAAGTTGAGGAAGCTTGTAAAAGTTTGTAGTTTGCAGAAACGTGTTGATTTGAAAGCAGCTAATGTTTTTGGGAAACCGAATTCTACTTTAAACAGATATAAATCGTAATAACTAAAAATCCCAAATTTAAAATCCAGAAATTATAAAGGCCTTATTACAACCCAAATTAAAACCAAAGTGCTTTAAGTAAATGAGCAATACAAAATAAGACATATGCAGTTGTGTGGCCCTCCCTGAGTCCCTTGCAGCTTTGATCCGTCTAAAGCTGAGGATTACCTGAAAGATTCATAAATAGGGTGAGCTTACGAAAACTCAGTGTGTACGTCCCTCGATAGACACATAACATGCAAAAAACAATTTGGGCCTAAGCCCTATTCAATATCGGCGGCCTTTGGGCCTTAGCCCATAGTGGCCTCAGTTGGGCTTGAGCCCATATCACATTATCAGTGGCCTTTGGGCCTTAGCCCATAATTGCCTTGGTTGGGCCCGAGCCCATATCACAAAATCAATATGATTATGCAATGTGCAATTACCCATAACCAACCCTGTACACCCCCTTCCAACCTTACACTCTTGTGGGGAGATACTCGACCCACCCATCCTTATACACCCGTTGTGACACCGGTTGCAGCACCACTCATTGTTGCAGCAGAGCTGCTAATATCCGTTGTAGCACCAGTTGCGACACTACTCATCGTTGCAGTAGAGCTGCTCATGGCTTAAAAAGCTTTTGTTGGATCCACAGTCTTCAAGAAACCGTACGATCCTCATATACACTTCCTCCAATTATAACCCATCCCATATGCAGTATATAATCTCATGAATGCATTATAATACACATATGACATACAAATCGCACTTATATCAATAGGGTAATTTAGTCATTTATCCCTTAGGGGTATATTAGTCATTTTGCACTTAAGGCATATCGGTTTTATCTTATCGTGGGCCTAGGTACACATTCTGGCCCATTAACAATCATACAAATCATAGCCACAACAGTCCAATCACAGTCGTACATTCTCAGTCAAACATAGTCAAATCAATCAAATTGTATCACCAATAAGTTATATACCCTCGAGGGGCAAAACGGCCTTTTTACCCATTAGGGGTATTTTAGTCATTTCATACTACGGGGGTATGTCAGTAATTCTACCCTACAAAGGTATTTCAGAAATTCTACCCTACTGGGGTATTTCAGTAATTTTGAAAACCAGTGGTTTTCGATAATTTTGCAAACTAAGAGTATTTCAGTAATTTCGCAAACCAGGGGCATTTCAATAATTTTACAAATTAGGGGTATTTCAGTAACTTCGCAAACTAGGGGTATTTCTGTAATTTCGCAAACCAGTGGTATTTCGGTAATTTCCTAAACCAGGGGTATTTCGGTAATTTCCCAAACTAGGGGTATTTCGGTAATTTCGCAAGCCAAGGGTATTTTGGTTATTTCACAAACCAGGGGTATTTTGGTAATTTCACAAACCAGGGGTATTTCGGTAATTTCACAAACCAGGGGTATTTTGGTAATTTCACAAACCAGGGGTACTTCAGTAATTTCACAAATTAAGGGTATTTCTGTAATTTTGCAAACTAGGGGTATTTCGATAATTTCACAAACCAGGGGTATTTCGGTAATTTCACAAATCAGGGGTATTTCGGTAATTTCGTAAACCAGGGGTATTTTGGTAATTTCACAAACTAGGGGAATTTTGATAATTCTACCATATAGGGGTATTTCGGTAATTCTACTCAAAGGGGTATTTTGGTAATTTCACAAATAGGGGTATTTTGGTAATTTCGCAAATCGGGGGTACTTTGGTAATTTCGCAAATTAGGGTATTTTGGTAATTTTGCAAATCGAGGGTATTTTGCTAATTTTATCAATCCCTCAGTAGGTCTACAGTCGCCTCGAGCGACTCAAGTATTCTAAACAAAGATAACATTACAAATGGGCCTAAGGCCCGTTCTCGGCCCAAGTGGGCCCACACGCTCGTATGGCCCTTTTTGCTCAAATCTAGCCACAGATGTGAGATTCACATAGACTAGTCCAATATTTACTACACAATCATACAATTTGATCGATTGGGCCCTAGGGGCCCATTGGGCCCATCGTGGCCCAAAGTAGCCTAAACCCACAAGAATACTCATGATGGTCTCAACTATCACGTCAAAGCTCCCACACGTGCGTTCGCACACTTGTATGGCTACCATCACCGTGTGACTGGCATTTCGGCATTCCGGCATTTGCCGTTCTACAGCTAGAGTAGTGTGAAATACACACCTGATAGGTATCTGAAGTTAATCCGCGCTCTGAACGCTGTTATGCCCAGAAGCCAACAATAATCGTACCCTTGACTCCCCAGGGGGTGTGTCGATCACCTACTCATGTTAAAGCCAGCTTCTTGCCTATTCTCATGTTAGCTTCCCAATGTGGGATTCTCCATCAATCCTCAAAAACTAATTCATTAGCAAAATAACCAACCTTTGCGTGCAAAGGGATTCGAACCAAAGTCCTATCGATAGCCATGCCACGCCACCACCACTAGGACACAAGCTCCTTTGTGTCATAAGTCCAACGCATTTAACTTTAAAGCCCATCTACTCGCTTCCAGATTTATTTAAAAGAGAAACCAAAATAAATTGTAAGAGCCAAGACTTGAACCTTGGACCCCTTGCTTCCCTTATGACGTCACTTCCTTGTCTCCCATGTGGCGCCATTTGCCACTAGACCATAACTCCTTTTGTGTCTTATTTTAGCCCATTTTATTTATAAGTTATCCCACTTGAGCTCAGGGTTCCCTTAAGGCCAAAACCAACAATTTTCCTATACCCAAGCTTGAACCCAGAACTTCATAAAAACCCTCTAACATTCCAAAATCACTAACCCAACAATTCTAACTTGCAAATTGAGCCGATGTCTTACACTCAAGAATTTTAAACGCACTTAAGCCCAAGGCCTAATTCTTCTAGGCCCAAAATTCGGGGCATTATAAAAGCCTGAGCATTCTGTTTCTTTCACATAGCTGCAGCACACGCCTGTGCGCTCAGCCTGTGTTCAATACTGACTTAGCTAATTTGGAAACAGGGGACAGACGACCTATTAATATGCCCATGGTGGCTGGCCATGTGTCACGCACGGCCTAGGTACACGCCTATGTACCCAATTGTGTGGACCATAATAGGCTATTTTCCAAGCCTTTTGCCCCCTGAAACATGACCAACTATAACACCAATTCATACCAACATCAATTCATAATTTAAAGTATATCAAGCATGAAAAACATCCACCACTGTTTATAGATTAAGGTAGGCAACATTAGGCCATATCCAAAGACCATTACAACTTGACCCAAGTATAACAATGGCCAACACATATAGCCATTTAAGTGGTAAGTAACAAAATGACTAACTTCCTATACATGCCATACAACAAAAAGTCTACTTACTATACCAAAATAATTGGCTTGATAGTGTGACTACGAGCTCCGACTTCAAGAGATCCCCGAGCTAGATCGGCAAGTCTACATGGGAAAGGAAATAAAAGGAGTAAGCACATAAAATGCTTAGTAAGTTGCATGGATAAAATAGCAATAAAAGTCATGGCACAATTATCTCATTAAGCAGCATAGAATATCATGGACTTTCTTACTCATTCACATACTTACTTAACCTCACGGTTTGTTTCATGCTCATAAATTACTCATTCTCATAAAATGCTCAAACTCAAGTCATACTCATGCCTTTTATATTGTGTTTCTCATAGCAGTATACTTTTGAGTTTCACATAATTTACTTGTGCACATGAACCTGCAACACTCATCATGAAACTTAGTCTTTCTCTTAAAATTTATCAATGAGGATACTTTCCTTATAACTCTTTAGATTACCAAAGGATACCCGTAAATCAATCTCATGGAAGGATGCCAATGCCATATCCCAGATATGGTCTTACATGGGATCACATGTCAATGTCAATGCCATGCCCTTGACATGGTCTTACACGAGATCACACTCTGATACCGATGCCATGTCCTAGACATGGTCTTACATGAAACTTCACAACGGATGCCAACGCCATGTCCTAGACATGGTCTTACAGGGAATCGCTATTTCCTCTTGGTGCCGAAGCCATGTATCGGACATGGTCTTATACGAGACATCATCTTGGATACCCATGGCATGTCCTAGACATGGTCTTACAGGGAATCACGTCTCGATGCCAATGCCATGTCCTAGACATGGTCTTATAAGGGATCTCGATTCGGTGCTGATGCCATGTCCTAGACATGGTCTTATACGGGACCTACAATACTCATGGCACGATTACGGTATCCTATGTATCCATTAAGCTTGCATGAAATTTCGCTTTTTATAACTTCATCATTTCTTAGTAAACTTTCGCGTCAATAAATTTTATGATCTCATACTTTGCTTGAACAAATCAATGTCATGAATCTCATATATATATATATAATTCATACAAGATTATGTTCATAGCTTCTTAAAATATCACAAATTTCATAATATTGCATCATAATGAATTTACATGATGTAGGAGCTAAATTATTCATACAACTTACCTCGAGTCCAAAATGTGGGAAATTTATCAGTTTAATCCATAACTTTTCCCTTTCCCTAGTTTTGGTTTGGGCTTTACGTTTCTTAATCTAGAATGATAAATTAAACTTGTTTAATACCCACATTGACTAAATATCTCATAATTGGCACATTGGCAAAAATTTATAATTTTACCCCTAAACTTTTACATATTTGCAAAATGGTCCCTAGGCTTGTAAAATGAAATGTATCTATTCTCTTGGCTACCCAAGCCTAGCCGACACTCACTAGTGTCCATAAAAACCCACATTGATCACAATTTCATACTTTTACTACACATTTTACTAACTTTAAAATTTGGTCCCTATTAGGGACTTTCATGAAAAATCACCTAGAGATAGGTGTTTACTACACATTAATCTTTCATTTTCTACCACTAGGCATCAAATTACTTGCATTTCATGGATGGGTATATTTTTGAATGTGAACCCTAGCTCAAATTAGTGGTAGAAATAGCTAGATTAGGCTACAAGGATTTCAAAAATTCAAAAAGCATGAAAAACGGGGCTTGGAGTCACTTACTTGGAGCTTGAAAATGAAGAAAAACCCTAGCTATGGTGGCTTGAGAAATTCGGCTGGTACACAGAGAAGATGAGCCTATTTTTAGCTTATTTTCCCTTTTTATTACTTAACTTTACCAAATGACCAAAATGCCCTTATGCCGTTTCTTGATATTTTTCCCTTCCATGGGCACTTTTGTCCATAGTGCCAAAAATTGGTCTAATTTCCAAATAAGAACTCCTAATAACTTTTCTTATGCTATTTCATACTTAAACCTTCTAGAAACTCATAATTTGCATCTTTTGCAATTCAGTCCTAAAGGACGAATTAATTACTATTTCATAAAATTTCCTTCATGAAACTTTCTCGATATCATGAAAGCATGCTATATCACAAAAATAATCATGAGAATAAATTTTCTACCTCAGATTTGTGGTCTCAAAACCACTATTCTGACTAGGCCCTAATTCGGGCTGTTACGTTCCTCGTTCCTATTGGTGGTTGACCTACCCAATGAATTAATTGCAAAGTGAACTTCCAATTAGAAATTTCTTTTTGGACTTGATCCTATCCCACTTCATCTTAGATTCCCATTTTCCACTTCATCCTAGATTCCCATTTTAACTCTCATGGTTTTGCCTCCTTAAGACAACCCTATTTATGCACACACGGTTCGGTGACTACATTTGCTACTGGTAGATTTACAATAGTCTTTGCCATTACGGTGGATCCCTACCCTGATCCTCTCATTCCACACTAAAATAAACATATGATTACCTTAATACCCGATGATTATATTCTTTGACTTAGCCCCTGGCATAGACTCTTTCTCATGGAAGACCCAATCTAACATCCTCCTTTATAGCCTTGAATATGAAATTTGACAAATGATTTAAGTAACCCCTTCCTTTGCGGACTAGCACTTAGTACATTCCCTTAGGACCTTTCCCCATTTCAGGCCATTTTCTAGGAACTCCTACAACAGATAGTTCTTACTAGACTACCTATTTTCTAGAGTGCCCTGGAAGACTTCCACATTCACTAGTCTTAAGTAAAATTTTCCCCAACTAGATAGTACTAGTGGACAACCTTTTTCTTTGAAATCCCTAACTATCTTTCACCTAGTTAGTCGTTAGCGAACTCCCCTGTTTCTGGTAGCTTCTTTACCTGTGGACTCTTAGGATTGGAATCTACTTATGTAACGCCTCAGATTTTGGGCCTAGGAGAAATAGGCTTCGTGTGTCGAAGAAATTGGATTTTAGTTGTGCAAGAAAAATTTTGCAATTTGCATGTTTAGTTTAGTGGCTGAGTGATTTAGGAAGAGTTGAGAGTGTTGGAGAAGTCTTGGGTTCAAACCAAGGCTCTGGGAGTATGACAAGGGAGCATGTGGTCTAGTGGCAAGGAGTCATTAAATATATACAAGTGGTCTGAGGTTCCAGTCTTAACGTTTGCAAAATTATTATTTTTGCTCATAAGCGAACCCTTGGTGATTAAAAGTGGATCTTTTATTTAATTGAGGATAAAATGTGACACAAATGAGTTGATGGCCTAATGGTGTGGCGTGATTTAGCATGTGATAGAGCTAGGGATCGAATCCCACTGCAAGCAAATGACATCTATTTTGCTACTTAAGGGCGGCAAGTGGTTGTGTTGGATGCAAAGTCTAATGGGTGGTTGTGGACTTGGTAAAAGGAGGAAATTTAACTTGTTCTTAGTTGTTGGATATGATTTGTTTGTTGATTTGAAGGAGGAAAATGTGGAGGAAATCTTGGGTTTCAAGCTTGGAGAGTTTAAAACCGATTGGGGAAAGTGGAGTATGCAAATTTGGTTTTGGAGGGATAGGCAAGCTAGGACCGACTTTTTTTGAGGGAATTGGTAACATTCGGGTTTTGGTCATTCAAGGAGCTGAAGCCGAAATCGTCATAGATCTTTTGGGTTTTAGTTGCTTCCCTTTTCTTTCTTGCTTGAGCATTTTTTGGCTTCTTCTTTGCATTCTCTAGGATTCACTCTTAAGCCGATTGTGCCTTTGCCCTCTTAGCCTTACTTTCTTTTTCTTGTGACCAATTCATTTCCTTCGACAACCTGCCGAACCTGTTCATTTACATCTTTTTCTATTCTTCTCCTTGGTAGCCGAATTCTATCCTAGTGCCTTCTCAAACACTTCTTTTCTTTCCTTCTAGGATTGGCCAAATGTTACCATTTTGTTATATGGTTTTCTTCTTCAATCGGTTTATGCACAACCGAATCTTTTTATATTTTCTCAACCTTTTGTTTCTTTTTATTCTCCATTTCTGTCTAGGCCGAATACCACTACTCCTTCTAGGTTGATTGTTTTCATTTCTTCTTACAAATAGTTCTTTGACTGATTATTGTGGGATTAATTACGTTACTTAAATGTTCGTGTGCTACCTTGTTAGTCGATCATCGATTCTATGGGTTGGTTGTGGCTGAAGGTCTCTGGTCTATTGTTGAGATTTAGGGAAAACGATTACCTCTACTTTGGTAAGAACGTTGTAATCGATTTAGTTTTTCATTAGATCTTTCTGGTATTATGGATTAAGTTTTAATCAAGTTTGTGATTGAAATAGGTTGGGTTCTCAAGGATTAACTGCAATCATCTCAAGTGTGTAATCGTAACCGTAGTTGGTAATCGGCGAGAAAGCCGATAGGGTAGGTGTGTATCCATACCTTGTAAACAGTAATAGGCGTGAAGGCCGTAAATATGTGTGTAACTTTGTGCTATATTGATGGTCGGCTGGGAAGCCGAAGGTGTGTATTCACACTGTACTGATTGATGATCGGCAAAAGCCGAAATGCCAAAGAGGACCGAATAGGCCCGATGGGCCCGTGGGCTCGTTTGTGTAAATTTGACCATTAGGTGGATAATAGTGAGGCTTGTCATGTCGCGTACATAGCGAAGGCCATTCTGGGCCACGTTGGGCCGAAATAGGCCTTGTGGGCCCAATGGGCCTGTGGGCCCCACACGGAATAAATTTGTATACTGTGGTAAATGTTTGACTGAGTTGGGTAGTCCATGTGGCTAGAATTGTTTTGGGCTAAATGGGTCGTGTGGGCCTAATGGGCTTGTAGGCCCACACGGTTAAAATGTCTGTGATGTGGTAAGTGATTGTTTTGGGCTGTGTTGTTCGCATAACCGTGGTTGTTTTTGGGCTAAATGGGCCACACGTGTGTGTGGGCCCACTCGGTCCGAGTAATGGGCCTTAGGCCTAATTACCCCGTTTTGTCTGTTTAGGTTACAAAAGTCACTCGAGGCGACGATGGACTATCATTAAGACCTTGGTTTACAAAATTATAGAAGTACCCCCGATTTACAAAATTACCAAAATACCCCTAGTTTACAAAATTATAAAAATACCCCTGATTTGTAAAATTATTTAAATACCCCTAGTTTACAAAATTACCGAAATACCTATGATTTGTAAAATTACCAAAATACCCCCAGTTTGTAAAATTATCAAATACCCCTGATTTGTAAAATTGTCAAAATACCTCGATTATAAAATTATCGGAATACCCCTGGTTTGTAAAATTATCGAAATACCACTGTAGGGTAGGATTACCGAGATACCCTTATAAGGTAGGATTACCAGAATACCCCTATGGGGTAAAATGACCGTTTTGCCCCTAAGGTGTAAAATGACTATTTTACCATTGTGGGTAAATGACTGACTTGGGCTATGACTGTTTTGACTGTGAATGTATGATTGTGTTTTAATTGACTTGATTACGATTGTATGATTATTTATGAGCATGTCATTCTGCATACTGCATGGATTGGGATATTGTACGGAGGAAGATCTGATCTGTTAGGGTCGCACAAGTTATTTGAGACGACTGTGGACCCACCGAAGGCTTAAGAGCTGTACATCCGTATTGATTTGATAAGGTCGCACAGGTCACCCGAGATGACTATGGACCGATCGATGGCTGAGTGCCAATCATGTTACCGAAGGTTGTGTGCCATTATTATGGGCTTCGTGCCGTTATTATAGGCCTTGTGCCGTTGCTATGGGCTTTGTGCCTTTACCGAAGGCTTTGTGCCAATATCATAGGCTTTGTGCCGACTATAGACCCGTCGATGACTTTGTGCCACGCACATTGCTATGGCTCAGTGCCATTTTGTTTATGGCTTTTGGCCACTCTGATTTCTTGCAGCCTGGCTGCGATACTAGTTAATGCCGCAACCAGTGTTAATATTGGAGTGTAAGGATGGGTGGGTCGATTCTTTCCCCCACAGGAGTGCAGGGTTGGATGGAGTGGTGTGCTGGTTGGATGGGTTTGCATGCATTATACATCTTTCATATCTGCCCTATTTTGATTCTATTTTGGGCAAGGCCCAATTGTTTCTGTTATGGGCTGAGACCCATATGATTGTAGTGCGCTTTGGCCCACGTATGCCCTGAATTGGACTATTTTTGTTTCTGTCTGTTTATGTATACTGACCGTTACTTTAATAAGGGGATTACACACTGAGTTTTCATAAACTCACCTCGCTTTTAACCTTTTCAGGAAATCCCCAGCGTTAGGCGGTTCTGTAACACCCCAAACCCGGCCTAGAAGTTAGGCCCAAACCTGGCGTGTCACATTGAAGTGTTTTTCAAAAACCTTATTTTCATTGAAAACCCTTCTTATTTAAAACTTGTTGCCATTTAAAGCTTGTGTAAAATCTCAAATTTCGTATGCATATTTTTAAAACTTAGTTTATTAAAAGATGTTCTCTTGTAAAACATTATTACCTTTAAAACCTTAATTGTTACGGAAGCCTAATTTAGAACAGTTGCGAAAATGTGATATTTTGAAAAATAGTTATTGTTTTGGAAGAATCATGTCCGACTTCTAACAATTATTAAAAAAAAACTCCCAAATGTAAAAACTAGAAAGTTTAAAAGGCTTTATTACAAACCAAACCGGAATAAAGTACTTTAAAGTAAATCAAGACAGAGCATAAGCAATGTGTGGCCTTCTCTGAGTCCCTCGCAGCACCGATCCTCCTAAAGCTAGGGATTACTTGCACAGTTATTAAACGGGGTGAGTTTTATGAAAACTCAATGTGTAATCCCCTACTATATAAAACGAACAGTCAGTCATACAAAAGAATTAAAAGTCTGGGCCGCCCCAGCCCTACTACAGTTCCAGTATCAACTGGGCCTTAGCCCACTATAACAGACAGTACCAGATGGGCCTTAGCCCATTACAGAATCAGAAACATTATCAGAATTAGAATCAGAATCAGAATCAGGTAGGCCTAAGCCCAAAACAGAATCAGTAACAGTATAATGCAAATATGCAGAAGAGATTGGGCCTTAGCCCTATACAGAACAGTGTGGCCAAGCCCATAGCAGAATCAGAACAATATGTGAATGCAATCCCCACCCAGTCCAGCCATCACACCACTTGTACCAACCCAACACACCATGTGGGGAATAACTCGACCCACCTAGCCCTACACACCAATGACACAGCCATGCTACTAATAACAGATAACGTGGCAAAGCCACCAGAATCAGAATAAGTGGCAAAGCCACTAGCACAGAACTTCCTCCAAATCGATGTCCCAACCCAATATGTCGTGTATGCTATGCTCAATCATCACACATGTATGCATAATGGCCATGTTCAGTATCAGTTATTTAAATACATATTAAAACATATCAATCAAACAACCACGGCCACGTCAGTCAAATCACTGTCATACGAACACAGTCAAATCCGTCAAACACACAGTCCAAGTCAGTCACTTGCCCACAAGGGCAAAATAGTCATTTAACACCCTAGGGGAAAAATGGTAATTTTACCCCACAGGGGTATCTCGATAATTCTACCCTATAGGGGTATTTCAGTAATTCTACCCTATAAGGGTATTTCGGTAATTCAACCCTACAGGGGCATTTCGGTAATTCTACATTATAGGGGTATTTTGGTAATTTTGTAACCCAGGGGTATTTCAATAATTTCACAAACCAAGGGTATTTCAGTAATTTTTACAACCTAGGGGTATTTTAGTAATTTCACGAGCCAGGGGTATTTTGATAATTTTGCAACCCATGGGTATTTCTGTAATTTCACAAGCCAGGGGTATTTTAGTAATTTTACAACCCAAGGGTATTTCGATAATTTCACCAACCAGGGGTATTTTGGTAATTTTACAAATTAGGGGTATTTTGGTAATTTTGAAATCTGGGGTATTTCTATAATTTTGTAAATCGAGGGTGAAACGGTAATTTTATAATTCAGAGGTAAAATGGTAATTTTACAAATCAGGGGTAAAACGGTAAATTTACAAATCAGGGGAAAAATGGTAACTTTACAAATCAGGAGTGAAATGGTAACTTTACAAATCAGGGGTAAAATAATACTTTTACAGATCGGGGGTAGAACGATAACTTTACAAATCAAGGGTAAAATGGTAACTTTACAAATTAGGGGTAAAATGGTAATTTTACAAATTAGGGGTAAAACAGTAATTTTACAAATCAGGGGTAAAACAGTACTTTTACAAATTAGGGGTATTATAGTAATTCTAGCCTATAAGGGTATTTCGGTAATTTTATCAATCCCTTAGAAAGTCTACAATCGCCTTGGGCGACTCAAGTATTCTAAACAGAGATAACGTTGCGAATAGGCCTAAGGCTCGTTCTCGACCTAGGTGGGCCCACAAGCTCGTGTGGCCCTTTAGCCCAAAACTAGCCACAGATATGAGATTCACCTCGTCTAGTCCAATATTTACTACACAATCATACAATTTGCCCGATTGAGCCCACGAGCCCATTGGGCCTATATGGCCCATTTCGGTATTCCGACATTTGCCATTCTACAGCTAGAGTAGGGTGAAGTACACATCTGATAGGTATCTGAAGTTAATCCACGCTCTGAACGCTACTATGCCCAGAAGCCAACAATAATCGCACCCTTGACTCCCCAGGGGGTGTGTCGATCAACTACGGTCACCACCACCGTGACCCAACGGCATACAGATCAACGAATGATCCAATGCCTAACCCAAACGAACATGCCACAATGTGAAAGGGATAAGCCAAGAAAGGTATGCTTACTCTCCTCATGGTTTGCTTTATTTAAAGCCAGGTTCTCGCCTATTCTCATGTTAGCTTCCCGATGTGGGATTCTCCATCTATCATCCAAAACCAACTTAGTAGCAAAATAACCAACCCTTGCGTGCAAAGGGATTCGAACCAAGGTCCTTTCGATAGCCCTGTCAAGCCACCAGTACTTGGACACAAACTCCTTTGTGTCATAAGTCCAACACAGTTAACTTTAAAGCCCACCTACTCGCTTCCAGATTTATTTAAAAGAAAAACCAAATTAAATTGTAAGAGCCAAGACTTGAACCTTAGACCCATTGCTTCCCTTATGGCGTCACTTCCTTGCCACTAGACCGCATCTCCTTTTGTGTCATGCTTTCACCAAAAATATTCTTAAAGCCTACCTACTAACGTCAAGGCCCCTATAAGAGAAAAACATAAATTTTTGCTAAGGTCCAAGTTTGAACCCAGGACTTCTCCAACACTCCCAAACCTCTTAGCCAACATACCAACATGCTGTTCAGCGTACACTGGCCCAGGGCCCATTACGCAACCCAAGTGGGGCCCACGTGCTAGCATGGCCCGCTAAGCCAGATTTGCCCACAGCCACATGTACGACACTGTCGACCCACTAATTCCCGCAAGTCCAAAGACAACCACCTATGTGGGGTCTACAAGCCCATTAGGCCCACACGACCCACTCTTCTAGGCCCAATTTTGGGTTGTTATAGGTTCGATGCTGCGAGGGACTCGGAGAAGACCACACGCTGCTTATACTTTCTGTTTTGATTATTTACTCCTAACTATTTTTATATTTGGGTTTTAAATTCTTGTAATAAGGCCATTTGAAGATTTTAACTTCTAATTGGGTTTTGATTTCTTATTTATAATTGCTAGATTAGGATAAAACGAGTTTTCAAACTAATTTGTGTTTTAAAAAACATATGTTTTAAACTTCTTTACTTTAAATTAGCTTCCACAACTCAAAGAGATTTACAACGATATTAACAACGTTTTTAAGTGATTAACTTTTTAATAAACCATGATTTGAAGATAAACAAACACAAGTTTAGTTGGCAACAAATTATAAACAAGAAGGGTTTTCAATGAAAACAAGGTTTTTGAAAAACACTTCAATGTGACACGCCAGATTCGGGCCTAACTTCTAGGCTGGGTTTGGGGTGTTATAACTTAATTGTCTCACTTTATCACACCTAATGCTAGTTTACTCACCAAACACTGATGGACTCATAATGGCAGTTACTTAAATTCCTGAAAGAAAATATCCCTTCCATTGCATCTATTGCGTTAAAATCGCTTATACCAATTCCTCTTACCGTTGTAATTTAGCAGATCCCCTTACTAACATATTTACCCACATTTTCAGAAGCTTCTACCAGTTTTTCTTATCTTTGTAATTTGGTCGATTCTCTTATCATCCCAATTACCCCCATTCTTAGACATGCCGCGATTATCCTGTTATGCTACTCACTATGCAAGTCATATAGTGACTTTTCCTTTTATGCCCTAGTGAGCTTTCTGGTTCACTTTTCTAGCGAACATCATTTTTCCATAACATATACATGTTTGCCATAGGATCATGCCATGGCTAACCATGGGATTTCAATTCCAAGAAATCAATAAACCTCTTTCAAGGTGTCACCCTGAAGGAACTATAAACCGTTTACATGTTGTCACCCCGAAGGACCTATATACTATTTACACAATGTCGCCTCTAAGGACTAGTTGATAACCATCATCATGGTGTTACTCTGTAGAATCGATAGATTGTTGTCACGATGTCACTCTAGCGAGCCAATAGATAAGCATTCAATGATGCCGCTCAAATTTTTGAACCCAATACCAATACGCCAAACCGTCATCACACCAATATTCCCCATATTCATTTACCCCATCAACCAACTCCCTCCGTACTCCATATTTTAAAAACATGCATTTAATACGTAACATTCCTAATACTATTACACGAAGGAGTACGCCACACTTTGATATAACAATATACTGCCTTATCATACATAACATACTTATAGACTTTAATGAATTCATACTTCCTTAAATACGCAGGTCATGCTTATTCACTATAACAGCCTAAATTTAGGTCTAAACAGAATAGTGGTTTCGGGACCACGAATCTGACATAGAAAAATTTATATCGATAGAGTTTTAAGGTTTTTTGTGTGATTGATTGTGTAAGTGAAAATTTAGTAAATAAATTTTATCGATAAAGTACCCAATTGAGTAATAGGACTAAATTGCAAAATTTTCAAAATATGTGTTCTAGAAGCATTTAGTGTGAAATTGAAATGAAATCATAAACTAGAGGTCTTTATTTAGCAATTAGACCATTTTATGGCAAGATGGACAAAAATACCCATGGAAGGAAAAATTTGCAAAGAAGGCCATTAAGAGCATTTTGGTCATTTGGGTATTAAAAGAAATAAAAAGGGAAAATAAGGCCAAAAATGTGTCCATCTTTCTTCTACCTTGGCCGAATATCCTAAGGAACACCATAGATAGGGTTTTCATCTTTTCAAGTTTGATTATAAGTGACTCCTAGCCCCATTTTTCATGTTCTTCATATTTTTGGAATCCTCATAACTTGACCTAGCTATTTCTACCACTATTTTAAGCTAGGGTTCATGTTTAAAAAATCTACCCATGTGTGACATGAAAGCATTTTGATGTTTATTGGTAGAAAATGGAAGTTTAATGTGTAGTAAAGAACTTTTGCTAGGTGATTTTTCATGAAAATGCATTTAGGGACTAAAATGCAAGAGTTGTAAAACATGTGCATAAATTATGAAATATTGAGAAATGTGGGCTGTTATAAGAGAGAAAATGGGTTGGCTAGGCTTGGGAATGTAGGAAAATAAATACATTTCATTTTATGAGCCTAGGGAATAAAGTGTAAAAATTGACAAAGTTAGCGGTAAAGTGGTAAAATTTACCATAGCACGAATTTGTGTCCAATTGAGTAATATGTATATTGAATTAGTTAAATTTGGTGTTATAGATCAAGAAAGACGGGAAATCGACCTTGATCGAGGAAAAGGTAAGGTTACGAATTAAATCGTAAAATTTAGCACTTTTGTACTGAGGTAAGTCTTATATGTAAATAATGAGTTATTTTAATCATTATGTTGAATTATGTTAATTATTTAAAATCTGAAATTTTATAATGAATTGTTTAATATATGTTATGATAGAACCGATAAGTGAAGAAAATCCCCGATTGAGTGACATGACCATTGATTGTGATTGACTGTCTATATGATTCCAGGTGCTGGTTTAGTTCGACTACCAGTGGCTAAGTAATCCTGCATATGTTGCGGATACCTGTCAGCTTGTGTAAGCAGCACTGAGTAACTTTGGCTATACCGTCAGCTTGTGTGAGCAGACCCGTGGATAACTCAGTATTGAGCCCTCATGAGATATGAGTTAAGTGGTAGCTTCGACTACAAACCATCGGTAGCTTCGGCTACAAACCAATGGTAGCTTCGGCTACATACTAGTGGTAGCTTCGGCTTCATTATGTGTAGCACTTTTGTCTTATTCCGAGTATCCTTTAGCATTCTACATGGTTCAACGAGTTATTCGAATCGATATGATAAAATGTAATTGTGTGTAAGAAGATTTGACAGTGTGTTAAGAATATGCATGTGCAGGTTATATAAAAAATATCATGTGTGCTAAGTGCTTAAAGTATGTATTGAAATATGTGGTAATACTATATGAGTAAGTGAAAACCTCAAACTTAATGTGATCATAATAAAGCTTATTTCCTATTGATATGAAATTCTGGTTTTAAATGCTCATTAATTTACATATAGACTTACTAAGCTTTATAGCTTACCCCATCATTTTTCCATTCCTTTATAGGTTCGTCACGCTAACCCGAGGTCTGGTGATAAGTTGGGATTCCATCATCACTATCAACAACAATTTGGTATTTTTGCAAGCAAACTTTGAAATTATGGCATGTATAGGTGGTATAAGGTTTTGGTTATATGTCATATTTCTTTTGGGTCCATTGTTGTTAGTGATATTCTGATATTTTGGCCATTGAAATGAGCCATAATTGGTTAAGCTACATTTTGATAAAGTGATGTAATATATTAGTGCAAGTTGCTAAATATATGTGAAATGGGGAATGGATGTGCATGTTCGATGATGGTAGATAAAAGTTAGTGTGTGAATGACATAATGTGTATGTTTGGATGAGTTTTCATGCTATGTTGTGTATTGGCAAAAATTGTTTGGTATCAATTTATGTTTTAGGGTGTCAATTGGCTTGGTAAATAGCCTATAACACGGGTAGACACATGGGCAGACACACGGGCATGTGTCTAGGCTGTGTGTGACACACGACTAGCCCCATGGGTGTGTTGATAGGCCCTGTGGTCCCTACACCTGAAATTATGAAAATTAAATGCCCAGTAGTAAACACACAGGCAGAGACACGGTGGTGTGTCTCGACTGTGTGGTTGACACGGCCTAGCCCACAGGCGTGTGGCTTGGCCATGTGAAGAAGATTTCACGATGACGTCATAAATAGAATACCCAGGATTTTTCACACGGGCTAAGACACGGGCGTGTACCTGATCGTGTGAAGGACACGGCCAAGGACACGGGCATGTGCTCGGCTGTGTGAAAACCCCTGTAGGTTCGAAATGGAAAATAAATTTGTAATAATTCCACACGGGTTGGGGACACGGGCGTGTGTGACCACACGACCTACCCACACGGGCGTGTCCCTGTCCCACACGGGCATGTGCCCTATTTTGAGTCAAATTTTTATAAGTGTTCAAAAAGCTCTGGTTTGGTCCCGGATCATACCAAACGTATCTTTTGGGCCTTGTAGGCCCATAATAAAAATGTTTTGAAATAGATATGAAAAAGTTTTAAATTTTACGTGGGAATTGAGTGTCATAATCGAAGGTTCGTGTGAGCGTGAGTTCGGTAACACCTTAAACCCTAATCTGGCGTCAGATGTGGGAGAGGGGTGCTAAATTCACTGTAATCATTTACTACCATAAATTTCAAACAGAACTTAGAGCAGATGTAGACTCAGATCACACAATCAACACTCATCCATCAATCATCCAAAAGTAGAGTACAGAAACTCACTTGAACTCCTTCATCCTTGTTAGCTTAGCTTTTCCAAATGCTAGAGCCTTCATCATCTTGGAAGCTAAGCATGATAACCATATATTGGTTAAATCAAAAGCTTTCAAACCTTAAAACCCATAACTTGTAACAACTTATTTTTTAGTGGTGCCGAAAACAGTGATTTCTAAATCACAATACGAGTGAGTTGGTAAATATTATTATATAATATTTACGAGTTAAGTATTATGATATAGTGAATTTTTATTTGATGATTTTATTTAATTGGATAATTAGTTAAGTACAAGTGGGTTGTTCCTAAATCAAGTGGTTTTGGAAAATGGGCTATTGGGACCTCATTTTTATAAATCGAGCCCTTAAATATTTTTATTAAATATTTAAAGAGTTGTTATATAGGTGTATTTAATTTTGGTCTAGAAATTTTTAACGTTTGGATAGTTAATTAAGGAAGAAGGACTAAATTGTAAAAGACATAAAAGTTAACCACTATTGATTTTTATTAGCTAAAATGCATAATTAATGTTTTGTTGAAGATTTAAAGTAGCTTCCCACCATTTTAATCTAGTTGGATGGTCAATGCTTATTGTTTGCTAAATTATATGTTATTTTAATGTTAAATTAAATTAAATTAAATAGTTATGTAACACCTCTTACCCGCACCCGACACCGGGATAGGGTATAAGGCATTACCTTATAAAACACATGCAAACATTCAACCTCGAGTCAATGAAATCCGTCTGAATTTAAAACTTTCTCAAACATTGTCTTACGGTCCTTAATATGGACCCATAAGGCTCAAAACATGGTTTGGAAACAATCGGGACCAAACCGAGTGCTTAGAAAACGTTCAAGAAAATCCATTAAAAACAGGGCACATGCCCGTGTGGAAAGGCAACACACTCGTGTGGCCCTAGAATATGGCAGTGCTAAAGGCCCGTGTAGCCCACACGGCATAAGCATTTAGGGACACTCCCATGCCCCTTGTCCGTGTGGATTTATTTTCTAACATCAAACCTACAGGGGTTTTCACACGGCCTGGCACACGTCCGTGTGCTCAGCCCGTGTCTGTCACACGGCCATGACATGCCTGTGTCGTGGCCCGTGTGCAAAAACCTTGACATTTTGTTTCTGACGTTAGTAATCATTTAAGGCCACACGACCCTGGCACATACTAGTGTGCTAGGTCGTGTCTTCCACATGGTTGAGACACACGGCCGTGTCTTAACCCATGTGGTAAACTGCTGGGCATTTAATTTTGCCAACCTAAGGTGGAGGGGACACACGGCCTAACTACACTCCTGTGGGGCGGACTGTGTGTCACACACGGTCTAGACACACACCCATATGTCTACCTGTGTGGACAAAAATAAGGCTATCCACTAAGCCTTTTGCTACCCTGAAACAACGTCAAACATATACCAATTCACAATTAACCAACCAAGGGCCAACATTAGGCATTCACATACATTCACATACCCAATTCAACCAAGCATTTATACTACTATCCTAATACTCTTGTCCATCCATACGACTTACACATTCATGAAACCATCAACATTTGCATTTAAAAACCATTAGCAAATATTAGCCAATATTTTTAGCTTTATATAAAATGAGGTATTTCAAAACTCAACCCAACACACTTGGCCCAAAATAAATGACACTTAACAAGACTTGTAACAGCTCGAATTAGGGGCTAAACGGAATAGTGGTTTCAAAACCATGAATCTGAAGTCTAAAATATTTTTCCGATTGAGTTTGATGTTTATTGAGTGTTTGAATAATTATGTGAAATTTTGGTGCATGAATTTTATTGTTTGTATGTCCAATTTGATAGGTTGGACTAAATTGCGATAGGTGAAAAAATATGGGTTTTAATCTATAGAGGTACTTGATTGCATTAGAATTTTAAATTAGAGGTCCTTATATGGTAATTAGGCCATTTTAACTTTGCTTGGACAAAAATGCCCAAGGAAGGATGGAATATAAAAGGTTTTTAATGAAGGGCATTTTGGTCATTAGTTAATAAAAGAAATAAAAGGGAAAATAAGCCAAAATTTTGTCCATCTTTCTTCCTCCTTGGCCGAAACTATCAAGAAGCCATAGCTAGGGTTTCTTTCATCTTTCAAGCTTGATTGTAAGTATCTTCTAGCCTCGTTTTTAATGTTTTTCGTATTTTTGAAATCCTCGTAACTTGCTTTAGCTATTTCTACCACTATTTCAAGCTAGGGTTGATGTTTAAAATTTTACCCATGAATGACATGCATGTGTTTTGATGGCTAGTGGTAGAATATGAAAGTTCAAAGTGTGGTGAACAACTTTTACTGGGTGATTTTTGGTGAAAATTGTAAAAAAGACTAGATTGTAAAAGGTTAAATATTATGTGCATAAATTGTGAAATGATGGAAATTAGGGGCTGTTATAAGAGGTAAAGTGATTCGACTAGGCTTGAAATGAATGAAAATTGAATGAAAATCATAAACCGTGCCTAGGGACTAAAGTATAAAATTGAGAAAGTTAGGGGTCAAATTGCAAAATTTGCTATAGGAACATTTTGGGCTGTTTTGAATAATGCAGTTATTAAAAGAGCTAAATGTGTCATTATAGATCGAGAAGATCGAGGAATCGACCTTGATTGAGGTAAGGAAAAGGTTTCGGATTAAATTGCAAATTATCGCATTTTGTTATCGAGGTAAGTTTATATGTAAGTAATACATCGACTTTAATTTCATAATAAAAATTTATTGTATGTTATGAATAATGTTGGATAACTTCTATGATTTGGTGAATTATGGAAATTTGGTGTTCTGGATTGAACCTTCGGAAAAACAAAAGATACGGGTAATGTGTAGCTAGGTCACATGTGTGTTTCCGAGGGTAGGACACCATGTGTATAAGAGAGCTACGAGATGCTATGTGGTAGCTAGGTCACATGAGTTATACGGTGTGTATACCATGTGTACAAGAGAGCTACGAGACAATGATTTCATGACTAGCTAGGTCACATGCGTAATACAGCGTGTATACCCTGTGTACACGAGAGCTACAAGTTTAAAATAGCTAGGTCGCATGTATGTTACCGAGGGTACATCATGTAGACACGAGAGCTATGTTATATATAGCTAGGTCACATATGTGATTCCTAGTGTTGGACACCATGTAGACACAAGAGCTACGAGATTTAATGGCTAGGTTACATGGGTGATACTGGACGTTCACTATGTGTACACAAGAGCCGGATTATGTGTTGGTGGAGCTATGTGCTGAAACCATCGAGTATCGAATGTTATTCTGAAGGGTTCAACGGGAAAGCTTATTAAAAGAGATTTGTGTGGTTATGTGGTGTGTAAGTGCAGGTGTATTTATGAGCCAGTGAAAATGTGAGCGAGTGTATATGTGTGCATGGGTGCATGTGAACTTAGGTTTATGTAATGATGTGTTTGGCATGTATAAGA
Organism: Gossypium stocksii; assembly: GCA_020496765.1. Classification (NCBI taxonomy): domain Eukaryota; kingdom Viridiplantae; phylum Streptophyta; class Magnoliopsida; order Malvales; family Malvaceae; genus Gossypium; species Gossypium stocksii. The sequence goes on from CM035630.1 coordinate 62,144,014, forward strand.
TATTGGAAAGGTTATGTGGTAAGTTGATAGGTGACTATATGATGTTTGGTGATTAAGAGAGTTGGTACGATGTTAATTATTTGCATATAGACTTACTAAACTTCTTAAAGCTTACTCCTTTCTCTTTTTCCTTAGTTTATAGATTAGTCAAGCCAGCTCAGAGATCAGGAAGTGTCGGAGGATCACCCACACTATCCATAACGTTTTTTTGGTATTGTAACATGTACTCTTGTGGACTATGGCATGTATAGGACTTAGTGGTGTTGAAAGTGTCAAGTTGGTTTGGCTATATTGTGGCAATTGTCATTTGATAAGCTATTTTGTAATTAAGGCCATGTGATATGGCCAATGATGATATTAGTTTTTACATATATCCTTATGAGGTAATTCACGAAATGATTGGTGTACTTGTGTGTGGATGAATTGAAATAGATCATTGTTGGTTGAATGTGGTCATTTAGATGCCTAAAAATGTGTATGGTATATGGTTTTAAAAATGGTAAAGTTTGTTTGCATTTTGGGGCAAAGAATGGCTTGGAAAATGGCCTAACTTAGGGTCACACGGTCAGCCACCACGGCCATGTGTGTAGGGCGTGTGAACTTTGCATGAAATTTTCGGAGAATAAGGACGTCACACGGCCTAGTCACAGGGTGTGTCCCATGGCCATGTGACCAAAATTGCATTCTGACGTCATAAATAGAATACCCCAGTTTTTCACACGGGGAGAGAACACAGGCATGTTGAGGCCGTGTGAAGGACAAGGGTGTATGCTTGGCCGTGTGAAAACCCTTGTAGGTTTGAAATAAAAATTAATTTTCCAAAATTCAACATGGGTAGGGGACACGGGTGTGTGTGACCACATGGCCTGCCCATACGGGCGTGTCCCTGTCTCACACGGGCATGTGCCCTGTTTTTGACCTAATTTTCCAAAATTTTTCTAAGTTTTCAGTTTGGTCCCGAACCACTCCCAAACTGCATTTTGGGTCCGTAGGCCCATTTTAAGGATTGTGTAATATATTATAAAAAAGTTTCAATTTGGAACAAAAATTTTATGGCTTGACTTTGTATGATTGGTTGTGTTATCATCCGGTAATGCCTCGTACTCAGTTCCGATGTCGAACCAGGGTAAGGGGTGTTACAAGACTAGTTCCTATACATGCCATTTCTCAAAATACAAGAAACTAACTATACCAAATGCTTTAATTGATAGTGTGAACGAAGCCTCCGATGTACTTTGATCCACGAGCTAGTTAGGCGACACTATATGAAAATGGAAAGGAGAGAGAGTAAGCACAAAGCTTAGTAAGTCGCAAGTAGATAAAAGACAACAATTTACCATGCTATGACATGCTTTCAATACATCACAATTTGTGCATGATACAAAGAATGGCTACAAGCATAACTTACTCATTTTCATCATTTACTAATCATACAGCATACTATTGAGCTCACATTTCATACATTTCATTTAGGTACCTGTACCACTCATAAGGTCATCATAGCATCTCTTGATCTTAATACTAACTTTAAATTTCCCATTGAACTATTTAGAATATGAAAGGATATTCAATGAGCCTCCAACATAGGGTATCAAGCCGATGTCATGTCCCAGACATGGTCTTACACTGGCTCACATGTCAATTCGACGCCATGTCCCAGACATGGTCTTACACTAGCTCTCCTCTATCCGTGCCGATGCCGTATCCCAAACATGGTCTTACACTGACACATATCCAAGCCGATGCCACGTCCCTGACATGGTCTTACACTAGCACTCGTATCAACGCCGATGCCATGTCCTAGACATGGTTTTACACTGGCTAGCACATATCCATGTCAATGCCATTTCCCAGGCATGGTCTTACACTAACACATAACGAGGCCGATGCCATGTTCTAGACATGGTCTTACACTAGCTCTCGTATCGACCCTAGTATCATGGCATGAATATCTAGTCTATTCTTATGGTTCAACTGAGTTCTATCACATATGGTCTCATCGTTTCATTTCTCAAAACCATGATTGATCAACTCATACTAAATAATTGTTCTCATGCATAACTCATATTCACATTTATTCATTTTATGCAAATTTGATAATCTCATGCATAATAATAGAAAAGTTGTATTATTTACTTACAACTTATACAAAAGGTGAACAGTTTTCGATTTAATCCGTTTGCTTGGCCTTCCCCCGGTCTAGGTCCAGATTTCGTACTTCTCGATCTAAAATAACAAAATTTCACTAATTTAATCACTATATTAATCTAGACAATTCAAAATTCATAACTTGGCAAAATGACCATTTTTCCCCTAGACTTTAGCAAAATGACCATTTTACCCGTAGGCTCGGAAATTGATTTTTATCGAATTTCCTTACTAACCAAGCCTAACTGAATCTTTTTCACTCTTATGGCAGCCCACAATTTCCACTATTTCATGCATTTACTACACAATTTACCAACTTTCACAACTAGGTCCAACCTAAGAGTTTTCATGCAAACTCTTTTACAAAAGTTGTTTATTTAACAACTATGATTCATTTTCTTCCCTAAAACTTCAGCCAATAGCACAAACACTTTTATGGTGAATCTCTAAACGTTCTATCACTTTGCAAAATAGTCCCCTCATTAGGTAGCCCATTATACAAGGGTATTAAAAGTACAAAGTTTTTCAAGAAAGACCATCCAAATCACTTACTTGTAGAGATGATGAGTGGCTGAAATTTTGAAGCTTCAAAACCCTTAAGTTTGCTGAATATTTCGGTGGAAGAAAAAGATAGAAAAAGATGATAGCCTTTTGCTTTATTTAATTATAAAACTAGTCAAAATAACTACCAAATTCTCCATCTAATTTTGACTTTCGCATTCTTTTGTCACTCCATAGCTGGCACCTCTAAAATAGGGGTCTATTTTCTCTTTAAAGACCCTGTAACACCCCAAACCCGGCCCAGGCGTTATGGTCGAATCTGGCGGTGTCACATTGAAGTGTCTTTCAAAAACTTGCTCTTGTTAATAAAAATCTGTTTGAAGGCTAAAGCTTCTTTATTAATTCTCAGATCATCTTAGTCATTCGTTAACTGTCTTGTATCGTCATTACTTTTAAAACATGTTTATTGCGGAACTATTTCCAAAAATGTTGCGAAAACGCTGTGTTTTGAAAACAGTTACCCCTTTAATGAAAACCAGCGTTCTACTACTATCAGTTAATTATCAATCTAATAAATAAAGCCCAAAATAAGATAATTTAAGTTAAAAGAGGCCTTATTACATAACAAGAACCCAAATGAAATATTTATAAATCAAAAGCTAATATGAACCAAAACAGTTGTGTGGCCACCATCGAGCTCCTCGCAGCACCGATCCGCCCAACGCTGGGGATTACTTATACAGTTAAACAATGGGGTGAGTTTACGAAAACTCAGTGTGTAATCCCCTAATATATAATCAGTCAGACATACAGAATGCAGTAATAGTTTGGGCCTGAGCCCATTACAGAAACAGTATTAGGTGGGCCTTAGCCCCATGCAGAATCAGTAACTGAGCAGAAATGTAGATAGAAATCCCACCCCAATCTAGCCCGACACACCACTTTGTCCCGTCAGTCACACCATGTGGGGATAAAATCGACCCACCCAGCCAGATACACCAAGATTAGCATCGGTTGCGACACCAATCAGTATCGCAGCAAAGCTACCAGTAAACAGGATGGCTAAAAGCCATAAGCAGGATGGCTATAAATCATAAGCAGGATGGCTAAAAGCCATAAGCTAAAAGCCATAATTACAGAACACTTCCGCCGTCCATAGTAACCCGTCCCCATTCAGAATGTCATGTCATAATATCATACGTGTATGCAAAATTTCATGCTCAATCATAGTCATACATATCATGAAACAACTCTGTCATAATCTCATAGGGGTATAATAGTCAGTTCACTTTATAAGGGTACAACAGTCATTTTACCCTATGGGGGTATATCGATCATTTTACCTTACGAGGGTATATCAGTCATTTTACCTTATGGGGGTATATTGGTCATTTTACCCTATGGGGGTATTTCGATCATTTCACCAAATCGGGGTCTAGGTACACTCACTGACCTATCAGAAAGCCTACAAGCCTATTGGGGCCCACACGGCCCAACTAGGCCCAAAACTGCTTAAGCCTATGAGTTCGCTCATAGTGTCCTCTACAGTCAAACACCCATGTTCAGGTGCTTGGATTACCACATGAGTGATCACACGCCCATGTGGCATCAAATGTCACGTTTTTCAGTTTTTCAGCTTTTGCCATTTTACAGTTAAAACAGTGTGAATATACACACATGCTTACGATAATGAGCTAAGATCTACGAGCCCAAAACCTACATTCAATCACAACTACGATTAAATGCTTATTAACAAATTAATAGAATCCAAACAAGACACTTATCCAAAGATTACCTATTGCGCATTTAGATCGATCGATTAAGGTTTGTACACTTGATCCTTTGAAAGAAACGATCGATCGATTAAGGTTTGTACACTTGATCCTTTGAAAGAAACTAACCCCTAGACATCAGAGGTTACCTGCATTCCAACCGAGCTTATCAACCAATGTTCAAAAGAAAAGTTTGGGATAAACGTATCATCACTTACCAACAGCGCAATGTCAAGATCAGAAGAAAGGAAGAATCAGCCTACACTCATGAATGCAAGGCAAAATACTTACCTTTGATCGAGTGACGAGAGAAAAGTTTCGATTTCTTCAATACTACTAGCAAACCCCATCCCTCCTCGAGAAGTACTAGAAAAACTGATAAAACACCACATACAAAGAAACAGGAAACGAGAATCGCTCAAAAAGAATAGAGTATTTGGCTTTTATCCATGTGAGAGAGGAAGAAGAGACACTTCAAGAGAACTTACCCAAAACCGAAACAAAAGTGATGGAAAAGAGTGGTGAGTAATCAGCCTAAGTAACAAAGTGAAAGGGAAAGATATCGAGAGAAGGAAAGGAAAGATGGAGCAATTGGCCCAAATCAGAGAGAAAGAGTTGTTAAAATGAAAACACTTGAAAGAGGAAGAGAAGAAAAAGAGTATCGGTAGTCAAGGAATTGAAGAAGAAGGCAAAGCCGAAAGTAAAACAAAACCTAAAGGTACTCGTAGTCCCAAGCAAAAATTTGGCAAAATGGAAAAAAGGTAACAAGGAAAGTTTCCACGAAACGAAATGAAGAGAACAAAAAAATAAGCCCCAAAAAGTGCACAGCCACTTGAATTCCCCTTCAAGCAAAATTCTTGAGTGATTAGAATTCAAATTCGGCACACCTTCTCTTCACACCCCAACTTCCCACGATTTCCTCCTAGAAATTCTCCTCAAATCTCTCCTCAAATCCCTTCGAGACCAATTCAAACTCCACTCCACTCAATAGTATTTCAATCAACTTCAACTACTCCCATAGTAAGAGCAACAAAATAAATGCTCCTATTTGCAACACTACCACTCGAACCTCAGACCCCAAGGACTCTTCCACACACCACTTATCACCAATACCAACGGGCTCTTTGTGTCAGGTTTCCACCATATTTATTTATAAGCCTATTAGCCCAAATCTAGGGGTTTACTCCATAAAACAAAAATTTTTCCCAAGCTACAGCTTGAACCCAAGACTCCTCAGACACTCCCAAACTAATGAAGCAGACATTCATTTATATCACTTTCTTGCACAACTAAATATTTATGTGCAGTCCCTTAACTGTTCCCTTGCTCAAGGCCCAATACTTCTAGGCCCAAATTCAGGGCATTACAGACCCTCAATTTTATTTCTATAGCTATTTAACACAATTTACTAGTAATTTACCCTTTATGCGATTTAGTCCTTTTTCGTAATTAAGCCCTCAATCGCGTAAATAAATTCCCCAAATTTTTCATGCACTCTTATAAAAATGCTATAACTCATAAAATAATATTAGAAATAATTCTCCAACCTCAAGTTAGTGATTTCAAAATCACTATTCCGACTAAGCCCAAATTCGGGCTGTTACAAGTTAAGTAAAAATTATAAATCATAAAAAAAGGGAAAAGACATTATCATCTTTATTTTTCCCCTTCACCACTGATTCTCCATGGATGAGTAAACCAAGCTTTTGGTCAAGCTTTTTCTTTAAATTTGGTAAGCCGATTTTAACACATTTCTTGTAATTTTTATGTTTTTGAGATCATTGCAACGTAACTCCAATTTCAAAACTATTAAAGATTTGAAAACTTTCCATTGATGAATCTTAAATTTTTTTTAATAAACATGGTAGATTTGGAAGTTATGTAATGTTTAAGGACTACTCGATAAAGTAAATTTTGTTAATCTTGCATTTAGGGACTAAATTGTGAATATGTCAAAAGTGACATTAAATTTTTGTAAAATTGGATTTTTGAGGGCTGTAGAAGGACATAATTGAAATTATAATGAAAAATAAAGCTCAATTGTGAAAATTATGTTTGTTTCGATTTTAAGGACTAAATTGAATAAAATATAAAATTTTAGGGAAATTTTGTAAAATAAAATTGAAAGATTATAAGCCTGAATCTAAATAGTATTATGAGATTAGTATTGATATCTTGAAGCTTAAATATTATTTAGATCAAGTTGTTAGCTTAAGTGAAAAAAGAAAAACTGTCGAGTAGGCCCTAGTATCTAAAACGTTATCATTTTGTCAGGTAAGTTCATAGTACAAATAAGTTTAATTTGTTGTGGAATTATATTTGAATTTATATTATTGTTTTGTTAGTAGTTTGAATTGTATATGAATTGTTAGATAAATTAAGGATTTAATTTAATTAAAATAGATTGATATGAAATGGAAATGTTAAGGTTAAATCTTGATGAACTTAGTAAAAGTCTCGTACTCGATGGTACAGGTTGAGTTTTGATGGTACTGAGCTCTAGCATTTGTTGTGGACTTGAAGATACATGTAACATAGATTTAGCCTGGACTGGTAATCTGTTGTTCGTTTTAAATGTTTAATTTGGACTGGTAACCTTACATGTATATACAGCCCTGGCCAGGCTATTTATTGTGTCATTAAAAGTTTAGCTCGAACGGGTAACTTGACACTGATGTATATGATTAGCTAAGACGAGCATCAAACTTTTTTGCAGTTGTGTATCGAGTTCTTTTATAGAGTTTCATTAGGTAAAGTTGTAAATGAAAAGGTGATGATATATCAAATGTTAGCAATGTAATGTATATGATTTGGATATAAGATATAAGATAGTTTGAAATGAAAATGTAAACAATTATGGTTTTATATGTGATTGAACTCAAAATCTTATTTTTTTAATAATTTTTATTGAATCTTGATAAGGATATTTGATGCAAATTAAATGGTGAATGGGAACAAGGTGATAAATTAGAATATCAATTCATGTTGTATTTTAAGTTGAATGTGGTGTTTCACCATTTGAGTTTATGTATGTGGATTTGGTTTAAATCTCACTTGATTGATGTTGTTTTTGGATGCCATGATAGGTGAAATTATTTCATATTAATTCATTTATTTGTTAAATGATTAAGGTAAGTAAGTTTTTTTATATTGTATGAGCTTACATAGCATTTTATAATACTTATCATGTTATTACTTTTTCTATAGATTTCAAACGTCCGAAATGTGTCGATTGGATTAGTGAAAAGCTCACATCCATCATCTTTCAATTTGGTAGATTTTTTTATGTTTGAAGTTGGTTACTAATGGCATGTACGTAGGTTGAATGAACTTAAGCTAATTAAAGTCTATTTAGTATAATAACCTTGTATATGCAAATCTATGGTTGTGGTTTGATATTGGATATATGGTATTTGCTAAGTTAAGTATGTTTGAATGTTAAAAGCTTACTTGGTAATATGCATGTAAATTGAATTGTGGTATGAAGTGGTGTAAAACTTGGTTTGAATGGTGTTTGATTTGAGTTATTGATTTTTTGGTGCCAATGAGGGCATATTGGTTGTTCAATAAAATGATTAGGTGAATTGGTATTTTGGGCTTTGAAATATGAATATTTTGGTGTTGGTTTGAATAGCATGAAATGGAATTATAGATTACTTGAGGAAATTGTATGAAAGCTCACTCAAATAGGTCATTTATGTTGCACACGGGCTACCACATGGTTGTGTGTCACACACGGGTGGTTGAAATGGTTGTGTGTGCTACACGTTCAAGGTGATTTTTAGTTTACACAACCATAGTGAGTTACATGGTGTGTGACCCCTATTTTGTATTTATGCTTGTTATTTTGTAAATGTTTCAGATTAGTCCCAATTTAGTTTCAAACATGCTCAAAGGCTTTCGTAAGCTCAATTAAGACTTGTTTTGATTGTAATGCATGTTTAACATGGAATTAACTTGTATTTATTGATTATTGAGTATTATTGAATAAATTTCATATGAATGTTTTGATTTACTATTGTAGTGTAACACCCCAAACCCGGCCCAGACGTTATGGCCAGATCTGGTTGTCACATGGAAGTCACGTTCGAAATTAGACTTAAAATAGAATCCGGTTAAACTATTTTTATAAGTTAAAAATCAGATCGTCTTATTTGCTGAAGTCAATTATTTGAACTTATGAAAACTCTTTGTTTATTTATCGTTTTTGAAAACATTTCACGTGAAATACATGAAACCATTTGTTGTTAGTTTTGGAAACCTGTTTAACTCCTTAAGCAGTTGAAATTATAAAATAGCTCAAAATAGAGAAAATTAAACAAAAACCCATAATGGCCTTATTACATGAATAATACCCAAACTGAAATTCAATAAAACCCAACGTCCGAAAGCGAAAGTCATGTGGCCACCCCAAGTCCCTCGCAGCTCCAAATCATTTATGGCTGGGGGTTACCTGCACATTTAAATTAAAAAGGTGAGTTTGCGAAAACTCAGTGTGTAACTTCCCCAACCGAAAATAGAGAATAGATAATCAAAACAAATTGGGCCGAAGCCTTATACAGAACCAGATTAGTCTGGGCCTTAGCCTTATTTAAAAAACAGAATGGGCCCAAGCCCATTACAAATACAGAATAGTGCATGCATGAAAACCCAACCTAGTCCAACCATCACACCACTCGTACCAGCCCATCACACTATGTGGGGAATAACTCAGCCCACCCAGCCTATACACCAATACGCAGCCAAGCTACTAATAACAGATATCGTGGCAAAGCCACTAGATACAGATTACGTGGCAAAGCCATTATTCAGAATCACGTGGCAGAACCACTTTAACAGAACTTCCTCCGATATCACACCCACCCTATGCAAAATAACATATCATAAACAAATACATCGTGCATCATACTAACAGTCATAGATACAGTCATGTATATGTTTATCAGATGATGTATATATTTATCAGATAATCTATCTTTGGAGGGTATAATAGTCTTTTAGGTAGTTAGGGGTAAAATGGTAATTTTACCCCTTAGGGGTATTTTGGTCATTTTACTAAGTTTCGTAGTCACGATGCCTATTACGACTTCTAATAGTTCTAATGTCGTATTAAAAAACTTAGATAGTCTATATGGCCAAACGGTGTATATGGGCCCAAAACCCCTATTGGGCCCAGGTGGGCCCACATGCTCGTGTGGCCCATTCAGTCCAGTTTCACGTACGACATCATGAGCCTTTGCATCCAGATTACCATTGATCACTTACCGAGCAAATTTACCCATATGGGCTCGTAGGCCCATTGAGGCTCATAATAGCCCAGATGGATGAAAACACGAGTAAAAGCCTCAACAGTCTATTGCCTACCATTGGTGGGCGTGGTTCAGTCCACAAGGGTTCACACACCCGTAAGGCTTCGTATGCCAACGTTTTGGCATTTCGACTTTTCAGCTTTTGCCGACCTATGCTACAGAAGGGTGTGGTTACACACCTTTTGATTCGCGAAACGAGAGATTCCCTCAAACCCGTTGATTAACAGCAGCCTCCTGACCTTTGATGAATATCTGAATTACATACACGCATATTATTAGTCTAATTTGACTTATCTGCCATAACCACATAACTCTTACCAAAGTCGACCAATCACCCGAAAGAGCAACCCAAACGCTTTCCTTTACCAAAGATTGATGAAGAAGGCCTAAGTTCCTCCCACAATATTATCGACCCTTCCCTTCTTATGAGATCGACTACTACACAGTACCTAAGAACCCAAGCTGAAAGGTTAAAAAGAAAAAAGTTTGAAGTTAATCATAAATGGAAATCGACCAAAGCTCGATTGAACCCAACTTAAAAGAGGAGAAAGGAACCACTTACCCAAGATCAATTAGTATAGGCGATAGATTAAAATATCACATGCTCCCTTCACAAAGTTCAAATGCCCACACAGAAATATCTCCGCGTAAGAGGGAAGGAGTGTTCGGCTACTTAAAAAAACAGAGACAATACAGGGAATAGGAGAAGTTGGACTCATAGATTCGGCTATTATGTCAAATTGATTTTGGCTAACTAGATGAGAAGGGACAAATCGAAGAATAGAGGAGAGAAAAAGAAATATGCATTCGACAAGGATTCGGCCAAGCAAGATAAGAAGAAAAGAAGAGCCAATCGAAAAAAAAGATTCGGCAACAGTTTGGATTGGTTTGAGGTTTGGAGAAAAGATGAAGGTATGCAAATGGCCCGGGAGATGTAGTAATCAGCTTAGGAGAAATAAGAAGAAACCAAATGGGGTTTGGCTAGTATAGAACAAATGAAGAAAGAATAATTAAGAAAAAGAAGAAATAAGGCGAAGGTTTGGCAGTTGTCATCCCTTTTTGATTTCGGCAACAGAAGAAAATAAGGTAAAGTTTTGGCACTTGCTGCTTAAGTTTCAGCAACGTGAACCAACAACAACTGAGAAACAAAGTTGAGAAAGAGAAAATGACCCGAATGGTAAAACGTACTAAGGTAAAAACAAATCGCTTAGGAAAAATGCTTCCGAAACAAAATCAACATAAAAGACCCTTACTAACACATACAAATTCAGCACTAAACCCTAAATGTCAAAACAAAAGATACATATCCCCTAATTACCCACACAAATTCGGCTACACTATCCCTCAAACCCAACTCCTTGAAAATCTCCATAATATTCTCCACATATTTCTCTCATTGATCTCTTCCAACATCCACTTCAAATTTAAACCAAGCTTTGATCAATTCAAATTCTTATCCCTTACCAAGTCAACAACCACATTTAGAGTTTGATCTCCATTCCACCTCTTGCAGCCCACATGTACAAAAATGGTCACCCTTTACTTGTAAGGGGATTTGAACCCCCTTCCTTCCCTTGCTAATGATGCCACAAGCCACTCCACCACATGCCTTTTTATGTCATGAAATCCCAATAACTTTACTTAAACCCTATGAGCTAACATCCATAGTCCCTTAAACCTAAAAATCAAAATTTTGCCCAAGGCTTGGCTTTAACCCAAGCATTCTAAAGGCCTCCCAAACACACCCAAATCGTCAATTCAGCACACCCAACCATGCAATTATCAATTCATGCAAAAATTTAAAAACACTAAAATTTAAGGCGTTACATGTAGCATCCTATATCTCAGCTCCGACGACTGGACCAAGTATAAGGTGTTACTGAACCCATTGTACTGAAAATTATTAGGAATCCTTACTCTCATTCTTCCTCTAATCCACTAGTATAGAAAGATAAGAAAGCTTACCAGTTTCTCAAATTCTCTACTTTCAAACTTCAAATCTCCCGACTACTACTCCATGCAGAACTCTGTTAAATTTTCCTCTTTTTCAGAACAATCGAAGAAGACGATGTAGATGAGAAGAAATATGTAAACAGAATTGAGAAGAATCCCGTATCATAAATTCTTTTTCTATACCTATATATATATCGTTATTTTGCACAATAACCACAACACCAAATAACCAACCATCACTAATCATTTTGCCTACCATTAAGGAATCAACCAGTTCTAATACAACCAAACCAGATTTGGATCTTAATTAATCACTAATCAGTTACTAAACTTCCCCAAGTTTTCTAGTAGAGCTTGCCAACTAACCAATTATTCAATTAACTCCCAACTCTCCTTTAAATTCAGAACTGTAAGGAAATTCAAGTGTGACATTATCGTCCATGGTAGTGTAAAAGAAGGAAGAAGCTTGATTCTTTTTGTTAATTTCATTTGCAATTTACAAAGATATACTAGCCAATTTCTTTAAATTTTCTGTAATCTACCGAACTTGATTTAACAAGCCCATACATAAGATTCATCAATTAATAAGTATCTGTTAATTTTTCAGTAATGGGTTTTCTTGAGATTAAGCTCACAAGCATTGAATTGTTGAAGGATGTGAATAGATTATGATAGGTTTATTTTAGAAAGTGGTGAAAACTGTTGAGTTTAATTAGAAATTTAGTTGAAATTTATCTTAAGGACTAAATTGAATAAATGGAAAATTATTAGGAAATTATGTTATAGATTAAAAGTACATGGTTCTTAATGAAATAATATGAGATTAGATTTTTATTCGATGCTAAATATCAAAAAATATGAGCATTGTAGATATAAGGAATAAAATGAATAAAATGCAAACTATGTTCAATTGTTATGTCTTTTATGTGATTAAGTGGAAACTAATACTGTTATTATAATTAAATTATCGTATGTAGCTCAAAAAGACATCAGGCTATCTCGAGATAACGTATAGCGAGGGCTGTAGACAAGTAGATACTCCGATTTGTGCTTTCATGACTTGTTTAAATTCATAGTTTAACTATGTATTAAATTGAGTAGGGTGACATTGGTGCTTTGTCTCATGAAAGATAAGTTTTACCTATGACTCGATATTTAATTGAAATTTTTAATTGATGAAAAATGTGATGATAGTATAAATAATGTTTTGATTACGATGACTCAGTATGAATATGTGAAATTGAAGGAATAAGCTCATATGAAAATACATGTAGAAGATAAGAAAAATCACGAAATTTGATATGTATGTGATAGGTGAGATTGCTATTTAGATTTTTTATGAAATCGAAACATAGTAATGATATGTAAGACTATGAATTGATTTGAGAACGAAATAAGTTGGATATGTATTGAACTTTGATATAAGAATCACGTAAATATATTTGAAACATTTGATACCCTATTAACAATCTTGAGTAGAGCCAGATATAGTTGGTATTCCATGGATTAATGTACGGGATTATATTGATGATGTGCAGAGCACAAATTATACTTCAGGCATTCTGATGAGGTGCTGAGCACACATGACATCATTTTATATCGATGAAGTGCAGAGTGAAAATTATACTTTGAACATTTCGATAAGGCATTGGGTGCCAGATATATTGGTGTGATGGTTTATGATTCGTGTATCCATCTTGAGCCCATGTCTGATTAATAGGGATAATAAAACATATACCTATCCAAATGACATATGATATGAAAAGCTAATAATAAATGGTGTATCTTGTATATATCTAAGTGACAAAAGATGTCATGTGAAATACCACATGAAACAATTAAAATGAGCCCTGAGAGCTGATATGGATATAGAATGAATCAATAGATTTGATCATGAAATGAAAAGATGACTATGGTTCTATGAGATATTATATAGTTCATGTGATTGAGATGTTAAGTTAAATGAAAGCAAATGTTAGTAAGTATGTCATTACAACATGTATGAAAACACCATCATAAGGTATGAGACAAGAATGGTTGTATTCTAATAGTTATAAAAGTTGTAATTGGTATTTTGTTTCTATTTGATAATCATTTTAAATCATGTTAGAACCACTAAGTCCTATGACTCAATGTAAGGTTTTGTTTGTTTCTGTGTGCATGTATCGCTAGGTTTTGAGGTTTTAAGGAGTGCAACAACATCCAAGACTCAATTCTTGACTTAGTAAAGTTGGTATGGATTTTGTTATGTTTATATCAATTGGCTTGTACCTAAAGTATTGAGTTGGTTTTAAGTTTATTTTGGATGACTTGGATTAAATGGTAAGGAATGTTAACATTTGCATGTGTCCATACATGTTTGATATGATACGGGACATAAATTTGCATTTGTGTCAATGTCCACAATATAATAAGTTGAATGTTTGGGTCACTTTGACCACTTGAGTTTTATACTTGGTAGGTTTGAAATGAAAGAAGTAAAATTTAGGGAATTGTCTTCTCACTTCACGATAGTCCACTGTTAGTGTCACGACATTGAGCTTCTATTCCCATAGTTGTGACATTTCCTTGTTGATGTTGTGGCATTGAGTTCCCTATTCTCTAGGTAACGACATTCCCTTATTGAGGTCTCAACATCAAATTTTTGTTTTCAAGGTCACAACCCCCAACGGTTGAAATCATGACATCATACTTCTATTCTCAGAGTTGCGACATGTATCTTTCAATGTTGTGGCATTTCCCTTGTATTTGGAAATGTTTACATTCTAGTCCCTCATTTGTTATTAGAGTTTAATTAAAACTTTCGTAAGCTATATTATAACCCGGATTTGATCAAATATTTTGTTAAAAGTTCTGAAACTTAATTGCTTGTATAATTTCTCTTTTAGATATTGAATGAAAATTGTAGTTGCTTTGACAACAAACGTGGCATCTGATATATCAGATTTAGCAATTGGGTGGGGTGTGGGGTGTTAAATTAAATGGTATCAAAACTATTAGTTTAGATGATTCTTAGACTTAATCGTGCCTCATATTGAGCCTAAAGGTACTTACCAAAGTCAAGTCAAGTCTAGGTCAAGATTTGGATGTTGAGTCTATTTGTAATTTGTTTATATAGATTGAAAAGATAGTATATGTAACACCACTAAAATTATAGGGTCTCTAATTTTGCATAATTTTACAAATTGCATGTTTGGTGTGATGGCAAGGTAATTTGGGTGTGTTTGGGGGGATTTAGGAAGCCTGGGTTCAAGTCACTGCATTGGCAAAATTTTGAATTTTTGCTCTTAAGTAGAAATGGATGCTAGCAAGCAGGACTTAAGTTTAATTGTTGTTGTTTCATAACACAAGATGAGCTTGTGTTGTGGTGGCAAGTGGCGTGTTGGACTTGTAGAAATGAGTGGGTTCGAATCCCATGGAAAGCAAAGGCATATTTATTTTGTCTTTGTGGCATGAGAGGCAGAGTTAGATTCAAACTCTGTAGGGAGGTTGTGGACTTGGTTAAAGGTGGAGAGAATCATGGATATGATATGGTTGTTGGGTGGTTGAAGGAGTGATTTGTGGAGCAATATGTGGAGATTTTTAAGGTATTTGAATTGTAAGGGGAATGGTAGCCGAATTGGAGAGCTTGAGTAGGAGAATTCAGCTAGGGGCCTTTTGAGTTTGCATAATCAGCAGTTTATGAGAGTGTAGGTGTAGAGTTTCCCCACTAAGTATTTCGGGTTTTGTTCTTTTTGTCATTTTGTGCCTCTTTTCTTTCTAGTGCGATTTCACAATTGACCATTTTGTGGTTTTTCGGGATTGTGTTAAGTGTGTTTTAGTGCCGAATTACCTTGAGTAAACTTCATTTCTTCTTCTCACTTGTTTCTCTACTGATTTGGCATTTTGTGCACTTTTTCCTTCCTCCAATTTTTGCTAGTGGCCGAACTTTGGTTGATTCTCCTCTCAGTTTTTTCTTTTTATCCGAACTCTACATCTCTCTTCTCATTTCCATATTTCTTCATCTCTCACAACCTTAGTCGATTACATTAGCCTTTCTCTCCCTCTGCAACTACGTTTCTTCTACCCTTAATATTCTTCCCATTGTTGGTTGAATTTAACTTTTCTCTTATTGTACTCTGATTCCTTCTTGATAGATTCTTTGTGGAAGTTCTCCTGGTCTCTCCTAGCCGAACCCCCTTTTCATCTTGTTGCTCATCCCTTTTCTAGTTTCTTTGATACATTCACATTTTTTAAGTCGAATATTCTTCTGTACTTTTTCTATTTTGGCTTTCGTTTTCTATCAAGTGGTAAGGGGTTCAGTTATGTTCCTCGCACTCTTTTAAGCCGAATATTCTATGTTGCTCTTCGGGTACCGATTTTTGTTCTTTCTTATTGTTAGGGTTTCTCAAGTAATGAAGTGAGCGAGTAGTTTTGGAAGCAACATACCCTTCTTCCTCAGGCATCCAAAAAAGGTAATAGGCTACCCCATTTGCTAGGGTTAAGCCGAATATTATCTATGTGGTAAAAGGTTAAGTAGTAATTCAAGCTAACAAGATCTAATTGTGATTCAGATTCTCATCTTAGCATGTTTTCAACTGTGGGTTAGCAAACTTAGAGGTTTAAGCCCCCACTCAATCACGGTTAGATGGTGTATTTTGATTTATTGATAGTTATGGTTAACTCAATTTTATTTATCTATGGTGTATTTATTGATTTATTGATAATATTATTTATAGTGTATTTATTGATTTATTGTCAGTAAATTAATCGAAGGCTTTGTTTGTGTAGGTTGGTGATTAGGGTCACTCACAATTCCGAGAGAGGTGTGTAACTATCTACCATCTTGCTACCGTTATAAATAAAAAAGTGTGTATTCACACCCTAGATTACTGTGATTTGGCAAAAGTCGGAATGCATAAATACCAAAATCTCAGCATTTCCGTTCCTGGAGTATGCGAACACTCACGAGGTAAACTGAGCCCACCGATCATGGGCGATAAACTGTAGAGGCCTCCACGGGCATTTTCATAGGCTTGGGCCACCATGGGCGTCGATGGGCCGAAATGGGCCGTGCAGGCCCAATGGGTTTGTAGGCCCCACACGGGTAAAATCCTCGGTAGGTATTAATTAACTGTTTGGACTATGAGGCTTACGTTACCGTGACTAAACTTGGGCTAATGGGCCACACAAGCATGTGGGCCCACTTGGGCCCTATAGGGTGTTTTTGGGCTCATGTACACTATTCTGACTATGTAGGTTATCTGAGTCACTTGAGGCGAGGGGAGACTCTCTAAGGGGTCATAGTAGATAGCAAGACTCCAAAATATTGTAATGACCAAAATACCCTTGAGGGGTAAAATTACCATTTTACCCTTGATTGCCCAAATGACCACTATGCCCCTAGATGTAGGTTAACTGATGAGTATAAGGTATACGTATGTCAGTATCTGAGTCTGATGTTTTGTATGCATATTATATTTGCGACATGTTAGTCTGCATGGGGTTGGGTTTGATTTGGAGGAAGTTCTGTTCTAGTGGTTTTGCCACGTATTTCTATTATTAGTGGCTTCGCCATGTATTCTGATTCTGGTGGCTCAGCCACATATTTTGTTATTAGCAGCTTTGCTGCGTTATTGATGTGCTGGTTGGGTGGGTCGATCTAATCCCCACTTGGTATGTTGGTTGGTACGGGTGGTGTGTTGGTTGGATTAGGATGGGTTACATATATACTCTGTTCTGTTTTTGTTATGGGCGTGGGCCCACATTGGTTCTGTATAGGGTTTAAAGCCCAGACTGCTCTGCTACTACATAGAGCTTCGGCCCAGTCTGTTTTGCATGTTTGATTTCTGTTATCAGTTGAGGAGTTACACACTGAGTTTTCGCAAACTCACCTTCTATTTTACTGTACAGGTAACCCCCAGCCATAGACGATTTGGAGCCGCGAGAGACTCGGAGGTGGCCACATGACTACAGCTTAATGGATTTGACTTTGTTTATTTTTCTACAGTTTGGTTTTGGTATTTATTTCTGTAATAAGGCCATTTAAGACTTTTTAATTCTTCTTAATTGGGTTTCTTACTATTATTTCGAACTGCTAGATTAGGATAACAGATTTTCAAAATAATAAATGTTTTCAAGGGAATTAGGCACATCAGATAGTCAACTTAAAAAGCTTCTGTGATTTAGAATGACTGAATTTAACAAAGATGAACATTTAAGCCAATGTTTTGAAATAAAATGATAACAAGTTTTAAAAGGGTTTTTAACTTAGAGCTAAACTTCTATCAATGAGACCAGTTTTTGAATGTAGTTCCATGTGACATGTTAGATTCGACCATAATGACTGGGCCAAGTTTGGGGTGTTACATTTAGTGGTATCAGAGCCAGGTTGCAAAATTCGACTGTGGAGTGAGTTTTAAAATTTTTATTAAAATTAAGTTTAATGGTTGAAGTTGTTTTGAAAATTTGATCTTTTTGGAGAATTTTTCTTAAAAAGGGGTTTTTAAATGTTCTTCTAATTTTGAATGTTTGAAAGAGATAATTTTTGAAAAGAATTTGAAGTGTTTTGAAACAACGTTACTGGAAGTGTGGCACACCGAGTCTTTAGTGCCAAATTTGTAAGTTCTCTGACACTGCATATTGTTATAGATCAAATGTAATTCTGAGAAAGTACTTTAGGTAGTAGGACTAGATTGTGAAACTCTAGGTAGAGGAAAACTGAAAACTGTAGTTACATCCCGATCTACGAAAATAAAACTTTAACTACTACCTTTTGCATAAAACATCTGTAATAATTACTGAAACTATGAATTGATTCATAAAATTTCTAAAACAGATTAAGCGTTAATCGAAATGAGCACAAAAGGTACTCGCAGAAAGGTACACGAGGCCGCAGTAGGGGCCGAGGAAGTGCTCAAGCTAGGTCTTCAGTGTCGAGCCACATGCTTGCTAGGGAGGCACCAGCATCACCAGTGGCTGAGACAGGGTCTCACGATCGAGTAGCTGGGGATGACGCTCTGTCTCAAGTGATGCTCTGTGTGTTAGAGAGGGTTGCTAGAGCCAGTATTGGGACAGTGAACCGTGGGTAAATTTTGAGCGACTCTGGGCCAATGGAGCGAAAATCTTCCAGGGTGTATCTAGTGTAGCCCCAAATGTGCCAGAGTACTGGTTAGAGGCCACTGAACGAATAATGGACGATATTGACTATACTGTGAAGCAGAAACTGAAAGGAGTAGTGTCTTTACTGCAAGATGTGGCCTACCAATGGTGGCTCACTGTGAGAGATGGTACACAGGCCGATCGTTTGACATGGGACTTCTTTAAGACGGCCTTTCAGAGGAAATACGTTAGGGCTAGTTATGTGGATGCTCGGAGGAAGGAATTTCTATGTCAGACTCAGGGGAACAAAACTGTGGCTAAGTACGAGGCAGGGTTTCTGCGGCTGAGTCGATATGCCCGTGGGATTGTCGCAACTGACTATGAACGCTGTGTGTGTTTTAAGGATAGGCTCTGGGATGAGTTGCATGTGTTGATAGCTCCATAGAGGGAGCGGGATTTTGCTGCCCTTGTTGAGAAAGCAAAGATTGTTGAGGATGTGAAGCACTCTGAGCGCCAAAATTGTGAGAAGGATAGGGGCATATTTAAGAGGGATTCAGGGCCCTCGGGTTATTCTAGAAGGCCTGTAAAGAAGGTCAGATTTGACGGGCTAGTTCGAATAGTCCCTGTTACTACTGTGAGACCGTAGACTTGCACAGGTTGTGGGAGGTCTCACTAGGGCGAGTGTTGGAGAGGAACTGGTGCGTGGTTTAGATATAGGTTCAAGGATCATCATGTCAGGGATTGTCCTCAGAGACTGGGTCAGATGCAAGCAACAGAGCAGAGGGTTATGCAGCCAGTGAGAGGTGGTCAGCAACCACCGAAAATCGGGGTCAGGTCAGGGGTGGAAACAGTAATGGACGTGGGCATAGCGCACCGGGCAGAGGTGCTGGTAACACTAAGGCAAGGCAACCAGCCTTGGTTTATGCTGCTCATCGCCGAGAGGAAGCGCACCGGGCAGAGGTGCTGGTAACACTAAGGCAAGGCAACCAGCCTTGGTTTATGCTGCTCATCGCCGAGAGGATGGCGACGCCCCTGATGTCATCACTGGTATGCTTTTGATTCATAACATGCCATACATTGCTTTAATTGATATTGGGTCTACACACTCGTATGTTGCAAGCACTGTGTCTGAAATGTTGGGTATCCAGTTTGAGAATATTGCTTGTGAGATGTCTGTGATAAGTCCATTAGGACAGTCGGTTAAGGTAGACAAATTATATAGGGATGTGCCCCTAGAAGTTTAAGGTAGAATCTTTTCATCGGATTTGATGGAATTACCATTTGGAGAATTCGACCTTATCTCGGGTATAGACTGGCTAGTGAAGCATTGTGTGAGTTTGGATTGCGTTGCTAAGCGAATGGTGTTAAAGACTAATGTGGGTGAGGAGGTAGCTGTGATAGGGGAGCGAAGGGATTACTTGTCTAACGTGATCACAACTTTAAGAGCTGAAAAATTGGCTGCAAGCAGTGCGAAGCGTTCTTAGCATATGTGAGCATTTCTGATTCTGAAAGTCTGTCTGTTGGTAGTGTTAGGACTGTTAGGGAATTTTCAGATGTATTTCCTGATGAACTTCTGGGGTTGCCTCCTAACAGCGAGGTGGAATTTGAAATTGAGCTGCTACCTGGAACAGCTCTGGTGTCCATCGCCCCTTATAGGATGGCACCAAAGGAGCTTGTGGGGTTGAAGGCACAAATCCAAGAACTGTTGGATCGAGGTTTCATTCGACCGAGTGTCTCCATGGGGAGCACCGGTGTTGTTCGTAAAGAAGAAGGATGGGACTACGCGCATGTGCATCGACTATCTTCAGTTGAACAAACTGACCGTCAAGAACAAGTTCCTCTTGCCAAGGATTGATGACCCTTTTGATCAACTTAGAGGAGCTTCGATTTTCTCCAAGATTGACCTTCGTTTTGGGTATCACCAACTTAAGGTTAAAAAGGCCGATATTTATAAGACAGCATTTAGGTCTCAGTATGGTCATTACGAGTTCCTAGTAATGCCATTTGGGCTTACAAATGCACCAGCAGCTTTTATGGATCTTATGAACCGTGTGTTCCAGCCCTATCTAGACCGGTTTGTAGTTGTCTTTATAGACGATATTCTAGTATATTCGAGAATTGAAGAAGACCATGATGAGCATCTTCGAATTGTTCTATAAATTTTGAGCGAGAAGTAGCTATATACAAAATTTAGCAAGTGTGAGTTCTGGCTGTGAGAAGTGACATTTTTGGGTCATGTTGTATCTGTCGAGGGGATTAGGGTGGATCCTCAAAAGATTGAAGCCGTATTAGATTGGAAGCCACCGAAGACTGTATCAGAAATTTGAAGTTTTCTGGGTCTGGTTGGATATTACAGACGTTTTGTTGAAGGGTTTTCTGTAATTGTTGCACTATTAACTAATTTATTGCGTAATGGGGTACCATTTGTCTGGACGGATAAGCAGCATGAGAGTTTTGAAAAACTGAAGAAAGTTCTGACTGAGGCCCTTGTTTTAATACAACCAGAGTCTGGAAAGGATTTACTGTATATAGTGATGCGTCGCATATTGGATTGGGTTGTGTGCTGATGCAGGAGGGTAAAGTGGTTACTTATGCATCATGTCAACCTAAGCCTCTCAAGGCAAATTACCCTACTCACGACTTGGAGTTGGCTACGGTGGTATTCGCACTAAAGATCTGGAGGCACTACTTATACGGGGAGAGGTGTATTATTTACACAGACCATAAAAGCCTCAAGTACCTCCTTACTCAGAAGGAGCTGAACCTTAGGCAACGAAGATGGATAAAGTTTCTTAAGGATTATGATTGCTCGATTAAGTATCACCCTGGTAAAGCTAACGTGGTAGCTGATGCACTGAGCTGTAGGGCTGTATCTGATCTGAGAGCAATGTTTGCTCGTCTCAGCCTGTTTGATGATGGTAGCCTGTTGGTTGAGCTGCAAGTGAGACCGACGTGGACTAAGCAAATTAAGAAAAAGCAGTTATTGGATGAATCATTGGTTTCTCGTGTAACACCCCAAACCTGGCCCAGACGTTATGGCTAGATCAGATATGTCACATGGACAATTGATTACGCTTCGATCTTTTTAATAATTATTATGTTGACTTTAGCAAAACTATATTTTTTTTAATTAAGAAACTTGTGTAGTTTTAAAAACCCTATCCACTACCAATGAAGTTTACTTTTAAAAGATCTTATTGTTGAATCATTGTTATTAGGTTACCCATTTGTCACGTATTGTATGTTTTGAAAACGTTTGCTAAGTTTGAAATAAAAACCCGCGCAGACTAGTCTATTGTTTTAACTAAGTGATAAATAAAAATAAAAGAAATACCAAAATAAAAATACGAGCGGCCTTATTACAACTTGAAACCCAAAAATTAAAGAATACTAAAGTAAACTAAATTTAGGAAAATATAAAACCGGAAAATAGTTCACGTGGCCACTCCAAATCCTTCGCAGCTCCAAGTCCTCTATAGTTGGGGGTCACCTGCATGGATGGAAAAAAAAGGGGTAAGTTTGTGAAAACTCAGTGTGTAGGCTAACCCAACCAGCATTAGAGATCAGTTCAAGCATAGACTGGGCCAAAGCCCTATTCAGATACAGTTTAAACTAGGCCTTGGCCTTATTTAGAAAACAGTATGGCCTTGGGCCCATTACAGTAACAGATCAGATTACAGTATTATATGCATGTATGCAAAGCCCAAGCCCAATCCAGCCCTACACACCACCCGTACCAGCCCTACACACCATGTGGGGAATAACTCAACCCACCTAGCCCTACACACCACAGTCGCAGCAGAGCTGCTTTCACAGATATCGTGGCCAAGTCACCAGAACAGTAATACGAGGCAGAGCCTTTAAGCAGAATATGTGGCATTGCCACTTTTAGCACTTCCTCTGTAATAATATCCCAACCCATGTAAATCAGAATATACATGTCATGGCATACAAAATATCAGATATGGTAGCATGCAAATTAGTTAACTTTACTCTGGGGTAAAATGCTCTTTTAGTGACTACGGGTAAAATAGAAATTTTCACCCTTTAGGGGTATTTCATTAATTTTGCTAGGTTTTAGGGTTTTATGCTTACTACAGTTTACTAACAGATCTATCATCGTCCGAGCAACTTAATTAGCAAGTTTCATTAACATAGAGTCATCGGGCCCTAAAACCCCTAATGGGCCTGACGGAGCCCACAAGCTACTGTGGCCCACTAAGTCCAAATTTTACATATGTTTTAGTAGATCTAATAACCAAATTACCAGAATATATTTACCGCCTGATTTCACCCATATGGGCCTGTAGGCCCATTGGCCCCAAATTCGGCCCATCGAGGCCATAACTACCCAAATGCACGAAAATGCGCACAACAGTCTTAACAATCATGAATACCAACCTTACTATTTCAAACCGACCCATGAGCGCTTGCACGCTTGCAAGCCCTCGAAATGCCAGCATTTTAGCATTTCAACTTTTCGACTTTTACCGATCTAGTCTACTAGAGGGTGTCGATTACACACCTATTTGCGAAATATGCTGAAGTCCCTCGAATGATTAACCTACAACTGTTTAACCATACGTCAACTATAATCCAATTGAACAATCAATAACACACTAACATACCTTTTCGACCAACATTATAACATCACCATACTTACCTTTGCTGAGTCTAACCACTAGATCTAGATCTAGATCGCTTCAATGGCCCTAGCCTCCACTGCTCCTCGCTAGATCGCCCCTTTACCACCCTTAACATACATAAGATCCAAAAGAAAAAGGGCTAAAATGGGTGTTTAACCAAAAGGGGTCAAAACCGATAGCCACCCTGAAAAGATAGGGGTTTTTGGCTTTTCTTAAATCATAAGAATACAAGAGAAGGGATTCGAATACTTACCACCGGGCTTCGCTAGATCGATTTCGCGATTGCTAGATATTGTTCCCACCGCTCTAATCCCAGATCTACACTTGATCTAATCGAACCACAAGAGAAGAGAAATAATAAATCTAAGGGTTGGAAGAACAACAAAGAAAGGGGAAGGTGGTTTCGGTTTTGAGAAAAGAGGGTGAAAGAAGAAAAGAAGAAATTGTAAAGAGATTTCGGCTCTTTCAGAGTAAAGGCAAGAAAGATTCAGCTAGGTAGTGTTTAAGAGAAATAGGGTGATAGGGGTCGGCTCTTTAGGTAAATTGACAAGGGAAAAGCTAACAAATTTCGGGATTTTGGCTTTCTTAGGCAATCGGCCAAGGGGAATCCTATATGAGTCGATCTCAACAAATGAAGAAAAGAAGACGAAAGAAAGAGGAGATAGGTTCGGCCCTAGAGTAGTCGGCCAAAAGAAACTTTAGGTTCAGAGACTTTTAGCTTTTGAAGATAGACTAGAGGAGGAGAAGAGAAGAAAAGAAAGCAAAGCAACCGAATGCCCACTTTTACCTACCTATTTGGCACTAAAGAATGACCAAAACAAATCCCAAAGGATAGACAACAAGGAATAGGCACACACAACAAAGGCTGAAAATGCACCCTCCTAGGGGCCCTAGTCGAATTTGCTCTACAAGAGACCCCTGATTGGCCAACTCTTGCTCCCCTTTTGAAATTCCTAAATTTCCTCCTAGATAAACTCCCCTTATCACTCCTCATCCTAACTCCATGAGCAATTCAAATACCTTCCTTTAGAATTTCACTTGGAATCCACCACTTATCATGCACAAGCAGAAAAATTAGCAACACCTACTCATCAAGAGATTCAAACCTCATCTTCCTCACAAGCCTTGACACGCTACCTCCTTAAGCTCTAAGTGGCGCTATCTTGCCACTTTACCACAGGCCTTCTTGTGTCTCAAACCCCTATATTAATTTAAAAGCCCAACTAACTTAGGTCCATTCTCCCCTTAGGCCTAAAAATAAAAATTTGCCAGACTTTAATCTTAACTTAAGCCTTCTAAAGGTTCACTAAAAACACCCAACACATCAATATAACACATCCAGTCATACAAAAATAAATTCATGCTAAAAACTACAAAAACCCGAAAAACTGGGGCATTACAACTCTACCTCCTTAAAGAAATTTTGACCTTGAAATTTACCTGGTCCAAACATGTGAGGGTATTGTTGACGAACCGCCTCTTCTGGCTCCCACGTATCTTCTTCTCTACTATGATTGTGCCAAAGCACTTTCACCAAAGGAACTGACTTCTTCCTTAACACCTTCACATCACGGTCCAGAATTTGCACAGGTTATTTTTCAAAAGTCAAATCAGCTTTAACCTCAATTTCTTCCACTGGTACAATATGGGTAGGATCAGACTGATACCACCTTAATATGGAGACATGAAAGACATCATGAATCTGGTCTAACTCCGAAGGTAATTCCAGCTGATATGCTACTAGACCCACCTGTTTTAGAACCCGATAAGGCTCGATAAACCGTGGACTCAATTTGCCCTTCTTTCCAAACCTTAAGATCTTCTTCCACGGCGAGACCTTTAAGAAAACCATATCTCCCACCGAGTATTCAATTTCCTTACACTTCAAGTCAGCATAAGATTTCTACCTATCAGATGCCTCTTTTAACCGATCCCTGATCAACTTAACCTTATCTTCAGTATCCGCTATCAACTCTGGCCTAATAACTTGACGTTCTCCCAACTCTGTCCAACAAGTAGGCGTACGACACCTTCGACCATACAGCGCCTCATATGGTGCCATTCGAATACTCGCCTGATAACTATTGTTGTAAGTAAACTTCACTAACGGTAAGTAATCTTCCCAACCACCTCGGAAATCCATAACATATCCTCCCAGCATGTCCTCTAGAACTTGGATCACCCTTTCCGACTGTCCATCCGTCTGAGGGTGAAAAGCAATACTGAAATCTAACCGTGTACCTAACACCTCATGCAACTTCTGCCAGAATTGAGATGTAAACCTAGGATCTCGATCAGAAATACTCGAAACTGGCACTCCATGAAGTCACGCTTTCTCCGCCACATACAACTTGGCCAATTTTTGAAGTGAGTAGTCGGTTCGGATAGGTATGAAATGAGCAGATTTAGTTAGCCTTTCCACAATCACCCAAACTGAGTCTTTCTTGGTAGGCGTCAAGGGTAGCTCCTTCACAAAGTCCATGGTTACCCTTTCCCACTTCCAAAGTGGAATCTTCACCGGTTGCAAAAGTCTAGAGGGCAGTTGATGCTCAGCTTTCACCTGCTAGCATGTCAGACACTTACCCACAAATTCCGTTACTTCACGCTTAAGCTCAGGCTACCAATACAATTCTCGTAAATCCCGATACAACTTATTCCCTCCAGGATGCATGGCACAAGGACCGCCATGAGCCTCTCTCAGAATTGACTGCCTTAAGTCAGAGTCCCTCAGAACACAAACACTTCCTCGGAAACACAAAACTCTTTCACTGTTCAATCCAAAATCAAAGGTCTCACCACTCTTAACTTGTTGAAATCGAGGAACCAGTGACTCATCCAGTAATTACTTTTCCTTAATCTACTCTATCCAGGTTGGTCTTACTTGCAATTTTGCTAACAAGCTTCCATCGTCATACAGACTCAAATGAGCAAACATCCCTCTCAACTCAGTTACAACTCTTTGACTTAGTGCATTAGCTACAACATTAGCTTTGCCTGGATGATACTCAATCGAACAGTCGTAGTCCTTAAGCAACTCTATCCATCTTCGTTGCCTAAGGTTCAACTCCTTTTGAGTCAACAAATACTTAAGACTCTTATGATCTGTGTATATAATACACTTTTCTCCATATAAATAGTGTCTTAAGATCTTTAATGCAAAAATCACTGCCGCCAACTCCAAATCATGCGTAGGGTAGTTCGCTTCGTGAGGCTTAAGCTGTCGCGGTGCATAAGTAACCACTTTACCCTTTTGCATCAGCACATAGCCCAAACGAACATGCGACGCATCACTGTACACAGTGAAATCCTTCCCAGACTTTGGCTGAATCAAACAGCACCTCGGTTAAAACTTTCTTCAATTTCTTGAAAGCCTTCTGTTATTTCTCAGTGCAGACAAACGGTACTCCTTTTGTCAAAAGTTTCATCAACGATGCCGCAACCAAAGAAAACCTTTCCACAAATCTTCTGTAGTACCCTGCCAAACCCAAAAAGCTTCAAATTTTTGACACAGACCTCGGTGGCTTCCATTCCAGAACCGCCTCAATTTTCGAAAGATCCACCCTAATCCCCTCAGCAGAAACAACGTGACCTAAGAATGTCACTTCTCGCAACCAAAATTTATACTTGCTGTATTTCACATATAGTTGCTTCTCCCTCAACACTTGCAAAACAATCCGGAGATGCTCGTCATGTTTCTCCTTAGTCTTCAAATACACTAGAATATCATCTATTGGTCCAAGTAGGGTTGGAATACTCGATTCATCAAATCCATGAAGGCCGCTAGTGCATTCGTCAATCGAAACGGCATTACCAGAAACTTGTAATGACCATACTGAGTCTTGAATGTTGTCTTATGAATGTCTACCTCTTTGACCCTTAATTAATGAAATCCAGATCGAAGATTGATCTTCGAAAATACCGAAACTCCTCTTAGTTGGTCAAACAGGTCGTCGATCCTTGGCAGAGGGTACTTGTTCTTAATCGTAAGTTTGTTCAACTGACAATAATCGATGCACATACGCATCGTCCCATCCTTGTAACACCCTAAACTTGGCCTAGAAGTTAGGCCCGAGTCCGGCGTGTCACATTGAAGTGTTTTTCAAAAACCTTGTTTTCATTGAAAACCCTTCTTATTATTTTTAAAACTTAAATTTCAGTTTGCATTCGTTACTTCCAAAACGTGGTTTATTGAAAAGTAATTTACTTTTAAAACTTTAATTACTGTTATAAGTGAAAACCAAGTAAGTTTGCAGAAGCTTTATAAAAATTCGTAGTTTGTGGAAACATGTTGATTTGAAAATAGTTAACGTTTTTGGGAAAATCAGGTTCTACTTAGAGCAGATAATAAACGCAATAAACAAAAACCTAACTTTAAAATCTAAAAATTATAAAAGGCTTTATTACAAACCAAACCCAAAAATTAAGTACTTAAGAGTAAATAGTCCAGAACAGAAATTATAAGTAGTGTGCATCCTTCTCCGAGTCCCTCGCAGCTCCAATCTGTTTAAGGTTGGGAAATACCTGAAAAGTTAATAAACAGGGTGAGTTTACAAAAACTCAGTGTGTAATCCCCTTATTAGAGTAACAGTTAGTAAATAGAAACAGAAATAGAATCAATCTGGGCTGGAGCCCTTTAATAGAATCAGGTGGGCTAAGCCCTACTATAGTTCCAGTATCAATTGGGCCTTAGCCCACTATAGCAGACAGTACCAGATAGGCCTTAGCCCATTACAGAATCAGAAACATTATCAGACTTAGAATTAAAATCAGAATCAGAATTAAAATCAGGTAATAGAATCAGAATCAGAATCAGTATCAGTATCAGTTAACAAAATCAAAATCAGAATCAGTATTAATTAATAGAATCAGAATCAGAATCAGAATATGAATGCAATCCCAACCCAGTCCAGCCATCACACCACCCGTACCAACCCTACACACCATGTGGGGAATAACTCGACCCACCCAGCCCTACACACCACAGTCGCAGCAGAGCTGCTAATATAGAAATCATGGCGGAGCCACCAGAACAGAAATACGAGGCAGAGCCTCTAAGCAGATAACGTGGCATTGCCACTTTTAGCACTTCCTCCAATATAATCCCAACCCCATGCAGAACATCATGTATGTCCTGCTTATCATCACACATGTATGCATAATGGCCATGCTCAGTAGTAGTCATTCAAATATATATTAAAACATATCAATCATACAACCACGATCACGCCAGTCAAATCACTGAAATACGAACACCGTCTAATCTGCCAAACACACAGTCCAAGTTAGTCACTTACCCACAATGGTAAAACAGTCATTTAACACACTAGGGGAAAATGGTAATTTTACCCCATAGGGGTATCTCGGTCATTCTACCCTACAGGGGTATTTCGGTAATTTTACCCTACAGGGGTATTTCGATAATTCTCCCCTACAGGGGTATTTCGGTAATTTCACAAATCAGGGGTATTTTGGTAATTTCACAAACTAGGGGTATTTCGGTAATTTCATAAACCAGGGGTATTTCGGTAATTTTGGAACCCAGGGGTATTTCAATAATTTCATAAATTAGGGGTGTTTCGGTAATTTTGTAAATCGGGGGTAAGATGGTAATTTTACAATTCAGGGGTAAAATAGTTATTTTACAAATTAAGGGTAAAACGATAACTTTACAAATCAAGGGTAAAATGATAATTTTACAAATCAGGGGTAGAATGGTAATTTTACAAATCAGGGGTAAAACAGTAATTTTACAAATCAGGGGTAAAATGGTAATTTTACAAATCAGGGGTAAAACTGTAATTTTACAAATCAGGGGTAAAACAATACTTTTACAAATCGGGGATATTTCTGTAATTTTACAAATCGACGGTATTACAGTAGTTCTACCCTATAAGAGTATTTTAGTAATTCTACCCTACAGGGGTATTTCAGTAATTTTATAAACTGAGGGTATTTTAAACAGAGATAACAATGCGAATGGGCCTAGGGCCCATTCTCGGCCCAAATAGGCCCACACGCTCGTGTGGCACTTTTAGCCCAAATCTAGCCACAGATATGAGATTCACCTAGTCTAGTTCAATATTTACTACACAATCAACTTATCCAATTGGGCCTACTGACCCATTAGGCCCACATGCATCTTTCGACCCATCGTGGCCCAAACAGCCTAAACCCACAAGAACACTCATAATGGCCTCAACTATCGCGTCGGAGCTCCCACACGTGTGCTCGCACGCTCGTGTGGCTACCATCGCTGTGTGACCGGCATTTCGGTATTTGCCGCTCTACAGCTAGAGTAGAGTGAAATACACACCTGATAGGAATCTGGAGTTAATCCACGCTCCGAACACTCCTATGCCCAAATGCCAACCAAGGTATCCTTACTCTCCTCATAGATCGCTCTATGTAAAGCCAGTTTCTCGCCTACTCCCATGCTAGCTTCCCGATGTGGGATCCCCCTATCAATCTTCCAAAATAAAATCATTAGCAAAATAACTAACCTTTGCATGCAAAGGGATTCGAACCATAGTCCTTTCAATAACCATGCCATTCCACCACCACAAGGACACAAGCTCCTTTGTGTCATAAGTCCAGCACATTTAACTTTAAAGCCCACCTACTCGCTTCCAGATTTATTTAAAAGAAAAACCAAAATAAATTGCAAAAGCCAAGACTTGAACCTTGGACCCCTTGCTTCCTTGTCCCCTAAGTGGTGCTACTTTGGCACTACACCACACTCATTTTGTGTCTTATTTTACACTAATTTATTTATGAGTCATACCACCTGAGATCAGGGTTCCACTAAGGCTAAAAATTAAAAATTTTCTTATGGCCTAACTTGAACCCGGGACTTCATAGTACTTTCCAAACACTCCAAAATCACACATTTGAATTATTTAAGCCACCTTCTAACCGATCCAAAACTCAAGGCCCAATACTTCTAGGAGCAAAAATCGGGGCGTTACAATCCTTCTTCTTCACGAACAGTACTGGTGCTCCCTATTGAGACACATGTGGCATTGCCACTTTTAGTACTTCCTCCATAATAATATCCCAACCCGTGCAAATTAGAATATACATGTCATGGCATACAGAATATCAGATATGGTAGCATGCAAATCAGTCAACTTTACTCTCGGGGTAAAATGGTCTTTTAGGGACTAGGGGTAAAATAATAATTTTCACCCTTTAGGGGTATTTCAGTAATTTTGCTAGGTTTTAGGGTTTTATGCTTACTACAGTCTACTAGCAGATCTCTCATCATCCGAGCGACTTAATTAGCACATTTCATTAATATAGAGTCGTCGGGCCCTAATACCCCTAATGGGCCCGACGGAGCCCACAAGCTACTGTGGCCCACTAAGTCCAAATTTTACACATGTTTTAGCAGACCTAATAACTAGATTACCAGAATATACTTACCGCCTGATTTCACCCATATAGGCTTGTAGGCCCATTGGCCCTAAATTCAGCCTATCGAGGCCCATAACCACCCAAATGCACGAACAGTCTTAACGATCATGAATACCAACCTTACCATTTCAAACTAACCCACGAGTGCTCGCACACTTGCAAACCCTCGGAATGTCGGCATTTCAGCATTTCGGCTTTTTGGCTTTTGCTGATCTAGTCTACTAGAGGGTGTCGATTACACACCTGTTTGTGAAATATACTAAAGTCCCTCGAAAGATTAACCTACAACCGTTTAACCATACATTAACTATAATCCAATTGAACAATCAATAACACCCTAACATACCTTTTCGACCAACATTAAAACATCACCACACTTACCTTTGCCGAGTCTAACCACTAGATCTAGATCTAGATTGCTTCAATGGCCCTAGCCTCTACTGCTCATCGCTAGATCGCCCCTTTACCACCCTTAACATACATGAGATCCAAAAGAAAAGGGCTAAAATGGGTTTTTAACCAAAAGGGGTCAAAACTGATAGCCGCCCTGGAAAGATAGGGGTTTTCGGCTTTTCTTAAATCATAAGAATACGAGAGAAGGGAATCGAATACTTACCACCGGGCTTCGCTAGATTGATTTCGCGATTGCTAGATGTTATTTCCACCCTCTAATCCTAGATCTACACTTGATCCAATCGAACCACAAGATAAGAGAAATAATAAATCCAAGGGTTGGAAGAACAACAAAGAAAGGGGAAGGTGGTTTCAGTTTTGAGAAAAGAGGGTGAAAGAAGAAAAGAATAAATTGAGAACAGATTTTTGCTCTTTCAGAGTAAAGGCAATAAGGATTCGGCTAGGTAGTGTTTAAGAGAAATAGGGTGATAGGGTTCGGCTCTTTAGGTAAATCGACAAGGGAAAAGCTAACAAATTTCAGGATTTCGGCTTTCTTAGGTAATCGGCCAAGGGGAATCCTATGTGAGTCGATCTCAACAAATGAAGAAAAGAAGATGAAAGAAAGAGGAGATAAGTTCTCCTTAGAGTAGTCGGCCAAAAGAAGCGTTGGGTTCAAAGACTTTCGACTTTTGAAGACGGACTAGAGGAGGAGAAGAGAAGAAAAGAAAGCAAAGCAACCAAATGCCCACTTTTACCTACCTATTTGGAGCTAAAGGATGACCAAAACAAATCCCGAAGGATAGACAAAAAGGAATTGGCACACACACAACAAAGGCCGAAAATGCACCCTCCTAGGGGCCCTAGCTGAATTTGCTCTCCAAGAGACCCCTAATCGGCCAACTCTTGCTCCCCTTTAAAAATTCCTAAATTTCCTCCTAGATAAACTCCCCTTATCACTCCTCATCCTAACTCCATGAGCAATTCAAATACCTTCCTTCAGAATTTCATTTGGAGTCCACCACTTATCATGCACAAGCATAAAAATTAACAACACCTGCTCATTAAGAGATTCAAACCTCATCTCCCTCACAATCCTTGACACGCCACCTCCTTAAGCTCTAAGTGGAGCTACCTTGCCACTTTACCACAGGCCTTCTTGTGTCTCAAACCCCTATATTAATTTAAAAGCCCAACTAACTTAGGTCCATTCTCCCCTAAGGCCCAAAAATAAAAATTTTTCAGACTTTAATCTTAACTGAAGCCTTCTAAAAGTTCACTAAAAACACCCAACACATCAATATAACACATCCAGGTATACAGAAATAAATTCATGCCAAAAACTTCAAAAACCCGAAAAACTGGGGTGTTACATCTCAGTTCTGACAAGTTGAGAATAGGGAGACTTCTGATCTGAGGCAGTCGATACTGCGAGAATCGCATAGTAGTCCATATGCTATGCATCCTGGTGGAACAAGTAATATTGGGACCTGCGTGAACTATACTAGTGGTCGAGACTTAAGCGTGAGGTAATTGAGTTTGTGTGTTAGTGTTTGACATGCTAGCAGGTTAAAGCTGAGCATCAACTACCTTCTGGGTTGCTGCAACCAGTCAAGATTCCACTTTGGAAATGGGAAAGGGTAACCATAGACTTCGTGAGTGGGCTACCCTTGACGCCTTCTAGGAAAGACTTAGTGTGGGTTATTGTGGACCGACTAACTAAAACTACTGATTAGAGACAAAGTTAAGCTGATTAGAGATCAGTTAAAAGAAGCATCCAATAGGTAGAAGTCATATGCAGACTTGAAGCGCAAAGAGATTGAATACTCCGTAGGGGATTTTGTATTTTTGAAAGTCTCACCTTGGAAAAAAATTCTGAGATTTGGACGGAAAGGCAAGTTGAGCCCTAGATTTATCGGGCCTTATCAAGTAGTAAAGCGTGTGGGACCAGTTGCCTATCAACTTGAGCTACCTCCTAAATTAGACCAGATTCATGATGTGTTCCACGTCTCTATGCTAAGGCGGTACCGCTCTGATCCTGCATACATTGTGCTGTTGAGGAAATTGAGGTTAAGCCTGATCAACTTTCAAGGAAGAACCGGTACAAATTCTAGATCATGACATTAAAGTGCTTAGGAGGAAATCTGTTCCACTAGTCAAGGTGCTTTGGCGTAATCACCGTTCAGAAGAAGCCACATGGGAGCCTGAGGAGGCGAAGCTGCAACAATACCCTCACTTATTCTGACTTGGTAAATTTCGAGGCCAAAATTTCTTTAAGGGGTAGAGTTGTAACGCCCCTAAAATTATAGGGTCTTTAATTTTGTATAATTTGACAAATTGCATGTTTGGTGTGATGGGTAGGTAATTTGGCTATGTTTAGGGGTTTTAGGAAGCCTGGGTTCAAGTCCCTGCATTGGCAAAATTTTGAATTTTTGCTCTTAAATAGAGATAGATGCTAGCAAGCAGGACTTAAGTTTAATTGTTGTTGTTTCATAACACAAGATGAGCTTGTGTTGTGGTAGCAAGTGGCGTGTTGGACTTGTAGAAAGGAGTGGGTTCGAATCTCACGAAAAGCAAAGGCATATTTATTTTGTCTTTGTGGCATGAGAGGCAGAGTTGGATTCAGACTCTGCAGGGAGGTTGTGGACTTGGCAAAAGGTGGAGAGAATCATGGATATGATATGGTTGTTAGGTGGTTGAATGAGTGATTTGTGGAGTAATATGTGGAGATGTTCAAGGTATTCAAATTGTGAGGGGAGTGGTAGCCAAATTGGGAGAGCTTGAGTAGGAGAATTCGACTAGGGGCTTTTTGAGTTTGCATAATCGATAATTTGTGAGAGTTTAGGTGCCGAGTTTCCCCTCTAAGTATTTTGGGCTTTGTTCTTTTTGTCATTTTGTGCCTCTTTTCTCTCTAGTGTGATTTCACAAGCGACCATTTTGTGCTTTTTTGGGATTGTGTTAGAGTGTATTTTAGTGCCAAATTACCTTGAGTAAACTTCATTTCTTCTTCTCACTTGTTTCTCTACCGATTTGGAATTTTTGTGCACTTTTTCCTTTCTCCAATTTCTGCTAGTGGCTGAACTTTAGTTGATTCTCCTCTCTTTTTTTCTCTTTAGCCGAATTCTACATCTCTCTTCTCATTTCCATATTTCTTCATCTCTCACAACCTTAGTCGATTACATTAGCCTTTCTCTTCCTCTCCAACTACGTTTCTTTTACCCTTAATATTCTTCTCATTGTTGGTTGAATTTAACCTTTCTCTTGTTGTACTCTAATTCCTTCTTGATCGATTATTTGTGGAGGTTCTCCTGGTCTTTCCTTGTCGAACCCCCTTTTCATCTTGTTGCTCATCCCTTTTCTAGTTTCTTTGATACATTCACATTTTTTTAAGCCGAATATTCTTCTGTACTTCTTCTATTCCAGCTTTTGTTTTCTATCAAATGGTAAGGGGTTCAGTTATGTTCCTCGCACTCTTTTAAGCTAAATATTCTATGTTTCTCTTTGGGTACTGATTTTTGTTCTTTCTTATTGTTAAGGTTTCTCAAGGAATGAAGGTGAGCAAGTAGTTTTGGAAGCAACATACCCTTCTTCCTCAGGCATCCAAAAAAGGTAATAGGCTACCCCATTTGCTGGGGTTAAGCCGAATATTATTTGTGTGTTAAAAGGTTAAGTAGTTATTCAAGCTAACAAGATCTAGTTGTGATTCAGATTCTCATCTTAGCGTGTTTTCAACTGTGGGTTAGCAATCTTAGAGGTTTAAGCCCCAACTCTATCAAGATAAAATGGTGTATTCTAGAGTTATTGATAGTTATGGTTAACTCAAGTCGTCAGTAAATTAATCGAAGGCTTTGTTTGTGTAGGTTGGTGATTAGGGTCACTCGCATTTCCGAGAGAGGTGTGTAACTGTCTACCATCTTGCTACCATTATAAATAAAAAAGAGTGTATTCACACGATAGATTACTGTGATTCAGCAAAAGTTGAAATGCCGAAATGCTGAAATCTCGGTATTTACGTTCCTGTGAGTATGCGAACACTCACGGGGTAAACTGAGCCTATCAATCATGGGCGATAAACTATAGAGGCCTCCACAAAATAGCATAATTGTGTGTTTGTCATTGTTTCTAGTGTGTTTGGGCATGTTTGGCGGCCTAGGAAGGCCTAGGTTCGAACCTAAGCCTAGGGAAATTTTTTTATTTTGGGGCTGAAAGGGATAATGATGGTGGGTTGGAAGCCTTTTAAATTATAGTATGTGAGATATGATAGAAAGGAGCCGCTAGCTCAAGGGGTAAGTAGCGCCTAATGTG
The DNA here is from genome assembly GCA_020496765.1 of Gossypium stocksii. Taxonomy (NCBI): domain Eukaryota; kingdom Viridiplantae; phylum Streptophyta; class Magnoliopsida; order Malvales; family Malvaceae; genus Gossypium; species Gossypium stocksii. The sequence goes on from CM035630.1 coordinate 62,179,531, forward strand.
AGTATAGGGACATGAGTTTGAGGTGCAGGTAGAGCAAAAAGGAGGTTCATTTTTGCTCCAATGTCGTGGTTATGGCAGTGTTTGACCGAAACTCCTCAAGTGAGAGAGTGGAATTGGTCATCGAGTGTATGGGGGAAGGATAATCGATTGAGGGGATTTGGATGGGATTCAAATTTGGTAGGTGGTTAGAATCAAGGAGAAAATCAAGGAAGTGATGAGTGTGGAGTGGTGTGCCGTGAGTGAACCTCTATTGTGTCGAAATGTGTATGCTTGGGTAGGCGTTTTTCGGCTAAGAGTTGTTTCTCACTTTTGGTAATTTTCTTTGAGCATTCTTCGTTTTAGTATTGTTCTCAAATCTCCAAGTGTCGAATAGATCCCCTTTACTCATTGTTTTTGTTCTTGAGGATTAGCCAAAAATGTTTTCTTTTGCCTCTCACGAAATTTTGGGTGTTTTCCCTCTCTCGTTCAGCCTCTCCTTTCGGGTTTTTCCTTCTAGTTGATTATCATATCTTTTATCCCTTCTCCTTCTTTCTTGACTGACCCCTCTATTGTTGCACATTCGGTTCTCCTTTCTTCATTTCTTCTTTGACTGAATATCAGGATCCTCCTCTTCTCCTATTCATCTTTTCTTTGGCAAAGTTGCTTCCTTCCCTTTTTGCTTAATCATATTCAGCTCTAGGTTAGTTGAGACCGAATCTGTCTGTCCCTCCTTCTCTAAATCGAGCCTGTTTACAATCTCCTCTTGTTCTCTCAAATCAAACCATCTTGGGTTGAAGGTAAAAATTTGGTGCTCTTTAGCGACCGGCCTTCTTTGAAGTGGTGTAAGGTAATCATTTTGGTGTTTGGTTCCCCTTTTGAGTAATAGCTGAATGGGGAGGGGATTTGTTTTAGAAGGTAACGGTTGTCTCTTTGAGTCATAAAGTTAACTATATTGGTTGCTAAGATTGGAAATTGTGATTAGGTATTCGGTCAAAGACAAGGGTAGGTGGTAATCATTGATTTTAAGGAGTTAGGCGATTTTTGAACTCAAGTTGGAGAGGTAATGATGTCGATTATGAGATTTGGTAGTTAGTCATGTATAAGGTTTATTTTGTCTAGTTAACTGACTGGACATTACGATTGAATTATAGTTGATGTGTCATGGGTGATCTTTCATTCGCAAACCAGGTGTGTTAACTACACAATTAAACCTCGAAGGCGAAATGCCGAAATGCCAAATGCCGAAAAGTCGATGAATTGAACGTTGGCCACATGGGCGTGTGAACGTACATGTGAACGGCTGGGTCTACGAATTGTGGCCCTATGTCAAAAAACGACCATCACAAGCTGTAACACCCCAAACCTGGCCTAGACGTTATGGCCGAATCTGGTAAGTTACATGGCGATTGGCTTCGAAAACCATCTACTTGATTTAAGGAAAACTCACTTTTAGTTTTGAAATGTTTTATTTGGTTTGGATATTAGGTTCAAGTTTAAATTAAACTATTGTTAAACGGTAAAACCGCATTGCAAAAGTAGGTTAAAAAACGGGTTAATTTCAGATCTTAAGTTTGCTAGACTCGTTTAGGAAAACATAGCGTGGTTTGCTCCTGAAAATGTTTGTTACCAGTTTAAAATATCCAAGTCGATTAGTTAGCTGTTTTACATCAGTTCTACAGCCAATAATTAACCAAATTTAAAGTTAAATCCATAGTGGCCTTATTACAAAAACATAAACCCAAAATAGTAAAGAGAAATATGATAAAAATTTAACGGAAATAAAGAAAACCAAACAGAAATACATGTGGCCACCTCGAGTCCCTCACGGCTCCAAATTAGCTAAGTCTGGGGGTTACTTGCACAATGAAACAACTAAAAGGGTGAGTTTTGTAAAAACTCAGTGTGCAACTACCTATCAGAACAGAATGGGCCGGAGCCCAGAAAAGATAATAAGCAGATAATATGTAGAACCCACCCCAAAATCCAACCAATCACACCACCCATACCAACCAAACACACCTGTGGGGAGTAGCTCGACCCATCCAGCCAAACACACCAAAATGCAGCTAAGCTGCTATGTCAAAAGTTGTGACAGAGCCACCAGAAACAGATTATGTGGTAGAGCCACTTTAACAGAACTTCCTCCTCAGAAAACCCAACCCCATGCAAATTCACAGAACAAATTACATCATGCTTATAGAATAACAGATACAGAAATATTCATGCATACATACAAATCTACTATCTAGGGCATAACGGTCTTTTAGCAACTAGGGGTAAAATGGTAATTTTATCCCCGCAGGGGCATTTCAGTCATCTTACCAAATTTAAGCATTTCATACCAAGTACGACCCTTAGGCGAGTCTACGTTGCCTTAAGCAACTCAAAATCATTATTTAGGTTAAAAGTGTTTATGGGCCCGAAAACCCCCATTAGGCCCGTACTGCCGCACACGCCCGTGTGGCCCATTAGGCCTATTCTTACATCCAAAATTGTAGATTTTACTATTTAGTGTACTAACAGTCACTGACCTAGAAATTTACTCAAACAGGCCTGTAGGCCTATTAGGCCCATTTCGGCCACTCGAGGCCCAAAATGGTTTAGAAGCTCGAAATAGCACAAATCAGTCTCCTCAGTTTAAAACCCATCACAGTGTGTTCAGATCGGCCCACAAGCGCTCGCACACCGATAGGGCTTGAAATGCCAACATTTCGACATTTTAGCTTTTCGGCTTTTGCCGATCTACACTACAGAGGGTGTAGTTACACACCTGATTATGAATCAACTTAAAAAATTTCGCGAACAGTCAACCTACAATTGTCCAAACACATTATTAGACTATAACCCGATTGAAATCCATCATTCACTAACCTTGACATAATCGGTCATACCAACTTATAACATCCATTACTTACCTCTGCCGACATCTAGCTAGTAGATCTAGATGGCCTTGCCAACCACAACCACCAACTGGCCTCCACAACATCAACCTTCTACGATGGCTACAGAACATAAGCAGAAAGAGAGAACTTTGAATCGGTCACCAAAATCAAAGTCGATTAACAAAAAGGAGGTTAGGGGGAAGGTTTCGACTTTTCCAATAATCCCCGAAAAGAAAAGAAAAAGAGGCCAAAGTTCTTACCCCTAAAGTTTGCTTGACTGAACCGATGAAGGAAGGGGCCGTCCACACTAAGTTCAAAACTATACTAGATCAAACTGAACGAAGTAGGTGAAAGAACTAGGGTATTCGGCCAATAAAGGTGTTTGACAAAAAGAAAAGATAGGGAGCAAGGTTCGGTCAAGGGGTTCAAGAGATTTGATTCCAAAACAGAGCAGTAAATTGGAAAAGATAGAGAGAAGGAAGAGTAGGATTCGGCCAAATGATGAAATACAATTCAAAGAAAAGAATCTGTGAGAGCAGAATTCGGCCAGAAAGAGAAGAAGTAACAATAGAGAGAAAGGAGATTTGGGGGTTTGGCTTTTAGAGAAATGCTAGGAAGGATTTGACAAATAATAGAATGGCAACAAGGACAAGGTTTAAGAGAGGAAAGAGATTCGGCTTAGCAAGATAAGAAAAGGAGAGATAATGCAAAAGTAGAATTCGACAATCGGTACTATTGACCAAAAAGAATGAAGAGTAGAGGAGAGTTAATTTACTCACATATAGAGAGGATAAGAAACCCAAATGGCTCGAATGGCTACTAGTAAAATCGACACTAAGAGGGGAGAAAAAATGAATCAAAAGCAAATGGTAACCACTCTTACTCAAATGCCGAATATGTATGCACACCAATGACCACTAGCTGAAATTCTCCTCCTAGCACCAATTTGGCTAACACTCAACCTCAACCCAATTCCCTGAAAATCTCCTTAATCCATTCCTCATTTTTCTCCTTGACTTACTCAACCCTCACACTTGAATTCAATTCAAATTCTCCATGACCAAATCTTCTCTTACCCAGTCTCAACCACCTCAACAGTTTGAACTCAATTGAACCACTTGCCGCCCACATTCAGCAAAATCAACTCCTTCGATTGCAAGGGGATTTGAACCCAAGATCCCCTTGTCCATGATGCCACCATATGCCCACATGTAGCGCCATTGCCACCTTGCCACCAGTCTTTTTGTGCCACAAAATTCCAACACTTACACGTAAGCCCTACAAACCAACACCCATACACCCTTAAGCCCAAAATAAAAATTATGTTAAAGGCTTAGCTTAACCCCGGGCCTTCCCAAGGCCATCCAAACCCACTCAAATCCTCAATTTAGCGTACCCAAACATGTAATTATGAATTAAGTAGAAATCATTAAAACCCTAAAATTTAGGGCGTTACAACTCTACCCCCTTAAGGAAATTTTAGCCTCAATTTACCTTGTTAGAATAGGTGAGGGTACTGTTGCTGCATTACTTCCTCAGGCTCCCACGTGGCTTCTTCCGCCCAATGGTTACGCCACTGTACTTTGACCAATGGAACAAACTTCCTTCTAAATACCTTCACATCATGGTTCAAAATCTGCACTGGCTCATCCTCAAAAGTCAGATCAGATTAACTTCAATATCCTCAACTGGCACAATATGAGAAGGATTAGACTGGTATTGTCTCAGCATGGAGACATGAAAGATATCGTGGATCCGATCCAACTCCAGGGTTAACTCAAGCTGATAGGCTATCAGACCCACTCGCTTTAAAACTCGATAGGGCTCAATAAACTGAGGACTTAATTTGCCCTGCTTCCCGAACCTTAAGATTTTCTTCCAAGGCGAGACCTTCAAGAAAACCAGGTCTCCCACAGCGAACTCGATTTCCCTACGCTTTAGGTCTGCGCAAGACTTATGCCTGTCGGATGCCTCCTTTAATCGATCCCTAATTAGCTTGACCTTATTCTCTGTATCCACTAATAACTTTGGCCCCAACACTTGTCGTTCATCTAACTCAGTCCAACAAGTAGGAGAACGACACCTCCGTCCATACAATGCCTCATATGGTGCCATCTGGATAATAGCTATTGTTATAAGTGAACTCAGCCAACGACAAGTAATCTTCCCAGCTGCCTTGAAAATCGATAACACAACTTCTTAACATATCTTCCAAGACTTGAATCACTCTTTTAGACTGTTCATCCATCTGAGGGTGAAAAGCAGTGCTGAAATCCAATCGCGTACCTAATGCCTCATGCAGCTTCTTCCAAAACTGAGACGTAAAACCTTAGGTCTTTGTAGAAAATAATCGACACTGGCACACCATGAAGCCGCACTATCTCAGACAATATAGCTTTGCAAGCTTTTGAAGGGAATAATCCATTCTGACTGGTATAAAGTGAGTGGATTTTGTCAGCTTGTCCACAATCACCCAAACTGAATCTTTCTTGGAAGGCGTCAACAGTAACCCACTCACGAAATCCATGGTTACCCTTTCCCACTTCCAAAGTGGAATTCTGACTGGCTGTAGAAGCCCAGAAGGTAATTTATGCTCAGCTTTAACTTGCTGGCACGTTAGACATTTACCCACAAACTCCGTTACTTCACGATTGAGTCTAGGCCACCAATACAACTCTCACAAATCCTGATATAGTTTGTTCCCTCCAGGATGCATGGCATAAAGACTGCCATGTGCCTCCTGTAAAATTAATTACCTTAGATCAAAGTCCTTTGGAACACACACTTTCCCTCGAAAACATAGAACTCCTTCACTGTTCAGACCAAAATTAGACGTTTCACCATTCTCAACTTGCCAAAACCGAGAAACTAATGACTCATCCAGCAATTGCTTCTCTCTTATTTGCTCAATCTAGGTTGGCCTTACCTGTAGTTCTGCTAATAGGCTCCCATCATCGTATAGGCTAAGACGAGCGAACAACACCCTCAGATCAGATACAACTCTACGGCTTAGAGCATCAGCTACCACATTAGCTTTTCCAGGGTGGTACTCAATAGAGCAATCATAATCCTTAAGCAACTCAATCCATCTTCGTTGCCTAAGGTTCAGCTCCTTTTGAGTCAGAAGGTACTTGAGGCTTTTATGGTCTGTATAAATAACACATTTTTCTCCATAAAGGTAGTGCCTCTAGATCTTCAACGCGAACACTACTTCCGCCAATTCTAGATCGTACGTAGGATAATTCACTTGATGCGGCCTAAGCTGTCGTGAAGCATAAGCAACCACTTTCCCCTCTTGCATCAACACACAGCCCAAACCTATGTGTGATGCATCGCTATACACAGTATACTGCTTTCCAAACTCCGGCTAAATTAAAATAGGGGCTTTAGTCAACACCTTTTTCAGTTTCTCAAAACTTTCTTGTTGTTTCTCTGACCAGGCAAAAGGTGCCCCTTTTCGTAATAACTTAGTCAATGGTGCCGCAATCACAGAAAACCCTTCCACAAACCTTCTGTAGTATCCTGCTAAACCTAGAAAACTCTGAATTTCAGACACAGTCCTTGGTGGTTTCCACTCCAATACTGCTTCTACTTTCCGGGGGTCCACCCTAATTCCCTCCGCAGGAATAATGTGACCCAAGAATGTCACCTCCTGAAGCTAGAAGTCACACTTGCTGAATTTGGCGTAAAGTTTCTTCTCTCTCAGAATTTGCAGAACCACACGAAGATACTCATCGTGATCTTCCTCAGACTTTGAATATACTATAATATCATCTATGAAAACGACCACAAACCGGTCTAAATAGGGTTGAAAACCTGGTTCATGAGATCCATGAAGGCTGTTGGTGCGTTCGTCAGACCGAACGGCATTACCAAAAACTCATAATGACCATACCGTGTTCTAAATGCCGTCTTATATATATCCGCCTCCTTGACCATCAATTGATGATAACTAGACCATAGATCAATCTTAGAGAATACCAACACTTCTCTAAGTTGATCAAAAAGGTCGTCAATTCTTGGTAGAGGATACTTATTTTTAATAGTCAGCTTGTTCAACTGACGATAGTCTATATAGATGCGCATCGTTCCGTCTTTCTTCTTGACGAAAAGTACCGGTGCTCCCTATGGAGACACACTCAGCCGAATATATCCTCGATCCAGTAATTCTTGGATCTACGCTTTCAGCTCCACCAACTCCTTTGATGCCATCCTGTATGGGGTGATGGATACTGGAGCCGTTCCAGGCAACAAACCAATACCAAACTTGACCTCCCAATTCAGGCGTAATCTAGGCAGTTCATTGGGGAAAACATCTACAAATTCCTTAACAGTCCTCACCTTATCCACGAAAAGACCTTCAGACTCAGAATTGCTTACATAAGCCAGAAACGCCTCGCAACCCTTGCGAATAAACTTTTCAACCCTCAACGCTGAAATGACGTTAGACAGATAATCTCGTCTTTCCCCTATAACAGCCACCTCTTTGCCCTCTAAAGTCTTTAATACCATCCGCTTGGCCGCACAATCCAAGTTTGCTTGGTGCTTAACCAACCAATCCATGTCCAAGATTAGGTCGAATTCCCCAAATGGTAATTCCATCAGATTCGTAAGAAAAACTTTACCTTGCAACTCTAAGGGTACGTCTCTATAGAGTTTATCTACCTTAACCGAGTTACCCAGTGGACTAACTACAGATATTTCACTCACAGTATTCTTAGATTGCATACCCAACTTCCCTAACACATTACAAGCTACATAAGAATGGGTGGAACCAATATCAATCAAAGTAACATAAGGCATGTTATGAATCAGAAACATACCAGTAATAACATCAGGTGCATCACAATCCTCTCGACGACAAGCAGTGTAAACCAAAGCTGGCTGCCGTGCCTCCACATTTCTAGCACCTCTATCCGGTGCTTCTTGACTGCGTCTATTTCTATTACCGCCTCTGGCTTGGCCGTGACCCCTCAGTGGCTGATCACCTCTTATTGGTTGTGTGACTTTCTGCTCTGCCACTTGCACCTGAACTGGTTTTTTAGGGTAATTTTTCACTCGGTGATCCATAGACTCGCATCGAAAACACACACCCATACTACTCCTACACTCGCTCCGATGTGACCTCCCACATTCAGCACAAACTTGAGACCTAACCATGTTAATCGGAGCTGCCTGAACTGGCTCAGCAACTCTATTCCTCTTAACGAGCCTTCTAGAAGCACTCGATGGCCCTGCATCTCTCCTAAACTTGTTCCTCTCCTTTTCATTGTTCAGACGTTCTGAGCGCTTGACATCCTCAGTGATTTTAGCTTTCTCAACCATCGTAGCAAAATCGCGCTCCCTCTGTGGAGCAATTAGCACCCTTAACTCATCCCTCAGACCATCTTCGAACCGTACACTGCGCTCGTATTCAGTAGCAACGATTCCACGCGCATAACGACTTAATCTCAGGGACTCTACCTCATATTCCGCTACAGACTTACTCCCCTGAGTCAAATTCAAAAATTCCTTTCTTCGGGCGTCCATATAACTCGCCCCAACGTATTTCCCCTAAAAGGCCGTCTTAAAGTAGTCCCAGGTTATGCGATCAGCTGATGTACCCTCTTTCACCGTGAGCCACCACTGGTAAGCCTCGTCCTGCAGTCGAGATACTGCTCCCTTTAGCTTCTGCTCTACTGAGCAATCCAGGTCATCCGTAATTCGCTCAGTGGCCTCATACCAGTATTCGGCCACATTCGGAGCTACGCCAGATATGCCCCTGAAGATCTCCGCTCCATTGGCCCGGAGCCATTCAGAAATTGACCCACGGTTCACTATTCTAGTACTTGCTCCGGTAACTCTCTCTAAACACGGAGCATTGCCTGGGATAAAGCATCATCCCCGGCTTCCATGATGTGAATCGGTGCCTCTGCAGCGGGCATGTGTCCCGATGCTGAAGATCCAGCTTGGGTGCTTCCCCGGCCTCTACCACGGCCTCTTCCATGTGCAGCTCTTATACTTATATCGTATTATCTGTTTAGAAATTTTATGTCTTAGTCACGATTTCAGTATTTATTACAGATGTTTTATGCAGAAGACAGAAATTTTAGGGCTTGTTCTCGCAAATCCAGATTTAGCTATGGTTTTCAAGTTCCTATGGTTTCAGTATTCCTATAGTTTCAGTTTGCCCTAACTACAAAGTTTCAGTACTATCTACAGTAGCATTTCAATTTAAACACACACATAAAAATAAATTAGAAGTACTTATAAATTTGTGCCAGAGACTCGACGTGCCACATTTTAAGGATCATTATTTTAGATTCGTTCTTTTAAGACAATACGCAGGAAATCATTTGATGTTTTGGGAAAAAAATTCAGAAGAAAAGTGTTAAAAATTCTTTTTGAAGAAAGTCTGGTTTAAAAACTTTTTGAAATGCATGTTTTGAAGAACATTTTCCAAACCCACACCATAGCCGAGTTGTTGCAACCTGGCTCTGATACCACTAAATGTAACACCCCAAACCCGGCCTAGACGTTATGGCTGAATTTGGTGAGTTACATGGCGATTGGCTTCGAAAACCATCTACTCGATTTAAGGAAAACTCACTTTTAGTTTTGAAATGTTTTATTCAGTTTGGATATCAGGTTCAAGTTAAATTAGACTATTGTTAAAAGGTAAAATTGCATTGCAAAAGCAGGTTAAAAAATGGGTTAATTTTAGATCTTAAGTTTGCTAGACTCATTTAGGAAAACATAGCGTGGTTTGATCCTGAAAACGTTTGTTACCAGTTTAAAATATTTGAGTTGATTAGCTAGCCATTTTACATCAGTTCTAAAGCCAATAATGAACCAAATTTAAAATTAAATCCATAGTGGCCTTATTAAAAAAACATAAACCAAAATAGTAAAGAGAAATATGATAAAAATTTAATAGAAATAAAGAAAACCAAATAGAAATGCATGTGGCCACCTCGAGTCCCTCTCGGTTCCAAATCAGCTAAGTCTGGGGATTACCTGCACAATGTAACAACTAAAAGGGTGAGTTTTATAAAAACTCAGTGTGCAACTACCCATCAGAACAGAATGGGTCAGAGCCCAGAACAAATAATAAGCAGATAATATGCAGAACCCACTTCAATCTAACCAATCACACCACCCGTACCAACCAAACACACCTGTGGGGAGTAGCTCGACCCACCCAGCCAAACACACCAAAACGCAGCTAAGCTGCTATGTTAGAATTTGTGGCAGAGCCACTTTAACAGAACTTCCTCAGAAAACCCAACCCCATGCAAATTCACAGAATAAATTACATCATGCTTATAGAATAACAGATACAGAAATATTCATGCATACATACAAATCTACTATCTAGGGCATAACGGTCTTTTAGCAACTAGGGGTAAAATGGTAATTTTATCCCCGCAGGGGCATTTCAGTCATCTTACCAAATTTAAGCATTTCATACCAAGTACGACCCTTAGGCGAGTCTACGTTGCCTTAAGCAACTCAAAATCATTATTTAGGTTAAAAGTGTTTATGGGCCCGAAAACCCCCATTAGGCCCGTACTGCCGCACACGCCCGTGTGGCCCATTAGGCCTATTCTTACATCCAAAATTGTAGATTTTACTATTTAGTGTACTAACAGTCACTGACCTAGAAATTTACTCAAACAGGCCTGTAGGCCTATTAGGCCCATTTCGGCCAATCGAGGCCCAAAATGGTTTAGAAGCTCGAAATAGCACAAATCAGTCTCCTCAGTTTAAAACCCATCACAGTGTGTTCAGATCGGCCATCAAGCGCTCGCACACCGATAGGGCTTGAAATGCCGACATTTCGACATTTTAGCTTTTCGGCTTTTGCCGATCTACACTACAGAGGGTGTAGTTACACACCTGATTATGAATCAACTTAAAAAATTTCGCGAACAGTCAACCTACAATTGTCCAAACACATTATTAGACTATAACCCGATTGAAATCCATCATTCACTAACCTTGACATAATCGGTCATACCAACTTATAACATCCATTACTTACCTCTGCCGACATCTAGCTAGTAGATCTAGATGGCCTTGCCAACCACAACCACCAACTGGCCTCCACAACATCAACCTTCTACGATGGCTACAGAACATAAGCAGAAAGGGAGAACTTTGAATCGGTCACCAAGATCAAAGTCGATTAACAAAAAGGAGGTTAGGGGGAAGGTTTTGGCTTTTCCAATAATCCCCGAAAAGAAAAGAAAAAGAGGTCAAAGTTCTTACCCTTAAAGTTTGCTTGACTGAACCGATGAAGGAAGGAGCCGTCCACACTAAGTTCAAAACTATACTAGATCAAACCGAACGAAGTAGGTGAAAGAACTAGGGTATTCGGCCAATAAAGGTGTTTGACAAAAAGAAAAGATAGGGAGCAAGGTTCGGTCAAGGGGTTCAAGAGATTTGATTCCAAAACAGAGCAGTAAATTGGAAAAGATAGAGAGAAGGAAGAGTAGGATTCGGCCAAATGATGAAATACAATTCAAAGAAAAGAATCTGTGAGAGCAGAATTCGGCCAGAAAGAGAAGAAGTAATGATAAGAGAAATGAGATTTGGGGATTTGACTTTTAGAGAAATGCTAGGAAGGATTCGACAAATAATAGAATGGCAACAAGGATGAGGTTTAAGAGAGGAAAGAGATTCAGCTTAGCAAGATAAGAAAAGGAGAGAAAATGCAAAAGCAGAATTTGGCAATCGGTACTATTGACCAAAAAGAATGAAGAGTAGAGGAGAGTTAATTTACTTACCTATAGAGAGGATAAGAAACCCAAATGGCACGAATGGCTACTAGTAAAATCGACACTAAGAGGGGAGAAAAAATGAATCAAAAGCAAATGGCAGCCACTCTTACTCAAATGCCAAATATGCACGCACACTAATGACCACTAGCCGAAATTCTCCTCCTAGCACCAATTCGGCTAACACTCAACCTCAACCTAATTCCTTGAAAAGCTCCTTAATCCACTCCTCATTTTGCTCCTTGACTTACTCAACTCTCACACTTGAATTCAATTCAAATTCTCCATGACCAAATCTTCTCTTACCCAGTCTCAACCACCTCTAGAGTTTGACTCAATTGAACCACTTGCCGCCCACATTCAGCAAAATAAACCCCTTCGATTGCAAGGGGATTTGAACCCAAGATCCCCTTGCCCATGACGCCACCATATGCCTATATGTAGCGCCATTGCCACCTTGCTACAAGCCTTTTTGTGCCACAAAATTCCAACAACTACACATAATCCTTACAAACCAACACCCATACACCCCTAAGCCCAAAATCAAAATTTTGTTAAAGGCTTGGCTTAACCCCGGACCTTCCCAAGGCCCTGCAAACCCACTCAAATCCTCAATTTAGCATACCCAAACATGTAATTATGAATTAAGTGGAAATCAGTAAAACCCTAAAATTTGGGGCGTTACACGAGCAGTTTCATGGAACGAGCCGAACGGGCCCAGTGGGCCATGGGTTGCTTGATGGGCCATAATCCTTATATGAGATTCTAGACTATTTGAGTGCATGTGTCACTAGACGACCATGGGCCTATTGATGGGCCTTCATACACTTAGGCCTACATTGATAAATGACGAAAATGCCCTAAGGGGCAAAATGACCAAAATACCCTTTGGGGGTAAAATGACTAATTTGACCCTGTATGCTCTCTGAATGATTATGTATCCATGAAATGTTATGTATGTGATATGTGAGCTATATTTGCATGTCACTAAGTATGTTGCATTGCATGGGGTTGGGTTTATGCTTAAAGAGGAAGTGTATGTTTCTGGTAGCTTCGCTGCATCTGTTCTGATGGCTTATAGCCTAATATTTTGGTAGCATTGCTGCATGTTATCAATAGTGCCACATCAGTACTACATTGTGGAGTGTAGGGTTGGGTGGGTTGATAATATCCCCACGTGGAGTGATGGGCTGGATGGAGCTAGTGTGTAGAGGATGGTTAGGTAGGATACTGTATGCATTCATTACTATTTTGTATTGGGCTTAGGCCCAGATTGATTCTGTAACACTGTTATACATGGGAATACACACTGTGTATTCGCATACTCACCCATCTATTTTACTGTACAAGTAATCCTGAGGAATAGACGATTCGGTGCCACAAGGGACTTAGAGACGACCACACTTCGCTTCTCGTTGCTTTTGAGTTTAGATTTACTTTTGATTGTTATTTTTATTTTGGGTTTGTAATAAGGCCGTTGATTTAAAATTTAAACTAAAATGTGGTGTTTATTTAAATCATTCAAAATCTGTTAGCTCTAGGGCGCGGTTTTTACAAAATGATATATGTTTTTTTAAAAAATCACGATTTCACAATAAACGAGAGTATAAGCAAAGCTTCCACAATCAACATGTTTTCAAAAGTAAACTACTTTTATAATCAGACTAATCAAGATAATTGAAATAATGGTTTCTTCCAAACTAAAAAAAAAGGTCTTACATCAAAACAAGACATGCTAAGTTTACGTTCACAAAAACACTTCAATGTGACACTTCTAAATACGCCCATGATGTCTGGCCCAGGTTTGGGGTGTTACATTTAGTGGTATCAGAGCCAAGTTATAAAACTCGGCTGTGGAATGGGATTTTGAGAATTTTGAATTTCTGTAAAATGTTTTTCAAAAGTTAGTGATATTTTGAAATTTAATATGCTACAAACTGTTTCTAAAGGATTTGGGGGAAAATTTGAATTTTACTATTGGAACTGTGGTCACCAAGTCTCTAGCGCTGAAACTATAAGTGTTCTAATTACTGTTATTTTTTTAAATACTGAATACTGAGATTGCTATAAACATTAGACTATGCTATGACACTCTAGATAGGGTAGACTAAGACTGTAGGAGACTGAAAACTGTAGTGTAATCTCGATCTGCGAAAACAAACTCTAAACTCCTATTTTCATAAGACATTGTTAATAACTATTAAAACTATAAGTTAATTCATAAAACTTTGAAACCAGATAATACGCCAATCGACATAAGCATTACAGGAAGCAGAAGTCATGGTAGAGGCCGTGTAGGTGCTATGGCTGGGTCCTCGGCATCGGGCCATGTACCAATTGATGAGGCTATGGAAGCATTGACTTCACTGTTATTAAAACTGGATCACACGATCGAGGAGCTGGGGATGATGCACTATCTCAAACTATGCTGCGAATACTGGAAAGGGTTACTAGGCCCAATAATGGTGTTGCGAGCCGTGGGTCAATTACTGAGCGGCTCCGGTCAAACGGGGCAGAGGTTTTTAGAGGCAGTGCTGGGGTAGCCCCTAATGTCGTCGAATATTAACTGTAGGCCATGAAATAAATTATGGACAATCTCGACTGCACCTTAGAGCAGAAGTTAAAAGGTGCGATGTCTCTGCTGCGAGACAATGCTTACCAATGGTGGCTCACTGTGAAAGAGGGAGCACAGCCTAATCAGTTGACTTGGAAATTCTTCAAGTCTGGCTTCCAAGGGAAGTATGTGGGCACCGGTTTTGTTGACACTCGCAGGAAAGAGTTTTTGAACCTAGTGCAGGGAGATAAGTTGGTATCTGAGTATGAGGCAGAATTTCTGTGACTCAGCAGATATGCTCGTGGAATAGTAGCTACTGAACATGAATGATGTGTCCGATTTGAGGAAGGTCTGAGGGATAACCTCTGAGTGTTGATAGCTCCATAGAGGGAGTGAGACTTCGCGGTATTGGTGGATAAAGCTAAAATTACTAAGGATGTTAAATGGACGGAGTGTCAGAACTACGATAAGAAAAAATGAAAAATAAGAGGGGTGTGAAACACCCCAATACTGCTCAGAGGCCGGTAAAGAGGGTCAGGTATGGGGGGCCAGCCAGAACTGGGCTCCCTGCTGCTGTTACTAGACTGCAAGTGTGTGTTGATTGTTGGAAAAGCTATTATGGGGACTGTTGGAAGAGAACTGGAGCCTGTCTTAGATGTGGTTCAATGGGACACTGTATCAGGGACTGTCCACGTAGGCCAGAGTAAGTGCAAGCAACTGGTATGGGTAAAATGTAGCCACTGAGGGGTGGTCAATAGCCGCCTAGAGGCTGTGGGCAGGCTAAAGGTGGTAATGGCATGCGTCGTGGTCGTAGAGCACCTGGCAGAGGTGTTGGTACTACAGAAGTGAGACAACCAGTATTAGTATATGCTGTGCGCCATCGTGAGGATGGGGACACGCTAGATGTGATAACTAGTACGTTCCTTATTTATGGCTTACCTTATACTGCTTTGATTAATATGGGGTCAATACACTCATATATTGCATGTATTGTATCCAAGACTTTGGGTGTGATGTGTGAATCAATTGCTAGTGAAATTACTGTATTGAGCCCATTAAGACAGTCAGTTAGGATGAACAAGCTATTTAAAGAAGTGCCTTTAGAGGTTCAAGGAGAAACTTTTCTAGCGGACTTAATAGAACTTCCTTTTAAAGAGTTTGATTTAACCTTAGAAATGGATTGGTTAGTTAGTAATCAATTGACTCTAGATTGTGCTGCTAAATGGGTGGTGTTAAAAGACTTCTGAGGGTAGTGAAATAGTAGTTATTGGGGAACGCCATGACTTTTTATCCAATGTGATTTCTACCTTGAGAGCTGAGAAACTGGTGCGAAAGGGTGCAAAGCATATTTAGCATACGTTAGTGATTCAGAAGCTAAGGGTCCCTCTGTTAAGGATTTAAGAACGATTAAAGTTTTTCTGAATGTTTTCCCTGATAAACTACCAGGATTACCATCGAACCGTGAAGTAGAATATGGGATAGAGTTATTACTTGGTATAGCTCCGGTGTCCATTACCCCATATAGAATGGCACCGAAGGAGCTTGTGGAACTCAAAGCTCAAATTCAAGAACTATGAGATAGGGGATTTATACAACCTACTGTGTCTCCATGGGGAGCACCAGTCTTATTTGTGAAGAAGAAGGATGGAACTATGCGCTTGTGTATAGATTACTGGTAGTTGAACAAATTAAACATAAAAAAAACTATCCTCTAATCAACTTCGAGGAGCTGCTGTATTTTTCAAAATAGATCTCTGTTCTGGTTATTACCAACTGAGGGCAAATGAGGCAGATGTGTACAAAACAACATTTAGAATGCGATATGGGCATTATGAGTTTCTGGTTATGCCGTTTGGGCTAACAAATGCGCCAGCTGCTTTTATAGACTTAATGAATCATGTCTTTCAACCTTATCTGGATCGGTTTGTAGTGGTTTTCATAGATAACATCTTGGTGTATTTGAAGATTGAGGAGGAACATGATGCGTATCTGTGAGTGGTTCTGCAAGTGTTGAGGGAAAAGCTGTTGTATGCCAAATTCAATAAGCGTGAATTTTGGCTACATGAAGTGACATTTTTGGGTCACGTTGTATCTGTTGAAGGGATTTAGGTTGATCCCCTAAAAATCAAGGCTATTCTGAACTGGAAGCAACCCAAAAGTGTATCTGAGATACGAAGTTTTTTGGCTCTTACAAGGTATTACAGGTGTTTCGTAGAGGGTTTTTCTTTGATTGCCGCACCTCTAACCAAAATATTGCGTAATGGAGTGTCGTTTGTGTGGACTGAGGAACAACATGAATGTTTTGAGAGATTGAAGAAGATTCTAACTGAAGCCCCTGTTTTGATACAGCCAAAGTCTGGGAAGGATTTTACTTTCTATAGTTATGTATCACACGTTGGGCTGGGTTGTATGTTGATGCAAGAGGGGAAGGTGGTTGCATATGCATCTCGCCAACTTAAAACCCATGAGGCGAATTACCGCACACATGATTTGGAATTGGCTGCGGTGGTTTTCACACTTAAAATTTGGAGGCATTACTTATATGGGGAGAAGTGTGTTATTTACATGGATCATAAGAGCCTCAAATACCTTCTCACCCAAAAGAAGCTTAATCTAAGGCAGCGAAGGTGGATAGAATTACTGATGGATTATGATTGCTCAATCAAATGTAATCCTGGCAAGGTAACGTAGTGGCCGACACACTAAGCCGTAGGGCTATGTTTGATTTGAGGGTAATGTTTGTACGCCTTAGTTTGTTCGACGATGGTGGGTTGTTGACAGAATTGCAAGTTAAACCGGTGTGGACTGAAAGGATTAAAGATAAGCAGTTAGTGGATGAGACATTGATTCATTTTCGACAGGTTGAAAGTGGGGAGAATTCTAATTTTGGGCTGAATAAGGAAGGGGTGTTATGTTTTTGTAGCAGGATTTGTATTCCAAATGACTCTAAACTGAGGCAGTCTTTGTTGCAAGAGGCACATAGTAGTTCATACACTATGCATCCTGGAGGGAACAAGATGTATTGAGACTTACGTGAAATGTATTGGTGGCCGGGACTGAATCATGAAGTTACTGAGTTTGTAAGTAAATGTCTGACATGCCAGCAGGTTAAAGCTAAACATGTGACAGCCTTAAATCGACCCTAGTCGGAATATGGTTTTAGGACCACAAAACTGAGGCACAAAAATAATTTAATAATTATTTTGATGCCTATTGCATGTGCCAATTCATACGTGACATCTTAGGTGCTTTAATTTAGTATTAAAATTATGAATTGCACCAAAAAGGGCTAAATTGTGAACTTTGGAAATATGCTTGACAAAGGTGTGATAACTAATAAGTACATGCATGCAAAATAGGGGAGTTGCATGTCAAATTTCCCCTTTTAATGCTAGTGGAAGGTAATGATGACTTTGTTTGTCATTTTGTGCTTTGTTTGTTTGTCTAATAATGATAATAATATTTGTTATATTAAAGAAAGTGGTTTCATAAAATAAAAATAATAAAGAATTAATAAATTAGAAATGGGTGTGAAAAACAAAGAAAGCTTCATATTTCTTTGTTCATAGCCGAAACTAAAAGAAAATTTTTAAAGAAGGAGAGCTTTGGGCATTCGGTCACTTGAAAGGCAAAAATTCAAGGTAAATCTTTGATATTTTGTGCTGAATTTGAAGATGTGAGTTCCTTGTATCCTTTTTTAAACCCAAGTTAAATTTTGATTTTTGGTAGAGTTATGAGCATACGGTCTTGGTCTAATTTGTAAGAAATGGTTGTTATTTCATGCATTTAGAAGTAATGGTGGATAAGAGAAATGGAACTAAACAAATGCACTTATATGTGGAGTAAATTGCTGAGAGGATTCGGCTTGCATGCTTGGGTTGTATGATTTCTAAATGTTGCTTTTAATTTGAATTGTGAGTAAAAAGTTGTGTATAAAAAAAATGTTAATTTGGTTGTATGAATGCTTGTGAGATTATAATAATTGTAGAAGTTATGAATGGGAAGTTAAGTTTAGTTTTGCTTAATGGCTGAATGAGCTCAATGTTATGCATAAGTTGAATTAATGGAATTTTAGATTGAAGTAAGGCATTTGGTTATTTTTGGCTTGATAAGAGTGTGTATTTGGTAAAATTTTGTAACATGAAATTGTTAAAATTCTATTATAAATGGCGAATTAAGATCATTAGGTTCGGATTTGGTCGAAAAGCATAAAAAAAATATGTTTTGTGTGGTTTAAGTAATCAAGAAAGAGGTGATATGCGGCTTTAGTGTGATTTAATTGCTAAATGCCGAATGTGATTTTAGCTAATAGAAGCACAAATTGTTAAATTGAGCTTTGGGGTGGATGAATTTATGTGTTTGGGACTAAGCATGAATATTCAGCTATGAGCTAATGTATTTGAATTTTTTTTAATGTTTCAAATTGAACTTGGATGTAGATGGGCTATGAGACTTGTCAAGTAATGAAATGATCATAAGTTTAATGCTCAAGTAGCATTCGGCCTTGGAGTAGATTAAATTGGCTAAAATGAGTTTACAAGATAGCGAATTATGTGTTAAATAGAATTGGAAGCTTAACAAATAGGTTAAAGATGAAAGCTATACCTATGTGAGTTATGGCTTTGTACATTAGGTGTAATATCAAAAATGTTTTGATGCTATTAAAATGAAACTAATAATTGAATGAGTCCTAGATTTGTCGAATTTGGTAAATTAGGAGTTCAAAAGGGCAAGTGAATATTCGGCCATCGTGGAACAATGTGAAACTTTGATAGATTTGAAAAGCTTAAATTACATGCTATGTTGAAACAAGAATGAATTGATTAAAGTAATGAATGTTTTAGTAATGAGATGAACAAATTAAACTCTTATGAAAGTGACTTAAATGAGTGTTTGAATTTGGCTAAATGAGTTTTTGTAAGCTTAATGAATTATTAAGTTTTATGTATGCATTTATAGAAGTATACATTCGGCCAACTTGGACCTTTATGATGTGAAAATGATGGTTAACCATGCTTAGGACCAAGAATGTATTCGATTAAGAATATTAATAAGTATTTAGGTGAACATGTTTGATTGATACTTATTAAGATGATTGATATGTGAGTATTCGGTCTTAAGGGTGTGTACAAACGAAAATGATTGAATGTTTGTATTAGAGACCGAATGTACTAATGTTAAAGAATGAGCTAGTTAAGTGCATTGAGATGAAATTACTGAATATGTGAAGGTGATTTAATGATTAAGTTGTGAAAGATATATATATGCCTAATGTATGTGTCTTATGTTATAGAGACATTCAGCAACATGGTTAAATTCATGCATAACATAGATGGATGAGATACGTGAATCCTTGCTTGTGAATGTGAATTAGATATAGATTAAATAAGCATGAAATCGAGTCATGGCATGTTTTATTAAATATGATACATATTGAAAATGTTATGTGATTGCCAAATGTGATTGTTAAGTGAATAATATTAGTTAAGTACCTAAGCAAATCTATTGTTTCACTTAAGCTTAAGAGCAAAGAGGATCAAAGTCGGATAAGGGAAAAGAGAAAGTAAACGAATAGCCGTGGATATCTAATCGACGACAACTTCCGAGGTAAGTTTTAAGTGATTAAACGTTGAGTAAATTCAATCATAATAGAACATATTGAGTTGATTTAATAAGATATGATGTGGCCATGATATGTTCTAAACTCAAATGGTAAGTTCTTAAGTGTTTGAACTTGGAAATTTAAGTGCAAATTTGAAATAATCTGCTTAGGACAGCAGCAGTAACGTGATTTTAGAAAATCACCATAAATTGATGGAGTTGAATTAGAGGCTGAATAAAATATGAAATTAAAGCTTAACGAGTCTAGTTTCTTATAAAAGAAACCTGTAAGCAAAGGAATTGCCAATAATGAGATATTTAAAGTTGTATGAGATAGTGTCAGAATGACTCTGAAATCCTCTGTTTTGTATTTAGAAAATCATTATAAATTGTACAAAAATTGTTAAAAGAGAAAATTTATATACTTAGACTCCTTAATGAGTCTAGTTTCAAATGAAATCAACAAGAACATATTTTGAATTTTGTACAATGAGAAATTTGATTCGTAGTGAAGAGTGGTCAGAATAGTCAAACAGTGAAACAGGGGAAACTTTAAGAAAAATCTGGTATTGATTGGCCAAACCAAAAATTCTGAAAATTTTATGGATAAACGATATATGAGTCTATTTTTAGGGAAAATTAACAGCACTTCATTTGGAGTTTTGTAGCTCCATTTACGAATAATTTAATGACTGTTGCTAAGGAAAAATAGCTTGTGCTGAATCTGTGATTATGTTGTAAACCTTGATAAAACTATTTGAGTTGCTTAAGCTATCGATTAAATATTGGTAATCAAAGTACCAAATCCATATTAAAGTGAAGCTATAAGTCGTAAATGACTAGTATACCTAGCCAATTTCGTTATGATGAAATGTGTATGAGATATGTATACGTGGTAAAGCCGAATGGCTAATGCGAAATGTGTATGAGATATGTATATGTGGTAAAGCCGAAAGGCTAATGCAAAATGTGTATGAGATATGTATATGTGGTAAAGCCGAATGGCCAATGCTAAATGTGTATGAGATATGTATATGTGGTAAAGCCGAATGGCTAATACGAAATGTGTATGAGATATGTATATGTGGTAAAGCCGAATGGCTAATGTAAAATATGTATGAGACAGGCATATGTGGTAAAGCCAAATGGCTAATGTGAAATATGTATGAGATGTGTATATATATATTGTGGCCGAATGACAAATTGTGAAAGGTGTGTATTATTAGATATTTGATGAGGCAAATGAATTACAAATGTGATGATCTATGTGAAATGTTGTACCATGTAATTAGTTATATATGAAACTTGAGATTATATCCGGGATTATAGACCCGCTGGCTATGTGTGGAGATTATATCCGGGCTTAAAGACCTGATGGCTATATGCGGAGATTATGTCCGGGTTAAGACCCGCTTATATGTTGTAAGACTGAATGGCCAATGTGATGAATGTGAAAGTGCGTATATGTGATAAGGCCGAATGGCCAATGTGATGAATGTAAAAGTGTGCACATGTGATAAGGCCGAATGGCCAATGTGATGAGTGTGAAAGTGTATATATGTGATAAGGCCAGAGGGCCAATTTGAGATAGGTGTAAGCTATGTATCGTTATATGCTTATAAAATGAAAAAGAATAACTTATGGGATGTGTGGCGTGGCCGAATGGCTACTATAAAAATGAAAGTAAATCATGTGTTTTATGAGTTGGACTGATTGAAAGCATTGTTCTGTTAAAATGTTGTGATATGCGAATACTACAAGCATATAGCATAAAGTGTGATAAACTTTCTGAATGGTCTATCGTACGAAATCATTCGGAACATTGACCTAATAAGTTTCGAAGTTGGTAATTAGAATTGAGTTTTATATAAGATGACAAATGGAGCTCGTATCATACATTAAATGACTCAGGTATGTGATACTTACCTTTTGATGTAAGAACGACTCGGACTGGATTTGATTATATTCAATTGTGAGATTTTGTAATTGAAAGTATAAGATGTAGGTATATGTGGTTTCAGTCACTGGGATTTAATGAGGATGGGATACCTTAAGTTGATCAGGTATGTGTCCTACACTCATAATTAAATCTGCTCTGGATTGAATCACAATTATGAAATGATATATATATCTATGGGAATGAGTATTAAGACTACTATGCGATTAAGCCATGTTCGACTGATGTGGGAAGCCATGTAAAGTTATTGATTTATTCTATCGATTGAGTTTGAGGTTAAGTGATTTATATTTATAAATTTTGCATTGTGTGCATATATATATAATTGGTCATTTATGAAATTACCATGGAAGTGGGCACATCTCTGAAAATTTTTTATTATGGTTGAATACCTCTACAATTGGCCACTGTAGAAATTATTTAATGAAGTGGTTATGTGATATAAATTTCTAAGTAAATGAGACGATGAGTAAAGTATGTGCAGTTGAGAATAGGTTCATTCAGCAAACGATTTTACATATACCAATCTAAATAGGGAATTATGTTCTTTTTAAAATTCAGTAAAGTTAAACGACATTGCTTAAAACTTACTAAGCATTGAAATGCTTACTCTGTTGCTATGTCTTCTATTTTATAGATTGTTGATTCGGGCCAATTGCTCGGGGATCGTCAGCAACTCGTCACACTATCACTATCCACTGTTTGGTACTGCTATGTTTTGGATTATCTTATGGCATGTATAAAATAGACTAGTAGCGGAAGAATATTTTGGGTAATGTATATAAGCCATGCGAAAATGGTATCTTTTGAATGTGTACTTATGGAAGTTTGAATTTTATCCCTGGCTGTGTTTAGTATTTATAGAAATAAATGATCTTGTTTAAAGAGAGTGTTTTTAAAAAAAAAATTTACTGTTCTGATATGTTCTCTGATTTTCAGTAACGCCTCGTCCTATTCCGGCGACGGTTACGGGATAGGGGTGTTACAGAACATCAACTACCTTCGGGGTTGTTGCAACAGGTGAAGATTCCTCTCTGGAAATGGGAGAGAGTCACCATGGACTTTGTAAGTAGGCTGCCCTTAACGCCTACTAAGAAAGATTCGGTATGGCTTATAGTGGATCGTCAGATGAAATCTGCTCATTTTATACCAGTTAGAACGGATTACTCACTACAAAAATTAGCTAAGTTGTATGTAGCAGAAATTGTGAGACTACATGGTGTACTAGTGTCCATCATATTTGAAAGAGATCCACGTTTTACGTCTCGATTCTGGAAGAAGTTGCATGAAACACTAGGTAAAAGGCTAGATTTTAGTACTGCATTTCACCCTCAAACGGATGGACAGTCAGAACGAGTAATCTAGATCTTGGAAGACATGCTGAGGGGTTGTATAATTGATTTTCGTGGTAGCTAGGAAGACTACTTGTCGTTGGCAAAATTCGTATACAACAACAGTTATCAATCCAACATTCAGATGGCACCATACAAAGCATTGTATGGTCATAGGTGCCGAACTCCTACATGTTGGACCAAACTAGGTGAGCGACAAGTTCTAGGGCCTGAATTGGTATCTGATATGAAGATAAGGTGAAACTAATTCGAGACCTGTTGAAATAAGCTTCTGACAGACAGAAGTCTTATGCAAATCTTAAGCGACGTGAGATGGAATATTCTGTGGGGGATTTAGTCTTTCTCAAAGTCTCTCCATGGAAGAAGATATTAAGGTTTGGACATAAGGGTAAGCTAAGCCCTAGGTTCATTGGGCCTTACCGTATACTGAAGCGTGTTGGATCGGTTGCCTCCTAGCTGGAATTACCTCCAGAATTAGACAGGATCCATGATGTGTTCCACGTTTCAATGCTGAGATGGTATCGTTCGGATCCCACACATATTGTACCAGTTGAGGAAGTTGAAATTAGGCCTGACCTAACCTTTGAAGAGGAACAGATTCAAATTTTAGACCGTGATGTAAAAGCTCTGAGGAAGAAGTCAGTTTCATTGGTCAAGGTGCTTTGGTGGAATCACAGTTCTGAGGAAGCTACGTGGGAACCTGAAGAGGCAATGCGACGACAATACACTCACCTATTCTGACCAGGTAAATTTTGAGGCTAAAATTTTTTTAAGGAGGGTAGAGTTGTAACACCTTGATGATTTGAATTTTTGAGTATGCACGAAATAGCATAATTACGTGTTTGTCATTGTGGCTAGCGTGTTTAGGCATGTCTAGGGAAATTTTTTCATTTTGGGGCTTAAAGGGATAATGACGGTCGGTTGGAAGCCTTTTAAATTATAGTATGTGAGGTATGACAGAAAGGAGCCGTTAGCTCAAGGGGTAAATAGAGCCTCATATGAGTGTGGAGACGTGAGTTGGAGGTGCAAGTAGAGCAAAAGGGAGGTTTATTTTTGCTCCTATGTCGTGGTGATGGTAGTGTTTGACCGAAACTCCTCAAGTGAGAGAATGGAATCAATCATGGAGTATATGGGGGAAGGATAATCGATTGAGGGGATTTGGATGGGATTCAAATCTGGTAGGTGGCTAGAATCAAGGAGAAAATCAAGGAAGTGATGAGTGTGGAGTGGTGTGCCGTGAGTGAACCTCACTTTTGGTAATTTTCTTTTAGCATTATTCATTTTAGTATTATTCTCAAATCTCCAAATGCCAAATAGATCTTCTTTACTCATCGTTTTTTTTCTTGAGGATCGGCCAAAACTATTTTCTTTTGCCTCTCACGAAATTTTGGGTGTTTTCCCTCCTCGTTCAGCCTCTCCTTTCAGGTTTTTGCTTCTAGTTGATTATCATATCTTTTATCCCTTCTCCTTCTTTCTTGACCGACCCCTCTATTGTCGCGCATTTGGTTCTTCTTTCTTCTTTTATTCTCTGACTGAATATCGGGATCCTCCTCTTCTCTTATTCATCTTTTCTTTGCCAAAGTTTCTTCCTTCCCTTTTTGCTTAATCATATTCGGCTCAAGGTTAGTTGGGACCAAACCTGTCTGTCCCTCCTTCTCTAAATCAAGCCTGTCTACAATCTCCTCTTATTCTCTCAAGTCAAACCATCTTGGGTAGTGATTGAAGGTAAAAATTTGGTGCTCTTTAGCGACCGACCTTCTTTGAAGTGGTGTAAGGTAATCATTTTAGTGTTTGCTTCCCCTTTTGGGTAATGGCCAAATGGGAAGGGGATTTGTTTTAGAAGGTAACAGTTGTCTCTTTGAGTCATAAAGTTGACTATATTGGTTGATAAGATTGGAAATTGTGATTCATGTATTCGGTCAAAGGCAAGGGTGTGTGGTAATCATTGATCTTAGGGAGTTAGGCGATTTTTGCACTCAAGTTGGAGAGGTAATGATGCCGATTATGAGATTTGGTAGTTAGTCATGTATAAGGTTTATTTTGTTTAGTTAACTGACCGGACACTACGATTGAATTATCGGTGTTGTGTCGTGGGGCGATCTTTCGTTCGTAAACCAGGTGTGTTAACCACACTGTTAAACCTCGAAGCGAAATGCCGAAATCCCAAATGCCTAAAAGCTGACGAATTGAACGTTGGCCACATGGGCTTGCGATCGGACATGTGAACAGTTGGGGCTACGGATTATGGCCCTATGTTATAAAACGGCCATCACGAGTGGTTTTGTGGAACGGGCCGAACGGGCCCAATGGGCCGTGGGCCGCTTGATGGGCCATAGCCCATATGTGATATTCTGGACTATTTGGGAGCATGTTTCGCTAGACGGCCATGGGCTTATTGATGGGCTTTCATACACTTAGGCCCACACAGATAAATGACGAAAATGCCCTAAGGGGAAAATGACCAAAATACCCTCCAGGGGTAAAATGATTGATTTGACCCTGTATGCTCTCTAAATGATTATGTATGCCATGAAATGTTATGTATGCGATATGTGAGCTATATTTGCATTTCACTAAGTATGTTGTATTGCATGGGGTTGGGTTTATGCTTATGGAGGAAGTGTACTGTTCTGGTAGCTTCGTTGCATCTGTTCTGATGGCTTATAGCCTAATATTCTAGCAGCACTACTGCATGTTATCAATAGTTCCGCATAGGTACTACATTGTGGAGTGTAGGGCTGAGTGGGTTGATTATATCCCCATGTGGAGTGATGGACTAGATGGAGCTGGTGTGTAGATGATGGTTGGGTAGGATATTGTATGAATACATTACTGTTCTGTAATGGGCTTAGGCCCAGATTGATTTTGTAACACTGTTATGCATGGGAATACACACTGAGTATTCGCATACTTACCCATCTATTTTACTGTGCAGGTAATCCTGAGGAATAGACGGTTGGGTGCTGCGAGGGACTTGGAGACGGCCACACTTCGCTTCTCTGTTGCTTTTGAGTTTAGATTTACTTTTGATTGTTATTTTTATTTTGGGTTGTAATAAGGCCGTTGATTTAAACTTTAAACTAAAATGTTGGGTTTATTTAAATCATTCAAAATCTGTTAGCTCTAGGGCGTGGTTTTTACAAAATGATATCTATTTTTCAAAAAAAAAAATCACGATTTCACAACAAATGAGAGTATAAGCAAAGCTTCTGCAATCAACATGTCTTCAAAAGTAAACTACTTTTATAATCAGGCTAATCGAGATAATTGAAATAATGGTTTCTTCCAAACTAAAAAAAAGGTTCTTACATCAAAACAAGACATGGTAAGTTCAAGTTTACAAAAACACTTTAATGTGACATTTCTAAATATGGCCATGATGTCTGGGTCAGGTTTTGGGTGTTACAGTTTTCGTGGGCTTAGGCCGCCATGTGCCTCGATGACCCAAAATGGACCGTGTACGCCCAGTGGGCTTGTGGGCCCCATACTGGTAAAATCCTCGATAGGTGTTAATTAACTGTTTGAACTGTGAGGCTTGCATTACCATGACTAAACTTGGGCTAATGGACCACACAAGCGTGTGGGCCCACTTGGGCCCAATAGGGTGTTTTTAGGCTCATATTCACTATTCTGACCATGTAGGTTATCTGAGTCGCTCGAGGTGACGGGAGACTCTCTAAGGGCTTGTAATAGATACCAAGACTCCAAAATTTTGTAATGACCAAAATACCCCTAAGGGGTAAAATTACCATTTTACCCCTAACTGCCCAAATGACCATTATACCCCTAGAGGTAGGTTAACTGATGAGTATAAGTCTACAGGTATACATATGTCGGTATCTAAGTCTGATATTTTACATGCACATTATATTTATGACATGTTAGTCTGCATGGGGTTGGGTTTGATTTGGAGGAAGTTCTATTCTATTGGTTTTGCCACGTATTTTTGTTATTAGTGGCTTTGCCATGTATTCTGATTTTGATGGCTCAGCCACATATTCTGTTATTAGCAGCTTTGCTGCATTATTAGGGTGCTGGTTGGGTGGGTCAATCTAATCCCCACTTGATGTGTTAGTTGGTACGAGTGGTGTGTTGGTTGGATTGGGATAGGTCACATATCTGCTTTATTCTGTTTCTGTTATGGGCTTGGGCCAACACTGGTTCTGTATAGGGCTTAGAGCCCAGACTGGTCTACTACTGCATAGGGTTCAGCCCAGTCTGTTTTGCATGTTTGATTTCTGTTATCAGTTGGGGAGTTACACACTGAGTTTTCGCAAACTCACCTTTTATTTTACTGTATACCATAGGCGATTTGGAGCCGAGAGAGACTCGGATGTGGCCACATGACTACAGCTTAATGGATTTGAGTTTGTTTTTTTCTACAGTTTGGTTTTGGTATTTATTTCTGTAATAAGACCATATAAAACTTTTTAATTCTTCTTAATTGGGTTTCTTCCTATTATTTCGAACTGCTAGAATAGGATAACAGATTTTCAAAATGATAAATGTTTTCAAGAGAATCAGGCACATTAGATAGTCAACTTAAAAAGCTTTCGCGATTTAGAATGACTGAATTTTACAAAGATCAACTTCTAAACCAATGTTTTGAAATAAAATGATAACAAGTTTTAAAAGGGTTTTTAACTTAGAGCTAAACTTCTATCAATGAGACCGGTTTTCAAACGTAGTTCCAGGTGACATGCAAATTCAGTCATAGCGACTGGGTCGGGTTTGGGGTGTTACAGTATAAATATTACATTAATTAGTCCCTCAAGGATGAGATTTGATTGATGAAAAAGCATGTAGCACTATTCCTTAGTGTTTTACGAAGATATGATGCTAGAGATACATAAAAGTAATGGAGACTCAAGAAAGGATAATGTTATTTAACTCTTGATGACTTTTGAAGTATTGTTCTGGTCCCTTTAATGTAGTAACCATAGAAAAAATAAAAGTACAATTTGATTTGGCTTTTGAAGAAGAGTCAATATAGATATTACTTGAGAAGTGAAAGAATTAAGAAATAAGCATATGTCCTTAGTGAAAGTCTTTTGGTGAAGCCGTAGAGTGAAAAAGGCTTCTTGGGAGTAGGAAGAGTTAAATTTTCCTCACCTCTTTCCAAATAAATTTTGAGGACAAAATTTCTTTAAGAATGAGAGAATTCCAACAACCCGATTTTAGCCATTGTCAAAAAGTGTAGTTTCGCAATCCATATTTGTAAACTAAGTTTAGATAATAATAATAAAAGGATTTATGTAATTAAGATAATATATTAGTTAACAGTCGAGTAATGTAATTGAGAAAATAATTAATTAATGTACAGGGACTAAATTATAAAAACTTCCATAACTATTGAATTTTAATTTAGAAAAATAACATGAGACTTGGTTAGAGATCGAGGGACTATAGAATAAATTAACCAATTTCATATGGCATTAGTGGAATGAAATGATGATATTTACCAACTATTAAGTAATAAGGTTAGATTATATATATAATGACTTATATTAAAGGTTCATTTAAAGTTATTAAACTTAGTTATTTCATTTAAAAATTATATATATAAAAGAAAGTTGGAAAGAGAAGGTAAAAGGCATATAGTTCCTTCTTGTTACCATCCATGGTGGTGTAATACCCCAAATTTTAGGGTTTCAGGATTTTTTCCTTAATTGACATTTGCATGCTTGGGTTGTTAAATTGATGTTTTGAGTGTGTCTATAGGGCCTTTGGAAGGCCTAGGTTTAGGCCCAACCCCTGAAATTTTTTTTAATTATAGCATTAAGTGAATCTGGACACTGGTAGGTAAGACTTATAAATTAATGGTGTGGTTTCTTAGCACAAAAAGTCTTACGTTGAAGTGGCAAAAGGCACCACTTGTAGGGGTTTGGTGTGGCATAATTTGGTGGGTGGAAGAGCTAGGGTTCAAGTCCCCTTACTGGCGTGAGGAGTTATTTTACAAGTTGGAATCGGCAAGTGGTGGTCTTGAACGTGACTCTTCAGATTGGAGATGTGATAAGGATGACATGATTTTAAAGGTATGAGGTAATATTTAAACTAGAAATAAGAGTAAATCTTGGAGAAAAACAAGGGATAGAGTTGCAAGAGAGGTTGGCCGAATGTAGGTAGGCTTGAGTAGGCAAAAAATGGTTTGGATTTTTGGGTTTTGGCCTTTTCGGCAAAGGGGAGTAAAAGGCTAAGTTCTTCATTTCTTTCCAAGATTTCTTTTGCTGACTTTGGTATTTTGGTCACGTTGGTGTTTCATATTGCTTCCAACTTTTACAAATAAGTCGAACTTCATTTGTTTCATTTTGTTCTTTTAGCCGAAATCTCTTACCCTCTCTTTTCTTTCTTCTCTTTTGTTTCATCATCAAGGGATAGAGATCTAGTACTGGGTTCTCGTTTATCTATTTTCCAAACGTCGATTCTTTTCTTTCTTTCTACCTAAGTCTCTTGGCTGAATCTCCATTTAGTTTCTCCTCTCATCTATCGTTGCCAAAGCCTATATCTCTATTTCATTATTCATTTTCACCATTCCCCTCACTTGTGCTGAATCTCACTTTGCTTTTCTCTATTCCCACATTTTCCCTCTTTCCCGAATTCTGGTTTACTCTTTCATCGTGGGCTGCCAAAACACTCATTGCCGAACACCTAAACCGATTACCCTTCTCCAGTCGGCTACTTCTCTTGTTTTGCCTACATAGCCGAATATTTAGATCTCTCTTTCCTTATTATATTTCGATTAGATCTATAAGAATACTAAGTTTGGGCTAGTGAATGACTGCTCCTACGTTCTAACGAATCGGTCGAACGGGTTCTGGGGTAAGTACTTCTCGTTAAGATTTCGGCTTTTGATATTATGACTTTCTCTTTAATAAAGGGTTGGTTTGGGATGTTAATACTCCTTTAACCCTTATATGTTGGATTGGATCTATCCATAGTCATAGGTGCCCAGATCTGACATCGTTCAATCAAATCTTGGAGGTACACGTTGATCTCAAGTGATAATAGACAAGCGGAGCGGTGGTAAGTAACCGTTGAATAAGTCTTGTGTATGGTTTCGTTTAGTATTGGTTAAGTTATGAATGATCGTTGCTATGGCAATAGGTTTAGCGCGTGCCGACTGTGGGAATCGCAAAATCAGGTCTGAACGACACCCTCTAATAGCGTAGATCAGCAAAAGCTGAAAAGCTGAAATGCCGAAAGTCTCGGCATTTCGAGGTCTTGCGAGCGTATGAACGCTCGTGGACTGATCCAAACCCATAAATCGTGGGCATTTGACTGTAAGAGCTATTGTGCGCGTTCTCGTGCATTTGGGATGTTCTAGGCCTCGATAGGTCGAAGCGGGCCCAATGGGCCTACGGGCCCATATGGGTAAAGTGATGCGGTAAGTGATATCTGGTACATTAGATGTTAAGATTTGTAATGCTGTGTGGGAAATTGGACTGAGCGGGCCACACGAGCGTGTGGACCCACCGGGCCTATTAGGGGTTTTGGGCACAAATACATTATGTGACTATATGGACTTTCTGAGTTGCTTGAAGTGACGTTAGACCTGCTAGAAGGCCGCATTAGGTAATGAGATGTCGAAACTTAGTAAAATGACCAAAACACCCTTGAAGGGTAAAATTACCATTTTACCTCTAGTGACCAAATAACCGTTATACCCCTAAGTCTGATTTATGTATGTGTTATCTATATTTGTAGTCTATATGCATGTGATAAGTAGTACTATTAGTCTGTATGGGGTCGGGTTTGGATTTGGAGGAAGTTCTGTATAGTGGCACTACCACGTATTCTGTTTAGTGGCTCTGCCACGTAATTCTGCTCTGGTGGCTCTGCCACAATATCTGATTTTAGCAGCATGGCTGCGAATTGGTGTGTGGGCTGGGTGGGTTGAGTTATTCCCCACATGGTGTGATGGGCTGGTACAGGTGGTGTGATGGGCTGGACTGGGTTGGGTTATGCATCTGTTCTGTTCTGTATCTGGAATGGGCCCAAGGCCCACTCTGTTTCTAAATAGGGCCAAGGTCTAGATTGATTTGTATCTGAATAAGGCTTCGTCCCAGTCTAATCTGTATGTCTGATCTCTGATATTGGTAGGGAAAGTTGCACACTGAGTTTCTCAAAACTCACCCTTTTATTTTTATATACGCAGGTAACCCCCAACCTTAGAGGATTTGGAGCTGCGAGGGACTCGGGGTGGCCACATGACTCCTTCTTCAGGATTTCACTTTTACTTTATTTTTATCATTATTTCAGTTTTGGTATTATTTTTATAATAAGGCCATTATGGGTGTTTTATTTTGGTTACACTGTTATTTGCTTTTAAGTGGTAGACTAGGGTATTCGGGTTTTCAAAATTTATATCGAACGTTTTTATACAACCCTTGCATAATGGCTAGATGATATGATAATAAACGGCAACAAATGGGATTTTGTTTTAATATTTCAAGTAAATAAAAAATAGTTTTAACCTTGATTTTGCTCAAAACCTACAATCTATTAAACAAGGTTTTAAAAACAGAAAAAGCCAACTGTCATAGTGACCGTTTGCGAATAAATTGTCTATGTGACACACCAGATCTGGCCATAACATCTGGGCTGGGTTTGGGGTGTTACAGTTGGTGTTAAAGAAGGAAGAAGCTTAGTTTTCTTTATTAATGTCATTTGCAATTTACTAAGGTATACTATACAATTTCTTTAAATTTTTATAGATTTAGAATCTACCAAACTTGATTTAACAAGCCCATATATTAGATTCATTAATTAATAAGTATATGTCAATTTGCCATTAATGGGTTTGTTGAGATTAAGTTCAAAAGTAGTGAATTATTGAAGGATGTGAATAGATTTTGATTAGACTATTTTAGAAAGTGGTGAAAAGTGTTGAATTTAACTAGAAATTTAATTGAAATTGACAGTAATGACTAATTGAATAAACTAAAAACTGTTAGGAAATTATACTTTAGATTAAAAGTACAAGGTCCCTAATGAAAGAATATGAGGTTAGATTTTTATTCGATTCTAAACGTCGAAAAATATAAGCATTATTGATAAGGACTAAAATGAATAAAATGAAAACTATGTTCAATTGTTGAGTTTTCATGTGATTGAGTGGAAATTAATATTGTTATTATAATAGAATTATCGTATGTGAGATTGTCTTGAGATGAGGTGAGGGCTATAGATGAGCAACTATCCTGGTTTGTGCTTTCATGTGTTATTTAAATTCATAGTTTAACTAAGTATTACATTGAGAACGATAACATTGGTGCTTTGTCTCATAAAAGGAAAGTTTTACCTATGACTCAATATTTAATTGAAATTGTTAATTGTTAATAAATGTGATGATAGTATAAATGATGATATGATTGTGATGACTCAATATGAATATGTGAACTTGCAAGTATGAACTTATACGTAAATGACATGTAGAAGATAAGCAAAAGCATGGAATTGGATATGTATATGATATGTGAGATTTTCATGTAGATTGTTTATGAAATCGAAACATAGTAATAATATGTCATAGTATGAATTGATTTGAGCTTGGAACGAGTTGGTTTTGTATTGAACTTCAATGTGTGAATCATGTAAATATATTTGGAACATTGGATACCCTATTAATGGTCTTGGGCAGAGTTAGGTATTGTAACAGCCTGTGTTTTAGTGAAATCAAAACAGTGGTTTCGGGATCACAAATCTGACGAATAAATATTTATTTTATTATATTTTAATGTTTGTGGAATATTAGTACGGTCGTATAAAAATTTGTTAAGAAATTTTGACGTTTGCATGCTTAATTTTGTGAAAAGGACTAAATTGTAAAAGGAGCAAAAGTAGAGTTCTTAGTAGATAAATGTATCAAATAACTATGAAACTTTAAAGTGAAAGGACTTAGAAGGTAAATAAACCATTTAAATTATTAGTGGACAAAGATGGGAAAGGAATTAATGTTTAATGTAGTTTTAACTAAAGGTTAATAAAGTAATTTAATAAATAAATAAATGTAAAATAGCCTAAAATGAAGATCTCATCTTCTTTAGTGAAATGTTCCACCAAAACTAGGAAGAAAACCCTCCATTGTTGCACCTTGAACATTCGACTAGCTCTCTCTTGCATGTAAGTGTGATTTTGTCCCATTTTTAAGGATTTTTATGTTTTCGGGATTGTTGTAGCTTAATCTATCTAGCCCAAAGACTAATTTGCAAACTGTTAAAGGATTAGGGTTTTTCCATGAACGTGTTTGTATGGTTTTTTAAGTTTAATGAAAGATTATGAGTTTTTGTTGTTAAATAAACAAGTTTTCTAAAGTGATTTTTGATGAAAATGTCATTTAGGGATTTATTGGTAAAAGTAGTAAAACATCATGGTTAAATTGTGAAATGATGAGTTGTATGAGTTGATATGGGTTCATAATAAATTCCGCTAACATGAGTTAGGGATGAAAATGTTTAGATTTCAATTTACGAGTTTAAGGATTAAATTGTGAAAAGTTAAAATGTCAGGGAAAATTTGTAATTATGTATAAATGTGGATTATGAATTGAATTGAATGTTTGAGATGGATTGAATTGAATGTTTGAGATTGATTGAAACACTTAATTGCATGTAATTATTTATTTAGATCAAGATAAATCTTAACCGGATCTAAACCAAGGAAAGGCGAAAATAATGGATTAGCTCGATCGTACTTTTACGCTCTAGTTGTCAATGTAAGTTCATAGTATTTCAATACGTAATTGAATTTCTACTTGTATATTTTACATTATAGTTATGTAATTAAATACTTATAGTTAGTTAACCCCTAAATTGCACATACATGCCTTTATTTATATTTCGGTACCCCTAAATTACACATACGTGCCTATGTTTGTACTTCGGTACCCCTGAGTTGCACATACGTGCCCATGTTTGCACTTCGGTACCCCTAAATTGCACATATGTGCACCTGTTCGTACTTCAATACCCTTGAATTGCACATACGTGCCCCTGTTTATACTTTGGTACCCCTAAATTGCACATACGTGCCCCTGTTTATACTTTAGTACCCCTAAATTGCACATACGTGCACCTAGTTGTACTTTGGTACCCCTAAATTGCACATACGTGCCCCTGTTTGTACTTTGTTACCCTTGAATTGCACATACATGCCTCTATTTGTACTTCGGTACCCCTGAATAACACATACGTGCCCCTATTTACGCTCTGGTAAATCGAGTAAAATATGAGTTGTATTCAATGATTGATAAGTTTAATGATATACTATGTTCTTACTAAGCTCTATAAGCTTATTCATTTTTGTGAATTGTGTAGATCCTTGTTGCTGACGCTTGGACGGATCGAATCTACGGCTCACACTATCCTTCCATGTTGGTAGTTCTTATGTCCCTAGGGTCGTGGCATGTATATGTGGCTGTATAGGTTATAATGATACATTATGGCAAAATACTAAACTAAGTTGTTAGGTACAGTACTAAGATTGTAAATAGGTGTTTTTTTTTAGTTTGGTTAGAATGGTTTGAAAGCAAACACTTGTGGTTTGTTTTGGCTTGTAGGTGACTTAAGTTACTATGCTTTATATGGTCTTAATTACGGTATGCTTCGAGATGATATTGCACTAGATTTATAAGTTAGAATTATGGTCAATTATGTATAAGTTTTAGTGTATTTGCTTGGTTGTGATTGAGGCATATTGGTTGGATGCATTTTTGGTCCATTGAATTGGTCTTATTATACATGTTTTGGTATGTTTTGATGCTTTGATTATATATGCATATTGCTTGTAGGTACATGCTTGAATGGGTGAAAGAAATGGCTTGATTTTGGCCAATTGCTTGTCCACACGGCCTAAGACACGATCGTGTGTCTTAGCCATGTGTCCATACGACATGGCCGTGTGTCCCCTGTACGTGTTTAAGGTTGCAAGTCAGGCAATTACATGACCTAGCACAAGTCCTGACACACAGGCATGTGAGGCCATTTCGAGAGTTACACGACTTGGCACACGGGTGTGTGGCTTGGCCATGTGACCTAAGTCAGAAAGTTACATGGGCATGGACACAGGCTGGGACACGAGCGTGTGTCCTTATTTCGAGTGTTACATGGCCTGAGACATGGGTGTGTGTCTCAGCTGTGTGAGTCGCACAGCCTGGTCACACAACCGTGTGACCCCTACAGTTTGAATTTTTCTAGCTTTTTATTCAATGTGTCAAATGTTCCCGATTTAATCCCGAATCGTTTCTAAAGTGATTCTAAGGCCTCGAGGTCTCGAATATAGGACGATATGCATGTATATTAATGGATTATGCTATGTTTATTGAAATGTTTGGGAATGAATGATTTTAGGTTAAGTTTTTTCGGTAATGCTCTATAACCCTATTCCGGTGACGAGTACGAGTTAGAGGTGTTACAGTCGGCATTCCATGGGATTAGTTTAGGGGATTGTACTGTGATTGCCTTCGGACATTCCAACATTCAGTTTATGAATACTGCAACTAAAAGATATGGAATTGAGGAAGTGTCTGCAAGTATACAAGTCAGGTTGTAATATAGTTACAACGAAGCAGGTAAGTACTCCGGGGATCGTACCGAAGGGAGACGAGTACTAAATTAATGTCAACCTAAACACAAATGAAAGTAATTAGTAAATAAATTATAGTACCATAAAATAAAAGAATTATTTTAGGGTTTTTATAAATATTGAAATAAAAATAACAAAAAATAAAAGGAACTTTGGAAAACTAAATTCTAACTTAATTAAATCTAAGCATGGGTAGCTCGCTTTTGTGATCGTAACTAACTCCTATTTTGGGTTTCTATTCAATCAACTAGTCACTACCCTAGCATGATATCTTGATCTTCCACTAAACTAACGAGTTGGCAGGAACTACTTATCTCTTGACCTCACAGTCTAGTCCGGTTCAGGGCTAAAAATAATGGCTTAGGTCATCCCTATGTATCTCAATATTCACAACTCTAATCAACCAAACAACCACAAATTCAACAATTTATCATTCATACTAGAATGTCATTTCCTTGTATTCTCTATATCATTTAGTAGACTCAATTGCTTTACTGCCTATTTAATGTGTAATACATAGAACTTACTATTCTAAGAATAAAAAATTTAAAATTACCTATCCTCATGCCAAATTTACTGTAAATACAAGCAACTTATGTACATGTTCCTAACCAAACACTTGTATTTCTATAAGCTCAAGCACACAAATGATAGGAAAAATTGAAGAAACACATAAAAAATTTAAAACAAATTTCCTATGCCACCCCCACACTTTAGATAACACATTGTCCTCAATGTGTAACCCCAAAAAAGATAAGTAAAGAAGTTACCCAATTGTTCATGATAATTTTATAGGCTATTGGTGGGTGCTTCCTCCATTGTTCATCGAAAGATCTAATTATTGTGCCTCTTCCATGTGGGGTTCATACGTAGAAAATTAGAACGAAACACATATCAACTAATAATATACTATTGATTCTACTCCTAAAAAGACAAAGTAAAATCATCCAAAAGTTTATACAATATTCAACCATCCTCCTCAAAATCCATTTCATCATCTCCTTCTTCATCATCATCTCCCTCTTATTCACTTTCACATGGCTCTTACTCCTACTCAAGATGTGTTGGCCCAAACATGTCTGGTGTATAATGAGGTACCATACTATTGTTTTCCTATGCAAATTCCTAAAAAATTGGACCCAATTCTTGCATCCAATGCATCATCCAATCCAGCTTTGGATGACTACTCTCTCCAACTTTTTGTTGAGCAGTTGATGTTGTTTTCCTTTGAGACAAATTCAAGATTGCTATCACCTACTGTTGGC
Organism: Gossypium stocksii; assembly: GCA_020496765.1. NCBI lineage: Eukaryota > Viridiplantae > Streptophyta > Magnoliopsida > Malvales > Malvaceae > Gossypium > Gossypium stocksii. Next base: position 62,216,462 of record CM035630.1, read on the forward strand.
ATTTGTTCCATTCATTTATCTACTTTGCCCAAAGTTCAATATATTATGTAAAAAGAGTGTCGTCGATGATACTTCGAGATGGCTTCATTGAAAGTTTTGTGGATGCCATTGGAACACCTATTTTTTTGCATAAAGACGTCACTAAGTGGGGAAAGAAAACTCCCACTTTTTGGCCACTAACACATCTATTCATATTTTGGTAAATATATTTCCCAATGCATATCTCTTTTTTTTTTTTTTGCAAAATAGCATAAAGCAGAATTGCTTAGAAAGTATTGACATTAGACACATTCAAAGAAAAAACAACTTGTGTGCATAAAAATTGAATCCACATTGTAGCTTTAAGAAACATTATAGCTTGATGAAAGAGGTTGGGATATTGGTACTTGGGCGATATTTCCATTTGCCCCTTCCTTCAGTTAAAAAGTTTATAATGTTATCCATATCTATGTCTTGAAAATATTCTAAATCAGTTTCATCAATAAAATCTTTTTCATAGTATAGGGAATTATAAAAATAACAAATAATTCAAGGGGTTACTCGCACTTCTTTCCCCCGCACAGGTATTGTTTCCTACATATGGCCTTCACTATTTCTAGACTCTTGGTCTTGTAAAGATGCATAAAATTCTTGAATGACAGAGACCACAACAATATCTTTTGGGATCGTCTAGAAATGTTCCCACCTATGATATCTAACTAAATGCCATATTTCCTTGCAAATAATCATCAATGGATCAAATCCCCTTTCTTGAATAAAGGTTTTTGTTGAAGTTCTACAAAATATTTTCCAACTTTCGAGTTTGAGAAATTAAAGGGGTTTGGAACCGTTGATGATTTTGATTCATTAGTTCTTCAAACCTTCCTAGAAGGCATAATGTTTTCAAACTAATGAAATATCAAGCCATAAGTTCAATGGAGCAGTAAAAGTTGAGTTAGGAACCATTAACCTCGTATAAGTTGTTCTATTCCTTGCCACACTCATTTATTCATCGTTCCTTACGATGTTCCTGTTCGGTCCTTCACCGAGTAAGATTGAAACAAGAACTAAAAGAAAAAGGAAAAAATGAGTTTTAGGGTTAAGAAATTTAAGAGGTTTTGAAAGATTAAAGGAGTTTAAGAGATGTTTAAATAAGGGGATAATATGTATTTAGGTTATAAAATAGGTGTTTTAAGGGTTAAAAATTGGGTGAAGTGAGGTTTAAGCCACCGGGTCACGTTAATAGGTCGGGACAACCCTGGAGAAAATTACAGTGATGTTGCAACATAAGGGTTCCGTGTTGCAACATTATTGTCAGATTACCATTGGTACGACATTGGTATTCGATGTCATGACACACTCTGAACTGTTGGATTTCTAGGTAAACTGACTTCGAAGTCGTGATACACAAAGTTCGTGTCATGACATCGAAGTGATTTCCTTAATTCTGTCGAGTCTGCCTTTGGTGTTGTGACCCAGGGCTACCATGTTGCGGTACTGACTCTGTTTTCACCCACAATTCCAATATCTAGAGTGTTACGGTTTTTAGAAAACATAAAATTAATAAAACTTTAACCCTAAACTAAACATTTAGTTAATTATAGAATCATTTACAAATAGTTCAAATATTAATTTAAAAAGTTCAAGTTTTACTACTGAATTCATCTGACAGTATTATTAATTCACAGATGGATGATTCTTCAATTCTATAGTTGTAACGCCCCAGAAATCCTAAATTTTTTTTTTTTTGTGATTGTGAATGGAAATGCATGTTTGACCTTCTAGTTGAGTGATTTTGGAGTGTTAAGAGGCTTCTAGTAAGTCCTGAGATAAAGCCTGGGCATGGGTAAATTTTTATTTTTAGGTGCTAATAGAACTCTGATATCAAAAGATGTGCCTTTTAAATAATTAGTGTGAGGTTAGGACACAAGAAGATAAGTGGCTTAGTGGTAAAGTAGCGTCATATTGGGGCATGAAGGTGGCATCACAAAGAGGCAGGGTGGTCCAAGGTTCAAGTGCTGGCATGGTATCTATTTGAGTAATTATTTTGCATATCTAGATAGTCAGTGGTGGAGTTGAGGTTGAACTCTAAAGGGAGGAGTTTGAAGTGGTCATAGGGGAAGTTCAAGGAGGAGATTATGGAGCATATCTTGGAAAAAATTTAGGAGATGAGGTGTGCGGATGAGTTGGAGCTGAAAGGGAAATTTTAGGGAGGCAAGGAATAAGTTTTGAAGGGGTTTAGGGGGTAGGTGCTAATTTTATGCTAATGATTTCGGCTTTTGGCACTTTTTGGTCAGTTTTTGGCTTTTTAGTTTTGCTTTGATTCGGTAGCTATCTCATTTTGGTATTCCTCCTTTTACGGTCAATTTTGCTGAAGCATTTAGACACTTTTCTTTTGTGCTTCTTTTCTTGTTCTCTAAAACCAAATAACTCCACCTCCCTTTTGCGAAATCTTTCTTTCCCTTATCAATCTCGTTTCCATACCTTTGCTTCTAGCCAAATTCTTTGCTACCCATTTTGGTTGTACCGAATTTCTCTCCTCAATACCCTCATTGCCGAATCCCTTATTGTGCTGTCGCAACTTCCTCTTCTTTCAAAAACACCTAAACTGAATTATCTTCTCACTCCCACGCTTCTTGCTCATTTGCCAAATTCAAGAATAATTCTTTCGTCTGCGTTTCATTCCTTGTCAAACCGATTACTCCCTCTTCATCCCAAACCAAATTTTGCTTCCTAGATTCATATACTGGGTGATCCGACTTCTTGTTGGCAAATGATTTTGTACTGGTAATTGACTAAAATCTTCTTCCATTCTGGGCAAACACTCCCAAGTCTTCTACAATCTTAAAAGCCCATTTTCTCTTTTCTTCCAATGCCATTACTTTCGTTCTTAAGGAGGAGGTAAACCAATTGCTAACTTGGGTTCTTCTCCATCTATTTCTTTAGCCTTTGCAGTGCCGAATCTACATTACCCTTGAGGGTGGATTAATCTCGATCTATCTATTAGCCGATTGTTAAGGTAAGTGGCTAAGTACTTTCTGATCTTGGCCGATTGTTAGATCTCTTATTGGTCATGCGCTATCTTAGAGTAGTATTGGTTTAATCCTAAGCTGTTAGATGATATTGGTTAATGGTGGTTATGATATAGTAAGTCGCAAGGAGGAGTGGCCGATTCTCAATCAACGGCTTAAGTGGTAAAAGCCAACATAGTCAAGGTAAGGAGTAGTCTTAGGATTCGGTTTCAATATTTAAAAGGCTATCACATCTTGTTAATCGAAGGGCTAACCAAGTATTTTATTCGAATATAGGTTCTACGCTCATGGGCTAATACTTTTTCTCCAACACTGCACACATGTTAGATCGGCAAAAGCTAAAATCCTGAAATCCCGAAAAGCCGAAATACTGAAATGCCGAAAAGCTAAAAGTATGGCTACAGTTGCCACACGGGCGCGCGAACGCTTGTGTGGAAAAGATCGATACGACGTCAGAGTCCTCATGGGCGATTCCATAGACTTGGGCCGTTTTTGGCCAATTGGGCCGAAATGGGCTATATGGGCCTAATTGGCCCATAGGCCCGACTTGAGCAAAACTGATGGATGGGGAAGAAATGGTGAGCCGGTCATGTTGACTACATGGCCAGTGGCGGTTTTAGGCTTAATGGGCCATATGAGAGTGTGGGCCCCATTTGGGCCACCTAAAGGGCTTTTAGGCCCCAATGAATTTGTAATTGCTAAAAGTGGTGTAGCATGCGCTGAATGATTGTGGACTGGTTAGTGGGTTGAGTTATGTATTTAGGCCCATAACAGAAATAACCGATATGCCCTTAGGGGGAAAAATGACTAAAATACCCCTACGTGAGATATATATATTTGCATGCCATGTATATATTATGTTGCATTCATTTGATATTATATTGCATGGGGGTGGGATTATGTTTGGAGGAAGTGATTGGTATGTGAGGATCGCATGGTCGTTTGACGACTATGGATCCATCGACAACTTATTAAGCCTAATGTGATTAACAGCTCTGCTATACTATTGGTAGTGTCGCAACCGGTGCTACATTAGAGTGTAGGGATGGGTGGGTCGATTTAATCCCCACAGAAGTGTAGGGTTGGAAAGGGGAGTGCAGGGTTGGATGGGACATTTGTGCATTGCATATATTGTTATTGTATGTGATATGGGCCCAGGCCCAACTGAGGCCATTATGGGCTAAGGCCCAATGGCCACCGTTATTGTAATAGGCTTAGGACCAATTAATGTGATGCATGCTTTCTGATCGTTGAGGGTTATACACACTGAGGTTTCGCAAACTCACCCCCTCTTTTTAATGTTTCAGGTAATCCTCAGGAGGTGGCTCGATGTATGGAGGTACTCGGAGATGGCCACACTACAAGCAATATCAAACTCTAGCATTTTAAATTTCACGTTACTTCCTTTATTTATTTACTATTGGGTTTGATGTAACAAGGCCATTATCCTCTGGTTTGTTTGGTTTTGGGTTTTTTTTATTTATCATGTTGCTCGCTCAAATTTTAAAACCTAAACTGGTTTCTTCCTAAAAAGAGAATAACATATTTTATTAACTAAACCTTTTCCAATCAAAGGCTTCCGTTAACAATCGGAACAAGAGGTTTAATTAATTGATATAAAACCAAAGTTTTCAAATGACAAAACAAAATTTTACTTCAAACTTTCAAATGTGCAAGTTTTTCTAACTTCTGATTTAACTGAAGTACTTTCAGTACGAGGTTGATTTTCAAAATATAGAGACACCGTGGAAACACTATATTAAACTGCAATCAATTAAATTTTTTTAAGGCTTTTCAACAACATCAGATTTTTCAAGTCATCCTTCAATGTGACACCCCTAGATTTGGCCGTAACGTCTGGGCTGGGTTTAGGGTGTTACAATAGTATTAGTCTATCATCCATCGTGCCACTCCATCTTTGCCCGCTTATCCCTTTCCTTAAACCTATTTTTTTGACCTGCATACATTAAAGGAAGTTCGTCCCTTGATCTGGGATTATCAGAAATTGATAATTTATTACAGTGCTCTCCTGACTCTCTTCTACTTTCCTCGTTTAGATGGTGACAACACTTAAAAGTTTTAGTCTCACCATTGATTTTCATGGTTAATTCATTTTTCTCTAAGTCAATAGTGGACCTTGAGGTGGCTAAGAAACATCTTCCTAACAGGATTGGTATCTCCCGATCTTCTTCAAAATATAGAACCATAAAGTCTACCGGGATGATAAAGTTGCGTGCTTTGACTAACACATCTTCTAGTATTCCTTTCAGATGTATTGAGGATCTGTAGCCAACTGTAGTGTTATTTGGGTATTTTTGAGATCCTTTAATCTAGGTTTTGCAAAAATAGATAGAGGCATTAAATTAATACTAGCTCTTAGTCATATAGAGCTCTACTAAAATAAATGCTCCCTGTCTCTATGGGAATAATAAAACTTCTAGAGTCTTTCAATTTTTGTGGAACCTGTCTTGAGATAATCGCACTACAGAAAGTGCTTACATTAACCGGTTTGCCTACCTTAATCTTCTTACGACTAGACATAATTTCTTTTAAAAACTTGGCATATTCAGGAACTTTCTCAATTAATTCAATTAAAGGCTGGTTAACGTTTAACGTTTTGAACAAGTTCAGGAAACTTACAAATTCATCCTCATCCCGCTTTTGCTTTTCTTCTGGTCTTGAATGGAAAGGTATTTTTACAACAATAGAATCTTTAGTTGTTTCTTTTTTCTGGCTCAGTTGCCAGTGCAATTACCTTATTTGACTTCAGTTCATCTTCAACCTCTAGGGGTTTTTCCTGAAGTTCATCAGTATTCTCCATATTTACCTCCTGACTTGGGTATTCTATGCTATTTAGTACTTTGCCCGATCAGAGCGCTATTACTTTCACGTGCTCCTTACCTTACCTGTGAGGATTATTTTCTGTATTGCTGGGAATACCTATGCCAATTTTTCTTTTGATGTCACCCATCATGCTCATTAGTTGGCTCATTTGATCTTTAAGTTTAGTCAATGTTCTTGTTAAGTTGGTGTACGCAGACTGCACCTACTTCACGTCCGCCCTCATATTGACTGCATTTCCCTCTTGATTCTTTTCAGACATGACCACATATAGTATGGTCACTTGGGTTGGCCCTATTTTAAGGTTTCTGCAAATAAGGAGGTTGATAGTTAGTGGTGTTAACTTGATTCAAGCTATTACCTCCTCCTTAGTTTCCTCCCCTTCTAAGGTTTGGGTGATCACTCCATCCGGGATTGTATCTATTTGAATAAGGATTTCCACCACTATTTCTAATGTAGTTCATATCCTCGGTAAGATTATTAATATAATGGAAGAGCAGTTTGTCTCCTTCATAGATATCCAGTGCACCCTTTTAGCCTCCATTTGATTGATTTTTTCCAATAATTGCTGGTATCTACCATCTTCCTAGACAAGCTTCACTGTAGATGGTCTTTGGCATATGTATGATGTTTAGTTTGCCACTGGCTGGAGTTCATTACCATACTCTCTATTAATTCGTACACATCCTCATACGTTCTGTTCATCAAGGCTCCTGCTACTGCTCTATCTAATCGTAACCTCGAATGCACATCCAATCCGTTATAAAAAGTTTACCAGCATAACCATTCAGATAATCCATGGTGCAGGCACTTCTGAAATAGTATCTTGAAAAACTCCCATGCTTCATAAAGGCTTTCTCCTTCTGACTACTTGAACATCAAAATTTCCCTTCTTAACTGGACCGTTTTACTAATGGGGGGAACTTTTCTAGGAATTTTCCTTCGAGTTCATCCTATGTCATGATTGATCTTGGTGCCTGCGCATCTAGCCAAGAAAAGGCATTATCGATTAATGACAAGGAGAAAAACCAAACACAAATAGCATCATCAATGACCCTATTGTATTTGAAGGTATCACAAAGCTGGAGAAACCATTTTAAGTGCTGGCTTGAATCCTCTGTCATTGTTCTACGAATTTGTAAGTTGATCTGGATCATTTGGATCATAGCTGGCTTGATCTCAAAATTATTGGTCATGATAGCTAAACTCGTTATGCTTCCTTAAACCATATCTAGATTTGGTAATGCATATTATCTCAAAGTCCTCTCATTACATGTCATGTTTAGATTTGCGGGTAACTATGGTCGTGGTGGTAAGAAAATTAAATTAATAACTATAACCTAAAATTTTCCTAAATATTCTATTAAAATATAAAAAAAATTAAACTAAAATAGTGATGTTGCCTCCCTAGGAACAACGCCAACAACTTGACCGACTCCAGACGTACCAATGTCCAAAGTAAAAATCCTACCCAAAAGATATGGAAAAACGATATCCACAACTATAGGGGTCAAGTTGTAATATGGTTACAACGGAGTAGGTGAGTACTCCAAAGATCGTATCTAAAGGTGGCAAGCACTAAATTAATCTTAACTTAAACATAAATAGATCTAATTAATACTCTAATCAGTTTATAGTACGGAGATATAAAAGAAGAGATTTTGGATTATAATAAAATAATAATAAAATAAATAAAAGTAACTAAATGAATGGAAAGCAAGAAATCAAATAAGAAAGTAAATATCAAATCTGGACATGGGTGATTAGCTCGCTTTGGTAATCATAACCAATTGTTGTCTTGGGCTTTCTTATTCAATCAACTAGTCAATGCACCAGCAGGATCTTCTGACACGTCCATTAAAATACTGAGTCGACATGGACTACTTACCTTCCAACCTCACAGTCCAAACCGGTTCAGGGTTAAGGTGTTCACAGATAGGCCATACCAATTTTGGGTTAATTCCCACCTTGATGACTTTCTAGGGTTGTCAAGCCTAGGGTTTAGGTTCTTCCTCTCCTGAACAACTAATCCGTTAAGGAATCCCTACAAAATAGTTAATTATTCATACCCACAAAAAGATTAGTTCCTCATGGATCTAGTAAACCTTATAAACTTGGATGAAAGAATGAACCTGAATAGTAATTTCAAGAGTAATAGTTTAGAAGAAGCTTGATTGTATTGACTTTTAAATACAGATCCTTACAGAGTTTGAGAATTACTTTAGAATCTAATTTCTTCTCGAAAGTAAATAACAGGAATGGAAATAAAGTCTAAAACCTAAAAGAAAAGAAAATTTAAAGACTAAAACTATATAGAAAATTATACAATAGAAAGAGGTGCGTAAAACATGTGTTAGCTGAGCCTACTTATAGACTTAAAATGGTCGTTCTCCTTAACCATAAGTCAGCTGACGTTCTTGAGCTTAAAGTTTGATTGTGCGGACTAAAACGTCCCTAGCTCGTACTAATTTTCTATACAGAGGTGATGTCGCAACACATCAAGTCCTAATCGAGGGCACTATGCTCAGCTTCAGGGTGTCTTCAAGGGAATGTTGCGACATCCTCAGACTATGTCATGACATTGAAGGCAATCTTGGACTTTTCATATTCTACTCCCTATTTTGCAACATCACATGCTCCGTGTTGCAACCTAGCAACCAGTATTGAGTTAATACACCTTTTAATGGTCTCCTGCACACTAACAAAGTATATTAGCTCACCCATAGGCCTCATTTGGCCCTTAAGGTCAATAAAAGACTCGAATAACACATTTTATTACACATAACTAAAATTTCTGAAATGTAATTAAAACATAACTAAAATGCTTATGTTCAAGCTCTTAAAGTGCAAAAATAAGTTTAATCTGCTACATTGGTAGATCAATATACTACACTCGCTGTCGCGACACAAGACCTGGTGTATCGTGACATCACCTCTGTATGGGAAATAATTATGAGCCATGGTCACTTTGGTCCACATAATCAAACACTAAGCACGACGACAACTGACCTAGGGTTTAGGATGATGACCACCCTAAAGTCTTCGAATAGGCTCATTTGGCACACATTGCGGACACCATTCATATTTTATAATTTTATCTTTAGGTTTAGTCTTTAGTTTTTTCCGTTTTCCTAGGTTTTAGATTTTATACCGTTCTTATTATTTACTTTGGTGAAGAAATCAGACTCTGGAATTATCATCAAACTCTATGAGTATTCTACGCTTAATTTCAATACAAATCAAGCTTATTCTTTATGTTTATTCATTCAATCAAGTTTATATTGTTTACTAGATCCATGAGGAACTAATCCACATGTAGGGGATTAGCAAGTGGAGGTATAAATAGTTAACTTTTTTGTAGGAATTTCTTAACAGATCAACTATTCAGGAAATGAATAATCTAAACCTGAAAACCCTAGGAAGCCATCAAGGAGAGAGTTAACCTAAATTTGGTATTGTTTATCTGTGAACACCTTAACCATGAACTGATTTAGACTATGAGGTGGAAATACGAAAATATACACACTTTTTCATGCCCTTTTTAATTGAAATTCATGCAGTTTCGGTAAAATTTTTGTCCAAAAATATATAATAATTATAAAATAATTAAATTGCACTTAAATTGTTAACATGTTGAATTTTAATTAATTTTTATTTATATTCGATAGATTCGCACAAAGGGCAAAAAATGGCTCGGCAGACACTACTAGAAGCACAAAACCGAGAAGCAATTTTGAAGCATTAAGGCGAATTAATTTTTTAGCCTAAGACGGTCCAAATTATGAATATTAATTCATAATTTAATTAATTTTAATTTTAAACCAGATTATTTTAGGTTAAATAATTATTATTAATTAATTATGAAACGAGGCCTAGTTGAGCTGAACCGAGAAAATCGATCTAACCGAGCATTGGCGTATGCAAAATCGTCCCACATACTAACCCAATCAGCTTGTTTGGCTGATTATTTGGCTTCCAAAACAGCCCGAAGACTACTTGAATTTGCATTCAAACCCCTCCATTTATCATGCCTTCCTAGATTTGCCCCTACCTTAAAATAGCAAGTTTGAAACCTTCAAACTTGCCACATGTGTGGCTGGCCATGGGAGAAGTCTATGGCTGCTGATTTTTTCTATTTTTAGCAGTGATCTCAACGTATAAATACCGCATTGGCTGGTCATTTTGAAAAAACCTCAAAACCTCTCATCCTTTCATTTCTCTCTTCAAAACCATTCCTTTGTTCTTCATTTTCCTTCCCATTCCCTTACCGATTTCACCCCTTGGAAAAGATTCCTTCAACTACCATTTGAAGTAGCATTCAATTGATCATGGAAGCCTCGGTTCAACAAGAACAAGTAGAGAAGGAGGAGCGGTGTAATACCCCTTACCCATATTCGATGCCGGAACCGGGTACGAGGCATTACCGGACTTAACATACTTAATCATACAAAATCAGGCCTTAAATTTTCATTCCAACTTAAAACTTTTCATTCGTATTCATAACATCCCTATTATGGGCCTATGAGACCCATAACATACATATAAAGTGGTTCGGGACTAAACCAGAAGCTTTCGAACACTTAGAAAATTCTTGCTCAAAACAGGGCCACACGCCTGTGTGGAGAGGAACACGCCCGTGTGGGCAGGCCATATGGTCACACACGCCCGTGTCCCTAGTCTGTGTGGATTTTATATTTTATTTCTACCTACAAGGGTTCTCACATGGCCTAGCACACGCCGGTGTCTATGGCCCGTGTCCCTCACACGGCCATGACACGCTCGTGTCTTATCTCGTGTGTGAAAATCTTGACATTCTGTTTATAACATTAGCAAACATTTAGGGTCACACGGCCAAGTCACACGCCCGTGTGCTAGGCCATGTAGCAAATTTATTTCTCGCAATTAATGTGCAGGCTTCACACGGCTTGGGCACATGCCCATGTTCTAAGGCCGTGTCCTTCACACGACTGAGATACACGGCCATGTCTCTACCCATATGTTTACTACTGGGCATTCTATTTTGCTAAATTTGGATTCAGGGCATACACGGCCTGTCAACACGCCCATAGGGCTGACTGTGTGTCACACATGGGCTAGACACACGCCCGTGTGTCTACCCGTGTGGGTAAATATAAGGCTATTTACCAAGCCATATGCCACCCTAAAAAGTAAACACACTTATACCATTTCCAACAACATATAGCATGATAATAATACACATCCAATGTCCACAATCAAGACATCCATACCTCAATTTCATACTATGTTCATCATGCATATACTTCACACATTACTCAATCGAATGCGCAAGCTTGCACTTCATGAATTTCATCATCATTAAATAGATATAACTTAACTGGTATTCACTAATTCCAATGGCCATTTACAAAATGAAATAAGTAACATCAGTAGCCAACACATTGGATAACCAATATGACATATAGCAAAATAACCGAGTTCCTATACATGCCATAACCAAAATAACCAAACTTTACTATACCCAAAAGAATAGCTTGATAGTGTGAATCGAGCTTCGATGTCTTTCGATTCCTGAGCTAGCTTGGTGATACTACAAGAAAAGGGAAAAGAGAGGGAGTAAGCATAAAGTTTAGTAAGTTTGCATGTGATAGATAACAACATAAAATCTTGTAATAACATCCACATATTACATTATGAATTAACACATAGTTTTCAAGTGAACATTGACATAACTTACTCATGCTCATTTGTAACGCCCTAAAAATCTCGAAGTTTCTTTTAAAGTTGTGTTATATGTGATTGATATTGTAGCTAACTGTATTTTTTTTAGTGTTAAAAGGCCTTTTACTAAGTTCTAAGTTCAAGCTTTAAGGTGGAGAAATTTTAGTTTTATTAAAGGAACTTTGAGAGTAAGTAACTTGGCTTTTAAATAAATGGGGTTAAGATTGGACACAAGTGGGCTTATGGTGTAGTGGCAAGGTAGCACCACTTAGGGAGCTGTAGGAGGTGTCATTAGCAAGTAAGGGGGTCCTAGGTTTGAGGCCTAGGGTGGTGTTATTGGGTCATTATTTTTGCACTTTGGAGGGCTAGCAGTGGCGTGGGAGTGGACTCTAAAGGGAGTGATCAAAAGAGAATTTTAAGGAAGGGATCAAGGAGCTTATCGTAGAGAAAAATTAAGAGATTGGTGTGGGGAAAGAAGTGATTCAGATTGGGACCTTGAGAGTAGGCCAGTTTCGGCTTTGGGCATAAATAGGGGGTGTCGAATTTCCTTTATGCTTTTTAAAAAAGGGTTCTCTTTGTTGCTTTTACCGAGCCTTCTCCTCCCAAACTCTTTTTGATTCATCATTCTTTTCTCTTTAAATACTCAGAAACCGAAAACCTTATTTTCTTTTCTAAGTGAGTATCGACTTCTCCTTCTCATAAAAACCATTATTCTTTATTTACTTCTAGTTTGTTTCTCTTGTGTCGAATACCTCCTTTCCACCACACCAGTCTCTAGGGTCGAATACAACTGTGGCCGAATCCTCTCTGTGCCGTCACTATTTCCCTTTCTTAGGCCGATTGCCTTTTGGGTAAGAACATTACTCTTTCAATTGATTTTGCTAATAACCGACTTCTCTTATTCCTCACTACCATAATCGATTTTGTAAGGGTAGTACTGAATCTCTATTCTCCATATCTCTGCCGAATCATTCCTTATGTTTCAAGTTTTGGGTAAGTGTTCATCACTTTGGTTTTAGGAGTTGGCCGAATGGTCATATATGTTATAGGGGTGACCTGTGTTGGATGCAAGTCACCTACTACTTAGGCTTTAACGGTTACGTTGATGCAGATCTAAGAGAAATCGCAGTTAGTGATTAAAGGAAAAGCTATTAGGACTTGTCGCATACTGTAAGGTTATGGTAAGACTTCAGTTCTTGGTAAAGATTATGGTTAAGCATATGATTAATTGAAGGGTGGTGTTGATTGTAGGCTCGTGGCGAAGGATATTGTAGCACGTTTCATTACTAGGTGTGTACATACACTGCACAGGCACGATAGATCGATAAATCTCGAAAAGCCGAAATGCCAAAAAGCTAAAAATTTGGGTACGGTAGTCTTGCGAGTCAACGAACACTCGTACAAGGGTATTCAATATGTTATCAGAGGCCCCATGAGCGATCTCATAGACTTGGGTCACAATTTGGCTAACTGGGCCAGAATGGGCCAAATGGGCCGACAGGCTTGTGGGCCCAAGCTAGCAAAAATTGATATGTTGATAATAAGTGATGAGTTGATAAAGTTCATTGAATTGTTTGGAATGGATTGGGCCTAATGGGCTATATGATTGTGATTGGGCCTAATGGGGTTTTATAATGGACTTTTAGGCTTAGTTTCTAATAAATCCTTAAGCGGGCATAAAACTTAATTAATTTATCTAGTACGTCTATGGACAAGGCGTAAGGTTAGAGTGTGGCAATGGGTATATTCATGTCTAGGATTGGATCTAGGGAGAGCTTGGTACTTAATCGGTTTTAAACACCCACCTATTCTTCTCTAGAATCCTACTTGGTGCATAGTGTTTGTTCACTTTAGCCAATGAGGACTTGTTGACGGGCCAAAGTTCATAATTAAGACCCACACGTTAGTAAATTACTGAAATACCCCTGTAGGGTAGAATACTAAAATACCCCTGTGTGTTATAAGTATGACTTATGTATACTATATGCTATATGTTGCACTCATGTGTTATGATGTTGCATGTGGGTGGGAATTATATTGGAGGAAGTGTTATATGAAGATCACATAGTCGCTTGACGATCGTGGGTCCAATGAAGGCTTTTAAGCCAATATATGATTAGCAGCTTCGCTGCAATGTTAGGGAGTACCGTAATCGGTGCTACCTTTGTAGTGTATCAGATGGGTGGGTTGATATAGTTATCCCCACAGGATGTGTTTCAGTTGGACGGAGATGATTTGTTTTAGTTGGATAGGTTGGGCATTGCATTATTGCATACATGATTGTTATAGATTTTGTCCTCCTATTGTATTGGGCTTAGGCCCAAGATGACTTGTGTTGCATGATATATATTGTTGTTGAGGGTTGTACACACTGAGTTTTGAAACTCACTCTTTTTATTTTTTTTAGGAGAACCTCAGTAGGCAGTTTGACGGATAGAGGGACTCATAGGTGGCCAACTAGCAAGACAATTTAGACTTGTTTCTTTTTCTTTATTAAAAGTTCTAGCATTTTAATTATTTAAGTCCAGATTGTAATAGGGCCTTTTCTCTGGTTACTATTATTCATTGTTATGCTATAAGAATGGAACATGGACTCACTCCTATCAAACACATTTTAAATTTTTTTGAAATCAATTAATGTGTTTTTTTAAATTAAGCTTCCGTAGTTAAAGAGAATTTTCTTTTAAAAGTAATTGTTAAAACGTAACAAAGAAATAGCTTTTGAATCCACCTCATTCTGAAAACAAATACAAACTGGGATTTTACTCAAAATTTTCTTTTGGAAGGGTTTTCAATGAAAACAAGTTTTCGATAAAACACTTCAATGTGACACGCTGGATTCAGCCATAACGTTTGGGCCAGGTTTGGGGTGTTACATTTAGTGGTATCAAAGTCCGGTTGCAAAGCTCGAGTTGTGAAGTGGGCCTTATTATTTGGGTGTAAAAGTTTATTTTGGTTGGGTCAAAATATTTTGGAAATTCATGCTGTGTGGCACACCGAGTCTTCGATGTCAAGCCAAGTAAGTTCTTTTATTACTAAGCTTGTTTAACTTGATATACTATAGATAGATAGTGGGCTACTGTAGATGATTATGCTGAGATTTTTAGTTAGAGTGAACCTGAAGCCCGTAGGAACTTGAAACTATAGAGGATTTGTGAAAACAACTCTTGCTCAATACTACCATAAAACATTGGATTAATTACTGAAACTGACTAAAACTTCATAAAATTTCTAATCCAGATAATACATGAATCGATGATGAGCGCTAGAAGAGGTGCAAGAGGCCACGGCTGAGGTCGCGGAAGTGTTAGGGCTGGGTCATCGGCATCGAGCCATATGCCCAATGTTGGAGTAAGAGATGCTCCGGCCTCACCCATAGCTGAGATTGGGCCGTATGATCGGGACGCTAGGGATGATGCATTATCGCAAGCAATGCTGAGGATTTTTGAGAAGGTCGCTGGGCCCAATAGTGGCACGGGTAGTCGTAGGTCAATTCCGGAGCGACTTAGGGCTAATCGGGCTGAGATCTTTAAAGGTGTTGCTGGTGTGGCTCCTAATGTGGTTGAATATTGGTTGAAGGCCACTGAGAGGATAGTGGAGGACTTGGACTACACACCTGAGCAAAAGTTAAAAGCAGCAGTGTCATTGCTTAGGGAGGAAGCCTATCAGTGGTGGTTGACAGTAAAAGAGGGCACTCAACCTGAGCGGTTCACTTGGGAGTTTTTGAAAGCTGCGTTTCAGGAAAAGTATGTAGGTGCAAACCTTGTGAATGCTAGGAGGAAGGAGTTCCTTAACTTGACCAAGGAGAACAAATCTGTGGTTGAGTATGAAGCAGAGTTTCTACACCTTAGTAGGTATGCAAGGGTTATGGTGGCAACGGACTATGAGTGTTGCATTAGGGTTGGGGATGGTCTGTGTAACACCTCAAACCCAGCCCAGACGTTACGGCCAAGTCTGGTGTGTCACATGGACGATAACTTACATTCCATTCTTTAATTAATATGGTTAGGGCGAGTTTGCAAAATCGTTATTTAAAAGTTTAGAGAAACCATTTCATTTAATTCATGAAAGTCCCATCCAATACCAATTTAGAGTTTATTAGAAGATCTTGTTGGTCATTAAGTTATCCATTTGTTGCGTTCGACGTGTTTTGAAAATAGTGATTAATTTTAAATGAAAACCTACGCAACCTTAGTCTATCCATTTCAAGCAAGTTATAAATAAATGAATAAATATCAAAACAAAAATACTTAAAGAGCGTCCTTATTACAAATTAAAAACCCAAAAGAAAATAAATTAAAGAAAAATACGGAAATAAGGTATTTAAGAAAATATGAAACCAATTGCAGATCTTGTGGCCACTCCGAATCCCTCCAGCTCTAAGTCTACTAGGTTTGGGGCTCACCTGCAGGGATGAAAGGAAAGGGGGTGAATTTGTAAATCTCAGTGTGTAAGCTAAACCCAACCAGAGCCTAAATCAGTTCAAGCTGAACTGGGCCTAAGCCCTATCTAGATACAGTATTAAGTGGGCCTTAGCCCTATTTAGTAATCAGTGTTTAACTGGGCCAGCCCAATCCAGCCCTACACACCACCCATACCAGCCCTACACACCATGTGAGGAATATATCAACCCACCCAGCCCTACACACCACAATCGCAGCATAGCTGCTTAATCAGATAACGTGGCCAAGCCACTAACAATAAAACGAGGCAAAGCCCCTAATAGTAAACGTGGCATTGCCACTTAACACTTCCTCCATCAAAAAGCCAATCCCATTCAACAGTATTTAATGTCATGGCATACAGTGAACAGATTCAGTTTAGCATGCATTTAAGTCCAATTTAGCCCTAAGGGTATAATGGTCATTTTGCACCTAGGGGTAAAATAGCAATCTTCCACCCATAAGGGAATATTTTAGTAAATTAACTAGTTTTTTAAGATTTTATGCACATTTTAGGTGTTAACAGTCCAAATATCATTTAAGTAACTTATTTAACCCATTTAGTCCAATTAAAGTTATTGGGCCCTAAAACCCCTAATGGGCCCTACAGTGTCCACTAACTATTACAACCCACTAAGCCCAAATTTTACGTTCGTTTTAGCAAATTTGTTACTCAGTCCATCAGAATGCGTTGGCCACTCGTTTCCACCCATATGGACTCGTAAACCCATTGGGCCCAAATTCAGCCTCCCAGGGCCTGAAATCACCAATGTGCACGAAATTGCACATCTATCATTCTTATCGTTTGCGATTACAGAATATACCATTTTAATCTGACCCACGAGCGTTCGCACGCTCACAAGCCCTTGAAATGCCAAAATTTCGGCATTTCAGTATTTCAGCTTTTTGGCTTTTGCCGATCTAGTCTACTAGTGGGTATCGTTTACGCACCTGATTTGCGAGATTTGTAGGACCCCTCGAACGATCAACCTACAGTCGTTTAGATCACATTATTAACTACGAATCAATGAAACCAATCTAACTATCACGTACCATATTCGGCCAACATCACCTTAGGCTCCTGGATACTTACCTCTGCCAAAAACAATGACTAGATCTAGATCTAGTTGCTCCAATGGTCCTTGCCTCCAATACTCCTTGATTGATAGCCTTCAGTCCACACTAGCACATAATAAACTGAAAGATAAAACCAATAAAACCTTTAGCCTCAATCGACAGCCATCCCATGTAGTTAGGGGTTTTCAGCTTTTCTTGAATCACCAATAATGGATAGAGAGGGGATCTCGAGCACTTACCAAAGATTTACTTGCCAAAAATGCTCCCAAGTACCTTCCTATTCCAGATCTATTGTAGATCTATCCCAAAATACGAGTAAAGAATAGATCTAAGGGATCTAAAGGCTCAGTTCCCGAATCACTATGAATATGGGGGTTTCGGCTTTGTATGAAAAAGAAGAAGATCAAAGGTTTACGTATTGGAGAGGAGAAGATGTCGACAGAGACTTAGAATGTTGTGGGTTTCGGGTTTTTGGAAGATTAAGGTTCAAGGAGAATGAAGTTTTGGTCACTGAAGAAATCGGCAACACAAAAACTACCTTTTGAGATTTTGGCTTTTGAGAAAACGGCTAGCTAAGGTTCCAAACAAGTCTAGACCGATTATGAAGGGAAAAAGAAAGAAAAGAAAGGAGAATAGCTTTCAGTTTGAGAAGACAAGAAAAGAGAGAAAATAGCTTGGGTCTTTGATCAAATCAACACAAGAGTTTTGCAACTTACGTTTTTGGCTTTTAGAACGAGGGAGGAGAAAAGAAAGGAATGAAAGAACCTAACCCCTGTACCTATTCAGCAACCAAGAAAAGAGGTCAAAACAAAACCTAAAAGAACACACTCAAGGCAAACGGCACATACTAATCCTCACTTGCCGAAATTGTAACCTCAACACCCAAATGCCAAATTTGCTCTCTAAGACCGCTACAATCGGCCACCACTAGCTCCCATTCAAAAATTCCTAGATTTTCTCCTCCTTATCCTCTTTGATTCAATCCCATGAGCACCTTAAACTCTTCCCAGTAGAGTTTCACTTGGAGTCCATCACATGCCTTGCACATGCATTAAAAAATAAAATAGCACCTTGCTTACCATAAGACTTGAACCTTGGCTCATGCATAGCTTCCACACGCCACTCCCTTGTCTCTTATGTGGCGTTACATAGCCACCCTACCACTGGTCACCTTATGTCTTAAATTACCCATTTTTGTTTAAAAGCCCACCTACTCAAGTCCCCTTCTCTTTAAGTCTAAGATTTTAAAATTCTACCGGGTTTTAACTTAGGCTTGGGCCTTCTAACGGCCCACTAACCTACCCAAAGCATAAATTATCATAACCAGACAACAAAATTTTAAGTTCACACCAAAATCGCAAAAATCTCAAAAATTAGGGCGTTACAACTCTACCCCTTCAAAGAAATTTCAGCCTCGAAATTTACCTGATTCAAATAGGTGAGGGTATTGTTGACGTATCGCCTCTTCTGGCTCCCAAGTAGCTTCTTCTCTACCATGATTGCGCCACAGCATGTTTACTAAAGGAATTGATTTCCCTCTTAATACCTTGACATCTTAGTCTAGAATTTGCACAGGTTCCTCCTCAAAAGTCAAGTCGGTCTTCACCTCAATCTCTTCCATTGGTACGACATGAGAAGGATTTGATCAATAATGTCTCAGCATGGAGACATGAAAAATGTCATGAATTCGGTCCAAATCTGGCGGTAATTCTGGCTGATAAGCTATCGGACCTACCCGCTTTAGAACTCGATAAGGCCCAATAAACCGTAGCCTTAACTTGCCCTTCTTACCAAATCTTCATATCCTCTTCAAGGCGAAACCTTCAAGAATACCATATCCCCTACTGAGTACTCAATTTCCTTACGCTTTAAGTTAGCATAAGATTTTTTCCTATCAGATGCTTCCTTTAACCAATCTCTGATCAACCTAACCTTTTCCTCAGTATCTGCCACCAACTCCGGCCCAAGAACCTGACGTTCTCCCAACTCCTTCCAACAAGTAGGTGTACGACACCTTCGCCCATATAGCGCCTCATATGGAGCTATTCGAATACTCGTCTGATAGCTGTTGTTGTAAGCAAACTCCGCTAATGGCAAGTAATCCTCCCAACTACCTCACAAGTTGATAATGCAACCCCTCAAAAAGTCCTCCAGAACCTGAATAACCCTTTCCGATTGCCCATCTGTCTGGGGGTGAAATACAGTGCGAAACTCCAACTGCGTACCCAACACCTCATGCAACTTCTGCCAAAATTGAGATGTAAACCTAGGATCCCAATCAAAAATTATCGAAATAGGCACTCCATGAAGTCGCACTATCTCTGCCACATACAACTTAGCTAATTTCTGGAGTGAATAGTCAGTTTGAACATGTATGAAGTGAGAAAATTTTGTTAACCTATCCACAATTACCCAAACCGAGTCCTTCTTAGTCGGTGTCAAGGGTAGTCCACTCACAAAGTCTATGGTTACCCTCTCCCACTTCCAAAGTGGAATCTTCATCGGTTGCAGAAGTCCAGAAGGTAGTTGATGCTCCGCCTTCACTTACTGGCATGTCAGACACTTCCCCACAAATTCTGTCACTTCTCGTTTAAGACCAGGCCACCAGTACAACTCTCGCAAGTCTCGATACAACTTATTCCCTCTAGGATGCATGGCACAAGGTCCACTATGAGCCTCTCTTAGAATTGACTGCCTCAAGTCAGAGTCATTCGGAATACAAACTCTTCCTCAAATGCACAAAACTCCTTCACTATTCAGCCCAAAATCAGAAATCTTATCACTCCCAGCTTGCTGGAATCGAGGAACTAATGACTCATCCTTTAACTGCTTCTCCTTAATCTACTTAATCCAAGTCGGTCTCACTTGTAACTCCGCTAACAAACTACCATTGTCGTATAGACTCAGACGAGTAAACATTGCTCTTAGCTCAGCTACAACCCTTCGACTCAGTGCATCAGCCACCACTTTTACCTTACCTGGGTGATACTCAATCGAACAGTCGTAGTCCTTAAGCAATTCTATCCATTTTCATTGCCTAAGGTTCAACTCCTTCTGAGTCAACAAATACTTGAGACTCTTATGGTCCGTGTATATAATACACTTTTCTCCATACAGGTAGTGTCTCCAAATTTTTAACACAAAAAAATCGCTGCCAGTTTCAGGTCATGTGTAGGATAGTTCACTTCATGAGGCTTAAGCTATCACGATGCATAAGCGATTAATTTACCCTCTTGCATCAGTACACAGCCTAAACCAACATGCGATGCATCACTGTACACAGTGAAATCCTTTCCAGACTCCAGCTGATTCAACACTGGTGCCTCAGTCAATACCTTCTTCAACTTATTGAAAGCCTCTTGCTATTTCTCAGTCCATACAAATGGTACTCCTTTCCTCAGAAGTTTCGTTAACAGTGCAGTGATCAAAGAGAATCCTTCTACAAACCTTCTGTGGTACCTTGCCAAACCCAGAAAACTCTGAATTTTTTATACCGACCTCAACGGCTTCCATTCCAGAACTGCATCAATTTTCCAAGGATCCACCTTAATCCCCTCAGTAGAAACAACGTGACCTAAAAATGTCACTACTCACAACCAAAATTCACACTTGCTGAATTTTGCATAGAGTTGCTTCTCCCTCAATACTTGCAGAACAATACGCAGATGCTCATCATGCTTCTCCTTAGTTTTCGAGTACACCAGAATATCATTGATGAAGACGATTACGAATCGATCCAAGTAAGGTTGGAATACTCGATTCATCAGATCCATGAAAGCCGCAGGTGCGTTCGTCAGTCTAAACAGTATCACCAGAAACTCGTAATGACCATATCAAGTTCTGAATGCTGTCTTATGAATATCCACCTCTTTGACCCTTAACTGATGATATCCAGATCGAAGATTAATCTTGGAAAATACTGAAGTTCCTCTAAGCTGATCAAACAGATCATAGATCCTTGGTAGAGGATACTTATTCTTTATCGTCAGTTTGTTAAACTGGCGATAATCGATGCACATACGCATTGTCCCATCCTTCTTTTTCACGAACAGTACTGGTGCTCCCCATGAAGACACACTCGGTCGAATAAAACCTCTGTCGAACAACTCTTGAATTTGTGCTTTCAATTCCACCAACTCCTTTGGTGCCATTCTGTAAGGTGCGATGGACATTGGAGCCGTTCCAGGCAGCAAGTCAGTTCCAAATTTGACTTCACGATTCGGAGGTAGTCTAGGAAGCTCCTCAGGAAAGACATCTTGAAACTCTTTGACGGTTCTAACCTTCTCTACTATCAAGCCTTCAGCCTCTGTCTGCTCACTAACACCAAATACGCCTTGCAACCCTTGTGAAACAGCTTCTCAGCCCTTAAGGCCGAAACAACATTAGACAAGTAGTCCCTTTGCTCCCCTATAACCATCATCTCCTCATCTTCCTCGGTCTTTAACACCATCCGTTTTGTCGCACAATCCAGAGTCGCCTTATGCTTAGCGAGCCAATCCATCCTTAAGTTAAGATCGAATTCCCCAAATGGTAACTCCATTAAATCCCCAGAGAAAATTCTACCTTAAGTCTCTAAAGGCACATTTCTATAGAGTTTGTCTACCCTAACCGAGTGACCTAGTGGACGTATCACAGTTACCCAACTCATAGTTTCCTCAGAGTGCACGCCCAATGACCTAGATATTTCACATGCAACATACGAATGGCTAGAACCAACATCTGTCAAGGTAGACTATGGCATGCTAGAGATAAAAAATGTACCAGTTATGACGTCAGGTGCCTCACCCTCCTCTCAACAACGAGCAGCATACACCAACACTGGCTGACGAGCCTTAGCAGTTCCAGCACCCCTACCAGGTGCTCCACGTCCTCGACCATTTCAGTTCCTGCCCCTACCTTGACCACGGCCTCTTGGCGGTTGTGGTCCACCTCACACTGATTGAGCAACCCTCTGTTCAGCAACTTGCATCTGAGTTGGCCTCTGAGGACAATCCTTAACTTTGTGCTCCTTGGATTCACATCGAAAATAAGCCCAGTACGCTTCCAGCACTCTCCCAGATGGACTCTACCACAGTATTTACTGGAACTGCTCAGACCGGTTCCTCTACTCTAGCTCTTTTGACATTCTTGTTTGCAGCACCTGAGGGTCTAGAATCCCTCTTGAATTGATTTTGGTCCTTCCCACGGTTCTACCGTTTAGTCCGTTTCACCTACTCAGCTATCTTAGCCTTTTCCACTAAAGCAGCAAAGTCATGCTCCCTCTACAGAGCTATCAGTACCGTAAGCTCATTCCTGAGGCCATCCTCAAATCGAACGCTATGTTCATACTCAGTAGCAACTATTCCACTGGCATACCGGCTCAACCTTAAAAACTCAGCCTCGTACTCAGCAATAGACTTGTTACCCTGGTCAAGTTTAGAAATTCCTTCCTTCGGGCGTCCACATAGCTCACCCCAACGTACTTCCCTTTAAAGGTCGTCTTAAACAGCTCCCAAGTTACCCGCTCAGCTGGGGTGCTATCCCTCACAGTGATCCACCACTGATACACCTTGTCTCACAATAGCGACACTGCTCCTTTTAGCTTCTGCTCCACTGAGCAATCCAGATCGTCCATGATCCACTCCGTGCCCTCAAACTAGTACTCAGCCACATTTGGGGCTACTCCAAATATACCTCTAAACACCTCGCTCTGTTAGCCCGGAGTCGCTCAGAAATGGATCCCCTATTCACAGTCCTAGTACTAGCTCTAGCTACCCTTTTCAAAATCCTTAACATTGCCTGGAACAAAGTGTCATCCCCTGCAGCCCGATCATACGGCCCTTTCTCAACCACTGGCAGCGGTCGTGCCTCCTCAGCTGCTATATGACCAGAAGATGAAGTCCCAGCTTGTATACTACCTCGGCCACGTCCACGAGCTGCCCTCGTTCTCATATCGAATTATTTGATTATGAATTTTATGAATTAATTCAGTATTTCAGTGTTTATTACAAATGTCTTATGTACAGATAGTATTTCAGGGTTTGTTTTCACAGAATCGTAGCCTAGCTACAGTCTCAGTCTTCTGGGGTTTAGTTTCCCTACTGTCTCAGTCTCTACAGTTTCAGTATCACCCTAACTATAGAATCCTAGTAGAGTCTTAGTACTATCTATAGTAATATAGTAATATTTCAGTTACAGTACAGTGTAGTAGAGATACTTACAGACTTGGTACCGGGGATTCAGTGTGCCACCCTTCAGAAACCAGATTTTAGAAAGCCCAAATTTTAGCTAAAATTTTAGTAAGACTAAACTTTGTTTTAAAATAGAACTTTGAATATATCTTGAAAATAAATTTGAAAAGGGTTTTCTTAAGAAAATTTTCCCAAACCGATTTTCAAATTACCCTTCTTGGGCGGCCTTGATTTTAATTTTTATAAAAACTCTTGGACCTGATCCATAGCCGAGTTTTTGGAACTAGGCTTTGATACCACTAAATGTAAACCCCAAACCCGGCCTAAACGTTATGGCCAAGTCTGGTGTGTCACATGGACGATGACTTACACTCCATTCTTTAATTAATACGGTTAGGGCGAGTTTACAAAATCGTTATTTAAAAGTTTAGTGAAACCAAGTCATTTAATTCATGATAGTCTCATCCACTACCAATTTAGAGTTTATTAGAAGATCTTGTTGGTCATTAAGTTATCCATTTGTTGCATTCGACGTGTTTTGAAAATAGTGATTAATTTTAAATGAAAACCCGTGCAGCCTTAGTCTATCCATTTCAAGTAAGATATAAATAAATGAATAAATATCAAAATAAAAATACTTAAAGAGCTGCCTTATTACAAATTAAAAACCCAAAAGAAAATAAATTAAAGAAAATACTGAAACAATGTATTCAAGAGAATATGAAACCAATTGCAGATCTTGTGGCCACTTCGAATCCCTCCAGCTCCAAGTCCGCTAGGTTTGGGGCTCACCTGCAGAGATGAAAGGAAAGGGGGTGAGTTCGGAAAACTCAGTGTGTAAGTTAAACCCAACCAGAGCCCAAATCAGTTCAAGCTTAACTAGGCCTAAGCCCTATCCAGATACGGTATTAACTGGGCCTTAGCCCTATTCAGAAATTCAGTATGGCCCTTAGGCCCATTAAATTAACAAAACAAAAATTATGCATGTATGCAAAGCCCAACCCAATCCAGCCCTACACACCACCCGTACCAGCCCTACACACCATGTGGGGAATATCTCAACCCACCCAGCCGTACACACCACAATCGTAACATAGCTGCTTAATCAGATAACGTGGCCAAGCCACTAACAGTAAAACGAGGTCAAGCCCTTAATAGTAAACGTGGCATTGCCACTTAGCACTTCCTCCATCAAAAACCCAATCCCATGCAACAGTATAAAATGTCATGGCATACAGTAAGAGATTCAGTTTAGCATGCATTTTAGTCAAATTTAGCCCTAGGGGTATAATGGTCATTTTGCACCTAGGGGTAAAATAGTAATTTTCCACCCATAAGGGGGTAGTTCAATAAATTAACCAGCTTTTAGGATTTTATGCACATTTCAGGTGTTAACAGTCCAAATATCATCTAAGTAACTTATTTAACCCATTTAGTCCAATTAAAGTTATCGGGCCTTAAAACCATAATGGGGCCTACAGTGTTGACTAACTATTACAGCCTACTAAGCCCAAATTTTACGTTTGTTTTAGCAGATTTGTTACTAAGTCCATCAGAATGCGCTGGCCACTCGTTTCCACCCATATGGACTCGTAAGCCCATTGGGCTTAAATTCAGCCTTCCGGGGCCTGAAATCACCAATGTGCACGAAATTGCACATCTATCATTCTTACCATTTGTGATTATAGAATCTACCATTTTAATCCAACCCACGAGCATCGCATGCTCGCAAGCCCTGGAAATGCCAGAATTTCGGCATTTCAGCTTTTCGGCTTTTGCCGATCTAGACTACTAGTGGGTGTCATTTACACACTTGATTTGTGAGATTTGCAGGACCCCTCGAACAATCAACCTATAGTCATTTAGATCACACTATTAACTACGTATCAACAAAACCAATCTAACTATCACTTACCATATTCGACCAACATCACCTTAGGCTCTTGAATACTTACCTCTACCGAAAACAAAGACTAGATCTAGATCTAGTTGCTCCAATGGTCCTAGCCTCCAATACTCCTTGATTGATAGGCTCTAGTCCACACTAGCACATAATAAACCAAAAGATAAAACCAATAAAACCTTTAGCCTCAATCGACACCTACCCCATGTAGTTAGAGGTTTTCGGCTTTTCTTGAATCACCAATAATGGATAGAGAGGGGATCTCGAGCACTTACCAAAGATTTACTTGCCAAAAACGCTCCCAAGTACCTTCCTATTCTAGATCTGTTGTAGATCTAACCTAAAATACGAGTAGAGAATAGTTCTAAGGGATCTAAAGGCTCAGTTCCCAAATTACTATAAATATGGGGGTTTCGGCTTTTGTATGAAAAAGAAGAAGATCAAAGGTTTACGTATTGGGGAGGAGAAGATGTTGACAGCGACTTAAAATGTTGTGGGTTTTGGGTTTTGGGAAGATTAATGTTCAAGGAGAATGAAGTTTCGGTCATTAAAGAAATCAGCAACACAAAAACTACCTTTTGAGATTTCAGATTTTGAGAAAACGGCTAGCTAAGGTCCCAAACAAGTCTAGACCAATTATGAAGGGAAGAAAAAAAGAGAAAAAAGGAGAATAGCTTTTGGTTTGAGAAGAAAGGAAAAGAGAGAAAAGAGCTTGGGTCTTTGATCAAATCGACACAAGAGTTTTGCAACTTGCATTTTCGACTTTTAGAACGAGGGAGGAGAAAAGAAAAGAATGAAAGAACCTAACCCCTATACCTATTCGGCAACCAAGAAAAGAGGTCAAAATAAAACTTGAAAGAACACACTCAAGGCAAACGGCACACACTAAAGCCTCACTTGCCGAAATTGTAACCTCAACACCCAAATATTGAATTTGCTCTCCAAGACCCCTACAATCGGCCACCACTAGCTCCCATTCAAAAATTCCTAGATTTTCTCCTCCTTATCCTCTTTTATTCTATCCCGTGAGCACCTTAAACTCTTCCCAGCAGAGTTTCACTTGGAGTCCATCACATGCATTGCATATGCATTAAAAAATAAAATAGCACCTTGCTTACCATAAGACTTGAACCTTGGCTCATGCATAGCTTCCACACGCCACTCCTTTGTCTCTTATGTGGCATTACATAGCCACCCTACCACTGGCCACCTTGTGTCTTAAATTACCCATTTTTTATTAAAAGCCCCTTACTCAAGGCCCCTTCTCTTTAAGTCTAAAATTTTAAAATTCTATTGGGTTTTAACTTAGGCTTGGGCCTTCTAACTGCCCACTAACCTACCCAAAGCATAAATTATCATAACAGACAACAAAATTTTAAGTTCATACCAAAATTGTAAAAATCCTGAAAATCTCAAAAATTAGGGTGTTACAGTCTGAGAGATAGCCTTAGAGTATTGATAGCTCCACAAAGGGAGCGAGTTTTCTCAGAGTTGGTGGAGAAGGAAAAGATAGCAGAAGAGGTGAAGCGCACTGAGTGCCTAAACTGGGAAAAAGAAAGTGGTAAGGATAAAAGGGAGGCTGAGACGTCTGGTGTTGGACAGAGGCCCAGAGCTAGGGCCAGAAGTAATGGGCTAGTTAGAGCGGGGCCCCCTGCTGCTAATCTAGGGATGCCACCTTGTGCTGATTGTGGGAAAAGTCATGCAGGTGAGTGTTAGAAGCGGACAAGAGCTTTTTTAGCTTGCAGATCTATGGAGCATATGATCAAGAATTGCCCTAGAATGCCAGGCCAAGTACCAACCGTGGGCCAGGGTAATGTTCAACCACCAAGGGGTGGTCAGCTTCGCCAAGGGGCCGTAGGCAGGCTAGGGGCAATAATAGAAATAGACATGAACGTGGAGTACCGGGCAGAGGTGCAGGCCATGCTGAGGCAAGGCAGCCAGCTTTGGTTTATGCTGCTCGACGCCGAGAAGATGAGGATGCCCCAGATATGATAACGGGTATGTTCTATATATATGAGTTGCCTTATACTGCATTAATTGACATTGGATCGATACATTTATATGCTGCATGCAATAATACTGAACCATTGGGTGATACGTTTGAAATTATTGCAAATGAGATTACAGTGTTAAGTCCATTAGGCCAGTCAGTAGTAGTGAATAAGTTGTTTAGGGATGTACCCTTAGTAGTTCAAGGGGTTACCTTCTTGGCGAATTTGATGGAACTACCTTTTAGCGAGTTTGATTTAATCTTGGGTATGGATTGGCTAGTGAAACACCGAGCGACTTTGGATTGTGCTGCAAAGAATGGTGTTAAGAACGGCAGAGGATGATGAGGTGGTGGTAATTGGTAAACGCCGAAATTATTTGTCAAATGTAATTTCGGCACTCAGGGTTGAGAAGTTGGTACGTAAGGGTTGCGAAGCCTATTTGGCTTATATAAGTGATACAGAAGCTAAGATTCCTATTATTTAGGATTTGAGAACGGTTAGGGAATTTCCTGACGTCTTTCCCGATGAACTGCCTGGGCTACCGCCGAACAGAGAAGTAAAATTTGGAATTGAGTTGCTTCCTAGTACAGTTCCAGTGTCCATCGCCCCTTATCAGATGGCACCGAAGGAATTGGTAGAACTTAAGGTGCAGATTCAAGAATTATTGGACTGAGGATTTATTTGACCAAGTGTGCCTCTGTGGGGAGCACCGGTATTATTCGTAAAGAAGAAGGATGAGTCGATGCGAATGTGCATCGACTGTCGGCAGTTAAACAAGCTAACCATCAAGAACAAGTACCCTCTACTGAGAATTGATGATCTTTTTGATCAATTTAGGGGAGCCTCGATTTTCTCAAAAATTGATTTACATTCAGGGTATCACCAACTGGGAGTTAAGGAGGCAGATGTTTATAAGACAGCTTCCAGAACTCGTTATGGGCACTACAAGTTCTTGGTAATGCCATTTGGGCTAACGAATGCACCTGCTGCTTTTATAGATCTCATGAACTGGGTTTTCCAACCTTATTTTAATCGGTTCATGGTAGTCTTTATTACTGACATCTTAGTGTACTCTAGAGATGAAGATGAGCATGGTACACACTTAAGGATTGTGTTGCAGATTCTGAGGGAAAAGCAGCTATATGCCAAATTCAGCAAGTGCAAATTTTGGCTATGGGAAGTTACTTTTCTAGGACATGTGGTGTCAGCTGAGAGGATTAGGGTGGATCCTCAAAAAATCGAAGCAGTGTTAGATTGGAAAACACCTAAGATGGTGTCCAAAATTTGAAGTTTTCTGGGCTTGACAGGGTACTATAGGAGGTTCGTTGAGGGCTTTTCTTTAATAGCTGCACCTCTAACTAAGTTGTTGTGAAAAGGGGTACCATTTTTTTTGGATGGACAAGCAGCAAGAGAGTTTTGAGAAGCTCAAGAAGGTTTTAACAGAGGCCTCTGTGTTGATTTAGCCAGAACCTGGGAAGGAGTTTACGGTTTATAGTGACGCATCACATGTGGGCTTGGGCTACGTATTGATGCAGGAAGGTAAGGGGGTTGCATATGTGTCACGTCAACTTAAGACGCATGAGGTGATTACCCAACCCATGACTTGGAGTTAGCTACAGTGGTTTTTATGTTAAAAATATGAAGGCATTATTTATATGGGGAAAAGTGCATAATTACTCGGATCATAAGAGTTTGAAGTACCTCTTTACCGAAAAGGAGCTAAACCTTAGGCGGCACAGGTGGGTGGAATTATTGAAAGATTATGATTGTACGATCGAGTACCACCCTGGCAAAGCGAATGTGGCGCATTAAGTCGTAGGGTTATGTTAGACTTTAGGGCTATGCTCGCTCGTTTAAGCTTATTTGATGATGGTAGTTTGTTGGCTAAGCTTCAAGTAAAGCCGGTGTAGGTTGAGCAGATAGAGGGTAAGCAGTTATTAGATGAAACCTTAGGTTCTCATTTTAGACAAGTAGAGAATGGGGAAATGTCAGACTTTGGGTTGAATAGTAAAGGAATGCTATGTTTCCGTGGAAGAACGTGTGTACCGAAGGATGATGAGCTAAGGCAGTCTATTCTACGTAAAGTGCATAGCAGTCCCTATGCTATGCATCCCAGCAGAAACAAGTTGTATCGAAATTTGCGTGAGCTTTATTGGTGGCCTAGACTTAAGTGCAAGGTGACGGAGTTCGTAAGTAAATGTTTGACATGTCAGCGGGTGAAGGCAGAACATCAGTTGCCTTCAGGATTGCTTCAACCGGTGAAGATTCCACTTTGGAAGTAGGAAAGGGGGACTGTGGACTTTGTTAGTGGGCTACACTTGACGCCTACTAAGAAAGACTCAATATGGGTTATAGTGGATCGGTTGCCCATTTTGTATCGGTCTGTATCGATTACTCATTGCAGAAGTTGGCTAGGTTGTATGTGGCTGAGATTGTTAGATTACATGGAGTGCTAGTTTCCATAATATCTGATAGGGATCCACGTTTCACTTGACGGTTCTGGAAAAGGCTGCATGAGGCACTGGGTACTAGGTTGAACTTCATTACGGCGTTCCATCCTCAAACTGATAGACAGTCAGAAAGGTTTATCCAAGTTTTGGAGGATATGTTGAGGGGATGCATTAAGTTCTGAGGTAGATTGGAGGACTATTTGCTATTAGCCGAATTTGTGTACAATAATAGTTATCAGGCAAGTATTGGAATGGCACCATATGAAGCACTGTATGGGCGAAGGTGTCGTACTCCAACATGTTGGACAGAATTGGGCGAACGGCGAGTTTTGGGCCCTGAGTTGGTAGCAGATATTGAGGATAATGTGAAATTGATCTGGGATCGGTGGAAGGAGGCCTCAGATAGGCAGAAGTCGTATGATGACCTTAAGCGTCAAGAGATTGAGTATGCAGTAGGGGACTTAGTCTTTCTTAAGGTCTCTCCATGGAAGAAGGTGTTAAGGTTTGAATGGAAGGGAAAGCTGAGCCCTAGATTCATTGGGCCATTTCATGTTCTGAAGCGAGTTGGGCCAGTTGCCTATCAGCTGGAATTACCTTCTGAGCTAAGTTAGATCCATGATGTGTTCTATGTTTCCATACTGAGGTGTTATCGCTCGAATCCTTCACACGTAGTGTTAGTCGAGGAGATCAAGGTTAGGCCAGATCTAACTTTCGAGGATGAGCCTGTATGAATAATTGATCAAGATGTTAAGGTGCTGAGAAGGAAATTTGTGCCATTAGTCAAAGTTCTTTGGCGTAATCACAATGCGGAGGAGGCTACTTGGGAACCTAAGGAAGCAATGCGACGTCATATCCTCAGCTATTCGGAACAGGTATTTTTTAGGACGAAATTTCTTTTAGTGGGTAGAGTTCTAAAGCCCAAAAATCCCAAAGTTTCTTTTAAAGTTGTGTTATATATGACTGATATTGTAGCTAAGTGTCTTTTTTTTAGTGTTAAAGGGCCTTTTGCTAAGTTCTGAGTTCAAGCTTTAAGGTGGAGAAATTTTAGTTTTATTAAAGGAACTTTAAGAGTAAGTAACTTGGCTTTTAAGTAAATGGGGTTGAGATTCGACACAAGTGGGCTTGTGGTACAGTGGCAAGGTAGCGCCACTTAGGGAGCTGTAAGAGGCGTCATTAGCAAGTAAGGGGATCCTAGGTTCAAGGCCTAGAGTGGTGTTATTTGG
Source organism: Gossypium stocksii (assembly GCA_020496765.1). Classification (NCBI taxonomy): domain Eukaryota; kingdom Viridiplantae; phylum Streptophyta; class Magnoliopsida; order Malvales; family Malvaceae; genus Gossypium; species Gossypium stocksii. The sequence continues at coordinate 62,247,270 of CM035630.1, forward strand.
GACTTTATTTTTGCACTTTGAAGGGCTAGTAGTGGCATGGGAGTGGACTCTGAAGGGAGTGATTAGAAGAGAATTTTAAGGAAGGGATCAAGGAGCTAATCGTGGAGCAAAATTAGGAGATTGGTGTGGGGAAAGAAGTGGTGTCGTTTAGGACTTTGAGAGTAGGCAAGTTTCAGCTTTGGGCATAAATAGGGGGTGTCGAATTTCCTTTGTGCTTTTTGGAGAAAGGGTTCTCTTTGTTGCTTTTGTCGAACCTTCTCCTCCCAAACTCTTTTTGATTCATCATTCTTTTCTCTTTAAGTACTCAGAAACCGAAAACCTCATATTCTTTTCTAAGTGAGTATCGACTTCTCATTCTCATCAAAACCATTCTTCTTTCTTTACTTCTAGTTTGTTTCTCTTGTGTCGAATACCTCCTTTCTACCACACCAGTCTCTAGGGCCAAATACAACTGTGGCCGAATCCCATCTGTGCTGTCACTACTTCCATTTCTTGGGTCGATTGCCTCTTAGGTAAGAACCTTACTCTTTCAATCGATTTTGCTAAGAACCGACTTCTCTTATTCCTTACTACCATAATCAATTTTGTAGGGGTAGTATCAAATCTTTATTCTCCAGATCTCTGCCAAATCATTCCTTATATTTTGGGTTTTGGGTAAGTGTTCATCACTTTGGTTTTAGGAGTTGGTCGAATGGTCATATATGTTATAGGGGTGACTCGTGTTGGATGCAAGTCACCTATTACTTAGGCTTTAATGGTTACGTTGGTACAGATCTACGAGAAATCGTAGTTAGTGATTAAAGGAAAAGCTATTAGGACTTGTCGCACATGGTAAGGTTATGGTAAGACTTTGGTTCTTGGTAAAGATTGTGGTTAAGACTATGATTAATTGAAGGGTGGTGTTGATTGTAGGTTTGTGGCTAAGGAGATTGTAGCACGTTTCATTACTAGGTGTGTACATACACTACACACACACGATAGATCGGCAAATCTCAAAAAGCCAAAATGTCGAAAAGCCAAAATTTTGGCTACGGTAGTCCTGTGAGTGCGCGAACACTTGTACGAGGGTATTCGATACGTTATCAGAGGCCCCATGAGCGATCTCATGGACTTGAGTCACGTTTTGGCTAACTAGGCCAGAATGGGCCAAATGGGCCGACGGGCTTGTGGGTCCAAGCTAGCAAAAAATGATATGTTGATAATAAATGATGAGTTGATAAAGTTTGTTGAATTGTTTGAAATGGATTGGGCCTAATGGGCCGTATGATTGTGATTGGGCCTAATGGGCCATATAAATGCTATTGGGCCTGATGGGCTATATGAATGAATGGAATCATGCAGACATACTAGGGTTTTGTAATGGACTTTTAGGCCTAGCTTCTAATAAATCCTTATGCGGGCATAAAACTTAATTAATTTATCCAGTGCATCTGTGGACAAGTCGTAAGGTTAGAGTATGGCAATGGGCATTTGCATGTTTAGAATTGGATCTAGGGAGGGCGTGGTACTTAAACGGTCTTAATGACCCACCTCCTCTTCTCTAGAATCCTACCTGGTGCATAGTGTTTGTTCACTTTAGCCAATGAGGACTTGTTGACGGGCCAAAGTTCGTAATTAAGACCCATACGTTAGTAAATTACTGAAATACCCCTGTAGGGTAGAATTACTGAAATACCCTTATAGGGTAGAATTATTGAAATACCCCTGTGTGTTATAAGTATGACTTATGTATACTATATGCTATATGTTGCACTCATGTGTTATGATGTTGCATGTGGGTGGGAATTATATTGGAGGAAGTGTTATATGAGGATCACATAGTCGCTTAACGACCGTAGGTCCAATGAAGGCTTTTAAGCCAATATATGATCAGCAGCTTCGCTGCAACGTTAGGTAGTACCGCAACTGGCGCTACCCTTGAAGTGTATCAGATGGGTGGGTCGATATAGTTATCCCCACAGGATGTGTTTCGGTTGGACGGAGATGATGTGAATCGGTTGGATGGGTTGGGCATTGCATTATTGCATACATGATTGCTATAGATTTTTTGCTACTATTGTATTGGGCTCAGGCCCAAGATGACTTGTGTTGCATGAAATATATTGTTGCTGAGGGTTGTACACACTGAGTTTCGAAACTCACTCCCTCTTTTATATTTTTTAGGAGAACCTCAGTAGGCGGTTCGATGGATAGAGGGACTCAGAGGTGGCCAACTAGCAAGACAATTTAGACTTGTTTCTTTTTCTTTATTAAAAGTTCTTGTATTTTAATTACTTAAGTCCAGATTTTAATAAGGCCTTTACTCTGGTTACTATTATTCATTGTTATGCTATAAGAATGGAGCATGGACTTATTCCTATCAAACACATTTCAAATTTTTCTAAAATCAAGTAATGTTTTTTTTTAAATTAAGCTTCTGCAGTTAAAGAGAATTTTCTTTTAAAAGTAACTCTTAAAACATAACAAAGAAATAGCTTTTGAATCCACCTCGTTCTAAAAACAAATACAAACTGGGATTTTACTCGAAAATTTCTTTTAGAAGGGTTTTCAATGCAAATAAGGTTTTCGATAAAACAATTCAATGTGACACGCTAGATTCAGCCATAACGTTCAGGCCGGGTCTGGGGTGTTACATCATTCTTACCGACCACATATCATATACTAGACTCATTTCTCGTGAGTTTTGCATAGGTACCTGTATCACTCCATCACATAACTTTAGCCTTTTTCATCTTTAACATAAAGTTTAATTCTTTTCCCCGTTGAACCACTTAGAATATCGATGGATACTCAGAAAATGTCATACACGTGGTAAGATTCCAATGCCATATCCCAGATATGGTCTTACATGGGATTACATGTCGATGTCGATGCCATATCCCAGATATGGTCTTATATGGGATCTCATATCGATGTCGATGCCATATCTCAGATATGGTCTTACACGGGATCGTATATCGATGCCATGTCCCAGACATGGTCTTACACGATTTCATATCGAAGCCAAGTCCCAGACATGGTCTTACACGGAATCACTATTCGATGCCGATGCCATATGCCAGATATGGTCTTACATGAGATCTCAATTCGGTGCTAATGCCATTCCCAGATATGGTCTTATACGAGACCTTATTAATCTAACGTCATGACAAGGGTAGCCTTACTATTCCTAAGGTTCAACCGGGACTTCGATATAGTATAACTTCATCATTTCTTGATCAAGACCTCATTAACCAATTTCATAAAAAAAAAGTATACATTTCATGCAATATCAAGCATTTAAATACATAATAACATAATGTTGATTTATTACACACAAACTTACCTTGGTACAAAAATATAGATAGTTGTTCAATTTAGTCCACCACCTTGTTCTTTCCTCTGTTTAGGTCCAGACTTTGTGTTTCTTGATCTATAATGACAAATTTCACTTATTCAATTATCACATTGACTAAAACATCCCATGAATCATACTTTGGCAAAATTATAATTTTCCCTAAACTTTCACATATTTTGTAAAATGGTCCCTAGGCTCGTATGATGAAATGTACTCATTTTCTTGGTTACCCAAGCCTAGCCAAACCTATCTTAAGCTTATAATAGCTCACATTTTCCTTCAAATCAGATTTTTACTACACATTTTATCACTTTTACAAATAGGTCCTTTTTAGGTGTTTCCATGAAAAATCACTTAGAGAAAGGTGTTCATCACACATCAAACTTCCGTATTCCTCCATTAAACATCAAAAGACATGCATATCATACATGGGTAAGATTTTGAACATGAACCCTTGCTTAAAATACGGCTAGAAATAGCTAAACCGAGCTACAAGGATCTAAAAAATGTAAAGAACATTAAAAACGGTGTTAGGATGCACTTACTATCAAGCTTAAAGATGAAAGAAACCCTAGCTATGGCTTCTTGATAATTTTGGTACAAGGGGAGGAAGATGGACACCAATTTTGACTTTTTGTTTCCTTTTTTATTAATTTATTAACTAAATGACCAAAATGCCTTTAAGGCCCTTCCTTGAGATTTTTCCCTTCCATGTCCATTTTTGTCCATCATGAAATATAATGGTCTAATTACTAAATAAGAATCTCTAATAAATTTTCTAATGCTATTCGATACTTAAAACTTCTAGAATCTCATATTTTGCAATTTTTGCAATTTAGTCCTAAAAGACAAATTGATCACTTAATTATAAAATTTCTTCATGAAAATTTCACACAACCATGCAATCATATCGTAGACCTCATAAACACCATAAAAATATATTTCTACTTTGGATTTGTGGTCTCACAACCACTATTCAAACTAGGCCCTAAATCGGGCTATTACAAGCGAAGCTAGTCAAGCCTCGGAGAAACACTAGATTTGATTCTTGTTCCTTATCCTTTAAATTTTATTGTTGTTGTTATGAATATGTCTATGAATTCTTGTGATATTGATATGTTTAATTTAATTAATATGGCTTAAATTTAATTAGTGTTACGTTGATTGCATTTTGTCCACTTGAGTTATTAAAATTATGTTTGTGTTGTTATAGGTCTTGGTAAACTGTTTGATTAAGTAAAACCATGACTAAGTTGTTCTTGCATTATAATTGTAAGGTGACTAATGAATTAATTATTTAAATGTGTTGAAATTATAATTAATTGACACAATACTTAATCAGTGCATGTTTAATCTTCTAAGGTAGTTAAGGGTTAAATTAGCGACAATATTAGACATTACATTTGTCTTGCATAAGTTCCAAGATTACTGCGATTAAACTATTTCAAGGTAGGAATACATTGTTGCCTCACTTAATCTTTTATATGCTTATGAAGATTGATTAATTGTTTGAATTGGCATTGGAAAATATTCACGAGATTAGTTAATTTAATAGGTATGTATGAGCAATAGTTAGCAAATTACTGAGTTGCTGTGAATTTATTCGTAACAATATGAACATGAGTTTAGTCATTATAAGTTAAGAAATGTAATTACTATAACACAATTATGTCATCTTGATTAAAATTATCTTTTGAACTTGTGCATTGGACTTTTTATTTTATTTTATTTTACTTAGTTAAATTTTAGTTTTTAATCACTTCCTCAAAATCAAAATATTTTTCTTCTCCAAAGTATTTTTAATTGCATTCATAAATAATTCTTTTCACAGTCCCTGTGGTTACAATAACTTGACATTTACTTGTCACTTTATCACTTGTTGTGATGGTGTACACTTACACATTTCTGTCTTTCCAAGTTTTTGGTGCCATTGCTGGGGACTATTTTAAAAGTCATTATTTGTGAATTTGTAAATTTTACATTTTGGTTTATTTTTCTATTCAATTTTAATTTAATTAATTTTTTCTGTGTTGTTCATGTGTTTGAGTATTGATCGAATTATCAATTTACTCCCTGTAGACCCTGACATTGAACTTTACGACAACGAAGGAGACAAGTGAGCCAGAGAAAGACCAAAGAGATGAACTTAGAAAATATGAATCAGGAAAATGGAGCAATGTAACAACCTGAAATAGGGCTTAGTCAAAATATTGGTTTCGAAGCCACAAATTCGAAGTAGAAAAGTATAAATCATGATTATTTTCAAGTTATGATGTGATTGCATGATAGAGAGAAAATAACATGAATAAAATTTTATGAAATAGTGATTAATTTGTCCTTTAGGACTAAATTGCAAAAAGTTGCAATATATGAATTTCTAGAAGGTTTAAGTATGAAATAGCATTAGAGAAAATTATTCTAGCATTATTTAGGTGCCATAGCATTTTTTATAAGAATGCTTGAAAATTTTAGTGAACTAATTTACGCGATTAAAGGCTTAATCGCAAAAAAATGACTAAATTGTGAAAATGGTAAAAGTTATGAATTTCTAATAGATGGTGCTAAATAGCTTGAGAACCAAAGAGTGGGGTGTTTAAAATGCAATTAGGCCGTTAGAAATTGCATGGCCGGCCATAGGAGACAAAAGAGGTAGAAAAGTCAAGGGTTTGGTACACATGGGTGACTAAATTGATAAAATAATACCTATGTGCCTAGCCTTCATTTTTTCTTCAATTTTGGTCTTCTTCTTCCACCGAAATATCCAAAAAATTAACGGTTTTAAGAGCTTCAAAATTTCAGCAACATTTAGCACTCATTTGTAAGTAATTTCTATGGTCTTTCTTAAATATTTTTGCATTTTTGAGACCCTCATGACATGAGCCTTCTATTGAGGGGTGTATTTAGCATTTTGGTTGAAAGTTTAAAATTTTACCATGACTATATAGATGTTATTTGCTGGAGTTTTATGAAAGAAAATGAATGTAGGATGCTTAATAAACAACTTTTGTAAAGAGGTGTTCATAGAAAACACCTAAAAAGGACCTAGATTTAAAATGAGTAAATGGTATGGTAAATGCATGAAATAATAGATATTTGAAGATGGCATAAGAATAAAAAGGGCTTAGATAGGCATGAGAAATGAGGAAATTTGATGAAAATCAATTTCTGAGCATAAGGGCAAAATGGTCATTTTGCCAAAGTCTAAGGGCAAAATGATCAAATTGCCAAATTGTGAATTAAGGGATTGTAATAAATAGTTTGGTGATTAAATTATTGAATTCTATTCATTATAGATCAAGAAACTTGAAGCCCGAATCAAAATCGGGGAAATGGTAAAGTGGTGGACTAAATCAAGCATATTTTGGACCCGAGGTAAGTTATATGTGATATTATAGCATTAAGTATTATGGAAACGTTTATGATGATTTTCTATGATATATATGTGATTGCTATGAAATTATTGACATTAATTTTCACTAAGTAATGACGAAGAAATAAAAGTATGATTTTAATAGAATGTTAATGAATACGAAGGATACCGTTGACATACTAGGAGGAATTGTAGGTCTCGTATAAGACCATGTCTGGGACATGGCATCAGCATCGAACTGAGATCCCATGTAAGACCATGTCTGGGAGATGGCATTGGCATCGACATGTGGTCCCGTATTAGACCATGTATAGGACATGGCACCGGCACCTAGATGAGATATAGATCCCTTGTAAGACCATGTCTGGGACTTGGCATGGGCATCTAAGAGAGACCCCATATAAGACCATGTATGGGACATGGTATCGACATCATATAACATCCTGTGTAATACCATATCTGGGATAGGGCTTCGGAATCAACTTGAGATCCCATATAAGACATATCTACGATATGGCTTTGGCATCTTACCAAGAGAATGGTATTACGAGTATCCTTTGATTTTCTAAGTACATTAAAAGTAAAAGTATTCAAGTTGATTAAGTTAATGAGAAAGACTAAAGTTTATGATAAGTGTTATAGCTACATTTGAATAAATTACGAGAAAATGATAATGTAAGACACGAGATTGAGTAACTCATGAGAATGAGCAAGACATGAGACTGAGTAAGTCTTGGGAATGTGTAAGTCATGATGACGAGTAAGTCGTGAGAATTACAAAGTTATGAGCTTGAGTAAAATATTGAAAGAAGTTTCAAGTTATTTTAAATGAGATAACGTTGAATTAATTATAGATGTTATTTTATTCCATGCAACTTGCTAAGCATTTTATGCTTACTCCCTCAATTTCCCTTTTCCATGTAGGTTTGCCGAAATAGCTTGGGGATATTTAAAAGTCGGAGCTTGAAGTCACACTATCAAGTAATCTATTTTGGTATAGTTATGTTACTCATTTTGAATATGGCATGTATAGGTCTTTTGTCATTTTGTTAACTCATACTAGTTAGCCAATTATGTTGGCCATTTACACTTACAAGTTTGATTTTGTAAATGGCCTTTGGAATTGGCCTAAAACTATCAAAGTTGTTTAGTGAAATGAGAATGAATTCTATGGAAATTGTGCAAATTTGTTTAGTGGTTTATGCGTGCATTTTGAATATGAATTGGTTGATGTGTGAGCACCTATTAAGGGACATTTAGACGAGTATTGGCACTATGATATGAAGTATGAAGATTGGGATATGTTTGAATGTGTTTCAGGGTGGCTAAGGGCTTGGTAAATAGCACCCACACGGGTAGACACACGGGTTTGTGTCTAGGCTGTGTGAGACACACGGGTCGCACATGGGCATGTGGCTCGATCGTACGTCCCTTGCACCTTGCATGGATAGAATTAAATACCCATCAACGTTCGACACGGACATAAGACATGACCGTGTGTGTAACACCCCAAACCTGGCCCAGACGTTATGACCAGATCTGATGTGTGACACGAACCTATAACTAAGTTTACGACCTTTCGCGTGTTGTGACTTGGGTGATATTTTTAGTAAAACAGCAAGATTATGGAAAAAAATCATTTTGGTAAGCCTTTAGGTTATCCATATTTGAATTTGTTGAATTTTTAAAACCTTTTTAGTAGTTTGAAAAACCAGCGCAGCCTACAACTAGCAGTCTCGTTAAAATATAAATTAAACCATAAAAGGAAATAAAACCAATAAAGAAATTTAAATAGCGGCCTTATTACAGAAAAACCCGAAAATAAAATAATTCAAAACTTAAAATGAAATGAAAACCGAATTCACAGAGGTTGTGGCCACTCCGAATCTCTCCCAGCTCCAAGCCCACTATGGTTGAGGGTTACCTGCAGAGATGAAATTAAAGAGGGTGAGTTTGACAACTCAGTGTGTAACATAATCTCAACCATAGGCCAAAACAGATCAAGCCTCAGAATCAGACGTAACTGGGCCTTGGCCCATTATGGAAATCAAGTTAAGCCCATAGGCCCATAACAGATACAGATCAGAAATAATATGCAAACAGAAACCCAACCCAAATCCATCCATAACACCCCCGTACCAACCTTACACCATGTGGGGAGACTACTCGACCCACCCAACCGCTACACACCACAGATATTTGCAGCGAAGCTGCCAGATATAATTCGCAGCGAGGCTGCCAGATATTGTGACGATGTCACCAGATACAGATATTGTGGCGAGGCCACCAGAACAGATATATATACGTGGCGATGCCACCAGATAGCATCGAGGCTGCCAGAACAGATATATATATGTGGCGAGGCCACCAGATTGCAGCGAGGCTGCCAGAACGCTTCCTCCATCATAAAAACCCATACCCCATGCAACATATATATACATACTAGCATGCAACATATAGCATCTCATGCATCAGATATATTCATATTAAATGGTAACTCATGCAGATACATAAAATCATACATTTCCTACAGAATTGACCCTAGGGGTATAATAGTCTTTTTACACCTAGGGGTATTTTGGTAAATTTCCATATTCAGGGGTATTTTAGTCCTTTATCACATTTCAGAGATTTTATGCAAGTTCAATAAATTAACAGTCCCTACATAGCCACAGTAGTCCATTTAGGCTAAGTTTCCAGTTTTACCCTTTTTAGCTGGAAAACCCTAATGGGCCTTACTAAGTCCATTATCGTCTCAAGCTCGTTAAGTCTAATTTTTAGGTCCAGTTTACCAACTTAATCCTATTATTATTAACCATGTCGCCAGAAAGCCTTTAACAGACATTTTACTGGTTTGGGGCTCGGAAGCCCATTGGCCCACCTTGGCCCATCGAAGCCCATCTTACCGAAACATTCAGAATTTCATCTTCTGCAATTCTTTCACCACCAAATTCATGGTTAACCCCAACGGAGTAAACGATTATTCTTAAAATTCACCCGAATGCATTTTTCGGTCACTTTATGGCCATTTCGGCTTTTACCACTTCAGTCTAAAAGTTGGGATTAGTTACACACCTGTTAGCTGTCGAAACCGTTGAAGAAATCCACGAACGAAACCTATTGTTAATCACCTTAGTGTTAGCTTAATAATCTTCAACCATTAAACCAAAATCCCAGTACTAAAAATCAGCTAACATGGCCCAAACATCGAAACTTACCCCTTTGACGATTATAGACTAAATCCCGATGTCCAACTGCGTTAGCCTTCCAAAACTCCTCACTTGATCACCGTTCCTTGCTATCCAATACGCACAAGAATCAAACTATAGCATTAGAATCTTACAAATAATGCCGACATGCCCCCTAAGGATCCATGGGTTTCGGTTTTCCTTTATGAGTTTAATAAACGAATGTACTTAGTGATTAGATCACTTACCGATGCCACCACTCGAAGAGTATTGCTCCCACATTTCCACTATCTCCGATCTATTCTAGATTCACCGTAAATCTAACTCTAACGTCCCAAAGTGTCTCTAGAGATATTCGACTTTTGAATGGTTAGAAGGAGGTGCTTTCGGCTTTTGAGAAGATGGTATGGTGCTCTTGTTGTTTCAACCAATAAAGTCGGTAGGGTAAAATGGCAACTAGAAGGGATGAAAGAATAGGGGTTCGGCTAATTGAAGGCTTTGAAAGAAGAGAAGGCAGTCGACTTTGACAAAAGGGGTAATCGGTCACCAAGAGTTTCGGCCTCTTTCACAGTTGTCGGCAAAGGTTCAGAGAAGAGGGAGACAGGGAAGATTGGATTCGGCTAGCAGCAGAATGGTGGTAAGGGGTCGATTTATGGTTTGAGAAGAAGAGGAGCAAATAGATGAGAACAGAAAAGAAAACAAAGGAGGTGTTTCGTCGAATGAAGATTCGGTTCAAGGGTGGAATAAGGTTCGGTTACTAGGTGAATGAGAGGAACAAAGTGGCAAAAAGGGTACCTAATAGGCTATGTGAACTTGACAGAAGAGGGGAGCTTTCTCACTTAAGGAAAATCGGCACAAAATTATAAAAGACTAAAGGAGAATTCGGCACACTCTAGCACCTATTTGCCAAAAATGCAAGCACCAAGCCCCCTAGCCGAATTGCACTTGCAGAGTCCCTAAACCGGCCACCTCTTTCAAAATTCAAAGCTCCATGATTTGCTCCCTGATTATCTCCTATGACCGATTCAAATTCCTTCCATGCAGAGTTTAACTTTGCTTCAAATTCTTACCTGTTCAGGCTCAAAAATGAAACACCACCTTTGCAACCTCTGGGGCTTGAACCCTTGCCCTCTAAGCTCACTTAGGCACCACTTTTTAAGGAGCTCAGTGGCGCCTCCCTTACCACTTTACCAAGACTTGTTTTGTGTCTTATTTCCCAGATATTTTCTTATAACACCTATCTTCAAGAGACCCCTATCTCCTAAGTCAAAAATACAAAATTTTTCCAAGCTTCCAACCAACACATGGGCCTTCCATAGGCCCATTAACACTCCCCAAACATGCATTACATACCCAAATACCAGGATTTAAACATTTTAACAGATGAACAATAACCTCAAGAAAGACCCGAAATTTAGGGCGTTACAACTCTACCCTCTTTAAAGAAATTTCATCCTCGAAATTTACCTTACCCAAACAAATGGGGATATTGCTGACGTATTGCCTCCTCTGGTTCCCAAGTAGCTTCCTCTCTGCCATGATTACGCCAAAGTACCTTTACCAACGGGACTGATTTTCTTCTTAGAACCTTTACGTCTCGTTCTAGAATCTGCACAGGCTCTTCCTCGAAAGTCAAATCAGGCTGTACTTCCACTTCTGCAACTGATAGGATATGAGTAGGGTCAGAACGATATCGTCTTAGCATGGATACGTGAAACACATCATGGATTCTATTTAACTCTGGAGGTAATTCCAACTGATACGCCACTAGACCTATTTGCTTAAGGACCCGATAAGGCCCAATAAACCGCGGACTTAGCTTGCCTTTCTTAACAAATCTTAGTATCTTCTTCCAAGGCGAAACTTTCAAGAAGACCATGTCACCCACTGAGTACTCAATCTCCTTACGCTTCAAATCCGCGTAAGACTTCTGTCGATCAGATGCCTCTTTTAACCAATCCCTTATTATTTTGACCTTCTCTTCAGTCTCTGCTACCAACTCAAGTCCAAGAACTTGTCGCTCGCCCAACTCAGTCCAACAACTAGGTGAACGACACTTACGCCCATACAGTGCTTCATAAGGTGCCATACAGATACTAGCCTGATAACTGTTATTATATGCAAACTCTGCCAACGGTAGATAATCCTCCCAACTGCCTCGAAAGTCGATAACACATCCCCTCAACATATCTTCCAGAATCTAAATAACCCTTTCTGACTGACCATCAGTCTGAGGATGGAAGGCCGTGCTAAAATTCAGTCACGTTCCCAACACCTCATGCAACTTTTGCCAGAACCGAGATGTGAATCTAGGATCTCGATCAGAGATAATAGACACTGGTACCCCATGCAGTCGCACAATCTCTGCTACATACAACTTGGCTAACTTCTGAAGCGAATAATCAGTACGTACAGGGATGAAATGAGCAGATTTAGTCAACCTATCCACAATCACCCAAATCGAGTCCTTCTTTGACGGCGTTAAGGGCAACCCACTCACAAAATCCATGGTCACCCTCTCCCACTTCCAAAGTGGTACCTTTACTGGTTGCAGAAGTCCAGAAGGTAACTGATGTTCAGCTTTCACTTGTTGACAAGTCAGACACTTCCCAACAAATTCCGTTACCTCTCGCTTCAGTCCAGGCCACCAATACAACTCCTTTAAGTCATGATACATCTTATTACCTCCAGGATGCATAGCACACAGTCCTTTATGAGCCTCATTCAGAATTGCTTGCCTCAAATTGGAATCCTTAGGAATACAGACTCTACCTCGGAAACATAAAACTCCCTCACTATTAAGTCCAAACTCAGAAGTACTCTCATCTTTAACCTACTGAAATCGAGGAACCAGAAACTCATCCTTCGACTGCTTTTCCTTAATCTCATCCACCCAGGTCAGTCTTACTTGCAGTTTTGCTAACAGACTCCCGTCATCATACAGACTCAAACGTGCAAACATCGCTCTCAGATCAGATACAGTTCTACGACTTAGGGCATCAGCCACCACATTAGCTTTGCCTGGATGATACTCAATCGCACAATCATAATCCTTAAGCAACTCAATCCACCTCTGTTGTCTCAGATTCAGCTCCTTCTGAGTTAGCAAGTACTTAAGACTCTTATGATCTGTGTATATAATACACCTTTCTCCATACAGATAATGCCTCCAAATCTTAAGGGCAAAGATTACTGCTGCCAACTCCAGATCATGGGTAGGGTAGTTCACTTCATGAGGTTTAAGCTGTCGCGATGCATAAGCAACCACTTTACCCTCTTGCATCAACACACAGCCCAACCCAACATGTGATGCATCACTGTACACGGTAAAATCTTTTCCAGACTCTGGTTGAATCAGTACAGGTGCCTCGGTCAGAACCTTCTTTAGTTTCTCAAAAGCTTCTTACTGCTGCTCGGTCCAAATAAATGGCACTCCTTTCCTTACGAGTTTTGTCAATGGCGCTGCCATCACAGAAAATCCTTCTACAAACCTTCTATAGTATCCAGCTAAACCCAGAAAACTTCGAATTTCTGCCACTGACCTCGGTGGTTTCCACTCCAGAATTGCTTCAATCTTTCGAGGGTCTACCTTTATCCCCTCAGCAGATACAACATGGCCCAAGAAGGTTACCTCCCTCAACCAGAACTCACACTTACTGAATTTCACATAAAGCTCCTTTTCCCTTAACACTTGCAGCACAATACGGAGATGCTCATCATGTTTCTCCTCGGATTCAGAATAAACCAGAATATCGTCGATAAAGACGACCACGGATCGATCCAAGTATGGCTGGAACACTCGATTCATCAGATCCATAAATGCTGCAGGTGCATTGGTCAGCCCAAATGGCATAACCAAGAATTCATAGTGACCATAGCGAGTTCTGAATGCTGTATTGTGTATATCTACCTCTTTTACCCTTAACTGATGGTACCCAGATCGAAGGTCAATCTTGGAGAATACTGAAGCTCCTCTAAGCTGGTTGAACAGATCATCGATTCTTGGCAACAGGTACTTATTCTTAATCGTCAGTTTGTTCAACTACCGGTAATCGATGCACATTCACATAGACCCATCTTTCTTCTTGACGAACAACACTGGTGCTCCCCACGGAGACACACTTGGCCTAATAAAGCCTCTATCTAACAGCTCTTGAATCTGCGCTTTCAACTCCACCAACTCCTTCGGTGCCATCCTATAAGGTGTAGTGGATACCGGTGCCGTACCGAGCAACAAGTCGATCCCAAACTCAACCTCCCGATCCGGAGGTAAACCTGGAAGCTCTTCTGGAAAAACATCTTGGAAATCCTTAACGGTTTTGACTTTGTCCACAGTCAATTCTTCAGTTTCTGCTTGACTTATGAATGCCACATAAGCCTCACATCCTTTTTGAATCCACTTCTCAGCTCTTAATGCCGACACCACGTTAGACAAATAATCTCTACGTTCACCTATCACCATAACTTCCTCATCCCCTACAGTCTTTAGCCTCATTCGCTTTGCAGCACAATCCAGAGTAGCCCTATGCTTTACAAGCCAATCCATTCCCAAGATGAGATCAAATTCTCCGAAAGGTAGCTCCATCAAGTCTCCAGAAAAGATTTTTCCTTGAGTCTCTATAGGCACGTCTCTATACAGTTTGTCTACCCTAACCGAGTGACCCAAAGGACTTAATACAAATAACCCACTCACTGTCTCCTCATAACGCACACCCAGTGACCCAGATATAGCACATGCAACATAAGAATAGGTAGATCCAACATCTATCAATGCAGTGTATGGCATACTAGAAATTAAAAACGTACCGGTTATGACGTCAGGAGCATCACCCTCCTCTCGGCGATGAGCTACATAAACTAGCGCTGGCTGACGAGCCTCAGCAAAACCAGCACCCCTGCTAGGTGCTCCTCGTCCTCGACCATTACCATTTTCGCCTCTACTTTGTCCACGACCCCTTGGAGCTGGTGGTGCACCCCTCACCGGTTGGACAACCCTTTGAGCCATAACTTGTCCATGATCTGGTTCTTCGGGACAGTCCTTAATCCTATGCTCCATCGACCCACATCAAAAACAGGCTCCAGAACGTTTCCGACACTCGCCCATATGTATCTTACCACAATTCCTACAACCCTGCGGTCTGACAGCATTCATTGGCACCGCTCGCATTGGTTCTGCCACTCTTGCTCTCTTAACATTCCTATTAGCCCCACCTGATGGTCTAGAATCCCTCCGGAAGCGGTTTCTATCCTTTTCGCGATTCTGTCTCTCGGTACGCTTTACTTCCTCAGCTATCTTAGCTTTCTCAACCAAAGCAGCAAAGTTACGCTCCCTCTGCGGAGCAATTAGTACCCTTAGTTCATCTCTCAGACTATCCTCGAAACGCACGCTACGCTCATACTTAGCGGCAACTATCCCAGAAGCATATCGGCTCAGCCTCAGAAATTCAGCCTCGTACTCAGATACTGTCCTACTTCCCTGAACCAGATTCAAGAATTCTTTCCTGCGGGCGTCCACATAGCTAGCCCCAACATATTTTCCTTTAAAGGCTTTCTTAAATAGCTCCCATGTTACCTCACCAGCTGAAGTTCCATCTCTTACCGTGAGCCACCATTGATAAGCTTCATCTCTAAGCAACGACACGACTCCTTTCAGCTTCTGCTCCATAGAGCAATCCAGATCATCCATAATTTGCTCTGTGGCCTCCAACCAATACTCGGCCACATTCGGGGCTACACTAGACACGCCCCTAAAGAATTCTGCCCCATTAGCCCGGAGTTGCTCAGAAATAGAACCTCGAAATCCATTACCGGTACTTGCCCCAGCAACCCTTTCCAAAACTCGAAGCATCGCTTGTGATAGGGCATCATCCCCTACACCCCTATCATGAGATTCCACCTCTGTTGCCGGTGGTACCAGTGCATCAGCTACGGGCGTATGTCCCGAAGATGAAGATTCAGCTCGTGCACTACCTCGACCACGTCCACGGCCCCTACCACGAGCTGCTCGCGTACTCATTTCGTATTTTCTGTTTTAGAAATCTTATGAGTCAGATTAATATTCCAGTGTTTATTACAGATATCTTATGAATAAGTAGAATTTCAGAGTTTATACTTTTCTTTCTTTCGCGATAGCCTAGCTACAGTCTCAGTCTACCTATCAGAGTCTCTACAGTTTCAGTAATACCCTAGCTAAAGTATCATAATATAGTCTTGAGCAGGCATATAATTAGAATTTCAGAATTAACCAGAAAAGTTCAGAAAACTTACAGGCTTGGGCTGGAGATTCGGTGTGCCACTCTTTAGAAAGATTACATAGGAAAACTTAATTTATTCTTTGAAAATAAATCATTTATATATGAAAATCTTTGTTTTGATTGTTTGAAAGCTCCCATTTTCAGACCCGATCCACAGCCGAGTTGTTGTAACCTGGCTCTAACACCACTAAATGTAACACCCCAAACCCGGCCCAGACTTTATGACCAGATCTGATGTGTCACACGAACCTATAACAAAGTTTACGACCTTTCGCGTGTTGTGACTTGGGTGATATTTTTAGTAAAACAGCAAGATTATGGAAAAAAATCGTTTTGGTAAGCCTTTAGGTTATCCATATTTGAATTTGTTGAATTTTGAAAACCTTTTTAGTAGTTTGAAAAACCCGCGTAGCCTACACTAGCAGTCTCGTTAAAATATGAATTAAACCATAAAAGGAAATAAAACCAATAAAGAAATTTAAATAGTGGCCTTATTTCAGAAAAACCCTAAAATAAAATAATTCAAAACTTAAAATGAAATGAAAATCGAATTCACAGAGGTTGTGGCCACTCCGAATCTCTCCCAGCTCCAAGCCCACTATGGTTGAGGGTTACCTGCAAAGATGAAATTAAAGGGGGTGAGTTTGACAACTCAGTGTGTAACATAATCTCAACCATAGGCCAAAACAGATCAAGCCTCAGAATCAGACATAATTGGGCCTTGGCCCATTATGGAAATCAGGTTAAGCCCATAGGCCCAAACAGATACAGATCAGAAATAATATGCAAACAGAAACCCAACCCAAATCCATCCATAACACCCCCGTACCAACCTTACACCATGTGGGGAGACTACTCGACCCACCCAACCGCTACACACTACAGATATTTGCAGCGAGGCTGCCAGATATACTTCGCAGCGAGGCTGCCAGATATTGTGACGAGGTCACCAGATACAGATATTGTGGCGAGGCCACCAGAATAGATATATATACGCGGCGATGCCACCAGATAGCAGCGAGGCTGCCAGAACAGAGATATATATGTGGCGAGGCCACCAGATTGTAGCGAGGCTGCCAGAACGCTTCCTCCATCATAAAAACCCATGCCCCATGCAACATATATATACATACTAGCATGCAACATATAGCATCTCATGCATCAGATATATTCATATTAAATGGTAACTCATGCAGATACATAAAATCAAACATTTCCTACAGAATTGACCCTAGGGGTACAATAGTCTTTTTACACCTAGGGGTATTTTGGTAAATTTCCATATTCAGGGGTATTTTAGTCCTTTATCACATTTTAGAGATTTTATGCAAGTTCAATAAATTAATAGTCCCTACATAGCCACAGTAGTCCATTTAGGCTAAGTTTCCAGTTTTACCCTTTTTAGCTGAAAACCCCTAATGGGCCTTACTCAGTCTATTATTGTCTCAAGCTCGTTAAGTCTAAATTTTAGGTCCAGTTTACCAACTTAATCCTATTATTATTAACCATGTCGCCAGAAAGCCTTTAACAGACATTTTACCGGTTTGGGGCTCAGAAGCCCATTGGCCCACCTTGGCCCATCGAAGCCCATCTTACCGAAACATTCAGAATTTCATCTTCTGCAATTCCTTCACCACCAAATTCATGGTTAACCCCAACGGAGTAAACGATTATTCTTAAAATTCACCCGAATGCATTTTTCGGTCACTTTCAATTAGTTGTCGGTCACTTTATGGCCATTTCGGCTTTTACCACTTCAGTCTAAAAGTTGGGATTAGTTACACACCTGTTAGATGTCGAAACCGTTGAAGAAATCCACGAACGAAACCTATTGTTAATCACCTTAGTGTTAGCTTAATAATCTTCAACCATTAAACCAAAATCCCAGTACTAAAAATCAGCTAACATGGCCCAAACATCGAAACCTTACCCCTTTGACGATTATAGACTAAATCCTGATGTCCGACCGCGTTAGCCTTCCAAAACTCCTCACTTGATCACCGTTCCTTGCTATCCAATACGCACAAGAATCAAACTATAGCATTAGAATCTTACAAATAATGCCGACATGCCCCCTAAGGATCCATGGGTTTCGGTTTTCCTTTAAGAGTTTAATAAACGAATGTACTTAGTGATTAGATCACTTACTGATGCCACCACTCGAAGAGTATTGCTCCCACATTTCCACTATCTCCGATATATTCTAGATTCACCGTAAATCTAACTCTAACGTCCCAAAGTGTCTCTAGAGATATTCGACTTTTGAATGGTTAGAAGGAGGTGCTTTCGGCTTTTGAGAAGGTGGTATGGTGCTCTTGTTGTTTCAACCAATAAAGTAGGTGGGGTAAAATGGCAACTAGAAGGGATGAAAGAATAGGGGTTCGGCTAATTGAAGGCTTTGAAAGAAGAGAAGGCAGTCGACTTTTACAAAAGGGGTAATCGGTCACCAAGAGTTTCGGCCTCTTTCACAGTTGTCGACAAAGGTTCAGAGAAGAGGGAGACAGGGAAGATTGGATTCGGCTAGCAGCAAAATGGTGGTAAGGGGTCGATTTATGGTTTGAGAAGAAGAGGAGCAAATAGATGAGAACAGAAAAGAAAACAAAGGAGGTGTTTAGTCGAATGAAGATTCGATTCAAGGCTGGAATAAGGTTCGGTTACTAGGTTAATGAGAGGAACAAAGTGGCAAAAAGGGTACCTAATAGGCTATGTGAACTTGACAGAAGAGGGGAGCTTTCTCACTTAAGGAAAATCGGCACAAAATTATAAAAGACTAAAGGAGAATTCGGCACACTCTAGCACCTATTTGCCGAAAATGCAAGCACCAAGCCCCCTAGCTGAATTGCACTTGCAGAGTCCCTAAACCGGCCACTTCTTTCAAAATTCAAAGCTCCATGATTTGCTCCCTGATTATCTCCTATGACCGATTCAAATTCCTTCCATGCAGAGTTTAACTTTGCTTCAAATTCTTACCTGCTCAGGCTCAAAAATGAAACACCACCTTTGCAACCTCTAGGGCTTGAACCCTTGCCCTCTAAGCTCACTTAGGCGCCACTTTTTAAGGAGCTCAGTGGCGCCTCCCTTACCAATTTACCAAGACTTGTTTTGTGTCTTATTTCCCAGATATTTTCTTATAACACCTATCTTCAAGAGACCCCTATCTCCTAAGTCAAAAATACAAAATTTTGCCGAGCTTCCAACCAACACATGGGCCTTTCATAGGCCCATTAACACTCCCCAAACATGCATTACACACCCAAATACCAAGATTTAAACATTTTAACAGATGAACAATAACCTCAAGAAAGACCCGAAATTTAGGGCGTTACAGTGTGTCTTGTACGTATGGAGGACACGGCTAGCACACATGCGTGTGCCATGGCCGTGTGACTGCTGACGTCAGAAATAGAATACCCAGGTTTTTGCACGCCTGCCACAACACGAGCGTGTCAAGGCCGTGTGAGGGACACGTGCTAGGCGCTTGTGCATGCCATGTGAAAACCCCCTTTAGGTTCAAGGTTTGAAATTAAATCAACACAGGCAAGGGGCACGGGCGTGTCCCTAGTGTGCCTAGGCTGTGTGAGGGACACAGGCCACTAGCACGGCCATGTTTAGAGCCCACACGGGCATGTTGCCCTTCCACACTGGCGTGTATCCTGTTTTCGGATCATGATTTGGGGAAAAGTTTTATTTGAGACACATCTCCATGAGTTTAAGTTGAATGTTTGCATGAGATTTAGAATGGTAATGCCTCATACCCTACTCCAGCATCGGTTACGGGTAAGGAGTGTTACATTTAATTGTATCAGAGGTAGTGTTTAGTCGATTCTAGGACTAACCTAGCACATGCATGAGTCTAGCTATACATGCCATACTTAAGTATATATGTGATATGATAGTCTGACGACTCCTGAAATTCTAAATATGTTTTCTTATAGTAATGGATCCTGATCGAGCTACGGTAGACAATGTAGAAAGTAATGCACCTGCTCCTGCTAAAGGGACGGTGCCAGATGGGACCAAGAATGGACCAGCTACTGTGAGTTAAGTAGGAGAGACTCGAGAGGCCTTCTTCCAAATGATGAGTGAGTGGTTCATAGAGTTCGTTCGAGCGAACCCGACAGCTGAACAACAAGCTCCACCCCCTCTAAATACTCAACCTACCTCAGTAGCTCCTCAAATTGTAAAGGTAGTAAGACGTGAAAAGCCCCCAGTAGATAGAATCCGAAAATAAGGGGTAGAAGAATTTAGGGCTACTAAAGACGATGATCTGGAAAGAGCCAAATTTTAGCTAGAGAATACCATTAGGGTATTCAACGAATTATCTTGCACTCTAGAAGAGTGAATGAAGTGTTTCGTATCCCTCCTATGAGATTCCACTTATCAATGGTGGAACACCCTTGTGTTAGTGGTACCAAGGGAGAAAGCTAATTGGGAGTTTTTCCAGGAAGAATTCTGTAAGAAGTACATCAGTCTGAGGTTTACTGATCAGAAGCATAAAGAATTCTTAGAATTGAAGCAAGGTCAGATGTTTGTAATAGAATACAAGCGAGAGTTTGTAAGACTCGAAAAATGCGCTCGGGAATGCGTATCCACTGAGGCTATTATGTGCAAGAGATTTGAGGACGGATTAAATGAGGACATCAAAATGTTTGTTGGTATCATCAAATTAAAAGAGTTTGTGGTACTCGTGGATAGAGCTTGTAAGGCCGATGAGTTGGCCAAGGAAAAGAGGAAGACTGAGATGGAATCTCGTGACTCAAGAAAGAGACCGTTTGGCAAGTCATTTCAATCTTCTTCTAAGAGATCCAGGGAATTTACTTCACAGTCAGTTGCTTCAGCTGGATTTTTGAGTAAGGGCGAGGGCAAAAAGAATCCAGTCTCCAAAGCACAGACTACCTCAGTTGTGAGTGTGGGTAATACTCGACTCAGTAGACCTGAGTGCCCTTAGTGTGGTAGATGCCACCCCAGTGAATGTCGGGCACATGAGAGGGCTTGCTTTAAATGTGGCTCTCAAGACCATTTTATTAGAGAGTGTCCTAAGATGGTTGAGAAAGATAGAGATAAGAGTGTGAGATCGGGAAATGCTCCCTCTAGAGGCAGACCCCAGAGAAACCCGGGTTCAGAAGTGAGTAGTAAAGGTGCTCTGAAAGAACAGAGTATGAGACTTAAGGGTAGAGCACCAGCAAGAACATATGCCATTCGTGCTCTTGAGGAAGCATTATCACCTAATGTAATCTGGGTCATTTTCTCTCCATAAAACTTCTATTATAGCTTTGATATATCCAGGATGTACCCACTCATACATTTGCATGAAACTAGTCTCTAGCATGAGTATATCAGTAGAGTCTACGGAACTTGTGATAAGAGTATCCAATCCCTTATGCAAATGTGTGTTAGTAGACAAGGTATGTCGAGATTGTCCTTTGATGATTAGGGGTCATTATTTCCCGGCTAACCTCATGCTTCCACCATTCAATAAATTTGATGTGATCCTTGGCATGGATTGGTTAACCACACATGATGTGATAGTGAATTGTGGTAGAAAGTTTATTGAACTAAAATATGAGAATGGTGATACTCTTCGAGTCAAATCAGAGGAATCAAAGAGTTTTCCCATAGTGATCTCTTCTATGGTTGCTCAGAAATATATTAGAAAAGGGTATGAAGCTTACTTTACCTTTGTGATTAATACAAAAGAATCAGAGTTGGAAATTGAGTCAATGCCAGTAGTTTACGAGTATCAAGATGTCTTTCCAAAAGAGTTGCCCGGATTACCTCCGATTAGAGAGGTAAATTTTGGTATAGAGTTGGCTCCCTGGCACCACGCCTATATCTATTGCTCCGTATAGAATGGCTCCGACTGAGTTGAAGGAATTGAAGGCTCAGCTATAAGAATTGACAGATAAGGGTTTTACAAGACAAGTCATTCTTCGTGGAGTGCTCCCATGTTATTTGTGAAAAAGAAGGATGGGTCTATGAGGTTATGCATTGATTACCGACAACTTAACAAAGTGACAATAAAGAATAAATACCCTTTGCCAAGGATTGGTGATTTATTTGACCAGTTGAGAGGAGCCACAGTATTCACCAAGATAGATTTGAGATCCGAGTATTATCAGTGAAGAGTTAAGGAATCCGATGTGCCTAAGACTACTTTTCGAACAAGGTATGGCCACTATGAATTCTTGGTCATGCCATTCGGATTAACGAATGCTCCTACGGTATTCATGGATTTAATGAACTGCATCTTTCGGCCATACTTGGATAAATTGGTAGTGGTCTTCATTGACGATATCCTAATTTATTCCCGCGTTGGGATGAGCATGCCGAGCATTTGAGGACAGTATTACAGACCTTGCGAGATAAGTAGCTTTATGCCAAATTTAGTAAGAATGAATTTTGGCTTAAAGAAGTTGGATTTTTGGGACACATTGCTTCGGGTGATGGCATCTGAGTCGACCCAAGCAAAATCTTGGCAATTATTGAGTGGAAACCACCGAGAAACGTATTCGAGGTTAAAATTTTCTGAGGCTTGGCAGGTTACTATCGAAGATTCGTCAAAGGATTCTCTATGATCGCCACTCCAATGATGAGATTGTTGCAAAAAGATGTCAGGTATGAGTGGAACAAAAAATGCCAACAAAGTTTTGAGAAGTTAAAGATGTTATTGACTAGGGCTTCTATTTTAGTGCAACTCGAACCGGGAAAAGAATTTGTGATCTACAGTGATGCATCCTTAAATGGATTGGGTTGTGTGTGCATGCAAGAAGGTAGGGTGATTGCGTATGCCCTTAAAGCCTCATGAAAGGAATTATCCCACCCATGACTTAGAGTGGGCCGCGATAGTGTTCGCGTTAAAGATTTGGAGGCACCATTTATATGGTGAACAATGCCGAGTGTTTATTGACCATAAGAGTTTAAAATACTTAATGACTCAAAAGGAGTTGAATCTACGACAAAGAAGGTGGTTAGAGTTGATCAAAGATTATGAATTGGTGATTGATTATTACCCCGGGAAAGCAAATGTTGTAGCCGATGCTCTTAGTCAGAAATCACTATTTGCCTTGAGAGTTATGAAAACACAGTTGACATTTACTGATGATGGTTTGGTCTTAGCAGAAATGAGGGCTAAGCCGATGTTCATTCAAGAGATTTGTGAAGCACAGTTAAGAGATAGAGATTTGCAAGCGAAGAAAGCCCAATGTGAATTGGGTACCAATTCGGATTTCTAGATCAATTCAAATGGTTGTGTAAGGTTCCAAGATCGAATCTCTGTACAGAAGAATGATGAGTTAATTCATAAAATTCTACACAAGGCCCATAGTAGCCGAATGTCCATTCACCCTGGTAGTACTAAGATGTACAATGATTTAAAGAGATGGTATTGGTGGCCGAACATGAAAAGAGATGTCTCCGAGTTCGTAGCAAAGTGCTTAATTTGTCAGCAAGTAAAAGCAAAACACCAAGTACCCTCTAGTTTACTACAGCCTATCATGGTTCCAGAGTGGAAGTGGGACCATATTACCATTGATTTCATGACGGGTTTCCCGTTGACACTAATAAAGAAAGATGCTATTTGGGTTGTGGTTGATAAACTTACAAAGTCAGCCCATTTTATACCAGTACCCACATATTACTCATTAGATAAGTTGGCTGACTTGTACATTTCTGAGATTGTGTGACTTTATGGAGTACCATTATCGATAATTCCGGATAGAGATTCGAGATTTACGTCGTGATTTTGAAAGAAATTACAGGAGGCTTTGGGCACAAAGCTAAATTTTATTCCACCCACAGACCGACGGACAGTTGGAGAGAGTAATACAGGTGCTTGAGGATATGCTCAGATGTTGTATATTGGAATTCCAAGGTAGTTGGGAAAAGTATCTACCTTTGGTTGAATTTGCCTACAACAACATCTTCCAGTCAAGTTTAAAAATGGCACTTTACGAGGCTTTATATGGACGTAAATGTAGAACACCTTTGTATTGGACAGAGCTCAAAGAAAATCAAATACACGGAGTTGATTTAGTCAAGGAGACAGAGGAGAAGGTAAAAGTGATTCGAGACTGTTTGAAAGCTGCGGCTGACAGACAAAAGTTGTATGCTGATTTGAGGCAAAAGAAAATTAAGTTCCAAGTTGAGGATAAAGTATTTCTTAAAGTTTCTCCGTGGAGAAAAGTTCTTCGATTTGGCCGAAAGGGCAAATTAAGTCCACGTTTACTCAAACCCTATGAGGTCACTGAGAGGATAGGACCAATAGCTTATCGGCTAGCTTTTCTGTTTGAGTTAGAAAAGATCCATGATGTTTTTCACGTGTCAATGTTACGACGCTACCAATCAGACCCTTCACATGTGATTTCCCCGACAGAGATTGAAATACAATCGGATATGACTTATGGTGAGGAACCAGTTAATATTCTAGCCCGGGAAGTCAAACAGTAAAGGAACAAAAGTATAGTCCTTGTAAAAGTATTGTGGCAATGACATGGGCAGAAGAGGCAACATGGGAGCTTGAGAAATCCATAAGAAACCAATATCCCAGCTTATTTACTGGTATGATTTTCAGAGATGAAAATCCCTAAGGGGGAGAATTGTAACAACCTGAAATAGGGCTTAGTCAAAATAGTGGTTTTGAGGTCACAAATCCGAAGTAGAAAAATATAAATCATGATTATTTTTAAGTTATGATGTGATTGCATGATAGTGAGAAAATACCATGAATAAAATTTTATGAAATAGTGATTAATTTGTCCTTTAGGACTAAATTGCAAAAAGTTGCAATATATGAATTTCTAGAAGGTTTAAGTATGAAATAGCATTAGAGAAAATTATTCTAGCATTATTTAGGTGCCATAGTATTTTTATAAGAATGCTTGAAAATTTTAGTGAACTAATTTACGCGATTAAAGGCTTAATCGCAAAAAAATGACTAAATTGTGAAAAGGGTAAAAGTTATAAATTTCTAATAGATGGTGCTAAATAGCTTGAGAACCAAAGAGTGGGGTGTTTAAAATGCAATTAGGCCGTTAGAAATAGCATGGCCGGCCATAGGAGACAAAAGAGGTAGAAAAGTCAAGGGTTTGGTACACATGGGTGACTAAATTGATAAAATAATACCTATGTGCCTAGCCTTCATTTTTTCTTCAATTTTGGTCTTCTTCTTCCACCGAAATATCCAAAAAATTAAGGGTTTTAAGAGCTTCAAAATTTCAGCAACATTTAGCACTCATTTGTAAGTAATTTCTATGGCTTTAAATATTTTTGCATTTTTGAGACACTCATGACATGAGCCTTCTATTGAGGGGTGTACTTATCATTTTGGTTGAAAGTTTAAAATTTTACCATGACTGTATAGATGTTATTTTCTGGAGTTTTGTGAAAGAAAATGAATGTAGGATGCTTAATAAACAACTTTTGTAAAGAGGTGTTCATAGAAAACACCTAAAAAGGACCTAGATGTAAAGTGAGTAAATGGTATGGCAAATGCATCAAATAATAGATATTTGAAGCAGCCATAAGAATAAAAAGGGCTTAGATAGGCATGAGAAATGAGGAAATTTGATGAAAATCAATTTCTGACCATAAGGGAAAAATGGTCATTTTGCCAAGTCTAGGGGCAAAATGGCCATTTTGCCAAAGTCTAGGGGCAAAATGGCCATTTTGCCAAAGTCTAGGGGCAAAATGATCAAATTGCCAATTTTTGAATTAAGGGATTGTTATAGTTAGTTTGGTGATTAAATTATTGAATTCTGTTCATTACATATCAACAAACTCAAAGCCCGAATCAACATAGGGGAATGGGTAAAGTGGTGGACTAAATTGAGCGTTTACCATATTTTGGACTCGAAGTAAGTTGTATATGATATTATAGCACTAAGTATTATGGAAACCTTTATTATGATTTTTTATGATAGCCATGAAATTATTGACATTAATTTTCACTAACTATTGACAAAGAAATAAAAGTATGATTTCGATAGAATGTTAATGAATACGAAGGATACTATTAACATACCAGGAGGAATTGTAGGTCCCGTATAAGACCATGTCTAGGACATGGCATCGGCACTGAACTGAGATCCCATGTAAGACCATGTCTGGAACATGGCATTGGCATCGACATGTGTTCCCGTATAAGATCATGTTTGGGACATGGTGTCGGCACCTAGATGAGATATAAATCCCCTGTAAGACCATGTTTGGGACATGGCATGGGCATCTAAGAGAGATCCTGTATAAGACAATGTCTGGGACATGGCATCGGCATCATATGAGATCCCGTGTAAGACTATATCTGGAATATGGCTTTGGAATCAGCTTGAGATCCCATGTAAGACCATATCTGGGATATGGCTTTGGCATCTTACCAACAGAATGGTATTACGGGTATCCTTCGATATTCTAAGTACATTAAAAGAAAAAGTATTCAAGTTGATTAAATTAATGAGAAAAACTAATGTTTATGATGAGTGTTACAGGTACACTTGAATAAATTACGAGAAAATGATAATGTAAGACACGAGATTGAGTAACTCATGAGAATGAGCAAGACATAAGACTGAGTAAGTGTTGGGAATGTGTAAGTCATGATGACGAGTAAGTCATGAGAATTAGAAAGTTATGAGCATGAGCAAAATATTGAAAGAAGTTTCAAGTTACTTTAAACGAGATAACGTTAAATTAATTATGAATGTTATTTTATTCCATGCAACTTGCTAAGCATTTTATGCTTACTCCCTCAATTTCCCTTTTCTATGTAGTTTGCAGAAATAGATCGAGGATCTTTAAAAGTCGAAGCTCGAAGTCACACTATCAAGTCATCTATTTTGGTATAGTTATGTTAGTCATTTTAAATATGGCATGTATAGGTCTTTTGTCATTTTGTTACATGACTCATACTAGTTAGCCAATTGTGTTGGCCATTTATACTTACAAGTTTTATTTTGTAAATGGCCTTTGGAATTGGCCTAAAACTATCCAAGTTGCTTAGTGAAACGAGAATGAATTTTATGGAAATTGTGCAAATTTGCTTAGTAGTTTATGCATGCATTTTGAATATGAATTGGTTGATGTGTGAGCACCTATTAAGGGACATTTAGATGAGTATTGGCACTATGATATGATGTATGAAGATTGGGATATGTTTGAATGTGTTTCAGGGTGGCTAAGGGCTTGGTAAATAACCCTATATCGCCCACACGGGTAGACACACAGGCATGTGTCTAGGCTGTGTGAGACACACGGGTCACACACGAGCGTATGGCTTGACCGTGCGTCCCTGCACCTTGCATGCATAGAATTAAATACCCATCAATGTTCCACATGGGCATAAGACTCGGCCGTGTGTCTCATCCGTGTGGAGGACACGGCCAGCACACGGGCGTGTGCCATGGCCGTGTGACTACTGATGTAACACCCTATACCTGTGTTCAATACCGAAATAAGATACGAGTATTACCAGAATAACATACATGCAATCATATCAAATCGAGACATAAAATGATTATCTAAACTAAACCTGCCAATTATTCACTCATCTTTTAAACATTAAATTCACATATATCTTAAATTTGTACTTTAACTAATATTAAATTATATCGATAACATAATACAAGTGATATACGCAATATTAGAAATCAACTTTTCAAGTAATATTACTAAAATTTACAACGAAATAATCAAGTCTTCTATACATGCCATATATCCAAACTATGTTTACAAAATACCAAAAGGAAGGATGGATAATGTTAGTGAGCCTCCGACAATTTTTCCCCGAATCACAAACAAACTCGATTACACTACAAAATAAGGCAAGAAAGAAAGAGGAAGCAAAGTAAGCTTGTAGCTTAGTAAGTAATATGTAAATAATAATAAAAATAACAAACTGATAATGGCATTTATAGACCTCAGAATATGTATCCACAATTACACAACCTTATTCTCACATGCATTTCTCATTTACTTAAGTTTAGTAAAAGATGTCCATTCAAGTCCCAGTCACTAAATTATTTTTATCTAGAGCTACGGAGCTCCAAATTAAGATCCTACAATTTTACCAGAAACTAGATTCATATTTATTCTTACCATAAAAAATTTAGAATTTTTGGTTGGGCCAATTAATACAGTTTATTCATTAAAACTTCCCCTGTTTTGCTACTTGACAATCCTGACCACTCGTCACTAAAATTTCAATATCTTTATACATAATTCTAAAGATGTTCATATTTGTTTCTACTAAAAATAGATTCAATAAAAAATCCACCCATATAAAATATGTTCCATAACTATTTTTGTACAATTTTTAATGATTTTTACAAATCAGAATAGGGGATCACGAAATCAATTTGAACCAGTCTTACAAAAATGTGAATATCTTAAAATACGGAATTTCTTTGCTTTCTCTGTTTATTTTATATGAAAATAGACAAAATAAGCTTTCATTTCGTATCTCATTGAACCTCTAATTCAATTTTTACAATTTTTGGTAATTTTTCAAATTTACCTAATTGCTGCTGCCAAAAACTGTTATATTTCAAGTTTCACTTTTCAATAAATTTCCTTGGATCAATTTTTCATAGTAACACTTAACTATCTCAAACTTACCAAAGTTCGATTACTTATCGAGCACATTTCTCACAATACATAGAGTCATATCCCTATACTAAACACCATATTTTTATATGAATTTGCAATTAATAGGTTTTCCCTTTGAACACATCGGAATAGTAATAGATATTCGGTGGCCTGCACATAGTACCACCCTTGTAGTTGAAGCTAATTGGTGCACATAGTAGCCTGCACTTAGTACTACACATGTGACTAAAACCATTTCTTACACATAGTGGCCTGCACTTAGTACCACACATGTGATCGAAATAATCGAGTACGCATAGTAGCTTGCACATAGTACTACACATGCGACCCAACCATTTGGTACACGTAGTAGCCTGCACATAGTACTACACACGTGACCTAAACCATCTTGAACACATAGTAGCCTGGACATAGTACTACACATGTGTTCTCACAACGGATCATTCATATCTTTTCTATTCTGAAGGTTCAACTAGGAAATTCTTTACTTTTCAATATTTTACCAATTCATCCATACTCAATTTCAATTCATAATTTACCTCAAGTGAGCATTCAATATGCAACCACGACTCATTTAATAACAAAATATTATAAGTAAAAATGATATATTATTTACATACAGACTTACCTCAGTGCAAAATATAGAAATTTTGCAATTTAGTCCACAATCTTTTCCTGCCCCCGATCAAGGTCGATTCCATGTCTTTCTTGATCTAAAATAACACATTTAGCTTATTTAATACTCACATTTATCAAAACAGTCCTTAACTCTAACTTTGGAAATTAACAATTTTGCCCCTAAAGTTTTGCATATTTACACTTCTGCCCCAAAGCTCGGAAATTAAAATTTTTCCCTAATTCTTATGTTTTAGGACATGCTGATCATTTATTTATCAACGGAAACATCAAATTCCCACTCTAACATATACTTATGACCATTAGGTATTTTTTATCGATTATGTTGTTTTACTCGTTTTTACTTAAAACCGAGTAGCACAAGTTGTTTAGCAGAATTTAAAACCTCATATTCTATCATAAAACATTAAAATAAACACTTTTCATCTATGGGTATTTTTCCAAATATGAACCCTAGGTTAAATTATTGCTAGAATAAGCTAAATCAAGGTACTAGGACTCCGAAAACGTAAAGAACTCTAAAAACGGGGCTTGGAATCACTTACTATGGAGCTTGGAAGCTTGAAACAAACCCTAGCTATAGAGAACCCTTGACATTTTGTCCTAATGAAGAAGATGGACATATTTTGCCATCTTTTTCCCTTTTTTAATCTTTTAATTACCAAATTATTAAAATACCCTTCATTAAAAACTTTGGTTATTTCTACCTATGTATGTCCATTTTTGTCCATGAAAACCTAATGGTATAATTACCATTTAAGGACCTCTACTTCAATTATGCTCTTCAATTTAATCCTTTAACATCTAGAACTCATATTTATCAACTTTTGCAATTTCATGAAAATTTCTATCGATATTCTAACACATGCATCTAATCACTCGATAAATTATAAAAATTAATTAGAATAAATTTTTCTACTTCAGAATTATGGTTTCGAAACCACTCTTCCATTTAAGCCCTAAACGTACTGTCACAACTCTCTGCCCTTAGAGATTTTCGTCCCCGAAAATCTTACCGTTAAAAAGGTTTGGGTACTGCTTTCTCGTAGCTTCTTCTGATTCCCATGTTGCCTCTTCTACTCCATGTTTTTGCCACAATACTTTTACTAACTTTATCTTTTTATTTCTGAGTTCTTTGGTCTCCTGTGCCAAAATCTTAATTGGTTCTTCACTGTAACTCATATTTGGCTGAATTTCCACTTCTGTAGCAGAAATAACATGTGAAGGATCTGATCGATACCGTCGTAGCATAGATACATGAAAAACATTATGAAATCTATTGAGTTTTGGCGGTAATGCCAATCGATAAGCAATCGGTCCAATTCTTTCTAGGATTTCATATGGTCCGATAAATCTTAGACTCAATTTGCCTTTACAACTAAATCAGAGAACTTTCTTCCATGGTGATACTTTTAAAAATAATTTATCCCCAGCCTAAAATTCAATCTCTTTCCATTTAAGATAAGCGTATGATTTTTGACGGTCAGAAGCAGCTTTCAAATTGTCCCGAATTATCTTTACTTTTTCTTCTGTTTCTCGGATCAAATCAAGCCCATGTATTTTCTTTTCACTGAGCTCTATCCAATATAACGGTGTTCTGTATTTTCTACCATATAAAGCTTCATACGGAGCAATTTTAATACTGGACTGATAGCTATTATTATAAGCAAATTCGATCAAAGGTAGATACCTCTCCCAATTAATTTCAAACTCTAATATACAACATCGAAGCATATCATCCAATACCTGAATTACCCGCTTAGTTTGGCCATCAGTTTGTGGATGAAATGCAGTGCTAAAATACAACGGGGTACCCAAGGCTTCTCGCAATTTGTTCCAGAAACAAGATGTAAATCGAGGATCTCTATCTGCTATGATGGAAACAGGCACTCCATGTAGCCTGACAATCTCAGATATATACAACTCAGCCAATTTATCTAAAGAATAATCCATATGTACCAGAATAAAGTGCGCTGACTTTGTTAATCGGTCAAAAATCACCCAAATGGCATCTTTCTTCCTTGGAGACAACAGTAACCCAGATACAAAATCCATAGTAATTCTTTCCCATTTCCATTCTGGTATAGTGATTGGCTGAAGTAACCCGAAGGTATCTAATGTTTAGCTTTAGCCTGCTGACATATCAAACACTTTGATACAAATTCAGAAATATCACGTTTCATACCTGGCCACCATTACATCTTTTTCAGATCATTATACATTTTATTACTCCCTAGATATACAAACATAGTCCACTATGGGCCTCGTGTAGAATCTTTTCTATGAGCTCTGAATTTTGAGGTACACATACCCTGGTTCTGAATAACAAACAACCATCGATCCCTACTGGAAATTCAGAATCAATACCTGACTTATATTGTTCCCGTTTAGTTTGTAACCTTTCATCATTTTTCTGAGCCTCACAAATCTGTTGTATAAACATTGGTCTAGCTCTCATTTCAACTATAACTGAACCATCATCAAACAAGGATAACCGGTTATTCATAGCTCGCAAAGTAAATAAAGATTTCAGGCTCAAAGCATTAGCTATAACATTAGCCTTACCCAGATGGTAATCAATAATCAAATCATAATCCTTTATCAGTTCAAGCCACCTGCGCTTGTGGGCTTCCTCGGGCCCATTAGGGGTTTCCGAGCCCGATGGCACTGTATAAATGAAATCGGCTATTTGAGTCACTCAGAGCAATGTTATATCTGTTAGAAGATTGTATTAAGCATGAGACTTAGAAACATAGCAAAATTAACAAAATACCCTTGAAGGGTGAAAATTACCATTTTACCCCTAGATGCTAAATGACTATTTTACCCTTAGAAAAAAAGTTGACTTATTTGCATGTTACTGCACCTAATAATCTGTATGCCATGTCATGTTCTATTCTGATTTGCATGGGGTTGGGTTATTGATTCAGAGGAAGTGCTAAAACTGGCAATGCCACGTAATCTGCTTAGAGGCTTTGTCTCGTATTACTGTTCTGGTGGCTTAGCTATGATATCTGTATTAGCAGCTCTGCTGCAATTGTGGTGTGTAGGGCTGGGTGAGTCGAGTTATTCCCCTCATGGTGTGTAGGGCTGGTACGGGTGGTGTGTAGGGTTGGATTGGGTTTGGGCTTTGCATACATGCATATATATATACACCGATCTATTTCTGTAATAGGCCCAAGGGCCACACTGTTTTCTGAAAAGGGCCAAGGCCTAGTTTAATTTATATCTGGATAGGGCTTCAGCACAGACTGAGCTTGGACTGGTCTGTGACACTGGTTTGGTTTCTTTACACACTGAGTTTTCACAAACTCACCCTTTCATTTTCATCCATGCAGGAAACCCCCAACCATAGAGGACTTGGAGCTGGAGGGATTCGAGGTGGCCACGTGATTTACTATTTCGGCTTATAGTTTTTTTGAAATTTTACTTTATTTATATTTTATTTCTTCTTCTTTAATTTCGGTTTTAAGTTGTAATAAGGCCGCTCGATATTTTATTTTTGGTTTTCTTCCTTGATAGCTTTACAATAGTAGACTAGTCTATGTGGGTTTTCCAAATTTAAACAAATGTTTTCAAAATATGCAACACGTACCGATTGGTCAACTTGACGTTAATAACACCATAATGAGATTTAATAAAAGATGAATTTTATTTGGTAACAGCTAAGGTTTTTAAAACTGAAAATGATTCTTATTTACAAGCTCTTAACACGGTTTAACTTCAAACTACATAACGCTTTAGTAAAAGAAGGTCAAAGCTTAGTCGGTGGTCCATGTGACACACCAGATCTGGCCATAACGTCTGGGCCAGGTTTGGGGTGTTATATTTAGTGGTATCAGAGCCCGGTTGCAACAACTTAGTTGTGTAATGGTTCAGATGTTTTCTTAAAATTCGTTTTGAAATCAGTTTTGAAAACTTCCTTAAGAAAATTCGTTTAAAATTGATTTTCATCTAAAAAAGATGTTTTCATTTTATTAAAAGTCTAGGGTTTTTTCCAACAAAGTTTACTAAAAGTATTTACTATTGACAAGACTTAGTGTTTTAAATTGGGTTTTCAAAGAGTGGCACATCGAATCTTCGGGACCAAGTCCGTAAGTATCTTCTGCTTTACTGTACTTAACTGTAATACTGTGACACTACTATAGATAGTGCTAAGAATCTACTAAAATTTTGTAGTTAGAGTAATATTGAGACTGTAGAGGACTGAGAGAGTAGGGAAACTGAAAACTTTAAAAGACTGAGATTGTAGCTAGGCTACGATTCTACGAAAATAAAACTCTGAAATACTATCTCAGCATAAAACATCTATAATAAATACTAAAATATTGAACTAATTCATAAAATTCATAATCAGATAATACGATATGAGTATGAGGGCGGCACGTGGAAAAGGCCGTGGTTGTGGCCGAGGAAGTGCACAAGCTGGGTCTTCATCTTCAGGACATATGCCAGTTGAGGAGGCACGAGCACCACCGGCAACTGAGACTGGGTCTTACGATCGGGCTGTGGCAGACGATGCTTTGTCCCAGGTGATGTTATGGGTTCTAGAAAGGGTTGTTGGAGCGAGTACTGGAAAAATAAATTGAGGGTCTATTTCTGAACGACTTCGAGCTAATGGAGCAGAGATTTTTAGGGGCGCATCTAGTGTAGCTCCGAATGTGACCGAATATTGGTTGGAGGCCATGGAGCGGATAATGGACGAGCTGGACTGCTTAGTGGACAGAAGCTGAAAGGAGCAGTATCTTTGCTGCGTAACGAGGCCTACCAGTGGTGGATTACTATGACGGATGGTACCCCAGCTGAGCGGGTGACTTGAGAGCTGTTTAAGATGGCCTTCAAAGGGAAGTACGTCGGGGTGAGCTATGTGGACGCTCGAAGGAAGGAATTCCTGAATCTAACTCAGGGCAGTAAGACCGTCACGGAATCTGAAGCTGAATTTCTAAGGTTAAGCCGGTATGCTAGTGGTATAGTTGCTACAGAGTATGAACGCAGCGTACGATTCGAGGATGGCCTTAGAGATGAGCTAAGAATGCTAATTGCTCCACAGAGGGAGCGTGATTTTGCTGCCTTGGTGGAAAAAAGCTAAGATTGTTGAGAAGGTGAAGCGCACGGAGCGTCAGAACCGTGAAAAAGACCGGAACTGATTCAGGAGGGAATCGGGACCCTCGGGTGCTGCGGGTAGGACTGTTAAAAGAGCTAGAGTGGACGAGCCAGTTTGAGTAGTTTCGATGAATGTGGTTAGACTGTAAGCTTGTGGGGATTGTGGAAAGTTACATCTGGGTGAATGTTGGAAGCGTACTGGAGCATGTTTCCGGTGTGGGTCCAAAGATCATAGAGTTAAGGATTGTCCTCAAAGGCCGACACAGATGCAAGCTGCTAAACCGAGGGTTGCTCAGCCAGAAAGAGGTAGGCCACAACCATCGAGAGTCCATGGTTAAGCCAGGGGCGGCAATGGAAATAGACGTGGACATCGAGCACCAGGCAGGGGTGCTAGAAATGCTGAGGCACGTCAGTCAGCATTAGTTTATGCTGCTCGTCGCCGAGAGGAGGGTGACGCACCTGACGTCATAACCAGTACGTTTTTAATTTATAGCACGCCATACATGCCTTGATTGACATAGGATCTACCCATTTGTGCGTTGCTTGTGATGTGTCTGGGACGTTAGGGGTGCAATCTAAGAAAACTGTGAGTGGGGTATCTGTGATAAGTCCACTGGGTCACTCAGTTAGGCTAGACAAACTCTTTAGGAATGTACCCTTAGACACACATGGTAGAATCTTGTCTGCGGACTTGATGGAGTTACCGTTTGGAGAGTTTGATCTTATCTTGGGTATGGATTGGCTTGCAAAGCATCGGGAGACTTTGGATTGCACCGCCAAGCGGATGGTGTTAAAGACCACGAAGGATGAAGTGGTAACGGTTATAGGGGAGTGAAGAGATTTCTTGTCCAATGTTATCTCGGCTTTAAGAGCTGAGAAACTGATTCGCAAGGGTTGCGAGGCATTTTTGGCATATGTGAATCAGTTTGATTTTGAGGGTTTGACCGTAGGAGAAGTTAGAACCGTTAAGGAATTTTAGGATGTTTTTCAAATGAGCTCCCAAGTTTGCCTCCAAACCGTGAAGTCGAATTTGGAATCGACTTGTTGCCTGGAATGGCTCCGGTGTCCATCGCTCCTTATAGGATAGCACCGAAGGAGTTAGTAGAGTTGAAAGTGCAAATCCAAGAACTTCTGGATCAGGGTTTTGTCAGATGAAGTGTGTTTCTATGAGGAGCACCGGTCTTGTTCGTCAAGAAGAAGGATGGGATGATGCGTATATGCATCGATTATCATCAGTTGAACAAACTGACTATTAAGAACAAGTACCCTCTGCTAAGGATCGACGACCTGTTTGACCAACTACGAGGAGAATTGGTATTTTCCAAGGTCGATCTTCGATTTGGTTATCATCAATTAAGGGTAAAAGAGGTGGATATTCATAAGACTGCATTCCGGACTTGGTATGGTCATTACGAGTTTCTGGTAATCCGTTTGGATTGACGAATGCACCAGTGGCCTTCATCGATCTGATGAATCAGGTATTCCAATCCTACTTAGACCTATTCATGGTCATCTTCATAGACAATATTCTGGTGTATTCAAAGACTGAGGAGGATCATGATGAGCATCTCCGAATTGTTCTATAAGTGTTGAGGGAGAAGCAGCTGTACACAAAGTTCAGCAAGTGCAAATTTTGGTTGCGAGAGGTGACATTTCTGGGACACGTTGTTTCTACCGAGGGGATTAGGGTGGATCCTTGAAAGATTAAGGCGGTTCTAGAATGGAAGCCATCGAGATCTGTGTTAGAAATTCAGAGTTTTCTGGGTTTGGTAGGGTACTACAGAAGATTTGTAAAAGGATTTTCTTTGATTACGGCACCATTGACAAAACTTTTGAAAAAAAGAGTACCATTTTTCTATATTAAGAAAGAATAAGAGAGTTTTGAGAAGTTCAAGAAAGTTTTAACTAAGGCGTCGGTATTGGTTTAGCTAGAGTTTGGAAAGGATTTCACTGTGTATAGTGATGTATCGCATGTTCGATTGGGGTGTGTGTTGATGCAAGAGGGTAAAGTGGTTGCTTATGCATCGCGACAGCTTAAGCCTCACAAAGCAAACTACCCTACACATGATCTGGAATTGGCAGCAGTAATTTTTGCGTTAAAAATCTGTAGGCACTATTTGTATGGAAAAAGTGTATTATATACACGGATCATAAGAGTCTCAAGTATTTGTTGACTTAGAAGAAGTTGAACCTTAGGCAACAAAGATGGATAGAGTTGCTTTAGGATTATGATTGTTCTATTGAGTATCTCCCAGGCAAAGCTAATGTAGTAGCTGATGCACTGAGTTGAAGAGCTGTAATTGAGCTGAAAGCGATGTTTGCTCATTTTAGTCTGTATGAGATGGTAGCTTGTTGGTGGAATTGCAAGTAAGACTAACCTGGATAGAGTAGATTAAGGAAAAGCAGTTAGAGGATGAGTCACTGGTTCCTTAATTTCAACAAGTTAAGAGTGGTAAGACTTCTAATTTTGGATTGAATAGTGGAGGAGGTCTGTGTTTTCGAGGAAAAGTTTGTATTCCGAGGGACTCTAACTTGAGACAGTCAATTCTGAGAGTGGCTCATGGCGGTCTTTGTGCCCTGTATCCTGGAGGGAATAAGTTGTATCGGGATTTACAAGAGTTGTATTGGTGGCCTGGACTTAGTGGGAAGTAACGGAGTTTGTGGGTAAGTGTTTGACATGCGAGCAAGTGAAAGCTGAGCATCAACTGCCTTCTAGACTTCTGCAACCGTTGAAGATTCCATTTTGGAAGTGGGAAAGGGTAACCATGGACTTTGTGAGTGGGCTACCC
Organism: Gossypium stocksii; assembly: GCA_020496765.1. Lineage (NCBI taxonomy): Eukaryota > Viridiplantae > Streptophyta > Magnoliopsida > Malvales > Malvaceae > Gossypium > Gossypium stocksii. Next base: position 62,284,544 of record CM035630.1, read on the forward strand.
TTGACACCTACCAAAAAAAGACTTAATTTAGGTGATTATGGACAGGCTGACCAAATCTGCTCATTTTATTCCCATCCGAACCAACTACTCTCTTCAAAAATTGGCCAAGTTGTATGTAGCAGAGATAGTACAGCTTCATAGAGTGCCAGTTTTGATTATTTCTGATCGGGACCCTAGGTTTACATCTAGATCCTAGTAGAAGTTGCATGAGGCATTGGATACACGGTTGGACTTCAACACTACTTTTCACCCTTGGACGGATGGATAGTCGGAAAGGGTGATTCAAGTTCTGAAAGACATGTTAAAAGAATGTGTTTGATAATACTCTAAAATGACGTGTTTTTATATATTAATCATGTGTTTATTTTGAGCTTGAGCCTACTAATTTGAGTTATTTATGCATTTTTATCTTTTAGGGACTAAATTGGAGGCGAAAAGTAAATTCAAGGAAAAAAACCGTCAAATTGGAGACAAAATGGGCCAATATGCAACGTGGGACAAATTTGGTGCAAAAAGTGCGAACATGGAAGGCACAAGGACTTAAAAGCAAATAGAAGAGATTTTATTTTGAAAAGACTCTATTTTATTTTATTTTATTTTATTAGGATAATCAATATTAAGATAAATACTAGGATTATTTAATTTTAGGATTTTATTTTAATTATCTTTAATTAAATGTATTTATCTTTTAGAATTTTAGTTAAATTAGACTACCTTCCTAGCACTATAAATAGGGGGTGAAGTGACTTTATTTGGGGGTTCATCTTTTTCTGTAACACTCTCCCCCTCTAAGCTTTTGTTTCTTTCCATAATTATTTTAATAAAAATTTCTTTTTCCATCTTTATGTTTTTCTTTTTCACCACTATCATGAGCCACTAAACCTTTTCTAGCCGAAAGTTGTCAATATTTCCCCACAAAGTTCTTGAGGCTTAGAACCCATACTTAACCCCTTTTCTATCAAGTATTCATCGTTTCTCCGCACTACGGGCTGACGCTTCCGTCCATGGCCCTTAAGAAGTAAACCTTTCAACGTATGCAAAGGCGGCCGCTTTGTGTATTTTGGAGGGATTGCACCGTCGGTTCAACAACTTACTGCGTCAGAGGTTGGTGAGCCAAAGAGACAAGGTGGCGTGGGATTCGCCATTGAGAAGCGTTGATCTAGCAAAGAATTTCTGGCTAGAGTCAGGTTCCCTAAGAATCGTAAGTCTAATCTTTGGAACTGGTGGTCGTAGGCGTCCTCTTCCACTATAACTGGCTTACTTGAGTCGAGAAGGATCATCCAAAGCCGAGGATTGAGCCCAAGGCGGAATGAGACAACCGGAGGCTGGAACTTCACCATAAGAATTTTTTTCCTCTTAAAACTCTCTTTATTATTTTTATTATTTTCGTAATCATGATTTCAATAAACTTTAAATTCTGTTTTTATTTTATTTTCACTCCCAAAATCAATTCTTAAATTCTGTTTCTTTTTATTTTTCCTAGGAACGCAGGTTTCTTGGGCACGATTTCGGCCAGGAAATCGAGGAAACAAGTATTCGTATAGTCTAGTCCCTGAGGATTTCGACCCTACTTCCCCTTTACTGTTATTCTTATTATTTTGCAGGGAATAGGTTAATTTGGTGTATTCAACGACCGCATCAAATTTTGGCGCCGTTGCCGGGGACTGGCAACATACTAATCTTGTTCTTTTGTTTTCTATGACCAGATCTGCTCCAGGTACTCTTGCGTTCGACTCAGAAATCGAAAAGACTGCAAAAGCCAACCGAAAGGAGACAAAACTTAGGAAAAAGCAGTCAGCAGTGGTTGGGACTCAAAGCAATCCACCGCCAGAAATTAGAATCGACGACGAAGTAGAGTCTAGGGTTAACGAAAACCCTACTCGAACATTTGAAAGCAAAGAGGAAGAAGTCGATTCCCCTGAAGAGGTTCCTAACGCTAGGGTTAACGAAAACCCTACTCAGGCGCAGCAACAGATGGATCAAACAATTCGGCAACTGGCTGAAGCCCCAACGGAACAACCGCCACTTTGCATAGCGTATCCTAATATGGATACCGATTTTGAGTTAAAATCTGGGTTGATTCAATTACTTCCAACTTTTAGAGGGTTACAAAATGAAAACCCCCATAAGCACTTAAAGGAATTTCACATGGTTTGTCTTAGTATGAAACCTCAGGGGGTAACTGAGGATCAGATTAAATTGCGTGCCTTCCCTTTTTCTCTTGCGGATTCAGCAAAAGAATGGTTATTTTATCTACCCCCTGGATCTATTACCACTTGGGCTGATTTATCTCGTTTGTTTCTTAATAGGTTTTTTCCAGCATCTCGAGCAGCTGAGCTAAGGAAAGAGATCGTTGGAATAAGGCAGAATGAAGCTGAGTCTCTTTATGACTATTGGGAGCGGTTTAAGAAGTTGTGTGCAAGCTGCCCACAACATGGCATAACAGAGCAATCTCTCCTCCAATATTTTTATGAAGGCTTGAAGCCTATGGAGATGAATATGGTGGATGCTGCCAGTGGAGGAGCATTGGTCAACATGACTCCCCAACAAGCGAGAAACTTGATCTCCACAATGGCTGCAAACTCTCAGCAATTTCGAGTCAATCATGAACCTCCTAGAAGGGTTCACCAGCTAAGTAATTCTTCCATAGAAGATAAACTTGATAGACTCACTAATATAGTTAGCTCTCTTGTTGCAGAAAAGGCCAAACTAGCTCGAGTGTGCGGAATCTGTGCTACCCCAGAACACACAACAGATGCATGTCCTGTTTTGAGTGATGACTCCATGGCCCATTTAGATGCAGTGGGGAATTTTCCTGGGCCACCACAGAGGCGATACAACCCCTACGCTAATACCTACAATCCAGGATGGAGAGATCATCCTAACTTAAGCTATGGGGCCAACCCACGGTACAATTCGACATACCAAAACCAGCTCCCACAACAGCCACGAGATTCAGGTAATTCTCTAGAAACTTTGGTCAATAAATTAGCAGCTAATATGCTTGATTTTCAGCAGAAAACCGAGGCATCTATAAGAGAATTGACTATATCAGTGGAAAAATTAAACGCTCAAGGGAAGCTGCCGTCACAAACAGAACCAAACCCGAGGCAAAATGCGAATGCAGTGACGTTACGAAGCGGAAAGGTACTGGAACCGATTCCCGACAGGAATCTTGGCCAAGAAAAGGCCCAGGAAAAACCAGAGAAAGACGAACAGGTCCGACCAAAACCTCCAGTGCCTAAGATTCCACCTCCATTTCCAGGACGACTCAATCAAAATCGAAAAGGTAAAGAGGATAAGGAGATCCTCGAAACGTTTAGGAATGTTGAGATCAACATACCCCTGTTAGACGCCATCAGGCAAATTCCCAGGTATGCTAAATTTCTTAAAGAACTGTGCACCAACAAACGAAAGTTAACAGGTAATGAAAGGGTAAATGTTGGTGAGAATGTATCTGCAGTACTACAGCGGAAAATGCCGGCAAAGTGTAAGGATAGGGGCATGTTTGCAATACCATGCAAAATTGGCCATTTGCGGATTAAGAAGGCTATGTGTGATCTAGGAGCCTCTATAAATGTTATGCCATCTTCTATTTATGAATCATTTAACGCAGGTTTTTTGACAAAAACAGGTGTTATCATTCAATTGGCAGATAGGTCCGTGGTGCATCTAGAAGGAGTCCTTGAGGACGTATTGGTAAAAGTTAACGAGCTCATTTTCCCTGCAGATTTTTATGTGATTAAAATGGAGGAGGACAGCACCCCTGGGTCCTCAGATCTCTTGTTAGGACGACCTTTCCTTAGTACGGCTAGTACTAAAATTGATGTTCGAAGTGGAACTCTGACGATGGAGTTTGATGGGGAGATCGTGAAGTTTAATGTCTACGATGCCATTAGCCATCCAAGTGAAATTCTAAGTGTAAATCGTATCGACATAATTGACTCCCTAGTGGAGGAAAATTCTGAGTCAATTTATGGAGATAGTTCTGAACTTAGCAAATTTGAATTTATTAATGAATTGTTATCTCCTAATACTAAACTTTTACCATCTATTGTGCAGGCGCCAGAGTTGGAATTGAAACCGCTTCCAGAACATCTGAAGTATGCGTTTCTGGGTGAGGATAATACCTTACCGGTCATAGTTGCTAATAACCTCTCTATGCAGGAAGAAGAGAGTTTGGTTCGTGTGTTGAGAAGTCATAAGGAGGCGATTGGATGGACCATTGCAGACTTAAAGGGGATAAGCCCTTTGACATGCACACACAGGATCTATTTGGAGGAAAACACAAAACCGCAACGAGAGGCACAAAGACGGCTGAATCCGAATATGATGGATGTGGTAAAAAAGGAAATAATCAAGCTTCTGGACGCTGACGTAATTTACCCCATTTCTGACAGTAGGTGGGTAAGTCCGGTACAAGTCATGCCCAAGAAAACGGGCGTGACAGTAAAGGAGAATGCTCAAGGTGACTTGGTACCTACCCGAGTACAAAATGGGTGGCGCATCTGTATTGATTACAGGAAGTTGAACTCATTTACTAGAAAAGATCATTTCCCTCTTCCTTTTATCGATCAAATGCTTGAAAGGTTAGCCGAAAAATCTCACTTTTGTTGTCTTGATGGTTATTCAGGTTTCTTTCAAATTCCAGTGGCACTAGAAGACCAGGAAAAGACCACTTTCACATGCCCGTTTGGAACATTCGCATACAGAAGGATGCCATTTGGTCTGTGCAATGCCCCAGCCACCTTCCAGAGATGCATGATAAGTATATTTTCTGAATATGTGGAAAAAATTATCGAAGTTTTTATGGATGATTTTACTGTCTATGGAATTGTTTTGATGAATGCCTTAAAAACTTAACGATAATTTTGAGTAGATGTATAGAATTTAATCTTGTCTTGAACTATGAAAAATGTCACTTTATGGTAGACAAGGGTTTAATTCTAGGGCATATTGTGTCATCTAAGGGAATTGAGGTCGACAAGGCCAAAATTGAAATTATAAATTCTTTGCCTTACCCCTCTACTGTGAGGGAAATTCGTTCTTTCCTTGGTCATGCAGGATTCTACAGGCGCTTCATAAAGAATTTCTCAAAGATAGCTGAACCACTGTGTGAATTATTGCAAAAGGATAAGAAGTTTGACTTTGACCCAAAGTGTAAGGAGGCTTTTGACACGCTCAAACAAAAATTGGTCTCCGCTCCTATAGTGCAACCGCCAGATTGGAAATTTCCATTTGAAGTTATGTGTGATGCCAGCGAACGCAGTGTAGGAGCTGTGTTGGGGCAAAGGATAAACAAGGAACCACATGTCATTTGTTATGCCTCAAAAACCCTAGATGCCGCACAAAGCAACTACACCACGACGGAAAAAGAACTCTTAGCCGTTGTATTTGCTTTAGATAAATTTCGACCTTATTTATTGGGATCTAAAGTAATTATTTTTTCTGATCATGCAGCACTTAGGTACTTGATCTCAAAGAAGGAAGCCAAAACCTAGGCTTATCAGGTGGATTCTGCTACTCCAAAAGTTTGACATTGAAATTCGAGACAAAAGGGGATGTGAAAACTTAGTGGCTGACCACCTGAGCAGAATTAAGGTACCTTTGGACGATGTTCCCATCAAAGAAGAATTTCCTGATGAAAGCCTATTCTCAACCGAGGCACACCTCCCATGGTATGCGGATTTAGTAAACTTTTTAGCCACAGAATCGTTACCCACTGAGTTAACACGTTCCGCAAGGAATAAGCTTAAACGCGATGCCCGATATTACATTTGGGATGACCCATACCTATGGAAACATTGTTCAGATCAGATAATACGACGATGTGTTCCAGAAATTGAGGTAACTTCTATCCTTAATTTTTGTCATGCTGAAGCTTGCGGAGGTCATTTTGGACCTAAAAGAACAGCTCACAAGGTGTTAGAATGTGGGTTATATTGGCCTACAATTTTTCGAGATGCATATAACTTCTGTAAGTCTTGCGATAGGTGTCAACATACAGGTAACATTACTAAACGAAATCAAATGCCCCTATCTCCGATTCATGTATGCGAAATTTTTGATGTTTGGGGCATCGATTTCATGGGCCCATTTATTTCTTCATTTAACAATGTTTATATAATCCTTGCGGTAGACTGTGTCTCTAAGTGGATAGAAGCAAAGCCTACTCACAATGATAATGCCAAAACTGTTGTGGAATTTCTAAAACAAACTATCTTTTCCAGGTTTGGCACACCTCGAGCCCTAATCAGTGATCGTGGCACTCACTTTTGCAACAAAGTCATGGAGGCACTATTGTCAAAATATGGGGTCCATCATCGTATAGCTACGGCTTACCATCCCCAAACGAATGGTCAAGCTGAGGTTTCAAATAGGGAAATAAAGACCATTTTGGAGAAGACAGTACGGCCCAACCGAAAAGATTGGAGTCTTCGACTCAATTACGCGCTTTGGGCCTATCGAACAGCATATAAAGGACCGATTGGAATGACCCCATATCGGCTTGTTTTTGGCAAGGCTTGCCATCTTCCGGTAGAATTGAAGCATAAAGCCTATTGGGCAGTTCGACAATGCAACATGGAGTTAGACCCAGCAGGAAGGGCAAGGAAGTTAGACATCCAAGAGTTGGAAGAAATTCGCAACGATGCTTATGAGAATGCTCGTATTTATAAGGATAAGACAAAGTTGTTTCATGACACGAAAATTGCTCAGAAGTATTTTTCGGTAGGACAAAGAGTTTTACTCTATAATTCTGTGTTGAAGTTATTCCCAGGTAAACTTCGTTCGCGATGGCAAGGGCCTTTTGTCGTTACCAAAGTATTCCCTCATGGTGCGGTTGAAATAGAAAGCGAAGAATCGGGGAAGCGGTTCAAAGTCAATGGCCAGAGGTTAAAGCCGTTTTACGAAAATTTTCAGGCCCACACGGTCGAAAAAATTCAGTTAGAGCCACCATAGAACCATTCAAGGCGTCGAGCTAACGACGTTAAACAAGCGCTTATTGGGAGGCAACCCAATCTTTATTTTTTTATTTATTTTTATTTTTATCTTTTATATTTTATATTTATTATTGTTTATTGTTTATTATTTATCATTTCCTTTTTATTTTCTTTTAAAATAAATTTCTCTTCTTTTTCTAGGAAAAACGGTGCAAAAACAAGAAGAAAAGAAGAAAAAAATGCACCAAACAGCCCCTATTCCAGCTACTATTCCAGTCTTATTCCAGCCCTTGAATTCCTTATTCCTGCAACCAAACAGTCTTATTCCAGCCCTAGAATCACTTATTCCTGCAGCCAAACACCCCTTTCCAGCAACTTAAAACCCCCATTTTTCTTTTTTTTTCTTCCCATTTTTCCTCCATTACCGCCGCACCTTCCATTTTCCTCCCCTCACCGCTGATTCGCCAACCACCATGACCCGTACACGTAGCCGTGCCACCGCCGAACCGTCCTTCACGGTGAACCCACGACGGCGCCGTTTTTCCGCTCCTCAAATGGTTGCCTTGTCCGACTCCTCTTCTTCTTCTCCACCACCACCCCATTCGGCCGAACCTTCTTCCCCTTCCTCCTCTTCCTCCACGAACCCACCACAAGCCACCATACCCTCTTCGCCGTCCCTTTCGCACACATACACCACCGCGCCATCCTCTCATCCGTTCCACCCATCGATGGACGACGCAATGCCGACTCCTCCACCGTCTCGCGCCTCTCCGTCGTTTCATGCTTCTCTGTCTCGAGACGAGCCGTCCTTTCCACCGTGCCAACCTCCCCTCCTCCTAGCGCCGCCGAACACCTCTCCTAGCCACCTAGAAACACGCGTCGAACCACCACGTCTACGACCACGCTGCGCCGCTCGACTAACAACCCCGGACCAGGCCCAGCGACGTGCAACCCGAGCCTCGACCCGACCCCCACCGACCGATCCTGGCCCCTCCGCACACGAGCTGTCGCAACCACCACGACGCCGTTCGACGCGTCGTCACCCCGGGTCGGTACCGGAGGCACCTTCGGACCTCTCCTCTACGCCTTCGAACCCCTCCTCTGCTAATACTGCCGATGCTTCGACACCATCTGCCAGTCGCAACGAACAACAGCCCATACCCTCTCGTGGGCGCACCTACCGTTCTCGCGTCAACATTCTACCACCGGAGACTCATTTGCACGGTAACCTTGTTTTTACTTCCGATATTCATCGACGCAGGTATGACTCTCTTCGACATAAATCAATTATACCCTGTAAATGTTTATCGATACCTGTTTTGGCTGCTTTGCGCATTGAAAATGATGTTACAGGTTATTTCAAAAATATTGGTTGGGATGGAAATGTCGATTTTGTCCACTGTGCATATTATGAGTTAGTTTTAGAATTCTATTCAACATTTCATTTCCAACGACATGAGCAGATATCATTGGACACACCTGGAGTTATTCAATTTCGGTTACTTGAAATTATGCATAGCTTATCTTTGCTTGAATTTAATCTTGCTTTATCTTTTGTAACTGAAGAATTTGCTATGTCTCCTACTTTTCAAAATTGTTTGTGCACATTTCCCACTGATTTTCGAGCCATTGAGGCCTTTGCTTTGCTAACTAATAATGCCGAATCCATGTATAGCCCGAAAACATCTAAAAATTTGTGGTTTCGCGACCCTGCTTTATGTTACATACACTGTTATCTTGCTTATAATTTTTCAGGGTGTCGAGATGCTCCGGCCACCGTCTCTAAGACGGAATTACTCTTTTTATGGTGTATGTATACCGGTCGTCCGGTATATTTGGGTTATTGGTTTGCACTTCAGTTTGAGCATGGTATCAAAGCTAAACGGCCTCTCATTTTAGGATCTCTTATTACACAGCTGTTATTTTCTTTACATGGTTCTAACGTCTCCGTTTCAGACTTACACGTGGCTTGTCAGGCTGATCCTTTAGATGCCCGATGCCTCGACTCCATGGGACTACTTCTCGGCACTCCATCTTCCTTCCGTTTCGTCCCGCCTGGCATTCGTTCCACACCATTTGAGCCAGTCTTTCGTCAACGAAATCAAAATGCCGAACCAGCAACCACCCAACCTCAACCGACGTTGACTGTTGAGCAGCGATTACAGCGTATTGAGGCTCGACTTGACACTTTTGGCCAGCAAATCACTGACCTCCTTGCCATCATGCGCGATTGTCGTTAGACTACACGGGAAGTATTCCTAACCCTTTCTACTTCTTTATTTCTTTTTGTCAACATTGAGGACAATGTCTTTTAAGTAGGGGGGAAGGACATCCTTATCATTACTGTCAGTTGCTGCTGAAATTTTGGTTGTGTTATTCTGTTCCTGTTGTGTTGCTCTATTTTTTGTTTGATACTACTGTTGAGGCCCCACTTTGTCTATATTTTTTTAAGTATATCCTGCCGCTTTTCATGCCCAAGATTTTGACTAGGATTGCCTGTTGTTTGCCCCATAAGCATGATTTTTACAATCTAAGGAAGTTATGATTTTTCCATAATTGATGCCATCTCCACTGTTTTATTTTTATTAGGCTAAAAATAATTGTGATTAATAAAGATACCTCTATCTTGCTTTTCGTAAAACTGATTAAAGTTTAATATAAAGTGGACACCCAAAATTATTGCATGCTTAATTAATATTCATGGCTATTAGGTGATTATTGAAACTTATTTTTGACACTTAAATTGTTTCTTTCTTTAGTTCTCAAAAATCTTAAATATTGTTTAATTATTAATAAATGTTTTCCATGGCTATGAGTACAGCTTAGATCGTGACTGACTGAGTAACCGGGGTAGGGTGCTTGGGTTTTCATTCTACTTCGCGTCAAAAGGTTGTGTGACGTGACAAGTAAAACTCCGCTAGCCGAGGTTATGAGTATGGCTCAAATTGTGATTGACTGAGTAACCGGGGTAGGGTGCTTGGGTTGTCATTCTACTTCGCGTCAAAAGGTTATGTGACGTGATGAGTAAAACTCCGCTAACCGAAAATAAATAATTTTAGGAGTATGTTGGACTGAGTAACCGGGGTGGGGTGCTTGGGTTGTCATCTCTCTTCGCGTAAAAAGGTTTAATATATTCCTAATCAAATAATTAAAAAAAATAGAAAAAAAAAGGAAAAAAATATATAAGTACTAATAAAGTTGCACTTTGGGGACTAAAAGAGTAAATAATTAGGGTGTCTTGGTAGGTTTGGTAATTTACCGAAATAGCATGAAATAAATCAAGTCGATCTTAATATTTGTGTGAATTAATTGGAGCACTTTTTCTGTTTTACTTAAAGCAAGCTTAGAGTTTTCTTTATTTTTCGTATGCATTTTTAACTAATTTTTATAAAACTTTGGAGTGGTATTTCTCTTATGGCAGAATCTAGCTTTCATAAGTCGATAGGAACCATACTTGAGGGCAAGCATGGGCTAAGTAGGGGGAATTTGATAATACTCTAAAATGACGTGTTTTTATATATTAATCATGTGTTTATTTTGAGCTTGAGCCTACTAATTTGAGTTATTTATGCATTTTTATCTTTTAGGGACTAAATTGGAGGCGAAAAGTAAATTCAAGGAAAAAAACCGTCAAATTGGAGACAAAATGGGCCAATATGCAACGTGGGACAAATTTGGTGCAAAAAGTGCGAACATGGAAGGCACAAGGACTTAAAAGCAAATAGAAGAGATTTTATTTTGAAAAGACTCTATTTTATTTTATTTTATTTTATTAGGATAATCAATATTAAGATAAATACTAGGATTATTTAATTTTAGGATTTTATTTTAATTATCTTTAATTAAATGTATTTATCTTTTAGAATTTTAGTTAAATTAGACTACCTTCCTAGCACTATAAATAGGGGGTGAAGTGACTTTATTTGGGGGTTCATCTTTTTCTGTAACACTCTCCCCCTCTAAGCTTTTGTTTCTTTCCATAATTATTTTAATAAAAATTTCTTTTTCCATCTTTATGTTTTTCTTTTTCACCACTATCATGAGCCACTAAACCTTTTCTAGCCGAAAGTTGTCAATATTTCCCCACAAAGTTCTTGAGGCTTAGAACCCATACTTAACCCCTTTTCTATCAAGTATTCATCGTTTCTCCGCACTACGGGCTGACGCTTCCGTCCATGGCCCTTAAGAAGTAAACCTTTCAACGTATGCAAAGGCGGCCGCTTTGTGTATTTTGGAGGGATTGCACCGTCGGTTCAACAACTTACTGCGTCAGAGGTTGGTGAGCCAAAGAGACAAGGTGGCGTGGGATTCGCCATTGAGAAGCGTTGATCTAGCAAAGAATTTCTGGCTAAAGTCAGGTTCCCTAAGAATCGTAAGTCTAATCTTTGGAACTGGTGGTCGTAGGCGTCCTCTTCCACTATAACTGGCTTACTTGAGTCGAGAAGGATCATCCAAAGCCGAGGATTGAGCCCAAGGCGGAATGAGACAACCGGAGGCTGGAACTTCACCATAAGAATTTTTTTCCTCTTAAAACTCTCTTTATTATTTTTATTATTTTCGTAATCATGATTTCAATAAACTTTAAATTCTGTTTTTATTTTATTTTCACTCCCAAAATCAATTCTTAAATTCTGTTTCTTTTTATTTTTCCCAGGAACGCAGGTTTCTTGGGCACGATTTCGGCCAGGAAATCGAGGAAACAAGTATTCGTATAGTCTAGTCCCTGAGGATTTTGACCGTACTTCCCCTTTACTGTTATTCTTATTATTTTGCAGGGAATAGGTTAATTTGGTGTATTCAACGACCGCATCAAATTCTGAGCTAGCTGGGAAGATTACTTGCCATTAGCGGAGTTTGCATACAACAATAATTACCAGGCGAGTATTCGGATAGCACCATACGAGGCGCTGTATGGTCGTAGGTGTCGTACACCTACTTGTTGGACAGAATTGGGAGAACGTTAGGTTCTTGGGCCAGAATTAGTAGTAGATACAGAAGATAAGGTCAACCTGATTAGGGATAGGTTAAAAGAGGCATCTGATAGGCAGAAATCTTATGCTGACTTGAAGCGTAAGGAAATTGAATACTCGGTGGGAGATTTGGTTTTCTTAAAGGTTTTGCCTTGGAAGAATTTTAAGGTTTGGAAAGAAGGGCAAATTGAGTCTGCGATTTAACGGGCCTTATCGAGTTCTTAAACGGGTGGATCCGGTAGCATATCAGCTGGAACTACCTCTAGAGTTGGACCGGATTCATGATGTCTTTCATGTCTCCATGTTAAGGCGATATCGCTCTGATCCTTCCCACATTGTACCTGTTGAGGAAATTGAAGTTAAAGCTGATTTGACTTTTAAGGAAGAGCTTGTACAGATTTTGGACTGTGATGTGAAGATGTTAAGAAAGAAATCAGTTCCTTTGGTGAAAGTGCTATGGTGTAATCACGGCAGAGACGAAGCGACGTGGGAGCCGGAGGAGGCGATACGTCAACAATACCCTCACCTGTTTGGATCAGGTAAAATTTCGAGGCCAAAATTTCTTTAAGGGGGTAGAGTTGTAACGCCCTAATTTTTTCGGGTTTTCAAATTTTGCTTGAATTTATCTTTGCTTGTCTTGATATGCTGAAGTAGTGAATTAAATGTGTTTAGTGGGCCTTTAGGAGGCCTAGGGTTAAGCCTAAGGTCTGGTAAATTTTCTATTTTTAGCCTTAGGTGAAAGTGGATTAGAGCTAAGTGGGCTTTTAAGTTAATGTTGGGGTTTTATGAGACAAGAAAACCTGTGGGAAAGTGGCAAGGTAGCACCACTTAAGGCATAGGATTGGTGTGTGGAAGCTTATGAAGGAGCTGAGGTTCGAATCCCTTGGTGAGCAAAGTGTTGTTTTATTTTTATTGCATGTGCATGGTAAGAGGTGGACTCCAAGTTAAATTCTGAATGAAGGAGTTTGAAGTGTTCATGGGATTGGATTAAGGAGTGATAAGGGGAGAAAATTTAGGGATTGAGTATGAAGGGAGAGTTGGCTGAATGAGGGACTGTTTGATGTGGAATTTCGGCTAGGGTCTGTTGGTGTTTGTATTTTCGGCATTGAGGGGAAAGGAGTGTGCCGAAAACCTTTAGGTCTATTTTGGGATTTGTTGTGGTCAGTTTCTTTGTGCCAAATAGGCATAGTTCAGTTGAGGGTTCTTTGTTCTTTCTTTTCTCCTTCTCCCTTTTGGTTCTAAAAGCCAAAAACCGAAAGTGATCGCTCTTTATGCCGATTTGTTCAAAGAACCAAACCCTTCCATCTTTTTTTCTTCTCAAGCCGAATCTATTCTCTTCTTCTCCTTCCTCTTCTTTTCTCTATTGCTTAAATCGACTCACCTAGAACCCCTTGGCTGATTGCCTCAAAAAGCTGAAACCCGAACCATTTGGTTTACATCTATCCGATTTCTTCCTTGACCAAACCTTTCTCATCTTTACTCTGAAACAAGCCGAAACCTCTTCACAACCTCTTCTCTTTTTCTTTCTTCTTCTTTTCTTCCAAAAACTGAAACTTCAACTCTCTCTAGTGATCTCTTCTCAAAACCGAAACCTTCTCTTTTCTCTGTGGATTCGTTCAACCCCTTTTGATCTATTCCCTTGTGATTCGATTAAATCGAAGTGTAGATCTGGGTTTAGAGTGGTGGAATTATCTTCTAGCGATAGCGAAATCAATCTAGCAAATCCCTGTGGTAAGTACTCGAATCTCTTCTATCATATTCTTGTGATTTAAGAAAAGCTGAAAACCCCTATCTTCCCATGGTTGCTATCGGTTTGGACCCCTTTTGGTTAAACACCCATTTTAGTCTCTTTTCTTTTGGTTCTTATGTGTATTCGTGTGGTAAAGGGGCGATCTAGCGAGGAGCAGTTCGAGGCTAGGGGCGTTGAAGTAATCTAGATTTAGATCTAGTTGTAGATTTTAGCAAAGGTTGATCGTGTGCAGAATCTCGACATAGTACGTAAACAGGTGTGCAATCGACACCCTCTAGTAGATTAGATCGCTAAAAGCCAAAAAGCTAAAATGCCGAAAAGCTAGCATCTGGAGGGCTTACGAGCGTGCAAGCGCTTTTGGGTCGGTACGGAATCATGGAATTTGAGATAAAGGACGGTAAGGCTGCTATGCGCGTTTTCGTGCACTTAGGCTGATTTGGGCATCATGGGCCGGAATAGGGCCTAATGGGCTTGCGACCCATATGGGTAAAAATATACAGTACGTGTTTTCTGGTAAACTGGGTGTTAATTCTGTAAGAGTTTGTGTAAAATTACGACTCAGCAAGCCACAGTAGCTTGTAGGCTTTCTCGGGCCCATTATGGGTTTCCGGGCCCGATGGCACTGTATAAATGAAATGGGCTATTTGAGTCGCTCGGAGCAATGTTAGATATGTTAGAAGATTGTATTAAGCATGAGACTTAGAAACATAGAAAAATTACCAAAATACCCCTAGAGGGTGAAAATTACTATTTTACCCCTAGATGCTAAATGACTATTTTACCACTAGAAAAAAGGTTGACTGATTTGTATGTTACTGCACCTAATAATCTGTATGCCATGTCATGTTATATTCTGATTTGCATGGGGGTTGGGTTATTGATTCGGAGGAAGTGCTAAAACTAGCAATGCCACGTAATCTGCTTAGAGGCTTTGTCTCGTATTACTGTTCTAGTGGCTTGGCCACGATATCTGTATTAGCAACTCTGCTGCGACTGTGGTGTGTAGGGCTGGGTGGGTTGAGTTATTCCCCTAATGGTGTGTAGGGCTGGTACGGATGGTGTGTAGGGTTGGATTGGGTTTGGGCTTTGCATACATGCATATATATATATATACACCGATCTGTTTCTATAATGGGCCCAACGGCCACACTGTTTTCTGAAAAGGGCCAAGGCCCAGTTTAATTTGTATCTGAGCAGGGCTTTGGCACAGACTTAGCTTAGTCTGGTCTATGACACTGGTTAGGTTTCTTTACACACTGAGTTTTAAAAAACTCAGCCTTTCATTTTCATCCATGCAGGAAACCCCCAACCATAGAGGACTTGGAGCTAGAGGGATTCGAGGTGGCCACGTGATTCACTCTTTTGGCTTATAATTTTTCTGATATTTTACTTTATTTATATTTTATTTCTTCTTCTTTAATTTCGGTTTTAAGTTGTAATAAGGCTGCTCGATATTTTATTTTTGGTTTTCTTCCTTGATAGCTTTACAATAGTAGACTAGTCTATGTGGGTTTTTCAAATTTAAACAAATGTTTTCAAAACATGCAACAGGTACCAATTGGTCAACTTAATGTCAATAACACCATAATGAGATTTAATAAAAGATGAATTTTATTTGGTAACAGCTAAGATTTTTAAAACTGAAAATGATTCTTGTTTACAAGCTCTTAAACACGGTTTAACTCCAAACTACGTAATGCATTAGTAAAAGAAGGTCAAAGCTTAGTAAGTGGTCCATGTGACACACCAGATCTGGCCATAACGTCTGGGCCAGGTTTGGGTGTTACATACAGACTTACCTCGGTGCAAAATATAGAAATTTTGCAATTTAGTCCACAACCTTTTCCTGCCTCTGATCAAGGTCGATTCCACATCTTTCTTGATCTAAAACAACACATTTAGCTTATTTAATACTCACATTTATCAAAATAGTCCTTAACTCTAACTTTGGAAAAATTATGATTTTGCCCTTAAACTTTTGCATAATTACACTTTTGTCCCAAAGCTCGGAAATAAACTTTTTCCCTAATTCTTATGTTTTAGGACATGTTGATCATTTATTTACCAACAGAAACATCAAATTCCCACTCTAACATATACTTATGAACGTTAGGTATTTTTTACTAACTATGCCGTTTTACTCGTTTTTACTTAAAACCGAGTAGCACAAGTTGTTTAGCATAATTTAAAACCTTATATCGTATCATAAAACATTAAAATAAACACTTTTCACCTATGGGTATTTTTCCAAATATGAACCCTAGGTTAACTTATTGCTAGAATAAGCTAAATCAAGTTTCCGAGACTCCGAAAACGTAAAGAGCATTAAAAACAGGGATTGGAATCGCTTACTATGGAGCTTGGAAGCTTGAAACAAACCCTAGCTATGGAGAACCCTTGAAATTTCGTCCTAATGAAGAAGATGGACATATTTTTCCATCTTTTTCCCTTTTTAATCTTTTTAATTACCAAATGACTAAAATACCTCCATTAAGAACTTTGGTTATTTCTACCTACATATGTCCATTTTTGTCCATATAAACCTAACGGTATAATTACCATTTAAGGACCTCTACTTCAATTATGCTCTTCAATTTAATCCTTTAACATATAGAACTCATATTTATCAACTTTTGCAATTAAGTACATAAGATTCTATATCATTGCCAGGTAGCTTCAAGTGGTGGACACTTTGGAGGTACACGTACTGCAGTCAAAGTATTGTAAGCCAGATTCTTTTGGCCAACGCTATTCAAAGATGCGCATGCTTATGTAAAGAGTTATAATCAATGCTAAAGGGTTGGAAACATCAACAACAGAAAGGAGATGCCTCGAACAAACACCATTGAAGTAGAATTATTCAATGTTTAGGGTATTAACTTTCTCGATCCTTTCCCTCTGTGTTTTGGTCACAAGTACAAATTGGTAGCAATAGACTACATATCTAAGTGGGTTGAGGCTGAGGCATATCCGACGAATGATGCTAAGGTTGTGATGAAGTTTTTGCAAAAGCATATGTTCACAAGGTTTGGAACCCTGAGAGCTATCATCAGTGATGAAAGGTCCCATTTTGTGAACAAATGGTTGAAGTGGTTACTCGACAAGCATGTAGTGAAGCACAAGGTTGCCATAGCTTACCATCCGCAGATGAATAGGCAAGCTGAACTGGCAAACAAAAAGTCAAAGGCATACTCGACAAGGTAGTTTGCTTAAACTGACGAGATTGGTCCAAAAGACTAGGTGATGCTTTATAGGCCTATAGGACAAACATACAAGACACTTTTAGGGATGTCACCCTATAGGTTGGTTTTTGGAAAAGCCTGTCATCTACCCTTGGAGTTAGAACACAAAGCTTATTAGGCTCTCCAACAACTCAGTTTGGATCTTAAACTTGCTAAAGAGAAATAGATGCTTTAATTAAACGAGTTAGAAGAATTCTGAATGTTCTCATACGAGGATGCCAAACTATTCAAGGAAAGACTTAAAAGATGGCATGGCAAGTACATTTGAGTTTGAGAATTTGAAGCAGGTCAGAAAGTCTTGTTATTCAATTCCAGAGTAAGGTTCTTTCCAAGTAAGTTTAAATCACGTTGGTCTGGACCATTTACAATTCACCAAGTTTTTCCATATGGAGTTGTCGAACTTCAAGGTAAGGGAGGTAATTTTCAAGTCAATGCTCAACGCTTAAAACATTACTGGGGGGATAAATTGAGCGGGATACAGTCTCGTTCATCTTATCAGATATTTAATTTTTCTCCTTTTTTTTAAATAAATAATTTAGGGTAATACTTTCGGGATTAGTATGTTTAAATAAATTATGTCTAGGAGATTGGAACTTAACTAGGATCGCTTGTGACCCCTCCAATCTTTCCTGAGAATTGATTTTAACATAATCTTTTGAGAAATTATTCCCTAAATGGCAAAATAAATTTTTAATTTTTCAAATAAAAGGGTCAATTTTGATCCAACTTTTAATTGCAACTCAATTTTCAAATTTTCTTTAAGTTTACGTACTTATTGAATTATTTGAAAATTTTGGTTGCTCTTGTAAATATTAAAAATTAGATGTCTCTTTTTGTAAATATTTTCAAAGGCATCTAGAATAAATTTTTTTTAATTCAATTTTAATAAATAAGATGATAATATGTAATATATAATTATATTTATTATAATATATATATTAATTAGCTTTAGGAAATGTGCAAGTGTACACAATCGCAACAAGTAATAAAGTGACAACTAAATGTCGAGTTATCATATCCACAGGGACTGTGAAAAAAATTATTTACAAATGCAATTTAAAACACTTTGGTGAAGAAAAATATTTTGGTTTAAAGAGGTGATTAAAAACTAAGATTTTTAAACTCATTAAAATAAATAAAAATAAAATAAGAGTTCTAATGCACGATTTCAAAATATGATTTTAATCAAGATGACATAATTGTGTTAGATTGATTACATTTCTTAACTTAGAATTATTAAACTCATGTTTATGTTGTTATGAATAGATTCACGACAACTCAGTAATTTACTAACTTATGAACATACTCACCTAACAAAATCCATTCATCTCTTGACTATATCCCTATGTCAATTCAACCGATTAAACAAATCTTAATAGGCAAATATGTTAATGAACATACATACTTATTAAATTGAAATTATCTCTTGTACATATCCCTATGTCAATTCAAACGATTAATTAAATCTAATAAGCACATAAAAGACTAAGTAAGGTAACAAAGTAACCCTACCTTGAAATAGTTTAATCACAATAATCTTGCAAGTTATGTAAGGTAAATGTATCGTCAAATACCGTTGCTAATTTAACCCTCAGCTACCTTAGATGATTAAACATGCACTGATTAAGTACTGTGTCCATTAATAACAATTTCAATCCATTTAAATAATTAATTCATTAGCTAACTTGCAGTTGTAATGCAAGAATAACGTAGTCATGATTTTACTTAATCAAGCATCTTATCGAGGCCTATAACAACATAAACACAATTTTAACAATTTAAGTAGGCAAAATGCAATCAACCTAACACGAATTAAATTCAAGCCAATTAATTAAAATAACCATTCCAAAAACATAAATATTCATTAACATGTTCATCATAGCAACAACAAAAATTAAAAGATAGGGACCAATAATCAAATACGGTGTTTTTGTAATGCCCTGAATTTTGGGCCTAGAAGGAATAGGTTTTGAACAGGGGAACAGTTAGGAGACTGGACATAAGTATTTACTTGTGCAAGATAGAGACATAAATGAATGCTTGCTTTAGTGGTTAAAGGTCCTAAGAAGTTTTGAGAAGTCCTGGGTCCAAAGCTAGGCTCTAGCAAAATTTTAGTTTTTCCTCTTAAGTAAACCTTGCCTTTAGTCTGTAGGTCTTTTAAATATTTGTAGATAAAGTATAACACAAAAAAGCTAATGGTCAATTGGTAAGTGGCGTGATTAAGGCTGCAAGGGAGCTTGAGTTCGAGTCTCATGATGCACAAGGGAGTATTTATTTTACTTCCTTGTGGCATGAGAAGTGGAGTTTGACTAGAACTCTGTAAAGTTTGAATTTGAATTGGTCAGGGAGTAGTTTGAGGAGGGATTTCTGGAGGTAATCTGGTTGTTAGGAAGAAAATCAAGGTAATTTTGAAAAAAAATGGAGAGTTTCATGGGTGGAAATCTCTGTGCCGAATTTGAACTGTTGGGAATAAGAAATTCAACTGGGGGGAAGTTGTAGACACTTTTTCAGTTTTGTGGTTTTTAGGGTGCTTTCTCTCCTCTTTTGCGTTTGCCTATTTCGGTTTTGGCCAGCATCCTTTTTACCTTTTTCTTATATGCCGTATTTTTCAAAGACTTCGGGTACCTCTCGGGTTGCTTCGTCTTTTATTCTGTGCTTCCTTTTAATTACTTTTGTTGGCCGAATAGTTCTTTGGTTCTTTCCTCTGCCAAATCCTCTTTTCTCGTCCCCTCTTCTTTTTGCTATTCTTTTCTCTTCCCTCCCTCTTTCAATAGTGGTCGTATACACCATACTCTTTTTACTTTTATCTTCTCTTAAACTCTTTGTTACCAAATCTCTAATTGACTAATAACCTAGGCTGAATTCTTCATACTTCTTCATGGTTATTTCGACTAGGTAAGTGTTCGTTAATCATGATGTATAGTTCTTTTCCACTCTATCCCTCTTTATTGGTTATTACTACCTTCTTTTGACAACTCTTCTCTCTACCGTTTAATAATAGGGGTACGTCTGTTCCATCTCGTGCCTTGGATAGAAAATACTAGGGTAGGCTGATTGCTACTATCCTTCACTCTTAGTTCCATAATTCGGTAAGTTGTTCTTTTGGTTTAGGTTATGTACGTTTAGGATTTTAGTTAACAAGATTAGGTTATATTGCAGATCATTGTTAAGGACCGTGAAGGTAGTCTTAGCCAGCGGTTTAAGCAAGTTAAACTGCACTCTTTCGGTTATGTAACGCCCTAATTTTTGAGATTTTTGTGGTTTTGGTGAAATCTTGAAATTTTGGTGCTTTGATTATTAAATTTATGTTTAAGTGTGTTAGTGGGCCTTTAGAAGGCCCAAGCCTAAGATAAAATCTGGCAAAAATATCAAATTTCAGATTTAAAGTGAAGGGGACTTGGTTAAGTGGGCCTTTAAGAAAAAGTTAGTGAAATATGACACAAAGAGGCCCTTGGTAAAGTGGCAAGGTCGCGCCACTAAGCTCCTAAAAAAGTGGCGTGTGGATAGGGGTGCAAGGGCCAGTGTTCAAGTCGCAAGGTAAGCAAGTGATACTTTTATTTTTGTGCATGTGCTGGGCATATGATGGAACTCAAGTAAAACTCTGTAGAAGAGAGTTTGAAGTGTTCAGGAGATTGAATTTGGTAGGATAAAGCAGAGATATTTTGGGAATTTTGAAAGGTTGAAGGTCTTGGCCGATTGTAAGGGTGTAGGGAAAGTACATAATCGACTAGGGGGAAATAGGTATCAATTTTGACATTGTTGTTTGTGTGCCGACTGGTTAAGGGTGGCCCTTCGGGATTGTTGGTCTTTCCTTTTGCCGAATTAGGTATAGTAAGGTTAGGGTTTCATTGCTTTCATTCCTTTCTCCTCTTTTCTGTCCCAAAAGCCGAAACCTATTACGTAAGGGTTCATTGCTGATTTCTCCATCTAGCCGAATCTGATCTTCTCTTCTCCTCTCCTCTCTTTCTTTCTTTCATCTTTCTCTTCTTTAGTTTTCAAAAAGTCGAACCCTTTTCATCTTTCCTGTTCTTTTTGTCAAAACTGAACCTACCATTCTTCTTCATTTTTCTCAAGTTTCTTAGTGGATTGCCATAAAAGCTGAAATCCCGAAAAAGGTTGTTGTGTGCCGATTCCTTCTTGAGTAAATACCCTTGCTCTTTTCTTCTCCTTTAGCCAAATTTCACACTTTCAAAACCCTAGTCTCTGTCGACATCACTACTTCAAACCCATAACTTCGAACCACTCTCTTCTTCATCACATCAAAACCAAAATCACCATAATCATAGGGACTTGGTAGCCGAATATGTAGATAGTTAGATTCATTCTCTGCTTACGTTTAAGAGTTAGATCTACGTCAGATCTGGATTAAAGAAGGGTTCGAAACATTCTTGTTTAGTAGATCATTGGTAAGTACTCAAATCTTACATGTCTATTCGTTATTCGGTATTTAAGAAAAGCCGAAAACCCCTATATGTATAAGGTGGCTATTGTAACACCCTATAACCCTCATCCGTCGCTGGAATAGGGTTACTAGATATTACCTAACGAAAAACAACCTTTGGACATTCAATTCAACCTAACTTATACATTTAACAATAATATGAGCATTAACGAATCAAGTTTTCTTTTAAGTTTAGGCACAATGGTAACCTACAATATCATACAAGAATTACAAGATAAAAGAACCACTTATCATACTTGATAATTGGATAATTATACAATCACCGAATATGCATATATATATACCATAACCGATTATCCATCATAACCAAAACATTTCACAAACATTAATTCAACTTTGTAACTTTACTAAACAAAATGAATAAGCCATCTTCACATGGCTTTAATATATACATAGCCAAAATATAACTTGTTTCAAAAGGAAGTTAAGCCTATACATGCCATATTTCAAAACATAGACTTTTAAAAGTACCAAAATAGAGACGATATTGTGGATGACTTTGAACTTGAATCCTCGAGCTCGTAGCTTTCAACCAAGATCTATAAAATAGAGAAGAACACAAATATTCACAGTAAGCAATTAAGCTTAGTAAGTCTTAAGTAATTAAACAATTGAACTTATTTATACACATTATTCACTTATATCATAACCCTAAGGTATACTCATTTA
The DNA here is from genome assembly GCA_020496765.1 of Gossypium stocksii. Lineage (NCBI taxonomy): Eukaryota > Viridiplantae > Streptophyta > Magnoliopsida > Malvales > Malvaceae > Gossypium > Gossypium stocksii. Next base: position 62,306,578 of record CM035630.1, read on the forward strand.
GCCGAATTCACATAGCCACATTGTACACATTTTCATATACATAACATTTCTTTTTAAAAAAAATGCAAAATCACATAATCACATTAAATGGCACAATGTCATTCCTTGATTCAATTTAACAGAGTTAATTCGAGAAACCATGTTCACTTATAATTTCAATGATTGTAATCACATATGAACAAAACATATATCTCCATGTATATAATTCCACAAAGGCCGAATATACATAATCACTTATATGTACTTATAGCAAGTCATTCGATTAGCTTCAAATTTTTATAATCATGAACACTTTAATATCTCAATGCCAACTTTAATTCAACCAAAATGAACTAGAGTATAATACCATTTCCACATTTAAAACATTCCTTCCATATTTGTAACCACATACATAAATAATATGCTTCCATGAATAATTTCACTTGAACTGAATGTTCATAAATGAACATAATCATAAACCATTTTGTATATGTTCATTTCACATCGAACATCTAATTCATTAAACTCTCAGGTACATAGATAAGTTATACATACATGGATAACTTAATTTATGTAACAAATCCGCATATCGTATTAGCACATAGTCTCATGGCACTTCACTTTTATTAGTTGACAGGCAAATTTGCCTGCTAGGTAATATCCTGATTTCATCACCAGCTATAAGCCTGCTAGACTTTTAAGTCTGAAATTTCTTCACCGGCATTATGTCTGCTAGGCTCAAGGCCTGATATTATTTCACCGGCATTACGCCTGCTAGGCTCAAAGCCCGATAATAATCACTAGCTTTAAGCGTGCTGGGCCAATGCCCGAATAACCATTCGAGTATGAATTTCACAAATTCATAAGCATATGCACTTCATGTATTTATGCATTTTGCACATGGTGACCACATTGGTCAGTTTGACTTCATTCGAATATAATCACATACTATCTATCCCATTATCATTTCTTACCATCATATTCGGCAATATAACATAAGAATTACGTTATTCCACTATCATGCATATCATTCGGCAATATGCATGTACATATGTATATTCGTATAAAGGATATCAAATCTTTCATGACATATCATGACATATTCACAAGAACTTATTTTTAAATACTTAAAACTTACTTCAATTGTTGTCAAACAACTACAAATCGACTACTCAGTTAGTTTAGCTTTTCCCCTATCCGATATTGGCTCTCTTTGCTCTTGAGCTAAATTAAACAAAATTTAAACTAGTTTAATCACCTCACCAACTCATTATAAACAAAAATGCTAATTTCTCAAAGAAACATATATATATATATGGCAACACTTTTAATTAAACACAAACACATATTCGGCACTTCATCTCAATCCATCTTAAATTCCCAAAGCCACAATATCAATAATTAACCGATTCTTGAATTAACCTTAATATTTCATACTGTTACTTATCAAGTAGCCGAATATGCATATGTTTATACCAAAGTATCATTCACAATTAAAATCACATTATCAATGCTTACAACCGATTCTTTAAACATTTATTTATATATATACTCATGTATTAAATATTAATACCATATGATTACACTTAACTTATGGCCGAATATACTTCTCCATTATTCACAAATTCAACTAACATCATATATACCACATAGCCGAATGCACATATAATCCTTAGGACAATTACAAAATTTACAATTTAATAAATTGTACATATGTAATTAGACCAAATATCCATTAAATAAATATTTGCAAAATTCTTTAACACATTAGTACATTCGGCACTTCCCCTTTAATTAACTTAGCATCTCAAAAATTCACTTATACAAGACTACATTCGACACAAGGTGACATGATTTATATCCTACATCGATCAAACTAAACCATGCATTCATATAAGTTCATTCGGCCATTCACTTCTCAAATCTATCAAAACTTTATACCAACCTTCTTTGACCGAATACCATTTGTCTTTAAAATCCCATTAATCAAAATTTAACAAGCTTAAAACTCATTTAACAACATTTATTCATCAAGGCATTTAAACACTCAAATTATAATATTTTACAAATCAAGGCCGAATGCTACCATCACTAAGACATCTATAGCCAAATGCTCATTTTCATCACTTTAGGTCCATGTTCGGCGAACACACATACATATACTAAAAATTTTAGCATTTGTTTCCAACATTTTACAAGCTCAAACCTCATCTTCCTACCATTTCTATTTAAAAACATCAACACTCCATCCATGAAACACAAAACTTCCATGGCCGATTGTATCATCACATAACCTCTATCAATTAGCAAAATTTGAACCATGGGCTAGGTAGAATTCTAACTAACAACTTAAAATATACAAGAATTTGAAAGAATAATATCCAACATACCTTAATCAAGTTACATGTATGGCCGAACTTCTTAGAAATTTTCTTTTCCTCTTTTACTTTGTGGTTTTAGCAAGGTGAGAAAGAATGAGCATCTAACTTTGTTTTTATCACCTTTTTCTTATTTTAATTCATGTTTTCTTAATATAAAACTATTAAATTTTATATCATTAATGTAAAAGACATATATTATCCATTATTCATCATCATTGCCATCCACTATATTAAATATGGGCTATTTGACATGCAAGTCCTCCATAATGTTAACCACATACTATTCGGCCACTACAATTTTACCTATCACATTTTCAAGGTTTCTCAAACAAGTCCTTTTTAATAATTCCACAACCAAATGACAAAATCAAAACACGATATTTTCACACATGAAGTTTCACATATAATAAACATAGAATATAACATTTTAAAAATTTTCTAACTCAGTCTAATGGTTACGAAACCACTTTCCCGATTAGGGCCAAATTAGGGCTGTCATAGCTGTCATGTAAGGTTAAGGGCTTGTTGTTTTATCGTTCTATTGTAAGTAGGGTGGATCAAAGGCTATTGATCAATGAGCTTTGAAAAGCTAGGATCGTTTGGGAGACTGGTTTTAGATCTAGCCATTAGTTTTGAGAAAGGTAAGGGATTTAGGCTTTACTTATGGTTGGCCGAATATGGTAAGTGTGTTAGTTACTTATAGTCGAATCATGGTTTAACATTTAGGTGACCAATTGTAGGTTAATTCCGTGGTAGATCTCATTAGCATTCGTTGCAAAACAGGTGTGTAAACGAACACCCTTCTGTAGTCTAAATCGGTAAAAGGCGAAAAGTTAAAATGCCAAAATTTTGGCATTTCATGGGCTAGCGAGCGTGCGAATGCTCGTGGGTCGGTCGGAAGTGATAGATCTATAATTGGAATCGGTAAAATGAGTGAGTCTACGATTTCATGCACTTCGGTAAGTTTGGGACTCGATGGGCTGAATTTGGGCCCAATAGCCTTACGGGCCCATTTGGGTGAAAACTAGTGGTAAGAGGGTTCTAGAGACTTGTATGCTAAAACTGTTAAACTAGACATAAATTCAGGCTTAAATGGGCTTAAGTAGCTAAATGACACTATAGGGCCCATTAGGGGTTTTAGGGCCCAATAACATTAAACTGCTAAAATGGGCTAAATAAGTTACTGAGATGAAAGTTGGATTATTAATGACTAAAATATGCATAAAACCCTAAAAATTGGAATAATTACTGAAATACTCCTTAAGGGTGAGAAATTACAACTTTACCCCTATGTGTAAAATGACAGTTATACCCCTAGGGCTAAATTTGACTGAAATGCATGATTTACTATTCCTGTTTACTGTATGCCATATCATGATTATCTGTTGCATGGGATTTGGGATTATTGATAGAGGAAGTGCAAGTGGCATTGCCACGATTGCTGAAAGAGGCTTTGCCTCGTACTGTTTACTGAAAGAGGCTTTGCCTCGTACTTTTTACTGAAAGAGGCTTTGCCTCGTACTGTTTACTGAAAAGGGCTTTGCCCATACTGTTTACTGAAAGAGGCTTTGCCTCATATTGCTTTAGTGGCTTAGCCACCTTATCAGGGCAGCGATGCTACGACTGTGGAGTGTAGCGGTTGGGTGGGTCGAGTTGTTTCCCCACATAGAGTGTTTATGGTTGGTACAAGTGGAATGTAGCGGCTGGATTTAGGCTGGGTTTGGGCATGCATGCATAATCACTAATCTGTTACTGTAATGGGCCTACGGGTCATACTGTTGACTGAAAAAAGGGCTAAGGCCCAGTTTACTGTATCTGAATAGGGCTTCGGCCCAGTTACTACTGAGACTGGACAGGGCTTAGGCCAATTGGGCTTGAGCTATTTTGGGCTCTGGATGGGCTTTCTTTACACACGAGTATCCAAACTCACCCCTTTCCTTCCATCCTTGCAGGTGAGCCCTAGATTGGTGGACTTGCAGCTGGGAGGGATTCAGAGTGGCCACGAAGACTGCATTTCTGGTTTAATCAAATTATTTATTTTATTACTTATTTCAATCATTTTATTTTTAATTTGGGTTTGTAATAAGGCCGCTCTATTTATTTTTACTTTGAGTTTTTAATTACTTATTCATACTACATCTTAATTATTTTGAATATGGCTGCCCGAGTTTTCTCAAAATTAAACAAACGTTTTCAAAATCAATCACACGCATCAAACAAGTAACAAAGGTTAAATCCTATTATAGAAATACCCCTATAATTTGGTAGTGGATAGGACGTTCACGATCTAACCGGGATTTTATCTTTAAACTCTAATAACGGTTTTGCAAAGCTCACCTTAATCGTAGTAACTTGGAAACATGGTTAGTTGTAGGTGATGTGACACATCAGACTTGGCCGTAACGTCTGGGCTGGGTTTGGGGTGTTACAGGTTAAGGCAAGTATTTTTTATTATGGGTTAAACGTGTATGAGTGGGCGATTAACTGTATTACCAAGCGATTAATGGAAACCTTATGTGATTGTAGGTTTTGGCATTCATGGACCGTTAGCACTTTTTGTTAACAGGTGTGTAACAATACCCTATAACTGATAATCAGCGAAAAAGTTGAAAGGTGTGTATTCACACTATTTTTCTATAAATCGGGAAAAGACAAAAAGCTAGGAAATTGACACGAGCCTGTGATCGCACATGTAGTGAATCGAGCCCAAAAACATGGGCGTAAGACTGTAGAATGACCGAATTACCCTTAAAGGGTAAAATGACCGAATTACCCTCAAAGGGTAAAATGACTGAATTACCCTCGAAGGGTAAAATGATCAAATTACCCTCGAAGGGTAAAATGATCGAATTACCCCCATAGGATAAAATGACAGAATTACCTTCGAAGGGTAAAATGACCGAATTACCCTCTAGGGTAAAATGACTGAATTACCCCCGAAGGGTAAAATGGCCGAATTACCCTCGTAGGCTAAAATGACTGAATTACCCCCATAGGGTAAAATGAAGGAACGCCGGTGCCTCCAAGGCGCAGCGGAAAATTAGAATAATAAAATTTTTCCGGTGATCCATACCATGGATCCATGTGTAAGGAACAAATCGGGGTGATAAAGGTTTCGAAATTACCGAAACTTCAATCTGAGTAGACAGCGACGCCAAGGCAACGAGAATCCTAAATCACTATCGAACCAAGCCGCAACCTTTACTGATGTCGGCCTCTACGTAGTCCACCCAATTGACAACAAACAGTAATATCCCAGAAAACTATTTTCAGAGATTATATTATTTTGACGGCTGCTAGACCCCTTAACATAGTTTCGGGATTGCCTATATATTAGCTTTTTAGGGTTTTTACCCTTGCTATATATAACTCTGTATTAATTGGTATATATTCATAACGAATATTTATTGCCATATATAATCCGAATCATAATAGTCATCATTAAAATAAATATATAACGTTTAACCGAAAATTATAATTACGTTAATTATAATAAAGATTTTGGTAAACTATATTTATTTAAATTTTTATATATATGAACCCAATTAATATATTAGAAAAATTATGTTCTGATTATGTGTACAACATCCTTTTACATATAGTATGTTCAATAGTTTGATTGCCCAATTAAATTAATTCTATAATTAATTTAATTCATGTGACAACCAGACACAATACCAACTATGTTTTACTCCATTCATTTCAATCGTAGGGTGTGACCCTATAGGTTTTTGTAATGTTAGCAGTAATATTAGAACCATTCTAATGTTACAAACAATGAGTGGCATCTAACAATGCATCATTGCTACCTAAGTTACAAGAAGTCATGATTCGACATAACCTTTTGTGATTAACTTTTCATGCATTAATCCTTAAGTCCTATATCTTTGGAATGGACACAAGTCATGGAATAGTCACACTTGCATAGTCCATCCCATATTTCTTGATACCTTGAGTAGACTATGATATACAAATAAGTATGACATCTCATATCAACTTATTTGAGCATGGCCATGCATTTCTAGTCTCACTTAATCAAGTAGCCTGAGATATTACTCCTATTATGTAGGAGAGACTTATCCTATATTGATCAACCATATCCCTCTACATAGATTGTGGTATATCCAACATTAGTCTTAATAGAACAACCAATTACGGTGTTCGTTTGACTATATCAAAATATAAAACTCACGATGTTGGAATGATGATGATCTCAAGTATGAGGATCATATACATATTAATCACTATGAGTAATATTTTGACAATTACATAATAATCCAAGAAACATACTCATAGCAGGTCAGTCCAATATGTTGTTCTCTAACACACATATTCATGCATTGATTCTGATACTCCATATCAATGACAACTCTTTATCATCAATCAACTACATGTTAGTCTTAATGCATTATTATTGTCCTAGCCAACAGTAATACTTGACTAAGGATCTTTTAAGAATAATCATATTATTCTTAGGACATTATTATAAAACAGTTTATTTATGGACACAAAAATGAAACTGAAATAATAATGGCAAAGCCTTATATTAATAAACATGATAAATCAAGTATGTTATCACAACTATCTCGTGATTGATCTTTGGGCATACTCTTACATAAAATAATCGTAATACCCCTATAAGGTGAAATGACCGTAATACCCTTATAGGGTGAAATAACTGTAATACCCTTGTAGGGTGAAATGACCGTAATACCCCTGTAGGGTAAAATGACCGTAATACCCCTATAGGGGGAAATGGCTGTTATGCTCCTTATACTATGTGTGACTGATTTGCTATATGATATATATATGTGTAACACCCCAAAATTAGGCCCGAAAGTCTTGGGCCAAAATGTGCGTGTGAGCCCCACACAGGTGTTTAACTTTGGACTTGCGGGAATTAATGGACTGGTTGTGTTGTACACATGGCTATGGTTAAATCTAGCTTAGCGAGCCATATGAGCACTTGGGCCCCACTTGGGTTACATAATGGGCCGTGGGCCCTAGGCCCATATGCACAAATTGCATGTTGGTGTGATGGCTAAGGGGTTTGGGTGTGTTTGAAAGTGTTGGAAATGTCCTAGGTTCGAACCTGGGCTTTAGTAAAATTTTTGGTTTTAGGTGAATAAAACCCTAGGTGATTGAAGGTAGACCTTGTAATTAATTGAGGGAAAAATGTGACACAAGGAAGCATGTGGTCTTGTGGCAATAAGGCGTTAAGAGTATGCATGTGGTTTGAGGTTCAAGTCTTGGTGTGTGTAGAATTTTTGGTTTTATTAAATAACCTGGACATTGGTTTGTAGGCTTTATAAAATATTGAGGATAAGTTATGACACAAGGAGCTTGTTGGCTTGATGGTAAATGGCGTGGCAGAGCTTCAAGGGAGGCTAGTGTTCGAGTCATGCCTTAAGCAAAGAGGTATTTATTTTGCTGCTATGGCTAGGGAAGAAGTAGAGGTGATTGGAACTCTGCTGGGGAGGATGGAGTTTGAACTGGTCATGAAGGGAATTTAGGAGCAAATCATGGAGAAGATTATGGAGTAAAAGGTGGAGAAAATCGTGGTTTTCAGCTTGGAGAAGTGTTGTGGCCATTTGGGGTACTTTGTTTGGTGCAATTTCGGTCTTAGGCACTTTAGAGCCGATTTGGTATAGTATTGTGTTCAGTAGCCTTTCTCTCCAGTATTTTGTTTCTTTTATTTTGGTGTTTTGTTTCCTGGGAGCCGAATTTTTGACCATTCGGGTCTTGCTTTCTGCCTTCAATCACTTTTATGTTGCTTTTTCTCCTCTTCTCTGCTATCTCTTAATCGACTTTGCTTGTGCTGATTCTCCCTTTACTCTCCCCTTCTCGATCTTGTTCTTCTCTCCTTGCTTCTATTCTCAACTCTAGTCGAATTCATCTTCTTCCCCTTCTTCTCACAGATTGACTCTCCCCAACTGTTATAGTTTCATCTTGTTCTTGACACTTTATACCTTGGCCGATTATAGCATCCCTTGTTAATCGGCTTACATTCCTTTGTTTGCACCCACCATTGATTCTTCTTCCTTTTGCATCTCTTTTAGATTGTAAGTTGGTTTCTCCTTTTTACCTTTAGTTTTGTTTCTTTTTGTCTAAAAACCAAATACCATTTCCTTTTCCTCTTAAAATTCCCTACTCATCTTTTCTTTAATCATTTTTCTCTTCTGTTCATACCTGGGCCGAATATTACTTTTTCCTTGCAAGGGATGTTTTGTTTTGTGGTAAGTGCTTTAAGCATAGTATATATATATATAGTCATGCAGGTTTGTAGATTCTTATGAATCAGTTAATGGTTCTTGTGAATGTTATAGCATGGGAAAGAATATGCAATTTTAGGGCTTGAGGAGGTTGCGATTATTGATTGGTAAGTAGCGTTAATTTGATTAATGCGTTTATAATATTATGGTGATGGATAAACGAGGGTTTGAAACCAATGATAGGGTTGATGTTATCATAGGAGTTCGATCTTGGAAGTGTTTCAACTACAAATCCATAACAGGTGTGTAACTGGATACTATGTTTGCTGATCGGCTAAAAAGCCAAAGCGGTGTGTATTCACCCCGTTCTAATTACTAATCGACTGAAAAACTGAAAGTAGGTGTTTCGCTAAATATATTATAGATCAGCAAAAGCCAAAAAGCTGACAGATTGGGCTTTGAGGCCACATGGGCATGTGAATGCACATGTGTTTCACCGAGCCCGTAAATTATGGATGTACGATGATTAGGGCTGTTTTGGGCCTCGATGGGCCGTGTGGGGCTAATGGACTCATGGAACCCACACGGACAAAGGTTTACGTTTTGTGGCAAATGTTGGATTCGACTGCATAGTTGTTTGACCATGGTTAATTTAGGGCCAGATGGGCCACACAAGCGTGTGGGCCCACTTGGGCCGACAGTGGGCCTCGGGCCTATTTATACTATTATGACCGTTTGTGCTACGAAAGTCATTTAAGGCGACTGTAGACCTCATTGGAGGTTACAAAATTATCGAAATACCCCTATAGTGCAAAATTACCAAAATACCACTGTAGTGCAAAATTACCGAAATACCCTTGTAGTGCAAAATTACCGAAATACCGCTGTAGTGCAAAATTATCGCTGTAGTGCAAAATTACCGAAATACCCCTATAGTGCAAAATTACCCAAATACCCCTGTAGTGCAAAATTATCGAAATACCCCTGTAGTGCAAAATTACCGAAATACCCCTATAGGTTTTTATGATCAGTTTACCCTTGGAGGGTAAAATGACCGATTTACCCCTAGAGGGTAAAATGACCCTTGGAGGGTAAAAGGACTATTTTACCCCTATTAGGTAAAAATGACCATTATACCCCTAGAGATAGAATGACTATTTTCTTTGGGTTATGTATGTCTGATGTTCTTATGATATATACAAATGATTGATTTGAATGATTTGACTATGATTGTATGACCAGTTATGAGCATGGCAATCTGCATACATAACATATTGCATGGGTTGGGATATTGTACAGAGGAAGATCTGATCTGATAGGGTCGCACGGGTAGCGCGAGACGACTGTGGACCCACCGAAGGCTTTGAGCGGTATATTCGTTCTGATCTGGTATGGTCGCACGGGTCGCCCGAGATGATTGTGGACCTGCCGATGGCTTTAAGCTACTTAATATGATTATGGCTTGTGCCAATCGATGGCTTTGTGCCGATTATATTACCGTGCACGAAGACTGTATTTCTGGTTTTAAGTTAGTTATTCCATTATTTTATTTAATCGTTTTTGTTTTTAATCTGGGTTTGTAATAAGGCCACTCTATTTATTTTTATTTTGGGTTTTAATTACTTTTCTTACATTACTTAAATTATTTTGAATATAGCTGCGCCAGTTTTTCCTTAAAGTTAATCAAACGTTTTCAAAATCAGTCACATGATTCAATTGAGTTACAAAGTAAATTTTATAATAAACTCTTAATAACTGGTAGAGGATAGGACGTTCACCAATAAATCGAAAATTTCCTTTTTAAACTTTAATAATGGTTTTGCAAAGCTCACCCTAATATTAGTAGCTAGGTAACATGGTTAGTTGTAGGTGGTGTGACACACCGGACTTACCCGTAACGTCTGGGCCGGGTTTAGGGTGTTACAATAGCGGATGGGCCCTAGCCCATTATAGATTCAGAAACATATGACATGTTAACATTTGGGTCACAACATATAACAGAATCAATTGGGCCTAGCCCATATCAGAACAGAGTCAAATGCAGTATGTATGATGCATGTTATGCTTTACCCCATCTAACCCTGCACTTGCCTCCGTCCAGTCTTGTACAGTCTGTGGGGAGATAATCAACCCACCCATCCAACACATCAAGAGTTAGCACCGATTACGGCACTAAGTCAACAGAAGGCTCAAAGCAATAGACAGAATGGCTAAAGGCCGTAAGTATCACAGTAATGCTGCCAAATAATAGAATGGTCAAAGGCCATAAACAGAATGGCACTGAGCCGTAATTATATGCGTGGCACAAAGCCATCCATTGGCAGAAAGCCATCTAACAATAGTATAGTTGGCAGAAAGCCACCAATCACAGTAATACATTCAGTACAAAGCCATCCCTCCCAGCTCTAAGTCCACAGTCTAGGGCTCACCTACAAGGATGGAAGAAAAAGGGGGTGAGTTTGAAAAACTCAGTGTGTAAAGAAACCCATCCAAAGCCCAAATCAGCTCAAGCCCACTGGGCCTAAGCCCTATCCAGTCTCAGTGATAACTGGGCCGAAGCCCTATTCAGATATAGTGAATTGGGCCTTAGCCCTTTTCGGTAAACAGTAAGGCCCGTAGGCCGGTTATAGTAACAGAAAATATATCAATGATGAATGCAAGCCCAAACCCAACCTAAGTCCAACCGCTACACTCCACCCGTACCAGCCCTACACTCCATGTGGGGAATAACTCAATCCACCCATTTCTACACTCCACAGTTGCAGCACAGCTGCTCAGATAATAATAAATTGAGGCAAAGCCTCCAGTACGTGGTCAAGCCACTATTAGTACTTCCTTCATCAATATCCCAGTCCCATGCAACAGATATTCATGACATGGCATGCAGTAAACAGTAACAGTAGAACATGCATTTTGGTCAAACTTAGCCCTAGGGGTATAACGGTCATTTTGTACATAGGGGTAAAATAGCAATTTTGCACCCTTAAGGGGTATTTCAGTAATTATACCAGTTTCTAGGGTTTCATGCATATTACGGTCACTAATAATCCAATTTTCATCTCAGTAATCTAATTAACTCGTTTTAACAGTTTTTAGTTATTGGGCCCTAAAATCCCTAATGGCCCTACAGTGTCTATAAGTTAATTAAGCCCATTTAGTCCAATTCTTATGATCAATTTACCAGTTTTAGTAGTTTTAGACCTACAGTCTATCAGTACAAATTTATTGCCTATTTTTACCCATATAGGCCCGTAAGCCCATTGGGCCCAAATTTTAGCCCATCGAGACCCAAACTTATCGAAGTGCATGAAATCGCGTACTCACCAATCTTAATGATTTTGGTTACAGATCTATCACTTCCAACTGACCCACGAGCGTTCACACGCTCTCTAGCCCACGAAATGCCAGAATTTCGACATTTCGACTTTTCAAATTTTGCCGATTTAGACTACAGAAGGGTGTTCGATACACAACAGATTTGCAACGAATACTACCAAGATCTCCCACTGAGCATCCTTCAATCGATCACTAGACATATCATATCCAAAATACAATAACAACCATCATAATCTTACTTACCATAACCGGCCCTCAGCTCCTATGGCCCTTGAGATCTTACCTTTTCCAAAACTAGTGACTAGATCTAGATCTAGTCGTTCCACTTGTCCAAGCCCTTGATCAGTAGCCTGTAGATCACACTAACACCAAAATAAATCGATTGTTAATAACCCTTAGAGCCTTAAGCCCCAATCGACAGCCTCCCTATGCCTCTAGGGACTTCGACTTTTCTAAATCCCGAAATAAAGAATAGATCTGAGATGTCGAGTACTTACCACAGGTTCTTCCAATAGCAATGATCGAGTCTTAGAGATCTAAGGATTCGGCTACTAAGTCCCTAAAAATATGGTGTTTTCAGCTTTTGGAACAGTGAACAAGAAAATGATTGGTGTTGTGGATTTGAAGTGGTGTTGCCGACAGGGGTTAGGGGTTTAGAGGATGTAAAAATTGGCCAAAAGAGATGAAGAAGAAAAGAGGAGTTTAACTAGAAGAAATTGGCACCCAAGCTCAACCTTCGGGATATCGACTTTTATGGCAATCAGTTATAGAGGATTAGAAAAGAATGGGAATTAAAGAAGAGATGAGTAGAGTGATGATGATGTTTCGGCTAGAGAAGAAAAGAAGAAGGAAAAAGAATGGAAGAAGAAAGGAGAAGAGAAGAATAGGTTTGGCTATGGCAAAACGGCATAAGAGGTGAAATTTTCTTGCTTTTTGGCTTTTTGATACACTAAGAAGAGAATAGAACAAAAGTGAAAACCCTAAGTGGCTAACCCTAATTCGGCAAGACAATAAAAAGAAATTAGAACTTACCCTAATGGCTATTCAAACCTAAGGCCCAACCTCCCTAAGGCTCTAGCCGAATGCCCCCATCCATATGACCAAATCGACAAAATTAAAAGTATCATTTGCTTACCTTGTGACTAGAACCCTGGCCCTAGCACTAAGTCCACACGCCACTTTTTTAGGAGCTTAGTGGCGCAACACTACCACTTTACCAATGCCCTCTTTGAGTCCTATTTCACTAACTTTTTCTTAAAGGCCCACCTACAAAAGTCCTCTTCTCTTTAAATCCAAAATTGATATTTCTATCAGATTTTATTGTAGACTTGGGCCTTCTAAAGGCCCACTAACACACTTAAACCCAAATTCAATATTCAAAACACTAGAATTTCAAGACTTCACCAAAATCACGAAAATCCTGAAAAATCTCAAAAATCAGGGCGTTACAACTCTACCCCCTTAAAGAAATTCCGGCCTTGAAATTTACCTTATCCAAATAGTTGAGGGTATTGTTGACGCATCGTCTCCTCTGGCTCCCAAGTAGCCTCTTCTCTGCCATGATTGTTCCAATATACTTTCACTAATGGAACTGACTTCCTCCTTAGTACTTTGACCTCACGGTCCAGTATTTGCACAGGCTCCTCTTCAAATGTTAAATCGGTTTTTACTTCAATCTCCTTCACTGGTACAACATGCAAAGGATCCGATCGATACCGTCTTAGCAGGGACACATGAAAGACATCGTGAATACGGTCTAACTCTGGTGGTAACTCCAACTGATAAGCTACTAGCCCTACCCGTTTAAGAACCCGATAAGGCCTAGTAAACCGCAGACTCAACTTGCCCTTCTTACCAAACCTCAAGATCTTCTTCCATGGCGAAACTTTTAGAAAAACCATATCCCAACAGCGAACTTGATTTCCTTACGCTTTAGATCAGCATACGACTTCTGCCTATCAGACGCTTCCTTTAACCGATCTCTGATCAACTTAATCTTACTCTCAGTATCCGCCACTAATTTCGGTCCAAGAACCTATCGTTCTCCCAACACTATCCAACACATCGGTGTACGACACCTCCGCCCATAAAGTGCCTCACAAGGGGCCATCTGAATACTCGCTTGATAACTATTATTGTACGCAAATTCTGCCAATGGTAAGTAGTCCTCCCAACTACCACGAAAGTTGATAACACAACCTCTTAACATGTCCTCTAGGACCTGAATAACCCTTTCCGACTGTCTATCCGTCTGTGGGTGAAAAGCAATGTTGAAGTCCAATCGTGTACCCAACGCCTCATGCAACTTTTGCTAGAATCGAGATGTAAATCTAGGGTCTCGATCAGAAATAATCGAAACTGGCACCCCATGCAGTCGTACTATCTCCGCCACATACAGCTTGGCTAATTTATGAAGTGAGTAATCAGTTCGGACAGGTATGAAATGAGTAGATTTCGTTAACCTATTCACAATCACCCACACCGAATCCTTCTTGGAGAGTGTCAAAGGTAGCCCACTTACAAAATCTATAGTTACTCTCTCCCACTTCCAAAGTGGAATCTTTATTGGCTACAATAGTCTAGAAGGCAGTTGGTGCTCAGCTTTTACTTGCTGGCATGTCAGACATTTTCCCATAAATTTAGTCACCTCACGCTTAAGTCTAGGCCACCAGTACACCTCTCGCAATTCTCGATACAACTTATTCCCTCCAGGATGCATGGCACAAGGTCCACCATGAGCCTCTTTTAGAATCAACTGCCTCAATTCAAAGTTCTTCAGAATGCAAACTCTTCCACGAAAGCACAGAACCCCATCAGTATTCAATCTAAAATCTGAATTCTCAATACTCTCAACTTGTTGAAACTAAAGAACCAACGAATCATCTTTTAACTTCTTCTCCTTAATTTGCTCAGTCCACGTTAGTCTCATTTGCAACTCTGTCAACAGACTTCCATCGTCATATAAACTCAAACGAGCAAACATTGCTCTTAACTCAGCTAGAGCCCTTCAGCTCAATGCATCAGCCACCACATTCGCCTTGCCTGGGTGGTACTCAATCGAACAGTCGTAATCCTTAAGCAATTCTATCCATCTTTGTTGCCTAAGATTCAACTCTTTCTGAGTCAACAGATACTTGAGACTCTTATGGTCTGTGTATATAATACACTTTTCCCTATATAGATAGTGTCTTCAGATTTTCAATGCAAAGATCATCGCTGCCAACTCTAAATCATGCATGGGTAATTTGCTTCGTGAGGCTTCAGCTGTCGCGAAGCATAAGCGACTACTTTACCCTCTTGCATCAGTACACAGCCCAAACCCACATGTGATGCATCACTGTACACAGTAAAATCCTTTCCAAACTCTGGCTGAATCAACACCGGCGCTTTAGTCAAAAACTTTTTCAACTTGTCAAAAGCCTCTTGCTGTTTCTCAGTCCAAACAAAGACTACTCCTTTTCTTAACAGTTTCGTTAGCGGTGCAGCAATCAAAGAAAATCCTTCTACAAATCTTCTGTAGTAGCCTGCCAGCCCTAGAAAACTCTAAATTTCTGATATTGACCTCAGTGGCTTCCCTCAATTTTTTGAGGATCCAGCCTAATCCCCTCAGCAGAAACAACATGACCTAGAAAAGTCACTTTTCGCAACCAAAACTCACACTTACTGAACTTCGCATAGAGTTGCTTCTCTCTCAGCACTTGCAGCATAATACGGAGATGCTCATCATGCTTCACCACAGTTTCTGAATATACCAGAATATTATTGATAAAGATGACTACGAATCGGTCCAAGTAAGTTTGCAACACTCGATTCATCAGATCCATGAAAGCTGTAGGTGCATTCGTCAGTCCAAACGGTATAACCAGAAACTCGTAATAATCATACCGAGTTCTAAATGTGTCTTATGAATATCCACTTCCTTTACCCTTAACTGATGATATCCAGATCATAGATCGATCTTGGAAAACACTAAAGCTCCTCTAAGCTGGTCAAATAGATCGCTGATTCTTGGTAGAGGATACTTGTTCTTTATCGTCAGTTTGTTCAGCTGGCGATAATCGATGCAATACACATCGTCCCATCCTTCTTCTTCACAAACAGCACTGGTGCTCCCCATGGAGACACACTTAGTCTAATGAAGCCTCTATCCAACAACTCTTGAATTTGTACCTTCAGTTCCACTAACTCTTTTGGTGCCATTCTATAAGGCACAATGGACACTGGAGCCGTTCCAGGAAGCAAGTCAATTCCAAACTCAACTTCTCGATTCGGAGGTAAACCAGGAAGCTCCTCAGGGAATACATCTTGAAATTCCCTAACAGTTCTAACTGTTTTCACAGTCAGATTCTCAGTCCCAGTTTGGCTCACAAAAGCCAAGTACGCCTCAAATCCTTTACGAATCAGCTTCTCAGCCCTCAAGGCCGACACAACATTAGATAAGTAATCCCTTCGCTCACTAATAACCATTACCTCCTCATCCTCAGTAGTTCTTGATACCATCTTCTTGGTCGCACAATCCAGAGTCGCCTTATGCTTTGTCAACTAGTCCATTCCTAAGATCAGATTGAACTCTCCGAATGGTAACTCCATCAAGTCTCCAGCAAAGATCCTACCTTGAGTCTCTAAAGGCACCTCCCTAAAGAGTTTATCTACCCTAATCGAGTGACCTAGAGGACTTATCACAATTACCCCACTTACAGTTTCCTCTGAGTGCACACCCAACGACCCAGAAATGTCACATGCAACATACGAATGGGTTGATCCCACATCTATCAGAGTAGTGTAAGGTATGCTAGAGATAAAAAACATACCAGTTATGACGCCAGGTGCATCACCCTCCTCTCGGCAATGACCAGTATATACCAATGCTGGCTGACGAGCCTCGACATTCCCAGCACCCCTGCCAGGTGCTCCACGTCCACGTACAATTCCATTGCCACCTTTACCTTGACCACAGCCTCTCGATGGTAGCGGTCCACCTCGCACTGGTTGTAGAACCCCTTGTTTAGCAGCTTGAGTCTGAGCCATCCTCTTAGGATAGTCCTTGATCCTATGTTCCTTGGATCCACATTGGAGACATGCCCCAATATGCTTCCAGCATTCTCCCAGATACGCTCTACCACAGTCCCTGCAAGGCTGCGGTCTAACTATATTCACCGGAACTGCTTGGACCAGTTCCTCCACTCTAGCTCTCTTGACATTTTGATTTGCAGCTCAGATGGTCCAGTATCCCTCCTAAAGCGGTTTCGATCCTTATCACAGTTCTGTCATTCAGTTCGCTTTACCTCCTCGGCTATCTTAGCCTTTCCACTAGAACAGAAAAATTGCGCTCTCTCTACGAAGCTATCACCACCCTTAGCTCGTCCTGGAGGCCATCCTCAAAGCGAATACTACGTTCATACTCAGTGGCAACTATACCACTAGCATAACAGCTCAACCTTAAAAACTCCGCCTCATACTTAGCAACGGATTTATTTCCTTAGGTCAGACTCAGAAATTCCTTCCTGTGTGCATCCACATAGCTCGCTCTGGTGTACTTTCCCTTGAAAGATGTCTTAAATAGTTCCCAAGTTACCCGCTTAGTTGGGGTACTCTCTCTCACGGTGATCCATTATTGATAAGCCTCATCTCGCAGTAGTGACACCGCTCCCTTCAGCTTTTGCTCCACCGAGCAATCCAGGTCATTCATAATTCGTTCCGTAACTTCCAGCCAATACTCAGCTACATTTGGAGCTACTCCAGATATGCCCCTGAAAACCTTTGCTCCGTTAGCCCGGAGTCGCTCAGAAATGGATCCCCCATTTATTGGCCCAACATTAGCTCCAGCAACCCTTTCTAGAACCCTTAACATTGCCTGGGACAAAGCGTCATCCCCTGTGGCCCGATCGTACGGCCCATTTTTAGCTACTGGTGGTGGTCGTGCCCCACTAGCTGGCATGTGTTCTGAAGATAAAGACCCAGCTTGAACACTGCCTCGGCCACGTCCACGGCCTCGTCCACGAGCAGCTCTCATACTCATATCGTCTTATCTGACTATGAATTTTATGACATTAGTTTAATATTTCAGTTGTTTATTACAAATGTCTTATGTACAGATGGAGGTTCAGAGTTTGTTTTCGCGAAATCATAGCCTAGCTACAGTCTCAGTCTTTTAGGGTTTAGTTTCCCTACAGTCTCAGTCTTACAGTTTTCAATACTATCCTATCTATAGTATCATAATAGGCTCTCAGTTCTATCTACAATGTCATCTCAGTATAGTATAGTGTAAGAGACAGAAATACTTACAGACTTGGTGCCGGAGATTCAGTGTGCCACTCCTTTAGATACCAGATTTCAGAAAAACTCAGAAAGATTTAAACTTTTCAAAATCAAACCTTTATAACTTGTATATTTTGAAGAAAACAAATTTGAAAAGGGTTTTTTTTTTCTAAATTTTTCAGAAATCGATTTCCAAAAATACCCTTCTTGAGCCTAAATTTTGAATTTTTTTGAAAAGCTTCTTGGACCCGATCCACAGCCGAGTTGTTACAACCTGGCTCTAATACCATTAAATGTAACACCCCAAACCCGGCCCAGACGTTACGGGTAGGTCCGATGTGTCACACCACCTACAACTAACCATGTTACCTAGCTACTAATATTAGGGTGAGCTTTGCAAAACCATTATTAAAGTTTCAAGAGGAAATTTTTGGTTTATTGGTGAACGTCCTATCCTCTACTAGTTATTAAGAGTTTATTATAAAATTTACTTTGTAACTCAATTGAATCATGTGACTGATTTTGAAAACGTTTGATTAACTTTAAGGAAAAACTCGCGCAGCTATATTCAAAATAATTTAAGTAATGTAAGAAAAGTAATTAAAACCCAAAATAAAAATAAATAGAGTGGCCTTATTACAAACCCAGATTAAAAACAAAAATGATTAAATAAAATAATGGAATAACTAACTTTCAACCAGAAATGCAGTCTTCGTGGCCACTCTGAATTTCTCCCAGCTCCAAGTCCACAGTCTAGGGCTCACCTATAAGGATGGAAGAAAGAGGGGGTGAGTTTGAAAAACTCAGTGTGTAAAGAAACCCATCCAAAGCCCAAATCAACTCAAGCCCACTGGGCCTAAGCCCTATCCAGTCTCAGTGATAACTGGGCCGAAGCCCTATTCAGATACAGTGAACTGGACCTTAGCCTTTTTTTGTAAACAGTACGGCCCGTAGGCCCGTTACAATAACAGAAAAAATATTAATTATGAATGCAAGCCCAAACCCAACTTAAGTCCAACTGCTAAACTCCACCCATACTAGCCCTACACTCCATGTGGGGAATAACTCAACCCACCCAGCCCTACACTCCACAGTTGCAGCACAGTTGCTCAGATAACAGTAAATTAAGGCAAAGCCTCTAGTACGTGGTTAAGCCACTATTAGTACTTCCTCCATCAATACTCGAGTCCCATGCAACAGATATTCATGACATGGCATGCAGTAAACAGTAACAGTAGAACATGCATTTTGGTCAAACTTAGCCTTAAGGATATAACGGTCATTTTGTACCTAGGGATAAAATAGTAATTTTGCACCCTTAAGGGGTATTTCAGTAATTATACCAGTTTCTAGGGTTTCATGCATATTATAGTCACTAATAATCCAATTTTCATCTCAGTAACCTAATTAACTCGTTTTAACATTTTTTAGTTATTGGACCCTAAAATCTCTAATGGCCTTACAGTGTCAATGAGCTAATTAAGCCCATTTAGTCCAATTCTTACGATCGATTTACCAGTTTTAGCAGTTTTTGACCTACAGTCTATCAGTACAGATTTATTGTCTATTTTTACCCATATGGGCCCGTAAGCCCATTAGGCCCGAATTTCAGCCCATCGAGGCCCAAACTTACCGAAGTGCATGAAATTGCGCACTCACCAATCTTACTGATTTCGGTTACAGATCTATCACTTCCAACCGACCCACAAGCATTCACACGCTTGCTAGCCCACGAAATGCTAGAATTTTGGCATTTCAGCTTTTCAGCTTTTGCCGATTTAGACTATATAAGGGTGTTCGATACACACCTGATTTACGATGAATATTACCAAGATCTCCTACCGAGCATCCTACAATTGATGACTAGACATATCAGATCCAAAATACAATGACAACCATCATAATCTTACTTACCATAATCGGCCTTCAACTCCTAAGGCCTTTGAGATCTTACCTTTGTCGAAACTAGTGACTAGATCTAGATCTAGTCGTTCCACTTGTCTAAGCCCTCGATCAGTAGCCTCTAGATCACACTAACACCAAAATAAATTGATTGTTAATAACCCTTAGAGCCTTAAGCCCCAATCGACAGCCTCCCTATGCCTCTAGGGACTTCGGCTTTTCTAAATCCCAAAATAAAGAATAAATCTGAGATGTCGAGTACTTACCATAGGTTCTTCCGATCAAAAAAATTTCACTTCCGTTCCTTCTGAGATCTGATGCAGATCTAGCCCTTAAACACTAGCAAAGATCGAGTCTTAGAGATCTAAGGATTGGGCTACTAAGTCCCTAAAAAAATGATGTTTTCAGCTTATGGAACAGTGAATAAGAAGATGATTTGGTGTTGTGGATTTGAAGTAGTGTTGCCGACAGGGGTTAGGGGTTTAGAGGATGTGAAAATCGACCAAAAGAGATGAAGAAGAACAAAGGAGTCTGGCTAAAAGTAATTGGCACCCAAGCTCAACCTTTGGGATATCGGCTTTTATGGCAATCGGCTATAGAGGATTAGAAAAGAATGGGAATGAAAGAAGAGATAAGTAGAGTGATGAGGATATTTCAGCTAGAGAAGAAAAGAAGAAGGAAAAAGAATGGAAGAGGAAAGAAGAAGAGAAGAATAGGTTCGGCTATGGCAAAACGGCACAAGAGGAGAACTTTTCTTACTTTTCGGCTTTTTGATACACTAAGAAGAGAATAGAACAAAAGTGAAAACCCTAGGTGGCTAACCCTAATTCAGCAAGACAGTAAAAAGAAATTAGAACTTACCCTAATGGTTATTCAAACCTACGGCCCAACCTCCCTAAGGCTCTAGCCGAATGCCCCTATCCATATGACCAAATCAGCAAAATTAAAAGTATCATCTGCTTACCTTGTGACTAGAACCCTGGCCCTAGAACTCAGTCCCCATGCCATGTTTTTAGGAGCTTAGTGGCGCCACACTGCCACTTTACCAAGGCCCTCTTTGAGTCCTATTTCACTAACTTTTTCTTAAAGGCCCACCTACAAAAGTCCTCTTCTTTTTAAATCCAAAATTGATATTTCTGCTGGGTTTTATTATAGACTTGGGCCTTCTAAAGGCCCACTAACACACTTAAACCCAAATTCAATATTCAGAACACCAAAATTTCCAGACTTCACCAAAATCACGAAAATCTCGAAAAATCCCAAAAATTAGGGCGTTACAGCTATTGTCTACTATATTGGGCTTAGGCCCAATTTGATACTGTTTCTGTATAACTGTCTAATCTTTATATAGGAGGGGATTACATACTGAGTTTTCATAAACTCACCCCGTTTATTAACTTTTCAGGTAATCCCCAACGTTAGGAGGATCGGTGTTGCGAAGGACTCAAAGATGGCCACACATCTGTTACTATTTTTGATTTTCTATTAAGTTATTTACTTATCAGTACTTATATTTTGATTTGGGTTGTAATAAGGCCTTTCTAATATATTAAGTTTTAATTCAAATTTTGTTTATTTTGATCTATAATTTTTAGAATTAGAACACGGTTTTCTAAAACGACAATTGGTTTTCAAAACACTATGTTTCCGCAAGATTTTTTGAAATGGTTCGCGACTCAAATTTGTGTTTAAACTTACGCTTTTGTAGATCAACTATCCTAAGTTAAACTTCCACAACAAACAATGTTTTATACAAATTTTTATATGGCAAGGTGTTTTTGAGACTGTGAGAAGGGTTTTTAATGAAAACATGGTTTTCAAAAAACACTTCAATGTGACATGCTAGATTTGACCATAACGTCTAGACCGGGTTTGAGGGTGTTACAATATGACGATGATTGAGCATGACTTTTTACATTCATGTATGATGGTATGACATGACATTCTGGATGGGGATAGGTGATTTTTGACGGAGGAAGTGCATGGCTTCTAGCCATCTTGATTATGGCTCTGTACCATCCTGATTATGGCTCTATGCCATCCGAATTATGGCTCTGTGCCATCCTGTTTATGGTTTATAACCATTCCGTTTATGACTTTTGGCATTTCTGTTTACTGGTAGCTTTGCTACGATTCTAGTTAGTGTCACAACCGGTGCTAACTCTGTAAGTGTGGGGATGCGTGGGTGATTTATTCCCCACAGTAAGTGCAGGGTTGGATAATAGATGGAGTGTAGGGCTGAATGGGGTAAGATACATCATGCATACTGATAATTTACATTGCATACTCTGCTTACTGATCCTGCTTCTGTAATGGGTTTAGGCCCAAATTGTTACTCCATTTTTGTGTGACTAACTATTTATTTATATTAGGGGATTACACATTCAGTTTTTGTAAACTCACCTTGCTGTTTAACTGTATAGGTAATCCCCAACTTTAGGCAGATCGATGCTGCGAGGGACTTGGAAGTGGCCATACTACTACTCCTATTTCCTTTTATTGGGCTTTTACTTACTATTAAATTTCATTCTGGGTTTTTATTTGTGGAATAAGGCTTCTCCAATTTTCTAGCTTTCAATTGGGTTTTTGTTTATTATGATTTTTATCTGTTAGAAATAGAGTGCGATTTTCTAAAACGATAACTATTTTCAAAACATCACGTTTTTGCAACACTGCTGAAATGCTTCCACAACAAATAATGTTTTAAAAGTAATGACGTTTTGAAATGGTTAAGAAATGGCTAAGATGATTTAAGAATTAACAAAGAGGCTTTAACCTTCAAACAAGATTTTTTTAGCAAGAACAAGTTTTCGAAAAAAATTCCAATATGACACCGCCAGATTTGGTCATAACGTCTAGGCTAGATTTTGGGTATTACATTTAGTGGTATCAGAGCCAAGTTGCAAAATTCAGCTGTGGAATGTGTTTTAAATTTTTGGAATTTCTGAAAGTTATTTTCAAGTGACTTCAAGTGTTTTGAAAAGGTTATAAATTGTGTGGCACATCGAGCCTCTGGCGCCGAATCTGTAAGTTTCCTTGACACTGTAGACTGTTTTTATACTAAAATACAATAAATAGGGAACACCGAGATTACTTTAGATATTAGACTGTACTGTGATACTTGAATTTAGATTTTATATTTATTCTGTGTGTGTTCTGGAAATGTAGATTTTTAAGTTAGCGACGGTACTGATATGGATTTCAAAGGTAAGCAAGGTCGCAAGGAGTTGCCCGTTTCACTGGATCATGAGATTGTTCAAGAGACGGAGGTCAGGGTAGGTTCGCTAACTTCTGGTAGCAATAATCTAGAGCTTGGTATGAGGCACTGACCCGGTTAGTAAGGGAAGTGCTAGAGGAAGTATTTGAGGCCAGAGTTAAGGAGATTGGTGAAACATTTTAGGCTAGGTGCTTAGAGAGTAAGAAGAAGAGAGATCACAGTTCTCTGAGGCTGGAGCCTCGTTTTGTGAAGCATGTTAAAACACGTCCGAACTTTTTAACTTGCAAGCATTGTAAAGGGCGTCATCCGAGTGAATGTTAGAGGAAGTCAGGAGCATGTCTCTAATGCTGGTCTAAGGAGCATCGGGTTCGAGATTGCCAAGTTACTTTTGGGTCAGGTATGTCTTGTTTGGTTGTGGTGATTTGGATATAGAAATTGTATGCATGTGATATCTATCTACTCCGATGGTTAGATGTTTTAGGTGTGTGTAAGAGATTCCAAGTTTAAGTTAAAGTGTGTTAGTGTTATTGGGATCAGAGTGCGCAACGGGAGTGTAGTGGTGTAGTCTGTGATGTACGACTGTTCTAATAGTTTGAAATTTTGGGGACAAAATTTCTTAATGAGGGGTGAATGTAATGCCCCAAATTTTGGGCCTAGAAGGAATAGGTTTTGAACAAGGGAACAGTTAGGAGACTGCACATAAGTATTTAATTATGTAAGGTAGAGACATAAATGAATGCTTGCTTCAGTGGTTAAAGGTCCTGAGAAGTGTTGAGAAGTCCTGGGTTCAAATCTAGGCTCTAGCAAAATTCTAGTTTTTCCTCTTAAGTAAACCTTGCCTTTAGTCTGCAGGTCTTTTAAATATTTATGGATAAAGTATAACACCAAAAGGCTAGTGGTCAATTAGTAAGTACCATGATTAAGGTTGCAAGGGAGCTTGAGTTCGAGTCTCATGATGCGTAAGGGAGTATTTATTTTACTTCCTTGCTGTATGAGAAGTGGAGTTTGACTAGAACTTTACAAAGTTGGAATTTGAATTGGTCAAGGAGTAGTTTGAGGAGGGATTTGTGGAGATAATCTGGTTGCTAGGGAGAAAATCAAGGTAATTTTGAAAAAAATGGAGAGTTTCATGGGTGGAAATCTCTGTGCCGAATTTGAACTATTGGGAATGAGAAATTCGGCTAGGGGGAAGTTGTGGACACTTTTTTGATTTTGGGGTTTTTAGGGTGCTTTCTCTCCTCTTTTGCATTTGCCTATCTCGGGTTTGGATAACATCCTTTTTACCTATTTCTTACTTTGGTACATCTCAGGCTGCTTCATCTTTGATTCTACACTTCCTTTTAATTACTTTTGTTGGCGGAATAGTTCTTTGGTTCTTTCCTCTGTCGAATCCTTTTTTCTCCTCCCCTTTTCTCTTTGTTGTTCTTTTCTCTTCCCTCCCTCTTTCAATAGTGGCAGTATAGACCTACTTTTTTTACTTTTATCTTCTCTTAAACTCTTTGTTACCGAGTCTCTAATCGACTAATAACCACGGCTGAATTCTTCATACTTCTTCGTGGTTATTTCAACTAGGTAACAGTTCGTTAATCATGATGTATTGTTCTTTTCCACTCTGTCCCTCTTTACTGGTTGTTACTACCTTCTTTTGACAACTCTTCTTTCTGCCATTTAATAATAGGGGTACGTCTATTGCATTTTGTGCCTTGGTTAGAAAATACTAGGGTAGGCCGATTGCTACTACCCTCCACTCTTAGTTCCATAATTCGGTAAGTTGTTCTTTTGGTTCAGGTTATTTACATTTATGATTTTGGTTAATAAGGTTAGGTTATATTGTAGATTGTTGTTAAGGACCGTGAAGGTAGTCTTAGCCAGCAGTTTAAGTGAGTTAAACCGCACTCTTTTGGTTAAGGCAAGTATTTTTTATTATGGGTTAAATGTGTATGAGTGGGCGATTAACCGTATTACCAAGCAATTAATAGAAACCTTGCGTCATTTTAGGTTTTGTCATTTGTGGACCATTAGCACTTTTTGTTAATGGGTGTGTAACAATATCCTGTAACTGATAATCGGTGAAAAAGCCGAAAGGTTTGTATTCACACTGTTTTTCTATAAATCGGCACAAGCCGAAAAGTCGAAAAGCCAGGAAACTGACGATTGATGCCACACAAGGGTGTGATCGCACATGTGGTGAACCAAGCCCATGAAACATGGGCATAAGACTATAGAATGACGAAATTACCCTCGAAGGGTAAAATGACTGAATTACCCCCGAAGGGTAAAATGACTGAATTACTCTCAAAGGGTAAAATGACCGACTTACCTCCGAAGGGTAGAATGACTGAATTACCCTCAAAGGGTAAAATGACCGAATTACACCAGAAGGGTAAAATGACCGAATTACCCCCGTAGGGTAAAATGATTGAATTACCCCTGAAGGGTAAAATGACCGAATTACCCGCAAAGAGTAAAATGACTTAATTACCCTCGTTGGGTAAAATGACCGAATTACCCTGTAGGGTAAAATGACCGTAATACCCTTGTAGGGTGAAATGACCTAATACCCTTGTAGGGTGAAATGACCGTAATACCCCTATAGGATAAAATGACCGTAATACCCCTGTAGGTGGAAATGACTATTATGCTTCTTATACTATGTGTGACTGATTTGTTATATGATATATATATATATGACTATGATTGAACATGATTTTTGCATTCATGTATGATGGTATGACATGACATTCTAAATGGGGATAGGTGATTTTTGATGGAGGAAGTGCATGGCTTTTAGCCATCCTGATTATGGCTCTGTGCCATCCTGATTATGGCTTTGTACCATCCTGATTATGGCTCTATGCCATCTGGATTATGGCTCTGTGCCATCCTGATTATGGCTCTGTGCCATTCTGTTTATGGTTTATAACCATTCCGTTTATGGCTTTTGGCATTTCTGTTTACTAGCAGCTTTGCTACGATTCTATAAGTGCCGCAACCAGTGCTAACTCTGTAGGTGTAGGGATGGGTGGGTGATTTATTCCCCACAGTAAGTGCAGGGTTGGACAGGAGATGGAGTGCAGGGTGGGTTGGGGTAACATGCATCATGCATACTGATAAATGATATTGCATACTCTACTTACTGATCCTGCTCTGTAATGGGCTTAGGCCCAGATTGTTACTACATTTTTGTGTGACTGACTAATTATTTATATTAGGGGATTACGCGTTTATTTTTTGTAAACTCACCCTGCTGTTTAACTATATAAGTAATCCCTAGCCTTAGGCGGATCGGTGCTGCGAGGGACTCAGAGGTGGCCACACTACTGCTCCTGTTTCCTTTTATTAGGCTTTTATTTACTGTTAAATTTTGTTCTAGGTTTTTATTTGTGTAATAAGGCCTCTCCAATTTTCTAGCTTTCAATTGGGTTTTTATTTATTATGATTTATATCTGTTAAAATAAAGCTCGATTTTCTAAAACGATAACTATTTTCAAAACATCATGTTTCCGCAACACTGTTGAAATGCTTCCGTAACAAATAATATTTTAAAAGTAATGGCATCTTAAAATGGTTAACAAATGGCTAAGATGATTTAAGAATTAACAAAGAGGCTTTAACCTTCAAACAAGATTTTATCAGCAAGAACAAGTTTTCGAAAAACACTTCAATGTGACACCGCCAAATTCGGTCATAACGTCTAGGCCGAGTTTGGGTGTTATAGTTTCTCCATGGCTTGACTAGTTTGCTCCGTTCTTCCCTCTCTGTTGTACTTGTCGAACCAAGGCTGCTAAGAATGTAACATCCCTAACCTGTAACTATCGCTAGATTAGAGTTAAGAGGTGTTATCAGACATTTCAAAACATTTTACTATCATTTCACAAATCCAAACTATACAACATCAATTCATCTCAATTCACACACACATATAGTCTGTTTAGAAGGTCTACAAGACCTTAAAGATACTTTAGGAAGGGGTCAGGACTAAATTGAACACATACAAATTTTTTTCGAAACTTAACAATTTTTCTAAGTTACAGAGACCACACACTCGTGTGAATAAGTCATGTGCCTCACATGGCATTAGACACGCCCATGTGTCTAGGCCATGGAAAAACAGGGCATACCTACTGACTTAGGTGACACGGCCAAGGACACGCCCGTCTGCCAAGCTGTGTGAAACCTAGAAGGTATACTAACTTGGGTCACACGGCCAACCACACACCCGTGTGCCAGCCCATGTGCCCTTTCGAAATGGCCCACACGCCCGCACATCAGGCCGTGTGATAGGCCATGTCAAACCTGTAGGGTATACTGACTTAAGCCACATGGCCAGTCACACGCCCATGTGTGAGGCCGTGTGGAGTGCGCGGGCTCAATTCGAATTGTCCCTCGAGTAAAACGGTAGATACACACGCTCGTGTCCCTGCTCGTGTGGGCAAAAATAGGCCATTTGCAAGGCCAAATTGCCACCCTTAAGGGTCATCCCTACAAGTCTAAATCCAAGCATCATTCACACATCATTTTCAGCTAAATTCCCAAAACATGCACCATTTATACTACAACATCATCATTCATTTCCATATATAATTCCAACTAAAAAAATACCAATTCTATGTACCATTTTCATACCAAAACTACATATCGCATACTTTATTACAAACAATTTCAAAACATGCCATTTACTCATCATTTTAACTACCAAATCAACAACAAAACTTACCAAAATGACTATTTCACTAGGCCATATAAGGACACATTATAAACATCGTATTTCATCATATAGCATGAGCCAAAATAAGTTCATAGTCTAAACCATATTCAAGCCATATCATATGGCAAGATTTTTGTAACACCCCAAACCCGGCCTAGACGTTAGACCCGAATCTGGCGGTGTCACATTGGAGTGCCTTTTTTAAAACCATTTTTCTTATTGATAAAACCCAGTTAGAAAGTGACAACCTCTTCGTTAAAATCTCAATCATCTTTGTCATTTGTTAACCAATTTAAAACATTATTACTTAAAAAAAAAACTCTGTTTGATGTGGAAGCATTTCAACATTGTTGCAGAAATGTGTTGTTTTGAAAATAGTTATCATTTTGGAAACCCGCCCCTATGTCTAACAGATGCAAAGTTATGATAAATAAAAACCCAAATTAAAACTAGAAATTTAAAGAGAGGCCTTATTACAAAAATAAAACCCAAAACGTAACTAAAAGTATAAATAAAACTATAGGTCATTTAACTGCAGTCGTGTGGCCACTTTCGAGCTCCTTACTACACCGATCTGCTTAACGTTGGTGATTACCTACATAATTAAAAATGGGGTGAGTTTACAAAAACTCAGTGTGCAATCTCCTAATATAAAAATAAACAGTTAGTAAATTACACAGATACAGAAGCAATCTGGGCCTGAGCCCATTATAGCAGTCAGTATCAGATGGGCCTTAGCCCATTACAGTAGCAAAATCAGAAGTGGAACATATGTGGGCCTAAGCCCAATACAATATCAGTTCAAAACAAGTAATGCAACAGTGCAACCCAGGCTAATCTAGCCAATACACCACTCCGTACCACTAACACACAATGTAGGGATAAACTTGACCCACCCAGTCGGTACACCAATATCACAGTAAGGCTACCAGATAATAGAATTGCAACTTAGCCGCCAGTAATCAGAATTGCAGCATAGCTGTCAGTAAGATAAGTGGCGTTAAACCATCAATACAACCTACTTTCAGTAAAATGAACGGCACTAAGCCATCGATAATATGCGTGCCACAAAGCCATCGGTAAAATAAACAACATTAAGCCATCGATAATATGCATGGCACAAAGCCGTCGGTAGAATGGAGAGCATAAAGCCATGAATAATATGCAAGGCACCAAACCATCAATAAAATGAATGTCACTAAGCCATCGATAGTACGAACGGCACAAAGCCATCGATCGGTCCACAGTTGTCTCGTGCGACCCGTGTGACCCTAACAAATTAAATCGGTGGGTCCACAATCATCTCATGCAACCCGTTTGACCCTAATAGATCAATATCAAATCGGTGGGTCCACAGTCATCTCGTGCGACCCGTGCGACCATAATAGATCAATCACTTCGTCCATAATAATATCCCACCCATGCAGTATGTCGTGCATGTATGCAAAATACATAAATGTATCAATGGCATGTTTAATCAGTCATACATCACATATATCATAGAACAAATCAGTCATGTTTACCTTACAAGGGTAATTCGATCATTTTACCCTGTAGGGGTAATTCGATCATTTTACCCTCCAGGGGTAATTCGATCATTTTACCCTCTAGGGGTAATTCAGTCATTTTACCCTCCAGGGGTAATTCGGTCATTTTACCCTCCAGGGGTAATTCGGTCATTTTAACCTCTAGGGGTAATTCGATGATTTTACCCTCAGGGGTAATTCGGTAATTTTACCCTCCAAGGGTAATTCGGTCATTTTACCCTCTAGGGGTAATTCGGTCATTTTACCCTCCAGGGGTAATTCAGTCATTTTACCCTCCATGAGTAATTCAACCATTTTACGCTCTAACGGTAATTCGGTCATTTTACCCTACGAGGGTAATTTGGTCATTTTACCCTCTAGGGGTAATTTGATCATTTTACCCTACGGGGGTATTACAGTCATTTTACCCTATAGGGGTAATTTAGTCATTTTCATCAGAATGGGTCTAGACTCACCTACCGACCCATCAGAAGGTCTACAGTCGCCTCGAGCAACTTATGTAACCTTGACATGCAAATCAGTGCATATGGGCCCAAGGCCCATTATTTGGCCCAAGTGGGCCCACACGCTCATGTGGCCCATTTAGCCCAAATTAAGCCATGACTATGTGAACTACATAACCGAAACCAATCTTTACCACATAATGTGGACATTAGCCGTATGGGGCCTACGACACCATTTGGCCCACACGACCCATTTTTCCCAAAATGGCCTAAGCCCATAGAATGCTCATGGCAGCCTCTATAGCCTTACGCCCATGTTCGTGGGCTCAATTTTACCACACGAGAGTTCACACGCCCATGTGACACAACCTTCTAGCTTTTTGGCTTTTCAGCTTTTGCTGATCTACAATCTATTTAGTGTGTGCGTACACTCTTTAAGCTTTTCAGCCAATTATCAGAACAGGGTACGATTACTATAACGCCCTGATTTTTGGGATTTTTTGGGTTTCTGTGATTTTTGGTGAATGTTGAAATTTTTGTGTTCTGAATATTGGAATTGAGTTTAAATGTGTTAGTGGCCTTTAGAAGGCCCAAGCCTAAGTTAAAACCCGGTAAAATATCAAGTTTGGATTTTAAGTGAATAGGAGGCTTGGTTAAGTGGGCTTTTAAGAAAAACTTCGTAAATTATGAAACAAGAAGAGCTTTGGCAAAGTGGCAAGGTGGTGCCACTAAGTTCCTAAAAAAGTGGCGCCTGAGAAGGAATTAAAGGTCCAGGGTTCAGGTTGCAAGGTAAGCGTATAGTTTCTTTTTAATTTTTAGGCATGTGCCAGGCATGTGATTACTTAAATGAATTTCGGCAAGGGCCTTAGGGGAGGTTGGGCCGATTGTTTTAGTTGATATTAGGGTTAGGTTCTTTTGTTTTTCTGTCATGACAAATTAGGGTTAGCCACCTAAAGTTATTTTTCTCTCAACTTCACAAAATTGACCGAAAACACAAGTAAGCTTCCTCCTGTGCCGATTTCTCTTTTGCCTCCTTCTCCTTCGTTCTTTTCTTTTTCCTTTTTGCTTTCTCTTCTAGCCGAAACCTTCTTATCACCTTATTCATCTTCTCTTTCACTTTTATCCTTCTAAAAACCCCCATAGCCGATTACCATAAAAGTCGAAATCTGGAAAACTACCTTTTGTTGCTGATTTCTTTAAGCTGAATTTCCCCTTTTTTTTTCATCTGTGGTGGCTGATTCTCTCACCCTTGGAACCCTTAAAACCTGTCAGCAACACTACCTCTAAACCACAACATCAAATCATCATCTTCTTCATCACTCAAAGGTCGAAAACACCATAGATTTAGGAGCTTGTAGCCGAAACTTGAGATCTCTAGGATTTGATCTCTGTGAGTATTTAAGGGCTAGAACTACATCAGATCTAAGTAGAAACGGCAAGGAAATCAGTGGTAAGTGCTCATAAACCCAGATCTATAAGTTATTTTGCAATTTAGAAAAAGCCGAAGTCCCTAAAATCTAGGGAGGCTGTCGATTGGGGAATAGGGCCCTAAGGGTCTTTAATCAATGATTTCTTTTGGTGAATAGTATGTTCTAGAGGCGTTTGATCGAAGGCTTGGACAAGTGGATCAACTAGATTTAGATCTAGTCATCCGTTTTCGGCAAAGGTAAGATTTTGAAGGCTTTAGGGGCATTGGCCGAATATGGGTAAGTGAATATTAGGATCGTCTGTTGTAGATTTGTTGTGACAGCCTTAAAATGACCCTAGTCGGGATGTGGTTTCGGGACCACAAAATCGAGGTATAAAATATATTAAATACTTATTTTGATGCCTATTGTATGTGTTAATTCATGTGTGACATGTTTGGTGTATCGATTTAGAGTTATACATTTGAATTTTACTAAAAAGGACTTGGTAGTGAACTTTGGAAATGTGCTAGACAAATGTGTGAAGACTAGTTAATGCATGCATGCAAAATAAGGGATTTGCATGTCAAATTACCCACTTTTATGATAGTGGAGGGTAATGATGACCTAGTTTGTCATTTTGTGCTTTGTTTGTTGCTAATTAATTTTAATTGAAATGAGAAATTATTTGTCATAAAAATTGAATTAATAAAGAGTAAATAAAACAAATGAATAAAATAATGTTAAAGTGATAATAACAAGGCTATTTTCTCCTTCTTCTTGCCGTGAGTAGAGAAAGAAAATAGGAAACCCTTGAGTTAGGGCATTCGGCAAAGTGAAGCAAAAATAAGGTAAGGTCCATGTTATTTTCTTTGAAAAATTGTGAATTTTGGTTGGTTTTGAAGCTTGCAACAAGACCCATGTGAAAAATTTTTGTGTTCATGAAGCATGTAGCAATCGGTCATGAGCTTAATGGGGTATATTTTGTATGTTTGATGATCTTGAAGGATAATTGATTCTATTTGAGTATGAACAAAGTAGGTGTGGTTGATGGCTCAAATGAGCTTGAAAAGTTGGCCAATGTTGTTTAAATTCATGAACTAGAGCATAAGTGTTTTCAGCCAACTAGGATAAATTGTAGAAATTTTCTTAGCATTAGTAGCATGTGCTTAATTGGTGAATTGAACTTTGAGTGAATGAAATTTTGTGTTTG
The DNA here is from genome assembly GCA_020496765.1 of Gossypium stocksii. Taxonomy (NCBI): domain Eukaryota; kingdom Viridiplantae; phylum Streptophyta; class Magnoliopsida; order Malvales; family Malvaceae; genus Gossypium; species Gossypium stocksii. The sequence continues at coordinate 62,339,180 of CM035630.1, forward strand.
GAGCTTAGTGGGGTATTCGGCCATATGAGCAAGGATGGGAGAATTGTGCTTTTCTTGATGCTTGTGTTAAATAATGAAATTTGGGTGTTGTTTGAGCTAGTTTAAGGGTCCTCCCCCTTGCCCATTATGGAATTCTTTGAGCTTCAAAGATGTAGGCATTCGGCTATGTCAAATTAGGCTAAGGAATTGTTAAATTGAAGTCATGAACTTACTAAAGCTTGCCAATGAACCTTATGGTGTTATATGATGGAATTATGTGTTATGTATAAAATCGAATGCTATAAAATGTTAGTTGTTTAGTAGGGTAAGTTATATGAATGTGTTATGTATGATATGGATTTGAATAAAGTCCATGCTGGACATATGGCTGAATGGCCTTAGTGTGTATGCATTAGAAATGGTAGTTAAACTAATTGATCAAATTATGCTTGTGGGAGCTTCTTGGTTAAAGAAATGACCTATTCGGCCATGTGTATAAAATCTTTGATGTTTGTTTTGATAATTGGTGTCTTAAGAGTGGTATATTGATTAAAATGAATATGAAATATGTACATTGTGTTAAAATCAATGATTACTCTAGATGGTGCCTTAGGAAATGCTATGTTTTAAGTATGTGCATAAGAACACTAAAGAGTGAATTTGGTATACAATCTGTTTGGTACAGCAGCAGTAACGTGTTTTGGAAAAATCACCATAAATTGTGAGAGTTGAATTAGAGGCTGAGTAAATTGTGTAATTAAAGCTTAATGAGTCTAGTTTCTTATAAAAGAAACCTTGCAAGCAAAGGAATTTCCGATAAATAGATTTTTAGAGTAGAATGAGACAGTGTCAGATTGACTTTGAAGTCCCCTGCTCTGTTTTTGGAAAATTACTATAAATTGTATAAAAATTTTTATGAGACAAAATTTATATGCTTAGACTCCTTAATGAGTCTAGTTTCGAATAAAATAGGTGAGGACATATTTGGAATTCTGTACAAAGAGAAATTTGGTTCGTAGTATAGAGTGGTCAGTCTAATCAAACAGTGAAATAGGGAAACTTTAAGAAAATTCTGGTATTGATTGACCAAACCAAAAATTATGAAAATTTTATGGATTAAAGATAAATGAGTCTATTTTCATGAAAAATTTACAGCACTTCATTTGGAGTTTCGTAGCTCCAGTTATGAGTAAATTATTGAATGCTGCTCAGAAAATCAGGTTGTTGTGACTTATGATATGTATGTGAAATGATCCAATCTGCATATGTGTTTGCAATTAGAAGAATATGCATGTATTATTTGACTATGAGTGAAAATGATTCATTGAGATGCTTGAATAAGGATTAATAGAATTAAATGTTTTATTTAGCTCAAGAGCCTAGAGGGACGAGTTCGGATAAAGGGAAGGCTAAAGTGGTCGAATAGCCGACTCGTAATTTCTCGGGAAAGTTCAAGGTAAGTTTTGGGCAAACGAATTTGGTATTTAAGTTAAAATGCCATGATATACATGCTGATATTAGAACGATGTCCCATTGAGAAAGAAACCTTATTCATGTTTTTTATATAGCCGAATGGCTCATAGAGAAAAGGACCGAAATTGAGATTTAAAATGCATTGCTTATGTATGTTGATCATTGGGCCGAAAGTCTATAAAAGAAGAGTGTACATGAATAAGTTTGGAATTATATATATTTATGATATAAAGTCGAGAATCATGTTATATGTTTGTATGCACATGAATTGATTGAAGTACAAATGCAATCTTGCTATGTGAAACTTGGCTACATGTGAATATATATGTACGAGAATTTGTGATGCGAATCCGGGATTAAGACCCGAAGGCTATATGCAGAGATGTTGTCCGGGTTAAGACCCGAAGGCTATATGCAGAGATGATGTCCGGGTTAAGACCCGAAGGCTATATGCGGAGATTATATCTGGGGTAGAGACCCGATGGCTATGTATAGAGTTTACCCGAGCTAAAGATCTCGATGATGATGCGAGTAAAGCCTAAGACTAATGGTCTTCAAGGTAACGATCGTTAATGAATTGCGCTGAAAGTGTTAAGTTATACAGGTATGTACCCTCGGCTTATATGTAAGCTGAATTTTTGGACCGAATACTAAGATCATTGTGTGATTGCATATGCGTGCATGAATTGAGATTATTAATATGGTCAAAGTACATTTAGCCTATGTGAAATGTTATGTGAATTTTGTGACATGTGTATGATTACGTGAATTTACTATAAGTGAAAGCTATCCACTTTCGTATATGATGTGAATGTATATGTGTGGAAAAAGGGTGACTTACCTAAGAGAAGAGGGAAGCAAAAATACAAACAACTATGCTATAATTTGATGATTTATTTGATGTCATTGCTTAAAACTTACTAAGCATTGTAATGCTTTCTCCGTTTCCCTTGTTTCCTCTGTTTTATAGATCTCTTTTTGGAAGCTACGGACTCGGGGATTGAAGCCTTAATCACCTACACTATCGTTGTTATTTTGGTACATTTGATGGTTATTTTGGATCAATGACATGTATAGGCTAATCTCCTTTTGTTGTTTTAAACTACATTTTAAGTTGTAAATATTCTAGCCATGCGAAAATGGCTTGCTTAATCTTTGAGTTGAATATATGTGTGGATGTTACTTGTATGGTTTAAGGTTGTGGCATGTTATTTAGTTAATACCCAATATGTAAGGAGTTGCTAATAGGGAGTTCGGTTAATGAAAGGTTTGATTCGGCCAAGTTGTTAGTAGCCACATAGTAGAAATATACTAGCATGATATGCTTATGAAACGTTTTCTTTTATGAGATATGACGTGCTGACCGAACTTATTTGCAAGTGTTACATTCGGTTAAAGAACTAAATAAATCTATGTCTAGTATGTAACTATGAACCTCGGTAGGCTGTATCTAGTTATGTAATACCTTAATACCCTATTCCGGCGATGGACGGGGGTGTAGGGTGTTACATTTTATTGGTATCAGAGCTACAGTTTAGTCGATTCTCGGACAAACTAGCGTGTGTGAGTATAGCTATACATGCCATTTTGTGATAATGTGATAGTGTGGTGATTTCTGACATTTGAAATGTGTTTTTCGTATAGTAATGGATTTCGATCCTGATCGAGCCGTAGCGGAAGATATTGAGAGTGTAGCGGCTGCTCCCGCGCAAGGGACCGCGCCGACCGACTCTCAGCCGAATGCCAGTCGTTGAAATGATGACATGAGGTAGAATTTGTATGCAATGATGAGTGATTGCTTCGCTCAATTTCTACAAACTAATCCGGCTGTTCCACAACCTCCTCCCCCGAATAACCCACTTCTGACCCCTGTAGCTCCTCCTGAGGCCGACCCGGTGAGGTCGAGTAAACCCCCGGTCGATAAAATTAGAAAATATGGGGCTGAAGAGTTCCGAGCTACAGTTGATGATGATGCTGAGCGGGCCGAGTTTTGGCTCGATAATGTAATCCGTGTGTTTGATGAGTTGTCGTGTACGCCCGAAGAGTGCTTGAAGTGTGCCGTATCTCTGCTGCGTGATTCTGCCTACTATTGGTGGAACACATTGGTTTCGGTGGTGCCGAGAGAGCGAGTTAGTTGGGAGTTTTTCCAAGTTGAGTTCCGAAAGAAGTATATCAGCCAAAGATTTATCGATCAAAAACGGAAGGAATTCCTCGAGCTTAAATAAGGCCGAATGTCAGTAACCGAGTATGAGAGAGAATTCGTACGACTTAGCCGATATGCTCGCGAATGCATAGCATCTGAAGCTATTATGTGTAAACGCTTCGAGGACGGGTTAAATGAAGACATTAAACAACTGGTTGGCATTCTGGAAATTCAAGAGTTCGTTGTTCTTGTTAAACGAGCCTGCAAGGCCGAAGAGCTTCGAAATGAAAAGAGAAAAGCTGATAGCGGAGCCAGAGAGTTCCGTAAGAGATCCTCAGGGAGGTCTACTCAAAAAATCCTCAAAGAAGTTCCGAAGTGAATCGGACAGACCATCTGCTACTTCGGGTTTTTCTAGACGAGACCATGATCGACCCCCTATGAGTTCACGTGCCACTTCTGCTACTAGTGTTGGGAATGACCGTCGAGACAGAGCCGAGTGTAAGTATTGTGGAAAATGGCATTCGGGGAGCTGCAGATTTCATGATCGCTCCTGTTATAAGTGCGGGGCGGCTGATCACTTTATAAGAGATTGCCCCAGATGGTCCGAGCAAAATGTGAACCCGAGTGGGAAACCGAGTACTACTTCAGCACGAGGTAGGCCACCTAGAAATCCGAGAAATGTTAGCGGCAGTCAGAGAAGGTTTAAAGATGCCACGACAAGATCCGAGGCTCATGCTTCTGCTAGGGCTTACGCTATTCGCGCACGAGAGGATGCCTCTTCGCCCGATGTTATCACCGGTACTTTCACTCTCTTTGATACTGATGTAATTGCTTTGATTGACCCCGGTTCAACTCATTCATATGTATGTGAAACTTTGGCATCTAGTAAGACTCTTCCTATTGAGTCTACTGAGTTTGTGGTCCGAGTGTCCAATCCCTTGGGTCGTTGTGTGTTAGTCGATAGAGTGTGTAAGAAATGTCCCCTTATGATTCGAGACTTCTATTTTCCGGCCGATTTGATGCTTTTGCCATTCGATGAATTTGACGTTATACTCGGAATGGATTGGTTGACTGTGCACGATACAGTAGTGAACTGTAAACGAAAGACTATCGATTTACGATGTACGACTAATGAGATAGTTCGGATTGAGTCTACGGATTTAAACGGGCTGCCGGCGGTAATATCTTCTATGTTGGCTCAGAAATTTATGAAAAAGGGTTGCGAGGCTTATCTTGCTTATGTTTTAGATAGAAAAATATTTGAACTAAAGCTTGAGACTGTTCCTGTGGTTTGTGAGTATCCGAACGTGTTTCCTGAAGAATTACCGGGATTACCGCCTGTTAGAGAGGTTGAGTTCGGCATTGAGCTAGTTCCGGGTACAACTCCGATTTCAATTGCTCCATATCATATGGCTCCGACGGAGTTGAAAGAGTTGAAATCCCAGTTGCAAGAGTTGACCGATAGAGGTTTCGCAAGACCGAGCTTTTCTCCCTGGGGTGCACCTGTCTTGTTCGTGAAAAAGAAGGACGGGACTTTAAGAATGTGTATTGACTATCGGCAGCTGAACAAGGTGACTATAATAAGTATCCATTGCCTCGTATCGATGACTTATTCGATCAGTTAAAGGGAGCCTCAGTGTTTTCAAAGATCGATTTGCGATCCGGCTACTATCAGTTGCGAGTTCGAGACTCAGACGTGCCCAAGACTGCTTTCAGAACGAGGTACGGACACTATGAATTTTTAGTGATGCCGTTTGGGCTGACTAATGCCCCTGCTGTTTTCATGGATCTGATGAATCGAGTGTTTAAGCCGTACCTAGATCGATTTGTAGTCGTGTTTATCGATGACATTTTGGTTTACTCTCGCGATGAGATCGAGCATGCCAAGCATTTAAGACTTGTGCTACAGATTTTGCGTGATAACCAGTTGTATGTGAAATTTAGCAAGTGTGAGTTCTGGTTGCGCGAGGTTGGCTTTCTCGGACACATTGTATCTGCTGCGGGTATTCGAGTTGATCCGAATAAAATCTCTGTTATCCTCGATTGGAAGCCTCCTAAAAATGTCTCGGAAGTCCGAAGCTTTTTAGGACTTGTCGGGTACTACCGACAGTTTATGAAGGACTTTTCGATGATCTCAACCCCGTTGACGAAACTATTGCAGAAGGATGTTAAATTCGAATGGTTCGAGAAGTGCCAAAAGAGTTTCGACCAATTGAAAGCCCTATTGACGGAAGCTCTAGTCTTAGTTCAGCCTGAATCTGGTAAGGAGTTTGTAGTATATAGTGATGCGTCTTTGAATGGCTTGGGGTGTGTTTTGATGCAAGAGGGCAAAGTTGTTGCATATGCTTCGAGGCAATTAAAGCCTCATGAGAAAAACTATCCGACTCACGACCTCGAATTAGTTGCTATTGTGTTTGCTTTGAAGATTTGGCGTCATTACCTTTTTGGTGAGAAATGTCATGTCTTTTCCGACCATAAAAGCCTCAAATATTTGATGATGCAAAGAGATTTGAATCTGAGACAAAGACGGTGGCTTGAATTGCTAAAAGATTACGAGCTTGTCATTGACTATCATCCGGGAAAGGCGAATGTAGTTGCTGATGCTCTTAGCCGAAAATCATTGTTTGCTTTACGAGCCATGAATGTGCATTTGTCAGTATCTGATAATGGCGTGATGATAGCGGAATTAAAAGTGAAGCCGGTGTTTCTACGACAAGTTTGTGAGGCTCAAAAAGCAGACGATGATTTAATTGCCAAACGAGCTCAATGCGATGTAAATGCGGATCCTGAGTTTCAAGTTGACGACAATGATTGTTTGAGGTTTCGAGGCCGAGTATGTATACCGAGAAGTTCAGAGTTGGTTTCAGTGATTTTAGATGAAGCTCACAATAGCCAAATGTCAGTTCATCCGGGAAGTACCAAAATGTACAATGACTTGAAACGTCAGTATTGGTGGCATGGTATGAAGCGAGACATCTCAAATTTTGTATCGAAGTGTCTGATATGCCAACAAGTAAAAACGGAACATCAGGTGCCTTCGGGTTTGTTGCAACCGATTTTGATTCCCGAGTGGAAGTGGGATAGAGTCACGATGGATTTCGTATCTAGGCTACCGTTGACACCGAGCAAGAAGGATGCGATTTGGGTTGTCGTAGACCGATTTACTAAATCCGCTCACTTTATACCTGTGCGTACAGATTACTCACTAGATAAGCTAGCGGAGTTGTATGTTTCTCAGATCGTCAGATTGCACGGGGTCCCTATCTCTATCGTGTCGGATAGAGACCCGAGATTTACATCGCGGTTTTGGAAGAAACTACAAGATTCATTGGGTACTAAGCTACATTTTAGTACCGCGTTCCATCCTCAGACGGACGGTCAATCGGAACGAGTAATTCAGATACTCGAGGATATGTTGAGATGTTGTGTCCTTGAGTTTAGTGGTTCGTGGGAACGGTATTTGCCTTTGATTGAATTCGCTTACAACAACAGTTTCCAATCGAGCATTAAGATGGCACCTTACGAGGCTTTGTACGGTCGCAAATGCCGTACACCGTTGTTTTGGACCGAGCTTAGCGAAAGTAAGATCTTTGGGGTTGATTTGATTAGAGATGCCGAGCAAAAGGTAAAGGTGATCCGAGATCATCTTAAGGCAGCCTCAGATCGTCAAAAGTCATACGCGGATTTAAAGCGAAAAAATATCGAGTATCAGGTCGGAGATAAAGTATTCCTTAAAGTATCACCTTGGAAAAAGGTGCTCAGATTCGGCCGTAAGGGCAAATTGAGTCCGAGGTTCATCGGACCATACGAAATATCTGAACGGATTGGACCGGTAGCATATCGATTGATTCTGCCTCCCGAACTTGAAAAGATCCACAACGTTTTTCATGTTTCGATGCTCCGACGATATAGATCCGACCCATCGCATGTAATTAACCCATCTGACATTGAGATTCGATCTGATATGAGTTATGAGGAGGAACCAATTCGTATTTTGGCACACGAGGTTAAAGAGTTGTGAAATAAGAGGATTTCGTTAGTGAAGGTGTTGTGGGTCAAGCACGGGGCTGAAGAAGCTACTTGGGAGCTTGAGGATTCGATAAGAGAACGTTACCCAAACTTATTTTCCGGTAAGATTTTCGGGGACGAAAATTTCTTAAGTGGAGGAGAGTTGTGACAGCCTTAAAACGACCCTAGTCGGGATGTGGTTTCGGGACCACAAAATCGAGGCCTAAAATATATTAAATACTTATTTTGATGCCTATTGTATGTGTTAATTCATGTGTGACATGTTTGGTGTATCGATTTAGAGTTATACATTTGAATTTTACTAAAAAGGACTTGGTAGTGAACTTTGGAAATGTGCTAGACAAATGTGTGAAGACTAGTTAATGCATGCATGCAAAATAAGGGATTTGCATGTCAAATTACCCACTTTTATGATAGTGGAGGGTAATGATGACCTAGTTTGTCATTTTGTGCTTTGTTTGTTGCTAATTAATTTTAATTGAAATGAGAAATTAGTTGTCATAAAAATTGAATTAATAAAGAGTAAATAAAACAAATGAATAAAATAAGGTTAAAGTGATAATAACAAGGCTATTTTCTCCTTCTTCTTGCCGTGAGTAGAGAAAGAAAATAGGAAACCCTTGAGTTAGGGCATTCGGCAAAGTGAAGCAAAAATAAGGTAAGGTCCATGTTATTTTCTTTGAAAAATTGTGAATTTTGGTTGGTTTTGAAGCTTGCAACAAGACCCATGTGAAAAATTTTTGTGTTCATGAAGCATGTAGCAATCGGTCATGAGCTTAATGGGGTATATTTTGTATGTTTGATGATCTTGAAGGATAATTGATTCTATTTGAGTATGAACAAAGTAGGTGTGGTTGATGGCTCAAATGAGCTTGAAAAGTTGGCCAATGTTGTTTAAATTCATGAACTAGAGCATAAGTGTTTTCGGCCAACTAGGATAAATTGTAGAAATTTTCTTAGCATTAGTAGCATGTGCTTAATTGGTGAATTGAACTTTGAGTGAATGAAATTTTGTGTTTGGAGCTTAGTGGGGTATTCGGCCATATGAGCAAGGATGGGAGAATTGTGCTTTTCTTGATGCTTGTGTTAAATAATGAAATTTGGGTGTTGTTTGAGCTAGTTTAAGGGTCCTCCCCCTTGCCCATTATGGAATTCTTTGAGCTTCAAAGATGTAGGCATTCGGCTATGTCAAATTAGGCTAAGGAATTGTTAAATTGAAGTCATGAACTTACTAAAGCTTGCCAATGAACCTTATGGTGTTATATGATGGAATTATGTGTTATGTATAAAATCGAATGCTATAAAATGTTAGTTGTTTAGTAGGGTAAGTTATATGAATGTGTTATGTATGATATGGATTTGAATAAAGTCCATGCTGGACATATGGCCGAATGGCCTTAGTGTGTATGCATTAGAAATGGTAGTTAAACTAATTGATCAATTTATGCTTGTGGGAGCTTCTTGGTTAAAGAAATGACCTATTCGGCCATGTGTATAAAATCTTTGATGTTTGTTTTGATAATTGGTGGCTTAAGAGTGGTATATTGATTAAAATGAATATGAAATATGTACATTGTGTTAAAATCAATGACTACTCTAGATGGTGCCTTAGGAAATGCTATGTTTTAAGTATGTGCATAAGAACACTAAAGAGTGAATTTGGTATACAATCTGTTTGGTACAGCAGCAGTAACGTGTTTTGGAAAAATCACCATAAATTGTGAGAGTTGAATTAGAGGCTGAGTAAATTGTGTAATTAAAGCTTAATGAGTCTAGTTTCTTATAAAAGAAACCTTGCAAGCAAAGGAATTTCCAATAAATAGATTTTTAGAGTAGAATGAGACAGTGTCAGATTGACTTCGAAGTCCCCTGCTCTGTTTTTGGAAAATTACTATAAATTGTATAAAACTTTTTATGAGACAAAATTTATATGCTTAGACTCCTTAATGAGTCTAGTTTTGAATAAAATAGGTGAGGACATATTTGGAATTCTGTACAAAGAGAAATTCGGTTCGTAGTATAGAGTGGTCAGTCTAATCAAACAATGAAATAGGGAAACTTTAAGAAAATTCTGGTATTGATTGACCAAACCAAAAATTATGAAAATTTTATGGATTAAATATAAATGAGTCTATTTTCATGCAAAATTTACAGCACTTCATTTGGAGTTTTGTAGCTCCAGTTATGAGTAAATTATTGAATGCTGCTTAGAAAATCAGCTTGTTGTGACTTATGATATGTATGTGAAATGATCCAATGTGCATATGTGTTTGCAATTAGAAGAATATGCATGTATTATTTGACTATGAGTGAAAATGATTCATTGAGATGCTTGAATAAGGATTAATAGAATTAAATGTTTTATTTAGCTCAAGAGCATAGAGGGACGAGTTCGGATAAAGGGAAGGCTAAAATGGTCGAATAGCCGACTCGTAATTTCTCGGGAAAGTTCAAGGTAAGTTTTGGGCAAACGAATTTGGTATTTAAGTTAAAATGCCATGATATACATGCTGATATTAGAACGATGTCCCATTGAGAAAGAAACCTTATTCATGTTTGTTATATAGCCGAATGGCTCATAGAGAAAAGGACCGAAATTGAGATTTAAAATGCATTGCTTATGTATGTTGATCATTGGGCCGAAAGTCTATAAAAGAAGAGTGTACATGAATAAGTTTGGAATTATATATATTTATGATATAAAGTCGAGAATCATGTTATATGTTTGTATGCACATGAATTGATTGAAGTACAAATGCAATCTTGCTATGTGAAACTTGGCTACATGTGAATATATATGTACGAGAATTTGTGATGCGAATCCGGGATTAAGACCCGAAGGCTATATGCAGAGATGTTGTCCAGGTTAAGACCCGAAGGCTATATGCAGAGATGATGTCTGGGTTAAGACCCGAAGGCTATATGCGGAGATTATATCTGGGGTAGAGACCCGATGGCTATGTATAGAGTTTACCCGAGCTAAAGATCTCGATGATGATGCGAGTAAAGCCTAAGACTAATGGTCTTCAAGGTAACGATCGCTAATGAATTGCGCTGAAAGTGTTAAGTTATACAGGTATGTACCCTCGGCTTATATGCAAGCTGAATTTTTGGACCGAATACTAAGATCATTGTGTGATTGCATATGCGTGCATGAATTGAGATTATTAATATGGTCAAAGTACATTTAGCCTATGTGAAATGTTATGTGAATTTTGTGACATGTGTATGATTACGTGAATTTACTATAAGTGAAAGCTATCCACTTTCGTATATGATGTGAATGTATATGTGTGGAAAAAGGGTGACTTACCTAAGAGAAGAGGGAAACAAAAATACGAACAACTATGCTATAATTTGATGATTTATTTGATGTCATTGCTTAAAACTTACTAAGCATTGTAATGCTTTCTCCGTTTCCCTTGTTTCCTCTGTTTTATAGATCTCTTTTTGGAAGCTACGGACTCGGGGATTGAAGCCTTAATCACCTACACTATCGCTGTTATTTTGGTACATTTGATGGTTATTTTGGATCAATGGCATGTATAGGCTAATCTCCTTTTGTTGTTTTAAACTACGTTTTGAGTTGTAAATATTCTAGCCATGCGAAAATGGCTTGCTTAATCTTCGAGTTGAATATATGTGTGGATGTTACTTGTATGGTTTAAGGTTGTGGCATGTTATTTAGTTAATACCCAATATGTAAGGAGTTGCTAATAGGGAGTTCAGTTAATGAAAGGTTTGATTTGGCCAAGTTGTTAGTAGCCACATAGTAGAAATATACTAGCATGCTATGCTTATGAAACGTTTTCTTTTATGAGATATGACGTGCTGACCGAACTTATTTGCAAGTGTTACATTCGGTTAAAGAACTAAATAAATCTATGTCTAGTATGTAACTATGAACCTCGGTAGGCTGTATCTAGTTATGTAATACCTTAATACCCTATTCCGGCGACGGACGGGGGTGTAGGGTGTTACATTTGTAATCTAAGAATTGTGGTAATCGATTGTAGGACATTGTGGGGGATCTCAGTAGCAGTCGTCGCGAAACAGGTGTGTATCGAACACCTTCTCTAGTTCAATTCGGAAAAAGCCAAAATGCTAAAATTTCGACATTTTGTGGGCTTGTGAGTGTACGAGTGCTCACAAGACATTTAGGAAATGTTAGATCTAAAATTGCAAAGTGGTAAGTTAGTCATGTGTGAAATTTCATGCACTTCGGTAATTGGGCCTCTATGGGCTAAAAATGGGCCCAATGGGCTTACGGGCCCATATGGGTGAAAATAGGTAAATAATGTGTACTGATAGACTGTAGGTTCAAAATCGTTTAAATTGATAAATTGATCATAAAATTTGAACTAAATGGGCTTAATTTGCTAAATAGACACTGTAGGGCCTATTAGGGGTTTAGAGCCTAGTAGCTAAAACTGATAAACTAAGTTAAATAGACTTTTCCAATGGCAGATGGATTATTAGTGATTGTAATATGCATAGAAACCCTAAAAATCGATAGAATTACTGAAATACCCTTAGAGGTGGAAAATTACTATTTTACCCCTAGGAGCAAAATGACTGTTATACCCCTAGGGCTAAGTTTGAGCAAAAAGCATGATTATACTGTTACTATTTTCTGCATACCATGTCATTATTATCTGCTGCATGGGACTGGGATCTTGATGGAGGAAGAACTAAAAGTGGCTTGTCCACGTACTAGAGGCTTTGCCTCAAATTACTGTTATCTGAGCAGCCATGCTGCAACTGCGGAGTGTAGGGCTGGGTGGGTTGAGTTATTCCCCACATGGTGTGTAGGGCTGGTACGGATGGAGTGTAGCGGTTGGATTTAGGCTGGTTTGGGCCTGCATTCATGTTATTATCTGTTCTGTTCTGAAATGGGCCTATGGGCCATACTGTTAACTGAAAAGGGGCTAAGGCCCAGTTTACTGTAACTGAATTGGGATTCGGCCCAGTTAAAAACTGAGACTGATTAGGGCTTAGGCTCAATGGGCTTGAGCTGACTTGGGCTCTGGATGGGCATTCTTTACACACTGAGTTTTCCAAACTCACCCCATTTCTTTCCATCCATGCAGATGAGCCCTAGTTGGTGGACTTGGAGCTGGGAGGGATTCAGAGTGGCTACAAAGATTTAAATTTCGGGTTTTCAATTATTTCATTTTATTATTTATTTAGATTATTTAATTAGATTACTTAATTTTGGTTTATGGGTTGTAATAAGGCCGCTCTATTTATTTTATTTTGGGTTTTTAATACTTTAATTCTTTAATTGTTTTTAGCTTAAGTAGGACATCGTTTAAATCGTTTTGAAATTGGTTAGCTCTACGACGCATTTTTATAAAAGTTACTTGTTTTTAAAATATTTCAAAAACATAGCAAAGCTTCCGCAACATAAATGTTTTCATAAATAAATATCTTAAATACGTTTAAAATTAATTTGTTGTTCGTGGACAAGTCATAAGGGTAAAGTGTGGCAATGGATGTGTGCATGTCTAGGATTGGATCTAAGAAAAGCTTGGTACTTAAGCAGTCTAAATGACTCACCTCATCTTCTCTTGAATCCTACCTGGTGTGTAGTATCCCTTCACTTTAAGCCGTAACCAGGAAAGTCTGATTTTTCGATGCTTAAACTGTTTTTATAATAACATGTTTCCGAAACTACAAAGGTTTACAAGCTTTCGCAATTTTTCCATAAGATTTTAAAAAGTTGTTTCTATTATTAAAATGAATCATGTTTTGGAAAAAAATAAAGGTTTTATACAAGTTCACCGGTAAAAGTTTCTAAACATTACGAAGGGTTTTCAATGAAAACATGGTTTTCGAAAAACACTTCAATATGACACACCAGACTTGGTCGTAACGTCTAGGCCGGGTTTGGGGTGTTATATTTAGTGGTATCAGAGCTCGTTTGCAACAACTCGGCTGTGGATCGGGTCCAAAAACATTTTTGTAAAATTTTAAAACTTAGGCTCAAGAAGGGTATTTTTGGAAATTAGTTTTTGATAAATGTAGGAAAAACTTTTTCAAGCTAGTTTTCTTCAAAATATACATATTTTAAAGGTTTGATTATGAAAAGTCTTGAGTTTTCTGGAATCCGACAACTAAAGAAGTGGCACACTGAATCCCCGGCACCAAGTCTGTAAGTATTTCTGTTTTGTACTGAGATATAACTGTAGATAGAACTGAGACCCTGCTATGATACTATAGATAGGGTAGAACTGAAAACTATAGAGACTGAGACTGTAGGGAAACTAAACCCTAAAAAAACTAAGACTGTAGCTAGGCAACGTATTCGCGAAAACAACTCTGAAACTTTATCTCTACATAAGATATTTGTAATAAATAACTAAAATATTAACCGACTGTCATAAAATTCTAAATCAGATAAGTCGATATGAGTACGAGAGCTACTCGTGGACGAGGCCGAGGACGCAGCCGAGGCAGTGCACAAGTTGGGTCTTCATCCTCGGAGCATATGCCAGCTGGTGGGGCACGACCACCACCGATAGCTGAAAATGGGCCACACGATCGGGCTGCGGGGGACGACACTTTGTCCCAGGCTATGTTGAGGGTTCTGGAAAGGGTTGCTGAGCTAATGTCGGGCCTATTAATAGAGGGTCCATTTCTGAGTGACTCCGGGCTAACGGAGTAGAGGTATTCAGGGGCGTATCTAAAGTAGCCCCGAACGTAGCTGAGTATTGGCTGGAAGCTACGGAAAGGATTATGGACAACCTGGACTGCTCGATGGAGCAAAAGCTGAAGGGAGCAGTGTCTCTGCTGCGAGACGAAGCATACCAATGGTGGATTATTGTGAGAAAGAGTACCCCAGCTAAGCGGGTAACCTAGGAATTGTTTAAAACAGATTTCAAGGGAAAATACGTCGGAGTCAGCTATGTGGATGCTCGTAGGAAGGAATTTCTGAACTTGACCCAGGGCAGTAGGTCAGTTGTTGAGTATGAGGCAGAGTTTCTGAGGTTGAACCGGTATGCCAGCGGAATTGTTGCTACTGAGTACGAGTGCAATGTTCGCTTTGAGGATGGCCTCAAAGATGAGTTAAGGGTGCTGATAGCTCCGCAGAGAGAGCGCAATTTTGCTACATTGGTAGAGAAGGCTAAGATAGCCAAAGAGGTGAAGCTGAACGAAAGAACCACGATAGGGATCGAAACCGATTCAGAAGAGATGCTGGACCAGCTGGTGCTGCAAATCGGAATGTTAAGAGAGCTAGGGTGGAGGAGTCGGTTCGAGCAGTTCCGGTGAACACGGTTAGACCACAGCCTTGCGGAGAGAGTGCATCTGGGAGAATGCTGGAAACATACTGGGGCATGTCTTCGTTGTGGGTCAAAGGAACATAGGATCAAGGATTGTCCTCGAAGGCCAGCTCAGGCTCTAGTTACTGAGCAAGGGGCTGTTTAACCAGTGCGAGGTGGACCGCCGCCGCCGAGAGGGCGTGGACAAGGTCGAGGTGGCAATGGCCGTAGACGTAGAGCACCTGGCAGGGGTGCTGGTAATACGGAGGCTCGTCAACCAGCTCTGGTTTATGCTACTCATCGCCGAGAGGAGGGTGATGCACCTCACGTAATAACTGGTACGTTTTTGATCTCTAGCGTACCTTATACTGCTCTGATAGATGGGTAGGATCAACCTATTCGTATGTTGCATGTGACATTTCTGGGACGTTAGGTGTGCACTCTGAGGAAACTGTGAGTGGGGTAACTGTGATAAGTCCTCTAGGTCACTCGGTTAGGGTAGATAAACTCTTTAGGGAGGTGCCTTTAGAAACTCAAGGTACGATCTTCTATGGAGACTTGATGGAGTTACCATTTGGCGAGTTCGATCTGATCTTAGGAATGGATTGGTTGACTAAGCATATGGCAACTTTGGATTGTGCAGCTAAGAGGATGGTGTTAAGGACTGTAGAGGATGAGGAGGTAATGGTTATTGAAGAACGAAGGGACTACTTGTCCAATGTGGTTTCAGCCTTAAGGGTTAAAAAGCTAATTCGCAAGGGATGCGAGGCGTATTTGGCTTTTGTAAGCCAAACTGAAACTGAGAATGTGACTGTGGAGACAGTCAGAACTGTTAGGGAATTTCAAGACGTTTTCCCAGAGGAGCTTCCTGGATTACCTCCGAACTGAAAAGTCGAGTTTGGGATTAATTTACTGCCTGAAACAGCTCCAGTGTCCATCGCGCCTTATAGGATGGCACTGAAGGAGTTAGTGGAACTGAAAGCTCAAATCCAGGAGTTGTTGGATAGAGGCTTCATTAGACCAAGTGTGTCTCCATGGGGAGCACCACGCTGTTCGTGAAGAAGAAGGATGGGACGATGCGTATGTGCATCGATTATCACTAGTTGAACAAACTGACGATAAAGAACAAGTACCCACCGCCAAGGATCGATGACCTGTTCGATCAGCTTAGGGGAGCTTTGGTATTTTCCAAGATCGATCTTCGATTTGGATATCATCAATTAAGGGTAAAGGAGGTGGATATTCACAAGACAGCATTCAGGACTCGATATGGTCACTACGAGTTTCTGGTTATGCCATTTGGGTTGATGAACGCACCTGCAGCTTTTATGGATCTGATGAATCGAGTGTTCCAACCTTACTTGGATCTATTTGTGGTCGTCTTTATCGACGACATTCTGGTATATTCAGGAACTGAGGAGAAGCATGATGAGCATCTCCGTATTATGCTGCAAGTGCTAAGAGAGAAGCAACTCTATGTGAAGTTCAGTAAGTGTGAATTTTGGTTGCGAGAAGTGACTTTTCTAGGGCATGTTGTTTCTGCTAAAGGAATTAGAGTAGATCCACAGAAAATTGAGGCAGTTCTGGAATGGAAGCCACTGAGGTCAGTATAAAAAATTTGGAGTTTTCTGGGTCTGGCAGGCTATTACAGAAGGTTCGTAGAGGGATTTTCTCTAATTGCTGCACCGTTGACAAAACTGTTAAGGAAAGCAGTAGCATTTGTTTGGATTGAGAAACAACAAGAGGCTTTCGATAAGCTAAAAAAGGTTTTAACTAAGGCGCCAGTGTTAATTCAGCCAGAGTCTGGGAAGGACTTTGTTGTGTACAGTGATGCATCACATGTGGGACTAGGCTGTGTATTGATGCAAGAAGGTAAGGTAGTCGCTTATGCTTCGCGACAGCTAAAGCCTCATAAAGTGAATTACCCTACGCATGATCTAGAGTTGGCCGCAGTGGTCTTCGCGTTGAAAATTTGGAGACACTATTTGTATGGAAAAAGGTGTATTATCTACACAGATCATAAAAGTCTAAAGTATCTGTTGACTTAGAAGGAGTTAAACCTTAGGCAATGAAGATGGATAGAGTTGCTTAAGGATTACAACTGTTCGATTGAGTACCACCCAGGCAAGGCTAATGTGGTGGCTGATGCGTTGAGTCGAAGGGTTGTTGCTGATTTGAGAGCTATGTTTGCTCGTTTGAGTCTGTACGACAATGGAAGTCTGTTAGCAGAATTGCAAATGCAACCAGTTTGGACTGAATAGATTAAGGAGAAACAGTTAAAGGATAATTCATTGGTTCCTCGATTTTAGCAAGATGAGAATGGGGAGAATTCAGATTTTAGGTTGAATACTGACAGAGTTCTCTGCTTTCGTGGAAGGATTTGTATTCCAAAGGATTCTGAATTAAGGCAGTCAATTTTGAAAGAGGCTCATGGTGGTCCTTGTGCTATGCATCCTGGAGGGAATAAGTTATATCGAGACTTGCGGAGGCGTACTGGTGGTTTGGTCTAAAGCGAGAGGTGACTGAATTTGTTGGGAGATGTCTGACGTGCCAGCAAGTTAAGGCTGAGCACCAACTGCCTTCTGGGTTGCTTCAACCGGTGAAAATTCCACTATGGAAGTGGGAAAGAGTAACTATGGATTTCATGAGTGGGCTACCTTTGACACCCTCCAAGAAAGATTCTGTGTGGGTGATTGTGGTTAGGTTGATGAAATCCGCCCATTTCATACCTGTCCGTACCGATTACTCACTTTAGAAGTTGGCCAAGTTGTATGTGTTAGAGATAGTGCGACTGAATGGGGTGCCAGTTTCGATTATTTCTGATCGAGACCCTATATTCACATCTCAATTCTGGCAGAAGTTGCATGAGGTGTTGGGTACACGATTGGACTTTAGCACTGCTTTTCACCCTCAGACAGATGGACAGTCGGAAAAGGTTATTCAGGTTCTGGAGGATATGTTAAGAGGCTGTGTCATCGACTTTCGAGGTAGTTGGGAGGACTACTTGCCATTGGCAGAATTTGTGTACAACAACAGTTATCAAGCGAGTATTCAGATGGCTCCATATGAGGCACTTTATGGGCGAATATGTCGTACGCCTACGTGTTGGACGGAGTTGGGAGAGCGACAAGTTGTTGGACCAAAATTAGTGGCAGATACTGAGAGTAAAGTTAAGTTAATAAGGGATCAGTTAAAGGAGGCCTCTGATAGACAGAAGTCATATACGGATCTGAAGCATAAGGAGATCGAGTTCGCTATTGGGGATATGGTTTTCTTGAAGGTTTCACCCTGGAAGAAGATTTTAAGGTTTGGCAAGAAAGGCAAACTGAGTCTGCAGTTTATAAGGCCTTATCGGGTTCTCAAACGGGTAGGGCAAGTAGCGTATTAGTTGGAGTTACCACCAGAGTTGGATAGAATCCATGACGTCTTTCATATGTCCATGCTAAGACGGTATAGATCGGATCCTTCACATATTATACCAGTGGAAGAAATTGACTTGAAAATCAATTTGACCTTTGAGGAGGAACCTGTGCAAATTCTAGATCGAGAGGTTAAAGTTTTAAGAAGGAAGTCAATTCCGTTGGTAAAGGTACTATGGCGCAATCATGGCAGACAAGAGGCTACTTGAGAGCTAGAAGAGACTATGTGTCAACAATACCCTCAACTGTTTGGATCAGGTAAATTTCGAGGTCGAAATTTCTTTATGGGGGTAGTGTTGTAACGCCCTAATTTTCGGGATTTTTTAGGTTTCTGTGATTTTTGGTGAATTTTGAAATTTTGGTGTTCTAAATATTGGAATTGAGTTTAAATGTGTTAGCGAGCCTTTAGAAGGCCCAAGCCTAAGTTAAAACCCGGTAAAATATCAAGTTTGGATTTTAAGTGAATAGGAGCTTGGTTAAGTGGGCTTTTAAGAAAAACTTCGTAAATTATGACACAAGAAGAGCTTTGGCAAAGTGGCAAGGTGGCACCACTAAGTTCCTAAAAAGTGGCGCTTAGGAAGGAATTAAAGGTCTAGGGTTCAAGTTGCAAGGTAAGCGTATAGTTTCTTTTTAATTTTTAGGCATGTGCCGGGCATGTGATCACTTAAATGAATTTCGGCAAGGGCCTTAGGGGAGGTTGGGCCGATTGCTTTAGTTGATATTAGGGTTAGCCACCTAAAGTTATTTTTCTCTCAACTTTACAAAAGTGACCGAAAACACAAGTAAGCTTCCTCCTGTGTCGATTTCTCTTTTGCCTCAAGTAAGCTTCCTCCTGTGCCGATTTCTCTTTTGCCTCCTTCTCCTCCATTCTTTTCTTTTCCTTTTTGCTTTCTCTTCTAGCCAAAACCTTCTTATCACCTTATTCATCTTCTCTTTCACTTTTATCCTTCTAAAAACCCCCATAGCCTATTGTCATAAAAGCCAAAATCCTGAAAACTACCTTTTGTTGCCGATTTCTTTAAGCCGAATTTCCCCTATTTTCTTCATCTGTGGTGGCTGATTCTCTCACCCTTGGAACCCTTGAAACCTGTCGGCAACACTACCTCTAAACCACAACATCAAATCATCATCTTCTTCATCACTCAAAAGCCGAAAACACCATAGATTTAGGAGCTTGTAGCTGAAACTTGAGATCTCTTGGATTTGATCTCTGTAAGTATTTAAGGGCTAGAACTACATCAGATCTAAGTAGAAACGGCAAGGAAATCAGTGGTAAGTGCTCATAAACCCAGATCTATAAGTTATTTTGCAATTTAGAAAAAGCCGAAGTCCCTAAAATCTAGGAAGGTTGTCGATTGGGGCATAGGGCCCTAAGGGTCTTTAATCAATGATTTCTTTTGGTGAATAGTGTGCTCTAGAGGTGTTTGATTGAAGGCTTGGACAAGTGGATCAACTAGATTTAGATCTAGTCATTCGTTTTCGACAAAGGTAAGATTTTGAAGGCTTTAGCGGTATTGGCCGAATATGGGTAAGTGAATATTGGGATTGTTTGTTATAGATTTGCAATCTAAGAATTATGGTAATCGATTGTAGGATATCGTGGGGGATCTCAGTAGCAGTCGTCGCAAAATAGGTGCGTATCGAACACCCTCTCTAGTTTAATTCGGCAAAAGCCAAAATGCCGAAATTTCGGCATTTCGTGGGCTTGTGAGTGTGCAAGTGCTCACAAGACGTTTAGGAAACATTAGATCTGAAATTGCAAAGTGGTAAGTTAGTCGTGTGTGAAATTTTGTGCACTTCGATAATTAGGGCTCGATGGGCTGAAAATGGGCCCAATGGGCTTACGGGCCCATATGGGTGAAAATAGGTAAATAATGTGTACTGATAGACTGTAGGTTCAAAATCGTTTAAGTTAATAAACTGATCATAAAATTTGAACTAAATGGGCTTAATTTGCTAAATAGACACTGTAGGGCCTATTAGGGGTTTAGGGCCCAATAGCTAAAATTGATAAACTAAGTTAAATAGACTTTTGCAATGACGGATGATTATTAGTGATTGTAATATGCATGGAAACCCTAAAAACTGATAGAATTACTGAAATACCCTTAGAGTTGGAAAATTACTATTTTACCCCTAGGAGCAAAATGATTGTTATACCCTTAGGGCTAAGTTTGGGCAAAAAGCATGATTATATTGTTCCTGTTTTCTACATGCCATGTCATTATTATCTATTGCATGGGACTGGGATCTTGATGGAGGAAGTACTGAAAGTGGCTTGTCCATGTACTAGAGGCTTTGCCTCAAATTACTGTTACTTGAGCAGCCATGCTGCAACTATGGAGTGTAGGGCTGGGTAGGTTGAGTTATTCCCCACATAGTGTGTAGGGCTGGTACGGGTGGAGTGTAGCGGTTGGATTTAGGCTGGTTTGGGCTTGCATTCATGTTATTATCTATTCTGTTCTGAAATGGGCCTATGGGCCATACTGTTAACTGAAAAGGGGCTAAGGCCTAGTTTACTGTAACTGAATAGGGCTTCGGCCCAGTTAAAAACTGAGACTGATTAAGGCTTAGGCTCAATGGGCATGAGCTGACTTGGGCTCTGGATGGGCATTCTTTACACACTGAGTTTTCCAAACTCACCCCCTTTCTTTCCATCCATGCAGGTGAGCCCTAGTTGGTGGACTTGGAGCTGGAAGGGATTCAAAGTGGCCACAAAGATTTAAATTTCGGGTTTTCAATTATTTCATTTTATTATTTATTTAGATTATTTAATTAGATTACTTAATTTTGGTTTATGGGTTGTAATAAGGCCGCTTTATTTATTTTATTTTGGGTTTTTAATTCTTTAATTCTTTAATTGGTTTTAGCTTAAGTAGGACATTGTTTAAATCGTTTTGAAATCAGTTAGCTCTATGGCGCATTTTTATAAAAGTTACTTGTTTTCAAAATATTTCGAAAACAGAGCAAAGCTTCCGCAACATAAATGTTTTCATAAATAAATATCTTAAATACATTTAAACTTAATTTGTTGTTCGTGGACAAGTCATAAGGGTAAAGTGTGGTAATGGATGTGTGCATGTCTAGGATTGGATCTAGGAAGAGCTTGGTACTTAAGCAGTCTAAATGACTCACCTCCTCTTCTCTTGAGTCATACTTGGTGCGTAGTATCCATTCACTTTAAGCCGTAACCAGGAAAGTCTGATTTTCCGATGCTTAAACTGTTTTTATAATAACATGTTTCCACAACAACAAAGGTTTACAAGCTTTCGCAATTTTTCAATAAGATTTTACAAAGTTGTTTCGATTATTACAATGAATCACGTTTTGGAAAAAAAATAAAAGTTTTATACAAGTTTACTGGTAAAAGTTTCTAAACATTACGAAGGGTTTTCAATGAAAACATGGTTTTCGAAAAACAGTTCAATGTGACACAGCAGACTTGGCCATAACGTCTAGGCTGGGTTTGGGGTGTTACAATTACACACCTGTTTACGAAAACACGTACGAAATCCATGAGCCCCTAAACCAACATTCAATCAAGGTAACTAATTAGCTTTCCAGTCATTAGGGTTCACAGCCTCATATAATGTTGCTCCCAAATAAACACTTAATACCTTACCTTGAATGAATGATATATGTTTTAATCCTCCTAGATCGCTGGCTAAAATCGGTCGCACGCTTCTTGCCGATTAACTACACAAACCAAGGATCTTAATAGATAGGACCATTCATAGGTGTGCCTTAAATCCACAAATACAACCTAAGGTAGGGAAACACAGAGTAATTGGTCAAAACTCAAAGCATACAATCTTGGATCCAAAAGATAACTTACCAAAACATTGACTAAAGGTGGAGAAGAGTAGCTATCAGCCCACTCTAAACCGAGGCACTTAAAGGCACCCTCTCCCTGAGATGGAAGAATTTGGTCACCCCAAAACGAAAGAGAGGAGAAAACTGAAAAAGTTAGATAGGGGAACGGCGTTAATACAAGAAAGCTATTCGAAGGCAGTCAAGAATACTTACCCAAAATTTGAACAATAGATATGGAAGGATGATGGAATAGCCAACCAATTGTCAGAGAATAGCGTCAAAACAGAAACGAAATGAAAAGATAAGGTTTATAGTATTCAGCCAAATTGAGAAAGAAAAGAAACAATAGAGGGGAAAGAGAACTAGCAAGAGTATGGCCAACGGAATTATAGAGAAGGGAAAAGAGAAAAGAAAAGAAAAGGCTTCGACAATTGGCACTTGTGGCAAAATGAAAATAGCAGAGCAAAAGAAAACCGAAACAAAAATGCACAAATGGTAAATTCCAAAAAGAGTTTGGCACCACAGAGAGAAAAGAGGAAAACCCAATATGAAAAAACTCAAAATGACAGAAAGAAAATACGGCACTCACTCCCCCTACCACACTAAACTGAACTCTTATTCCATTACTATCCAAAATTCGTCACAATCCCCCTACACTTCAAACTCCTTTGTTTCCTCCACAAAATTCTCCATAATCCTCTCCATGATTTTCTCCTAAAATCCCTCTATGACCAGTTCAAATTCCTTTCAACAGTGTTTTAGTCAAACACCACCATGTTATCACATAGGTGACAAAAATAACACTCCCTGTGCAGCTCAGGATTCGAACCTCAGACCTTAAAGTTACTCTACACACCACCTTGCCACTAAACCACAGGCTCTTTTTGTGTCACATTTTAACCACAAATATTCTTAAAGCCTACATGCTAAAGCCAAGGTTCATTTAAGAAAAACCAAAAGCTTTGCAAAAGCTAGGGCTTGAACCCAGGACTTCTCCAACACTACTCAGCACATTTCACCATTAAAGCAAGCCTTCATCTATGTCACTTTTTGCACAACAAGTATTCATGTGCCACCTTCCAAACACTCCCCAAGCTTAAGGCCCATTTCTTCTAGGCCCAAAATTTGGGGTGTTACAATTTTTACTTCTCAAAACATATTATAACATTTCTAGTCTATACATGCCATACATTAACATATATAACTTCATAAGGTACCAAAATATTGATTGATAGTGTGATGACTATCCTCGATGATCCCCAAGCTTTTAGTCTATAAAACAAAGGAAAAAATGCACACAAGTAAGCTTTCAAAGCTTAGTAAGCCATATACAAGTAAACTTAACACATAAAACAAATATAACCAAATTCATTCATATTAACCATGGCAAACCTCATATACTATTTTCATAATTCACATCTAACTCCCTTGTCTTAATCATTTGTACATAAACATCATTCATTCTCATATACTTTATATGTCATCATTTGGAAACATACTTACCAATCATTCTTGTATTACATATATATTTCATACGTACCTGAATCGGATATACTTTCACATAGTCATTCATTTCTCCATATAGCCTATTGAGCTGTTCGGAATCGATAAGGATACTCAGATAGCTCATAAAGCTCATACAATGCCATATCCCAGATATGGTCTTACATGTTATCATATATTGATGCCACTATCCCATACAGGGTCTTACATGAAAACATATATGATGCCGATATCCCAAACATGGTTTTACACGTAAATCTCAAATCGATGCCAATGTCCCAGACATGGTCTTACACGATATCACATATCAAACTCCTATGTCATGACATATGTATCCTATACTGATCCTATGGTTCATACGGGACTTTCGGACATTGTAACACTGTCGACACTTTCTCATTTCTGGACATTCAGCGGTCATAGCATTTCAATATCAAATAAACATATATATTTCATACCTCATACGGAAATGAACGGATTGAACCAACTATTCAATGACTTTTGACTTTCCCCGATCTAATTTTGATTTCTTTCATTCTTGATCTATATACATTCAAAATTAACTCTTTTATTCATCAACACATTCAATTTAGTCCACAAACACATATTTGAGCATTTTTTGCACTTTAGCCCTTAAAGTTTCACATTTCTTACAATTTAGTCCTTATTTCAATAAAAATACAATTTATACAATTTCTTTCTAATTTCATGCTAGCTAAATTTTCCTAGTGCACATATCAACCCATATTTATCATTTATTTTACAATTTAATGCCACATTTTCACATTTTCACAAATAAGTCCCTAATTGACACTTTTGCTCAAAATCACTTAACTAAACTTGTATAACTATCAAAAAATATTTATTTTCTAACATCAAACTTCCAATAACACAAGTATTCATCCATGGCACTTCTCAAAACTATCAACAATTTCTAAAATCATACCATGGGCCTGATAGAACACAAAGAAACTATCACAAAAACGTAAAAATCATCAAAAACCGAATAAAAAACATACCTCAATCAAGTCCTTCAATGGACAAATACTCAAAAGCTTTAAAACCCTTTTTCTTTCTCTTATTTCGGTGAAAGAAAGATGACTTAAATGGGTTTTAAATTTTTTTATTAAATCATTAACATATTAACATATTTACTAATATAACATTATTATTATCATTTAAAATCCACTATCATATGTCCAACAATGTCCATTGATCAATTCAATGGTCTAATATCAACATAAGGACCTCACACTTAAAACATCATAACAATTCAGCACTTTAACAAATAGAAGGCCACTTTTACATTTTCTGCGATTAGGTCCTTTCATTAAATCAAGCACACAAAAGATGAAATTTTCACACGAAACTTTCACACATATCATATATCATACTGTAAACATAGAAAATAATATTAAAAATATTTTCTACCCTTAGATTTGTGGTCCTGAAATGACTATTCCGACTAGGGTCTTTTCCAATAGGAGAAATTGGCAAGAGAATAAAGGAAATTTGAAAGGGAAAAGAAGAGAGAAAGTTGAGAGAAAAGAGAAGAGTTGAGAATGTTTGAGGTGTGTTTCAAATGATCAGATTAAGGGGGTTTTCATAGCTGAATAGTGCTACTAAAAATAGCTAAAATTAGCAACCAAAGAGCCCTCCCTTGGCCGACCACACATGTGGCAAGTTTGATATTTTCAAACTTGCTAAATTAGGCTTAGGGCAAAACTGGAAAGCCACCATTTGTGGAGGGGTTTGTTTGCAACTTGAACAAGTCTTCAAGGGCGATTTTGCAAGCTAATTATTCAGCCAATAAGCTAATTTGGGTCAGCATATGGATGGTTTTTGGGCTGCCATTACTTGTTTAGTTCGGTTCACTTGCTTCAGCTCAAGTGGACCACTTTTCATAATTAATTAATAATAATTTATTTAACCCAAATTAAATTGGATATGAATTAATACACATAATTTTAGACCGGCTTAGGCTAAAAAATTAATTTTCCTTGATGCTTCAAATTGCTTCTCAGTTTTTCTCTTCTAGTAGTGTCTACTGAGTCGTTTTTCGCCCTTTGTGCAAATTTATTGAAAATAATAAAAATTAATCAAAATTAATTATAAAATTAATTAAAATTTAGCATGTTCATAATTTAAGTACAATTTAATTATTTTATAAAAACTGATTATTTTTAACAAGAATTTTATCGAAACTGCATGATTTTAAGTTAAAAAGGGCATGAAAAAGTGTGTAAATTTTGGTGCTTCCAGAATACTAAAGTGAGCTAATCACCCATGCCCAAAACTGATATATATTCGATTATTGGATTTCATGCTTTTCATTTATTTACTTCCTTATTATTTTTAGTATACTTTATAAAAAAACCTTCCTTTTATTCTTCATACTATAATTTGATTAAAGCATTAATTAGATCTAATTATGCTTATATTAGAATTAATTTAGTGCTTACCTCCCTTGGGTATGATCCTTGGAGTACTTACTTACTCCGTTGTAACTATATTACAATCTGACCCGTATACTTGCGGATATCGCGTTTTCACATCTTTTGTACATGATTTCTACTTTGGATGTTGGTAGGTCTGGAAGTAGTAAGGAGGAAACCATTAAAAGGTGTACTAACTCGATATTCATCGCTAGGTTACACTACGAAGCATTGGATGTCTCAACATAGGGAGCATAATAGAAGGATTCCAAGACTACCTTCAATGTCACGACACAGCCTGAAGAGGTCACGACATACCCCTGAAGATACCCTACAGATAAGAATATTAGCTTCGATTTCGCGACACAAGACCTATTGTGGCGCGACATAACTTCTATACGGGAAATAATTATGAGCTAGGGGTGTTTTGGTCTGCATAATCAAATGTTAAACATGATGCCGTTGACCTAGGGTTAAGGATGACAACAACTCTAAAGTCTATAAATAGGCTAATTTAGCATAAATTATGGACACCATTCATATTGTATAAATTTTCCTTTAGATATAGTCTTTAGTTTTTCTCTTTTCTTAGGTTTTAGATATTATTTCTGTTCTTGGTTTTACTTTTGATGGAGAAAATAGATTTGAGAAATACTATCAGCTTCTGTAAGGATTCTACACTTAAATCTTAATACAAATCAAGCTTTTTCTAAACTTTATTCTCTTAAACTGTTCTTTATGTTCATTTTTCTATCAAGTTTATATCATTTATTAGACCTATGAGGAACTAATCCTTCTGTGGGGGATTAGTGAGTAGAGGTATGAATAATTAATTGTTTTGTAGGGATTTTTTAATGGATCAATTGTTTAGGAAAGGAAGAACCTAAACCCTAGGCCTGACAACCCTGGGAAGTCATTAATGTTGGAATTAACCCAAATTTATTATGGCCTATCCATAAACACCTTCACCCTGAACCGGTATAGACTGTAAACTCAGAAGATAAGTAGTTCTTGCCGACTCAATATTTTAATGGACAAATTGAAAAATCCTACTGGGGTACTAACTAGTTGATTGAATAAGAAAACCCAAGACAACAATTGATTATAAGTACTAAAGCGAGCTAATCACCCATTCTTAGATTTGATACATATTTGATTATTTGATTTCTCGTGCTTTATTTATTTACTTTCTTTTGTTTTCATTCTTATTATTTTTAGTATAGTTTATCAAAACCTTTCTTCTAATTCTTCGTACTATAATCCTATTAAAGTACCTTTCTTCTAATTCTTCGTACTATAATCCCATTGAAGTACTACTTAGATCTACTTATGTTTAGATTTGAATTAATCTAGTGCTCACCTCCCTTGGTACGATCCTTGGAGTACTTGCCTACTTCATTGTAACTATATTACAACATGACTCGTATACTTGTAGATACCACTTTTCACATCTTTTGTGCAAGATTTCTACTATGGACATTGGTATGTTCAAAGGTGGTCAAGTTGTTGGCGCCATTGCTGGGGAGGCAACATCACTATATTAATTTTAATTTTTTCATCTTAATAGAATACTTATGAAATATTTAGATTATAAATACCATTTAAGTTTAGTTAATCATTTATTAACATTGTTAATATTTCTCTATTTTTCAAGAAATCCTTGTGAGCAGTCTCGTCCTAAGACACCCACAACAATAACCACCGGAATTAGTTGGCATAAATCATGGGCAACTTTGATTATATGTGGGTAGATGAGGAATTAGATTATGATGCTGATATTTATGAGGAATAAGTTTATGAGGAATGGGAGATCCAGGAGAACCAGCTATTACTAATGCTTGTGCCAAGTCAACTTAAAAGAGGAAATCCAATCCCTTTGCAAGAGGATGACAATGATATCAATACAAATTCAATGGATCATCAATACAAGCAAAGTAAAAAATCGAATAGAGTGAAGAACATAGCTGAACATACTTATGAGGAAAGAGAACTTTTGAACAGTCGACTAAACTTAAATATGGACTAGTATCCAGGCAGATTAGAAGAAATAGCCTCACGGGAAAGTG
This sequence comes from Gossypium stocksii, assembly GCA_020496765.1. Taxonomy (NCBI): domain Eukaryota; kingdom Viridiplantae; phylum Streptophyta; class Magnoliopsida; order Malvales; family Malvaceae; genus Gossypium; species Gossypium stocksii. Next base: position 62,367,302 of record CM035630.1, read on the forward strand.
TAGAACTAGTTAAGGAAATGGTAGCAGAAGAAAAGGATGAATTGAGAGTTGAATGTACCTCTCCAATAACAATAGGTTCTATCGATGGGAATAATGCACAATGAGTGGATATTATGGATCAATCTCAATGATCAGAGACAATAATATTTGCTGTTAACCTAGTGGAAAAATACCCGTAGTTTTGAAACTTTATAAAATAGAGAGAAGAAAAACCTATAATTTTGGGGGATACATTTAATTTGAATACTTTTTGCAACCTATTGATATTCAATCAGACACACCGATTCAGGTGTAACAGCCTGATTTAGACCCTAGTCGGAACGGTGGTTTTGAAACCATGAATCTGAGTCAGAAAAATATTTTTAAATTATTTTTTTGTTTATTATATATGAATTTATATCTGTGAAATTTTTGTGATTTAATTTTGTCGTTTAGGTGTTCGATTAAATAAAAGGGCTTCATCCCATAAAAATAAAATTGGTAGTTTAATGTGTAGAGGGCCAAATTACTATTGGCTTTATAAATGAAAGCCTTTAAGTGGTAAATAACCCATTCATATATTAGTGGGACAGTAGTGGGCTTATATTGTATAGTTTTTATAATATTTTATTAAAGTTATATATATGTAAATTAAACTTTATCTTATAATAAGATATAATATATATTATAATGTATAAAAGTGAAAGGCAATTCATGTCAATTAACTTATTGAAAGGATGGTATTGGGTTTTTATTATATAGTTTTATATTAATTCATTAAGGTTATATATGTAAATTAAACTTTAAGTTATAATATGTTATAATTTATATATCATAAAACATAAAAGAAAGTTAATAAGTGTTCATATTCTTGTTCTTGCCAAAACCAAATAAAAGAAAAAGAAACTAGGGTTCGGTTGCTTCCAAGCTCAATCAAGGTATGAGTTTAGCTCGATTTTTGATAATTTTTACATTTTTGAGATCGTTTCTTTGAGTACTACAAAACCCATCCTCGAATTTTTGATACTGTTGAATATTTTGAGTTATGCCATTAATGAGAGCTTGTGATTTTTGTTGTTTGATGATGAAATATGAAGGATATATTTTGGGTTAATATATTGTGTATTTTTGATGATTTTGAGAAATTACAACTTAACTGCAATAATAATAATTTGAGGGACTAAAATGTGAAATAAATGAAAAATATAGACTTGTATGGACACTAGGAATATTCGACCAAACACGGTATAGGGAAATTTTGTATATTTTGTGTTTTGTGCAATAGGGACTAAATTGTGAAAAGTGTAAATGTCAGGGTAAAATGGTAATTTACCCATTTTTATGGTTTTGGACTAAATTAAATGAAAATATGTTTCAATGAGCCTAATTTGAATATTTTTAGGTTAAGAACCAGAGAAATCAGATTTGGATCAGGGGGAAAACTAAAGTTGTCGACTAGTCGTCCTTTTCCGTTTTATATCGTCTGAGGTAAAGTTTATAAGCAAATAAGTGTTAATAATTTTGAATATGTATATGATTTAAATGCTGAATTGAATTTTATGATTTTATATACTTAATGACCGAATATGTATACGATTGAGAATTAAGTTTATGAGCTCGATTCGATCGAGTTACGATGATGAAAAGCCCCATATGAATCATAGGAATAGCTAGGATACATATGTCATGACATAGGATTTCGATCTGTGTGTGCGAGTAAGACCATGGCATCGATATGTGATTCTAATATATGTGTGTGAGTAAGACCCTATCTGGGACAGTGGCATCGATATGTGATTACATGTAAGACCACGTCTGGGATGTTGGCATTGTATAATATATGTGATTATCCGAGTGTCCTATTCAATTCCAAATGGTTCATCGGGCAAAGATAAGTTGTGTCCGAAGGTGTAAGACGAACTAAATGATCAGGTATGAGTTTGTTGATCACTTATTTGAATTAAGGTAAGCTGGCCATTCTATATCTTATGCTAAATTTTACAAGTTATTAATGTGAACATATATGTATTTGAGTAGTATATTCGACCTTATATTATGAATATGTATGTTAAATTATATTTTGATTCAGGAGCATTTGTGTACGAGAGTAATTGCACTTTGTTAATATATGCATGTACATTTGGTTTCAACTAATTCTATATGTGAAAGCATATGATTTACATGGAATTGTAAGATTGTGATTTAATGTGAATATGATTATGTAGGGTATGTGTATTCGGCTTGTGAATGAATAACTTGAGTATCATTGAAATGTTTCTTAAACATGCGCATATATGATTTGGCTTATTCAGCCACATAGGTAATATATATATGTGATGTTATATATGACCTTGTGTATTCAGCCAAATAAGTGATGTTTGTATATGAAATTAAATCTTGTTTTGTGAGCTTGTGTAAATGAGTGGAAGTATATTTGAATATGTAATGATATTTGCCTTTGAAGGTTGGATGAAAAATTGTAAAATTTAACCTTATAGGTATTCGGCCAAAGAGATAGTTATGTTAAAAATATGTGGGTTATGGAATGTATAAGTTGAGATTAAATATGGCATTGATATAGTAAATTGGCTTAGTTTAAATTTAAAGTGTTGACTATATTATTAAGTTGTTATTTGCTTATTACTTAATAAGCTATAATAGCTTACTCTGTGTTTTCATATTTACTCTATTTTATAGATTTTGAATTCAAGTTACGAGCTTGGGAATCGTCAGAGAAGCCTATCACACTATCAACCACCTTCGGTATTTTATAAAGTTACATTTTAGAACTATGGCATGTATTGGCTAGATTTGTTTTGAAATAATAGACTTGGGTCATGTATAAAGGCCATGCGAAAATTGCTTATGACTTAGTTAAGCTCAGTTCTTATGCTTAAATTTAATGATGATTATGTTTAGCTTTGGTTTGGTTGAATTGGCTATGGTATATGCGAAATTATGAATCATGCATGTTATGTTACTCATGGTTTTTAATGATTCGACTATGTTTTGTAATTGATAGTAATGGTTTTATTTGGTTGATGAGTGTATGCGGTTAAAGGTTGAATTTAGGTAAAGGATATATTTGGTTGAAGATTCGACTATGCTATGCACAAATACGTGAAACATGTTTTATTTAGTTTTGCTATGTATTTTTGTAATAAGGTATTTCGGTTATGGTATGTGATAAAGATGAATTCAAAATGCTTGGATTAAGTGAAGAAATGGATATGAATTATGTTAGTAAGTTAATCATGAGTCGACACTTTCATATATATATATATGCAAATAATGTATTGATTTGATTTTTATATATAATAGTTGAGATATATGTTTGTATAACGTATTGGTTGAAATAAAATGATTGAAAGTTGGTTGTGGTTAGGCTCATTAATGAGCATGAGAAAATATGTATTTGGCTATATATTTGGTTATGTGATTTACGAATAGCATATAGATGTAAATGACTTAGTAATTCGGTAATAGATTAATTAAGAAATTTATGTTCATTCATAAATGGCTAAGATTAATATTAAATTTATGTGTTCCGATCATGTTTATAATTATATGTTTTATTGATATGTTTGTTTTTGACTTTAGAGGTTGGTTAAATTATGTATATATATATATAAACTTGTGAAGTGTTTGACATGAAATGCAAATTATGGTTGATGTGTGGAAATTATTCTATGCAATGTTACATATGTGTGATATGATTGAGTAAAATGAAAGTGAACATTGAATAAGTATATGTATTTAGCAAGTTTATATCCAACTAAGCCATTGGAAAATTAACAAATGAATAGTAATTTAAGTTATAAGGAATCATAATTATTTTTATGCAAATTAAGTAAATTGATTTTTTTGAGTTCAAGGTATTAATCAAATGGTTTCTACTAATATTCACCATGCGCATAATGTTATAAATTTTTGAAATCATGCTTGAGATATTCGTGAGATTTATTAATACAGTATTTGTTGTATGTTTAATAATTACGAGTTATTAATTGTTACTACATGTTTCAAAGCATGGTTACACATTATATTCGTATGACTGTTTTTGAATATGACAGGATTCGAGTATGAAATGAGATGTTCGTTTAATGTTAATGTTTCGTACAAATAAAAAATAAAAAATTAATTTTTTTTATAAATTATTATGTATGCATTCGTAATGATCTAAGTGTTTATGTAATTGTTTGGAAGTTGTGTCTGGTCTGGTAATGCCTCGCAACCCTATTCCAGCGACGTATACGGGTTAGGGGTATTACATCAGGAATTTTCCAGTTATTAATGAAAGTTAGAAAAATACACACTAACAAGATTTATGTAAAAACCCGGTTTTCACCCTAGTCGGAATAGTGGTTTCGGAACCACAAATCTGAGTCAGAAAATAACTAATTATTTTAATATGTGTTTTGAATGCATGAATTTGGTTGGTGTGAAATTTTGTTTTGAAAATGTATGTTTTATGGATATCGAATTAATGATTAGGACTAAATTGTATGAAGATGGAAAACTTGTGGTTAAAAATAGTTATAACCGCATTTTTTTTTGATGTTTCTAATGTAGAGGGATTAATGATGGAATTTCACCATCACAAGAAATGGACGGCAATTTTAGTGATTTATTAAAAATTATATTATATGTGTGTGTTAATAATGATTTATTTGCAAAAAAAAAAAAAAAAGGAAAAAAATTATTATAAAACCAATGTGCATATGCCGAATAGGGATATACTTCTAACATGGAGGACTAATGGAGCAATTAAACCATGCATAAATTGCATGGACATTTTGACCATAACTTAGTGGGAAAGTAATGTTTATAAAAGGGTTAATTTAGTAATTGAATAACTAGTGTACATGCATGTGTTAGTAATTAGAAAAGAAAAGATTCATTCTCTCTTACTTGGCCGAATCTATTCAAAAGAGAAGAAAGAAAAGAGAACCAAGGCATTCGGCTACTCTAATGTCTAATTTAAGGTATGGTTTCTTGTTAATTACCTTAGATTTTGTGGAATTTAGTTAATCATTAAATTCTTGATACAACCCATATGTTAGTTTTTGACATTTTGATATATGGAGCATTCGGCTAAGATCTAGAGTCGGTATATTGTGATAGAATTGATGAATGTTGGGTTCGACGGTAGTATTGATGTTAAAATCTATGAGAAATTAAATTTGTGAGTTTTAATTTTAATTTGATACTTGGTATGGCCTAATTGACTTGGGAGGACATTCGGCTATTGATTAATGGTTTTACAAATTTAGGTTGATGCATAGAGCAATGCTCATATGTTACAAGTTGAGTTTAAATGCCGAATGTGAGCTCAAGAAATTAAGTGAGTAAATTGTTGTTTAATTAAGCAATGGGGAGTACAAAATGGCCGTATGGCTGCTTAAAAAGAAAGAGTGTTTTTAGTTGTTTTGATGTTTGAATTCTCGACTAAATGTTTTTATATATGCAATTGGTAGCAATGAATCTGTGATAAATTAGTTGTATAATGATTGAAAGAAATTAACGTTGATGCATGAGTTATGTTTGGTTGTATTGATGCTTAAGTACTAAGTTGGCTCGCATTGGTGATTGAATGTGTTAAAGAATTTTCGTGAACATTTATTTAATGGACTTATGGCCTATTAATATGTAAAATTTTATTAAAGCCTAAGTTTCGTAATTTCCTTAAAAGCTATATGTGCATTCGGCTACGTGGTATGTATGTGTTAAGGTTAGTAAGCTTAATGAAATGTGAATAACATGTATGCATTGTGGAAGGAAAAACAATCGGCCAAGCTAGGCTTCTATGCTTTGGAAAAGTGGAAATTTATCATGTTAAGTGATATATAGTAGTTAACTAAGGTGATTTATATGTATTTTGCTTATATGCTCAATTTTATGTTTGTTAAGGTGTATAATGTGATGGCCATGTATGAGATTAATCAATGATTTGAGTGATGTTTGTGTATTAGGATGTTAATGACTATGCAATTGCCGAATGTAGCCTAGACATAGCATGTAGTAATTGTTGTGGTTTGAGAATGAAGACCGTTTGTGATTTATGAGAATTTGATGATATTAAAAGTTAGTTGAATGTAGCTAATAAGACTTTATTTGTTTTCTTGCGGCTTTCAACTAAGGGTATGAACAACTGAGTAATAATAAGTTAAATTTTGTTTTAATTTAAGCCTAAGCACAAAGACATTTGGATTTGGACAAGGGAAAGGCGAAATTAGATGAATAATCGATTTGTAATGGTTTGACGACAAATAAGGTAACTTCTTAAGAATTTGAGTTTGACTCTCTGTAAGTTTTAGGTAATTTAAGTATGCCTTCTATTATAAACCATTGATGTCATTTGCATGAATGCTTACAACTGAATATAGAAGTTGAAGGGAAGAATTATGAATGGAAAGGATACTAAGCCATATGGCTAATGAGAAAAATAATTAAGTTTTGAGTAATTAGGTACGGGATAGAATTGAATGTGTTGTGGAATATATATATATATATGCATACTTATCATAAGCATCAAGATTCTATTATGTTTGTATACATATGTTCGAACATACTAAAGTGGTATATATGCATATAGAGAGGCCGAATAGCTTAGGTGAATTATGTGTATGATAGATGATTTGTGATCTATTGTTTTAATGGAATAAATTGTGTATATGGCTTATAGCCAAATGGTCATTAGAAGTCAAGCTTGTATTCGAGTAATACAAATTAATTGCTAATGTGAGGTGTTATGTGTTAATATGTGAATGAGGCAAGTGAATTCCAATTGTGATAGATTATATGAAATGTATACCCTACGGACATATATGCATAAAAATGTAGCAAACTATATCCGGGCTGAGTCCCGAAGGGCATTTGTGCCAGTGTATATCCGGGCTGAGTCCCGAATGGCATTCGTGCTAGGGTATATCCGGGCTGAGTCCCGAAGGGCATTCGTGCCAGTGTATATTCCGGGCTGAGTCTCAAAGGGCATTCGTGCCAGTGTATATTTTGGGCTTAGTCTCGAAGGGCATTCGTGCCAACATATATCCGGGCTAAGTCCCGAAGAGCATTCGTGCTGGTGATATATTTGGGTTAAATTTCGCAAGCGTTATGCGAGAATATTATCCAGATTTAATATCCGCAGACTTTGTATTCGTACTATATCTAGATTTAAGGACCTGAAGGCTAAATGCTGGAGTTTAAAGTAAGATTTTGATATTGAGTATTCGCATTAAATCACCATCAAGTAAGTATTATGCATTTAAGATATTCACGTACGTGTTACTTACTCATCGGTGGTTTGATTTCGAAGTAAATTAGTAGTATCAAAGAGGAATGTAAATGTGATTGATAAATATAATTCCAAATATGTGAATGATCTTTTTGGTCAATGGTTGTTAGTATATGAAAGTAACTGACATAAAATATAGTGTATGAACATTAAGTGAACAAAAGTATGTCTGAAATTATTCATATGTATTAGTGTATATTCGGCCAAAAAGGCCTTAAGATTGAAAATAGGTCATATTCGGCTAGACATGTAAACGTAAGAGGAGGATTATATTTTGACAACTTACGTATATATATATGATGAGGAATATGTTTGATTCTTGTGTACCTATACGGTTATTTTAATACATGAGATGTTAAGATGCTCGAAGATACTGATGTGCTTATAAACTAAGGAATTAAGTGCTATGTGCGTAGGTACATTCTTGTATGCGCATGAGACGAGTACATATGAGTTTAAAGACTTAGTATTGTGTGTGTGAAATGTACTTATCATGTGAGCCCAACTTCGGTTGATGAAGAATATGTTGAGAATCAATCACGAAAAGGTTATATGTTAAGCTAAATGAGCAATGACTCTGTGAAATTTTTCTTGATAGGTTATGATATGACAATGTGACCCCAAATATGGAAATTGAATGTGGTTAAAGTATTACACTTAATGGGATTGAATTAAAAGCATATAAAGAAATGCACATGTGAACATTCAGACTTCTTGGTTATTATTATGAAAGAATATATGTGTTAGCCAAGTGATGAGTTTATCGAAATTATAGTTCAAAAAGAAGCTCTAAATTAACTCTGTCGAGTAGTAGAAATGAATGACCAATTATATTAAATGAGAACACTGGTAACTTAAAATTCAAGGTTAAAGATACGTTAATTAAATTACGGGAAATTTGGCTAGGTATATTCGGTTTAATGAGACCTTACTCAGATTTAAGTATATGAAATACTCGATTTTGATTCAACAAGATTAATGCTTTGCTTAAGACTTACTAAGCTTATGGAAGCTTACTCCGTTTGCATTGTGTCCTTGTTTTATAGATTGTGGATTCTGACTACCAGCTCGAGGATCGTCAGCATGTTGTCACACTATCTTCTATTTCGGTAACTAGGTATTTGGTCTTAGCTTATGGCATGTATAGGGTGGACAATAAATAGAATGATACTTTGATCCTTGTATATAAGTCATGTGAATATGCATCTTATGGAGTTTTCATGTATAAGTTGTTAAGTTCGAACTTTAATTGTGTCTAAAAATTTTAGTAAATGAATGACCTTTATTTAAGAAAATGTTCAAAACTTTACCGTCCTGATCTGATTTCTAGTTTTCGGTAACACCCCTTTCTTATTCCGGCGACGGTTACGTGATAGGGGTGTTACAATTTACGCTTACAAGACTGGCATTAATCGAACAAGATTACTAGAAAGCATGGAACCAAAACTGAAGGAACCACAGATCATGCGATTATTACAAAAATCACCCAGTAGACTTAAACTCCAATGTGCAGAAAAACCCAATAACTTTTGAAACCAGAACTTGAGGTATGTGGTACATAATGACATTCTAATCAAGACATATAAGGTACCTTTTATAGCATTACCTCTGTTAAATGCATTATTTAAAAATATTATGCAACAACAATCCCTAAATCTATTATGGAACAAAAACTATAAAAAAAAAGTAATGGTGGTTGCATTACTATTTGACTTTAAAAGAGACTAATCGTTACAATTTAAAAAGAGAATTATCAGTAATCGATACAGGTCGATAGGTTAAATTCAGAGAATGAGATAAATGAACAAAGGTAGAATTGTAATAGCACATTTTTTAGTAGTGTCAGAAATAATGGTTCCAGGGTCAAAAATCCGATGAGTAAGTTCATAAATATTATTATTTAATATTTACGAGTCAATGTATCTAGGCAGATGAGAAGAAATAGCCTCATGAGAAAGTATAGAACTATTTAAGGAAATGGTAGTAGAAGAAAATGATTGATTGAGAGTTGAATTTACCTCTCCAATAACAATAGGTTCTATCGATGGGAACAACGCACAATGCCCGAACATTATATATTTATCTCAGCGATCGAAGACAATAATATTCACTGTTAACCTAGTGGAAACAACCAGCAGTTTCGAAACTTTATAAAATATAGAGAAGAAAAACCTGCATTTTTGGGGGATACGTTTAATTTGAATACTTTTTCCAACCTATTAATCTTCAATCAGAGAACCCAAAAGTTCAACGATTCATGGATTTTCCAGATATTAACAAAAGTTAGAAAAATACACATTGATAAGATTTACGCTTACAAGATTGGCATTAATCGAACAAGACTACTAGAAAGCATGGAACCAAAATTGAAGGAACCACAGATATGCAATTATTACAAAAATCACCCAGTAGACTTACACTACAATGTGCAGAAAAACCCAATAACATCTGAAACCAAAACTCAAGGTATGTGGTACATAATGACATCCTAATCAAGACATACAAGATACCATCTATGGCATTACCTCTGTTAAATGCATTATTTAAAAATATTATACAACAACAATTCCTAAATCTATTATGGAACAAAGTCTATAAAAAAGTAAGGTGGTTGCATTACTATTTGATTGTAAAAGAGACTAATCGTTACAATTTAAAAGAGAATTTTCAGTAATTGGTATAGGTCGAAAGGGGTAAATTCAGAGAATGAGATAAATGAACAAGGGTAGAATTATAATAGCGCATTTTTCAGTGGTGTCAGAAGTAGTGGTTTCGGGGCTTGAAATCTGATGAATAAGTTCATAAATATTATTATTTAATATTTATGAGTCAAAGTATTTGGGCAGATTAGAAGAAAGAGCTTCACGAGAAAGTATAGAACTAGTTAAGGAAATGGCAGCAGAAGAAAAGGATCAATTGAGAGTTGAATTTACCTCTCCAATAACAATAGGTTCTATTAATGGCAACAATGCACAATGATCGGACATTATGGATCTTTCTCAACGATCAGAGACAACAATATTCGCTATTGACCTAGTGGAAAAATACCCGCAATTTTGAAACTTTATAAAATAGAGAGAAGAAAAACTTGCAATTTTGGGGGATACATTTAATTTGAATACTTTTGCAACCTAGTGATCTTCAATCAGACACCCTAAAAGTTCAACGATTCATTGATTTTCCAGATATTAATGAAAGCTAGAAAAATACACATTGATAAGATTTATGCTTACAAGATTGGCATTAATCGAACAAGACTACTAGAAAGCATGGAACCAAAACTGAAGGAACCACAAATCATGCGATTATTACAAAAATCACCCAATAGAATTACACTACAATGTGTAGAAAAACCCAATAACTTCTGAAACCAGAACTCGAGCTATGTGGTACATAATGACATTCTCATCAAGACATACAAGGTACCTTCTATAGCATTACCTCTATTAAATGCATTATTTAAAAATCTTATACAACAACAATCCCTAAATCTATTATGGAACAAAGATTATAAAAAAAGTAAGGGTGGTTGCATTACTATTTGACTTTAAAAGAGACTAATCGTTACAATTTAAAAAGAGAATTATTAGTAATCGGTGTAGGTCGAAAGGGTAAATTCAGAAATGAGATAAATGAACAAAGGTAGAATTGTAACAGCCCATTTTTTAGTGGTGTCAGAAATAGTGGTTTCGAGGCCAGAAATCCGATGAGTAAGTTCATAAATATTATCATTTAATATTTACGAGTCAATTATGGTTTTAAAAAGGTTTTTGATATGATAATTTATGTTTTAAGTGATTGATTAAGTTAAGGTACGAAGAGCCTAAGGTAAAGTGGTTTTAGAAAATGAGGTATTGGGACCTCATTTCTATAAAATGAGCTATAAATATTTTTATAAGTATTTACGGAGTGTTATTAAGGTTGTATTAAAGTTTGGTTAAGAAATTTTAATGTGTTGATAGTTAATTAAAAAGAAAGGACTAAATCGTAAAAAGTGTAACTAAAGATGTTTAATAGCTATGAAAAAGTAAATTCATGGACTAATATGGTAAATATACCATATTATAAATGAGCGGGTGGTTGGCTTTGTTTTATTATGAATATATATGCTTTATTAATTAAAATAAAACTAATTAAAAGGTAATAAAATAAAACTAAATATATCATCTTTCTCCTTTTAATGTTTTGTCGAAATTGAGAAAGAATGAAGCCATGGAAGGGGTTGAACATTTGGTCTTCTCTTTGAAGTTGCATGGTATGTCACTTTGGTCCCGTTTCTAATAATTTTTATCTTATTGAGATCATTGCAACTAGGTCTGGCTAGCCTGTACCTTCGTTTTTGAAATTGTTAAGGATTTTGATTGTTTTTGTTGATGAATCTTTGTGATTTTAGATGTTAAATGATGAATTTGAGGTATTAGTTGTTATTTATAAGTATTTTATTAAGTTATTTAGATGAATTTAACGATTAGGGACTAAATTGTTGAAATAGTAAATATACAAGGACTAGATGTGAAATTTTTACAAATGGGGACTGTATTGGATGCTAGTAACATATGGATGGTATGAATCTTCAATAAAAATGGTTAATTTGCATGTTTTAGGCTCAGGGACTAAATTGAATAAAAATGAAAAGTTGAGGGCAATTTTGTACAAATGTTAAAGGGACTAAATTGCATAAAATGGAGTGATTTTGCTGTCAAAATTAATGAAATTATTAATTTAGATCAAGAATGAGTGGAGAACCGAGGAGAAGGGAAAATTACCAAATAACCCTTATACTTTGTCATTTATGCAATTTAACTAGGTAAGTTCATATGAACTATAATCACTTAAATGTTGATTAGATTGAATGTTAATGTGTTATTCTATTGTAAATGAATCAATATATATATGTTATTATGAAATTATCACGTAAAGAAATGGTGGAAATTCGATGACGTACGATGACTATCAAGCCTTGTTTGAACCTTAGGAATATATAGGATACAAATGACATGTCATTATAGGTACCATGTTTCGAGTGTTGGTCCTGAACATCCTACTAATGGTTGAGTTCTAACATTTGTTGCTGATACTCATTAACTTGTGTGAGGGGCACCGTGTAGCTATGTTTCGACCGTTAGCTTATGTGAGCAGGCCTATTTATGGCTCGTATGGGCATTTTTGTAAAGGAAAAGGAAAGGAATGGTTTTGACCATGTTTTAACACACTTTGTGTGACCTTCTCGTGTATCTGATACTATTCTACGTGGTTTAACGAGCATGAAAAAGGAAAGAAAGGTATGTATTCAAATGATTTAAACCATGAAAACTATGAAAAGGAATAAAAAGAGAATGTGAAATGAAAGTATGTCTATGTTCATGAAATTGATGAATTCAAGTGAGGTTATTCATGTTTAATGACTTATCTTATTTTAATTCAAGTGAATTATGAATTGATGCACTAACATGTGTTATTGATGATGCTTAGGCTAGTGCCAAGCTATTGGTTGGATTGTATTATGTTAGTTTTAAAGATATGCATTGAAATGGTAAGTGGCCAAATGAAAAGATGCTTATGTGCATGAAAGAGTGGTAAGAATCAAAGTATGTAATTTTTCATGAAATGGTTTAACATGTAGTTGACTTTAAAAGAGTTATGTTTAAATGCATTAGCTTGTGGCTACAATTGATGTACATGCTTATTTCTTACGTGTTATGCAAATGAAACAGGTAAGAATAGGTAGTAAAATGGTTAGTTCATAGTAGAGATGTAATATGAGGAAATAAAAGGATTGTTGAGTTAAAGAACTTACTTGTAAGGAAGAATTTTAATTATGCTATATCCGAGTTTACTTATGTTATGAATAAGTACACTAATTCATGAATTGATAATGTAATTAAGCTTATGTTAAGTAATGGAATAGTAAGTAAGTATATGATAATGTTCATTTTTTAAGAAAAGGTTGATGATTATGTAATTCAACTTATAAGACATTATTATGTTATAAATGGAAAGTGTTCGGGATGTTAATGAACCTGTTCATTTGTGAGTTGATGATCATGGTCTGATAAATCTAATAGCATTTGGTATAGGTTTATATTCACCTATAAAGTTCATTATTGAAATGAAATTTTATGTTTTAAGTTTATGTGAGCTTACCAAACATTCATTGCTTACGTGGTTATTTTTCTCTTACTTTATAGATTATCGGAAGCTTGATCAGTTTAGAAGCTCATCAGAGATCTATCACACTATCCAACAATTATATCGGTAGTTTTGATATGTTGGTTAAGGTTATAATGGCATGTATAGGTGGACTTATGGTTGATGATTAGTTGAATGTTAGTTGATAAGTTTGACATGTATATGTTATTTTGGGTAATGTAACCTTGGTACTTTTGGGTAGCGTTGATGTGTGTCATTTTGACAATATGTTAATGCATGTCTAAATGGCCAAAGTGGTATTTGATGAATTGTCCTCAACGTGGTCAAGATATGGTATGCTTTGGAAAGGTTTTGAATTAGATGTACATGATGGAAAGACAGTATGTAAATATGCTGGTTGTTTGGTACCATTTGGAAAAGGTTGGTTTGTGTCACTTATGTGATTTTGATGCATGTGAGTAACAGTCCAAATGATAAGTTTATATTGACATGATATAGGTCAAGTAATGTATGTTCCAAATGGTAGCCATGTGATCAAATATGCTTATGTTTAGGCATGTTAGTTTGATTGTGATTGTGGTGCCTATATGGCATATTGGTTGAATGGAATTAGGTTATTTGAATTGGTCATTTTATGCATGTTTTGGTATGTTTTGATGCATTGGTCAAGGGTGCAAATGGCTTGTAGGTACATGTTTGAAGTGGGTGAAGGAAATAGCTTAATTTTGGCCAATTTATTGTCCACTCGGCCTAAGACACGAGCGTGTGTCTCATCTGTGGTGACACACGGCCATGTGACACGGTCGTGTGTCCCTTATAGGTTTTAAAGGTTGCTTTCTGAAAGTTACACGGCCTGGCACACAGGTGAGTGGCTTAGCTGTGTAACCCAAGTCAGAGATTTACATGGGCATGAAAATGGGTTGGGACACGGCCATGTGTCCCTAATTTGAATCTCCACACGACCTAAGACACGGGCGTGTGTCTCGGCCGTATGACCCCTGCAGTTTGAATTTTTCTAACTTTTTCCTTAAGATTCATATGTTCCTAATTTAGGCTTGAATTGTTTTTAAAGTGTTTGTAAGGCCTCGACGGCTCAAATAAGGGATGATATGCATGTGTTTGGGTCAATTATGTTATGGTTTATCTAATGCTTTGAAATGAATGTTTTAAGTTACGATTTTACTATAATTCTCCGTAACCCTATTCCAGTGACAGATACGGGTTAGGGGTGTTACAAGAATGGCATGACAGATGCTGGACTAATACCAATAGAAACAAAATATGAAAGGTGTCCAAATGCACATTAACCGAGCTGACAGATGAGGCTCGTAACAAGACCTGACATCTTTAGTCAACTCTAACTTAAGGTATATTATACTAACCAATTAATTGTAATTTTATTGACTGATTAAATATAGATCTAACACGCATTTGAGGCACCTAAAATATCGAAAAACATAGGAAGAATTGCAATATGATACCTCCACATTGTAACGTGAAGGCCAGAATTGAAGGAACTATAAAAAATATCTCGATGTTGCGACACAAAAGGCAGATTGCTCAGAATCACAAAAATTTAGAGTGTGTCATGACATCCAACCTTGATTACGTGACATAGAAGACAGTTCCAAAAAAATTCAAAACTGGCAGGAATGTCGTGACACAGGACATTTTTTGTCTCGACATCGCTGCAAGTTTATGCAGGATTGACCTGACCCATCCGAAGAGCCCGATGGCTTAAGTCCTATTTCATCTGACTTTTAACCTAAAAACTCTAAATTTTAACTGAAAAACACTTTTACTTACTCCCTAAATCTCTTTCAACTATTAAAATCTCTCTAATCCTCTATACTCTCCAACCTCTTCTTCTCAATTCAAACCCTAATCCCCAATCCTCTATTGTGATTTCTAAGCTTATATTTGTGAAGAAAACATCATCAAGCATTGGAGGAAAAACAGAAACAATTGCAAAAAGGACAATGTTAAGTGTATCTTACTCATTTTACTATTTTATTGATTATTTTTTCTTCTTTTTGATTACTTAAAAGTTGAATATTAGAAAAATGCCTCCTAGAAGAAGTGAGAAAACTTCAGTCCAAGAAACTTAGGTAGTTTCGAACCCTAAAAAATTTTGAGAACCCAAATACTGAAAAATATTTTTTCGAGTTACAAAGTAGACCATTCATTCAAGAGTGAGGGTTCAAACCCTCAATGGTTTTGTGTAATGAAATTTGGACCCTAGTTAAGTACCATCATTGGGAGTGATTCTGTATCACCCCCAAGGAAACCACGATGATCTCAATCGTGTAGGAATTTTATGTTTCTTTTAAAGACTAGGAAATAAGAAAAAGAAAAAATTGGGATATGGTAATGGTGAGAGTAAAAGAGGTGTTGGTTACCTCTAAAGAGATATGTGAGTTTTATGATGTACCTTACTATAGCAAAGACTTCCTTGATAATGTTGATTTAGATAAATTTGATGATATAGAAATGGAGGATGTCATTAAGTACTTAACTTGTAGCACCCTAAACTCAGCCTAGATGTCCAGACCAAGTCTAGAGAGTTACATTAATGATACTAAAACACCACATTTATAACACAGTAAGAATGAACCATTTAACACACAATATCCAACATAGCAATTAAGTGAGTATACAATCTTTCCAAACATTATAATATCTTAGAATATCAACATTTCTAATAGTCGTATTTAGAAGAAAGATAAAAGCTTGACCGAGCTCCTGTGGCGCCAACCCGTTCAAGTTTGAGAACCACCTGAAATCCAATTAATAACAAAGTGAGTTGTGAACTCAGTGCATAAAAGTAGTTTGTTCAACTAAAATACATTTATCAAATGGTTTTTGAACTCAAAGATTCAAATTGGTAATGGAAGCATTTCTAGTTCAGATTCGAGACAGATTAATTACAGATGCAGAAACAATTTTAGTTTCATATAGAGAACAAATCAGATTTAGATGGAGATATTCCTAACCCCCATTCACTACACACCATCTTCGGCCATCCCAACACACTGTTAAGGACGTTCAATGCCTAGCCAACCCTACACACCATAGAGTATCTATCTGACACGTTTATAAAAATGCACCTTAGCTGCTAGATTGTAATGAGGTGAAGCACTAGAATCAGAATTATACATATGGTGGGTTAGCCACTAATTTAGAGCATATTACTTCCTTCTTCACAATATCCTAACCCATGCACATGTAGAGTACATATATCCATAATATGTATTCAGTTATAGTAAATTGTTTCACAAGTAAATAACATAGTTCAATATCAGAGTAAGTATCATAGTACACATACATATATGGTATTCATACGTCTATCACACAGTATCAAAGAGTTCTCTTTCAGTCAAATTCAGATCATTCATACAATGGGAAAAGTCAATATCAGTCTTAGGCAACATTTACGACCTCAAAAAATGAGTTTTGGGCCCGTTTTTCATGCCACACGGCCTGGCCACACGCCCATGTCCTTGCCCATATGGCTCACACGACCTGGGCACATGCCCATGTCCTCTGCCTGTGTGGTTCTAAAACATAAACAAAGAGTTACACGGCTTAGACACATGCCCGTATGACTCACACGGCCAGGGCACACGTCCGTGTGCTTGTCCGTGTCGTCCTAAGTCACAAACAGTGAGTTACACGACCTAGAGATACGGCCGTGTCCTTTACTCGTGTGAATCCTGCACTAACATGCCCACACAAGCCGAGACACAAGCTTGTGTGCCTTTCTCGTGTAGCTCCAAATAAATGAATAGTGAATTACATGGAGACCCACATGGCCTGGACACGCACCCATGTGCCTAGTCGTGTTGCGTCGACAACCATGTTTTCTAGCGATCGAAATTCGCGAAAAATGAAGTTTTCAGCTCGCACCTAAAGAGATTTTGAGGTAGAAATAACACGGAGAAATCTAGAACCTAATTTAACCTTTTAACAACCAATCAAACAACTATAGCAATGAATGAATGTATACATTAACACTCAAGCAAACATGTTGAAACCTCAACATTAACTTTCGACGATGAGCGCTTATCGACAATTCAACGGTGCTAAATCAACACAACATGTGAAGGATCACTTCCCTCTGTACTCACGCCTAAGAAAACAAAACAACTAATTATCAGAGAATTTATGTAAAACAGTAAGAGAATTCCCAATTAGCAATGCAACAGAAAAGTAACGAAACTTCGCAGAAGTTGAAGGATTCCTACAAAACTTACACAGAAATATTCCAACAAATTAGGGGTTTCACTAATTTCTATATTGACTTGTCAAACACAATTGAGAATGATAAATCGAAGGAGTAAAAAGAAGAAAGAAAAGAAAAGAAAAAAATAAAAAGAAAGAAAAGGAAAGAAGAACATGTCAAGAAACCAAGAAAGAAAATGTTTAAAATTTTTGTCTTAACCACCATCCAGTTTTTTGTCAAGATGCAAAATTTTCTCCTAGTGCATACGATGGGATTCAAACTCAGGACCAGAAAGAATATAGATGCTTAACCAGTGAACCAGCAGGCTCATTCTTGACACAGATTTACACAGAATTGCACTTAACTACATTACACATGGATAGGGGTTGTTTTAAAAATAACAAAACTTTTAACAATGCAACTCGAACTCCAGACCTTAAACAAAATTAAACACAATACAAAGATTAATTACTGTATATTCTCACAATTAAATTCTTAAAATTTTGGGGCGTTACAACTCACTCCCCCTAAAAGAAATTTCAACCCTGAAATTTAACTGACTCAAATAGATACGGATAGTACCATCGGATCGATTCTTTAGGTTCCCACGTGGCTTCCTTAGTACCATGGTTATGCCATAGAACTTTTACTAGAGGAACAATTTTCTTCCTCAGTACTTTAACATCACGTTCCAAGATCTAGACAAGTTCCTTCTTGAATGTTAAATTCGATCGCAACTAGATCTTGCTGACAAGAATTATATGCAACTGATCAAATTGATATCGTCTCAACATCGAGACATGAAACACATCGTGAATTTGTTCTAACTCTGACGGTAATTCTAATTGATATGCAACAGGTCTGAGACCCTTCAAGATACGATAAGGTCCAATGAACCTTAGGCTCAACTTGCCCTTGCGTCCAAATAAGAGAACCTTTTTCCACGGTGATACCTTTAGAAACATCTGATCACCTACAGAAAACTCAATATCTTTTCTTTTTAAATCAACATAAGACTTCTGTCGATTAGAGGCGACTTTTAGATGATCAGAATCACTTTCACAGTGCTCTCAGTTTTAGAAACTAGCTTAGGACCCAATATCTAGCATTCACTTAATTCGGTCCAACATAGAGGAGTATGACATCTACGGCCATACAAGGCCTCATAGGGTGCCATCTGAATACTAGACTAGAAGCTGTTATTGTATGCAAACTCAGCCAATGGTAGATAATCTTCCCAACTACCCCAAAAATCTATTACATAACCCTGGAGCATATCCTCTAAGATTTGAATAACTCACTCAAAATGTCTGTCGGTCTGAAGGTGGTATGCGATGCTAGAATTAAGTCAGGTGCCTAAGGCCTCATGAAGTTTCTTCCAGAACCAAGTGTGAATCGCGGATCTCTATCAGATATAATTGAGACTAGAATTTCGTGTAGTCTCACAATTTTGGCAGTATACAACTTAGCTAACTTCTGTAGGGAGTAATCTGTTCGGATGGGTATGAAGTGAGTGGACTTGGTCAATTGATCAATGATGACCCAAACTGAATCTTTCTTGGTAGGGGTTAAAGTAAACTAGAAACACAGAAATATATACACTTTTTCATGCCATTTTTAACTCAAATTTATGCAATTTCATAGAAATTCTTGTCGAAAAATATATAATAATTATAAAATAATTAAATTGTACTTAAATTATTAACATTTTAAATTTTAGTTAATTTTATAATTAATTTTGATTAATATTGTTTTATTTTCAACAGATTCGCAAAAAGAGCGAAAATTACAAGCACAAAATCGAGAAGCGATTTTGAAGCATCGAGGCGAAATAATTTTTATGCCTAAGACGGTCCAAATTGTGAACATTAATTCATAATGCAATTAATTTTAATTTTAATCCTAATTATTTTGGGTTAAATAATTATTATTAATCAAGTATGAAAAGAGACCCAGTTGAGCTAAATTGATCCAATTGAGCATTGGGCTGCCCAAAACCATCCCACATGCTGACCCAATAAGCTTTTTTGGCTAATTATTTGGCTTGCAAAACTGCCCTTGAAGTTTCCTTGAATTTGCATTCAAACCTGTAATGCCCTGATTTTGGGCCTAGTAGGATTGGGCCTTGTGCATGGGAGCCGCTAGGAGGCTTCACATAAAAGTTTATGTGTGTGAGAGATATCACAAATTTTGTGTTGATTTAGTGGCTAAGTGATTTAGTAGTGTTTGGGAGTGTTTGAGAAGTCCTAGGTTCAAACTTGGGCCTTAGCAAAAATTTTGGTTTTAAGTGAATAAAACCCTGGATGCTTGGAAGTAGGCCTTTTAAATTATTGTGTTAAAGAAATGACACAAGGAAGCATATGCTCTAGTAGTTGTGGCGTCATTAAGGTTGCAAGGGAACAAGGGTTCAAGTCTTGGCTCTTGCAATTTGTTTTGGTTTTTCTTTTAAAAGAAACTGGACACTAGAACATAAGCCTTTTGAGTAATAATGGTAGTTTTAAGACACAAAAAGCCTTGTGGCTTGGTGGCAAGTGGCGTGCAAAAATTGATGGAGGTCTGAGGTTCAAGTCTCGGGATGAGCAATAGTACATTTATTTTGCTGCTTGAGCTAGGAAGGTGTTGGAACTGGACTGGAACTCTATGGTTGAATTGGTCATAAGGTTTGGAATGAATTTGAATGAGTGGTTGGAGTGGATCAAGGAGGGATATTGGGATGAGGTTATGGAGAGAATCAAGGGATTTTGGTGTGAGAAGAACTTTGTGCCGAATGGGGACTCTAAACCATGTGATTTTGGCTTTGAGTAGTAGGAAATAGGGTTGTGAAACTTCTTTTTGGGGTTTTTGAGCATTGAGTCATTTTCTCTAGGGGTCAATTGGTGTTCTTTCGGCTTTTCTTCGGAGACATTTTGAAGTCTGTTCCTTTCTTTGTTGACTTGTAACACCTCTTACCCGTGTTCAATGCCGAAACAGGGTACTAGGCATCACTGGATTTTTACACTTACAAATACACAAACTGGCTATAAAATTTCTTTCAATTTAGAATCTAATCACATTCTTATCATATATACATTAATTCATTTACTAACATGCAAGCATACTCATTCATGTATTGTATCATTATGACTCATAACATAGCTACTATTAGTCATATCACATGGTATTATACAACAATAAAATTTCAATTAATTTAGGCCAACATTCTAGGCCAACTCAGTAACATATATATATATATATTCAATTCCTTATACATGCCATAAACTTAGAAATATTTCAAAATCTTTTAATACAAACCTCAGCCTGATAGTGTGATAGTATCTCCGACGACCTCCAACTCGAGCTAGCATCTAAAACTCTATAAGAAAAAGGAAGGGAAGGAAGTAAGCATTATAGCTTAGTAAGTGAATATGTAAACAATAATAATAATACATTATTAATGGCATTTATAAATCCCAAAATATGTCTCCACCATTATACAATCTTAATCTCACATGAACTTATCATTTACTTAAAATCAGTACAAGCTGTCCATTCGAGTCCCAGTCACTAAATTATTTTTATCCAGAGCTAAAGAGCTCCAAATTAAGATTCGTAAATATTTCCAAAAACTAGACTCATATTTATTCTTACCATAAAAATTTTAGAATTTTTGGTTGGGTCAATTAATACAGTTTATTCATTAAACACTCCCCTATTTTGCTACCCGACAGTCCTGACCACTCTTCACTAAAATTTCAATTTCTCTTTATACAGAACTTGAAAATGTTCACGTTTGTTTCTAATAAAAATAGACTCAATATAGAACCCACCCATATAAATTATGTTCCATAAATATTTTTGTACAATTTTTAATGAATTTTCCAAATCAGAATAGGGGATCACGAAGTCATTCTGAACCAGTTTCAAAAAAATATAAATATCTCAAAATATAGAATTCTTTTGCTTTTATGTTTCTTTTATATGAAAATAGACTCAATAATATTTAATTCAATATCTCATTCAGCTTCTAATTTAATTTCTACCATTTTTGGTGATTTTTCAAAGTCACTCCTCTACTGCTGTTTGAAACTGTTTATTCCAAATTTCAACTCTTTCACTAAAATTTCTTATTGTCAACTTTCAAGTTAATACTTATCCATATTCATCTTATCAAAATTAAATCACATATCTAACTCATAATTCAAAACTCATATATTCATATTCCGGTATTTATCCCCACATTTTTCATGTTAAATTCCATTTAGCAAACTTGTTTCTCCCGGTGAACACTTCGGAAAGTAACAATATCCGGTGGTTTTAGCACATAGCTCCACCTTGTGTAATTAATGCCCAACTTAGTGGTATACGCACATAGCACCGCACTATTGGACTAACATGTAATTGTGGCATATGCACTTAGCGCCACTTTTCAAATTAACATGTATAACCGTGGCATACCCACTTAGCACCACGTTACATGTTTAACCGTGGTATATCCACTTAGCACCACGTTAATGAATCAATATATGTAACTGTGGCATATCCACTTAGCACCACGTTACATGTATCAATATGTGTAATCATGGCAGATCCACTTAGCACCACGTTACATGTATCAATATGTGTAATCGTGGCATATCCACTTAGCACCACGTTTTTCCATTCTGAAGGTTCTACCGAGATTTCCTCATCTAATCTCAATTCATCAACCACAATCACCGTTTATGTCCATTAATTGTACAATACTAAAACTTATTTCAAACGTCACAAAATAAAATATCATAACATAATAAAAACAATACATTATTTACATATAAATTTACCTCAGTGAAAAACATAGAAATTTTACAATTTAATCCACAATCTTTTCCTTTCCCCGATCCAAGTCGATTTCACGTCTTTCTTGATCTAAAATAACACATTTAGCTTATTTAATACTCACATTTATCAAAACAGTCCTTAACTCCAACTTTAGAAAAATTACAATGTTGCCCCTAGACTTTTACATATTTACACTTTTGCCCCAAAGCTCGAAAATTAAACTTTTTCCCTAATTCTTATGTTTCAGAACATGCTGATAATTTATTTACTAATGGCAACATCAAATTCTCACTCTAACATATACTTATGAACATTAGGTATTTTTACCGATTATGTCATTTTACTCATTTTCACTTAAAACCGAGTAGCACAAGTTGTTCAACACAATTTAAAACCGAGTAGCATATCATAAAACATCAAAATACACAATTATTCAACATGTTTCAATTTTTGAAATCAAACCCTAGCTCAAATAAATGGTAGAAATAGAGAAATCATGTTACCGGGATTTCAAAAACATTAAAATTATTAAAAACGGGGCTAGAACGGACTTACAATCGAGCTGGGAAGTTTGAGAAACCCTAGCCATGGTTTCTCCATGCTATTTTTGGCCTTGAGGAAGAAGATGAGCAAAAATTGGCTTTTAATTTGATTTTTTAATTCATTTAATCATTAAATGACCAAAATGCCCCTAACTAAAAAATATTCTTTTTCACCCATTTCATGTCCATTTTTGTCCAATAAATTAACCAATGGTCTAATTACAATTTAAGGACCTTCAATTTAAAATTTCATAACAATTGGACACCTCTAACATGTAGAACTCAACTTTTGCACTTTTTACAATTTAGTCCTTTTGACTAAATTGAGTGCCCAAACGTCGAAATTTTCGTACGAAACTTTTACAAAATAATTTTATAAAAATGTAAACCATAAAAAATATAAATAAAACACATTTCAATTAAACACCTTTACCTTCTAGAATGCACATTTTACTACTTTTGCAATTTAGTCTAATTTATCAAATTGGACACACAAACAATAAAATTTTGTAACGAAAATTTCAAAAAATATTGAAAGCACAAAATAAATTTTAAAAATCAATTAGAATAAATATTTTGATCTCAGATTTGTGGTTTCGTAACCACTATTCCATTTAGGCCTTGTATCGGGCTATTACATGACTTCTATTTTGCTCGGGTTTTCTATTCACTGTTTTAGGTAGCCGAATTTTAGCCTTTAAACTTTTAAGTAACCCATTTGTTCAGAAAATTTTGCCTCCCTGTTGTGTCGACTTCTTTATCCTTTAACTTGGCTGAATCTGTCTTCTTTTTGGCCTCTCATGATTTTCTTTTCTTTTCTCCTTTTCGATTTGTTTCCATAATCGAGTTCCCCTCTACTTAGCCTTTTCTGAATCTATTCTCACATTTTCTCTCCTACTATTTCTTTTTATCTTAGTGACTATACACTTCTATCTTCTTCCTCTCATCTCTATTTCTTTGTTTCTAACCCCTTGAACCTTGCGTTATTTCATCTCATCCTTTTCTTTTGAGAGACTTGGCCAATTGTTTTCTCCTCTGCTAGTGTTATACTGTGTCAATTTCTGCAAGAGTTCCCGACTAAGATATTTTCTAAGGAGTGAAGGAGTGCAAGGGTTACCCGGGCCGTCAAGGTCCTTACTCCCGTTATTCGATTAAGATAATCGTTATAGGTGTGTGATCACTTTTGGCTAGCAACCCTTAAGGGCTAAAGTTGTCCTCATTCAAGCAAGGTTGGAGCTCAGGGGTTTTTGCAAGGGTTCGCAAACATGTGTGTACACACCCTGATCTGACTATAGATCGGTAATAGCCGAAAAGCCGAAAAGCCAGAGCTACGGCTTTCGAGGCTTAAAGAGTGTGCAAACACTCGTACGGTAAAACGAGCAGACAAATCATGGGTGATGGACAATAGAGGCCACCACGAGCGTTCTCGTGGTCTAGGGCCGTTGTGGGCCTTGTTGGGCCGAAATGGGCCGTGTAGGCCCAATGGACTGGTGGGCCACGCACGGACAAAATCTTTGATAAGTGGCAAATGTTGAATTGGGCCTTGTAAATCACATGGCCGTGTTGATTTGGGTCGAAATGGGCCGAATGGGCCGAATGGACCCGCGGGCCTGTTGGTGTAAATCTGACTGTTAGGTGGAAAATAGTGAGGCTTGTCATGTTGCGTACATGGCATAGGACGTTCTGGGCCTCACTGGGCCGAAATGAGCCATGTGAGCCCAATGGGCTTGAGGACCCCACACAGATAAAATTCATGTTATGTGGTAATTTTTGGATTGGGCTATGGCATTCACATAACTGTGGCTAATACTGGGCAGAATGGGTCAAATGAGCATGTGCGCCCACTTGGGCCGAGTAGTGGGCCTAAGGCCCATTTATACTGTCGTGACCACATAGGTCATTTGAGTCATTCGAGACGATAGTTATCTGTACCCGAGACCCCAATATTGGTAAAATGACCAAAATACCCCTAGAGGGTAAAATTACCGTTTTACCCCTGACTAACAAAATGACCTATACACCCCTATAGGGCAGAATTACTGAATTACCCCCAAAGGGTAAAGTGTCAGAATTACCCCCGTCGGGTAAAGTGACTGTAATATCCACGTGGGGTGAAATGACTGTAATATCCCTGTAGGGTAAAATGTTTGTTGTGCTTTATGATATGAATGATTGATTTGTTTTGTGATGTGTGTGACTATGATCGAGCATGACATTTTGCATATATGACATACTACAGGGGGGTTGAGATTTTATTATGGAGGAAGTTCTGTGCTAGTGGCTTCACCACGAATTTCTGTTAATAGTGGCTTCGCCACGTAATTTGATTTTGGTGGCTCCACTACGTTTTCTGTTATTAGTACCTTTGCTGCGTTGTTGGTTCCTGGCTAGGTGGGTTGACTTCGTCCCCACAGGGTGTGTTGGTTGGTACGGGTGGTATGTTGGCTGGATTAGGATGGGTTGTATATCTGCGTCGTTTTGTTACTGTATTGGGCTAAGCCCATCTGTCACTATCCATTATAATGGGCTAAGGCCCATCTGCTACCATCTGATACTGATACAGTATTGGGCTCAGGCCCACCTGATTCTATTATGGACTGAGACCCAAATGATATTGTATTGGGATTTGGCCCACATATACCCTGATCTGTTACTGTTTTCTATCTTCTGACTGACTATTTTTTTAGTAGGGGATTACACATTGAGTTTTCGCAAACTCACCCTTCTGACTAACTATGCAGGTAATCCCCAGCGTTAGGACGATTGGTGCTGTGATGGACTCGGAGGTGGCCACATGATCGCTGATGTTCTGCTTTAGACTTAATTATTTAATAAGTTTCAGGTCAACATGGCATATTGTGTTGGTTCACTCTTAAGCCTTAGCCGAAACCATATCTTTTTTTCCATATCCATTTCAAAACCATCCCATTTGAACCTATCTTTCATGACTTCAAGCCTATTTTGCAAGTCGTTTAGACTTACTCAATTTAAACAATCGGGCAGACAATATGACTCGAGATATCTACAACTGAGCTCATATTATTTGGTATCAGAGCTGGTGAAATTGAAGTAAGTAACAGTATTTTCGGTATTCCCGGGATTGTATTTTGTTAAAAAAGAGAAAAATTCAAAAAAAAAGAAGAAAATTTCTTCAAAAGAGGGGAGAATATATATTTGAAGTGCAAATTCGAAATTATTGTAAAAAAAATTCAAAAGTATTTAAAGAAAAATAAAGAAGAAAAAGTTAGTCGTACAAATTTTCTACCTGGAAGATCATTTCTTATCAACAAGTCATTTGGCCACACTTAATCTTTTTTTCATTTTGTTTGTTAGCCTACCATTGTTCCAACATCAATCCCTCACCCCAACCCAACATCACTTTTGCAAACTGACTCCCCAACGGGTGCTGATTCGTCTAAGTAGTCCTTGGAGAACTTCGAGACACGAACTTGAGCAGAAAAAGGTAAGAGTACGGTGAGACTATCTGAGAGAACAAAAGCCAAATTGTGTGAATTTTCTTTTTGTGTGAAATTATGAGGTTTGTATGAGTAAAGCATTATGTCCTGAAGAACTGAAAGGAATATTGATGATGGGGATGTTATGTCCGATCCGACATGTCAATCATTCTTTTACGAGGTAGGCCAGATGCTAAAAAGAAAATTAGAACCAGTGAAAGAGCCATTGAAGCAATTCGAAGAACGATCCAGATGAAAGAAAATTTCACCAAGTAGAGGGACGGAGATAAGATCATCATGGAAACACACATCCAATGACTATTTGAGAAGAGATTCTTATCATGATTCCCATTCATCAAGGAATTTGAGACAAAATCAAGCGAGTTACGAGTTTGAAACCTTTCAAGGTGACAAATAAGAACGTAGAAATTTCTCTTTAATGGCCTCAAAGTATTCACCATGAAGGATCATTCAGAAGAGATGATCGTCTTTTATATGAAAATCCCTCATCTTATTCTCAACGAAAGGCTTCTTATTTTGATGATTCCTTACTGTTTTCTTCCTTTTGTAATGAAATAAAAAAAGCACAAGAAAAAGAAAAAGAAATCGAAAAAGAAAAAAAAAGAAAGAAAGAAAGCAAAAAGAAAAAGAAAACAAAAGAGAGCAAAAAGAGATTGAGGTAAAAAAAAAGAGTATGCAAGAAATGAGTGTTGAAAAAGAAACGAGAATTGTTGAGTTTTTAAGAATAAAAGAAGTTATGGAAAAAGAAAGAGAGCTTGAAGAAACGATAGAAAAAGATGCAAGAGAACAAGAAAAAGTGAGGAATGTGTTCACTAACCAAGATGCAAATTTTTCTCGTGTTGTTTCTTTTCAGGTTCTTGACGGTTCGATTAGTAAGCTCCATCTTAATTACCTTCCCAATGAAAGGCGATTTCGATTGATCGAGAAAGGTAAGAATGAAAATAACCGTAGTCCACTAGCGCATAAGGTAAGCACGGTAAGGATTCTTTAGTGGTCGAATCTCAACAATCTCACGTCTATGTTAATGGTGAGTTTACCAAAGACTTAGTTAGCAAAAGAATTTCTCATCTTGATTTGTCTAAGTATAAATTTTTGATTGATGATAAATTTGATTGGGATGATGGTTTGAAAAGTTTTTCTCATGATTTGTATGGTATTGGCAAGTTCAATGATGAAGCAGGATTAAAACAGCACAAACAAAATTTGGACTTGTGTGATAAAAAGTTGACATCTAATTTGTTTGTTTGTGTTGACCGTGCAAATTATTTAATTCTTGGTAGGAAACCTTCATGTATTTGTATGCCTATTCGAATGAGACTTGAGAGATTTGATTGTTTGAAAATTTGCGTGTCTAAGTCTTGTTTGCTTGGCATTTGTGATTTACTTGCGAAAACAACATTTTTGTTACGTGCTGGAACAAGTGATCAAAACCATGTTGTCAAACCTAGAGTACGTTTTATAAGTTTATATTAAGTGAAGGTGAGTGTCGTAAATTTTATTTAAGTAAATGTGTGAACAATCTTTGCTTGTGTGATGATTTATCTTTATTTCTGAAAACAAAAGATGTTGTTGGTTTGCCAAGTCAAAATCAAATCCTTGGTTCCAGAGGTTGCTCTATATTATTGTTTAACCAACTCAAGCTCAATATACGTGATTATAACTTTAGTTTGCTTCATGTTCCAACCATTTTGCCAGCCAAGAAATTTGCAAGTCAAGGTGAAAAGTAAGAGAAAACCTTGTCTTTGATCCCGGAGCACATCATTCTATATCATTGTCTAAGGTATTTGAATCATGGAATGTTGTTAACTCTCGAATACCTTGTGATTCTGGTTTGTTGCCCTTTATGAACCTTTTGATCCATTGTGGAAAGGTAAGGTCATTTTCCTTCTTTGACCTTGGCATTGGGTTATACACTTAGTTTTTCTATAAGATTCTAAAACGTTCTTTTGAGTTCGTAACCCATGGTGTCACTAATTTATTTTGTGTAGGTGATGCTTCAAAATGGGTTCCTCCTAAAAAGGGAGGGTGTAAAAATAACCCGTTTGCTTCTTGAACTATTTGTGGTTCTTAGAGTTTTGGGAATGATTCTATCCGAATTATGAACATAAGGGTTTGTAATTTTGAAAAAATTTTCTCGAGGAAGTGGCTCGATTTGAGGACAAATATCTTCAAGAGGGAGGGTATGATGCAAACCCGATCACATCATATTACGATAGGACTTGACGTCATCGAGAGTGGCCTAAGCTAGAGGGGCCTAAGTGCAAAATGAAGCTTAATTTCAGCTCAACGAGCTCAATCTTAGTTTTTCCTAGATGATCTAGCTCGTTCCAGCTTAATAGAGCTCAATTCAGCTTGATGCTAGTTCATTGAGCTTGATTTTATTTTTATTTAATTTCATGCATTTTAATTTGCTAGAAATAAAATAAGTATATTAGTTAAATTAGTTAATTAGCTTAGCTCATAATTATGTTTAGCTTATTACATGGTTTTAATATGTTCCAATCGAATTTAATTGTTGTCTTGATTAGTTCATATTTAATATGTCTTAAGTGTATTTAAATTGTCCTAGATAATACAGCCAATTAATGTGTCAAGAGCTCAGAACAATTTAAATAAGCTTTAAATATGTCTTTTGACCGAATTTATTTGGTGTTTATAGGTAATTAATTCAGCTGGATCAGCCAGCTTAAAGGAAAAGGACGACATTAAAGAAATCATGCATGACCGAATTTAATGTGCAGGTATTAAATAAAGCATGCATGGCCGGATTTAATGTACAGGTGGCTGTTCGTGAAAATCAATGGACCTTGAGCTGAATTAAACTTTTAGCTGATGCTTTTTGCTTCTCCATGTGACTGTTAGTGCAACACCATCAGCCACAACTATTCACCAAATTTGGCTGAATATTTGCTTGTTTGTTGGAGTGCCAAAGTTGAGTTATTAATACTCCAAGACCGTTCAGCTAACTGAAGCATCAAATTAATTTGCCAAGTAGAGATGTTAATACTCCAAGGTTATTCAACTAATCAATGTAGCAAATTAAATTCTATGCATTCTATTTGGCCGAATCTACCAAGGCTTTCAGCTCAACATTAATTCAGCTTGTTAAAAAGCTTCAAGCTATACAAAAAACCCTATTAAAATGTTGCTGGACGTTCAGCTTTTCAAGGAAGGAATAAAGGAGCTCATTAAGTACTTTGGGACGTCCCCAAGAAGGCCAATCAGATCCCATGCATCCAAAATAATTAACAGCCGAATCAAGGCCTCTAGAAGTTTCCCATTGACATTCTCCATGCACAAGGAAGCATCAAGGAATCTGCTTGGAAACTTCCTGATTTTTTCAGCTCTTTAAAGCTGAACACAATTGTCCATTTAGTTGCCATATTGACCATTCAGCTAGCTTAGGTTTTTCACTATAAATACTTAATAATTTCCATGTAATGGGACTTTTTGATCACTTGATGAATTTCATATTACTTTGTGAGTGTTCATACTCTCGTTGTTCTCCACATACTGAATTGACTTATCAAGCAACCCTTGGCATCAATACCATTTTTCTTGTACTTATCACTTTGTTAAAGTGTGGCGTTCACCCATACCAAGGTTCCTTTCTTCCATAGATAGTGGGTTGAGGATTATTATCAAATTATCCTTCCTATTTCCATCACTTCTCCATCTAAGTGCTTGTCTAAGTTTTGAGTCAACACGGCATATTATGTTGGTTCACTCTTAAGCCTTAGCCAAAACCATATCTTTGTTTCCATATCCATTTCAAAGCCATCCCATTTGAACCTATCTTTCATGACTTCAATTCTATTTTGCAAACCGTTGAAACTTACTCAATTTAAATGATTGGGCAAACAATACTACTCGAGACGTCTACAACCGAGCTCGTATCAAGCACTAGGCTACCCAAAACTGTCCCACATGCTGACCCAATGAGCTTGTTTGGTTGATTATTTGGCTTGCAAAACAGCCCTTGAAGCTTCCTTGAATTTTCATTCAAACCCATCCACTATTCAAGCCTTTCTAGATTGGCCCCTACCTTAAAATAGCAAGTTTGAAACCTTCAAACTTGCCACATGTGTGGCCAGCCATGGGGAGAGTCTATTGCTGCTAATTTTTTCTATTTTTAGCAGCCATCTCAACCTATAAATACCCCTTGGCTTCTCATTTCAAGCACACCTAAAAACCTCTCATCCTTTCATTTCTCTCTCAATTTCTCTCTTCAAAACCCTTATTTTGTTCTTCATTTCCATTCCTCTTCCCTTGCCGATTTAACCTCTTAGAAAAGAGTCCTTCAACCACCATTTGAAGAAGCATTAAAGTGTTCGTGGAAGCCTCGGTTTAACAAGAGCAAGTGGAGAAGGAGGAGCAGAGCTAGTCAAGCCTTGGAGAAAGACTAGATTTGATTCTTGTTCCTTATCCTTTAAATTTTATTGTTGTTTTTATGAATATGTCTATAAATACTGTAGGATCGCCCGGTGCCTCCAAGGCGCAGCGGAAAATTAGAATAATAAATTTTACCGGCGATCCATACCATGGATCCATGTGTAAGGAACGAATCGGGGTGATAAAGGTTTCGAAATTACCGAAACTTCAATCTGAGTAGACAGCGACGCCAAGGCAACGGGAATCCTGAAGCACTATCGAACCAAGCCGCAACCTTTAACGATGTCGGCCTCTACGTAGTCCACCCAATTGACAATGAACGGAAATCTCTCAGAAACTATTTTCAGAGAGTATCACTTTTGACGGCTGCTAGGCCTCACTTTTATGGTTTCGGGATTGCCTATGTATATCCCCTTTAGGGTTTTTACCCTTGCCATATTTAAAACTTTGTGTTAATTGGTATATATTCATAATGAATATTTATTACCATAAATAATCCGAATCATAATAATCGTTATTAAATAAATATAATAACGTTTAACCGAAAATTATAATTACGTTAATTATAATAAAGATTTCGGTAAACTATATTTATTTAAATTTATATATATATGAACCAAAATCATATATTAGAAAATTATGTTCTTGATTATGTGTACAACATCCTTGTACATATAGTATGTTCAATAATTTGATTGCCGAATTTAATTAATTCTATAATTAATTTAATTCATGCGACAACCAGACACAATACCAACTATGTTTTACTCCGTTCATTTCAATTAAAAGGTGTGACCCTATAGGTTCTTGTAACATTAGCAGTAATATTAGAACTATTCTAATATTACAAACAATGAGTGGCATCTAGCAATGCATCATTGCTACCTAAGTTACAAGAAGTCATGATTCGACATAACCTTTTGTGATTAACTTTTCATGCATTAATCCTTAAGTCCAATATCTTTAGAATAGACACAAGTCATGGAATAGTCACACTTGCATAGTCCATCCTATGTTTCTTGATACCTTGAGTAGACTATGATATACAAATAAGTATGACATCTCATATCAACTTATTTGAGCATGGCCATGCATTTCTAGTCTCACTCAATCAAGTGGCCTGAGATATTACTCCTATTATGTAGGAGGGACTTATCCTATATTGATCAACCATATCCCTCTACATAGATTGTGGTATATCCAACATTAGTCTTAATAGAACAACCAATTACAGTGTTCGTTTGACTATATCAAAATATACAACTCACGATGTTGGAATGATGATGATCTCAAGTATGAGGATCATATACATATTAATCACTATGAGTAATATTGTGACAATTACATAATAATCCAAGAAACATACTCATAGCGGGTCGGTCCAATATGTTGTTCTCTAACACACACATTCATGCATTGATTCTGATACTCGATATCAATGACAACTCTTTATCATCAATCAACTACATGTTAGTCTCAATGCATTATTATTGTCCTAGCCAACAATAATACTTGACTAAGGATCTTTTAAGAATAATCATATTATTCTTAGGACATTATTATAAAACAGTTTATTTATGCACACAGAAATGAAACTGAAATAATAATGGCAAAGCCTTATATTAATAAACATGATAAATCAAGTATGTTGTTACAACCATCTCGTGATTGATCTTTGGGCATACTCTTACAATCTCCCACTAGCACTAAGACCAATCACTCATATATCTAATACCAAGTGACTTAGTGTGACGATCATGCTTCTGCTGTGTCAGAGGCTTGGTCAGGGGATCAGCAATATTATCATCTGTAGGTACTCTGCATATCTCTACATCTCCTCTATCGATAATCTCTCGAATAAGATGGTAGCGCCTTAGTATATGTTTGGATCGCTGGTGAGATCTGGGTTCTTTAGCTTGTGCGATGGCTCCATTGTTATCACATCGGAGTTCTATAGCATCTGATATGCTAGGCACAACCCCTAGTTCAGTAATGAACTTTTTGATCCAAACTGCTTCTTTTGCTGCCTCACTAGCTGCAATATACTCGGCCTCTGTTGTAGAATCGGCTACTGTACTTTGCTTTGAACTCTTCCAGCTCACAGCACCACCGTTAAGGCAAAACACAAAACCTGATTGTGATCGAGAATCATCCTTGTCGGTTTGGAAGCTAGCATCAGTGTAACCTTTTACACTTAATTCTTCCTCACCTCCGTATATTAGGAACGTATCCTTAGTTCTTCTTAAGTACTTAAGGATATTCTTGACTGTGATCCAGTGACTTTCACCGGGATCTACTTGGTACCTGCTCGTCATACTTAAGGCATATGAGACATCTGGACGGGTACATAACATGGCATACATGATAGATCCAATAGCAGAAGCATATGGAATTTTACTCATGCGTTCTCTTTCTTGTGGAGTTGAAGGACACATTTCCTTCGAGAGTGAAATACCATGTCTCATAGGTAGGAATCCTCTTTTAGATTCTTCCATATTGAACCTTTTCAATACTTTGTCTATGTATGTACTTTGGCTTAGACCTAGTAGTCGTCTCGATCTATCTCTATAGATCTTGACTCCTAAGATGTAAGTGGCTTCGCCCAAGTCCTTCATAGAAAAACAACTTCCTAACCAAGTCTTAATAGACTGTAAGGTAGGTATGTCATTTCCCAT
The DNA here is from genome assembly GCA_020496765.1 of Gossypium stocksii. Classification (NCBI taxonomy): domain Eukaryota; kingdom Viridiplantae; phylum Streptophyta; class Magnoliopsida; order Malvales; family Malvaceae; genus Gossypium; species Gossypium stocksii. The sequence goes on from CM035630.1 coordinate 62,400,829, forward strand.
GATTAGTATGTCATCCACATATAGTACCAAGAATGTGATTATACTCCCACTAACTTTCTTGTAAACACATGGCTCATCTTCATTTTTAATAAAACCAAACTCTTTGATTGCATCATTAAAACGAAGATTCCAACTTCGAGAAGCTTGCTTTAATCCATAAATGGATCTTTGTAACTTACATATCTTTCTAGCATCCTTTGGATTGACAAAACCTTCAGGTTGTGTCATGTACACATCCTCTTCAAGGTTCCCGTTAAGGAAAGCTGTTTTGACATCCATTTGCCAGATTTCATAATCATGAAATGCAGCTATAGCAAGCAAGATCCTGATGGATTTAAACATAGCTACAGGAGAAAAAGTTTCATCATAGTCCACACCATGAATTTGGCGAAAACCTTTAGCGACTAAACGCCCCTTGTATGTTTGTACATTACCATCCATGTCAGTTTTCTTTTTGAAAACCCACTTGCACCCTATAGGTTTTACTCCTTCGGGTGGGTCAACCAAAGTCCATACTTGATTTTCATGCATGGAATCCATCTCAGATCTCATAGCCTCCAGCCATTTCTCAGAGTCTAGGCTCGCCACCGCTTCTTGATAAGTCCTAGGCTCATCTTGATCTAAAAGAAGAATGTCACCATGCATTGTAATGAGAAATCCATATCTCTCAGGTGCACGGCGTTCTCTTAAAGATCTACGTGGTGGTTGTGTTTCTACAGCAGTTACTTGTTCCTCAATTTCTTGTGGAATTTGCTGTTGTTCTATCTCTAGTTCGGTGGTATCTTGTGATTCTCGAATTTCTTCAAGTTCAATCTTTCTCCCACTTCCTTTTCTAGAAATAAATTCTCTTTCTAGGAAGACACCAGTCCGAGCAACAAACACTTTGTTCTCAGTGGGATTAAAGAAATAATATCCTTTGGTTTCTTTTGGATACCCCACAAAATTACACCTTTCAGATTTGGGTTCAAGCTTAGTAGACGTCTGACGTTTAACATAAGCTTCACAACCCCAAATTTTCATAAAAGACATACTGGGACGTTTCCCAGTCCACATCTCATATGGCGTCTTTTGAACCGATTTAGATGGAACACGATTTAGTGTGAAAGCAGCTGTTTCAAGTGCATGTCCCCAAAAGGAAGTCGGTAGATCAGCATGACTCATCATGGACCGAACCATGTCTAACAGAGTTCGATTTCTTCTCTCAGAAACTCCATTCCATTGAGGAGTACCAGGAGGAGTGAGTTGTGAGACAATCCCACATTCCTTCAAAAAATCATCAAACTGTAGGCTCAAATACTCTCCACCTCGATCAGATCGAAGTGTCTTGATAGTTTTGCCTAGTTGATTTTGTACTTCATTTTTGAATTCCTTGAACTTTTCAAGGGCATCAGACTTATGGCGCATGAGATAAATATATCCATATCTACTGAAATCATCAGTGAAAGTAATGAAGTAGTGAAATCCACCTCTGGCCTGTGTATTTATTGGTCCACATACATCTGAATGTATTAAGCCCAATAAATCATTAGCTCGTTCACTTTTACCAGTAAAAGGAGATTTAGTCATTTTTCCTAATAAGCAAGATTCACATACTTCAAATTGTTCGAAAACAAATGAATCCAAGAAACCATCTTTATGGAGTTTGGATATACGTTTCTCACTTATGTGGCCCAAACGACAATGCCAAAGGTAAGTTTGATTTGAGTCATTTATTTTAGATCTTTTAGTATTTATGTTGTAAATGGGATTCATTTGATCTAAAATATAGAGGCCATTAATCAATTGTGCCGAACCATAAAAAACATTATTGAGATAAAAGGAACAACAATTATTCTTAATTATTATCTCAAAGCCAATTTTGTCTAAACAAGAAATTGAAATAATGTTTTTAGTCAAACTAGGCACAAAATAACAATCCTCTAAAATTAAACCAAGTCCACTAGGCAAAGATAAAGTATATGTTCCTACAGCTAATGCAGCAACTCTTGCTCCATTTCCAACTCGCAGGTCCACATCTCCTCTAGCCAAAGTCCTACTCCTTTGTAGTCCCTGTACAGAAGTACAAATATGAGAACCACAACCAGTATCTAATACCCAAGAAGTAGTAGTTGATAAATTAATATCAATAACATAAATACCTGAAGCAGACGTTCCGCTTGCTTTGGCTTTCTTGATTTCCTCAAGATAGACAGAGCAGTTCCGCTTCCAATGTCCAGTCATACCACAATGAAAACAGTTTCCTTCCTTAGATACCCCACCTTTAGGTTTCAGTGCAGCCTTTCCCTTTCCAAGATTGGGCTTACCTTTGCCCTTGGGCTTTGTCGGGACTTTGGCCTTTCCCTTGCCCTTATTGTTACGGACCATCAGTACGGGCTTGGGTCCAACCTTTTTCATGTTGCCTTCAGCAGTTCGTAACATACTGAGCAGTTGTGGTAGAGTCTTGTCAATTTCATTCATATTGAAATTGAGAACAAACTGGCTGTAGCTATCCGGCAACGATTGCAGAATAACATCAGTGGCCAACTCTTGGCCCAATGGAAACCCAAGTTTAGACAAGCTTTCAATATATCCAATCATCTTAAGGACATGAGGTCCTACTGGGCTTCCTTCAGCCAGCTTACATTGGAACAAGGCCTTAGAGATATCGAACCTCTCTTGCCTTGCTTGCCCTTGATATAGTTCTTTCAAGTGCTCGATCATATCATAAGCAACCATATCCTCATGTTGTTTTTGAAGATCAGGATTCATAGTGGCAAGCATAAGACATCCGACGTCTACCATATCATCGAGATGCTTCTTATAAGCATCTTTTTCAGCCCTCGAGGCATTAGCAGGTGGTTCATCAGGAAGTGATTTTTCAATGACATATAACTTCCGTTCTTGTTTGAGGACAATCCTCAAGTTACGGAACCAGTCAAGAAAGTTCAAACCATTCAATTTGTCCTTCTCAAGGACCGATCGCAATGAGAGTGTATTAGTGTTTGCAGCCATAATATATCTACAACAATAAAATATGCGTGTGAATAGATTTACCAAGTTTATATTAATCATTAAAAGGACTTTATTAGATGATGTTTCCCACTATTTCAAAATTAATAACCCTCATATATTAATTTCGGAAAGACTTTCTTCAAAGAATTTCTAGTGGGTCAAGGATCCATATTTCACCTTCTCTTAAGTCAGCTTTGGCTTTACTCTCAAGATTATGGTTTATTTAGGTAAGCAACACTTGCTAATTACATCATATGTAACTCCTACAATTTGGTGAACAACTCTTGTTCTAATCATCTTATGATATATCCAAATTACTTGCCTCTAGATTTCTAATCCTATTAGAGTAACCTAGTTAAGTCATTAACCAATTTTTAACCAGCGAATATCACTTGTTTATTCTTCGCGTTTAACCAAGATAAATACTAGTACTTCGCTTTGGCAAAACCTACATAGTATTGATCGAGGCTTTAACGAGGGCATAAATTGGAAGGCCTATATTGACTTAATATTTTAATTGAGGGATTTTATTAAAATGTTATATCTCACCAATTATGGTCTACTTTAGTCCATTTAATCTTTTAATTGATCTCATCAATTAGTGGGGTTTATTATTATTACTATAACTATTGCATTTATTTATTGCTTTACTTATTCATGTATGAGATGCTATGGATGTCTAAAGCATGCAAAATTTATTATTCTAATTTTATTTATTGCTATGGATTTTATTTATTGCTTCAGGATTCCCGTTGCCTTGGCGTCGCTGTCTACTCAGATTGAAGTTTCGGTAATTTCGAAACCTTTATCACCCCGATTCGTTCCTTACACATGGATCCATGGTATGGATCGCCGGTAAAATTTATTATTCTAATTTTCCGCTGCGCCTTGGAGGCACCGGGCGATCCTACAGTGGTATCAGAGCCAAGCCGCAACCTTTAACGATGTCGGCCTCTACGTAGTCCACCCAATTGACAATGAACGGAAATCTCTCAGAAACTATTTTCAGAGAGTATCACTTTTGACGGCTGCTAGGCCTCACTTTTATGGTTTCGGGATTGCCTATGTATATCCCCTTTAGGGTTTTTACCCTTGCCATATTTAAAACTTTGTGTTAATTGGTATATATTCATAATGAATATTTATTACCATAAATAATCCGAATCATAATAATCGTTATTAAATAAATATAATAACGTTTAACCGAAAATTATAATTACGTTAATTATAATAAAGATTTCGGTAAACTATATTTATTTAAATTTATATATATATGAACCAAAATCATATATTAGAAAATTATGTTCTTGATTATGTGTACAACATCCTTGTACATATAGTATGTTCAATAATTTGATTGCCGAATTTAATTAATTCTATAATTAATTTAATTCATGCGACAACCAGACACAATACCAACTATGTTTTACTCCGTTCATTTCAATTAAAAGGTGTGACCCTATAGGTTCTTGTAACATTAGCAGTAATATTAGAACTATTCTAATATTACAAACAATGAGTGGCATCTAGCAATGCATCATTGCTACCTAAGTTACAAGAAGTCATGATTCGACATAACCTTTTGTGATTAACTTTTCATGCATTAATCCTTAAGTCCAATATCTTTAGAATAGACACAAGTCATGGAATAGTCACACTTGCATAGTCCATCCTATGTTTCTTGATACCTTGAGTAGACTATGATATACAAATAAGTATGACATCTCATATCAACTTATTTGAGCATGGCCATGCATTTCTAGTCTCACTCAATCAAGTGGCCTGAGATATTACTCCTATTATGTAGGAGGGACTTATCCTATATTGATCAACCATATCCCTCTACATAGATTGTGGTATATCCAACATTAGTCTTAATAGAACAACCAATTACAGTGTTCGTTTGACTATATCAAAATATACAACTCACGATGTTGGAATGATGATGATCTCAAGTATGAGGATCATATACATATTAATCACTATGAGTAATATTGTGACAATTACATAATAATCCAAGAAACATACTCATAGCGGGTCGGTCCAATATGTTGTTCTCTAACACACACATTCATGCATTGATTCTGATACTCGATATCAATGACAACTCTTTATCATCAATCAACTACATGTTAGTCTCAATGCATTATTATTGTCCTAGCCAACAATAATACTTGACTAAGGATCTTTTAAGAATAATCATATTATTCTTAGGACATTATTATAAAACAGTTTATTTATGCACACAGAAATGAAACTGAAATAATAATGGCAAAGCCTTATATTAATAAACATGATAAATCAAGTATGTTGTTACAACCATCTCGTGATTGATCTTTGGGCATACTCTTACAAATACTTGGGATGTTGATGTTTAATTTAATTAATATGGCTTAAATTTAATTCGTGTTAGGTTGATTGCATTTTATCCACTTGAGTTATTAAAATAATGTTTGTGTTATTATAGGTCTTGGTAGAATGTTTGATTAAGTAAAACCATGGCTAAGTTATTCTTGCATTATAATTGTAAGGTGACTAATGAATTAATTATTTAAACGTGTTGAAATTGTAATTAATTGACACAATACTTAATTAGTGCATGTTTAATCTTCTAAGGTAGTTGAGGGTTAAATTAGTGACGATATTAGACAATATATTAACCTTGCATAACTTGCAAGATTATTGTGATTAAATTGTTTCAAGGTAGCAATACATTGTTACCTCACTTAACTTTTTATGTATTTATGAAGATTGATTAACTGTTTGAATTGGCATTGAAAAATGTTCAAGAGATTATTTAATTTAAAAAGTATGTATGAGCAATAGTTAGCAAATTATTGAGTTGCCGTGAATTTATTCATAATAACATGAACATGAGTTTAATAATTCTAAGGTAAGAAATATAATTAATCTAACATAAGTATGTCATCTTAATTAAAATCATCTTTTGAAATTGTGCATTGGAACATTTATTGTTATTTTATTTTATTTTACTTAGTTAAATTTTAGTTTTTAAATCACTTCTTCAAAATCAAAACATTTTTCCTTCACCAAAGTGTTTTAATTGCATTCATAAATAAATTCCTTTCACAGTCCTTGTGGGTACGATTACTTGTTCTGATTGTGTACACTTGCACTTTTCCATCATTCCAACAACCCACTAACAAAATCCATCGTTATTCGCTCCCACTTCTATTGAGGAATTTTAACTAGTTGAAACAGATCGAAAGGCAACTAATGTTTAGCCTTAACCTTTTAGCATGTTAGATAGTGGGAAACAAAAGTGACTACCTCCCATTTCAAACTGAACCACCAATAGATTTCTTGAAGGTCCCGATACATTTTGTTCCCACCAGGATGCATAGCATAAGGACTACTATAAGCCTCCTATAAGATCGACTGGTTCAACTCGTTGATTAAGCTAAAATTAGAAGTCTTGTTCGAACAAACATGTTGCAATCGCTAAAGTAAGGACTCATCGCTCAACTGTTTAGCTTGAATATACTTAACCCAAGTCGGTTTAACTTGTAATTTTGCTAACAGCCCACCATCCTCAACCAAACTCAGATGAGCTAACATTGCTCTTAGATCAGTCATCGCTCCACGGCTAAGGGCATCAGCTACCACATTAGCCTTACCCGGATGGTACTCTATCGTGCAGTCGTAATCTTCAAGTAATTCAACACACCTACGCTGCTGAAGATTTTACTTTTTTTGAGTTAACAAATATTTGAGACTCTTGTGATCGGTGTAAATGATACACCTTTCACCCTACAGATAGTATCTCTAGATCTTCAGAGCAAACATGACCACAGCCAGCTTAAGATCATACGTAGGGTAGTTACCCTCGTGTGTCTTAAGTTGTTGCGACGCAGAAGTGACCACTTATTGTCTTGCAAAAGCACACATTCTAACCCGACATGCGATGTATCACTGTATACCACAAATTTCTAACCATATTCTGGTTGAACTAAAATAGGAACCTGTATCAGAACGAACTTGATGATTGGTTGTTTAACATCACAGCAATAATGTGTAAGCATACACTATCGATGCAAGTATAGTAGACAAAGATGAGTCTGTCGGATATCAATCCCATGAGGATGGTTGTCTTTTGTCTATCAATGTTAGTTCAATCAATAGATAAAAACAAGATAAAATGTGAGAGTAGTTGTCGAAGCAATAACTTGAAAACAGTAAGATAAAATATGATAATGATAAACTGGGAACCCAAACGTGAATATTTAATAGAATACTCAGTGCTCACATGGTATAAAAGGATAGGTGATTGTCGATGCATTAAATTGCAATGAATATCTTACCAAGCTTAACTTTTATATTTAATCTAAGACTTAAATATACACATTAACCACACTTTCCGTTGATGGCAATGGAACACTGTTAAGAATCCATTTTCATGCTTTTTAGCTTGAACTGTCGCTATACTTTCTAGTGTCAGTGACTAAAAAAACACTTCCATGCTAAAAACATTCAAACCTAAAGATTAAACAGTAGAAGCAGATTGAATAAAATAACATTTAACCCATATATCTTGTGTACTTCCATACAAACATGAAATAGAAAGTAATCACCATCGTTCAGAAAAGAAATATAAAAGAAACAAGTGGAGAATACTATTCCTAGACAATCTCGACTTGAATCTCTCCATTCCCTCTTGTGTTGCACTCAGGGCTCCTCTTCAAGAGCTGATCTGTGTCTCCTTCATGTCAGTTCACCTGTAGGAGACTAAAGCTACCATAGTTGAAAAGTTTCAAAAGATAGGTTGAAGAAGATAATACCCCCAAAAAGCCTTCCTTTTTTCCTTTTTACGTGAATATTTATATTCTTCCAAATAGCATAGGTGTCCTTTCATTAGAGTCATGCTGCATCTGTATGTACAAGTTGTTATACCAGACTAGACAACTCACACATTTTTGTTCTTATCCAGATAGCTGTTAGGTGCGCGACAATTTTGGGCACAATCTAGAAATACTCATGTAACAACATCAGTACTAAAACATGACAAATTAAGGATAAATAGGCTAAGATCCACTGAGTTATAAAATGCAAATTACTAAACTGAAGATGCTAAAATATGTGCTAAAGATAACTAAATGGGGACAAATTAACCAATAAGTAGGGAGAAAACATATGTTCTTTCTAGTACTATCACTTGAGCTTATCGAAACTAGACTTCTATGCTTCAAACCACACAAACGAAGTATTCTTATGTAGTAGCTTTGTCAGAGGCAACGCAATCAGAGAAAATCCCTCAATAAACCCTTAATAATACCCGGCAAAACCTAAGAAACTACGAAGTTCAGCTACATTTTTTGATTGCTTCCACTCAACTATAGCTTTTATTTTCTTAGGATCGACTCGAATCCCTTCCACAGTTACCACATGACCCAGAAAATTGACTTCTTATAACCAAAACTTGCACTTACTAAAATTGGCATACAATTGTTTTTCTTGAAGTATCTAAAGTATAATGTGAAGGTCCGTATCATGCTCAGACTCGTTTTTAGAATAAACCAGGATGCCATCGATAAAAACCACTACAAATTGGTCCAAATACGGTTGGAATACTCAGTTCATTAGATCTATAAATGACATCAGGGTGTTCATCAACTAGGAACTCCATAATGAGCTGAAGGTAGTGTTGTACACATCAGTCTCCCTGACTTTGAGCTGATGATAACTAGAGCATAGATCAATTTTGCAGAAAACATATCCTCGAAATTGTTCTAACAAGTTGTCAATCCTCGGTAACGGATACTTATTCTTGATTGTCAACTTGTTCAACTGTTTATAATCTATGCACATCCTCATCGATCCATCTTTCTTCTTAACAAATAGCACCGGTGGCCCCACGGAGACACGCTCAGTTGGATGAAGCCCTTATCAAGAAGTTCCTAAAGTTGCACTTTTAGTTGGGTCAGCTCCTTCGGTGCTATGCGATAGGGTGCAATGGACACTGGAGCCGTACTTGGTAATAGATCAATACCAAATTCCACCTCCTGATCCGGAGGTAGTCCCAGCAATTCTTCAGGAAAAACATTCAGGAATTCCCTCACAATGAGGATATCCCCCACAAAAAGCTTTATGAGAACAGGCTTGGATACATAGGTAAGGTATGCCTTTCATCCCTTTAGGACCAACTTGTCTGCTACAAGAGCAGAGATTACATTAGAGAGGTAATCTCGACACTCTCCAACCATGACCACCCCATCATTCTTATCCATTCTTAGAGTAATTCTCTTAGTTGCACAATCTATACTAACCCAATATTCTATAAGCCAATCCATTCCTAGAATCAAATCAAACTCATTATAGGGTAATTCTATCAGATCAATTGGAAATACCATACCCTGGATCTTTAGGGGTACCCGTTTGTATACTTTAGCAAACCAAACTGACTGACCCAAAGGACTAATCACAAAGAACTCTCTAATAGTATTTTCAACAGTTAAACCTAGATTTGTAAAAACAACACTAGCTATATACGAGTGAGTAGAGCCAATATCAATGAGAGCATAGTATGAAATAGAATGAATAAAGAAGCTACCTGCAATGACATCAGTATCATCACTATACTTGCGGTGTCTCGCTATATAAACCAGAGCCAACTGACTAGCCTCAGTCTGACCTACACCTGTACCTAGTGCTTCTGTCCTCTTCGAGACCCATTACCACCTTTGCCCGTACCACGATATCTAGGTGGTTGTGGAACTTTCTTGGAGGTTGAATAGAACCCGAAGTTAGAGTTTGTGCCACAGTTGGCACTTGATTTGGTTAACGGAGGCAATCCCTAACCCAATGCTCTATCGACCCGCAAGAAAGGACACTCCTAACTTCCTCCAGCACCTGCCCAGATGGCATTTCCACAATCATTGCACAACTAAATCTCAGTCTCTACACCTGGTGCCTCAGGCCTCAAGGGCCTATCAAATTTTGCCCATTTGTTAAGGTGCTATCCAAAACCAGAGGGACCCAAATCCCTCTTAATCTTACTTTGATCTCTCTCGCGGTCACATTGCTCGCACCCAGTGCACTTCACTTCCTCCACTATATTTGCTTTGTCAACTAGAACCGCAAAACTAGCTCCCTCTAAGAAGCTATCAGAACCCATTGATCATATATCTCAATCCTTCCTCAAACTTCACGCACTTGTTGTAGTCAGACACTACCAAAGTTCGTGCATACCTACTCAGTCACAGAAACTCGGCTTCATATTCAGCCACAGATCGGTTGCCCTAAACTAGGCTTTTAAACTTGTGTAGGCGAGCCACAACATAACTCACCCCCACATACTTACTCTGGAAGGCGTTCTTGTAATAGTCCCAGTTAACCTATTCGGGCTAAGCACCTTGCTCAACTATTAGCCACCACCAATAGGCTTCGTCCCAAAGTAGAGACACAACACCCCTCAATTTCTAAGTGGGAGTACAGTCAAGATCAGTTATAATACTCTTAGTAGCCTCGAGCCAATATTCAACAACAGTAGGAGTGACTCCTATGATGCCCTTGAACAATTTAGCCCCATTCAACCAGAGTCATTTAATAATCTATCCTTAGGCTTTTAATCCCTAATGAGTTCCTGCGACCCTCTCTAGTGCTTGAATCATAGCCTTGTACAGTGCGTTGTTCCCAGCCATCGAACTTTAGGATTCCGTCTTAGTAGTGGGAGTACCAATTGTCTCACTGGTCTCCAAGTTGGGCATACTACCCATAGAGGATAACTCTGCTCGAGCTTCTCCTTGGCATCCTCAACGCCCACAATTTCCCTATCCACGACCACCGTGTGAACTCATTCTAACAATCTAGCTATAATGTCAAAGTTCACAGATCAGTTAAGACATCCAAGAGGACAGTTTCACCAGCTCACACCAAAACATTTAACTAGATAACAGTTTGATAGTGTAATCATTATAACAAAACAAAATACTTACAGGTTCAGCGTCAGAGGCTAGATCATTTGCTAATATTTCAGTTTCCAGATTAATTCAAATACTAAATTATCACTTATTCCTTTTTATCACACACTGTGAGCCCCAAACACAATCCAAGTGTAGACAAACTTGGCTCTAATACCACTAAATGTAGCAACCCTAAACCTGACCTAAATGTCCAAACCAAGTCCAGAGAGTTACATCAACGATAGTAAAACACCACATTTATAACACAGTTAGAATGTACCATTTAACACACAATATCCAACACAACAATTAAGTGAGTATACAATCTTTCCAAACATTATAATATCTTAGATTATTGAAATTCCTCATAGTAGTATTAGAAGAAAGATAAAAGCGTGACTGAGCTCCCGCACGCCGACCCGTTCAAGTTTGAGGACCACCTGAAATCCAATTAATAACAAAGTGAGTTGTGAACTCAATGCATAAAAAAGTTTGTTCAACTGAAACACATTTATCAAATAGTTTCTGAACTCAAAGATTCGATTTGGTAATGGAAGCATTTCTAGTTCAGATTTGAGACAGATTAATTACAGATGCAGAAACAATTTTTGTTTCATATACAGAATAGATTAGATTTAGATGCAGATTTTCCTAACCCCCATCTACTACACACCATCTTTAGCCATCTCAACACACTGTTAATGGCGTTAAATGCCTAGCCAACCCTACAGCATAAAGTGTCTATCTGAAATGTTTATAAAAATGCAGCCGAGTTGCTAGATTGTATTACGACGAAGCGTCAGAATTAGAATTATAGAAATAGTGGCTTAGCCACTAATTTAAAGCATATTACTTCATTCTTCACAATATCCCAACCCATGTAGATGCAGAGTACAAATATCCATAATATGTATTCAGTTATTCTAAATTGTTTCACAAGTACATAACACAGTATATTATCAGATTAAGTATCACAATACACATAAAATTATGGTATTTATATGTTTGTCACAAAGTATTAGAGAGTTCTCGTTCAGTCAAATTAAGATCATCATATAATAGGGAAGTCAATATCAGTTTTAGGCAACATTTACGGCATCAAAAAGGGGGTTTCAAGCCCTTTTTACATGCCACATGGCCTAGACACATGCCTATGTCCTTACCTTTGTGGCTCACATGGCCTAGGCACACACTCATATCCTCTACCCATGTGGTTCTAAAACGTAAACAGAGAGTTACACAGCCTTGACACATGCCCTTGCCCTGGCCTGTGTGACTCACACGACCTGGGCACACTCCCGTGTGGTCTTAAGTCACAAACAGTGAGTTACACAGCTTAAACACATGCCCATGTCCTTTACCAGTGTGAACCCTGCACTAACATGGCCACATAGGTCTAAACACACGCCCGTGTGTCTTGCTCATGTGGCTCTAAATTGGTGAACAGTGAGTTACACGGCGTGTGCCTAGGCTTGTAGCATTTTGACCATTCGGGTTCTCTTCTCATTTGGCATTACTTCTCAAGTGGTATTGTTTACCTTGCCGAAACCCAATACATCAAGTGTCAAATTCTGACTATCCCTTTTGAAGCCTTTCCTTCTGTTCTTCACACTTTTCTCTACCGAATACTCTACTTACTTTTCTTGTTCTGGTAACCATTTTTCCCCTTGGCCAAACCTACCACTCTTGCCTTTCTCTTCTTTGTCATCTTTTCATTAGGGGTGACCAAATTCTTCCTTTGTTAATCCTTGATAGCCGAATTCTTTTCCCTTTTCTTTTTCATTTCTTTGTATTCTCCCTTGAATCGGCTTTTCACTATTCTCTGGGTGTTTTCCTTTCCTCTAACTTTCTCTTTTGGGTGGAATGTTGGCCAAATTTCAAACACTCTCCTACTCCTTTTTGGGTCTACAAGGGATATTGTTAAAATCAATAGGTGTGGTTTTCCCTCTATCTATTATTGAATTATTCTTAATCATCTTTTCTTTAAGAATCGAATGCCCAACCCTTGATTCATGGTTTCTTAACAATCGAATTCATAGGTGTTCTCGAGAGGTGAATAGCGCAAGGGTATTCTGCTACTCAAGCCCTTTCTCCTACTCTCCGGTTAAGGTAAACACACTACCTTATTTTAAGAGGCCGAATATCCTTTTGTTTTGGGAAGGCGAGTGTTTGTGGTTTGAAGCCACATTTGTATTCAATTCAGGCTGATGTGATTTGTTGTTATGTAATGAATCGGTTAGTGGTGTTTGATCGTTTCTAATCAGTAGTCTAAGAGAAGCAAATTGCATATCACAATCAGGGTATGCAGTATTATCAATTTAGGTAAAGTGTTTTTCTAAACGCTATTAAGTGAAAGACTAATCGTATGTTAGAATGGTTGTAGGTTGGGTGTCTGTGGAGTTTGAAGTGGGTTCGTGAGAAAGTGTAACCGTATACCGTAAAACCAACACTATCGAAAAGTAAAAAAAAGGTGTGTAATCGCACCCCTCTGTAACTATCAATCGGCAATAGTTGAAAAGCTGAAAAGCTAAAACTTCGGCATTCGAGACCTCACGAGCGTATGAATGCTCATGTGGAAAACTGAGCCCCCAAAGTGTGGATAATGGGCTGTAGAGGCCGCCACGAGCATTCTCGTGGGCTTAGGCTATTATCTGCTACGTTGGGCTGACATGGGCCGTATAGGCCAATGGGCTAGTGGGCCCCACATGGACGAAATCCACGGTAAGTGACATGTATTGGATTGGACTTTGTAAATCAGATAACTGTGACTGAATATGGGCTAAAAAGGCCACACGAGCGTATGGGCCCATTTTGGCCGAGTGATGGGCCTTAGGCCTATTTGCACTGTTTTGACCACTTAGGTCGCCTGAGTGGTTCAAGATGACTGTAGAACTTCTAAAGGGTCGTTATATGTGTTACGACTAGTAAAATGACCAAAATACCCCTGAGAGGTAAAATTACCATTTCACCCCTAACTAATAGAACGGACGTTTTACCCCTAGTGGTAGGTTGATTGATGTGTATATTATATATATAGGACTGATTCTGTGTATGACATGTTGCACGCACGTAATATTTATGTCACGACATTCTACATGGGGTTGGGTTGTGATATGGAGGAAGTACTGTATAGTGGCTTTCCCACGTATTTTTTAATTCTAGTGGCTTTGCCAATTTTACTGTCACTAGCACCTTTGCTGCGTTATTACTACTAGTAGCTTCACTGCGATATTGGTGTGTTGGCTGGGTGGGTCTATTTTATCCCCACATGGTGTGTTGGTTGGTACGGGTGGTATGTTGGTTGGATTGGGATGGGTTGCATAGCTGTACTGTACTGTTACTGTATAGGGCTAAAGCCTAGATCATTTTGCATGCACTGTTTATAGTTTTATTGATAGGGGATTACACATTGAGTTTTCACAAACTCACCCTTTCTTTGACTATACAGGTAATCCTCAGCCTTAGACGATTTGGGCCACAGAGGGACTCAGATGTGGCCACACAACCGCTGCTATTATGTTTTGGTTTATTTACTTTAACCACATATTTGGTTTTGATTATGTAATAAGGCCTTTTGAGAATTTAACTTTTAATTGGATTTGATTGCTTATTTCAAACTGCTAGACTAGGAAAACTGGGTTTTCAAAATAATAACAGGTTTTAAAGTGAAACACACATTTTAGACTTTAAGATTTTCAATCAAAAAAGCTTCCACACCTTTGATTAGATTTTGAAACGAGCGATAACAAATAGGGCTACCGTTTTCAAATTGTAACAATGAAATCTCACTAAATTTTCCCTCAAGTACTAAAAATAAAAAGGGGTTTTAACTTAAGTGTGTATTTTTGTTAACAAATCCAAAATTTGAAAAACTTATGTTGAAATGATTCGCTAAATATAAAAAAAATAAAATTTCAACACAAAATGAGCTTTTACTGGCAAATCCGATTTTGAACGACACTTTGATGTGGCACGACAGATTTGACTGTAACATCTGAACCAGGTTTAGGGTGTTACGTTTAGTGTTATCAGAGCCAAGTTGCAAAACTCGAGTGTGGAATGGGTTTGCAGAAATTTTTCTAAAAATATGGTTTTAGAAGGGATAATTTCAATAAAATTGAGTTGTTTAAAAATGTTGTAACTGAAAGTGTGGCACATTGGGTCTCCGCCGCCAAATCTATAAGTTCTCTTACACTTTTAACTGTTAGACTGAAACTACTATAGATAGTAGGACTATACTGAGACTCTTAGGTTAGAGTAAACTGAAAATTGTAGAGGAATCTCGAACTGCAAAAACAAAACTTTAATTACTTCTTTTTCATAAAACATCTGTTAATAAATACTGGAAGTATGAACTGATTCATAAAACTTCTAAATTAGATTAAGCACATTCGATATGAGCACAAGAGGTAATCGCAGAAGGGGTACACGAGGCCACAAAAGAGGCCAAGGAAGCGCTAGAGCTAGGTTTTCAACATTAGGTCCTACTCCAGAGGCACTAGCTTCGCTAGTAATTTAAACGAGGTCTTTTGATCGGGTAGCTAGGGATGATGCTTTGTCTCAAATGATGCTTCGAGTTCTAGAGAGGGTTGCTAGAGCTAGTATTGGAACAGTGGGCCGGAGGTCAAATTTTGAGCGACTCCGGTTAAATAGAGCATAAATCTTTAGAGGTTTGTCTGGTGTAGCTCCAAATGTAGTAGAGTACTGGTTAAAGGCTACTGAGCGGATTATAGACGACCTTGACTGTACTATGGAACAAAAATTAAAAGGACCAGTATCTTTTCTATGAGACGAGGACTACCAATGGTGGCTCACTGTAAGAGAAGGTACGCTGGCTGACAGTTTGACATGGGATTTCTTTAAGGCGGCCTTTCAAGGAAAATACATAGGGGCAAGTTATCTGGACGCCCAAAGGAAGGAATTTCTGAACATGATCTAGGGGAACAAGGCTATGGTAGAGTACAAGGCAGAGTTTTTGCGGCTAAGTCACTATGCTCGAAGGATAGTAGCGACTGAGTATGAACGTTGCGTGCATTTCGGAGATGGTCTCCGAGATGAGTTACGGGTACTAATAGCTCTATAGAAGGAGTGAGATTTTGCTGCTCTGGTGGAAAAGGCAAAAATTGCTGAGGATGTGAAGCGCTCTGAGCGCCAGAATCACGAGAAAGACAATGGTAGATTTAAGAGGGATTAAGGGCCCTCGGGTTCTTCTGGAAGGCCTGTTAAGAGGGCCAAATTTGACGATCCAGTTCGAGCAGTCCCTTTTACTACTGTTAGACCGTAGCCTTGCGTAGATTGTGGGAGATCTCACCTAGGTGAGTGCTGGAAAAGGACTAGGTCGTGTTTCAGATGTGGATCAATGGATCACCAAGTTAAGAATTGTACTTAGATGCCTAGACAGATGCAAGCTATAGAACAGAGGTTTGTTCAGTTAGTGAGAGGTGGTCAGTAGCCACTGAGAGGCCGTGAGCAGGCCAGAGGTGGAAACGATGTAGGACGAGGTTGTGGAGCACCCAGCAAAGGTGCTAGTAGCACTAAGGCTAGGCAGCTAGCCTTGGTCTATGCTACTCGTTGCCGTGTGGATGGTGACATCCCTGATGTCATAACTAGTACGTTCCAAATTTATAATGTACCATTCACTACTTTAATTGATATTGGGTCTACGCACTCGTATGTTGCTTGCACTGTGTCTGGGACGTTGTGTAACACCCCAAACCTAACCTGGATGTTATGGCCAAATCTGGCATGTCACATGGTCTTACGACTAGGTATGTGCTCTTTGTTTAAAGTGACTAAAGTGATTTTTGTATAAACAGGGGTTTAACAAAAAGTCAGTTATTTAGGTCCTTAGATTATCCATTTGTTACGTTTGTTGTGTTTTGAAAACATTCATTACATTTGGAAAACCCACGCGGCCTATAAATAGCAGCTTCGATAAAAAATAAATAAAATCAGTAAATAAAAATCATAACAGAAAAAGAAATTTAAAGAGCGGCCTTATTACAACTTAAAACCCAAAAATATATAAAAATAATAATTAAAATAAATTAATTTAAAAGAGAACCAACTTTGCAGATGATGTGGCCACTCCGAATCCCTCACAGCTCCAAGCCCACTATGGTTGGGGATTACCTGCAGGGATGAAAATAAAGGGTGAGTTTGGTAAACTCAGTGTGTAACATAACCCAACCATACCCCAAAATAGATCAAGCCTCAGAGTCAGATTTATTTGGGCCTTGGCCCAGTACAGAAATCAGAATGAAACCCATAGGCCTATAACAGATACACAACAGATATATCACATATGCAGAAAGCCCAACCCAGATCCATCCATAACACCCCCGTACCAGCCTTACAGCATGTGGGGAGACTACTCGACCCACCCATCCGCTACACACCACAGAATTTGCAGCGAGGCTGCCAGATATTGTGACGAAGTCACCAGATACAGATATTGTGGTGAGGCCACCAGAACAGATATATGTGGCGAGGCCACTAAAACGCTTCTTCCATCAATATAACCCATAACCCATGCAACAGATATACATGTTATGACATATAACATACAGAATCCCATGCATCAGATATACATATTAAGACATATATCATACAGAAACAGAATATCATTCATTTCATACAGAATTAACCCTAGGGGTATAATAGTCATTTTGCACCTAGGGGTAAAATGGTAATTTCTCATACTTAGGGGTATTTTAGTAATTTTATTGGTTTTTAGGGTTTTCATGCATATTACAGTCACCACTAATCTATATGTCGTCACAGTAGTCTGTTTTACTTAATTCAATAGTTTTGGCAATTAGGCCCAAAACAACCCAAATGGGCCCTACGGTCTCTAATAGTAATTTAAGCCCATTAATCCAAGTTTTACAGTCGAATTACCGATTTTAACCGTATTGAATCCTACAGTCTGTCAGAACGCCTTCAATGACTATTTTTATCCATATGGGCTCGGTAGCTCATTGGGCCTATTTTTGGCCCATCGAGGCCCAACTTACCAAAACACACAGAATTGCATACTCTACAATCCTACCTTCTACGATTTCTATTCTAACCACCAAAGAGTAATCGCATACTCACAGATCTACATGGTGCCGACTTATCGGTCCCTTTTGGTCACTTTTTCAGTCATTACGGCCTTTGCCGATTTAGTCTATAGTAAGGGTATGATACACACCTGTTAGCTGCCGAAGCCTTGATGAGATACTCACACGAAAAGCCTACAATCAACCACTAACACGTTTAGCCTGATAATCGACAACACTAAAGCCTTAACCTCCTTACCACAATCGGTCAGTACCCCTAATGGCCTTGATATCTCACCTTGTCAATTTAGATGTACTAGATCTAGATCCGCTTGTATCGATGCCTTCAGTTCCTCGCTGGCTCGCCCCTTTTGCTAACTATCACGTAAAAAGAACCAAAAATAGAATACTATGTTATCTATAGACTATGTCAACAAAGCCCCCAAGGACATAGAGGTTTCGGCTTCTTCTTAGATGCTAAGAAAACAAATGTATCCAGTGTTTAGATCACTTACCAATGACTATATTCGATGAACACCGCTTCCACGATCTTTCTACACAAGATCTGAAGTAGTTCTAGCCTCAAACGTTAACAGAATGTGGCTCTAGGATGTTCAACTTTAAGATCTATTCCCTAGGTACTCTTGTCGATTTGTCAGAGGATTAAGGGTTATGAACTGATGGTAAAAGAGATGAATGATAAAGGGTTCGACTTACTGAAGGGTTTGAGAAAAGAGAGGGTAATCGATTTCGGCAAAGAAGTAGTCGACAAGGCTTGAAGGTGAGAAGGAAAAGAGAGTGGATTTGATTCGGCTTGAAGGAGAAATAATGGTGTTGATTAAGTTTGAAGTGCCAGAGAGAAGAAGGATGTGAGTGAAGAAGAAGAAAGGGAAGTGAATTTGGTCAAAAGGGGAACCAGCAACAGATGTCCCTTTTTTTTGGGTATAAGGTTCGGCTATTAGGTTAGAAAAAAAGAAAAGAGTGGCAAAAAGAAAGCCTAATGTGCTATGCAAAATCAGAAAAAGAAGAGAGCTTACTGACCTAGAGAAATCAGCATAAGAAACTCAAAAAGAACCTTAAGGAAATCGACACCACTAGCACCCTAATTGCCGAAATACTCACCCATGCAAAATGCCAAAATTGCATTACCAAGAGTCCCTTGGCTGGCCACTATCTTTCAAAATTCAAATGCTCCTCAACTTCCTCCTTGATTTATTCTCTTGAATAGTTTAAACTCTCCAAGACAGAGTTTTACTTGAGCCTCAACACTTGGCCACACATGCACATAAAAATAAAAAGTACTTGAAGCTTACCTTGTGGCTCGTACTATGGACCTCCACCCTCCTAGACACCACTTTTTAAGGAGCTTTGTGGCGCCACCCTGCCACTCTGCCAAGGCTCCTTTTGTGACGAATTTCACCAAGTTTTTCTTAAGAGCCCTCTTAACCAAGTTCCTCCTTTTACTTAAAACATACTTTTGCTATTTCTATCGGATTTTAACCAGAGTTTGGGCCTCCTAAGGTCCCACTAACATACTTAAACACAAATTTAGCAGACCAACACACAAAATTCATAATTTCCACAAAGATCGCAACAAACTCAAAAAATCTCGAAAATCAGGGTGTTACAACTCTACCTCCTTAAAGAAATTTTGGCCTCGAAATTTACCTGATCCAAATAACTGAGGGTATTGTTGACGCATGGTTTCCTCTGGCTCCCACGTAGCTTCCTCTCTGCCATGGTTATGCCAAAGTACCTTTACCAATGGAACTGACTTCCTTCTTAGAACCTTCACATCTCGATCCAGAATCTGTACAGACTCTTCCTCGAAAGTCAAATCAGGCTGTACTTCAACCTCTACAACTAGCATGACATGAGTGGGGTCAGAATAATATTGCCTTAACATGGAGAAGTGAAAAACATCGTGAATGCTGTTTAGCTCTGGGGGTAATTCCAACTGATAGGCCACTAGACCTACTCGTTTAAGAACCCGATAAGGCCCAATGAACTGCAGACTCAATTTGCCTTTCTTTCCAAATCTTAATATCTTCTTCCAAGGTGAAACTTCCAAAAAGACCATGTCACCCACTGAGTACTCAGTCTCTTTATGCTTTAAGTCTACATAAGACTTCTATTGATCAGATGGTTCCTTTAACCAATCCCTAATAACCCTGACCTTTTCTTCAGTCTCTGCTACCAACTCTGGTCCAAGAACTTGTCGCTCGTCCAATTCGGTCCAACAACTAGGTGTATGACACTTACGTCCATACAACACTTTGTAAGGTGCCATACGAATACTAGCCTAATAACTGTTATTGCATGCGAATTCTACCAATGGTAGATAATCCTCCCAATTGCCTCGAAAGTCGATTACCCATCCCCTTAACATGTCTTTCAGAATCTAAATAACCCTTTCCAACTGACCATCAGTCTAAGGATGAAAAGCTGTGCTAAAGTTCAATCGTGTTCCCAACGCCTCATGCACTTTTGCCAAAACCGAGATGTGAATCTAGGATCTCGATCAGAAATAATCGACACTGGCACTCCGTGTAGTCGCACAATTTTTGCCACATACAATTTGGCTAACTTCAGAAGTGAATAATCAGTGCAGACAGGTATGAAATGAGCTGATTTGGTTAACCTATCCACAATTACCCAAATCGAGTCCTTCTTCGTCGGTGTCAAGGGTAATCCACTCACAAAATCCATGGTTACCCTCTCCCACTTCCAAAGTGGTACTTTCACTGGCTACAAAAGTCTGAAAGGTAACTGATGTTCAGCTTTCACTTGCTGGCAAGTCAGACATTTCCCCACAAATTTTGTTACCTCTTGCTTCAGTCCAGGCCACCAATACAATTCCTTTAAGTCGCGATACATCTTATTCCCCCTAGGATGCATAGCACACAGTCCTCCATGAGCTTCTTTCAGAATTGCTTGCCTCAAGTCAGAGTCCTTTAGAATGCAAACTCTACCTCGGAAACACAGAACTCCCTCACTGTTCAGTCTAAACTCAGAAGTATCCCCATTCTTAACCTGCTGGAATTGAGAAACTAGAGACTCATCCTTCAACTGCTTTTCCTTAATCTCATCAACCCAGGTTGGCCTTACTTGCAGTTTTGCTAACAGACTACCGTCGTCATACAGACTCAAACGAGCAAACATTGCTCTTAGATCAGATACAGTTCTACGATTTAGGGCATCAGCCACCACATTAGCTTTGCCTGGGTGATACTCAATCGCACAGTCATAATCCTTAAGCAACTCTATCCATTTTCATTGCCTAAGATTTAGCTCCTTCTGAGTCAGCAAGTACTTAAGACTTTTATGATCTGTGTATATGATACACCTTTCTCCGTACAAGTAATGCCTCTAAATCTTGAGTGCAAAGATTATTGCTGCCAACTCCAGATCATGAGTAGGATAGCTTACTTCATGAGGTTTAAGTTGTCACTATGCATAAGCAACCACTTTACCCTCTTACATCAACACACAGCCCAACCCTACATGTGATGCGTCATTGTATACCGTGAAATCCTTTCCAAACTCCAGCTGAATCAATACAGATGCCTCGGTCAGAACTTTCTTTAACTTCTCAAAAGCTTCTTGCTGCCTCTCGGTCCAAACAAATGGTACTCCTTTCCTTATAAGCTTTGTCAATGGTACCGCCATTACAGAAAATCCTTCCACAAACCTCCTATAGTATCCAGTCAAACCCAGAAAACTTTAAATTTTTGACATTGACCTCAGTGGTTCCTATTCCAGAATCACTTCAATCTTTCGAGGGTCCACCTTGATCCCTTCAGCAGAAACAACATGACCTAAGAAGGTTACCTCCCTCAACCAGAACTCGCACTTACTGAATTTCGCATAAAGCTCCTTCTCCCTCAGCACTTGCAGCACAATACATAGATGCTCATCATGCTTCTCTTCAGTTTCAGAATATACCAGAATATCATCGATAAAGATGACCACGAATCAATCCAAGTATGGTTTGAAAACTCGATTCATCAGATCCATAAATGCTGCAGGTGCGTTCGTTAGCCCAAATGGCATAACCAAGAACTCATAGTGACCATACCGAGTTTTGAACGCCGTCTTGTGAATATCCACCTCTTTAACCCTTAACTGATGGTATCCAAATCGAAGGTCAATCTTGGAAAATACCGAAGCTCCCCTAAGCTGGTCGAATAAATCACAGATTCTTGGTAGTGGGTACTTATTCTTAATCGTCAGTTTGTTCAGCTACCGATAACCGATACACATTCGCATTGATCCATCCTTCTTGTTCACGAACAATACTGGTGCTCCCCACGGAGACACGCTCGACCTAATAAAGCCTCTATCCAACAATTCTTAAATCTGGGCTTTCAGTTCCACCAACTCCTTCGGCGCCATCCAGTAAGGTGCGATGGACACCGGTGCTGTTCCTGGCAATAAATTGATTCCAAACTCGACCTCTCGGTTCGGAGGCAAACCTGGAAGCTCCTTTGGAAAGACATCTTGAAAATCCTTAACGGTTCTAACCTTATCCACTGTCAGACCCTCAGTTTCCGATTGACTTACAAATGCCAAATAAGCTTCACAACCCTTACGAATCCACTTCTCAGCTTTCAATGCTGACAGCATATTAGACAGATAATCCCTACGCTCGCCTATCACCAGAACCTCCTCCTCCTCTGCGGTCTTTAACATCATTCGCTTGGCAACACAATCCAGAGTAGCCTTATGCTTAACAAGCCAATCCATCCCCAAGATGAGATCGAATTCTCCGAAAGGCAGTTCCATCAGATCTCTAGAGAAAACTTTTCCTTGAGTTTCTAAAGGCACGTCTCTATACAGTTTGTCTACCCTAACCGAGTGACCCAAAGGACTTAGTACAGATACCCCACTCACGGTCTCCTCAGAACGCACACCCAGCGACCCAGATATAGTACATGCAACATATGAATGGGTAGATCCAACATCTATCAACACAGTGTATGGCATACTAAAAATCAGAAACGTACCAGTTATGATGTCAGGTGCATCACCCTCCTCTCGGCGACGAGCTGTATACACCAATGCTGGCTGACGAGCCTCAGCAAATCTAGCACCCCTGCCAGGCGCTCCTCATCCTCGACCATTGCCATTACCACCTCTACCTTGTCCACGTCCTCTCGAAGGCTGTGGTCCACCCCTCACTGGTTGGCGACCCTCTGATATATAACTTGAACCAGATCTAGTTCCTGGAGACAATCCTTAACCCTATGCTCCATAGATCCACATCGAAAACAAGCTCCAGAAAGTTTTCGACACTCACCCAGGTGTATCTTACCACAATTCCTACAACCTTGTAGTCTAACAGCATTCATCGGTACCGCTCGAACCGGCTCTACCACCCTTGCTCTCTTAACATTCCTGTTAACACCACCTGAAGGTCCTGACTCTCTCCTAAAATGGTTCTGATCCTTCTCATGATTCTGTCTTTCTGTGCGCTTCACTTCCTCAGTTATCTTAGCTTTCTCCACTAAAACAGTGAAGTTACGCTCCCTCTGTGGAGCAATCAGCACCCTAAGCTCATCTTTCAAACCATCCTCGAAGCGCACGCTACGCTCATACTCTGTAGCAACTATCCCGGAAGCATACCGGCTCAGCCTCAGAAACTCAACCTTGTACTCAGCCACTGTCTTACCCCCTTGAACCAGGTTCAAAAATTCTTTCTTGCGGGTGTCCACGTAGCTAGCCCCAACATACTTTCCTTTGAAGGCTGTTTTGAACAGCCCCCATGTCACCCTATCAACTGCAGTTCCATCTCTCACCGTGAGCCACCACTGATAAGCCTCATCTCTAAGTAACGAAATGGCTTGCTTTAGCTTCTGCTCCACAGAGTAGTCCAGATCATCCATAATCCGCTCTGTGGCCTCTAACCAGTACTCAGCCACATTTGGAGCTACACCAGATACGCCCCTAAAGATCTTTGCTCCATTAGCCCTGAGTCGCTTAGAAATAGATCCTCGAATTCCATTTCCCGTACTTGCCCCAGCAACCCTTTCCAAAACTCGAAGCGTTGCCTGAGATAGAGCGTCGTCCTTGGCACCTCGATCGTGAGACTCCACTTCTGTTGCTGGTGGTACTGATGCATCAGCTGCTGGCGCATGTCCTACAGACGAAGATTCAGCTCGTGCACTACCTCGGCCACGCCCACGGCCTCTTCCACGAGCTACTCGTGCACTCATTTCGTATTATCTGTTTGGGAGTTTTATGCATCAGTTAAATATTTTAGTTTATTACAGATGTCTTATAAACAGACAGTAATTTAGAGTTTGTTTTCTTTCACGGTAGCCTAGCTACAGTCTCAGTCTACCTATCAGAGTTTCTATAGTTTCAGTGTTACCCTAACTAAAGTAGGCATATAACAGAATTTTCAGAAACAATTAAAAAGGCTCAAAAAACTTACAGACTTGGGCTGAAGATTCGGTGTGCCATCTTCTTAAGAACCAATTTTTAGAAAACCAAATTCCATCTTTAAAATCATCTATTTATAGAGAGAACATATCGAAGACAATCTCAAAAAACAATTTCGAAAACAAGTTCTTAAAAATGATTTTTCGAAATCTTTATTCTCGTTACATTAAAAACTCCCTTTTTTAGACTCGTTCCACAGCCGAGTTGTTACAACCGGGCTCTGATACCACTAAATGTAACACCCAAATCGGTCCTAGACGTTATGGCCAAATCTGGCGTGTCACATAGTCTTACGACTAGGTATGTGTTCTTTGTTTAAAGTGACTAAAGTGATTTTTGTATAAACAAGGGCTTAACGAAAAGTCAGTTATTTAGGTCCTTAGATTATCCGTTTGTTGTGTTCTGAAAACGTTCATTACATTTGGAAAACCCGTGCAGCCTATAAATAACAGCTTCGATATAAAATAAATAAAATCAGTAAATAAAAACCATAACGGAAAAAAATTTAAAGAGCGGCCTTATTACAACTTAAAACCCAAAAATATATAAAAATAATAATTAAAATAAACTAACTTAAAAGAGAACCAACTTTGCAGATGATGTGGCCACTCCGAATCCCTCACAGCTCCAAGCCCACTATGGTTGGGAATTACTTGCAGGGATGAAAATAAAGGGTGAGTTTGGTAAACTCAGTGTGTAACGTAACCCAACCATATCCCAAAATAGATCAAGCCTCAGAGTCAGATTTATTTGGGCATTGGCCCAGTACAGAAATCAGAATGAAACCCATAGGCCTATAACAGATACAGAACAGATATATCACATATGCAGAAAGCCCAACCTAGATCCATCCATAACACCCTCGTACCAGCCTTACACCATGTGGGGAGACTACTCGACCCACCCATCCGCTACACACCACAGAATTTGCAGCGAGGTTGCCAAATATTGTGACGAAGTCACCAGATACAGATATTGTGGCGAGGCCACCAGAACAGATATATGTGGCGAGGCCACCAGAATAGATATATGTGGCGAGGCCACCAGAACAGATATATGTGGCGAGGCCACCAGAACGCTTCCTCCATCAATATAACCCATAACCCATGCAACAGATATACATGTTATGACATATAACATATAGAATCCCATGCATCAGATATACATATTAAGACATATATCATACAGAAACAGAATATCATTCATTCCATACAGAATTAACCCTAGGGGTATAATAGTCATTTTGCACCTAGGGGTAAAATGGTAATTTCTCATACTTAGGGGTATTTTAGTAATTTTATTAGTTTTTAGGGTTTTCATACATATTACAGTCACTACTAATCTATATGTCGTCGCAGTAGTCCGTTTTACTTAATTCAACAGTTTTGGCAATTAGGCCCAAAACACCCCAAATGGGCCCTACGGTCTCTAATAGTAACTTAAGCCCATTAATCCAAGTTTTATAGTTAAATTACCGATTTTAACCATATTGAATCCTACAGTCTGTCAGAACACCTTCAATGACTGTTTTTACCCATATGGGCTTGGTAGCCCATTGGGCCCATTTTTGGCCCATCGAGGCCCAACTTACCAAAACACATGGAATTGCATACTCTGCAATCCTACCTTCTATGATTTCTGTTCTAACCATCAAAGAGTAATCGCATACTCATTGATCCGTATGGTGCCGACTTATCTGTCCCTTTCAGTCACTTTTTCAGTCATTATGGCATTTGCCGATTTAGTCTATAGTAAGGGTGTGATACACACATGTTAGCTGTCGAAGCGTTGACAAGATCCTTGTACGAAAAGCTTACAATCAGCCACTAACATGTTTAGCCTGATAATCGACAACACTAAAGCCTTAACCTCCTTACCACAATCGGCCAGTACCCCTAATGGCCTTGATATCTCACCTTGTCAATTTAGATGTACTAGATCTAGATCCGCTTGTATCGATACCTTCAGTTCCTTGCTGGCTCGCCCCTTTTGCTAACTATCACGTAAAAAGAACCAAAAATACAATACTATGTTATCTATAGACTATGTCGATAAAGCCCCTAAGGACATAGGGTTTCGGCTTCTTCTTAGATGCTAAGAAAACGAATGTATCCAGTGTTTAGATCACTTACCAATAACTCTATTCGATGAACACAGCTTCCATGATCTTTCTAAACTAGATCCAAAGTAGTTCTAGCCTTAAACGTTAACAGAATATGGCTCTAAGTTGTTCGGCTTTAAGATCTATTCCCTAGGTACTCTTGTCAATTTGTCAAAGGATTAGGGGTTGTGAGCTGATGGTAAAAGAGATGAATGATAAGGGGTTTGGCTTACTGAAGGGTTTGAGAAAAGAGAGGGTAATCGGTTTCGGCAAAGAAGTAGTCGACAAGGCTTGAAGGTGAGAAGGAAAAGAGAGTGGATTTGATTCAGTTTGAAGGAGAAATAATGGTGTAGATTCAGTTTGAGGTGCCAAAGAGAAGAAGAATGTGAGTGAAGAAGAATAAAGGGAAGTGAATTTGGTCAAAAGAGGATTCGGCAACAGATGTCCCTTTTTTTTTTGGGTATAAGGTTCGGCTATTAGGTTAGAAAAGAAGAAAAGAGTGGCAAAAAGAAAGCCTAATGTGCTGTGCAAAATCGGCAAAAGAAGAGATCTTACTGACCTAGAGAAATCGGCACAAGAAACTTAAAAAGAACCTTAAGGAAATTGGCACCACTAGCACCCTAATTGCCGAAATACTCACCCATGCAAAATGCCGAAATTGCATTACCAAGAGTCCCTTAGCTGGCCACTATCTTTCAAAATTCAAATGCTCCTCAACTTCCTCCTTGATTTACTCTCTTGAACAGTTCAAACTCTCCAAGACAGAGTTTTACTTGAGCCTCAACACTTGGCCACACATGCACATAAAAATAAAAAAATACTTGAAGCTTACCTTGTGACTCGTACCATAGACCTCCACCCTCCTAGGCGTCACTTTTTAAGGAGCTTTGTGGCCCCTCCCTGCTACTCTGCCAAGGCTCCTTTTGTGACGAATTTCACCAAGTTTAAACTAAAGAGCCCTCCTGACCAAGTTCCTCATTTTACTTAAAACATACTTTTGCTATTTCTATTGCAATAAACCTGAAAAATCCTGAAAATCAGGGCGTTACACGTTGGGTCTTTAGTTTGAAAATACTACCAGTGAAATGACTGTGATAAGTCTGTTGGGATAATCGGTTAGGGTAAGTAAGTTATTCAAAAATGTGCCTCTAGAAGGTTCAAGGAGTAATCTTTCAAGCAGATTTGATAGAACTGCTGTTTGGTGAATCTAACCTTATATTGGGTATAAATTGGCTAGTGAAACTCTATGCGACTTTGGATTACGCTGCTAAGTGTATGGTGTTAAAGACTATTGAGAATGAGGAGGTGGCTGTGATAGGGGAGCGAAGAGATTATCTGGCTAACGTGATCTCAGCATTAAGGGCAGAAAAGCTGGTTTGCAAAGGTTGTGAGGCATTTCTAGCCTACGGTTGTACTTCTGACTCTATAGGTCCTTCTGTTGGAGATGTCCAAACTGTTAAGCATTTTCTGGATGCATTTCCTGATGAGCTCCCTTGGTTGCCTCTAAACCTAAGGTCGAATTCGGTATTGAGCTTCTACCAGGAACAACTCCGGTGTCCATCGCACCTTATAGGATAGCACCGAATGAGCTAGTGGAATTAAAGGCCCAAATTCAAGAATTATTAGACCGAGGATTTATTCAACCTAGTGTGTCTCCGTGGGGAGCACCAGTTTAATTCGTCAAGAAGAAGGATGGGTCTATGTGTATGTGCATTGACTATCGACAGTTAAATAAGCTGGCAATTAAGAATAAGTACCCCCTGCCAAGGATTGATGATCTTTTTGATCAACTTAGAGGAGCTTTAGTTTTCTCTAAAATCGACCTCTGTTCTGGGTACCATCAGCGAAGGGTTAAAGTGGCTGACATGTATAAGACTGCATTTAGGACTCGGTACAGTCACTACAAATTTTTGTTAATGTTGTTTGGGCTTACAAATGGACTAGCAGCTTTTATTGATTTCATAAACCAAGTGTTGCAACCCTATCTGGAGCAGTTCGTGGTGGTGTTTATAGATGATATTCTGGTGTATTCGAGAACTGAAGAAGAGCGTGATGCACATCTTCAAACTATTCTGCAAATTCTTAGGGAGAAGCAGTTGTACATGAAATCAGTAAGTGTGAGTTTTGGCTACAAGAAGTGACGTTTCTGGGTCACGTAATGTCTACTGGGGGAATTAGGGTTAATCCTCAGAAAATTGAAGCCGTATTGGATTAGAAATGACCGAAGACCATGTTTGAAATTTGAAGCTTTTTGGGTTTGGCTAGGTATTACAGACGTTTTGTTGAAGGGTTTTCATTGATTGCTGTACCTTTGACGAAGTTACTGTGTAAAGGGGTACCGTTTAATATGACTAATAAGAAACAAGAGAGTTTTGAGAAACTAAAAAAGGTTCTGACTGTGGCCCCTGTTTCAATACAGCCAGAGCCTTAGAGAGAATTCACTGTTTATAGTGATGCGTCTCACATTGGATTGGGTTGTGTGCTAATGCAAGATGGTAAGGTGGTGGCTCATGCGTCTCGTCAGCTTAAGCCTCACTAGGTGAATTACCCTACTCATGACTTAGAGTTAGCGGCGGTGGTATTTGCACTAAAGATCTAGAGGCATTACTTATATGGTGAGAAGTGTATTATTTACACGGATCATAAGAGCCTCAAATACCTCCTTACTCAAAAAGAGTCGAATCTTAGGCAGTGAAGATAGATAGAGCTGCTTAAGGACTATGACTGTTTGATTGAATACCACCTGGGTAAGGCTAATGTGGTAGCTAATGCACTGAGTTGTAGGGCTGTATCCAATTTGAGAGCAATGTTTGCTCGTCTCAGCCTCTTTGATGATTGTAGTTTGTTGGCTGAGCTTCAAGTGAAACCAACATGGACTAAACAAATTAAGGATAAGTAGTTGTTTGATGAATCATTGGCTGCTCATTTTCGACAAGTTGAAAAGGGAGAGACTACAGATTTTGGGCTGAACAGCAAAGGGGTATTGTGTTTCTGTGGGAGAGTTTGTATTCCGAAGGACTCAGAATTAAGATTGTCTATACTGCTAGAGGCAAATTGTAGTCTGTACACTATGCATCCTAGTGGAAACAAGTTATACCGAGATCTTCATGAGCTGTATTGGTGGCCAAGGCTTAAGCGCAAAGTTATTGGTTTTATGGGAAAGTGTTTGACATGCCAGCAAGTTAAGGCTGAGCATCAACTGCCTTCTGGGTTACTACAGCCAGTTAAGATTCCACTCTAGAAGTCGAAATAAGTAACCATGGATTTTTTGGTTGGGCTACCATTGACATGTAACACCCTAAACTCGGCCCAAACGTTAAGGCTAGATCTGCTGTGTCACATGGAAGTTACGTTCAAAATTTGGACTTCTCGATAAAAAGTTTCTACTATAAGAAAACCCCATTTCGGTTTTGTTCATAAAACTGAATCTAATTAAAACCACTTTTACCAGTTGGAAAATAGGTTAATGAAAGTGGTTGTCATATTTGTTATGTTCATTTAAGTGAAGTTATGAAAACTCTTAATTTACTATTCTTTTTGACAACGTCACACGTGAATTACTTAAAACTGTTGTTATTAGTTTTGAAAACCCGATTAACTACTTTACCAGTTAAAATGATAAATCAACCCAAATATAAAAAATTAAACAAAATAAAACCCATAATGGCCTTATTACATAATCAATAACCTACATATTTAAAATAACATGTGAGTTTACGAAAACTCAGTGTATAACTTCCCCAACCGACGACAGAGAACAGATATGTAGAATAGACTGGGCCGAAGCCCTATACAAAATAGATTAGTCCAGGCCTTAGCCCAATTCAGAAACAGAGTGGGCTTAAGCCCATTACAGATACAGAACAGTGGATGCATGAATAACCCAACCCAGTCCAACCATCAGACCACTCGTACCAGCCCATCACACCATGTGGGGAATAACTCGACCCGTCCAATTCGCACACCAGTACGCAGCCAAGCTGCTAAAAACAAATATCGTGGTGAGCCACTAGATACAGATTACGTGGCAAAGCCACTATACAGAATCACATGAGAGCCACTATAATAGAGCTACCTGTAATGTCAAACCCAACCCCATGCAGATTAACATATCATAATCGAATATATAGCATGCATATTAGCAGACACTGATACAATCATTTACATGTATCAGGCAATCTATCTTTAGGGGTATAATAGTCTTTTAGGGAGTTAAGGGTAAAATGGTAATTTTACTAAGTTTTGAAGTCACAGTGCCTAATACGACCTTCTATTAGGTCTAACATCGCGTTAAACGACTCAGATAGTCTATATGGTTAAAACGGTATATATGGGCCCAAAACCCCTATTGGGCCCAGGTGGGCCCACACGCTCGTGTGGCTCGTTCTGTCCGATTTTACGTACAGCATCGCAACCCTTATACCAATGATCACTTACTGAGCAATTTACCCATATGGGCCCGTAGGCGCATTGGGCCCATTTTGACCTATCGAGGCCCATAATGGCCCAAGTGCACAAAAACATGCACAAAGGCTTCAACAGTCTACTGCCCATGATTTATGGGCTCGGTTTGGCCTTCAAGCTTTCGCAAGCCCATAAGGCCTCGAATGCCGACATTTTAGTATTCTGACTTTTCGGCTTTTGCCGACCTACGCTATAGAAGGGTGTGGTTACACACCTGTAATACCACTGTTGTCGCAACGCTCCTAGATCATAGAACCTAAGACTCCTGCTATCTATCATTAGTCACAATGTGATAAAACCTAATGCTAAATATTGAAACTGCTATAAGCAATTCATCGGCACTTACCACGCCTTGCTTAAATGAATGCCTCTTTAGCCCCTTAAGAACACTCTCCAAACTTAACGCGCGATTAATATATATCTGCCATTTAATAACTTCTATTATAGAATATCGGTTACAAAGTAAAATTTAAGAACCCATTAAAACTAAAAGACAATTAGCCATGCACACTTACCACTGATTACCGCTTGAATGTCAAAAGAGAATCTAGTCGTCAATGATCACACGAGAACCTCCACTACCAAAGAGTCAAAGCAATAATGAAGAAACAGCCAGCCTCTTGCCAAACCTAGCTACCTAAGCTCAAAGATTGGAAAGAAAAGATAATGTTTGAAATCGACCCTTAGTATTAGCACTAAAGGCTAACTACCTATTCAATAGGGAAAGAAGATGAGTTAATCAAGTTTACCACATAACGCAATAAGAAAAGAAAAAGTTACCTACCTCGATATTTGCCTTACGTAAAGAGATCCTTGCCACTAAAACAGTTCAGCCAAACAAGTGAGAAAACAAAGACACTCAAGAGTGAGACAGAGGTTCAACGATAGAGGATTCAATCGAAAGAACGATAGAGGGGGAAAAAGGGTTAGTAGTATTCGACCAATGTAGAGTATTCGATCAAAGAATAAGAAGTAGGTTTGACTAGAAGGAATGATGAGACAGAATTAAGAAAGGAAAAGTGAAAAAGGGAATGGAGATGTAGAGTTTCGCTAAGAAGAATGAGAGGAGAATCAATGATGTTCGGCCAAATAATAATCTAGGTAGACATAAGAAAAGAATTCGACACTTGATGTCTCAAATCTCGATAATATGAACAACCCCAATTGAAGAAAATAGTCTAGGCAAAAGAGAACCCAAAGAGAAAGGAAAAGGTCAAAACCAAAAAGAAATAAGACCACTAAAAACAAAAAGGAGAAATCAGCTACCAAAATGCTTTTCTAAATCAGCTACAAAAGGTAAATGCTGATTTTACTTGCCCCAAAACCGAAATGCACACTCCAGAACACTCTAGCCAAATTTTGGCACTCAAACAACCCCCTGATTCGGCTAGCAATTCCCTCAAACCCAACTCCTTGAAAATCTCCATGATATTCTCCATATATTTCTCTCCTTGATCTCCTCCGACATCCCACTTCAAATTTAAATTTCAACCACCAAACCAAGTCAAATTCTCATCTTTTACCAAGTCTCCAACCAACTCAAGTGTTTGAATTCCTTTCCACCTCTTGCCGCCCCTATGTACCAAAAATAACTTATGATGCCTGCAAGGGAATTTGAACCCCAGCTCTCCTTCCTATGTTTGTGGCGTCACTTGCCACTCCACCAGAGGCCCCTTTTGTGTCATGAAATAACAATATTTACCTATAAACCCTACATGCCAATGTCCAGATTCACTTAAGAAAAAAAATTGAAAATTTTGTCAAGGGTCCAAGTTGAACCCTAGCTTCCTAAGAACCCTCAAATGCACTCAAACCATCAAGCCAACATGCCAAACATGCAATTTGTTAAAACATGCACAAATTACTACCCCATATAATTTGGGGTGTTACAACTCTACGCCCTTAAAGAAATTTTGGCCTTGAAATTTACCTAGTCAAAATAAATGAGTGTATTGTTGTCACATCACCTCTTCAGGCTCCTACATGGCTTCGTTCGTACCGTGATTACGCCAAAGCACTTTGACCAATGGAACAGACTTTTTCCTCAGTACTTTTACATCACGATCCAAATTTTGCACTGGTTCTTCCTTGAATGTTAGATCAGGTTTAACTTCAATCTCCTCAACTGGAACTATATGTGAGGGATCAAAACGGTACTACCTCAGTATGGAGACATGAAAAAATTGTGCATCCGGTCTAATTCAGGAGGCAGTTCGAGCTGATATGCTACCGGACCCACCCGTTTTAGAACTCTATAAGGTCCAATAAACCGAGGGCTTAGCTTGCCCTTCCTTCCAAATCTTAAGATATTCTTCCAAGATGAGACATTTAGAAATACCACATCTCCCACAGAGTACTCAATCTCTTTACGCTTCAAATTGACATATGACTTCTATCTATCGGATGCTTCCTTTAACCTATCCCTAATCAACTTAACTTTATGTTTAGTATCTGCAACCAACTCTGGCCCCAAAACCTGACGTTCACCCAGTTCAGTCTAACAAGTAGGCGTACGACACCTACGACCATACAATGCCTCATATGGTGCCATCTGAATACTTGCCTAGTAACTGTTGTTATACGCAAATTCTACTAGCAGCAAGTAATCTTCCCAGCTAACCCAAAAATCGATAACACAACCTCTTAGCATATCCTCTAGTACTTGAATCACCCTTTCTGACTGTCCATCTGTTTGAGGTTGAAAGGCAATGCTGAAATCCAACCTTGTACTCAACGCCTCGTGCAACTTCTTCCAGAATCAAGATGTGAGCCTAGGGTCTCTATATTAGAAATGATTGAAACTGGGACCCCATGAAGTCACACTGTCTCCGCTACATACAACCTAGCTAACTTTTAAAGCGAATAATCTGTACGGACTAGTATAAAATGGGCGGATTTCGTCAGTCTGTCCACAAAAACCCAAACCAAGTCCTTTTTCGAAGGCGTTAAGGGTAGCCCACTCACAAAATCCATGGTTACCCTTTCCCACTTCCAGAGTGGAATCTTGACTGGTTGTAGAAGC
The DNA here is from genome assembly GCA_020496765.1 of Gossypium stocksii. Lineage (NCBI taxonomy): Eukaryota > Viridiplantae > Streptophyta > Magnoliopsida > Malvales > Malvaceae > Gossypium > Gossypium stocksii. Next base: position 62,434,813 of record CM035630.1, read on the forward strand.
CCAGAAGGTAGTTGATACTCTACTTTCACTTGCTGGCACGTCAGACACTTACCCACAAATTCTGTTACCTTGCGCTTAAGTCCAGGCCACCAATACAACTCACGCAAATCTCGATATAACTTATTTCCACCAGGATGCATGGCACAAGGGCTGCCATCCACCTCCCGTAGTATCGACTGCCTCAGACCAGAGTTCTTCAGAACATAAACTCTCCCATGGAAACACAAAACACCTTCACTGTTCAGTCCAAAATTAGATGTCTCGCCATTCTCCACCTGCCGAAACTGAGGAACCAGTGACTCATCCAATAACTATTTCTCCCTAATTTGCTCAGTGCAAGTCATTCTTACTTGTAACTCAGCCATTAGACTACCATCGTCAAAGAGGTTGAGACGAGCAAACATTGCTCTCAGATCTGATATAGCCCTATGACTCAATGTGTCAACCACCACGTTAACCCAGGTGGTATTCAATTGAGCAATCATAATCTTTAAGCAACTATATCCATCTTCATTGCCTAAGGTTCAACTCCTTCTGAGTAAGCAGGTTTTTAAGGCTTTTATGGTCCGTGTAAATGATACACTTCTCCCTATATAAGTAATGCCTCCAGATCTTCAGTGCGAACACCACCGCAGCGAATTCCAAGCCGTGAGTAGGGTAGTTCGCCTCATGGTCTGAGGTTCCTATCTTGCTAGATAGCGGGTCGAGGTCACTCTACCCAAACCAAAACTGAACTAAAAGGGCTTATGAACAACGGGTCGATACCATATCGGTATTGGTTTGTGTTTGCACTTTTGTTCAATCTCATTTCTTTTCTTTACCATATCGTACCAAAACCAAACTCAAACTATCATTTCTTACCATTTCGATCATTATCATTTCTCTTTACCAAATTAACCAAGACACACTATTTCATCCACTACACCTTAAACCGAACTAGAACATCTTTTTATCCTTATTTTTTTTCAAACCCTTAAACCTATTTTTCTTTTACCTACACTTCCATTCCATCGAAACCTTCCATCCATCTAAACCGAGTTAGTACTTTCTCATAGACAATTGGGCAATTCGCATACGACTCGACTCAACCCAGAGGCAGATCGTATCATTTGGTATCAGAGCTACTTAAACGAGGAGTACGAGCAATCAAAATCACTTCTGGGATAGTCTGAGACTCATCAAGTAAGTTAAAAAAACTCAAAATTAAAAAAAAGGAATTAAAAAAATTATACGAATTTAAAAAAAGAGTTCGAATATAAAAATTTTTTTTCTTTGTGCTGAAAATTGAATATTTGCTTTATTTTCATTCAATTTCGTTCCTGAAACTCTTCTATTCACCTTTTCTTCCATCTTTAACCATTTGCCACATTATAATCGAATTGACTTTTCTTTTTATCCTACCCAGTCCTAAATTGTATAATCCTTTGTTACCCCTTTGAAATCAACCATCTAGACAAAGGTTTTAAGCCTTAGCGAATCTGCTTATGAAATCACGAGAAAAGTAAAGAGGGCTAAAAGGCACGAGTGATTGTGAATGCAATAAGAGTGAAGGTAAAAAGCCTATTCTTGAGCATAAACACAGGTGAGAGTGAAATCTTTTTTTCTTTCTGAGTGATTGCGAGGTTTTTGGTGAGGCTTATTTAAACAATATAATGTCACAAGAATCCGAACCAAATTTGGAAGAACGGCCAGCACGACAACCAGTTTGCAATGTCCCCAATTTAAACATGCAAGCTCTCTTACAAGAGATGGAAAGAATATTAGATAGAAGGCTCAATCCTCTCAAAGACCGATTGTTCCGAGTCGAAGCGAGAGAGCCACGTGAAAGAACTCCTGAAATTCCTCGCCATAGATGGGAGAGGCCAAATCAGCACCAAGGAATACAAAGAGTTCAAGATGATGAACCGAATGATCCTAGCGATATTGAAAGCAGACAAGAATCTAATGCAAGTGATCGCCGGAGATATCACCGACATAGAGACTGAAGACATGAAGATGACGATCTCAAGAACATCAAACTTTCCATACCACCATTTCAAGGTCAATCAGATCAAGAGGCCTACCTTGAGTGGGAGAAAAAGATAGAGTTGGTGTTCGATTGTCACAACTATTTCAAAAATAAAAAGGTGAAGCTGGCAGCAATCAAATTTTCGGACTACGCTATGATCTGGTAGGATCAATTAACCACTAGCCGAAGGTGAAATGGAGAGTGACCTATTTCCACGTGGGCCAAGATAAAGGCGGCGATGAGGCGACGTTTCATTCCTTCGTATTACCACCGGGAGTTACATCAAAAACTCTAAAATCTCACATAAGGGACTAAAAGTGTCGAGGATATAAAGAGATGGAAATTGCGATGATTCGAGCGGACGTGCAAGAAGATCCGAAAGCAAAGATTGTGCAATTCCTGGCCAGCTTAAACTGAGATATCGCAAACGTTGTCGAACTACAACACTACCTTGAAGTGGTTGATATAGTTATATGGCCATCAAAGTTGAAAAGCAACTTAAGCAAAAAGGCCCAAGCCGAGGATTTCCCACTTCCAACATTTCAAGGTGGGGTCAAAGTTTGAGTAAAGGCCTTCCCGCTTCTCGAGGAAAAAACTCCACGGCCCCTCTGAAAATCAACAAGCCAATCACTAAAGCCAACAAAGGCAAGGCACCCAAAGCTTCTTTCAACCGAAATTTAAACATTAAATGTTTTAAATGTCTCAGAAGAGGTCACATAGCCAACCAATGCCTTAATCGAAGGACCATGGTGTTGCAAGTGAATGGCGAAATCGAAATGGAAGACGAGGAAGAAAAGGAGTCTGAATCGACTTTCGAAGTTGAGGAATTAGAACAACCTATGGAAGGTGAACTACTTGTTATCAAACAGAGTCTTAGTCTCCAAGGCACGGAGAACGAATTACAACGGGAGAACATATTTCATGCACGTTGTCAAATTGGTGGCAAAGTTTGTAGTGTCATCATCGACGGTGGCAGTTGTACAAACGTAGCGAGTATATTGATGGTTGAAAAGCTTGGTTTGCCAACTACCAAGCATCCAAGCCCCTACGAACTTCAGTGGCTCAACGATGGTGGAGAACTCAAAGTGACAAAGCAAGTGCTTGTATCCTTCACCATTGGAAAATATTCGAATGAATTACTTTGTAATGTCGTACCGATGTATGCGGGGCACCTACTTCTTGGTCGTCCGTGGCAGTTCAATCAACGAGTAATCCACAACGGGTATACCTGGAACGGTGGAAATGTGCAAGTGTACACAGTCGTAACAAGTAATAAAGTGACAAGTAAATGTCGAATTATTGTACTTACAGGGACAGTAAAAAGAAATATTTATGAATTTAATTTAAAAACACTTTGGTGAGAAAAATAATTTTGGTTTGAAAAGTTGATTTATAAACTAAGATATTAAAATTAAGTACACAATTTAAATAAAATAAAAGAGTTCTAATGCACGATTTCAAAAAGATTTAATCAAGATGATATAATTGTGTTGGATTAATTATACCTTTTTAACTTAGAATTATTAAATTCATGCTTATGCTGTTACGAATAAATTCACGGTAACCCAGTAATTTGCTAACTTATGAACATATTTACCCAATAAAAATCCATTCATCTCTTGGAACATATCCCTATGCCAATTCAACCGACGAAACAGATTTATAAATGTAAACATGCTATTGCACATACATACTTATTAAATTAAATTATCTCTCACATATTCCTATGTCGATTCAACCAATTAATTCAACTTAATAAACATATAAAAGATTATGTGAAGTAACAAAGTAGCTATACCTTGAAACAATTTAATCACAACAATCTTGCAAGTTTTGCAAGGCATATGTATCGCCAAATACAATGCTAATTTAATTTTCAGCTACCTTAGAAGAATTAAACATGCATTGATTAAGTACTAAGTCCATTAATTGCAATTTTAATCCGTTTAAACAATTAATTCTTTAGTTATCTAAATAGTTCTAATGCCAGATAACCTAAGCATGATTTTACTTAATCAAGCATTTTACTGAGGCCTATAACAACATAAACATTATTTTAATAATTCAAGTAGGCAAAATATAATCAACCCAACACGAATTAAATTCAAGCTAAATTGATTAAAATAACCATTTCAACAACAATAATATTCATAGATATGTTCATCATAAAAACAACAGAAATTAAAAAGATAGGGAACAAGAAGGCAAATCCGGTGTTTCTCCGTGGCTTGACTGATTGCTCCGTTCTTTGTCTCCGTTGTCCTCGCCGGTCAAGGCTTCTACGAACACTTGCTTGCTGCCCAAAATGGCTGGGAAAATACCTCTTTTCCAAGAGGAAAATTGGCACAAGACTATAGTAAAATGGAATAGGAAAACGGAGAGAAAAGAGAGTGGAGAGGAGAAGAGAGACTGAGAGAATGTTGTGAAGTGAGGGATGATTGAAATGAGAAGCAAGGGGTGGCTTTTATAGCTGATTGTGGCTGATAAAAATAGCAACTTCCAGCAGCCAAAGAGCCCCCCTATGTCCGGCCACACACATGGCAAGGTTGAAGCTTTCAACTTTGCTATTTTAGGCATGGAGCAAATCTACAAAGTCTTAAATAAAGGTGGGGTTTGAATGCAAATTGGAGATCTTTCAAGAGCCTTTTTGCAAGCATAATTAATCAGCTAAATTGCTGATTTGGGTTAGCCTATGGATGGTTCTGGTCAGCCCAATTAGTGGCTGGTTTGGCTTACTCCATTGGGTTCAACCAGTGCGGTTTTACTAGGCCTTTTCTCCATAATTAATTAAAATTAATTTATTTAACCTAAATTAAATAGGAAATAAATTAAAATTAATTTAATTATGAATTAATACACATTTCTGGACCGTCTTGGGCTGGAAATTAGTTCACCTTGATACTCTAAATTGCTTCTCGGTTTTGTTTTTCTCGCAGTGTCCGTCGGGTCATTTTTCGCCCTTTGTGCAATTCTGTCAAAAATAACCTAAATTAATCAAAATTAACTATAAAATTAATTAAAATTCATCATTTTTATATTTTTAACACAATTTAATTATTTTATAATATTTAATTATTTTTCGACAAGACTTTAATTGGAATAGCATGATTTTAAGCCAAAAAGGGCATGAAAAAGTATATAAATTTTTGTGTTTCCAATACCAATCGGTATACATTTTAAATCATGAGAAAGAATGTCACGTTGGCGCCATTGACTCCCAAACAAGTATATGACGATCAGTTAAAGTTAAAGGTTTTCATTGAACAAATAAGGGAAAAAGAAAAAGAAGAGTGTAAAAAAATAAAAGATGAAAAAAATACGAAAAAGAAAACAAAAAAGAGTGAAAAGAAAATTAGCAAAGAAAAAGAAGAAAAAGAGAAAAAAATTAAAAAAATGAGTGTCTTTGCAAAAGTGAGTGATATACAAAAAGCACTTGTAATGAATCACCCTGTTCTTGTACTTATGTACAAGGAAAATTTGTTTTCTACTAACGATTTGCCCGACACACTTCCCCCTTCTGTTTTGACTTTGTTGCAGGATTTTAAAGATGTCTTCTCGGAGGAAGTCCCAAGAGGTCTTCCACCACTTCGTGGAATTGAACATTAGATAGGTTTTGTGCCAGGTGCTGTACTTCCAAATCGTCCTACTTACCGAGCCAATCCGGAAAAACTAAAGAATTGCAGCGGAAAATCAATGAGTTGATGGAAAAGTGCTACATTCGTGAAAGCCTTAGTCCTTGTGCTATTCGTGTTCTATTAGTGCTAAAAAAGGACGAAACATGGCGAATGTGCATAGATTGCCGAGCCATAAACAAGATCACAATCAAGTACCGTCATCCAATTCCACGTTTAGACGATATGCTCGATGAACTTAGTGGAGCCAAAGTTTTCTTGAAAATCGATTTAAAAGGTGGCTACCACCAGATTCGGATGTGAGAAGGAGATGAGTGGAAAAAGGCATTCAAGACCAAGCATGGGCTATACGAATGGTTGGTCATGCCTTTTGGCCTAACCAACGCCCCTAGCACTTTCATGAGGTTAATGAATTACGTGTTAAGGTCCTTTATTGGTAAGTTTTGTGTCATTTATTTTGACGATATTTTGATATATAGCAAGTCGATTGAAGAACATGCAGGCACTTTAAATTTGTTTTGGAAGTTTTACGCAAAGAAACATTATATGCTAACCTTAAAAAGTGTTCTTTCTGTTCTGATAAAACTATCTTTTTAGGGCTTGTATTTAGTGCAAAAGGACTTGAAGTAGACCAAGAAAAGATTAAGGCCATTCAAGATTGGCCAAGGCCTACGAGTATCATGCAAGTTCAGAGCTTTCATGGCCTAGCAAGTTTCTGCCGACGTTTTATGCCAAATTTCAGCACCATTGCTGCTCCTCTTATGAACGTCATTAAAATGAACTCTGCTTTTTATTGGAACAATGAGCAAGAAAAATTGTTTATTAAAATTAAATACTGTCTTACTAACACCCCTTTACTTGCTCTTCCAGATTTTTTAAAGTTTCGAGATTGAGAGCGATGCTTAATTACCCGATGTATGAAAAAGAGATGTACATACTCATTCGAGCCCTTGAGACGTGGCAACATTATATGTGGCCCAAGGAGTTCGTCATACATTCCAATCATGAAGCCCTCAAGCATATCAAAGGCCAACACAAATTGAATAGACGCCATGCTAAATGGGTTAAGTTTCTCGAATCTTTTCCATATGTGATAATATATAAAAAAGGTAAAGATAACATTGTGGCTGATGCCCTTTCGAGAAAGTATACTCTATTGTCGTATCTAGATTCTAAAATTCTTGGTTTTTCCTTGAAAGAGTCATATGCTAATGTTGTAGATTTTGGTAAACTCTTTGTTGCTTGTGAGAATGGTGCATTTGAAAATTTTTATAGGTATGAAGGCTTTCTCTTTAAAGAGGGCAAACTTTGCGTTCCCTATGGCTCCGTTCGAGACTTATTGGTGCACGGGGCACATAGCAGTGGACTTATGGGACATTTTGGGGTCAACAAGACGCTTCCCACACTCCAAGAACACTTCTACTGGCTGCGAATTCGAAAAGATGTGGAACAAGTTTGCGAGAGGTGCATAGCTTGCAAGAAGGCTAAATCTAAGGTTCAACCTCGCGGGCTATATACGCCATTACCCATTCCTGAAGCACCATTGGTGGACATTTCCATGGATTTCGTCCTTGGACTTCCACGCACAAAAACGGGCAAGGATTCTATTTTTGTGGTTGTTGATCGTTTTTCAAAAATGTCTCATTTTATTGCTTGCATTAAGACTGATGATGCTATTCATATTGCAAATTTGTTTTTTCGAGACATTGTTTGATTACATGGCATTTCCCATACCATTGTGTCAGATCGCGATGCGAAGTTCCTAAGTCATTTTTGGAGGTCATTGTTGGGAAAATTAGGAACCAAGCTGCTGTTTTCGACTACTTGCCATCCCCAAACCAATGGCCAAACAGAGGTCATCAATCGAGTACTATCCACACTGCTCTGGGCTATCATTCGCAAGAACTTGAAATCGTGAGAGGATTATCTACCACATATCAAGTTCGCATATAACCGATTTGTTCATTCTACTACAAAATATTCACCTATTGAGATTGTATACGGTTTTAATCCTTTGACACCCTTAGATTTATTGCCCTTGCCTACTGATCAATTGGTTCAAGCAGATGCAAGGAAAAAGGCTAATTTTGTTAAGAAACTACATCAAAAAGTGCGAGCTAATATAGAGGCTAGGACCGATTCCTACGTTCGTAATGTGAAAAAAGGACGAAAACGTGTGGTTTTTGAACCCAGAGAGTGGGCCTGGGTTCACATGAGTAAGGAATGCTTTCCAGCCCAACGAAAGTCTAAATTACTACCTCATAGAGATGAGCCTTTCCAAGTTCTTAACCGCATAAATGAGAATGCTTATAAACTCGATTTGCCTGGTGAATATAATATTAGTGCTACTTTTAACGTGTTTGATTTAACCCATTTTGACGCAGATTCTGACTTGAGGACAAGTCATTTCGAAGAGGGGGAATGATGCAAGCGAGACTTATGACACTCGTAGCTCGAGCAAGGATCCCATGGAGCTACCTTAAGGTCCTGTTACAAGAGCCCGAGCCAAGGCTTTTAAAGATTCTATTTCAGCACTCGTAGCTTGTATATGGGATGATATTCTGCCTGGACACATCAAGGAAGCTTGTTCCAGTTCCTCGAGTTCACCTTGCATTTTTCTACAAGCTCAACTCAATTTATTGAGTTCACCATTTATTTCATCAGCTCATTAAATTAGTTTTAATCTTTAATTTAATAAGTCCCTTAATTAGCTAGTTAATATGATGAGTATTAAATTAAGTTCACATTAGTTGCTTTAATTATGTTTTTAATTTAATAAGTTCATTAAGTAGCTAGTTAAGATGTTAAGCATTAAATTAAGTTCACATTAGTTGTTTAATTATGTTTTAAAGTGGTTGTGTCTATATGGTGAATTAAAGTCATAACTGAATTAATGTTTTAATGTTGCATTTACATTAGCCGAAATTCTAGTGCTCACATAGCTTAAAATTAATTTGTTTATATTTCTTATGTAGGAACATCAATGGACGCATGGAGCATGGAAAGGCATGGGACACATCAAACTTGAAGAAGCATTATTATTCAATTAAAAGGGTTATTACAAATTGAATTTTGTGACTCTACAAGTCAACTTCGGTTACATACAATGGGAGCATTATTATTCAATTAAAGGGGCTATTTTCAACAATTAAATATGCATTACACTCCTTAAATTCGGCTGCTACCTGTTCTTCTTCCAAATCTGTTGTTCATTAAGTGACCTTTCATGAAATTAAAAGTCCATCAATGCTAATGGTGTCCATTCGGCTGGCTAGGAGGATCTCAAAGTTTTTTCAAGCATTCAAGAACATTGAAACTCTATTCAAGAGTGAAGTTACATTCAGCTTGGAATTTCAAGAGTTTATGAACTTTAATTTGATCCATTATTAGCTCATTAAAATGGATATATGTGACTATTCGGTTAGCTTTACTTTGGCATTATAAATATGTGTAATAAGGCTTTTGTGGGACACTTTTTGGACTCTTTGTTAATGAAACTCTACCAAAATTGTGAGGCAAACTTTTCTCTAATTTTCGTTTAAAGATTCGTTGGCTACCTAGTATTCTAGTTGTGTCAATTTGCTTTCTTTGTCAAAAAGTGAACTTATCACTACTCTTAGTGTGGTGTTCGAGCATACCAAGGTTCCTATCTTGCTAGATAGCAGGTCGAGGTCACTCTATCCAAACCAAAACCAAACTAAAAGGGCTTATAAACAACGGGTTGATACCATATCGGTATTGGTTCTTGTTTGCACTTTTGTTCACTCTCATTTCTTTTCTTTACCATATCGTACCAAAACCAAACTCAAACTATCATTTCTTACCATTTAGATCATTATTATTTCTCTTTGCCAAATTAACCAAGACACATCATTTCATCCACTACACCTTAAACCGAACCAGAACATATTCTTATCCTTTTTTTAAACCTTTAAACCTATTTTTCTTTTACCTACACTTCCATTCCATCGAAACCTTCCATCCATCTAAACCGAGTTAGTACTTTCTCGTAGATAATCAGGCAATTCGCATACAACTCGACTCAACCTTGAGGCAGATCGTATCAGCTATAGAAGGGTGTGGTTACACACCTGTAATACCACTGTTGTTGCAATGCTCCTAGATCACAGCACCTAAGATTCCCAATAATGCGTCATTAGTCACAATGTGATAAAAACCCAAATCTAAACATTGAAACAGCCATAAGCAATTCATCGGTAGTTACCATGCCTTGCTTAAATGAATATCTCTTTAGCCCCTTAAGAACACTCTCCAAACATAACGCGCGATTAATATATATCTTCCTTTCAATAACTTCTATTAGAAAAGATCGGTTACAAAATAACATTTAAGAACCCACTAAAACTAAAAGACAATCGGCCATGCACGCTTACTCCTGATTACCGCTTGAATGCCGAAAGAGAATTTAGTCGCCAATGATCACACGAGAACCCACACTACCGAAGAGTCAAAGGAATAATGAAGAAACAGCTGGCCTCTTGCCAAACATAGCTACCTAAGTCGAAAATTGGAAAGAAAAGCGAAGGTTTGAAATTGACCCTTAGTATAAGCACTAAAGGCTAACCGCCCATTCAATAGAGAAAGAAGATGGGTTGATCGGGTTTACCACATAACGCAATAGGAAAAGAAAAAGTTACCTACCTCGATATTTGCCTTACATAAAGAGATCCTTGCTACTAAAACAGTTCAGCCAAACAAGAGAGAAAAGAAAGACACTCAAAAGTGAGACAGAGGTTCGGCTATAGAGGATTCAATCGAAAGAGTGATAGAGGGGGAAAAAGGGTTAGTACTATTCGGCCAATGTAAACTATTCGATCAAAGAATAAGAAGCAGGTCCAGCTAGAAGGAATGATTAGACAGAATTAAGAAAAGGAAAGTGAAAAAGGGAATAGAGATGTAGAGTTCGACTAAGAAGAGTGAGAGGAGAATTAACGAGGTTCGACCAAATAACAATCTAGATAGAGAGAAGAAAAGAATTCGACACTTGACGTCTCAAATCTCGGTAACGTGAACAACCCCAATTGAAGAAAACAGTCTACGCAAAAGAGAACCCAAAGAGAAAGGAAGAGGTCAAAACCAAAAAGAAATAAGACCACTAAAAACAAAAAGGAGAAATTGGCTACCTAAATGCTTTTCTAAATTAGCTACAAAAGGTAAATGCCGATTCTACTTGCCCCAAAACTGAAATGCACACTTTAGAACACTCTAGCCAAATTTTGGCACTCAAACACCCCCTAATTCAGCTAGCAATTCCCTCAAACCCAACTCCTTGAACATCTTCATGATATTCTCCACATATTTCTCTCCTTGATCTCCTCTAACATCCCACTTCAAATTCAAATTTCAACCACCAAACCAAGTCAAATTCTCATCTTTTACCACGTCTCGAACCAACTCAAGTGTTTGAATTCCTTTCCACCTTTTACCGCTCCCATGTAGCAAAAATAACTCATTATGCCTGCAAGGGAATTTGAACCTGAACTCTCCTTCCCATGCTTGTAGCGTCACTTGACACTCCACCAGAGGCATTTTTTGTGTCATGAAACAACAACATTTACCTATGAACCCTACATGCCAATGTCTAGATTCATTTAAGACAAAAATTGAAAATTTTATCAAAGGTCCAACTTGAACCCTGGCTGCCTAAGAACCCTCAAACTCACTCAAATCATTAAGCCAACATGCCAAACATGCAATTTGTTAAAACATGCACAAATTACTACCCCATATATTTTGGGGCGTTACATGACGCCTTTTAAAAAGGATTCGATATGGGTTATCATAGACAGGTTGACTAAGTCTGCTCATTTCATACTGTTCCGTATTGACTACGTTTTGTAGAAACTAGCTAAGTTGTATGTGGCTAAGATTGTAAGGTTGCATGGGGTACCAGTATCTATCATATCTGACAAAGAACCTAGATTCACATCTCGATTCTAGAAGAAGTTACACGAGGCACTAGGTACAAGGTTGGATTTCAGTACTGCCTTCCACCCTTTAGATAGATGGTCAGTCAGAGAGGATAATTCAGGTACTAGAGCATATGTTAAGAAGTTGTGTAATAGGCTTCCGAGGTAGTTGGGAAGATTACTTGCCACTAGCAGAATTTACTATAACAATAGCTATCAGTCCTGTATCCAGATGGCACCGTACGAGGCGTGATATGGTCTAGGTGTCGTACTCCTACCTGCTGGACTAAACTGGGTGAGCGGCGAGTATTGGGGCCAGAGTTAGTTTTTGATATTGAAGAAAATGTTAAGTTGATTCGGGGCCAGTTAAAGGAAGCATCTGATAGGTAAAAGTCCTCTGTAGACTTAAAGTGTAAGGAAATTGAGTACTCTGTGGGAGATTATGTTTTCCTTAAGGTCTCACTGTGGAAGAAAATTCTAAGATTTGGACAGAAGGGCAAGATTAGCCCTAGATTTATTGGGCCTCACCGTGTATTGAGGCGTGTTGGACCAGTGGCCTATCAGCTTGAGTTGCCTCCAGAGTTGGACAAAATTCAGGATGTGTTTCATCTTTCAATACTAAGGTGTTACCACTCTAATACCTCTCACATAGTGCCAGTTGAGGAGATTGAGGTTAGGCTTGATCTAACCTTCGAGGAGAACTAGTACGGATAGTAGATCGTGACGTTAAGGTACTAAGGAGGAAATCTGTCCCACTAGTTAAAGTGCTTTGGCATAATCACGGTTCAGAAGAAGCCAGGTGGGAACCTAAGGAGGCGATACGACAGCAATACCCACACCTTTTCTAACCAGGTAAATTTTAAGGCTGAAATTTCTTTAAGGGGGTAGAGTTGTAACGCCCCAAAAATATAGGGGTTATAATTTTTCATGTTTTGACACAAGTTGCTTGTTTGGTATGTTGGCTAGATGCTTTTGGGTGTGTTTGGGAGTGTTAGAGAAGCCTGTGTTCATGCCTTGGCTTTGGCAAAATTTTTAGTTTTTGTTCTTAAATGAATCTAGGCACTAGGGCATAAGCCTTTTAAATAATAGTGGTTGTTTTAAGTCACAAAAAGCCTAGTGGCTAGTTGGTAAGAGGCGTGTGGTGTGTGCATGGGGTCTAAGGTTCAATTCCTGGCACAGGCAAAGGAGTTATTTATTTTGCTAGCTAAGCTTAGAAGGAGGTAGAGTTGGACTGGAACTATGTGGTTGAATTGGTCATAAGAATTTCAATTGAATTTGAATGGGAGGTTGGAGTGGATCAAGGAGGGATAGTGGAAGGAGATTATGAAGAGAATCAAGGAAGTTGGAAGTTTGGAAAAGTGTAGCCAAATTGGGTAATTTGGAAGGGCAAATTCGGCTAGAGGTCTCTTGGGTGTTCAAGTGCCGAATTGGTAAAAGGGACATTAGGGTGTTTCTTATTTAGTTTCAATAGCCTCCCTCTTGAGTTATCTCTCTTTTGGTTTCATGCATGTTTGCGTTTTAACCATTCAGGTTCTCTTCTCGTTTGGCATTACTTCTCAAGTGGTATTGTTTACCTTGTCGAAACCCAACACATCAAGTACCGAATTTTGACTATCCCTTTTGAAGCCTTTCCTTCTATTCTTCATACTTTTCTCTGCCCAATACTCTACTTACTTTTCTTGTTCTGGTAACACTTTTTCCCCTTGGCTGAACCTACCACTCTTGCCTTTCTCTTCTTTGTCAGCTTTTCATTAGGGGTGACCATATTCTTCCTTTATTAATCCTTGATACCCGAATTCTTTTCCCTCTTCTTTTTCATTTTTTGTATTCTCTTTTGAATCGACTTTTCATTGTTCTCTGGGTGTTTTCTTTTACTCTGACTTTCTCTTTTGGGTGGAACTTTGGAAAAAATCTCAAACACTCTCCTACTCCTTTTCGGTTCTGCAAGGGATATTGACAAAATTGATAGGTGTATTTCCCCTCTGTCTATTATTGAATTATTCTTAATCATCTTTTCTTTAAGAACCGAATGCCCAACCCTTGATTCATGGTATGTTATCGATCAGATTTATAGGTGTTCTTGAGAGGTGAATAGTGTAAGGGTATTGTGCTGCTCAAGCCCTTTCTCCTACTCTCCAGTTAAGGTAAACGCACTACCTTGTTTTAAAAGGCCGAATATCCTTTTGTTTTGGGAAGCCGAATGTTTGTGGTTTTAAGCCGCATTTGTATTCAATTCAGGCTGATGTGATTTGCTGTTATGTAGTAAATCGATTAGTGGTGTTTGATCGTTTCTAATCAGTAGTCTAGGAAAAGCAAATCGCATATCATAATCGAGGTATGTAGTATTGTAGATTAGGGTAAAGTGTTTTTCTAAATACTATTAAGCGAAGGACTGATCGTATGTTGGAACGGTTGTAGGTTGGGTGTCTATGGAGTTTGAAGCGGGTTCGTGAGAAAGTGTATAACCGTACACCTTAAAACCAATATTGTCAAAAAGCTGAAAAAGGTGTGTAATCGCACCCCTCTATAACTGTAAATCGGCAATAGCCGAAAAGCCAAAAAGCTAAAACTTCGGTATTTGAGACCTCACGAGCATACGAATGCTCATGTGGTGAATCAAGCCTACAAAGTGTAGGCAATGGGCTGTAGAGGCCGCCATGACCGTTCTCGTAGGCTTGGGCCGTTATGGGCTACGTTGGGCCAAAATGGGCCATGTAGGCAAATGGACTAGTGGGCCCCACACGGGTAAAATCCACGGTAATTGACAAGTATTGGATTTGACTTTGTAAATCGGATAACCATGACTGAATATGGGCTAAAAGGGCCACACGAGCGTCTAGGCCCATTTGGGTCGAGTGATGGGCCTTAGGCCCATTTGCACTGTTTTGACCACTTAGGTCGTCTGAGTCATTTGAGATGACTGTAAACCTTCTAAATGGCCATTATATGTACTACGACTAGCAAAATGACCAAAATACCCCTAAGGGTAAAATTATCGTTTTACCCCTAATTGATAAAAAGATCATTTTACCCCTAGTGGTGGTTGATTGATGTGTGTATTATATATATAGAACTAATTCTATGTATGACATGCTGCATGCATGTAATATTTATGTCACGACTTTCTGCATGGGGTTGGGATTGTGATATGGAGGAAGTACTGTATAGTGGCTTTGCCACGTATTTTCTGATTTTAGTGGCTTTGCCACATTTACTGTCACTAGTACCTTTGTTGCGTTATTACTGCTAGTAGCTTCATTGTGATATTGGTGTGCTAGTTGGGTGTGACAGCCCTAAATCGACCATAGCCGGGAAGTGGTTTCGGGACCACTAAACTGAGTCGTTTAAATTAATGAATGTTAAATTTCGTGTCTAATATATGTATAAAATGCATGTGTGAGATTGTGGTGTTTTGATTTTAGCCATTTGATGTGAAATTGATTTATATGGACTTGTATGAGAATTATGAAAACATGCTAGGTAAATGTGAAATGGCCTAGTATTATATGGTATAAAATTCAAGGGGTTTGCATGTCAAATTTGCCATTTTACTTAAAAGTGGCCGGCCATGTAGTGTAATGATTAAAAGTTTGCATGTTTTATATATTTATATAATATATATTCATGCATTATTATAAGTAATATTTATTTTATGTTATAATTAAAAAGAAAAGTCATATAATGAGTTAAATGGGTAAAAAAAACAAAGCTAGCTATTTTTTTTTGTTTCCCCATTTTTGCCGATTCTTAATGAGCAAAAGAAGAAAAGAAGCTATGGCATTCGGTTACCATCTAGCTTGATTAAGGTGAGATCTTTTGTTAATTCTTTTAAATTTCTTGTAAGTTTGAATGGTTGTTAAGCTTCTTACATTGCCCAAGTAGAAATTTTGAGTTGAATTAGTCAAACTTTCGACTATGGAAGATATGAATCAAGTTGAGTGGTGTTTTAAGGTTTTGAAGTTGAAATGGTGGAATAGGTGTTGTGGATGTGTTAAATTGTTTTATATGTGGTTTAAAGACTTTAGGGAGGTTCGATCTTTATGGTAAATTAAAGAAGTTTTGGCTTAATAGCCGTGAGTGTGTGGGAGGAATGTTCTATGTCCTTTAAGTGAAATTTTCAGCATTTGAGATCTTGGATTAAAATTTAATGTTAAAATTCTATTTTTTTTCTTTGTGTGGTGAAATTACCGATTGTAAACCTTGGATGAGCTGAATTTATATGCTCCATGTATATGAGACGTTTTATATATATATATTCAAGTTTTAATGTTTAACTAGTTGCTTTAGTAATGGTTGAATGAGCTTACAAATGGAACATGGTCTAGTTGGATAAGTAATAGAATGAATTGAATTTACTTGGAGCAATTGTAACATTGATATGAAGAAAAAATATATATATATAATGGAAGTACCAAGTAGATTAGAGTAGAATGCCAAATGTAAAGTATAGATAGAAGTAGTTTTGTGATTTTGGGCCATTGAGTTAAATGTATTCGCAATAGGATAAAATATGTATTAAGGTAAGTTAAGTGATTGAGATGTGTAAGAAGTATATGTGTGATATTTATATTTTGGCCATGAGATTGTATTATTTAAGATATTAATTGAGAAATTTGTTGATTATTTAAGTAATTGAAAGTACAACATGGCCGTATGAATGCTAATAAATAGAGGAAATGATGTTTTTGTTTGTGATATATGAATGTTCAAACACTTATTTATGCGTATGAGATTTGGAGCATTAGCTAATTGATGAATTTGTTTAATATAATGGCCGAATGAAATTATGATTGATGCATGGTTTTAAATTGAATTTTGAATGCATGTGGAATATAAGGAATTGAGTTTGCCGTATAGGTGGTAGTAGGAAGAGAAATTGTTTTGACTTGAATTTAATTACCTATATGTTCGATTGATGGATGATAAATGAGCTTGTTAAATGTTGAAGCTTAGTATTAAGGTCTTTATGTTTGTGATATATTCGGCCGAATGTGTGTGGCTATGGAAGTCTATGTGCTTCATGTTTTGAGTGAACGTGTAATAACCAAATGAGATACATGAATAAGGATTAATATAAATTAAATTGTTTAATTTAGCTTAAGAGCATAGAGGACCAAAGTCGGATAAGGGAAAAGAGAAAGTAATTGAGTAGCCGATCCGCAACCGTATAAATTATACCGAGGTAAGTCTTAGGTAATCAAACATAGTTAATGTTTGATTATAATTTGATATATTACATGAATTGGGTATTTCTGGAAATCTATGAAAGTAGCCGAACTTTATAGATAAAATGATGATGTGTTGTATTATACTATATGGCCTAATGGCAAGTATATCATATTGGTAAGTGAAAAAGGTGCTATTAAGATCGTGTGATAGTATGAAATGAATGTGAGCCGTATACTGTGCATAAACAATTGAATACTCATTGTGAAGATAAAATGAAAGAAAGGTGATTGAAATTATGTGTGATTATAGTGCTTGGAATTAATCCTACTTAAGTCTAATCAACGAATTACATCGAGGCGGATAGATGTTGTACTTATGGGACTTTGAGTTTGAAGAAATGATATGTCAATGAAATAGGGGTAATGTGGCTATGCATATACGGTCAATAAGTATTACTTAGCGAATATATTATACGTGAATAATGTGCATAAGTAAATTCCTAAGTATTTGAGTTGATTTTTCTAAAAGCTTTAAGTAATTTAGCATGTCTTGTATCTTTATCAATTGATGCTACTTGCACGAATGATCTTATTTGAGTATGAGACTTGAAATGAAAGGTACATAAATAGATATGTTTCTTTTGGTTAATAGTATGCATAAGATTAAGGTAAGAGTCCTATATGTGCTAATGTGTATCAAAGCTGATTGACTAAATTTTTTGATAAGGAAGAGACTAAGATATGTATTAAGACCGAATGTGTAAGTGTGTATATGTGATAAGGCCGTATGGCCAATGTGATGAATGCGTATGTGTATGTGTGATAAGGCCGAATGGCCAATGTGAGATAAGCATAAGTGTGTATATGTGATAAGGCCGTATGGCCAATGTGATGAATGCGTATGTGTATGTGTGATAAGGCCGAATGGCCAATGTGAGATAAGCATAAGTGTGTATATGTGATAATGCCGTATGGCCAATACGATGAATGCGTATGTGTAGGTGTGAATGGTCAATATTAGATATGTGTAAGATGTGTATTGATATATGTATACAAAGTAAGAATGAATAACTTATGGAATATGCGGCACGGCCGAACGGCTATTATAAAGATAAAAGTAGATCATGTGAACTATGAGTTAGTTTGAATGAAAGCAATACTTCTGTTAATATGTTGTGATATGTAAATACTACCAGCGTATATCATAAAGTGTGATAAACCTTCTGAATGGACTATGGTACGAAATTATTTGGGACATTGACTTAGTAAGATTCAAAGCTGGTGATTAGGGTCGGGTTTTATATCTAGCTGGCCAAGTGCATTTGATTAGAAGATCCCACATTAAGATGACAAATGAAGTTCGTAGTATACATTGAATGACTCAGGTATGTGATACTTATCCTTTGAAGTAAGACTGATTTGAATTAGATTTGATTACGTTCAACTGTGAAACTATGTATTTAAAGGCATAAGATTTATGCATATGTGTCTTCAATCATCGAAATTTAATGATGATGGAATCCCTTAATTTGGCCAGGTATGTATCCTTCACTCATAATTAAATTTGCTCTAGATTGAGTCACAAGAATGAGATAACATATATAAATTTATGGAGATGAGTACAGATTACTATGCAATTGAACCATGCTTGATTGATGTGAAGAGTCATGTGAAGTTATTGATTTACCTTCTTACTTGAGCTTAAAGTTAAGTGACTTATATATGAATATTGTGCATTGTGTGCTTATGAATATCTTGGTCATTTATGAAAGTAACCCGGAAGTGGATATAGCCCCGAGAAATTTGATTTGTGGTTGAGTACCTTTACAAATGACCACTGGGGTAACTATTTATTGAAGTGGTTATGTGAAATAAATTTTTAAGTAAATGAGACGATGAGTAAAGTATGTATAATTGAGATTAGATTCATTCAGCAAACGATTTTTCATTTACCAAATTGAATAGGAAATTATGTCTTTAAATTCAGTAAAGTTAATGGTATTATTTAAAGACTTACTAAGCTTATGAAAGCTTACTTTGTTGTTTCGTGTCTTTGTTTTATAGATTGTGGATTCTGATTACCAGCTCGGGGATCGTCAGCACTTCGTCACACTATCTGCTATTACAGTAACCATGTAATTGGAATTAGCTTATGGTATGTATAGGAAAGACAACGAGTAGAACGATACTTCTACCCTCGTATACAAGTCATGTGAATATGGTATCTTGCGGAACTTGCTTGTAAAAGTTTTAAATTCGAACTTTGTTTGCATCTAGTAATTTAGTAAATGAATGATCTTTATTCAAGAAAATGTTCTAAATTTTACCGTCCTGATCTGATTCAAAATTTTCAGTAATGCCTCATCCTATTCTGGCGACAGTTTTGGGATAGGGGCATTACACTGGGTGGGTCGATTTTATCCCTACATGGTGTGTTGGTTGGTATGGGTTATGTGTTGGTTGGATTGGGATGGGTTGCATAACTGTATTGTACTGTTACTGTATAAGGCTAAACCCAGATTGTTTTGTATGCACTATTTACAGTTTTACTGATAGGGGATTACACACTGAATTTTTGCAAACTCACCCTTTCTTTGACTATGCAAGTAATTCCCAGCCTTAGACGATTTGGGCCACAGAGGGACTCGGAGGTGGCCACATGACCGCTGCTATCATGTTTTGGTTTATTTACTTTAACTACATATTTGGTTTTGATTATGTAATAACGCCTTTTAAGGATTTAAATTTTAATTGGATTTGATTGCTTATTTGAAACTGCTAGACTAGGAAAACCATGTTTTCAAAATAATAGCAGTTTTCAAAGAGAAACACGCATTTTAAACTTTAAGATTTTCAATCAGAAAAGCTTTTGCGGTTTTAATCAGATTTTGAAACAAACGATAACAAATAGGGCTAACATTTTCAAATTGTAACAATGAAATCTTGTTGAATTTTCCTTCAAGTACTACAAACAAAAAAGGGGTTTTAACTTAAGTATGTATTTTTGTTAACAAATCCAAATTTTGAAAAACTTATGTCGAGATGATTCGCTAAATGCAAACAAAATAAATTTTAAACACAAAATAAGCTTTTACAAGAAAATTTGATTTTGAACGATACTTTGATGTGGCACGACAGATTCGGCCGTAACGTCTGGGCCGGGTTTGTGGTGTTACAAGGTAGGTAATAATTGTCGGTTTGGGGTTAAGTGTTTTTGAACCCTAGTGATTGGAAGATTGACTAAATACCTTGATTGAATGTAGGCTTTGGTGCTCGTGGATCTTAGCACGTTTTCACATGAGGTGTGTAATCACACTATTATTATCGCATGTCGGTTAAAAGCCGAAATTATGACAATTGACGCTACACGAGCGTGCACTTGCTTGTGTGGCAATCTGAGTAAACGAAATGTAGATGTTTGACTGTAAAGGCCACCATGGGCGATTCTATGGGCTTAGGTCGTTTTGGGCCTTGTTGGGCCGAATTGGGTCGTGTGGGCCCATTAGGCTCGTGGGCCCCACACGGGTAAACCACACGGTGGTGTGGAAGATATTGGACCCGGCTGTGTCGTTCATACGGCCAAGGTCATTTCTGGGCTTTGTGGGCCAAACGGGCATGTGGGCCCACTTGGGCTGCATAATGGGTCTTGGGCCCATTTACACTGTTTGATTGTTAAGGGTTGCATAGGTCGCTCGAGATGCTTGTGGACCGACTGTTGGGTTGGTAAGTATACCTAGACTCCAAACAAATTAAATGACTGATATGGCCTTAAGAGGTAAAATAATTGTTATACCCCTATGAGACAAAATGACTGTTTTGCCCTAATTTTATGTATGACTGTATTTGAGCATGCCACGTTATATGTATGTTGCATCCTTGCATGATATTATGATACGATGTAGACATGTTGCATGGGGATGGCATTACTATTTTGGAGGAAGTGTACTTACTAATAAGGTTTCACGGGTCGCCCAAGACGACTGTATACCTATTGATGGTTAAAGGCACTTGTATTATTGGCACCTTCCTACAATACTGTTTAGTGCCGCAACCGGTGCTAATCTTGGTGTGTAGGGCTAGGTGGGTTGATTTTATCCCCACATGCTATGATGGATTGGATGGAGCTGGTGTGCAGGGTTGGTGGGCATATTATGTGTATCGGTTTTTGATATTCTGTTACTATTACTGTAATGGGCTAAGGCCCACACTGATACTGATATTGTAACGGGCTCAGGCCCAAACTGCATTTAGCTATTGTATGATTGACTGTTTGCTCATTAGGGGATTACACACTAAGTTTTTGAAAACTCACCCCTCTGTTTATCTATACAGTTAATCCCCAGTCTTAGATGGATTGGTGCTACGAGGGACTCGGAGGTGACCACACGACTGCTCCTGCCTTTACTTTTGACTTTTACTTACCATTATATTTTGATTTGGGTATTATTATGTAATAAGGCCTCTTTAAAGTTTTAACTTTAAATTTGGGATTTTTACTTGTTTTGTTATAAACTACTAGTTTAGGAAAAAGACGGGTTTTCAAAAGATAATTATTTTTCAGAGACTCCACGTCTATGCAATATGTTTCAAAAAGCTTCCACTATAAATGGGATGTTGACATTAATAATGTTTTAAAGAAAGTACTTTTGATAATGACCAAGAATTAAAATCATCATTTAGCTCTTTCACAAAAAGGTTAAATAGCAATTGGGCTTTTCAAATGATATTATGTTTTTACGAAAAACACTTCAATGTGACACCGCCAGATTTGACCATAACGTCTAGGCTGGGTTTAGGGTGTTACAGATATAGAGATTAATTACTGTAATTCTCATAATTAAATTCTCAAAATTTTGGGGCATTACATAACTCAAGATAGAGGTACATGGAACTATAGGCCAGATACAAATTTACCAACTAGCTTCAATCAAGCGAAAATGTTCCCAGTAGTAAAAATGTGGATGCAGTTGATAGGCACTAGAATTGCACCCACGTTAAATGTTTTTAATGTTAATACTTTTTGAGCTATTCTATTGTATGACATTTTGCAACACAAGTAGTATGTGCGGGTAGATGGATCTATCGTGAAATGAGGTGCTCTGTGCACAACCAAAATGCTGGAATTTTCTTTCTCCACTTGTTGACAGAACTGTGTCGAAGGGCAAAAGTTCTGATGGGCTAAAATGATCAATTCTGTAACACCCTACGCCCCTGTCCGTCGCCGGATTAGGGTTTAAGGTATTACAAAATCAAAATACAAACTTTCGAGGTTCATAGATACAAAGCTAGACGTGAATTCAGTGACCTCAATAGTTGAATATAAAACTTAGGTAAGTTCGGTCAGAACATCATAACTCATTAAAATCGTTTTATAAGCATACTAGCAAATCTCTACCTTGTGACTACCTACAAATTGGCTAAATCGAACAAATTCAAAAACCAAACATCATTTTAGAAAAGTCATTGCATATTAGGTACTAACTAAATATCATGCCACAACATTAAACCATACAAGTATCATCCACTCATATATTCAACACAAAGACTAAGCAAGCCATTTTCGCATGGCTAGAATAGTTACAACTCAAAATGTAGTTTGAATCAACAAAAGGAGACTAGCCTATACATGCCATTGACCCAAAATAACCATCAAAGTACCAAAATAACAGCGATAGTGTAGGTGATTAAGGCTTCAATCCCCGAGTCCGTAGCTTCCAAAATGTGATCTATAAAACAGAGGAAACAAGGGAAACGGAGTAAGCATTACAATGCTTAGTAAGTTTTAAGCAAGGTCACAGATAAAGCAATAAATTCTAACATAGTTGTTCGTATCTTAGTTTCCCTCTTTCCAAACATATACATTCACATCACATACGAAAATGGATAGCTTTCCCTCATAGTAAGTTCACGTAAACATATACATGTCACAAAAATTCACATAACATTTCACATAGGCCAATTATACTTTGATCATGTTAATAATCTCATTTCATGAACACATATGAAATCACATAATGACCTTAGTATTCGGTCCAAAATCCAGCTTGCATATAAGCCAAGGGTACATACCTGTATAACCTAACATTTTCAGCGCAATTCATTAGCGATCGTTACCTTGAAGACCATTAGTCTTAGGCTTTATTCTCATCATCATCGAGATCTTTAGCTTGGGTAACTCTATACATAGTCATCGGGTCTTTTCCCGGATATAATCTCCGCATATAGCCTTCGAGTCTTAACCCGGACATCATCTCTACATATAGCCTTCGGGTCTTAACCCGGACATCATCTCTGCATATAGCCTTCGGGTCTTAAATCCCGGATTCACATCACAATTTCTCATACATTTATATATATTCGCATGTAGCCAAGTTTCACATAGCAAGAATTCACTTGCAATTCAATCAATTCATGTGCATACAACATATAACATGCTTCTCGACTTTATATCATAAATGTACATATAATTCAAAACTTATACACGTATACTCTTCTTTACTAGACTTTCGATTCCTTTTCTCTATGAGCCATTCGGCTATATAGCAAACATAAATAAGGTGTCTTTCTCAATAGAACATCGTTCCAATATCAGCATGTATGTCATGACATTTTAACTTAAATACCAATTTCGATTACTCAAAACTTACCTTGAATTTTCACGAGGAATTACGAGTTGGCTATTCGACCACTTTAGCCTTCCCTTTATCCGAACTCGTCCCTCTATGCTCTTGAGCTAAATAAAACATTTAATTCTATTAATTCTTATTCAAGCACCTCAATGAGTCATTTTCAGTCATAGTCAAATCATACATGCATATTCTTCTCATTGCAAACTCACATGCACATTGGAGCATTTCACATACATATCATAAGTCACAACAAGCTGATTTTCTGAGCAGCATTCAATAATTTACTCATAACTGGAGCTACGAAACTCCAAATGTAGTGCTGTCAATTTTGCATGAAAATAGACTCATTTATCTTTAATCCATAAAATTTTCATAATTTTTGGTTTGTTCAATTAATACCAGAATTTTCTTCAAGTTTCCCTATTTCACTGTTTGATTAAACTGACCACTCTATACTACGAACCTAATTTCTCCTTGTACAGAGTTCCAAATGTGTCCTAGCCTGTTTCATTCGAAACTAGACTCATTAAGGAGTCTAAGCATATAAATTTTGTCTCATAACAATTTTTATACAATTTATAGTGATTTTCCAAAAATAGAGCAGGGGACTTCGAAGTCAATCTGACACTGTCTCACTCTACTCTAAAAATCTTTTTATCGGGAATTCCTTTGCTTGCAAGGTTTCTTTTATAAGAAACTAGACTCATTAAGCTTCAATTACACAGTTTATTCAACCTTTAATTCGACTCGCACAATTTATGGTGATTTTTCCAAAACACATTACTGCTGCTGTACCAAGCAGATTTTTTTATACAAAATCCACTCTTTAATGTTCTTATGCACATACTTAAAACATAGCATTTCCTAAGGCACCATTTAGGGTAGTCATTGCTCTTAACACCATATACATATTTCATATTCATTACAATCAATACACCACTCTTAAGACACCAATTATGAAGACAAACATCAAAGATTTTATGCACATAGCCGAATAGGTCATTTCTTTAACCAAGAAGCTCCCATAAGCACAAATTGATCAATTAGTCTAACACCCTTTTCTAATGCATACACACTAAGGCCATTCGGCCATATGTCCAGCATGGACTTTTATTCAAAACCATCTCCTAAACTTTAACTAACATTTTATAGCCTTCCATCTAATACTTTGATTCAAATTCGGCAAGTATACCAACTCATACTAACAATTTAATTAGAATTCCCCAATTAACACAAGTTTTATACTTCACTCTAATTGCCGAATTCATCTTACTCGTTTTAGTCACCTATGACCATAATTCATTAATCAATTTCCAAGGTTCATTCGGCCATCACAATGACACATGAAATTTGGCTAACAATAGAACCAATCTAGCATAGATGGTCAAAAATCCCAAAATAAACAAAATCATTCATCAAATTTCAAACACCAAACTTCAAAATTTCATTTCATACTACCTTGACCGAAAGCTTCATGTGTTTCAATAAGCAACAATTCATTCATTTCTTAATTCAAGTCCTCAATCGGAAATCATTCTAACATATATTAACATTTACAAAAATAATCTCCAAACTTAATCACAACATCCCCTTACTCCATGATAGCCGAATGAAGTTTCACCCCCTCTTTTGCCACTTATAGCAAATTTAACTAGCTCCTACTCTATTTATCATTTTTCCATCAAAAATTTCAATTTGTGACCTCTCCTTCAAAACCGAGTATGAAACCACCACCAAGACAAGGAATGCATTTTGGGGAAATTAAGGTAGAATTACTTGAAACTCATGAACAACAAAACTCAACCAACTTGACCATTTAAGGCCATGACCGAATCTACATTTCACAAAGTAAATCAAAAATTCATATGTGGTTTCAATCCATAGCTTTAAGGGGAACTTAATTTAACAAAAATTACAACAAACTCACATGGAAACATACCTTAATCAAGCCTAAAATGACCAATTGCCTAGCTTGAATCCTCTCCCTTCTTTGTCTTAGTTTCGGCAATGGAGGAAGAACAAATGAACAACTTTGTTTTTATCACCACTTCTATTAATTAATTCCTCTTTTATTTTATGACAACTAATTAATAATTTCTTTTATTATTAATATAACTAAACAACAATTCATAAAATGCCAAAATCTCATCATTACCATCCACTATCATAAAAGTGGGCATTTTGAGATGCAAATCCCTTACTTTGCATGCATGTAATTATTAGTCATCACAACTTTGCCTAGCACATTCTCAAAGTTCACTACTAGGTCCTTTCTAGTGAAATTCAAATTTATATCTCTAAATCAACACACCAAACATGTCACACATGAATTAACACATATTATAGGCATCAAAATGAATATTAAATATATTTTATGCCTCGATTTTGTGGTCCCGAAACCACATTCCGACTAGGGTCGTTTTAAGGCTGTCACAAATTCATGAAGTTGAAAAGAAGCATAATTGGAGATTCGTTGTATATGCAATACGTCATGCTTCACAGGAAACAAATTATGAACTAGAATCAGAGAAGGAAAGAAAAGATGGATATTTTGATTTTCCTTAAATGGAAAGAGAAGTCAAAAACTCAAAGAGGGGCAAGTGAGAGCGTGGAGGAAAAAATTGATGGGATGATTTGGTGGATGTAGGAAACGAGCCTGGTACTCTAAGTATTTGCATGACTAAATGAATTAAGAGCTCCAAATTACCTGCCACACATGTTTGGCCCAACACAGACACATCATGGAGCTGAAGACACATTATTCAAGAGGAGAGCGAAAGACGTAGAATTGGTGGGCAAAAGAGACTCAATCCAATAATGAAAGAGGTATTTTGAAAGGAAGTTATCAAATCATTAGGTGCGAGAATTATCTACCCCATCTTAGATAGTTTATGGGTAAGTCTAGTCCAGTGTGTACCAAAGAAAGGTGGAATCATGATTCTTAAGAATGAATGAAATGATTTTATCCCAACAAGAATGGTGCTGGGTTGGAGAATCTGTATTGACTATAGAAAATTGAACAAAGCTACACGGATGGCCATTTTTACTACCTTTTATGGATCAGATTTAGACAAATTGGTAGGTAACAAATATTATTGTTTCGTAGATTGATAGTCGGGATATAACCAAATAGTTGCAGCCCTAGAAGACCAACACAAAATGAATTTTACTTATTCGTTTTTGGTTTATGTAATGCAACTGCCACATTTCAGCGATGCATGATGGCAATATTTATTGATATGGTTGAAAATTTTGTTGAGCTCATGAATGATTTTTTTTTTTGCTTTTGGTAATACTTATGATGTTTGTTCGAGTAATTTGGTTGAGGTACTAAAGAGATGCAAAGAGACAAATCTTGTCCTTAATTGGGAAAAATGTCATTTTATGGTTAAGGAAGGAATTCTCTTAGGACATAAAATTTCTAGAAATGGTATTGAAGTCGACAAAACAAAGGTGGATGTGATTGAAAAGTTGCCATCACCAGTCACTGTTAAAGGAGTTCAGAGTTTTTTAGGCCATATCGGTTTTACTGAAGGTTTATAAAAGATTTTTCAAAATTTTCCAAGCTTTTGTGTATGCTATTAGAAAAAGATAGCATTTTTTAGTTTGAAAAAAATGCTTGGAAGCTTTTGAGGAATTAAAAAATTGGTTAATCTCATCCCCAATAATTGTTACACTTGACTGGAACTTACCTTTTGAGTAAATGTGTGATGCAAGCAATTTTTTTGTTGGAGCTGTGATAGGTCAAAGAAAATATAAAGGGTTTCACCGATATACTATGCAAACAAAACTGTGACAAGATCCCAACTTAATTATACGATAACTAAAAAAGAACTCTTTGCTATAGTTTTTGCTTTTGACAAGTTTAGTTCTTATCTCATAGGTATGAAAGTCATAGTATTTACCGATCATATGGCCTTTAAGTACTTACTCAGAAAGAAAGATGCTAAACTAAGGCTAATTCGATGGATAATGTTACTCTAAGAATTTGACCTTGAAATCCAAGACAGAAAAGGTGTTGAAAATCAAGTAGCTGTTCATCTGTTAAGGTTGGAACAAAATGAGGTAACTCATTCACTTGTTCCTATCAATGAGAATTTTCCAGATGAGCATATCTTCAAGGTAAGTCGAATTCATGAAATTCCTTGGTTTGTTGATTATGCGAATTATTTAGCATGTGGAATAATACATTCCAGAATGACATACAAACAAAAGAAACAAAATTCCTTCATGATAGTTGGTTGTAACACCCCTATCCCGTAACTGTCACCGGAATAGGACTAGGCGTTACCAGAAATCAGAAAACAGATCAGAACAGTAAAATTTTGAACATTCTCTTGAAATAAAGATCATTTATTTATATAAATGTTAGACACAAACAAAGATCGAATTTAAAACTTATAAAAGTAAACATCCAAAAGATGCCATAATTGAATGACTTATATACAATAGTCAAAATATCATTCTACTAATGTCTATTCTATACATGCCATAAGCTAAGTCCCAAAACATAATGTTACCAAAATAGTAGATAGTGTGACGAGATGCTGACGATCCTTGAGCTGGTAGCAAGAGTTAACGATCTACAAAACAAAGAAACATAACATTCAAAGTAAGCTTTCATAAGCTTAGTAAGTCTTAAGAAAGTTTAAATAATTGAACTTAGAACAAAACAACCCAAATAATCGTAATCAAATAACATTTTCTGAGTATAATACCATTTGGCCGATTATGCACAATCACATATATAATTTTACTCCGATTATATTCAATCCTATATTGAAATAAGCATTTACAGGCTTCAAGATTTCCTTTAATTCTTTCAAATTCAACTAGTGTGCCATTTCTTACCCACACTTACTTTCAACATTCATAATTAAATGGCATATCGAATACTTTCATGTAACTTAACATACTGACTAGATGCACACATATACACATATACATATTAATTTACAACAATCTTTACATATACTTCTCATTACACATTCTTAATTCCCGTCAGATCAATCTCACATATATATAATATATATATATCACATACCTGGCCAACTTATTGTCTTGAACTCATTTTATTGCCAATTTTAACACAAGGTTGCATAATCTCTGACTTTAATTAGTTTACCGACATTTAGTCTGCTAGATAAAACTCTGAATCACATCACTAGCATATTGCCTGCTAGGTTTATAACCTGAATCACACATATAAGGTAAGTATTTACCCGTTTAACTGACTTTCTCTTCAAGTCATTCAGGAATGTACAGATTTTAGATAGGCCTTATACAATGCCGACGTCCTGGACATGGTCTTACAAGTTATTCAATATCGATGCCACTGTCTCGGACAGGGTCTTACACACTATCTCAAATCAATGCCTTCGTCCCAGACGAGGTCTTACATGAATCATAAGTGATGCCAGTGTCCCAGACGCGGTCTTACACACTATCTCAAATCAATGCCTTCGTCCCAAACGAGGTCTTACATGAAACATAAGCGATGCCAGTGCCCCAGACACGGTCTTACACACTATCTCAAATCAATTCCTTTATCCCAGACGAGGTCTTACATGAATCATAAGTGATGCCAGTGTCCCAAACACGGTCTTACACACTATCTCAAATCAATGCCTTCGTCCCAGACGAGGTCTTACATGAATCATAAGTGATACCAGTGTCCCAGACACGGTCTTACACGCTATCTCAAATCAATATAAAATTACAGATCATATCCTCATTTAAATTTCCATGTCCACAATCACATAAATAAGTCATATGCTTCCGTGAATGATTTCTCAAAAACCATATGTTCATATATAAACATAGGCCTATAATTACTTCACATACAATTCACATCAATCATTTAATTCACTTACATTAAACATCAATATTATTTACATGTAGGCTCATTCCAAATACATTATTTTCTCTTCAAGTTCTCATTCACATATTTAAAACGTAACATCATATATGCCATCATTTAGAAAAGTCATTGGCCTTAACATATATACATAATTCATATTCATTCCAAAGTCATATTGCAAAGCTCACTTAGAGTTTTTATGTGTCATTCGGTCTTAACACAAGCTAGCTTTTCACTTCACATATTGTAGATTTTATTCTTGTTCACCATCACGTTTAAACTTGTACACATATCTAATATGCATTTCCCATTCCATATGTGTATAAAATTCGGCAAAGCACTTATATAATGCAAGATATTTAGTAACAAGGTATAGCATGACACTTTCATAAATATTTACATTTAAATACTTAAAAAGTTACTTTTCAAACACGCGTATAGCCGAAACATATGTATATGAATATAAGATTATCCATCATTTGGAGAATGTACAAATACATAATTCACTCTTCTCACATACCCTTTTTGCACTTCACATTTTCATATCCATTAGGCACTTTCACTATATGTAATCAAATATCTTATTCAACAACAAATTCGATTGTAATCAAATATCTTATTCAACAACAAATTCGAATATCACATAAAGAACATATCAATTAACATTCATCCATGCCATCCCCAATCAATTTCTCCATATAACAAAAACCAAACCACTTATCGAATTAATACACATTCAACATTATCATAATTAAATTCCCACATTTGAATTTAGCTCTCCAAATTAACACTATTTCAAATTTTCAATATATATAATAGCTTAAAGACTTACCTCGACAATTTCGTACGATTGATTTCGATGACTTGACCAACTTTGCTTTACCTCGATCCAACTCTGTTTCCTTTTACTCTTGAGCTTTCAATTAAACAAATTTTAACTTATTGTTAATCAACTAGTCAAGCATTGTATCATAGTATAGTCAGCTTTCTCACTACTTAATCACAAAATAAGTACACTTATCAAATACACATATTTCCTCAATTGACTTCTTACATCCACATTCGGCATCTATACTACAAAAACATAATAGCCAATTTCTATTTGTTTCCTAATTCAAACATTCAAAAATCTCAAAATATGAACAATTATTTTATTCATTAACCATTAGGTCATTCGGCAATTACACTAGTATAAAGTAACACTTAGACATTTACTTCAAATATTTAGCTAAAGGCTTTATGTTAAGCCTCTTTAGCCGAATGTTAACTTAAGCATTTAGGCCACCACCAATACCATGTTAGAAGTTAAACCTACAACTTTAACATCAAAACACAAATCAAGAAACATTTTCATCAATATCCGAATGTACCTTTCTCTATCAAAAACCAAGGTTCATTTAACTACTATGTGTTCATCAAAATTATTAGACATAGCATCCATGAAATACAATTATTAATAACCAAATATTATATCACTTAGTTCATGTAACTTGATTTTTAACCCTCATAGCCGAATACCAAGTAACTAAACACTTGAACATTTTTCTTTAAACATTTTCCACATTCGGCCATGACTCAAACATATATTAATATTTTAACACTCAACTTAATACATAAAACTCATAAAGCCGATTTTTCAAACATATGAACATTGATAAATTCATCAACTCATGTTCCAAAATAAAATGCTACATAGCCGAACACATATATTTTCTTTAATGCACATACAAAATTTTCACTTAAATAATTTATATACACACCTTGACCGAACATCAATTAATTAAACACTTGAAATTAAAAATTTATTTTAATCAACTTCATATTCGGCAACTTCCTTCCCTCCTACTTTATAACAATATAACTCCAAAACCTCAAGCTTTTAATCATGGCCGAATGTACCTTCTTCAACCCAATTCAAAATCCGGCTAACTCAAAGTTCATTTAACAACTAACTCTTCTATATTCCCATTCAGTAATTGCGCATTATAAACACATAATTTAACTTTTTTTTTTTAAATTCAACATTTAACAAGCTCAAACATACCCTTATGACTAAAGCCAAATGGAGCACTTTCATTACTTGGTTACAAAATCAAAATACCATTTCCAAATACACAAACACCTCATGACCGAATGCTCATCTTTCTACCAAATTGAAAATTTAAACATGGGTTATGTAGAAGACTAAGCAAATAACCCAAAATACACAAGAAATTGAAGAACAAACATCAAACATACCTTAAGCAAGCCTAACAATGGTGACCGAATGCTTAGTTTTCTTTCCTTCAAATTCGGCTAAGATGAACCAAAAGATGAAAACTTTGTTTTCATCACCAATTAATTATTTTATTCATCTTATTTTTTTTTCATTTAATAAACCATTATGATATTATTATTATTATAAAATACATATATTTGCATCAAGTGTTAATCATGGCCGGCCATTACAAAAATAAAAGGGAAATTTGACATGCAAATCCCTTAATTCTAAACCATGCATTAATTTCGCCCCCTTTTAATTAACCTCACACATTTTCAATGTTTCACACATAAGCCCTTTTAATAAAATTCACATCTAAATGACAAAATCAATACATCAAAATTCACACATGCAATTTCACATATATAGACATGAAATTTAACATTTAATTATTTTTGTGACTCGATTTTGTGGTCCCGAAACCGCTTTCCAACTAGGGTCCAATTAGGGCTGTCACATTGGTATTATTTCTAAGAGGACTTGTTTGTTTAAATAGTGTATAGATAATATAATCAAGAAGTGCGTAGCTGGAAGCAAGATTGAGAGATCTTACACAAGTGCTACTCATCTCCAAGTGGGGGACATTATGGTGATTCCTGCACTACAACGAAGATTTTACATGCAGGATTCTTTTGGCGTATAGTGTTTAAGGATGCGTATGCATATGTGAAAAATTGTGATAGATGCCAAATGACTATAAGCAAATCAAAGAGGAACGAGATGCCCTTGACAAACATTTTAGAGGTAGAATTATTTAACGTATGGGGCATTGATTTTTTAGGACTGTTTCCTTCTTCTTATGGTAATAGGTATATTTTAGTAGCTGTGGATTACGTATCCAAGTGGGTTGAAGTCGAGGCATACCCAACAAACAATGCTAAGGTAGTTATGTGATTCCTACATAAGCATGTGTTTACACGGTTTGGGAATCCGAGAGCTATAATTAATAATGAAGGATCTAACTTTATAAACAAATGACTTAAGTGGTTACTTGACAAGCACGATGTTAGACACAAAATTACCACTACCTATCATATACAATCAAATGGGCAAGTTGAACAAGTAAATTGTGAGATCATAGGAATCCTTTAAAAGGTGGTACACCCTAATAGAAAATATTGGTCCTGAAGGCTAGAAGATGTTCTATGGGCCTATCGAACAACTTTTAAAACACCATTAGGAATGACTCCTTACCGGTTAGTCTTTGGAAAGGCAAGTCATTTGCTGTTTGAGTTCGAAAATAAAGCTCACTAGGTCTTGAAACAATTAAATTTGGATTTAAAGCAAGCCGGTGAGAGAAGAATGTTAAAACTTGATGAGTTGGAGGAGTTGAGGTTATTTTCATATGAGAATGCCAAGATATGTAAAGAAAAGATTAAGAGATGGCATGACAATCTTATACAACCTCGTGCATCCAAAGAAGGTCAAAAAGTATTTTTCTTTAATTCAAGGCTAAGGTTATTTCCTGGGAAGCTTAAATCCCGATGGATTGGACCTTTTACC
The DNA here is from genome assembly GCA_020496765.1 of Gossypium stocksii. Lineage (NCBI taxonomy): Eukaryota > Viridiplantae > Streptophyta > Magnoliopsida > Malvales > Malvaceae > Gossypium > Gossypium stocksii. Next base: position 62,467,803 of record CM035630.1, read on the forward strand.
ATTCACAAAGTTTATCCATATGGAGCCATGGAATTGTGTGACAACAACAGAGGTACGTTTAAAGATAATGATCAATGTCTCAAGCACTATTGGGATAGTGAAGTTGAGTGAATTGAAACCTCATTCAATTTAAAAGACACTTGATTTTTCTTATTTATATTTCTAATAAATGGTATATTTAGAAATTATTTTTCTTAAATTATTACATTAAATTTATTCTATCTAAGGAGATTGGAACTTAAGCAGGACCATTTGTGACCTCTTCCAACCTTTCCTGGGATATTAATTTAATGTCATCTCCCAAGAAGAAATTTCTTAAGTAATCCAAAAGAATTTTTTATTTTTTATTTTTATTTGAAAGTTTTAATTTAATTATTTATGTTTAATAAGAGGGTCAAATTGGCCCAAGTATTAATCAAGTTATTTTTCTAGTTTAGTTTAAATTTTCAAGAAATAATTATAGTTTGGGCTCGCAACCCAAAACAGAGAAGAGGAGGAAATTACCCATGCAAGTGCCATCTATAAACCCCCTAAAATCCTAATTTGTATTGCCACTTTTATTCCCTCCATACCTTGCCACCAAGTTACTACCTTTAGTTAAATTGTAGCTAACATGTAACCTAATCTACTACTATATAAACCCCCATTTACCACCATATTTTTCACACTATTTAAGTAATTAGCCTAACCACTAGCCACTTATTTCCTTTCTCTTTACTGTCAACCTGAAATCCCAAAAGTTCTCCCCAATTTTCTCTTCTTATCGCAAAACTCAATTATCACTGCCACAAACCTTTCGTCGCCAAAGCAATCCCACCGTTGTGACATTTCCATCGCAATCCTTTAACTACCACAATTTAATCGCCATCGCAACTTATTTTTCATCGCAACATCCACATCAAAAAGTTGAAAGTCATCTTTCTTTTGGGGAAAAGTCACCATGTCTCGTAAAAGAACTAGATCTTCCAAAACTTCTAGCGAAAATCCAATTGTGATTCAAGATGAGGAAGCACAAAAAAGATTTGATTCTATCTTCAAAAATCAATCCATGATGCTGGAAAAATGTTTCAATTTGGAGAGCAATGACAAGATGATTATGCCATTGTCAATTCAGAAAACAATTGATGCTTAAATTGGAATCAATTATGTGATGCACGTTCAATGCCTAAAGAGGAATTAGTGAGAGAATTCTATGCCAATTTGAGTACGCCATATGTTAATGAGGTTCTTGTTCGTAAAAAGAATGTACCTCTTACTTCTAAGTCCATTAATGATTTGTTTAACTTACCTAATATTGAAGAAGATAAGTACTTTGCCATGATGACGAATATCAATTGGGATTTTTTCAACAAGTACTAAGTGTTGATACAAATCTGGGATCCCATTGGATTATAAGCAAGTACGTCAGTCATTCTTGTTGAAGGGAGTATTTAAACCTAGTGGCTAAGGTATGATTCTACTTTCTTCAATATAGCTTCAAGCCTATCTCACATAGTTCCTCCATCTCGATAGAATGAATGTTTTTTTTTATGCAATTATGATAGAAAGGTCCACAAATGTTGGGAAAAATATTTTCAAGGAAATTCAAGATTGCGCCAGAAAAAAAGCCAAGAAGTGTTTATTTTCTATCATTGATTACTTCACTTTGTTTGAGGTTCTAAGTAAGATCAAAAGCAAACCTAAAGGGCCATTACATTCAATGTTGCATAAGAAGGCATGATCTTGAAAGGTTAGTGGCGAATGGTGAACTGTTGAACTAGGTTGAGCCAAATGAATTGAATGAACCAGAATTTGATGAGTCATCAACCAAATCTAAATTAAAAGCTGACTTAGTAAATGAAACAGAAGAAGCAGAAACTGAAGGGGAACCAAATAGACTTGAATTGAGGGTGGAACTAAATGTTGCTGAGCCAGTGGAGCCAAGTGCTAATCCTAAATTAACCATTCTAATGCCTATTTCTTCAAACACTATTAAGAAATAAAAATTTTCAACTATGATAGATATGTGGAAATTCATGCATAATCAACAACAAGCTTACTAGAGATTGCAAAAGTTAGAGATGATACCATACGAAATACTTTTAAGAATATCTCTAACTATTTTGTTACTGAGTTTCCAAAACATATTTTCGTGACATGGTAATAAGAGATTGTGAGATCAAGTGCGATCAAGAAGGGAAACGAGAAAGACATAGAAGAGGACATGAATTAAAAGGGGGAATTTCTTTTTCTTAAGTATTTATTTTTAGGCATTTATATTTCTTTTCTTAGTTAGTATTTTTCTTTTGCACAATAAGTGGGAAACTGAAAACATGAAAAATTGTAACACCCCTTACTCGTGTTCGACGCCAGACCAGAGTACGAGGCATTACCAGACTTAAACACACTTAAACACACATTTCCAAGCCATAAAATTTTGTCCAAATTAAAACTTTTTGCATTTAGTCATAAAGTCCCTAAAACGAGCCTACAAAACCCAAAACATGCATCAGAAGTGATTCGAGACTAAACTGAGAACTTTAGAAAATTTTACAACATTTAGAAAATATCTTCACTAAACAGGGGTCACACGCCCATGTGGCTTGGGACATGCCTATGTGGGCAGGTCGTGTTGTCACACACGTCCGCGTCCCTAACCCATGTAACTCTCTGTTTATGACGTCATCAACGTTTGAAGGTCACACGGCCAAGTCACATGCCCGTGTGCTTAGGCCGTGTGGTCAATTTAATTTTCATAATTTTTCATATAATAGGTGCAAACTTGACACGCCCTGGGTACACGCCCATGTTCAAGGCCGTGCCATCCATATGGTTGAGACATACGCCCGTGTCTCTGCCCATGTACTCAATTCTGGGCATTCTGTTTCTCAAAATTAAGGTGCAGGGGACACATGACCTATTCACATGCCCATGGGGCTGACCGTGTGTCACACACAGCCTAGACACATGCCCATGTGTCTACTCGTATGGACAAAAACAAGGTTATTTACCAAGCCATTTTACCACCCTTATTCACACACACACTTACACCATTTCAAAGATATAAAACACAATATACTTAAGCAACAAAACATCCATAAATAAGCATATTATAGGCCATTTCAATATGACAATCACCATACTCATTGTTTATCATATTTCACCTATCAGAACATAACCATTTACCTACCAAAAGCATGTCCAAATCAGAAGGCATAACATATATTTTTCACTTACAAGTACCAAGATCTTAAAAGAAGCCAACTTAAATAGCCAATTACACCAACATTTACATCATTTATGAACCAAAACACTTGGTTGTTCATATTAAACCCATTTAGGCGTTAAATAACCAAAAAAACTTATACGCTTTGTAAACCAACTAGCCTGTACATGCCATATAACCAAATTCACAAGATTTAAGTACCAGTACGATAGCTGGATAGGGTGATGAGATTTCTGATAGCTTCCAACTCGAGCAAGTCTTCAAAATCCTATAAGCATAGGAGAAATAACACAAAGTAAGCTATGAAGCTTAGTAAGCTCGTATGTTAAAAAAATAGCTTACTGAATAAATACTTGTTATGCATTTTCAAACTAATATATAAACTCATTTAACTACACATTTATACCATAAATCCAACCACATAATTAACCATAAGTTTCGCAAGTTTACTCATTTCTACATTCGTACGGATCAAATGCATATTTAACAAATTGCTCATGTTTATGAATACACACAATCGAATACCTGTAAAACTTCATTCGATCTAATACTTATCACATTTTCTTTATCCAGGGTGAATTAGGTGAAATGTCATCATAAAACGTTATTTCGCACACTGTGTGCCATACATATGTATAGTAAAACATTTATAACTCATATCTCATATATCTTTCAATTCATATTCCAATATAGTTGAATAAACACAATATGGCATGAAGCATATTTATACATAAATCTTTCTCGTATCATATATATGATACACTATAAGCTCACTAATTTACCTCCACTCGATTTATACATAGGTTTTGTACATACATGTTTTACTTAATTCAGTAGTACCTACATTCTCGTCTTGACTTTACCATTGAATCATTCGAAATCATTAAGGATACTCAAAATCTTGCACATAAGTACCACATTTGTAGCTAAAGCTACCTCACATTTCACACCACATATAGGCTCGCTCCTGAGCTGTTCACGTGCCTGCTCACACAAGCTGTCGATCAATACGTAGCTGCGCAGTGCTGCTCACACAAGTTGTTAGGTATCTGCAACAAATGATGAAATACCCAGCCACTGGCAGGACGTATAAGACTATCACCTGGAATCACATATGCATAGTATAATGACATATCCCAGATATGGTCTTACATGTAATCACATATCGATGCCATAGCCCAGCTATGGTCTTACATGAAATCACATATCACATATTGATGCCATATCCCAGATATAGTCTTACACGGAAGCACATATCACATACCGATGCCATATCCCAGATATGGTCTTACACAAAATCACATATCGATGCCATAGACCAGTTATGGTCTTATACAAAATCACAACTTGCCATTGTCCAACCATGGTCTTTATCGTCAATTCATCTTTCGTTATAAAACGATTGTGATAGATCCTACATTTTTACTTGTTTCAAACATTTAATTAAAGTTCCAAAATTTAATCAATTATATAATACACATAGTACACAAGTTAATAACATTTATGAACATACGAGCTTACCTTGTTTGCTGTATCGACGAATTTGGTCGATTAAGCCAAAACTTTGTTTTCCCCCGTTCTGGATCCAATTCTCGTTTTACTCGATCTATAATATCACATTTAACTTATTTAATCATTATACTCTTCAAATTAGCCCAAAATCACATTATGGCTAAAAGTACATATTTGCCCCAAAGTTTCACATTTTTACACTTTAGTCCCTAGGCTCGTAAAATGAATTTCTTTCAATTCTTTGTTACTCAAGCCTAGCCAAACCTTTTTCATGCTTATACTAGCACACATTTTTCATTTATTCATATTTTCTACACACATTTTACAACTTTTACAAATAGGTTCTTTTTGACATTTTTACCGAAAATCTCTTAGCAAAAGTCATTTATCTAACACCAAACATGCATTTTATACCATTACACATAAAAATACACAAATATATAACATGGGTAAAATTTTTAAACTTTAGTAATACTTCAAATTAATACTTGGAAAAGCTAGATTAAGTTAGGAAGATCTCAAAAACATAAAAATCATTAAAAACGGCGCTAAAATAGACTTACAATCGAGCTTGGAAGCTTGAAAAACCCTAGCCATGGTTTCTCCTTGTTGAATTCAGCCATGGGGTTGAAGATGAACAAAATTGGCTTTTAATTTTGCTTTTTAATTCATTTAAATCACCAAATTACTAAAATGCCCTTAATAAAAAACTTTAGAAACATACCTAACCATGCCCATTTTTGTCCACCAACTTAACTAATGGTCTAATTACCATTTAAGGACCTCCAATTTAAAATTTCATAATAATTAGACACCTTTAACCTATAGAATTCACATTTTGCACTTTTTACAATTCAGTCCTTTTGACTAAATTAAATGCCCAAACGTCAAAGTTTTTGAACGAAATTTTTGTGAAATCATTCCATACAACTGTAGACCATAGAAATATATTAAAAATAAGTTTTTTTGCTTCGGATTTGTGGTCCCGAAACTGTTATTCTGACTAGACCCAAAATCAGGCTGTTACAAAAATTAAGCTCAATACCGCTTCTTTAATAAAAAGCAAAGTATTGTAGTAATGTTAATGAAAATGTCTAAGATTGGATTGTTAGGAAAGACTTGGTACTTAAACAATCTTCATAAGTATGCTTGAAATAAAATAATGTTCAAAAAAAAATTTTTGTTCATAAGTTAGCTCAAATGCTAGTATGATTTCTAGTTTTATCTAAGCTTTTTTTATGTTAAGTTTTGGGATGCTTGTATGTTCTTAGGTCTTATATAGTCTTTTGCCATGAAAATTTAATTTCCCTAGAAATAGATATGCATGAAGGCTTAAGTCCTCAGAATTGACTTAATAACTTTCTTGAGGCAAAATTCTAGGAGACATAAGAATCTAAATATGATATAGAGACATTTTATTTGGATCGTTTGAGCCTTTCAAGCCTACCATACGAATTTAACCCTTGAAACCTTAGTTTGAGCCTTTAAGCCTATTTTATCGCTATTCACCTACATCATGAGCCATATTACCATGCTTTTAAGTTTTATCATCTTTTTACACCTGTCTTAACTATACTCGCCTTGGTGATCAAAATTTAAGGAAAATTTCAGAAAGATGTATATGTTCTTCATATGTTTACCATACGTTCAAAAAAATAGAGAGAGAAAAACCTCTATTCAAATTTTAAAGAAAAAAGAATAAAATAAATACTCAAAATATTGAGAATTATTGTTGGGCATAAAGCTTCAAATTAAGTTTAGGGTTGGTAAAACCCGTTAGTAGGAAAGGTGTACCTCGAAAAGATTCAAGGCAAAGTTAGGATTGAGATTATTGAACCTAAAAATTCACTTCTCTTTATCCCTACCTTAAGCCTAGCCCTATTACAACCTTATAATAACCTAATGATTTTGATAATTATGCTAACTACATTAGTGGAGAGGAATTGCTAAGTTCAACATATGAAGACCACTAACTAAATGTTGTGATTGTTTGTCTAACTGATAAGGAAATTTTGATTGAATGGTGAATGTTATGTATGACCTTAACAAGCATGCACTCTATAACTTATGCTAGCATTTTTTTGCACTTATAATAAAATTTTGAAATAATTTTTGCATATGAGACACTTTTCAACAAAAAGAGTTTGTAAGCATGACTTTGTTGATTTGTGTTTATGTGCAAAAGTTGGTTCTACTTAATGATTCTACTTAAATTTGTTGCAAGATTGCCTTATCTAAAATTTTGCTTTGCATTACTCAGGACAAGTAATGGATTAAGTTTGGGGGTGTGTAAGCTCTAAAATATATAGGTTTTTTCTAGTAATTTATGACATGTTTTTACTTAAAAATAATGCTAATCCCAAGTATTTGATAGTTAATTGGGTGAATTTTGTTCATATTATGATAATAGGCATGATTTAATAAAGTATGCAATTTTATGCTTTTATGTATTAATTTTTTGCATAATTTAATTAATTCATGCTACATATAAATTTCCTCTATTTAATGTTCAAATGGAGACATGGAGTTGATAATTTATGAAGCTTATTCTACCTAGTTGGATGACAAAGGCTTGCAATTTGGGTCATGAAGAGGTCACCTGGATCCAGTTAAAGCAGTTAAAGATGATTAAATTGAAGGAGAAATCTGAAAACTAAATGGGTCACAAAGCCGTCTAGACAAAGAGGGAAGAAGCCTAATTCGGCAAGATCATTTAAACAACCCAAAATTAGCTTTTGGAGGCATTTTTCAAATGCCCTTATACGCGCAAAAAAATAAAAATAAAAATTAGCTCTTAACAATCACCCATGAAACCATCCACCACTTTGCTTGATTCAAGCATGAATTCATGCATGAATGTCGCTTGTGAATATGATATGCAAATTATGTAAGTATACACGTTGAACAAGAAATAAAGTGGTGAGTGAGAGCATTTCCACAGGGATTAGAACAATATAATTTGGTTGAGTTATTAAAGTGAGGTGTGATTAATGTTATGACAAAAGTAATGATAAAACTGTAGTGGTAATTTGAAGGAATAATGGTGTATGCAATATGTGTAATTGGTAAATAATGAAAAATGCTATGATAAGACACGAGTAAGAATGCAATGGCAAATTCGAGAATAATTACGTGAATAATATTGTAACAGCCCGGTTTAGACCCTAATCAGAACGAGTGGTTTCAAGACCACTTAACCGAGTTAAAATATTTATTTTATTATTTTATTATGTCCTACAATATGATAGTGTTATGGTGTGAAAGTTTCATATAGAAATTTTACCGTTTGGGTAGTTAATTCAGTAAAAAAGACTAAATCGCATAAGGCGATAAATATGAGTTCTATTAATAAGATGACTTAATTGGCCATGGTTTTGTTTATGGGAGTCCTTAAATGGATATTATTCCTTTTATTAAGATAGTGGACATTTATGTCCATATTTGGCATGATTTTTATAATGGTTTTTAAAGGTTATAATAGTAAATTATATATTAAATTTTTTTAATTAAAACAAAGCCATATTTTAGTCTTATTTTGCTTCTTCATGCCGATTGTAAGAGGAAGAACCACAATTTTTCAAAGCTTGCATTCGGCCATGGTTTTCTAAGTGATTAAGGTACGATTTTTGATATGTTTTTAATGATTTTTATGTTTTGGGCTCGTTGCATCTCAATATAACTGACTCGTGCCTCAATTTCTAAAATAGGTGTTGTTTTTGAAATGTGCCATTGTTGAATGCTTGATTATTTTGATAAATAAGGGTGGATTATTGATGGCTATTAAGTAATATACAAGTTTTATATAGTAATTTTTGATAAAATTGAATATATGGATTAATTTGAAAAAAGATAGAATTTTTGTGGTAAAAAATGTGAATTAATGAAAGATATGTATTTGTGTGATTAACATGAATATTCGACTATGGTAAATTTTGGTGGAAAATGTATAATTTGTTATTTTGTGCATGAAGGACTAAATTGCAAATGGCTAAAATATAGGGGCAAATATGTAATTTTTCAAATTTACATGTTTTGGACTAGATTGAATGCGTTAATGAATAATTGAGTTAAATTTGATTAATATAGATCAAGACAAACAAATCCTGGAACTTGATCGGGGAAAGCGTAAGATAGACGAGTAGATTTCGAGTTTACAACCTAAATCGAGGTAAGTTCGTATAATTAGAATAGAATTTATATTAAAATTATAATTGCTAATTTTAATATTCTTGATTCTATAATGAATTATAGAAAAATTAGATTGCCTATTGAATACATGTTGAGTTTCTTATGGTATAAATGTATTTATATTAAATTAAAGGTGGAATTGTCTATTGGTTATATGTATAAGTGATTACCGAGTCCCATTTGAGCCGTAGAAAGTCATAAGATACAAGTGACATGTCACTAGGGCTACAGGATGGTTGAGCTCCTGCATTTGTTGAGGACTCATCACAGCTCATGAGCTATATATTTAGTCTTCGGACTTACTGTTCATCCTTCGAGATGACATATTCAGCCTTTGGGCTTACCGTTCAGTCTTCGGACTTACCGTTTATCCTTCGGGATTACATGTTCAACCTTTGGGCTTATCGTTATCGGCTTAGGAGGAGCATATCGTACATAGCTTGAAAGAGCATACATGATGATTGGACAGATTTATAGGTTATATATATACACTATGTGTATCACCCGAGTATCCCTCGATGTTCTCAAAGGTTCAATGGGAAAATTACCGATAAGTAATATATGAAATACATGTTATAAGTGATACAAGTTACATGGACTATATGCTACAAGTACATTTTTATATGGTACATGTTACAAGAGATACAAGATGTATATGAGATGTTTAATACATGAACTACATGAATTATATTTACAAGAATATGTTTACTAGTTATATGTTACATGATTTATATGTTATATGGGACATTGATATGTATAGACAAATGGTTACATGGTTATAAGAGTATATATTATATGAGTATATGATAAATGAATGAATTGATATATGAGGCATGGTACATGAATATTACATGTTTATTTCATCTTTGGATTTAGTGAATATATGATGGTTATATGACTAACATGGTTATGATGGTTGAATAGGCATTGAGATTATATGAATTTGATTAATTTTGTTATTTTACATTTTTAATTGTCACTTCGGTAAGTTAAATTCTATATTATACGGGCTTACTAAGCTTTTAAAGCTTACTCTGTTTATTTTCTATCGTGTTTTATAGATTCAGAAGCTAGCTCAATTTCGGACAAAGTCGGAGATTGCAATCACACTATCCACTCAAGCTTTCGGTACTTTTGAATCTTTGTAAATATGGTAAATATGGCATGTATAGGCTAGTTTATAAGTTAACGTTTATGGTAACTATGTTAAAGAATGTGGTATGATTTTGGGCACTTATTCAAGCTATGAGATATGACTTGAAATGAGAATGTTTAGCTTTTCATGAATGCATTATGTGTGGTGCTCTTTATATGATATTTTGGATGAATAGCACATGACTTAGGTGAGGTTTGAATGTGGATATTTGATAGGTGTCTTTGTTAAAATTTTGGTAAGCTGATTAGGTATGGAATTGGCTTATTTAGTACATTTTGGTTGATACAAATTGGTATGACATTGGTTGAATATGAATTGGTATAAATGCACTTGTTTTTGGTTGAATTGGTTGCTCAATTAGTATATGGAATGTTGTAAAGTATTGCTTGTAGGTACATGAGTATTTGGGGTATGAATATGGCTTGTACCATGCCTATTTTGTGCCACACGGTCAGGGCACACAGGCGTGTGACTCAACCGTGTGACCCTGTATTGTAGTTGAATTGGTCAGAATGCCATACGGGCTGGACACACGGCCGTGTCTGGTACCCGTGGACTTAAGTCAGTGTGTATGCTCTGTTTTGACACGGCTCGGACACATGGGCGTCTCAGGCAGCCGTGTGAGGCGCACGGCCTGGGCACACGGCTGTGTGACCCTATTTCGAAAATTTTCTTATGTTTTCTCATATCTTTTATATGATATCAATTTAGTCCCTGATGAATGAATGAAACTTTATATGATTGTTTTAAACATACTTTATTCTATGAATTGTTATGATGTTTGATAAGTTTAAAGTATTACTATTTTGGTCTGAGTTACAAGTTCGGTAATGCCCCTTACCTATTCCAGCGACGGTTACGGGATAGGGGTGTTACAAATATGCAGACAAATAAACAACTAAAAATGATATGGAAAAGATACTATGTCAAAGGATAAAGAGTCCATGATGTTTATTTGGAAGGATGAGATTACTAAGAATCTACCCTTACTGATAGTAATGCCTTGGCAAAACCATAATCATCTACTACTTAGGAGAGTTCTAAAATGGTCTGCTTCTTTCGAGAACAAGATCCCAAGTTACCTTTCCTTAAGCGCTATATGTCTATTGCCCTTTAGCACCATACCATGCACTATTTTGTTTTCTTTCTGTATGAACGTTGCTCTATGTCTAAAGGTTGCTACAAGTATTTGGTCGAACACTTGCTCATATAATTCAATTTCGATCTCATTAACCTAACCTTGTTAGAATTAGATTAATTTAATGAACATGATGTACACCTATCTATGTTTAAAGTTTCCAAACATTTAATTTTGTAAAAAACCATTGAATGAAATAGTGTACTAGAGAAAATCTATGCTCCATTCATTAAAGAAATAAGGGTTTCATCAAGTAATCCCAACCCTATGAGATTTAGCTCATGGGTTGGCAATTAAAATTCAAATCCAAAGTATTATTCAGCATCATTTTCATCAATTCATGAAGAGTAATCAAGAAATAATGGAAGAACTTGGAGAAGATAGCTTTTGCTTATCCAGCCCATGCTCTAGCGATGCAGTGTCCTGTGGTGGCTGAGAGGGACTGCCTTCGTCTTCCTCTTCTTGTCTCTACTAAGCTACTACCCTTTATTTTGCCTAAGGATCTCCTTTTTCTTCCTCTTTTTGTTTCTCCACCATTTTTAGGATTTCCTCCTTTGGCTTTTTTAATAGTTTTCCCTAGGGTAAATCCAATAGCCCATGATTTCTTTCCCTCCTTTTTAGCTATATATATCCCGTACAAGTTCAACTGGGCCTAATACCAATACGCTTTGAGCGCGAACTAGACATCTTCTCAGAATTGCCACGACATTCATGTTGACAACCTATCCAACCCTTTGCCCTGGCAAACCTTCATTCCTTTACTTATTGTTCATCATCCTGCACCTACCAATCCACCACCACACACAACCCTTCCATGAGCAATTAAAATTAACTAGCATTTAAATACAATCCAAGCTCCTAATGTAATGATGAAACAAGAAAAGTACTCATAGAATGTCTTATAATGCAAATAAATGTACCTAAGTACAAGCAATTAGCTTGATCTAAAGACATAAATATAACTCTTTTCAAGAGTTATCACACCCCCAAACCTGAGTTATTGTTTGCCCTCAAGCAAAATATACATTAATGCATGAATGTAACAGCCTTTTTATAAGGTTATACACTTCTTGTAACAGCTCAGTTTAGACCCTAGTCAGAATAGTGGTTTTAGGACCACATATCCGAGCCCAAAAAATATTTTAATATTATTTTTTGTGTCTGTGATATATGAATTGATATCCATGAAATTTCCATGATTTAATTTGTCTGTTTGTGTGTTAATTTAAAAAAAGGACTAAATTGCATAAAAAGTAAAAGTGGCATTCTCAATGTTGATGTGCTAATTTGTTATGATTTGAATTGTTATAAGTCCTTAAAAGGTGAATATGTCATTATGTGGTTCATGGACAATTATGTCCATGATTTAAATTATTTTCATTAATGTTTCATTAAGGTTAAAAGTGGAAATTCATAATTAAATGAATATTAATAAAACAAAAACAATTCTGGTGGCCATTATCATCATTGTTTGCCAAATTTGGGAGAATAAAAATAGGGTTTATGAGGTTAAGAGCATTCGGCTATAATCTTGGCCAATCAAGGTATGATTTTTTATTTGTTTTCTTTAATTTCTACATTTTTGTGATCGTTGCTTAGTCGAGTATTGAGCCCATGCCTCAATTTCCATTTTTGATGAAGATTATTGAATGTGCCATTCTTGATAGATTGAGCTTTGTGATGTTAATTGATGAATTATGGAAGTTTGAGATGAGATTAATATGTTTTGCCATGAATTTTTGATGAATTTGAGTTATTTGGACTAAATTGTGAAAATGATATTTGGAGGACTAAATTGTGAAATAAATATGATAAATGGGCTAATTTGAATACCATAGAAATTCGGCTAGGTATAAGTGTAATGAAATTTTGTGTATTTTATGATTTTATGAAATAGGGACTAAAGTGTCAAAATGTGCAAATGTGAGGGCTAATTTGTAAAATTCCCAAATTATGTGTTTTTGGATTGAATTGAATGATTTGGTGAATAAAAGGGTTAAATTTGAATTTATATAGATCAATAAACAAAGAAAACAGAATTAGACCGGGAAAAGTCGAAAGTCGTTGATTAGCTGATTTCATCCATTCAAATCCGTACGAGGTAAGTCTATATACAAATAAGTGTGCTTAAGTTGATTTATTCATGTTTATATGTAATTGAATTATGATGAATAATTATGAAAAATGAATATATGAAATCTGAGAAAGTTTCGAGTATGTGATGATGTCCGAAAAGCCCTGTCCGAACCTTAGGAATAGTTAAGATACATATGTCATGACATAGGCGTGTCTAGTGGTCGTGGGTGACACACAGGCTAGTCACATGGGCGTGTAACCAGTCGTGTGCACAAGTCAGTAGCTCCTTTAATTTTCACACGGTCAAGCACACGAGCGTGTCTTGTGGCCATGTGAACAAGTCAGTATGTATGCCCTGTTTTGACACGGCCTGACACATGGGCGTGTCTGGTGGCCGTGCGAGGCACACGGCCTGACCACATAGGCGTATGACCTCTGTAGCTTTGAAAAATGTTTAAGTTGTGGAAAATTTTCTAAGTGTTCGGTTTAGTCCTGACCTACTTCTAATGCATGTTTAAGGTCTCAAAGACCTTCATTAGGGACTTAATAATAATATTTGATAATGGTATGATGTTGATGATAGAGAATTATCTATAAAGGTTCTGATTTGTCTGGTAATGCCTTTAACCCTATTCTGGCATCAGATACAAGTTAGAGGTGTTACATTTGGTTGGAATCAGAGCTATGGTTTAGTCGATTCTAAGACTACCATTGCGTATGTGAGTCTAGCTATACATGCCATATATCTAAAAATATGATAGTGTGATGAATCTTGACATCTGAAATGTGTTTTTCATATAGTAATGGATCCCAAATGAGCGGTAGCCAATGATGTAGAAAGTAATGCACCAGCTCCTGCACAAGGGGCAGTGCCTTCTGATTCACGAAATATATCTAATAGCCATGAGGGAGAGGCAAAACAAGCCTTCTTCTAGATGATGAGTGAGTGGTTTACAGAATTTGTTCGTACTAATCTGGCTGCTCAACAACCTCCGCCCCCACCTAATCCCCCTCAGACATCTGTTATGCCATCGGTAATGAATCTGATTTTGCTGAATAAGCCCTCTGTAAATAAAATTCAAAAACATGGAGCCAAAGAGTTCAAGGCTACGAGTGATGATGATGCTAAAAGAGCTAAATTTTGGTTCGAGAATACCATTCGAGTGTTTGTTGAAATATCATGTACCCCTGATGAATGTGTGAAATGTACTGTATCTTTGTTGAGAGATTCAGCTTATCAGTGGTGGAAAACTCTGACTTCTATTGTTCTAAAAGAACGAATAACTTGGGATTTCTTTCAATCTGAATTTCGTAAGAAATACATCAGTCAGAGATTCATTGATCAGAAAAGGAAAGAGTTTCTGGAACTTAAGCAGGGCCATATCTCTGTTACAGAATACGAGCGAGGGTTTGTTCGATTAAGTCGATACGCCCAATAATGTGTCTTTACTGAAGCAACCTTATGTAAAAGATTTGAGGATAGTTTGAATGAAGATATTCATTTGTTTATTGGTATTCTTGAGATTAAAGAGTTTGTTGTGCTCGTTGATCGAGCATGTAAAGTCGAAGGACTCAGGAAAGAAAAAAGAAAAGTTGATTCTGAAGCTAGAGAAATAAGAAAGAGGTCTGCAAGTAAATCATTTTAGTCTGCGTCAAAGAAATTCTGAGATGATTCCAATCACTCAAAGGCTAAAGTGGGACATTCAAGCAGAGATAGCTAAATCGCAATCGAGTTTCAGAGCTCCTACTACTTCTGTTGCTAGTGTTGGAAATGCCCAATCCGAACGACTTGAATGTAAACATTGTGGTAAAAGACATCCGGGGAGTTGTAAACTAAATGACTGAGCTTATTTCAGATGTAGATTTGTGGATCATTTTGTCTGAGATTGTCCTGAACCTGCGGAACCAGAGATTGCACAGAATCTGAGATTGAGTAATACTTCAGCTAGAGGTACACCTTCTAGAAATGCGGGAAATGTGAATGGTAGCCAAAGAACTACAAAAGATACTGCTATTCGATTTGAGGCCAGAGCACCAGCCAGGGCCTATGCTATCCAAGCTTGGGAGGAAGCTTCGTCTCTAGATGTGATAATGAGTACTTTTACTCTATACGATACTTCTGTGAATGCATTAATAGATCCAAGGTCTACTCATTTTTATATATGCATGAATTTAGTGAACAGTAAGACTTTGCCTATAGAAGAATTCGTAATTAGAGTATCGAACCCCTTAGGCAAAAGTGTCCTAGTTGACAAAGTTTACAAGAACTGCCCGTTGATGTTTCGAGATGTATGTTTTCTGACAGATCTGATGCTTTTACCTTTTGATGAATTTGATATAATTCTGGGTATGGATTGGTTAACTTTGCATGATGCTATTGTAAAATGCAAATGAAAAACTATTGACTTGAGATGTAAGAATGATGAGATAATTCAAATTGAATCTAGTGATTTGAAAGTGTTACCAGCTGTGATAACTACAATGAAGGCTCTAGATTTTTTGAATAAAGGTTGAGAAGCTTACTTTGCATATGTGATCTATTCAAAACTTACCGAGAAGAAAATTGAATCGGTGCCTGTTGTCTGCGAGTTCCCTGATGTGTTTCCTGAAGAACTTCCGGGATTAACTCAATTCGAGAAGTTGAATTTGGTATTGAATTTATGTCGGGAGCTACCCCAATCTCGAAAGCTCCGTATAGAATGGCTCCATATAAAATAAATATTTTGGGTCTAATTAAAATTGAAAACTAAATTAAAATGGGGGTTTAATTGAGCGAATTTAAAATATTAACTAAATTGGACCATTTTGCAAAAGAAGGGAAATGTAACAGTGGTTTTATAGAAAATTATCCATATTTTTGAAATTTTTGAGGGAAAGGAGTATTTTTTGTGAAAAACAAGGGAAATGAGGGAGTAGCCTACTGGCAATTTCCCCAATTTTTGAAAATCAGGTGAGGGTTTTTAGTTTTAAAAACATTGCAACTACCTCACTTTGCATAGCATTTTCACCTGAATTAAGAGCTTTTTCTTTGTTTTTTTTGCTCATTTTCATAGACCATGTATCAGAGAAAAGATCTAAACTTTTACTCTATCAAAATTCTCTTCAAAATCTCCATAAAAATTTTCCAAAATTGAGTAAAAGTCATCCGAAATTTTTCAAGGATCTTGATTCAATCTTCTAAATTGATGAATTGAGATCAATTGAATGTAATTCTCAACTCTAAATTTATTTTTAAGTTGTTTTTAATCATTATTTTCTTTTTAAATTGATTAAAATGGATTTTCAAGTTTTGATTTCTTCTTTCTTGAACATGGAACTCAACAATGGTGAATCCATGATTTTGAGTTGGAATCTAAGTTTTAATGAACGTCTAAGCTCGAAATATGTTTATTAAGAGGTTTTTAATCATAAAGCAAGAGATCAAGCTCGTTTGGTTGATCAATTTTGATAAATTCACTTTTAATCAAGAAGATGAGTTGATTTTCCAAAAAACATTTTAAAACGATTTAATAGATGAAATTAACACTTAAGTTTTATTGAATATTACTTGTAATTATGGAATTGAATTGATTATTGAATGTAAATCGTATTAACTATTCCAACTTTATTAGTAATATCCGGTATCCTATTCCGGCAACAGAAATGGGATATCGGTGTTACATTAAGTATGATTTTCAGTAAGTATATGCAAAATTATTTTCAAACTTATATATTTTATGACAAGAAGGATCTGCGAACTGGGTCTCACACCTTCACCGCGAACCCAGCACTCGACTTAATTTTCAGACTAAGTCTTTTTTTTTTTGTTTTAAACTTTATGTTTAAGCATAATCTGCTAATTGTTGATTATTCGCTGAGTTTGCAATGAGCTCACCCACTCCTCTCTTACTTCACAAGAAGATAGGTCGCAGATGGCAGTGGTGAGGCAGATAACTTAGCGAGGCTTATCCTTGAATAGATACTGGCAAACCCAGAAATTAGATGATGGGGTTTATTATTTTATGTGGGTTTAGATTTATCATAATTTGAATCTATTATTGAACTAATTTATTTTAATTTTTATATTTTGTGAACCATGTCTTAGAATATTTTATTATCCTTTATTATTAATAATGTTTGATGTTTATTCATGCATAAGTCTTACATGTATTTCCTTTTGTCATAATATGCAAGTCAAATTCATTAAGTACTATAACGACCTGAATTTTACGGTTATAGGAAAAGTTTATTTCCGGGTCTCCGTTTCTGAAAAATGATTCGTAAATATTTATTAAAAATATTTACGAAGTTAATTGAGTGATTAATTAGAAATTAATAAGGTGAATTAGCTTAAATTGAGGTATAAGGATTAAATTGAATAAAGTGTGAAAGTTGAATTATAGATTAAAAGAAAATGTAAAGGACCAAAATGGCAATTATGCCATTTGTCCTAATTTAGGCGGCAAAAGATGGAAAAATCTAAGATTTTTCTTAGAATAATTAATTTATTATTATGGTTATTATTATTTAATTGATATTAAATTATTATATTATTAAATAAATTAAAATAGTGACAAATGTGTGGTAATAAAAATATACATGTGTAATAAATATTATAAATACATTTGTAATATATGTATGTATTTACTTATTATTTAAGTAAATATTATTATATTAAAATTATTATTGTATATTAATTAAAGTAAATAAATAAATGAGTTAAAGAAAGACAAATGTGTGATGATGATTTGATACAAGTGTATTAATAAAAATACATACATTTGTAATACTTGTATTTAGTTATTAAATAGATAATTATTAAGTAAAATATATTTATTAATTAAATAATTATATTATAAGATTTTTATGTAATAAATAAATTAAATTATGACAAATGTATGGTTATAAATGGATACATATGCACTAATAATATACACATATATAAATAATAAATAAGTATTACTAATTTAAGTATAAATAATATATATATATATATATATATATATAATAGTTTAATGAAAATAAAAGAAAGAAAAAGAAGGAAAGAAATAGAATAGAAGAAACGAAACAGAGAGTGAAGGAAAGAAAGAAAGGAAGGAAAGAAAGAAAGGGAAAATTGAGGGTTTGAAGCTTGAAGTTTAAATAGGTAAGTTAATTTAGCTCTTTTTACTTAATTTTGATGTTTTAGAAGTTTTGGAATAAGGTTTTAATGAAATTAAGTTTATATTTTGAAAGTTATTAGATTTCTAAATATGGTTCATGTTGAATAAAATGATGAATCAGGGATTAAACTGATAGAAATTCAAGTTAGAAGTGAAATAAGGATTGAATTGTAAAGTAATTCATAAGTTTTATGCTTTAGGGACTAAATTGAGAGAAATTCGAAATTAGTGATTTATGGGAAATTAGAGAGTTGAAATTTGATTTTAAGTGATAATTGAGTGAAAAAAAATAGATAATAAATTGTAAAGAAAACAAGTTAGTTTGATTTGGGATTAAATTAGAAGTTATGTAAATAGAGTTCAAATTGGAATAAATAAAATGAAATTGTATATTGATTAATTTTTAATTGTTTTAATTTCCGTAGCTAACATTGTGTCGAAAACCTCGGCTACACAAGGAAAGAAGCAAAGTCGACGGGGGTTAGCTCAGAAATTACAGTTTGTATTTCTCTAATCCAAACTTAGTTATTAATTGTGATATTTTATTTAAAGTATATGGAAAAATGCCAAGGTAAGAATTATAGTGTTGTATAATTGAAATGGATTAATTGATATATGTTAAATTTATTGTATTTATATAGATATATGTGATTAATGTAAAATTGAATATGAATGTATGTTATATTGAAAAATATATTGATTTAGAAATGTGATGAAATAAATATGCATATATGTTATTATTATGGTATTAAAAAGAAAATTAAATTGATTTGTAAATAAATTGAAAGTGATATTGAACTAAAAAAGTGAACCAAAAACCCTTTTAACAGTATCGGGATTAGTCGGATATAGTTGGCATGCCATAAGATATGAAAGAGTACGGGTTTTGCCGGCTTACTAATCAGGCACTTATGTTTCGAATACTGTTACTGTTACCGTTACTGTTACCGATTTGGCACGTTGTGTGTCAAATACTGTTACTATTACCGTTACCGATTCAGCACTTTGTGTGTTGAATACTATTACTGTTACTGTTCTGAATTTGTCCCGATGAGGTACTCTGTGTACCATACTGTTACTGTTACCATTACTGTTATTGTTCCGGCTTCGGTCGATGAGCATTATGTGTTATTCCAGTGTGTGGGTTGGATCCGTGTATCCGTTCAGGTCCGAGTCATGTTAATAGGGGTAAATAGAGGTATTAAATAACTGACTGCTACTGAATAAATGACTGTTACTAAATAACTGATTATTACTGAATAATTAACTGTTACTGAATAAACAGCTGTTATTGAATAAATTATTATTACCGAATAACTGATTCATACTGATGACTAACTGATACTGAACAATAAAGATTAATTGATTGTTACTAAAGAATATTGACTGTTATTGAAATGGAAAAGTATAGAATATTGAATGAAAGGCGAATAATATTATTATTCAAGTAAATTGTAAATATATGTTGAAAACTAATTATCAAAGAATAATTGATTATTACTGAATGATAATGATAAACTGATTGATATTGAAAAATATTGACTAGTACAAAGGTTGGATTAAAACAAATTACTGATTGATAAGTAAATAGTTGATTATTACTTAATGATATTGAACAATTATATCATTGTGTTTATTATATGATTTTAAGAGTTTGTAATATTTATTTTTATTATTAAGTTTTCGGATTATAGAAATACCACTGAGTTCATACTCAGTATACGGTTTATTTCCGTGCGCAGGATAAATAAAGCTAGATCGTTGAATCGGCATCCCAGGCCGATCCCGAATTCAATGAGGTAAAGAGTGTTAATAGTTGGTAATAGCATGTACCTAGGATGCTTTATGTATGTGTCGTTTTGGATTGTTAATGTATTGATGAAATAAGTAGAATTAAGCTTGGTAATGGTATATAATAGGACTTGACTAATTTAGTATGAATTTAAATCATATTGATAATATATGATAAGTGATTGGAATTGAGTATTGGATAATATATAAAATGTCTAAATTTAACAAGTTTTGAGCATATTTAAATGTGTTTAGATGGGTTGAACATAGGTATTTTATGTAAATTGTCCGATAGGTCTGGTACTACTCTATAACCCTGTTCTGGCGATGGTTTGGGGTTAGGGGGTGTTACATTTAGTGGTATCAGAGCTATCAAGTTTAGCTGATTCTCAAACTAAATCGAGCTCAGAATTGAGTCTAGAGGTACATGCCATAGTTGAGTCGAAATTGAATCCGGATCGGATGCTGATATATTTGTTTGTTTCTGTTTTATAGTTGAAAATGTTAGATGAACATATCGATAGTATTGATCATGAAATATATACTGGAGACAAAGAGTCTCGTGAATTAGATGGAAACTGAATCGACAACAATGAGTATTAACTTAATGAGTAATTAACCACTGAATGTTGAGTAATAAAATAATAGAAAGAGATAATACGTAACTGTTTAGAATTATAACTGATGTTCTTCAGTGAGTAGAAGAAACTGTATCTGTTATGATATCTACCCCTCCTGTTTCTCAATCGGTTCTTGAAGTGCTTCAAGGGACAGAGTTTGTCTGAACGGGTAAGATATTTGTTGTTAATAATCTATACAAATAGTGTGGAAGAATTGAAAATTACAACTGAAAATGATTTTGAAAGAACTGAAATCTGGTTAGAGAATATTATTAGGGCTGTAAATGAATTGCTTTGTTCGCTGAATAAATGTTAGGAATGTATGATATTTCTATTAAAAGATTCAATTTACCAGTGGTGGAAAATATTAATTTATGTTGTGACTATGAAAGAGTTATTTGAAATTTTCTGAAATGAGTCCTAAAAGAAATATACATATATTAGTCAGAGATTTCTTGATCAGAGATGCAAAGGAAATCTTGAAGCTTAAACAGGGTCATATGATTGTAACTGAGTCTGAAGGGAATTTGTTTGATTGAATAAGTATATCAAAGGGTATATTTCGATAGAAACCATAATGTACAAGTGGTTTGAAGATGGTTTAAATGAAGACATAAAGCCGAAGAATGTAGAATAAAGAGCAAAATATGAGTTAGATATGATTCTTCTGATCATTATTTAGTGATTGATTGAAGAGAGTTGAAAAAGATATTATTTAAATTTCAAGACAGAATACCACAGTTATTAGAGGTAGATTACTCTGTAACCCAGAAATGCTAGTGATAGCAGAAGTGTGACAAAGAATTTCACTATAAAATCTGGAGAATGAATATCAGCCAGGGTATATATTAATCGTGAAGAAGAGGATATTTCTCTACCGGATGTCATTCCAGGTACTTTCTTCTTTATTGATATTGATATGATTATTTTAAATTGATTTTGGTTTGATTATTCCTATGATTGCATGAGTTCAGTATTTACTAAAGATTTGTTCGTTGAGTTCACTGAATTTTTGGTTAAAGTATCAAATTTTCCGGATCAATATTAGGGTACTATTTTCTGATCAATTTGATGCTATTACTATTTGATGTGATTCTGAGAATGGAATGGTTAATTTTGCATGATGTTGTGGTAAATTATAGGCAAAAGTATATTATATTACAAAGTCGAGATGATGAAATGTTTTGTTTTGAATCAGAGAAGATTGAATGATTTGTCTATTGTGATATTGTTCATGTTAACTCAGAAATGTGCCGGAAAAGATTATGGTACTTACTTTGCTTATGTATTGGATATAAAAGTATCTGAGTCAAGGTTTAAATTAGTGGCAATTCTAATATGTTTTAAAAAGAGTTACCTGAATTACTGTTGGTTAGAGAAGCTGAATTTGCTATAGATCTTGTGTTGAAATGATAGTGAAAAATATATCTGAAATCAGAGGTTTTCTGAGACTAGTCGGTTATTACCAGAAATTTAAAAAAGGATTTTTGGATGATATGGTTACTACAGAAAGATGTGGAATTGGAATGATCTGATAAATTTCAGCAAGGTATTGATTAGTTGAAAGCTCAGTTAATTGAAGCACTAGTTCTGGTTTTGTCTGGAATTCAGTAAAGAAACTTGTGATTTACAGAGATAGCAGTGTTTTGATACAAGAAGGTAAACTAATGGTTTATGTTACTGAAGGTTAAAATCACATGAAAAGGATTATTGGATACATGATTTGGAAATGATGGCTATTGTCCTTGCATTAAAAAATCATAATTTGATAATTAATTATCATTCAGAAAAGGAAAATGAAGTTATGTGTACTCAGAATTGAAAGTTTTGTCTTGTGTTATAAGCTATGAGCACTAGACTGTTATTACCTGATGATGGCTCAAGGGTAGTTGAGATAAAAGATAAACTGACTTCTCTATAGCAGATCTGCAAAGCTTAGAAATGTGATAAAGAGTTACCGGTTAAATAGGTATTGTATACGATGACTTTTGACTAAAAATTTCAAATTGAATCTAATGATTGCCTGTTATTTAGAGACAGAAGTTGTAGCAAAGAATTCAGAGGCTTATACAGAAGAAATTGCATGAAATTTATAGTGGTATCATGTGTATGCATTCTGGAAAGAATAAGTTATACGGTGATTTGAAACAAATGTGCTGATGACTTGGAATGAAAAGTGATATTTTGAACTTGTATATAAATGTTTATATGTTAGCAAGATAAAACTGAACATCAGATACTGATCCTTCCAGAATTATTACAATCAGTGATGATATCAGAATGGAAATGGGATAGAATTTCAATGGGTTTCAATTGGAATCATCTTTATCTTCGAAAAAGAAAGATGAAATTTGAATAATTGTTGAGGGTATGGTGAAGTCTGCATATTTTATTCTGAATAAGTACAAGAAGTTTTGGGCACGCGATAACAGTTTTCAGCACGGTATGAAGCTCTGTATGATAGTGAGTGTAAAACTGCATAATATCTTATTGAATACAATGAGAAAAAGGAATATGTGGAGCTGTTCAACTCGTGAAACTGAAGAAAAGTGAAAGTGATCGAGATAGATTAAAAGTAGCTTTTTGACAGACAGAAATCATATGTGGGCTTGAAACATCAGGATATCGAGTATTCTGTTGGTGATAGGTATTTCTTAAAGTTTCATCTTGGAAGAAAATTCTGAGACCAGGTTAAAAAAAGGAAATTGAGTTTTTGTTTTATTAGGTCATGTGAAATTGCAAAAAAAGTCGGATAGGTGACATATTGTTTGGCTTTACCTCCGAAATTACATAAAATTTATGGGGTTTTTCAGGATTTGGTGCTTAGATGATAAAGAACAGATCTTTCACATTTTACTTCGACAGAGGATATTGAAATTCAATTTGATTTATTGTGTGAGGAAGAACTGATTGAGAAACTAGCTTGAGTAGATGAAGTTATAATATTGAGGAAGCAACATGGGAACCGAAAGAAACAATGAGATTTCTGTACCCCTACCTCTTTTCAAGTAAATTTTGAGGACGAAATTTATTAAAGAGGGAAGAAATGTAACGAACCGAATTTTACGGTTATCGAAAAAGTTTATTTTTGGGTCTCCGTTTCTAAAAAAATGGATTTGTAAATATTTATTAAAAATATTTTCGAAGTTAATTGAGTGATTAATTAGAGTTTAATAAGGTGAATTAGCTTAAATTGAGGTTAAATAGGTATAATTAAATTAAATAAAGTGTGAAAGTTGAATTATAGATTAAAAGAAAATGTAAAGGACCAAATGGCAATTATGCCATTTGTCCTAATTCAGGCGGCAAAAGATAGAAAAATCTAAGATTTTTCTTAGAATAATTAATTTATTATTATTATTATGGTTATTATTATTTAATTGATATTAAATTATTATATTATTAAATAAATTAAAATAGTGACAAATGTGTGGCAATAAAAATATACATGTGTAATAAATATTATACATACATTTGTAATACATGTACGTATTTACTTGTTATTTAAGTAAATATTATTATATTAAAATTATTATTGTATATTAATTAAATAAAGTAAATGAATAAATGAATTAAAGAAAGACAAATGTGTGATGGTGATTTGATACAAGTGTATTAATAAAAATACATACATTTGTAATACTTGTCTTTAGTTATTAAATAGATAATTATTAAGTAAAATATATTTATGAATTAAATAATTATATTATAAGATTTTTATGTAATAAAAAAATTAAATTATGACAAATGTATGGTTATAAATGGATACATATGTACTAATAATATATGCATATATAAATAATAAATAAGTATTACTAATTTAAGTATAAATAATATATATATATATATATATATATAAAATAGTTTAATGAAAAGAAAAGAAAGAAAAAGAAGGAAAGAAACAGAATAGAATAAACGAAACAGAGAAGGAAGGAAAGAAAGAAAGAAAGGAAAGAAAGAAAAGGGAAAATTGAGGGTTTGAAGCTTGAAGTTTACATAGGTAAGTTAATTACTAAATTTTGATCTTTTAGAAGCTTTGGAATAAGGTTTAATGAAATCAAGTTGGTATTTTGAAAGTTATTAGATTTCTAAATATGGTTCGTGTTGAATAAAATGATGAATTAGGGATTAAACTGATAGAAATTCAAGTTAGAAGTGAAATAAGGATTGAATTGTAAAGTAATTCATAAGTTTTATGTTTTAGGGACTAAATTGAGAGAAATTCAAAATTAGTGATTTATGGGAAATTGGAGAGTTGAAATTTGATTTTAGGTGATAATTGAGTGAAAAAAAAATAGATAATAAATTGTAAAGAAAACAAGTTAGTTTGATTTGGGATTAAATTAGAAGTTATGTAAATAGAGTTCAAATTGGAATAAATAAAATGAAATTGTATATTGATGAATTTTTAATTGTTTTAATTTCTGTAGCTAACATTGCGCCGAAAACCTCGGCTAAACAAGGAAAGAGGCAAAGTAGACGGGGTTAGCTCGAAAATTACAGTTTGTATTTCTATAATCCGAACTTAGTTATTTATTGTGATATTTTATTTAAAGTATATGAGAAAATGCTAAGGTAAGAATTATAGTGTTGTATAATTGTAATGGATTAATTGATATATGTTAAATTTATTGTATTTATATAGATATGTCTGATTTATGTGAAATTGAATATGAATGTATGTTATATTGAAAAATATATTGATTTGGAAATGTGATGAAATAAATATGAATATGTGATTATTATGGTATTAAAAAGAAAATTGAATTGATTTGTAAATAAATTGAAAGTGATACTGAACTAAGAAAATGAACCAAAAACCCTATTAACAGTATCGGGCTAAGTCGGATATAGTTGGCATGCCATAGGATATGAAAGAGTACGGGTTTTGCCGGCTTACTGATCAGGCACTTATGTGCCGAATAATGTTACTGTTACCGTTACTGTTATCGATTTGGCACTTTGTGTGTCGAATACTGTTACTGTTACCGTTACCGTTACCGATTCAGCACTTTGTGTGTTGAATACTATTACTGTTACTGTTCCGGATTTGTTCCTATGAGGTACTCTGTGTACCATACTGCTACTGTTACCGTTACTGTTATTGTTCCGACTTCGATCGATGAGCACTATGTGCTATTCCAGTGTGTGGGTTGGATCCGTGTATCTGTCCAGGTCCAAGTCATGTTAATAGGGGTAAATAGAGGTACTAAATAACTGACTGCTACCGAATAAATGACTGTTACTAAATAACTGATTATTACTGAATAAACGGCTATTACTGAATAAACGATTATTACCGAATAACTAATTTATTTTGATGACTGATTGATACTGAACAATAAAGATCAATCGATTGTTACTAAAGAATATTGACTGTTATTTAAATGGAAAAGTATAGAATATTGAATGAAAGATGAATAATATTATTATTCAAGTAAATTGTAAATATATGTTGAAAACTAATTATCAAAGAATAATTGATTATTACTGAATGATAATGATAAACTGATTAATATTGAAAAATATTGACTGATACAGAGGTTGGATTAAAACAAATTACTGATTGATAAGTAAATAGTTGATTATTACTTAATGATATTGAACAATTATATCATTGTGTTTATTATATGATTTTAAGAGTTTGTAATATTTATTTTTATTATTAAGTTTTCGGATTATAGAAATACCACTGAGTTCATACTCAGCATACGGTTTATTTCCGTGCGCAGGATATATAAAGCCAGATCGTTGAATCAGCATCCCAGTCCGATCCCGAATTCAATGAGGTAAAGAGTGTTAATAGTTTGTAATAGCATGTACCTAGGATGTTTTATGTATGTGTCGTTTTGGATTGTTAATGTATTGATGAAATAAGTAGAATTAAGCTTGGTAATGGTATATAATAGGACTTGACTAATTTAGTATGAATTTGAATCATATTGATAATATATGATAAGTGATTGGAATTGAGTATTGGAAAATATATAAAATGTCTAAATGTAACAAGTTTTGAGCATATTTAAATGTGTTTAGATGGTTTGAACATAGGTATTTTATGTAAATTGTTTGATAGGTCCGATAATGCTCCGTAACCCTGTTCTGGTGACAGTTTAGGGTTAATGGGTGTTACAAGTACTATTTTCTACGACTTCAGAGATTACATGCATACCTTTGGTAAAGATAGTCTTTCTACTTAACAAACCCCATTGTGCGAGCCGATATATGCATGCGAACCCTTGTACTCATGCGAACCCTTCTAATGATTGAAAATGCTTGCATGCATGATTCTTTTGTTTGCGAAGTCTATTTGTTTGCAAAACCATATTGTATTTAGCGAACATTATATGTGAATTTATGCCTTTGTGCGAACTCATACTTTGTGTGTTGCGAACTCATGTGGAATTCTGCTATGCGAACTTATATTATTTTATGTTTGCATCACTATTCACCAATTTTTAGCTTCAAGGGCCTTAGTTTTGATCCTTGACCTTAGTAGTACCTCAACAAGTCAAATAGAATCCAATTTGTTATAGTGCAAGAATATGTATTGGTGTATCTCCCCTCTTGTGTTGATACCACAATGTTAGGGAGAAGCTTATGCATTATTTTCAGCCTTTTTTGCTTCTCGTCATCTATTCTGGGTCTTAAACAACACCATTCGTTCCCGGACCCTCTCAAAATAATTTTAAGATGAATTTCAAGCATTCAAAATGATTTTTTATTAATTTTACTATTTTTTAAATTTTTTAAGTTTTAATTTATAGTAAAATCTTTACATTTCTCCATGCAAAAGACCTTGATTGAATCCGATTAGCCCCAAAGACTTAATTTGCAATTTAAATGTGTCTTAACATGTATTTGATGATGCAAAAAGATTTAAAATTTCATTTCATCCTTTCTTGAAATTTTTTAAAGAAATTTTTATAAAGTTACCAGATGATGTTTTTGTTAAAAGAAAATTTTGATTTTAGTTTGAAAGTGCTCTAGTAGAACCTCCCATTTGTAACGTATATCAGAATAAGATCATTTTTTTAATTTTTGTAACTCGTTTAAAAATCCTTTTATGGTACTGATAATTTTTTTATAGTTAGTAATATTTTGAAAAATATTAATTATATAATTGTGTAATTACAATTTATACTACCAAATATTACATATTAAATTAGGATCTTATTTTACTCTGTCAAACAAACATGACGAGTGAATATTAATTTTTATAATTAATTATACTTTTATCCAATTACTTTTTATTGTCCAAACAAAACCTTAACAATCATTTAAATAGTTTAATGAAAATACTTTAAAGTTATCCTACATTTTCTCGACCAAATAAATTCACCTTCCGATCAACTTAACCAAGTAAACTGGAGTAAGTATTTATATCGTATCCCTCAAACGGCGAAAGAGATTAGGGATAGGAGCGAAAGGGAAAGTTAATCGAAAGAGAAATAGAAAGAAAGAAGAAAAAGTACGTATGGTATTAATTAAAAGAAAAGGAAGGAAACAAACAAACAAACAAGCAACCATGTTTCAGATGAGAAATTAAGGGAAACAAACAACAGGTCCCCATCATTCTTCTCTTTCCATGCTCTATTTTTGTATTTCCCATTTCTACTTGCAATAGAAAATAATGGAACCCCTCCACCAAGTCTTGTTCATCAATCACTTGCACACTCAACCTTTCACAAATTTAATAACGCTATTAACAAAAAACATGTAATATATATTTTTTTCATACTAGTGTATTTTTTACTTTTCACAACTTAGCAAATAATATTTAGAAAAAGCAAAATCCTTTTGTTACTTTGGTTTAACTACAAATTTAGTATGAGCATTTAGACTCTATTCTATTAACACTAAAATAAGTCTTGCTTGCTTCCGCCAATATCAAAACATGTAAGTATTAAACTATTGGTTGTGTAATGCTGAGAGTAAATTGTACATGGCTAATTGTTTTTATTTATTTCAGAGTTTGAAAAAAAGGTAAAAATGAAAACTAGCAATGGCCGTGATCTAGTGTTGGTTAAATACTGAGTCCTATAGATAACTTCAAACAAACTTGAAACGAATTAAGCTTGAGATAGTGATGAATTCTTGATAATAATTAAGCTTGAGGGAATCCCATACCTTTAAATACATTTTTATTTATGCTTATATTTATGGAAGAATTATCAGATCCGAATTACCATTTTCAAAATTTTCTTGAAAAGAATTAGTTTTTATTATGATGGAAGGATGATAGTACAAAAAATACAAATAACTATAACTTATTATTATAAGCTAAAGAAATTAAATAAGCTGTCAACAAGAGCTTTTCTTTTTTGTTACAATGAAATATGGTAAAAAAATAAATAAAAGCAGCTCAACCTGTGTTACATACGTGATACGTGCAATAATCATTGACAGTATCTAAAAGTTAAGAAACCTATTAACTGATGAAACTTGGAACAGATCTCATGTTCGATCTGTCTTATTCAAACTTTGCTTCAATACAAGTGAAAAAGTCGAAGAAAAAATGAAAAAGGAGGAAGAAAAGATAGTAAGCAAAAGAGAAAGGTGAAGAACTAAAAAGAAAATTGAGAGAGAGATCTCTTGGTAATCTCACCGAAATATAACTTGCACTCCCATGGCTTTCATTTCTCACAGGAAATGCAAAATCATTATGTAAGCATAGAAAAGAACCAACAATGTAAGTTATCAAAATAGCAATAATATATAACAAGTGCTAATAACAATTGTTACTCTGACAGAAGGTCTTAAGAGTTTTAGTATACTATCTGCTATTTTGCTTTCTTCTTTTCTTTTAGGGCATGAAAAGCTTGTTGCCACACTTGCAACGCCAAGCTTCGGGGTAGTACTCAAGTGGCATACTAAACCCTGGCTGAATTGGAACGTGAACTGGTTTACAAGGTGAGCAGTTTCCACACTTGGATCTACAGGAAGGTGGTGAAGAACCAGGTCCACTGAGTCGTTTCTGAGCAATGAACCGATCTAACACCCCTGACCCGCTTCTCTTCTTACTTCCTTCCCTCTCCTGGAACCCGCTGCCTGCACAAAGAAACACAAAACCACACTGAATCAAGACCGAGTAAATGGTTATATTATTCGTCCATGCATTTTTATTCCGATTCACAAAATAAACGAGAGGGGAATTAAAGTACTTACCGAATCGAGAAAGAGTAATGACAGAAGCAAATAAGAGAAAGGCCAAGGCAGCAGCTGTGTGTTGGCGATGGTGGTGGGATACGCCCATGCCGAGGAGGAGCAAGCTGAGAGGTTTATTAAACTCAGCTCAATGAGGGATGAAGATTGTTTGGGTTGAGTAAGGGAAGGAGATAGCTATTAATTATTGAAGGTTTTTTGTTGTTTCATTTCACTTTTTCTTTAGCTGGAGAGTCCAAGTCAAAGACACAAATATACACAAAAGATTGTAAGAGAGAAAGGATATGTATTTTTGTTTTATTGTTTGGCCAAATAAGTAGTGCTGGGGTCTACCAATTCGCTGAATGATTGTGAATTGTGATGCTGTTGTTGGTTTTTTTTTTTTTTTTTTTACACTGTTTTCTTTCTTGTGGATATATTTTTTAGCATATATAATACGGTAACCTGTAGTTGGTATTTTATTTTTGGTAAAGTACAACACATTTAAACCACACTGCTAATAAAACAAATTAGTTCCTTATACAACCAATATAATCAGCTTGAATTGCATTCCATATTGAATAAGGTGGTTCTTCAAACACTTGAACCACTGTGAAACTTGTATCTATAACCTTAGCTATATGGTCAGCCATTGCATTATGAGTTCTCCAAATATGGTGTATACAACCTTTCAACATAAATGTATCATTCGATGAATAGAGTGTAATTCCAACATCTTATTATCAACTGCTCTACCAGCCATAATCGTCTCCACCAAAAGAGTATTATCACACTCAATTTCTAATTGTCGAATTCCTTTCTCCCATGCTAAGCATAGACCCTCTAGCATAGCTATCGCTTCGATCTTAAAAATTATGACTTTACCTAGCAACATCGAGAATACCCATAACCAATTAGCATTAGCATCTTTAATCGCTCCCCAAATGGCAACATAAGATCCGTTTAGCGACACTGCCCATCTATATTAAGTTTACTCCAATTGTAACACCCTAAACCCGGCCTAGAAGTTTAGACCAAATTTTGGATGTTACATTGATCACCAGAGCATAGTGGAAAATTTTACAAAACAAGAATATTCGATCCCTTATACTTAAAACAAAAATATAGTAGTTAAGTTTAAATCTCAAATAAAATTAGATTTATGAGAAAAGTCAAAAACCAAACTAGTACCACAGTGCTTACAAAGCTTTACAGTTCAAAACCGTA
This sequence comes from Gossypium stocksii, assembly GCA_020496765.1. Classification (NCBI taxonomy): domain Eukaryota; kingdom Viridiplantae; phylum Streptophyta; class Magnoliopsida; order Malvales; family Malvaceae; genus Gossypium; species Gossypium stocksii. Next base: position 62,499,001 of record CM035630.1, read on the forward strand.
TAGTAAATAAAAACTGAAAATACAAAATGATAGTTTATTTTTACCGAGACTGTCCGAGGCCTCCGTATACTGAGTCTATCAACAGAATCCAGAACTATACCTGAAAGGGAAACAGAGGGGGGTGAGCTTCACGAGCTTAGTGTGAGTTCAAACCACCTAACTACAGAATCAGTAAACAGAATGCTAGAAAGCAGGTCAAAAGCGCAACATACTCACCGAGTTATATAGAACCAAATGGTAAACTTGAAACAGACGTCCTGACAAATAATAATAATTCGAGCATATTAACTCACAATCAGACACACGGTCATAGATACTATTCAGTCAAACAGAAACAATCAGATGGTCTTACACGAAAAATAGTACAAAAGATGCATATGAATGCAGTCATGTAATAAAACCCACCCATCCAGCCAGCACACCTCTCTGTCCCCCGATCACCCACATAAGAGTTGTTTAAGCTCATCCAGCCAAACACACCATATAGGACCTCGTGATCCCATCCAACACTACACACTATATAAAAGTCATCCCAGGTTGCTCGACAATAATGACCTATCAAAATGCAGTTTAATTACCAAATCGAATGCAGTACAGTGTAGTACAGTAACCTATGGTACTGTCCAATTATAGTTTAGAACTGCCAGATCAGGTATAATGATACGCAGTGAAGCTGACGTATTTATGATACTGTAATAGCCCGATTTAGGGCCAGATCAGAGCAGTTGTTTTGGGACCACAAATCCAAAGTAGGAAAGTTTATTGTGATAATATTTTAAGGTCTATATTATGATTGAATGCATGTGTGAAAATTTTGTTAAGAAATTTTATCAATTGAGGGTCCAATTTGACTAATAGAACTAAATTGCAGAAAGTGCAAAGTATGTGTTCTAGAAGCTTTGTGTAACACCCCTTACCCATATTTGACGCCGGAACAGGGTACGAGGCATTATCTAACTCACACTCATACAAACATTCATTTCCAAGCTAACAATTTTCGTTCCAACTTAAAACTTTTTAAAACATTAGCTTAAAGTCCTTATTACAAGCTGACAAGGCTGAAATTATACTTTAAACACGTTTTGGGACCTACTCAAACACTTAGAAAACTTTTAAGAGAACATTAAAAATCAGGGCACACGCCCGTGTGGATAGGCAATACGCCCGTGTAGATATGCAACATGTCCGCGTGCATAGGCAACACGCCCGTGTGATTTGCTAACATGGTCGTGCTGAGCGCCGGTGTGGCTCACACGGCCTAAACCGTTAGGGACACACCTGTGTCCCTTACCAGTGTGAATTTATTTTCTAACCTCCAACTTGCAATGGTTTTCACACGGTCGAATACACACCCGTGTCCCTGGCTCGTGTTCCTCACATGGCCATGACACGCCCGTGGCGCGGCCCGTGTGCAAAAACTTTGACATTCTATTTCTGGCGTCATCATCCCCGAAGGGTCACACAGCCCTGGCACACGCTGGTGTGCTCAGCCCGTGTACGACACTAACTTGGCCAAATTAGGGTGCAGGGACACACGGTCGAGCCACACGTCTGTGGGGTAGACCGTGTGTCACACACGGCCTAGACACCAGTGTGGACGACTGTAAGGCTATTTTCTAAACCTTTCCTGTAACAGCCCGATTTTGGGTCTAGTCGAAATGGTGGTTTCGGGACCACAAATCTGAAGAGGAAATCTTTTTTATTATATTTTTATGGTCTACAATTTCATGGAATGTTTTCGCGAAAATCATGTTGAAATTTCGACGTTCAGGCACTCAATTTAGTCAAAAGGACTAAATTGTAAATAGTGCAAAAGTTGAGTTCTACATGTTAGAAGTGTCTAATTGTTATGAAACTTTAAATTGGGGGTCCTTAAATGGTAATTAGACCATTATACTTTAGTTTGGAAAAAATGGACATGGAAGGATAAAATACCAAAGGTTTTTAATGAAGGGCATTTTTGTCATTTGTTAATTAAAAGAATCAAAAAGAGAAAATCGAGCCAAAATATTGTCCATCTTCTTCACTTGGCCAAAACTCCCTCTGGACACCATGGCTAGGGTTTTTCCAAGCTTTCAAGCTCAATAATAAGTGCACCCAAGCCCCGTTTTTAATGCTCGTTACATTTTTGAGATCCCGATAACTCGGTTTAGCTATTTCCACCCTTATTTTGAGATAGGGTTTGAGTTCAAAAATTTACCCATGTTGAATAATTGTGTATTTTGATGATTAATGGTAAACTATGCATGTCAATGATGAGAGAAATGAGTTTTTCTAGGTGATTTTCGATGAAATTGTATAAAAGCGGCTAAATTGTAAAAGTTATAAATTGGTCATAAGTGTAACATCCCAAAATAGGGCCTAAACAGAACAGTGGTTTCGTGACCATAAATTAGAGATAGAAATAATTATTTTGATGTTTATGATATGATTTCATGATGGTGTGAAGATTTCGTGAAGAAATTCTATGCATAAAATGCTTAATTTGAAATTAGGGACTAAATCGAATAAGTTGCAAAACTTGCATTCTAGAAGCTTTTAGTATGAAATTGCTTTGGAATATTAATTAGGAGGTCTTAAATAGAATTTGACCAATTTCTAAAATTTTGGACAAAAATGGGCTTGTACACGAAAAATTTTCAAAGAAAGGCATGAAGGGTATTTTAGTCATTTGGTAATTAAAAGATTAAAAAAGGGAAAAAGATGGCCAAATATGTCCATCTTCTTCATTAGCACGAAATTTCAAGGGTTCTTCATAGCTAGGGTTTGTTTCAAGCTTCCAAGCTCCATAGTAAGTGATTCCAAGCCCCGTTTTTAATGTTCTTTACGTTTTTAGAATCCCGGTAGCTCGATAAAGCTTATGCTAGCTATAATTTAAGCTAGGGTTCATATTTGGAAAAATAACTATAGGTGAAAAGTGTTTTTAGAATATGATGTTTTAAATTATGCTAGACAACTTGGGCTACTCGGTTTTAGGTAAAAACAAGTAAAAGGGCTTAATCGGTAAAAATACCTATTGTTCATAAGTACATGTTATAGTAGGAATTTGAGGTTGTTGTTGGTAAATAAATGATCAGCATGTCTTAAAACATACGAATTTGTGATAAAGTTTGATTTCCGAGCCTTAGGGCAAAAGTGTAAATATGCAAAAGTTTAGGGGAAAAAATGTAATTTTGCCAAAGTTGGAGTCAGGGACTGTTTTGATAAATGTGAGTATTAAATCAGCTAAATTTGCTATTATAGATCAAGAAGAACGAAATTCGGGAGTAGATCGGGGAAAAGAGAAAGTAAAGGACTAAATGTTAAGTTTAGTCATATTTTGTATTGAGGTAAGTTTACGGTAAATAAATGCAATATTTCATTATTTTACATTAATGTTGTTAATTTCCAGCATTTATACATTTATTTTACGAAAATATTCAAAGTCGAATCATAGATGAGATGACAGAGAAAGAGTATCGAAAGGTCCCGTTGAACTTTAGAAATGTAGGGATACAAATGTCATGACATTTGGGGTTGACAGGACAGGACAGGAATGAGCCATATAAGCCCATATCAGATATAATGCTTTGGAGACAGGAATAATCCATGTAAGTCCATATCAAATATATGGCTTTGGAAAGACAGAAACATTTCATGTAAGTCCATGTCAAGGACATGGCAATGGCAGATTATTATCAGACAGGAAAACCCGAATATCCCTAGTATTTTGAGCGGTTCAACGGGCTATTGTACAAGTTAAATTATGGAAAATTTGTCAGCAAGGGAAAGGTAGGAAATGAGGTGTAAAGAAAGCTTATGATGCTAGGTGATATATTGACTAATTATCGTTTAAGATGAATGTTGTAATTTGTTTGCTTGTAAACTTACTAAGCCTAGTGCTTACTCTCTTTATTTTCCTTCTTTTTATAGTTATTTCCAAGCTCACTCGGGAATCGAAAGGAACGTCGGAGATCCGATCACACTATCGAAGGAATCATTTTGGTACAGTTAGATGTCTCATTTCGTGTATGGCATGTATAGGGACTTGGCTTCTTTTGATATGATAAGTTCAATGAATGGCGTATAAATACTTGTTAGTGAATAGCTAATGGAATGGCTAATCATATAAATGTTTAATAGTATGTATGCTTGAATGGTAACTATTACAAGGAAACTATGAAAAAGGTGAAAGTAATTTAAAAACAGATTCAAACTGCAACAATAACGTGAGTTTTAAAAATCACTAAAAATAGTAAAAATGGAATTAAAAGGTGAATGAGGCATGAAATTAAAGCTTAATGAGTCTATTTTCATGTAGAAGAAACATAGCAAGCAAAAGAGTAGTATATTATGAGTTATTTGTACTTGAGTGAGACTACTCTAGACTGAATCTGTGATCCCCTATTCTGAATTTAAAAATTCACCATAAATTGTACATAAATAATTATTTGTTATAATTTATATGCCTAGATTTATTATTGAGTCTATCTTTTAATGAAACAAACTTCATGCCTATTTTAGTTTTGTACAGAGAGAAACTTTATTTGTAGTGAACAGAGGTCAGAGTAGTCAGACTGTGCAATAGGGGAGACTTTAACTAATAAACTATACTAATTGGCTGAACTAAAAATTCTAGAAAAAACATTAGTAAATATATACATGAGTCTAGCTTCAGGGAAAATTTACGGATCTTGATTTTGAGTTTTGTAACTCGAGATATGATTTTTTTTGTAACCATGATACAGTTAGACAGTTTTATAAGGAATAGAGAAATAATTCATTTTGGCTCATTTAAGTAACCGGTAATATTTGATTGATCCCGGTTTGGTCCCGAACTATTTCAATACCATGATTTAGGGTTTTGATGACCTCTTTTTAGGGACGTATTGTAACACTCCAAACCCGGCCCAGATGTTATGGCGAGATCCGACGTGTCACACTGACTATTTAAGAAACCCCATATTTCATCCAAAGTCTTTCTTAGTGTTTTAAAAAGGTTATCTTTGCTAATAAAGTGAATGGAAGCTGTGCACCAGGTAGGTATTCGAAATAGAGGAGGTGAGCCATGTAGGCTGCTTAAGTACCAAGCTCTTGATTGGATCCAATCCTAGACGTGCCCATGACCATTGCCACACTTTAGTTTAGTGATTTGTTTTGGAAAACAAGTTGAGTTGGAATTCATGTAAGTAAATATATTTGATAAATTGTTTTATTGTATCATTGCGTTATTTTGAAAACATGTACCATTTTGGAAAACGCATCCTATGTCTACCCCGTTTTAAGTCAATATGCGTTAATTAAAATAAAAAGTATAAAATAAAATAATCCCGAAAAAAATAATTAAAATGGCCTTATTACAACCCCAAAACCAAATAATATACTTAATTTTAAAGATAAATTATAAAAACCAGTTACTTTATGGAAGTAGTCCGAAAGCGTTCACTATGGCCACTCTGAATCCCCTCCGGCTCCAAGTCTCCACATCAAGGCTCACCTGCAAAGTTAAGGAAAGGGGTGAGTTTGGAAACTCAGTGTGCAACAAGCCCTTTTAGAGCCCAAATCAATATCAACATACTGGGCCTAAGCCCCGATTCAGTCTCAATAACCACTGGGCAGAAGCCTTTCGCTTAACGGTTACTGGGCCGAAGCCTTTCTCATAAATCATATCGCTGGGCCGAAGCCTTTTCTGTAAACGGTATGGCCCATAGGCCTATTCAAATATCACATGTAATATCAATAAATGTATGCAAGCCCAATTGGGGAGACTACTTAACCCACCATCCGCTACTCTCCACCCGTACCAACCAAGCTCTCCATGTGGGGAATAACTCAACCCACCCAACCAAACTCTCCACTGGCAGCATAGCTACTTTATCATATAACTGGAGGCCTAGCCTCTTTTAATAACTGGGGAAAAGCCCATTTCGGTAAACTGGGGCAAAGCCCTTTAACACTTCCTCCATTCATATAAACCCAACCCATGCATATAATGAGTATAACATGGCATATCGTATACATATCATAGCATATCATGTGCCTATCATGGCATATCATGTATAATAATAATATCACAAGCATCATAATCACAATACGACCCTAGGGGTATAACGGTCATTTTCACCTAGGGACAAAATAGTCATTTTCATGTTATAAGGGTAATTACGTAATTTTATCAATTATTAGCGTTTTCCATGCTCATTCATCAATTCCGAGTGTTTAAACGGTAATTTTAATCCATTTTAACCAATTCTAGCTTTTCGGCCCAAAACCTCTAATGGGCCCTACGAATACCGATTTAACCCACAAAGCCCGCTCAGGCTGAAGTTTACCGCAGTACTAACCGTATTAACATGCAACTTATCCAAATTTCACTTTCTATCGATTTTTACCCAAATGGGCCCGAAAGCCCATTGGGCCCAATTTTAGCCCATCGAGGCCCAACTTACCATCTTGCACAAAATCGTGCCCTTACCTGTTCCATCGATCCGATCACCGATCTTATCACGTGTAGCGCGTCTAATACCAATAACAAAACCACAAGTTCTCGAAATGCCAGAATTTCGGCATTTCGGCTTTTCAACGAATATTAATCTACGCTACTACGAGGGTTCGTTACACACCTGATTAGTGACGATCGCTTCCCAAAATCTACCAAGCACTTGTCCTACATTCATTTACTTGACATATCAGGTTTTGAAATCCAATGATAACAACACAGTCTTACCAATACCATTCGGCCACTATCCCTATTACCGTAGATCACTTACCTTTGCAAGATTCGATGATTAGACCCAAGCTTTATCCACACTGGTTCTCCAAGCCTTACTGTTTTCCCCCAAGATCGTCTCTCACACTACATGAAACCCATAAAAGCTGAATAAGAGACCCAATAAGGCCTATACCATAAAACGATAGCCTCCCTATTCTTTAGGGCTTTCGGCTTTCATTAACTTCTATAACATTGAGTTGAACCAAAATTCTGAATGCTTACCAATATTACCTAGGATTCCCACTCTCGCTGACTTAGATCCCATGCAGATCCTGCCCCTAAAACGCTAGCAGAAAACGACTCCTAGAGTCCACAGGATTCGGCCAAAAAGTCTCCACAAGTGCTGCGCTTTTGGCTTTGATTCAAAGGAGAAAAATGTGGTTTGAGGTGGTGGTTTTGCAATAATATTGCCGACAAGGGATTAGGGCTTAGAGGTTGTATGAATCGGCCACAAGAGATAAAGAGAGCATAAGGGTTTTGGCTCAAAAGAAAACGGCACAAAGGTGATTTTTGGGATTTGGCTTAATTAGAGTATTCGACTAAGCAAAAAGGGAGAGAAGGGTTAGGCTCTATCTAGGGGTTAAAGAGGAGGAAGAATGGGGGAAAAGAAAATATCGAAAAGAAGAATGAAAGAAATGAGAGAGGTTTTTTCTTGAAGTCAAACGGCACAAGGGAAAAAGAATGCCGAATATACCATAACTACACCCAAAAGCCGAATTTGCACCTCACACTCCCTTGGCCGGCCAACCTCTTCCCCTATTTCAAATTCCCCTAAAATCTCTCCTAATTATCCTCCCCCTTATCACTCCTTGATTTTAGCTCATGACCAATTCAAACTCTTATCAACAGAGTTCCTATCAAGCTCAAATTCTAGCCTGCTCAAGACACAAAAATAAACAATATAATCACCTACTTAGTGAGTCGAACCTTGGCCTCTTCCCTTCCACTTACACGCTACTTTTTTAGCAACTAAGTGGCGTCACTTAGCCACTTTCCCAGGAGCTCATTGGTGTTACATTTTACCCACATCTTTTACTAAGACCACCTATCCACGACCCTTAACTCCTTAAGTCCAAAATTCAAAAATTCTACAGGGTTTTTGCCAACTCATGGGCCTTCCATAGGCCCATTTACACACCCTAAATAAGAATTGCACAACCAAATACCAAAATTTAAATTTTAACCAAATTCTCACGAAAATCACAGAATCCTGAAAATCAGGATGTTACAACTCTACCCTCCTTAAAGAAATTTCAGCCTCAAAATTTACCTGATCCAAACAGTTAAGGGTATTGCTGACGCATCGAGTCCTCTGGCTCCCAAGTAGCCTCTTCTCTGCCATGATTCCTCCAAAGTCCTTGACGTCACGATCAAGTATCTGCACAGGTTCCTCTTCAAAAGTCAAATCCGACTGTACCTCAATTTCTGCAACTGGCACAATATGAGTAGGGTCAGAACGATATCGCCTTAGCATGGACACATGGAAGACGTCGTGAATATGATCCAGCTCTGGAGGTAACTCTAGCTGATAAGCCACCGACTCTATCCACTTAAGGATCCGATAAGGCCCAATAAACCATGGACTTAACTTCCCCTTCTTACCAAACCTCAACATCTTCTTCCAACGCGACACCTTCAAAAAGGCCATATCCCCTACTGTATATTCAATATCCTTACGCTTCAGATCAGCATAAGACTTTTGTCGATCAGCTGCCTCTTTTAACTGATTTCTGATCACTCTAACCTTGTCTTTAGTATCCACTACTAATTCTGGTCCAAATACTTATCTTCCCCCCAACTCTGTCCAACAAGTAGGAGAACGACACTTTCGCCCATACAGCGCCTTATACGGAACCATCCGAATACTTGCCTGGTAACTGTTATTATAAGTAAACTCTGCCAACGGCAAGTAATCCTCCCAACTACCTCTAAAGTCGATAACACAGCCCCTCAACATGTCTTCTAAAATCTGAATGACCCTCTGTGACTGCCCATCCGATTGAGGGTGAAAAGCTGTACTAAAATCCAATCGTGTTCCCAAAGCTTCATGCAACTTCTGCCAAAACCGAGATGTGAACCTTGGGTCTCGGTCAGAAATTATCGATACTGGCACCCCATGCAACTGCACTATCTCTGCCACATACAGCTTGGCTAACTTCTGGAGCGAGTAATCAGTTCGGACAGGTATAAAATGGGTGGATTTCGTCAACCTATCCACAATCACCCAAACTGAGTCCTTCTTAGAAGGGGTCAGTGGCAACCCACTCACGAAATCCATGGTTACCCTTTCCCACTTCCAAAGTGGTATCTTTACTGGCTGCAACAATCCTGAAGGTAGTTGATGCTCTGCCTTTACTTGCTGACACGTTAAACATTTACCCACAAACTCGGTCAGTTCTCGCTTAAGCCCAGGCCACTAGTACAATTCTCGTAGGTCTCGATACAACTTATTTCCTCCTGGATGCATTGCACAAGGTCCACCATGAGCCTCCTTCAAAATCGTCAATCTCAGCTCAGAGTCCTTCGGAATACAAATTCTTCCTCGAAAATATAGAACCCCATCACTATTCAACCCAAAATCTGAATTCTCCTCCTTCTCAGCTTGCTGGAACCAAGAAACCAACGACTCATCTACCAACTGTTGCTTCTTAATCTGCTCAACCCAAGTTGGTCTCACTTGTAACTCTGTTAACAAGCTTCCATCGCCGTACAAACTCAAACAAGAGAACATCGCTTTTAGCTCAGCCATTGCCCTTCGACTCAACGCATCAGCCACTACATTAGCCTTGCCTGGATGGTACTCAATCGAACAGTCGTAATCTTTTAGTAATTCTATCCACCTCCTTTGCCAAAGATTTAGCTCATTCTGAGTCAGCAAGTACTTAAGACTCTTATGATCCGTATAAATAATACATCTCTCCCCATACAAATAATGCCTCCAAATCTTAAGCACAAATATCACCACTGCCAACTCTAAGTTATGAGTAGGATAATTTACCTTATGAGACTTAAGCTGTCGTGAAGCATAAGCGACCACTTTACCCTCTTGCATCAACACACAGCCCAAACCTACATGTGATGCGTCACTGTACACAGTGAAATCCTTACCAG